>BSBK01006764.1:400000-1829481 GCA_027943335.1 Chamaecyparis obtusa | reverse complement strand
GGTGGAATATAACCAATTTGTAATCTCCTTGATTTATGCGTCTCCAGTATAGGCATCTAACAAGGTTGCTAAATGTTGTTCATCTTATGCCCTATTTTGGAATTACAGTTGATCTCAATTTGGTGTTTTGATTGGTATCACAAATATAGTATATTACTATATATATATATAGTATATATTAGTACTATATAATAGTATAACTATATATATATATATATAATATATATATATGTAGGCTTAGAACAAGCCATATCCTTATTTCTTTCAATTCATTGATCATAAATTCAGCACTAGAGTCTTGCTTTCTTAACTAGTTTTAAATATGAGAGATTTAAATTTTGTTGTTTTCACTATATGTATGTTGATTCTTTTGAAATAGGAGTAAATATGGTTAAATGTACTGGGTACGAGGCAATAATTAATCTGAAATATCAATCTTAGCAATTTGAATAATGATTTTAAGAGATATTGTTTCAAGCTTTTTAGAATATGTACTGGAGATGAGTGTGATGGTTTACTGATCAGTTACTAAGAAAAGAGTCGAGAAGCTGGAAAGTTGCCTTGAATGTTGGATAGGTTTGAACAAATGCACATGGACAAAGGAAGGTGGTTTGGACCCCAAGGAATCTTCAAAGGTTAAGGTTACAGTGACAAAAGAATGCAGTAAAGTAATGAACTGTCTAGTTCATGCAAATAGAGCATGCCAATTGTAATCTCCAAAGTGTGTAAAGGAGAGATTATGAAATACAATGTAAAATGCAATCTCATACATTTGATCCATCGAACAGAGGATCTTTTTTATTGCAATTTAAATCCCTAACTGTATGCACGCTTTGTATTTACTAGTAATATTATTATCACCACTTGTACTTGATAGCAGTGAGTTTTGTAAAATTATATAAATCTGAACTTTTAAAAAGTTTTGTGCTATACTAGAGGTTTTCTTTGTTCAATTATTTCCTCTTGTTGCGCACATCAAATTGAATTCAAAAATTAATAAATTATAAAATAAAATTATTGGCTATGATCTTTTACCTAGCAAAAAAATTCTAAATTAATTGTTTTTAATGTAGGGGAAAATTTGCAGCCTTACTGAGGAGCTCAATGGAGCTCCAAAGTCTCCATGGGTGACACCAAACATAGAGAAAGAATGAGTGACGATAAAGGAATATGGTAGAACTTTACTATAGAAATTTAAAAACTCTACTCTCTAAGTCTACAAAACCAAACAATTCAGATCTAGAGCATTTTTCCATTACCTTTACTATAGTTGCACTCTGAGAGACATCAAATTGACAACAACAAAAAAAAAGTATAAACCAAGATATCTTGTAACCAAAACATGAGAATAGAACTAGGAAGAATTGAAAGCATGCTCCAAGATATAAAATAGAAATACCTAAAAAGAACATGAGAACACAAATAGAAATAAATCCCTAAAAACAACATGAGAAAAGAAATGAAACATACAAATTGATCTACTCCAGATTTGAAATCAGAATAAAACAATCAATTCCTTCAATGTGTCAGCGACTCAAGAAAGGGGCATACAGGATAATTATTGACTCTATTGCTTAATACTTTGTAAAAGCATTCATAAATATAGTTGAAAAGATTCCTAAATCCATAATATAGCAAACTACCATATGGAAGAAAAATATGATGGGCACTAGGAGAGGTAGTTGTTTGCAATCACCACCTGCTATGTGAGGTAACACATGCCACTTGAGAATGCTCACCACCACTTCCATAAAGCACAAAAGAAATTAGAAAGGCACTTTTCAAAATAACCTGAAGGAGACACCAATGATGAAGATTGAAAACAAAAAAGTGGGAAATAGAAGAATTTTTTTACTTTTGCTACTACATATGATCTATGTCTTTGGAGGAAGAGGAAAAATCTTGGATGTCCCATTTTCTTGCCCTCATTGACCCATTGGAGACTCTCACAACATTTGTCTTATCTTTAGTTTGAGGTTTTGACTCTGTTTTATCTTCAAGGTCTTTAGACATTCAAGTAGTTCAACAACTAAATCAATAGAATTTTCTTTTGCTTTGGATATCTTGGATTGGGATTCAACTATTTCTTCAAAAAGATCCTTGAATTTATTTGCATCTGCATTTAAAATGCAATTTTTTTGCAAGGATGACCTCCTGTCAATGTCGTACCATATGAGTAGAAAGATAAAGTTATTATATTCAACACATTTTTTATGTAAAGGCACCCGAATTGAAAGATTGGCCACTGTGTAAAATAAACTTTTCATTCATTTGCATGGCAAATAATTCTTTCCAGTGAAACATTGTCAGGTTTTATTCTCAGGCATCCAACACAATGCAAATCCTTTCCCAAACCAGGCCTATATATCTCCATTAATGGGGTATATTGAGATTGTAGATTTATATGTACAATTCTCTATTGGTGGGGGTTTAGGAGGTTTTGGGTTGAGATTGAGAGAAATGGGGTCTTCTGAAGGATTGGACAATACCACTTTGCACTATACACCCACATGGACTGTGGTTGTGGTTTGCTCTATTTTTGTCATTGCATCCCTATTGCTTGAGAGAGGCATTCATAGGATTGGAAAGGTATGTGGGTTTTTTATTTGGATTATCATTATTTGGTTGCAAATGAGATGATTATTAGTGTTAGGCATACATATAAATTTATAGTAGATATTCATATGATGTATCTATTAGGATATGGTTCTACATGTTAACCACAATAGTTCTATGGAAATATGGTTAGATGGGTGGATGTTATGATATGCTTAGAGTAAGCCAAAACTGAAGGATTGTGTGCGTTGCATAAATGGCAAAGTGTTTGAGCTGAAAATAATGACTAAAATAGATCTTTCCTCCTCATAGTTAATTGTCATTCCTATGCAGTATGTTGTCAGTTAATTTAGCAGATTTATAGGAAAGTGGTTTGTCTCCATGATTGTATAAATAAATATCATTTGATTAATAAAATATGATATATGGTTTCTCTGTTCTATCTTCTTTATTTTTGCAATTTTGAATTTCTAATTTGGTATCAGAGCTAGGAGGATGTCAATCATAGTTGAGGAACCATCAGATGATAGTGGTGATGATTTCATTAAAGATGGTGGACTTGCCATATTTTGAAGAATCCAATGCTTTGAAGATAGGAAAGGATGCAATAGATGCTCGATTGATGCTCAATACTTTGAGGTGCTAACATATTGGAGAAACTATACCTTATTGAGGTTATGATAAACTCATGTGAGGATTGGTGTCAAATAGTTCAGGGATATTTAAAAATTTGGAAGCCTAGCATCATACCTTTACAAGGGTTATGAGGAATTTCATGTGCAAATGGTGTCCAATGGTGTTGGAAGTTTGGATGATAGCTACATGACTATACTAGAAAGTGGGAGAAACTTCAAGAAGTCTTATTGGTCTAGGAACTATTTTCAATAAAATAGCTTCTATATAAATATATTGTTTTGTTTTATGTTACAAGTCAATTTAATTCATAGTTTGTAGTATGCAAATATGGTAGTAGTCCATCTTGATTCAGTTATTCCTTAAGGGGGAGTGTTAGAGTAAGACATAATTGAATCATTTTGTGTGTTGTGGATGTGACAAAGAATTTGAGTTCCAAATAATGACTAAAATAGATCTATCCTCCTTATCATAATTAGTTGTCATTCCTATGTAGTTTGTTGTCATTTAGTTTAGCAAATTTATAAGAAAGTGCTTTGTCTCCATGATTGTATAAATAAATATCATTTGATTGAAATAAAATATGGTGTATGGTTTCTTTTTTCTATCTTCCTTATTTCTGCTATTTTCAATTTCTAATTGTGAGCACATAAATTATATGGATAGGTGGTTGAAAGGGCAACTGCCAAATTCTCTTATACACTGTGGAAGTCCATGATTGTGTGTACATAGGAACATGTAGATGATTATTCATTAGGACCATTTTTGGGTAGGGGTAGTGTTGTTGCAGATGAGCTAACATTCAAATGTAGGAATCCAGAGAGATATAGACTACATACTTGCGTTGTATAATTTCTATGACATGCTTTTTATTGTCGAGGACATTAATGATTGAATAGATGGTTGGGTGGGTAGTGTTGTGAGGTTTTCACACCATCAAATCATTGCAGATAGGGACCCCCTCTTTTTTCTTTATGGGTATTTGTAGTGGTATTAGGTTGGTTGGTAATAATTTTCAAGTCTCCAATTTGAGGAAGTAATTTTGAGCAATTTTGGCCTGCTAGGAAGTCAAGTATATTTGAGATGTAAGCAAAAGTCGGGCTAAGCTAGTCATGGAGATGGAGTTGAAACCAAGTGATTTGTGAGGAAGTGAGTCAAAATCGGTATAAAATATTTTTTTCCAACTTCAATTTGACCTTAGAAAGTTAGGAAAGGTTGTGGGGGTTAATTTTGTTGAAGGCATGCTCAATCCTGGAATCTGGCTAAGTATAATTTTTTTTGAAAACTCCCAAAATCTAGAATCTTTATTTTAACTCCTATGAAGCTAAAACCTATCTCAAACATCCTGACAATATTTATACAAATATAAATGTGACTTATAATTTAATGTTATATGTGTATAAATCCTCCCGCCTCTTGAGCTAAAAAATAACAAGTGCTGAACTGGAAAGTTCACTCGCAAGCAAAAATCCCCAAGGAAGGGTAGATTATGCCCCTTCTTGGGAAATAATTTCCCAACATAGGAAAAATTTCACCCCCATCAAGTAGTGCAGACTTCATTTTGCAATCAAATTCAAGGGTGACATCTGAAGATGAAGTGGTTAATTTGGCAAAGTTTTGAAAAAAAATCACCAAAAACATGAGAATCCGGTAGCTTTTGGGAAATAATTCCCCAATTTACCCAATCTCATCCCTCTTGCTAAAGATAGAATTCCCAACAAATGGAGGAATCCACTCATCTTTGGGAAAAAAATTCCCTATCTACATTGGATTTATGCTCCAAATATAAGACCAAAAATCCCCACACTCAGTTGATTTGTTGATTTCCACCACGGGGTTTGATGAAAGGGTATGAAATGTGATCAAAATTAGAGAAAAGGTTGAGATTCAATTGAAGTCTGATAGGAGAGGATGTGAGTTTTATTTGAGTGCTCGAAGGTATTCCCCAAGAGAGTGCGGATGCCGCCCTCTCTTAGGGATTTGTATCCCCATAAATATGCCATTTCCACCCAACATATAGGCCAACAACAAGTGCTAAATGGAGGGTTCAAAATTTAGAAAAAATAAAATGTCATTTCATCTTTGAACAAGGTCAGCCTCTAGAGGGGGTAAAAGAATTAATTTTTTTATTGGATAAGAAGCCGAAGTAGGCTTTATAGGGAGACATACCCATTCAACTCCACATTGCCTATAAAAGAGGGCTAAGTGCATTTCATTTTCCCATCAAATCAAATAAAATCAAGCTCTTCCTTTACCTGTGTATTAGATCCTTATTCAATAGTGAATTACATCCAAATTTGGGCAATGAGATATCTTATGTTGGCAACGAATAATCTCCAGATTTAGAAACAAGTTCTCATTATCTAGAAAGTGAATTAGCCCTTAATAGTTAGTGAATTTCATCCAAATTTGGGTAGAAATTTCTATCATAGGAGGCAATGAGTTTCTTGCTGGATAGTAGGCCATTGTTGGGGAAGGATAAAATCAAACAAGTAGTGAAAATTCTAGGCCAAAACAAGCAAATTTTGAGCTAGAGTATGGAGCGTGGAAGGTGGAAAATCAACATATCTGGGAATGTTATATTGAAAACTCATTTATTTTTTCTAGATTTTAAAGGGATCACATTGCAAAAATTGCTAGAAGTAGGGTAAAATCTTGATTTACACTTAAGAAATTCATAATTATTGCATTGACATTTAGGTTTCCTTCTTTGGTTTGTCAATTTTGTGAGTTGAATGCACCTTCTCTCTCTTGTTGTCCAAGGTTTATTTTGTTAAAGGAGGATGTTAGAAGACAAGGTGTAATACCTCTCTCATAGTTTACTTTTCAGTTTAATTGACCAGACTTTTTTAGGACACTTTTATGTGTGCGTTGATTATTGTAGTGATATTTGGATTATTAATTTGATTTATTATGAACCTTTGGATAATGTGTTATAGCATGTGTTTACAATTAGATGAATATGGTTATTCTCATGTCAATTTAAATACTTATGATGATGTATATGTTATGGTTATTTTATGATGGTAATCTATATGTTAGGATGTTATTTATATCTATGGTTTTACTAACCCCATACTTGCATGTGTATGGTTGGCGTGTATGTTTTATATTTTTGTTTGATGTGTCTGATGTGGTTGAGGGACGAAGTCGTAGTTACTTTCTTGCGAGATCCACACGATCGACCGATCTTCGCCATTGTCCGTTATATATTTATACATGTATGTACATGTTCATCTTTTATGCAGGATTTCAAGTACTAAGCATCGACTTTCCTGAATTGTCAGGATGAGCGTGCCCTATCACAATATCTCAAATGGTAAGAGATGGGAGATAACATACAGGTCCAATCCCAAGCCAAACTATTTATTGTCCTAAATTAAGGGAAACGTTTATGATTGAGTCTCCTATCCGAATTAGTCAAGGTGACATGAATTCGTGAACCCTTTCCCTCTATATGAATTTGGTGTTTTTGGGTTTAGTTAGTTATTTATCATATTGTCATGTCATGTGGTTAGTGTGATTTTATGTTATTATGGTTAAGTGATTTATGGGTTTGATTATGTGAATAAATAATTGAATCTTATTAAAATATATAAATATTAATATGAGGGTATTTAATTAATGAGAATTAATTAAATATATTATTTAATTAAAAGACTTAATTTAAAATTTCTAATTATGGAAATAAAAGATTAAATTAAGTATTAAATCTAAAGTTGAAATTAAAAGCATAATTAATGAATTGATATTTAATTATCATTTTCATAATTATTAATATGTTGGAAAATAATAATTGTTAATAAATTATTAGAATGCAACTTAAAAAGCATAAGTAATGAACTAATATTTAATTATCATTTTCATAATTATTAATATGTTGGAAACTAATAATTGTTAATAAATTATTAGAATGCAATTTAAGTTGCACCTTCAATTTAATAAAATTGTATTAGGAATCTAAGTTTAAAGTTGAGTTAAGAGTTGATAATTGAAAAGTGCATATTTTATTATTAAAATTGTAATTAATCATGCAACATAATTTGATAAAAATAAGGTTAGGGAGTTGAGTTCTAATTTATGATTGAGAGTTACATGTTGAGCTCTAATTTTTGATTTGGAGTTGCATGTTGAGTTCTGTCTAAGGGGGTTTCATTATTAGGAATTATTTTAGCCATTATTCACAACACAGGTTTGGAGAAGACATGTTTTGGAGATCACAGGTTTTGCTTGCAATTTGGAGTTGAAGAATTTTCTTGAAAGCTTGGATTTTTTTTTGGAAGCTTGAATTTTGGATTGTTATCATCACAGATCTAATGAATTTGAGGTAGGGTTTGTATTTTTCTTTGTAAATCTTCTTTCCAAAAAGAGTGTTTTCTTCGTGTTTGCCAGATTGTTGTAGGGTTTGAATTTAAGATTTTATAGTTTTATTGTTAGTGGTTTTGGATTTGAATTGTTTTTTGGGTTCTTTTGTTGTGTAAGAAGAAATTCTAGTATTTTAATATGCATGTGAGCATACGTATATTAATTTTGTATATAAGCATAATATTTTATATTATTCTAGAAACCCTTGTATTTAAATTTAAAAGAAAATTATGCTTTGGTTAAAACCATAGGTTGTTCAAGGTGAAAACCTACAGACAATTGATTTAGAAAAAATTATGAAATTTAGATCCAATAAGGGTTTGATTGAATTATAACAGAGTATTTGAGAGAATAACATAAATTGAAATCATTAAACAATTGAATAAGAGATCCCAATTGAAATTAAATAGAAAAACTAGGTTCTTGGAAATCAATTGCTTTCTTTAATGAAAAAAAAATATGTATATATAATATTTGAAAGGTTCTTTAAAAAAAATAAGAAAAATTATTATTGTTTATTAATTTTCAGATTTAAAATTTATAAAATAAAATAAAATATAGTAATAATAGATGGAGCACTCTACAAGTTGATGTACTCGGCGCCTTATCAATTTTTTCACTAGGATCCCTCGCATGCTCCTCGACAGGAAACCATTAATGGCTTCGACGTCACTAGGAGCCATTAATGTCATCTCCACTTCCAAGGTTGTTAACTCTTCAGAGAAGGATGTTTCTCTCATTTCAAACATTGTATCGCTGCAAACCCTAAGGTGATTCCTCAACCGGCTCCAGAGGCTTCCATTGGCATTGTAGGAGGAGACGCTCTGCAGAATGGAGGAGAGAAACCGACTGCTCCCAAGGCAAAATCCTTTAAGCAGGCCATCCAGAATGAACATGTTCTGCCAGAAGGAGCAACCTTCCTCGCAAGTGCCACCCATGGGTTTTCAGCTACTGAAGGAAATGGAGGTAAGGATCCTGTTCCTCCCAAGTTAGTTGTTAAATCAAACTCGCAGATGAATGTTGTTATTGAACAGGAAAAGTCTAGGCTTAGAGAATGTGCTATTTTTTTTGCTGCAATTGATAGCTCCAAGATCCCCTCTAGGAATTTCCTTAATGATTAGTTTCATAAAACGTGGGGACAAAAACTAGGTTTTCATTTTTCTTATTGTCGCATGCTCCAAAAGGGTTTTTTTTTTTTTTTTTTTGTGATTCTAAAGCCCAGAAAGCTATTGTAGATACGCAATTCTGGAGAGTTGGCCCCTGTAAATTTAGGGCAATTCCCTGGTCTCTCGAAGCCTCCCAAGATGAAGTCCTAGCCCTTTCTAGCCCAAGGTGGATTATTATTGGCAACCTTCCTCCATTTTTGTTGATGCTCATTCCACTTGCACTTGAGCCGATAGGAAAAGTACTTAGAATTGATCAGTCAAATACTCTCATTCCTAACACAGATGATCATGTTCTTCTCTCTATCAAACATAGAGTTGACCTCCCTGAGACCCTGCAATTTGACATTGATCCCGCACCTGTTTGTTGCCCGATAATTTTCCTGGGTGGCTTAGGTGGCTGCTTTGTGTGTAGGAAAGAAGGCCACAAAAAGCAAGAGTGCCCTATTATTCTGAAGAGGAATGCACTGAATAAAAAGGTCAATCCTCCTCCAAACCCTAAAAATAGGGCAGGCTCAGAGTTTCTTTCTTCTTCCTCCAAATTTAATACCGCTCCTGAGCCTCCCCCCATCATTCAAATTTTCCCCCTGCTTGGAACCAAGACTCAGCCACCCTCACTGCTACTTTGGACAGTCTCAAAGGAAAATTTGACTCCCTCTAAGACAAACCTAAAGTTAAACCTGTTATCCCTAAGCCCCTTGAAGTTGTTCCTATTGTTGAAACACTGGATTTTGGTCTAAGTGGGCCTAAGTTGAAGCAAAAACATAGGACTAAGAATGCTCAGCAACTGGATGTTGATAAGATCAGGGATAGAGACTTGAAAAATAAAAGTGTTCCTTAGCCCAAGTGGAAAATTTACAACCTTCCTCAAGGGCAAAGGCCTCTAAATAATTCTTCTCCCCCCTTTGCTCCCCCTACAAGTAGGGTGGATGGAACTTTTGCCTCTCCTATTCACTCCTCATCTAAAGAGTTAGCCATTGCCCCCATCAAGGTGGTGGAATGGGTGGGAATTCTCCCCCTCATGCCCATGAAGATAGACTAAATGCTTTCTCAGTTGTTGTTATCCCAGCCCCCCATCCCCTTCCACCACCACCAAATAAATGGAACTATGTGTCTACTACGAAGAGGAGTGAGGGAGGATCCACCCTCCCTATAGGGGGAACAAAGTTGGGAGATGTGCAGAGCCATGACTTTGAGCTTGAGGAAGGGGAGATTGTCATCTCAGATAGTGCCCATCGGAAAGGGAGTTCAGAAGAGTCATTTGTTTTTGCAGCTGATCTCTCCAAAAAGAATAAAGGGGAGGATCAATCCATAAGGGCAAGATCTTCATATTTGAGCATAGTCAAGAAGAAGAAAAGGGGAAGACCCCCTTTAACCAGTGGGAATCCTAAACTTTCTAAGACCCCCAGAGTGGACATGCCTAAATGCTTTAAAGGATTTAGGAAGCCCATGGATACCGAATGATAATCATTTACTATGTTTCTAAACTGTGCTTCCTGGAATGTTAGAGGGTTGGAAGCCTCTGACAGGAAATATGTGGTCAAGAGACTCCTTAACTCTCATAGAGAGTTAGACATCTTAATGCGTCAAGAGGTCAAAGCAATGGGATTTGAGCTTGATATAACTCTTAAATGTATTTGGAAAGATGCAACTACATTCTCAACTAAACACCCTAGGGGTAAAGGTCAGACTTCTATCCTGATTATCCCTTCTTGGAAGAATGTTGTACATATGTGGGGCATCTCACCCTATAATAGAGTTGTTTGGGTTAGGATGAGGGTCAAGAAATTTGATTTTGGTATTTGTTTAATATATGCTCCAAATGATCACAGTGGCAGGATTGATTTGTGGAAGTGGCTTGCTGACCTAGAGTTTGTCCCTTGGATTGTAGCAGGGGACTTCAACATGGTGGAGAGGGCCCAAGATAAGTTGGGTGGACTTAGGTTTGACTGGAAAGGAAATGAGCCCCTCTTCTGGTGCAGATTGGTTAACAAACTTAACCTATTTGACCCCTTAGCAGGGAAAAAGAATGAGTCAAAAGGCATCTGGTATACTTGATCTAATTTTCAAAGAGGAGAGAGAAGAATATATTCCAGTTTGGATAGGTTTTACCTTAATAAGCTCTGGTTCAGCTGTTAGCCCTATCCTGACAACAATTGTGTGAAGGTGTTGCCCTTCACCCTGTTAGACCACCACCCCATCTTTTCTTCCATTCAACTCATCGGGGACCAAGTCCCTGATACCCCTCCTAAGCAAGGCTTTGCCCTAAATACTTCCCTTCTGGGGGATGAGGATATCTAGGTTGCGGTCAAGATCATTGCCTGGTTCAATGAGAATATTGCACATCATGAATCATATATATATAGGTGGAATCAAACCACTAAATCTTGGCAGGATATGCTTAAAATGGTGGGAACTAAAAAGGATAAAGATTCTAGATTGTTAGAATATAAGCTGGTAGAATCACTGCAAGAGGCGGAAACATAGATTCAAAACAATCTTTCCTCTGAAGCACTCCTTGATAATGTTGTTTCTTGTAGAGATTCCCTCAGAAGGATTCAACTGGTCAAGACCAGAGGAGATAGGATTAAAGCCAAGATCAATTCAATTAATCTGGGAGATAAAGGCTCCAAATTCTTCTTTCAAACTCTTAAGAAGAAAGAAGCAAGAGATAAGATTGATAGTATTAGAGTACATGATTCTATGGTATCTTCTCAGCAGGAGATCCTTAGAGCCTTCTCCTCCTTCTACCAAGACCTCTTCACTTTAGAAGATTTTTACCCCTCCATGGAGGAAGCCAGGGACAAGATCAAAACCCTCATCCCTAAGAAAATAGGAGAGGAGGAGTCTAAACTATTAGACAAGGATCTATCTAAGGAAGAAATCAAATTAGCCATCAATAGAATGGCTAATGATAAAGCACCAGGTCCAGATGGGCTACCAATTGAGTTTTATAATACCAACATAAATTGGATTGTACCTAAACTTCTTCATGTCTACAAAGAAGCTATTGAAGCAGGCACTCTTGGCCCTAAGTTAAATGCTAGCCTCACTAAGCTCATTCCCAAAGAGGGTGATAGGCTTCTAATTAAAAACTGGAGACCTATTACTCTACTAAATGTTGTCTACAAGATCTTAGCCAAAACTCTTGCAGTAAAAATTGAGAATCTTCTCCCCTTAGTTATTAAAAGCACCCAAATAGGATTTGTCAAGGGGAGATAAATCCTTGAGAATCTTATCACATGTTGGGAGGCCATGGACTAGGCAAAAGTTTTAGATCAGAACTGTGCCATGCTCCTAATAGACTATGAGAAGGCATATGCTAGGATCGAGTGGAGATTCATGATGATGATGTTGGAAGCTCTAGGATTTCCTCCTCTCTTCTGCAAGATGGTATCAACACTTCTCTATGGTGCCATGGCTGTAGTTGAAATCAATGGAGTCAAATTAGAATTCTTCAGCCTCTCCAGGTCTATTAGACAAGGTTTCCCTCTGGCTCCCTCCTTGTTTGTTATTGTGGTTGATTCTTTGCACTACCTCCTTAGAGATGATTCCCTCTCCCCTAGGGTGAAAGGTATCATTCTCCCCAATAATTAGGATGTCTCCAATGTGCAGTTTGCAGATGACACCTCCATCCTCCTTCTCCTTGAAGAGAATAATATGAGACTCCTGATGAACAAACTTGACCTCTTCTACCAAGCCTCAGGCAACAAAGTCTCTTTATCCAAATCTGTTATGTTGGGATGGGATCAAAATCCACCTGATTGGTGGGGTAAATTTGATTTTGCTTGGGGTGGTTGGTGCAGGAGCACCTATGAAGACACCTAGGTCCACCATGAAGCCTGTCAAAGATAGAGGAACAAAGTCATCCCTAAATGTGAATTGGGGTGTATTAGAACCAGTAATGACAATGTGTAATAGAGAATGCAATGAAATGTTGTCAAGTTCTATTTGTCCAGGTAGAGGACTAGGACTTAAAAAAAATATTGTAAATTGGTTCAATAGTACCCAAAAGGGTGTAAGTAGGACTTAGAAGTATTTAAGGGAGTTAATTAGACCCTAGGAATAAGATTTAATAAGTTTTATAAGTTAAAATGCTTAAATTTTCAAAATTATGTAAGTTAAAAATTCAAATATTTGAATCTTAATGGTTACTTAGTTTAGGAGGGAAATGGAGTTTTAATAAATAAATTCAATCGTAACCAAATCAACCAATTTGAAAAATCCAAAAATCAAGTTTTTGAGGACTACTAGGGGAGGACACTTGAGATTAGTAACTCATTTCGAGATATCTGATCAAGAGGCTTAAAGGGAACTTGTAACTAGTCAAGACAAGTTGTTTGGGGTTTATTGGGACCCTAGGAAGTCTTGTGGTTGGCCTTGTGTCATTTGGAAGTCATTTGACCTCTTGGAGCAAGTGGGTTCCCTTGGGTACACTGTGAGACCTTGGGATTGTTTTACAAGGTGTAGAGTCTTGTTGTCCAATTTGTGGAGTTCTTCAAGCCAAGGACATAATGAGAAGGGTAAAGAGAAAGTCTCAGATTAGAAAGGAGAATAAAGAAATGGTAGAGGAAAGAGCTTCTCTAGAAAGTGCTACAAGTGTGGTGAAGAAGGGCAGCCATTCTACAAGTGTCCTGAAAGAGAAGCTAAGAAGAATGATAAGAGGATCCATTTGACTCAAGGAGAAGAGGACATCAAACATCAAGAGGAAGAAGAAGCAAACCATGATTATGTATATCTTGAAGAAGGTGAGTGTCTCTTGATGGGAAGGTCACCTATTCAACATACACCCAAGGTATCTATTTTTAGAACAAATTGTAAATGCTATGGAAAAATATGCAAGGTTATCATAGATTCTAGTTCATTTGACAATCTAGTGTCCTATGAGATGGTAAATAAGTTAAACTTACCTAAATTTCCTATTGGTAGATCATATAGGGCCTCTTGGGTTAGTAATGATTAGAATATTGTGATTAAGGAGCAAGCATATGTAGATTTTTTAATTGGGGGTTATGTTGATAGGGTTCTATGTGATATAGTTCCCATGACATGTTGTCACATCATCTTAGGAAGGCCATGGCAGGCTTCAAGGAAGACCATTCATTATGGTTTGAAAAATGAGTATGTGGTGCACAAGGCGGGAAGAAAATTCACCCTTAAACCTCTTCCAAGAAAGGTGGAAGAAGTTGGTAGCATCATTATCTTTGGTGCAAAAACATATGTTGATTTATAGGTTCCAAAGCATGAAAAGATGGTGACTATAGAGCAGGATTCTAAGACCACTTTATTGGTCTTGAAAGATGACTTTGTGGACAGTCATGAGGCATTGACTGTAAAATAGAAAATAGGGCATGAAGATGGTGTCCTTATTGGCACAATGTGGTGTCCTTTAGAGCAAGAAATGAATAAAATTACAGAGGTGTCATTGAAAGACACAAGGAAGGGTCAATTTGATCCTAGAATGCAGTTGCAAGGGCAGTTTGTGGGGGTACAAGATCACTGTTTGCAGCATCATGATGACAGATTTGATTTTAATTCCATTCCTTCTTTTGCTTCTCACTCTTTTTTTGCATGTGTGAAGGGTAAGAGGATAGAATTTGGTGCTGATCAGAGGACTCTCAAAAATAAGAAGAGAGAGCCACCTACAAGGAGGATGGGAGGCACAAAGACACAATCCCTTAGTTCTTGGGACAAGAACTTTTTCCAAGGTGGGGTGTATGGTGCAGGAGCACCTATGAAGACACCTAGGTCCATCATGAAGCCTATCAAAGATAGAGGAACAAAGTCATCCCTAAATGTGAATTGGGGTGTATTAGAACCAGTAATGACAATGTGTAATAGAGAATGCAATGGAATGTTGTCAAGTTCTATTTGTCCAGGTAGAGGACTAGGACTTAAAAAAATATTGTAAATTGGGTCAATAGTACCCAAAAGGGTGTAAGTAGGGCTTAGAAGTATTTAAGGGAGTTAATTAGACCCTAGGAATAAGATTTAATAAGTTTTATAAGTTAAAATGCTTAAATGTTCAAAATTATGTAAGTTAAGAATTCAAATATTTGAATCTTAACGGTTACTTAGTTTAAGAGGTAAATGGAGTTTTAATAAATAAATGCAATTGTAACCAAACCAACCAATTTGAGTTAGTTGATATGGTTACTAGGCATCATATATGATTTTCCTATGGTAGGGAAAAGAGACAGTACGGCCAAGTACAAAGATTGTACGGATTCTACAAACTTGAAGCAATAAAGTGGTAGTTTTTACAAATTTCTTGATTTCTGAAGGAGTTAATGAGTTCAAATCATTGAATAGACATCAATGTGTGTTGTAGAATCTCTTTAAATTCATTTTCAATCCATTTTTATAAAGGTTTCTTTAAAAGTCTCTGATTGTACTGTAACAGAGCATAGTTTTGCATTGTTTTAGAGGCATGGATTGAGATTCATCCCCTTTTTGTAATCACTGTGACTTGGGGATGAATCACACATGTGTATTATAGTTTACTAAAACTAAATATGCAAGAAAATCCATTAGATGTTGCAAAAGATCTCCATTTGATGACTGTTGCAGGGTTATGGGGCATGAAAATGCATGGAATTTGATGCCATAATTATAGCAGTGGGAGTTTGGCCTTAAGGAGGGCATGTTTTGTATGAAATAGAAAAATTACATGTCCAATAAGTGGTGAATCTTGAAGGAGGGGTTCTGGAAGTGAGTTTTGGGTCATTTTCTAGAAGGCCCTAGTTTTTGGAGCCATTTGGTGAGGGTTTTTGAGTTTGACCATCTGGGAAGTTGCTGGATGAAAACCAATACCATAATCCTTGGTTTTGAGACAAAAATAGGGACTAATGAAAGTTATAGGGTCTAGGGATAAATATATTTGGTACTTCCTTTGTAAATGCACTCAAATTAGCCCTCTTGAAGATAGTGAACAATCAGTTTTTGGGGTTGAGGTTCCAAAACAATCCTACTTGGTTTTGACACATGTTGTGTAATGTAAAAAATGGTATCTAAATCAGTCATTTTTTTTTGGGTTGTTTTGGGAAAGTTTTGAAAAAAATCCAAAAATCAGGTTTTTGAGGACTACTAGGGGAGGACACTTGAGATTAGTAACTCATTTCGAGATATCTGATCAAGAGGCTTGAAGGGAACTTGTAACCAGTCAAGACAAGTTGTTTGGGGTTTATTGGGACCCTAGGAAGTCTTATGGTTGGCCTTGTGTCATTTGGAAGTCATTTGACCTCTTGGAGCAAGTGGGTTCCCTTGGGTACACGGTGAGACCTTGGGATTGTTTTACAAGGTGTACAGTCTTGTTGTCCAATTTGTGGAGTTCTTCAAGCCTCTACATCAGTGGTCCAGACCATATGGTCAGATACTTGGGAATCCCTTTCTCCATTTCTCCTAATCTCAACCAGATGTGGGATTGGATCTTTGAGAGGATTAACAGAAAGCTCACTAAGTGGGATAGTAATCTTCTTTCCTTCCCCAGTAGATTCCAGGTATGCCAAAAGATCCTTTCTTCCTATCCAATCTACTTCTCCTCCATGTGGATTTTTAACCAACACCAGTTCAGTTCTATCCAGAAGGTAATCAAGATTTTTTTATGGTTAGATGGCAGAGGGAATAAAAGGTATCATGTTGTTTCCTGGGATTGGTGTTCAAGGGACAAATCCTGGGGAGGTCTAGGCCTCAAGGACCTCAAATCTCAAGGCATAACCTTAGTTTTCAAGTGGATAGCTAAGGTAGGGGAGGGTGAAGAGCCATGGAAAGTACTGGTGAGAAACAATCTGCAACTGGCACACTGTAGCAGGCTTAAAGGTTGGCAGAACCTTTGTTTTACTGATACTCTCACTATAGATGCTAATATAGTTTTTAAAGGATCTAGTGTTTTCAAGAGTATTTGGAAGGCATGGAAGTATGTTAAGGGTTTCCTGATCAACAAGGGGCCAGTTGAGAGTACTGGGAATATTTGTAGGCTCAAATCCATTTGGTGGAACCTGAGTCATGGAGATAAAAAGCTAGCTCTTTTACAGGGTTGTTCAGCAAAGAAGTGGACTGGTCTTGGTATTGAAACATTTGGTGATATCATCTAGCATGGTAAGCTTCCCTCATGGGAGTGGTTTGAATCCCAATTTAGTATACCCCGTACCCAATGGAGAACCTACTCTGTACTCAAAGATTCCTTTAACTCCCTGGGTCCAATTAAAGGAAGTTGCACTGGATCCCGCTGTAACTTCCAATTGTGCTAGCCTGACAGTACCCCCCTCCACCTTGGTAAGTCTAAATACCTTTACCAGTTACTGACTAATAAATGTGACATATTTACTCATGTTAACCATAAGTGGGGCCTGGAAATCCAGGACTCTGAATGGATGAAATATTTTAGACTGTTGTGGACCAAACTTGTTGAACCAAAGATCTCTTGCTTTTTGTGGAAACTGATCCTGCATAAGCTGCCATTTAAGAAACCTGGGGGAGAACCAAATATCTTCTCTATTTGTAGACAACCTGAATCTGTCACCCATGTTTTCTTTGAGTGTTTGTTTGCCTCTGAAATCTGGAATATCTTTGGATTGGCTTATAAGACCCATTTTAATGCATTGACTATTATCTCTCGTACTATCAACTGCAGCAAATTCTGTAACTCATTTTGGTGTTTGCTTTCTTCTATTGTTTTATGGTTCATCTGGAAGGCTCAGAATAATGATGTGCTTGCAAATAAGAACATGAACCTGACTGAGTCTCACAAGAGACTCATTTATTCTGATATTTCCATGTAGGTCACGGTGATCATAAAGATGAAGGAGAGCAAGTTCTTGCAGGTGCTGAGGGATGGGAAGACTACCATAGAGAAATCAGAGATAGCGCATGGATATACTACAATGAAAGCCAAGGATGAGTTCGAGTACACCCTTACGAAGTTCATTCAATAGCTGAGACATGAAAATCAACAAAGAGAGATGAGGACCGTAGGTGACAAAGATTTCAGAATCATTGGATACAACTCAGTCTCCCCGGACACTAATGATGAGGAGGAAGAAGAGGGAGACAGTCCCTCTTGAACTTTCTAATGTTTTCTTTTTTGCAAGCCTACTTTATTAAGATACTAATGTAATTGCAAACAACTTTATCACTCAGTAGTACTGAGAAGTTTTGTAATACTCTAAGTTCTCAGCTCCGTTATTTTTTATACTGAACAGTTTATAAATTATATGCAATAGAAAAAAAAATTAAAAAAATAAAATAATTATTATTTATTAATTTTTGGATTTAAAATTAAAAATTAAAAAATATTATTATTATTGTTATTTATTTATTTAAAAATAATAATAATTAATTTTTTTTACATGTGGGTTTTAATATTAATGTTTTCATTTATATTTATATTTAGAAAATTAATAACATTATTTTATTGTTAAATACATGGTGTTTTGATATGCATGGAGATTTTAATTAAATACTTATTTAAAAAGTATATATGCATGAGATTTTATTTTAAATAGATAGTTATGTACGAGATATTTATATGAACGCTTTTGTAGTCAAATGGATTTTAGTCAACAAGATGATTGCTTTAGTCAACTCGAATTTAAAAATTGGTTTTGGGTACTTTTGCATGTTTTGAGACTTTGATTGATTGTAATTGGGGAACTACGCGAGCTTTTAGAAATTGTATACCAGAGCCACCGGGGTATTTTTGTAATGCGCGAGTTTCTTTTTGTAATAATTATTTTAATCTTAATTTTGAATTAATCTTTTATATGATATGTGGTCACCTTGTAATTTTATCATGTGGTGTGAAGGTTGTCTTGTATGGTTGTGTTTGGGTTACATGTTTCACACGGGGAAATATGGTCTTGATCTCTACTGCCAACTTTGTTTTATTGAAGCTTATGATTTTAAGGACACTTTGAGAGTGTTGTTATGTTATTGTGTTTATGTAAGAACCAATGTGTTCTTGTTATAGTATGGAACTGATTTGAGGATTATTGTTATCTAATTTGTGAGCCTAGGTAGGTTAACTAAGTGTATAGGTGGGGAGTGGCTTGCAATAGGTGTCGGGGCCCGTAAGTGGCTACCAAGATAACATATTACAAGTGACTTAATAAAGTGATAAAGTAATAAAATATACTAGGATAGAAATATTAATAAGATGTCAGTGTTCCTCACCCATGCCTTGAGTGCTAGTACAAGCTAGGATGGTTTGTGAGATGATGTTTGCCATGGATTTGGATATAGAATTGTTAGTACCTTGTCTATATGAGAGGATTACTGATACCACATAGATTCACTAGGGCATCAGGATCTTGAGAGACTACCATGATAACTCTAGAGTTGACTCACATGATGAAACTTCCCCATATACATCTTAGAGTTTCCTACATGTGTTGGTTTCCTCTAGTTGAGTATGTTTTACCCTTGTTATCCTATTGTATCTTTTTGAGATACAAAGCTTTCAAGATCCCTTTCTTAGTTTGTACTGTGATTGATTTATGTGTTTGATATCTGAGTGGGGTCTGTTGTTATCTCCTTAGCACGGTGGGAGTGGACCATTTAGGTTCCACGAGGTCAGGTGGTAGTGATTATTTTACCATTTGAGATTTTGACATTTGTGTACCAGTGTTGGATAATCCTTGTAGAAATTGTACCTTTGTGTTCATCATGGTTGGAGATGTATTCTTATCTTCCTTATATTATGTTCTGGTATCATTGTATTAGCTATTTGGAGATATCATGTTATACTTTATATTGGATTACTATTACATACCTTGTGACATGTGTAGAGGATGCCTTTCATTATGTATACCTTGTAGTATCGGTTGTAATTGGATTTCATGTATATGATGATGTACTTAATTAAATTATGTGGAGACTTTGTATGGTTGTTACATTAAGTAGATTAATTAATATTTACGTAATTTACTTCAAGGAACCCTTGAGATATGTAATCTATGTTTGAGTTATACTTGTATGTATGAGTTGTAGTTATATTGTATTGCTTCCATATTTTTAAACATTGTTGATGTGTAAATTCTTAAGAAAAAAATTATTTTGTAAACTTAGTAGCATGTTTAGGTTAATTTCTCCTGGGTTCCTTGGTGGGGCATTACACAAGGTGGTGATCAAGACCATGAGGGCTCCAAATAAGTTACATAAGAAGTGCTTTAAGATTTCCAAATGAGAAGAGATGCAAGATCAAATCATCCAACTGAAAATCCAAATCAAGCCCAACTCTATGAAGACTGCAGGAAGATCAAGCAAGGCTATCATTTCAAAATGCAAGTTCAAGATTGAAGTAAAGATTAGAAGGTTCATGTTTGCAAATTCAAGATCAAGACTTTAAGCTTGATGATTTCAAATGAGGAGATTCAACATCAAGGAAATTTAGATTGAGATCAAACAAATTTGAGGGCTAAAAGCAAGAAAGATTCGAACCACATGAAGACATCATTGAAAAATTTGAAGATGAGGATCAAGATCACAAGTGCAATCAAATTCAAGGTTCAAGCCTGCAAGTTCAAGTCAAAACCACATGAAAAATCAAGAGGATGGAGGAGATTCAATGGATCAAGAAATTTGAGAACATGATCCATCACAATTATCCTCAAGGAGCTGACAATTTTATAATAGTTAATCAAAGTTAATTTCTAACAATAGAGAAATAAATATTTGCAGTTTTAACAGACACATTCCATAAGACATGATTCAAAGCACATGCTTTTAAATAGATCTACAAGATAAGGTTGAGGAGTCTAGTTGTCTTCTATAATATGCAAATTCTAGATTCAATAACATTCAATCACAAAATTCCACGTGTCTTATTTTCTCATTGGCTATTAAAAGCTTTGTAATTTTCTTATTCGTCCACAAATTGGCACCTTCATGCAATTGGTCATTCAATTGATCTTGGCCCTTCATTATATTTTGAACATCTATAAAAGGCCAGGGCCTTCTCATTTGTAAGAGTTAGTAGAGTGAGTAGAGGAGTTAGAAGGTTGGAGACTATAGAAGATTATATTAGAGTAGGCTAGCTAAGGGAAAGATTTGACTAAATTGTTACTATAATGCTATCATAGTGATTGATAATTCATTGTTGGTTCTCATGGTGAATTACTTAATGTTTCTTTGAAGTGTTGCATGGTTTCCTCAATCTTTCACTTGGAGTAGATTTTATTTTATGTTGAAGTAGTTTAGTTGAATGGAAGTAATTGTAGTTGTTGCTTTCTTGACTCAAAAAAATTGGGCCACTAGCCTCTTGCTGATTGTAAGTGTGCCTTGTGTGGTTAGCCAATGGAAACACTTAACTTCAATTGATATTCAATCTTTAGTTTGCATTCAATTGATGGGATTGAAGAGGAGATATTGATTTGAAAACCATTTGAGTGTTCCTTATAATCTTGCACTAGGTGGGTGGTGTAATACCTCTCGCATAGTTTTCTTTTCAGTTTCTAGACTCTTTTAGGCCACTTTTCATGTGTGTATAAATTATCAGATAGATTTGATGTTATGTATATTTATGTTTATGGTTTTACTAACCCCATACTTGCATGTGTATGGTTGGCATGTATGTTTTATATTTTTGTTTAATGCGTCGAGTATGGTTGAGGGACGAAGTCGTAGTTACTTTCCTACGAGATCCACATGATCAGTCGATCCCCGCCATTGTCTATTATATATTTATGCATGTATGTACATGCTCATCTTTTATGCAGGATTTCAGGTATCGACCATCGACTTCCCTGAATTTCCAAGATGGACATGCCCTATCACAATATCTCAATGGTAAGAGAGGGGAGATAACATACTGATCTAAATCCCAACCCAAAACATTGATTGTCCTAAAATAATGGACAAGTATCTATTTTCCTACCCAACTGAATTCATCAAGGTGGCATGAATTCATGAGCCCTTCCTTGGAGTTCGTTTGTTATTTGAGTTAGTTGATTTTTGTGTGTTGTAAGTCAAGTGAGTTTGTTGTCTGGTTTATTTGATTAAAATAATTAAATTAATATTAATATTAGATTAAAATAATTATATCCTATGAGTATAAGAATATTAAATATAAGGATATTTAATTATTAAGAGTTAATTAAATACCTTTATTTATTAAAAAGACTTAATTAAAAGTCTAATAATGAAAATTGAAGATGTAATTAAATATTAAATATTAAATTTAAATTTAAATACATAGATAATATCAATCGATAATTATTTATCAAGTTGCATGTTATTAAGATGTCATAAATATTAAATTAGTAAATAAAAATATTAAATACAATTTAATTTGCACATTTAATTAATAAAGTGAAATATGAATTTAAGTTAAAGTTGAGTTAGGAGTTGTAACTAGAAAAGTGCATTATTTATTATTAAAATTAGAATTAATCATGCAAAGAGGGTTTGATGAAAACGAGGTTGTAGTTAAGTTCTTATTTCGGTGATTTCAAGTTAACTAATTCTTTTATCATTTTAGAGTGTAATTCATCTTATTATTTCAGTATGTCTATTAGGTTTTGGAGAATCATGGTGCTTGGAAGTTAAAGAATTATTTTAAAGCTTAGATTTTTGGGAATCTTCAATTTGACCTTATTTGCTGTATTCAGTTGGGAGATTTCAGGTAGGGTTTGAAAACCTATGTTTATCATCCTTTTGAAAAGATTCTCCACTTTGTGATTGGAATTGATTGTTAAAAATTATGGTTTTATTTGGATTGAGGATTATGATTTGATTTTTCATTATTTTTAGTTTGAATTGGTTATTGAATTTCTTGTGTGAAAAATCCAAAATTTGTTTGAAGAATAATAGAGAAAAACTTGAAATTAATTCAGTTGGGATTTTTTTGTATTTGTTGTTGAAACCCTAGGAATTAAATCAAATTAAAATAGATAATTTGCATATGAGCATAATCCTTTTATAGAATTAAAAGAATACACACACACACGCGCGCGCGCGCGCGAAGGAAAAGATATTAAATCATGAATTAGAAAACCAATAGAAAAATAAATGTATATGTATTTAGACTTTTGAAATCTATTATATACATATACATATATTTTCCAGTTATATATATATATATATATATATATATATATATATATATATATATATATATATATTTAAGATTTTGAAAAAAATAAAATTATTTATTAATTTTCAGATTTAATTTTTTTTTAAATTATTATTATTATTAATTTATTTCAAAAAATAATAATAATAAATAAATAAATATTAATTGATTTTTTATGCGGGTTTTAATATTAATATTTTCATTTATATTTATATTTAGAAAATTAATAATATTATTCTATTATTAAATACATGGTGTTTTGATATGCATGAAAATTTTATTTAAATACTTATTTAAAAAGTGTATATGCATGAAATTTTATATGAATGTAATCTTAATAAGTCAAACTAGACTTTAATAAACAAAATCAATTGTTCTTAAACAACTAAGACTGTGTTATGGTTTGACTACTTGGTATATTCTATTGTCTTGTTTGATGTTGCTTATTTGGGGAAATTACGCTACCTTTAGGAGTGGTATACATAGGCTTGGGGACGTTTGTCTTCTATGTGACATGTGCATTTTTAGTATTTTTGTAATGTTGACTTGGTCACGATTATTTTTACCCAACCTGATTTCTTAAGCTCATTATTTTGTGACCTCTTTGAGAGGGTGTGTTATATCATGTTATGGTTTGAGGACCAACTTGCAATTGTGGGATTATGGTTTGAGGACTAGTGTGAGTTCCAGTTATCTCTTATGGAACTGAAATTGATTATCATGCTTTATATGATTTGTGAGATCTATTTATGATCTATGAGCCTAGGGGATGTCAAATAGGTGCATCTTAGGGGAGTGACTTACAATAGGGGACCGGGGCCCAAAGAGGCCAGTACTAGGGTGACCTATTGTAAGTTGTGTAATAAGAGATAACTTAATAAATTTATTAGACAAACATTAATAAGATAATTGTATGCATCGTCCATGCCTTGAGCACTCATATAGGCTAAGGGTGGGAATGAGATGACACCTAGAGAGTAGGTATGATTAGAGTTCCTCATCTTTATGAGAGGGTATTTTGGTTTTGCATGGGTCACGTTGAGGGTCTGGGGTCTAGAGTGACCAATCTAGGGTAACTCAACCTAATAAATGCTTGAGGGTCTAGGGTCTAGAGGGACCAGTCCAAGGTAACTCAAGTAGTTGGCCATGTGATGACACCCCTATAATATGTAGTCTAGGCCTCCTCCGTAGTTTCTGCATTTGCCTGTGGTGGTGTGTCTTTGATATTTAGTATTTGGTTGTTGATAATTGTTTGGCTAATTTAGTATTTGGTATTTTGGTACTTGCTAGTATTTTGACATTTATTATCTTTTCTTTATCATTAGTTGGTGGTACCTTTTGAGATAGAGAGCTTTCAAGATCCCTTGCTTAGGTGTTATGTTGTGTTGTATTTTGAGATTGTTGTCCGAGTGGGGTTTTTTGTTATCTCCTTAGCATGGTGGGAGTGGACCTTTGGTTCAATGAGGTTGGGTGGTAATGATACTTTTATCATTCGAGATTCTAACATTCTTGTACCGGTGTTGAATGATGCTTGTTGTTGTTACCTTCTTCTTGTTCTTCATTGGAGGCTCGTTCATATCTATCTTATAATGTTTATATTTGTACCTTGTATCAGTGCTTAAGATATAATTATTTTGAGATATTGTACTATACCTTGTACTCAATTATTGTTACATACCCTTCAAATTGTGTAGAGGATGTTGTTTCATTGTGTATACCTTATGGTATTAGTTGTATCTATGTTTCTTTTATACAAGGTTGTACTTGTTATTCATTTGTATATGAGAGATTTGTAATTATACTTAATGTAAAATATTTAAAATTAGTAGTACGTAATTCTACATCATGGAAACTTTGAGAGTCATTGATTGTAATGGAGTTGTACTTAGGTACTTGTTTGTACCTTATGTTGTATTGCTTCCACATTGTTATCATTATTATTTTGTAAACTCTTAAGAAAAAAATTATTTTGTAAATATAGCAATATGTTTTAGGTTAAGTTCTCTTGGGTTCCATGGTGGGGCATTACAGATGGAGTCTCTGATTAAGCTACATCTAGTAGAGTCCAAGTCCATCCACGATCCCTTGCATTCATAATTAGGAATACAAGTATAAGTTAAGTTTGAGCAGAAGTGAAAAAGTTTGAAGTCCAAAAAACTATAATTTCATTGCACACTGTGAAGCTAGATGTTTATAAGTGAAAGCAGTTGATATTCATTGAATGAATAGCGTAAGTCCCCTAAGTGATTACCAAAAAATCACATTATTTCAACTGAGTGATTATCCATGATAAAAGGAACCTTAAAGTCTCATGATCTTACTTTGTAAGATGAATGAGAAATGACCTTATATCAAGAGAGGATTGATTTTTTGATGTTTCAATCTAAAACATTGAGTATTTGATTCTCCATGTTGTAGTGGAACAAAACTCACATCAATAGGTAGATGCTAAATTTTGTTTGTGTGAGGATAAGGGCTAGGGAAACTGCCCAGAAGAAGGAAAACCTTGACTAAGATTCCACTTCCCTATTCCATTGATATGTTTGACTACAATATCAAGAATTCATTCAATGGGTTTAAAGGGAAGGAGTTTCTAAGGATGCACGTGAAGAATCCTATTTTTTATGTTGGAAGAAGAGGGCTTTACATATATAATGAATATAACATTGGAACTTGAGTCCTCATTAGTAATTTGTCTCTCTTTTGTGCTTATATAGGGGCATAAAATGTCACGAATACAATCTACAAGAAAGGAGATATAATTTTTTTTATGTATCTAGATGACACCGTTTATGAATTTCTACTAGGATTCAATTTCCTTGTTGTATTCATATGCGTCAAAACAATGTTAAGAATCCATCTGTAAGGGTGGGAGGAGGGTGTTTTATTTTGATATGTGGGTACAATGTAATGAATCTAGTCTACATCATATTCACTTGAGAGAAAGGGGATTTCTATGTATCCATAGACCACCAGGAGATGATCCTTCCCTAGGACCCCATTTCCCTATTCGGTTGATATGGTTGGGAATAGTGATAAAAATATAGTTTGTGAGGCTTATTGGACTGTGGTATAGAAGTAATACAGTACATTGGCTGCAATGATGACCCAGATTCAAGACCAAGTGTTAGCTATTCTTTGCATTCAGAAGACAAGATATGTTGAACCAAATGTAACCTATTCTCTTTGTTAATGGGGCAAAGAAGATATGCATTTCCTTGAATTATTGATTCAAGGGAAACATGATGAGGTGACTAGATTCTCACTATAGGGGAGAAAAATACTCTAATGAAGTCATCAAATTGTATTTGGAAAATATTCTAGAATAATCAGTGAAAGATATAACAAGAATCTAGTCCACAAGTTTGGGAGTAAGGGACTTTGTTCGTGTAAAGATTACCAGACTATCCTTGGCTAGGATACCATTGGCTTGTTGCATTGTGATAAGTCAGTATAGTATTAGGATTATAGTTATGAGGTGTGGAGGAAGGGACTTTGTGTATATCTACAAAACACTAGAAAACAAATATTCACTTGGAGATCATCACCCTATTCTATTGTAATTTGATATCAATGGATGCAATGTCAAGGCTTCAGTCCATGGTGTTGGAGTATGTCATATAGACTTGTATTTATTGAGACAAATTATCCAAATTTATTTGAACTAGAGGATTAGATCGAGCAACTTGACTCATCAAATTAAAAATATAGTACAAAATAATTTTAATAAACTAATATGCTTTCGCATTCCAAAATAATTAAGCTTCAAATTTGTTCAAATGATGATAAATTTTTTGTTTTACTTGTGGAAAACTAATAACTTACTTGTATGTTGGCTAGTTTGGTGAAACGATCAAAATATAATTTTTATATTTGAACTATAGGATCAGAGTCAAAGAAAATTATAACTAGCACTTGCACCATTGAGGGGTGCAATGGTTACGCTGATAGTAAAATATATATAAAAAACTGCTATTGTGATATATTTATGGATCTCTATCCTTATCTATTTTGATATTCTTATGTCTCACTCTAACTCACAAACTCTCATTGTCTACCTCCTGATCCATACCTTTATATTTTTCTCACTCACAAACATATACACTCATTTATCCCTCCCTATCTCTATCTTATCTTTCCCCTCTCTTTACCTTTCACCTCTCTCAATCTATATCTTATTTCTTATATTTCTCTTTGATCTGCTTTATCTATCTATCTATTACCTCATATATTTTTATCATTCTATCTCTTCATCTCATCCCTCTCCTCTTCCTATCTCTCTCCCTCCCTCCCACTCCCTTCCTCTTTGTCTCTCCCTTCATAAGTATCCCCCACTACTCTCTCTCTCTCTCTCTCTCTCTCTCTCTCTCTCTCTCTCTCTCTCTCTCTCTCTCTCTATCTATCTATCTCTATTTTCTCTTTCTATTATTCATCTTACTCACTCTCTTCCCCCGTCTCTCCCCCCTTATATCTCCCTATATTTCCCTATCTCTCTAACTATCAGTTCCTATATGAAATGAGCAACCTAGCTTTTAGAAATCAATAATTCAAAATTGTCTCTATCTCATCATCTCTATCTCTTCCTCTCCATCTTACTCTATATCTCTATATCTCTTTATGTCATCCTCCCCATCTCTCATTTTTTATCTCCATATGTATCTTTACCTATCCCTCTACCCCCCCCCCCCCCCTCTCTCTCTCCATCTTCATCTCCTTAGACCTATATGCATATATCTATATGAATCTCTATCTCTATTTATCCATATTCTCTCTTCCATATATTTATGACTTACAAGTTTTAGGTAGTTATTTCGGAGGGTAAATCAATATCAAGGGACATTTTTGGTACAAACCCACAAAACAAAACATATACTATGTAGCAGGATTGTCTGGAAGGGATAAATGCGACAAATCCTTACCATGATAATGAAAGAATAGTATAAAGAGAAATGGAAGAACATGGTATCATAAGAAATTATTAATAGTTTCCACCAACATGTAGAAACTGCAACATCCCAAAAGAAATTTTGACAAAACCATTGAAAATACATCAATAACAAGAACTTAAGAATACTTCGACCAACAAGATCTTAATTCACAAATGTTATAGATAATTTAAAAGAGTCATCAATTAACATACTTAAAAATGCCGATATCAATATCTTAAATCACTAGGTTGATTACAAAGAAGATATAGTACACCAACATAAAGACCTTCCTGACAAGAACTCCAGGTGCCCGTTCCACACAAAATGTCAGGGCAAGGATATTGTAGGAGTGTGTTTCCACCCTACCACAAAGTAGTTATGCTTCCCTAAAATCTTTCCTAACATGAAAGAAACCCATCCCAACTAGAAGTAAACTAATCAATTAAAATTGGTTGAAGTAATGGAATTGTGCACTTAACATACATACTTACAATGCTAACAAAAGACACCATAATGCTCAAACAAGGTTATGCAGCATAAGATTTACAAAATTGTTTTTCTAGCATTATAAAACATCTCAAGTTCTTAGTTCCAACTCATTTAGAACAGTCAGAGATAAACAAGAATAATATCCACATGCTTAGTTTTCTTTTAGAATGTAGAAATATCAAAATTTTCTAAGCAACCTCAATGCCTATGCCCTTCTAGTACTAATAATGGTATCAAAAAAAGAGATTAAAATACATTTAATATAAGTGATAGAACCTACTAAAAGAAGCTTTCCACATCTAAGCTATACAAATGTGACTATAAAAATTATAAAGTTTTACTAAAAGATCTGTGAAATCTTTCAGCCTAGGAGGATGGGTAAGAGGATTGCATAATTTGTACCACTAATCCTTTAGAAATCAGTTTGGATTCATGCCTTGATCAAGTATCTATTACATGACATTTATAGGTTCACGAATTGGACAAGTGAATGGAGGATAACGATACCTAAGATGTCGTATTTACTTAGAGATGTTTCCATGACAAAACTTAATTTCTTAACTGGTCTTTCACCAATGTTTTTGAGTTGTTAAAACTATTTGGCCTATATTACTGTTAGAGAGTACTCTATATGTCATACCTTACAGTTTCTATCATTAAATATAACTTTATATTTGAAGAGGCACATATCCATGTGTTTTCTTGCTGATACAATATCCTTAATCTAAAATAACAAATGGTGATTGGTAAAACATATACTACTATGGTTTTATATACATCTCTATTGAAAACTAACAAATCAGTCAATATGCATCGCCATATAATCCCGAGGAAGGGAGATGAATTGACAAGGGATGATAACAAAACTAATGCAATTGTTAGATATAATTCCAAATTCAATAATCTTTGACAAAAACCTCCCTACTACGACAAAATAGGATCTTTGGAACAGGGTATGGACATCCATCAAAGTATAATGAAGGTAATATGAGACCAAGGTTAAAGAAAAGGAACCTAGCTAACATCGTATAAGGGGAAGACTATGAAATTATTGCAGAATACTAAACGGTCAGAAGACATCGCACTTAAAACAAGAAAAACATGAACAAACCAATGATTATCATTATACTCAGGGCTTTGATTGAGATGAAACAACCAAGTATACATGTATGCGAATTGTGGAATCATAGTAAGTGCACTTGTGTTGCATGTGGATGAACCAAATCAAGGCCATGTTGGTCCATAGAAGAAACATTGAAGATACATCAGTAACCATTCAGGGAGATATGCATGTATGACCCAAACCATGACCTCCACCGTTGTGTGCCCTTTCTTCCATTCCAATGCCCAAAAAAGGTCAAATCCTCCATTCAAGTCAAATTAGATGATACTGCTCAATACTTCCCCCAGAAAACAATCGAAAAGTCTCTCCTTCATGCAAGAAGAAGAAACATATAGATTCTTTATTCTCCTACTCTTATTTGTTTTCTTCCAAAATATATTTCCACTAGAGAAGCAGAGGTACTTATGTGTTTGATATTATGGAAAAATGAGAGTGAATATGGAAAATCTGTGATATGGGTTTTGTGGAGAATGGGCCAATTTATCTGATACTTAAGCAATTTTCTAAAATTCACTTTGGTTTATGAGAAACTCATGCTTCTTTAAAGACATTTTTAGTAGGTTTGATATTGCTCAAAAGATACAAAATATATTAACAAAGAAAAACCTAGAGAAAATGATGGTAAATATGGAGAAATGTAATCCTCCAAGCCTTCAGATCTCTCCCCTCTCCATCTTGTGTCATTCTCCCTAATTTTTAACTCCACACTTACAGTTTAATAAGACTCTACTATTTTTGATCTATTTGCCAGGAGTTCTTCATGCCTTAGAAATAACATGTAAGTGGAGTCTTATTAAATTTTAACTATTACCTTTAACACCACCTCCAAGTTGAATAGACAGTCCACTAGTTCCTTCATTTTGTATAATTAATATTACATCTTTTTGATAAATTACAACTGATTGAATATCTTGAGGGAGAGTTTGATAATGGATTGGATATTTGAAAGACAATGATTGATGATCACTGAGCTACTAATGTGTATGTAAGACATTAAATCAGTTAATGTATTGTCATTGATGTCAATTAGTTTTGACTGTACTTATCATGATGGTTACAAACATCTTAAGAAGGAAAAATGATGAAAGAATGAGATATCTACATGAAGATGAGATGAATGAGAAAGATATGGATATGGTATTCATTGGGTAACTTATTGATGAGTCTATGGCATTATGTTAGTGATTTGATTGTATTACATGAATCTAGTATGGATTGAAGATCAAGAATGAACAAGTTTATGTGGTCGGTAAATGAAGAATTTAGTATACACCAGGCAAGTGTAGTGTATATCAAGTACAGTGTTAACCGAGCTAGTTATCATTGACGCATTATGGTATTGACCAAGTGAAATAAATAAATGGAACTTATGACTGTCGACTAAAGATGATGAGTTAAAAAATTGTTGATGATTCTAAGCTAAAGGATATTGTTTGTTATGATGATCAAATGATTGACAAAATTCAAGGATGATCGGATGAAGGAGAATGAAATGTGTTATTGACACAATTGTCAAGGAAGGTTAAAGAGGTAAAATCAATGATGAAGATTAAGAGGCAAAATCTATGGATGGAAATAAAATGGGTTATGATGTCTATATAAAGAGACAACAAATTTATTATTGAGTCTGCTTCAAGTGAATTCATGTGAACAGATTGAATTCATGCAAAGTTGATCAAATTGGTTGAAGACAAAACCGAGCAATTCTGCAGACAACACTAAGTGATAGAGAAAACAATTACCGAGCAGAATAGAGTTGGAGGAAACAGAGAGATTGAATTGATTATTGATCAAAGGTATTTTTGAGCTTAGTATAAATCTAAAAATTTGCAAATCAAGTTGTATTTGATTAAGATCTTTACTGTATTAGTTTAACCATTTCTATAGATAAATCTCTTAATCGAGTGGGACTTAACATTCTTTATATTTCAATATGACATTCAATGAATGTTGATTATTTTCTTGTTGACCCCATAGTGAATGTCTGGTCAAGGGAGAATTGTTACTGATAAATCCTCTAACTAGGTTACACCTCACAGTGTGTTTCGTAACCTTTAACATGGTTGGCTCTTAACTGATCTCACTTTTGAAGAGTGAATTATTTTGGGTTACTGGTCCCAGGTTATTTTTCCCCTAACAGGGTTTCCACATTAAAAATCTAAGTGTTATATGTGTATGGATGCGTTGTATTGTTATTTTACTTTACACATTACTATAACTGGATTGATTGGTAAACACAATATTTAATTTATTGGTAATCAATATATGAAGAGAAAGGCACAATTGATATTTTACCGAGTTGATTAATTGATTTGAAAGTTTTGTTATATACATCTAGGAGTATTTGGGACTGTAGGATAACTGGACTTAATTGATTCACCCCCCCTCTCAATTATCTAACAATTGGTATCAGAGCATAGAGTGCTTGAAGGAAAATTTTGAAGGACTTAAGCTAAAGATCACAAGATGACTAAGAGAGAGGTGCCAAAGCTGAACAAAGACAACTTATCAACATGAAAAAGTAGAATGAAATTATATCTATTAGGAATAGGCGAGTCTGCAACATACTACTTGGAAAATGAGTTCATCTTACCCTCTGGAACTTTGACTGTTGATCAGATGAGAGAAAGACACAAACATAATGCTATGATGACAGATCTTGCTTCTTCCTTTTTAGATGCTAAATTTGAAGATGTTAAGGCATGTACAATTGCTAAACACAATATTTAATTTACTCGTAATCAGTATATGAGGGTGAACCCACAATAGTGGGTTACACTTTTTTTCCTAAACGGACACTGAACTCTACATTTTGAAATTTTTTTTACAGATTCGTATGCATATTGTCGTTAAAACATTTGAAATCAAAAGATGAAGTAAATTAGAGTCTTTTAGGATTTTCTATCTATATTATAAAAATATTTTTTATTTTTATTTTTTAATTGATTTGAATGGTTTTTTCTTTCTCCCACAAAAACTGGTATGTTGTTGAAAATGTCATTTTGAAAGAGTTACATTATTTTCATAGAGCAAAACATTTTTTCTAAAATAGATATCAATGTGATTCTTTCGAATTTAGTTTTTTAACATCCATATGGAGGGCATGCAATTTGTTTGATGATATTATCATTATTATTGAATATTTTATTAACGTTTGAAGTTGAGTAAACGGTAATTTTGACATACCTTGACTACATAGCTTATAACTTGTCGTCTATTTGTCCAGTTTCATTTTTATTTTTTTTGATAGAAAGAGAACTTCAATACCTAGGGGATAGATATTTTTTAGAATTTTGTTTCTCTCATTTACTATTTTTCCATAAGCCTCAAACATAGAGGTAGACATATAGTGAAATATCTATGTTTAGTAAAACTAAAAATACAATGTCATAATACACTTAATATATATTAACATTATAATTATTGGAAAGATTTTTCTTAGTAGTACCTTACTATATAGATAGGTTTGTCAAATGGATTTATTTGATGTACCAAAAGATAACGTTGAAGTGATTTTTTGTCAGCATTTTAATAGGTGCAAAGGAGACTCCATTGTAGGTATGAATGAGGAGTATAGATGTTATATCAATATTTTTTGTACCTAAGAGGCGTTGAGATAGCCATTTGTAATTAATTATTTCAAATGGAACCTCTCAAGCCTTAAATCATCATATTTTATTAAAAATGTGTTATTTCAACAAAAATCAGCATGTCTAAAAAAGTGGAACCCACTATTGTGGGGTCACCCATGAAGAGAAAGGGATAGTTGATATTTTACCGAGTTGATTAATTGATTTGAAAGTTTTGTTATATACATCTGGGAGTATTTGGGATTGTAGGATAATTGGACTTAACTAATTCACCCCCCCCCCCTCTTAGTTATCTAACACTTCTTATCTTGGATTCTATGATGCATGATTTCTAATTAAATTAACATTAAAATAATAAAAAAATTAAATATTAAATATTTTGGGTTATGACACAACATTTCGGATCACACTTCGTGATCCATCTTTAAGAAAACAAGAGATGCAAAACAAAGTCACATCCCATATGTGTTTGGTCAAACTCACATTTTTCTTGTCTTCCCCTTGGCGAATAATTGTCTAGTCGATAACAAACAACAATGATCTCATGTTGATTTGAAATTAATGTCACATAAAATCTTATCGAACTCCATCTAAACACTGCAAGTGGAAGTTGGTATAAGATATTAACTTCTGAGATATAATTACTTCTATAAACTTGATGCTGTGATGTTTAATCTGTGTGCAATGCAACCATGGAGCCACAATTTTGCATGTTTACCTTGATATCGTTTAAGGGGTCACATGACAATGAAGCCATAGATCTTGGAAAATGGCTCTAAATGTGATCATTGTAAAGGCCTGAAAAGTTTTTGAACTTATTGCTCGATGGGGTAGATGGGCATTCAATCCAAGACAACTCATTGCTCTTAAAGATTGTTTGGAGCTTTTTGATATAAGGTTGGACAATTTACTAGAGAGATCTATGTCAAATGTGAATAATTCTAGTAGTAATTCTTTAGGTTGGAGGTGTAATCACTCAAAAATGGTCTAGTAAACTTTGAACCCCTTTCTAAACATTAAAATTTAAATACTAGACTAAATCTTGTGCTTAATCAATTTTGCATATTTATTTAATTTATTATTTCTTGAGCAAATCATCATTTTATCATATCTTAAAGTTTGACCACTTTATCCTAAGCATTAATTAAATAAAAATTATTTTAATTAAATAATAAAATCACTTTATCCTAAGTCACATTTAATTAAAAGAAAATATCTCTTTTAATTAAATAATGGAAACCACTTTGCTAAAATAAAAATAAATAATAAAATAAAAATAAAAAGAAAAGTGCATTTTCCAATGAGATGGAATCTTTTGACTTTTGAAAAAGGATTTTGCCTCTTTATCTCAACCGCTCATTATTTTGCTTCTTAATCATGTCTATTGATTTTACCTCTTGAGAATCTTGAGCACATGGATCAACCAAGATTTAATCTCCACCCTTGATAATTTCTTTTTGCCTCTTAATCTTGACTGTCCATTCATTTCTAAAATCCTTTAAAAGGAGACTCAATCCATCTCTTGCATTATCATCCTCATTGCATTCTTAGCTTCTTGAGATCATATTGTAGGTTCTTGGAGTCTTGGCATCTTAGCATCTTGGAGTCTTGGCATCTTGCAATCTTGGAATCTTGGAGTCTTGGCATCTTGCAATCTTGGAATCTTGGAGTCTTGGCATCTTGCAATCTTGGATTCTTGGCATCTTATCATCTTGGCATCTTGGAGCTATGGAATTTTGAGATCTTTCATATTGAAGCATTGCATCATCATTGTCATTCTCTTTCTTGCATCTAGCTTAATCCATCTTGCTTAGATCTACTTTCTTTTCATTCTTGCATATCATTCTAGCCTAGATCTTGCATCTCATCTTAGATCTACTTTTCTTTGCATTTCTTGCATATCATTTTAGCTTATCTTGCATCTCATCTTAGATCTACTTTTCTTTGCATTTCTTGCATATAATTTTAGCTTAGATCTTGCATTTCATCTTAGATCTAATTTGCATTATCAGTTGAATCTTCCATTCTATGGTGTACCTTGCAAGAGTCTTTCTTTAAGGTTCATTTGAGATCCACTATTCATAATATCTGCATGGTTCTTGCATGTCATGGATAGGAAGCTATAAACCGCTTCTTGAGATCTCCTTCTTCATGGATTCTCTCAAGTGTAATGGTTTATAGAAGCGACCTCACTTTTTGGTACACATTTTTTGGCGCCCACCGTGGGGCAACCCATGAATTTTTGGATATTCACTTTGGTTTTTAATGCTAACCCTTGTGCATGTTGAGTTGAAGGCAAAAACCCTAGGATTTTGAAAGATTTGATCATATCTCACAAACGGCTTGGAGTTTTGGTCTAAATTTTTTTTTTAGGTTGGAGATGGATAAAAGGTGTCTCAACCCAAAAATCAGATTTTTTTGATCATTTTTCCATGAGTTATAATTTTTTATTGATTTTTCATGAAAATTAATTTTTGGTCGCAAATTATCATATTTTTTGGAAATTTTTACATTTTCAAAAAAGTCTTAGAATTTTAAAGGGGGTTACTTTTTTGTGTTTTTAATTTAGGTGCCATAACATAGCTCAAAGAGTCGATTTACAAAAACTAGTCTGTTTTGGTAAAATGGGGCTCTAGGGCACGAATTAAGGGATATTTCTGAAATTTTTACATTTTTGGAAAGCTCTCAGATTTTTAATAGGAGTATCTTGTTTTTATTTCTATTTTTGTGCTCGAAATTATAGAGAACCAATCAAATCTTGTTGACTAGGTCAAAAGCAAAAAAAAAAGTGTGATGAGCTTGCACTTTATTTGCACATAGTTCAATGCATGATTGAGATTTATTGCAAGTATTTGATATTTCCTATCTCCTAAAAAGTGGGTTTGGAGGGTATTTCTTTCATTTGCATATTTTTGTGCCCTAACTTGTGGTTTTGTAGGATTTGCTTGCCAAAAAAATTGTATTGCTAAGACAAATAACAATTGAGATTTTGGAAAATTGTGTTGAAGGTATGTAACTAGATCTTGGAACTTTTATTAGATCTTGTGTTTCTTTTCTATCATTAGATCATTTTTCATATGCACGTAGCTTAATTAGTTTTCTTTTGGGTAAATGAGCATGTGCTTGATGTGTTTGGGAGACACTATGGAGTAGGAGACTATGCTCTTTTCCTTTTGGAAAATAAAAAATCTAGACCTCCATTAGCTATCCTCTTATTTTCTTGCATTTACCTTTAGAGGGTCTGCCAAGAGAGAAATATTTTGGGAATGACCCAAGTGGGGAACAAGCGAACCTAGCTACTCCATCTCACTATAATCAAAAGCTTCCTTCAATCCAAAGAAAGGGGAGACTTGTCTATTTTCTATTCCTAATGCTTCTTCATGTGTAGGGCCTAGTTGCCTAAATCTTGCTAAGCAAGACTACACTTGATTGGACGCTTGTAGGGCCATCAATGGTCTCAATATTGTTTACTACAAGGGGAATATGTTCATCTAGTATAGGGCCGAGAGGTCTAAATCCTTCTTGCGAGACTATACTTTTTGGATGCTTGTAGGGCTATAGGCCTTAATTTCACTTGCAAAACTACAGGGGATAGTCATGAACGGAGTACTAAAAACCTTAAGTTAGAGGCTACCCTTTTGACCAAAAATATCATAATCTTTGTGCAATGACAGATCCAAGTGGTTTCCCGGACCACCTCAAGATTAATCACCATCTATATTCCTTTGGGATACCAAGTTGTGGGCAACGGTTTTGATACTAGCCTTGAGCATAGGTAGAACTTGCTTGATGTGTTTTCGGATTGTGCTAGACCCATGGAAATCTTTGTGAACATACACTTGACGTTATTGGAATATTGTAACCTATCTCTATACTTCACAATTGCTTGTATCATGCAAGGTTGCTTTGTACCTTGCTTGATTATTTGAAGACTAGTCTATGCATCACAATTGCTTGATCTTGAAGTTCAAATTTGCTGTCAAAATTCAAGATTTGTCGTCCAAACTTCAAAGTTGTTGTCAAAACTGGAAATTGTTATTCGCCTGCAGTAGTGAGAAATATTGTATGACCTTTTATCCATGTTTAATTGTTGCCTGATTTTGCTGAGGTCTATCGTCCAGATTCTGATCCAAGTTGGTTTGGCTTAGATTTTCTCTTAGCTGGTTTAGGAAGCTTATACTTGACTTTTATGGTCTCTTGGTTTGAAACTAGTAGGTTTGGGACTGTTTTTAGCTGAAAAGGATCACCTAGATACCGTGGTTATATTCTTAACTAGTAAAGTTGTTCACTTGTTTATCTCTTTGGTTATATTTATCTTTATCTTGATGTTATCTCTTGACTCGAGTCACAAGTGTCGTACATAGGGATCTTACCCCGCATATTGGGCACTTTGTGATCAGTCATCTTAATCTAATTTTACTCTCTTTTTACTATTTGACAAGTGAACACTTTGCTTCTCTAGGGTGGACATAAAGTTGTCTTGTGTCATCTTCTTTGGCTCTTTGCATTCTCTTTCATGCCTACTTATCAAAATGATCACATCATGAATCCAAACAATTTGACTAAAGAAGAAGAAGAGATTCTTGTGGCATACTTTTCAGAACAAATCAAATCTTTGAGATCTGAAATTCAAAAATTAAAGGAAGAAAAAGATACATCTCCTAATCAACATTCTTGGAAATTAGTTTATCCTTTATATTCACCTTCTCTAAGAAAGCCAAATCCTACTTTAATAACAAACCTATCTTTGATAGAGAACATATTCATAAAAAAACTATCTTTGTTAGAGAATATCTTTATGAAAAACCTATCTTTGTTCGAGAAGCTCTTTATGACAAACCTATCTTTGACCGAGAACATCTTATGAAAAACCTATCTTTGATCGTAAACATTATAATTATAGACCTATCTTTAACCGACCTATCTTTGATAAAGAAGATGAAGAATCAAAGTGAACCTTTACTCCTTTTGGAGAATCTTATGAATCAACATTGGGAAAAATCCTTGAAAACAATCTTATCATGTTACATTCAACTACTTCCAGTAGACTTTCATTCTTGACTACTTATTGTGTGTATCATTGAAATAATAAGCATAAAACTTCAGATTGCATGGAGTTGAAACACAAAATCCAAGCTTTTATTGATGATGGCATAACTGGTGTTGACGATCCTAATGACTTACCTAATGAAGATACTACTCTCAAGCTTGATCAAAATCATGAACTCATGTCTAGTAATGGTTCTCGCATTGCCTCTACCTTACCCATCATACATTCATCTCCTAAAAAAGGAGAAAATCCCTCAAAAATTCCTCCATTGGACAAAGAGCTTAATGCTTTTCATCCTACCTATGAATATCCTCAAGGGCTACCTCTAAAAGAGATCCAAGCTAATATACATCTTTCTACAAGTCCCTTCCATGCTTCAAAGGTCATAGATCCAAAGCTTCCTTGTGCTTCAATGTCTATCATACCTATCCTAAATGTTCCTTCATCAACCCTTCTTGAACCCCTCACACATGTCCAAACCCCTACCTTGTCCCTAAAAGTGGTTCCATGTCAAGAGTGTTAAGGTTTTAGGATCACTGCAAATGTAATAGCACTATCTCATTGTATGTTTTTTTCAAATGCAACAATCTCTAGCATTTATATAGAGAATGAGCCAAGAAGAGACATGTCCCTTCATGGGACATGTCTATTCATTATTATGTAATTAATATAATGACAATTATGATTTTATATATATATATATATATATATATATATATATATATATATATATATATATATATATATATATATATCTTGATTATTATATTAATTTCTCTAATATTTACATAATAATAATAATATATATTTTATCAATTTAACTTTTTAGTTATTATGAGAATATAATCTAACTTTATATATACATATATATCAATGTATATATTAATATCAATTATTATACATATTGATATATATATATATATATATATATATATATATATATATATATATATAATAATAATAATAAAAAATCATTTCTCATAATAATCATATAGACAATATCATTTATCTGACCAATGCTACAAATATCAACACTCCCTCTTAGCTAGGGAGGATAAATCAATCCAATGTCAACACTTATGACACTTGGCAACATCAATCATATGATGTAAGCAATAAAGGCATTATCCTCAAGATGTAGTCAATAGAAACATAGTCTCAATATGTGGATTGCCTCCATCGGTGATTCTATCCACAAGCTCTCGTGCGGATTTCCTCCATCGGCGATTCTATCCACATTCTCTCAGGTGGATTACCTCCATCGACAATTCTATCCATAAGCTCTTGTGTGAATTGCCTCCATCGGTGATTCTATTCACAAACTCACAAGCTCCAGGTGTGGATTTCCTCCATCGGTGATTCTATCCACAAGCTCTCATGTGAATTGCCTCCATCAGTGATTCTATTCGCAAACTCATGAGCTTCAGGTGTGGATTGCCTCCATTGGCGATTCGATCCACAAGCTCTTGTGTGAGTTGTCTCCATTGGTGATTCTATTCACAAACTCACAAGCTTTAGGTGTGGATTGCCTCCATCGGCGATTTGATCCACAAGCTCCTGTGTGAATTGCCTCCATCGGTGATTCTATTCACAAACTCATGAGCTATGGTGTGGATTGCCTCTATCGGCGATTCTATCCACAAGCTCCTGTGTGGATTGCCTCCATTAGCGATTCTATCCACAAACTCATGAGCTTTAGAGTGGATTGCCTCCATCGGTGATTCTATCCACAAGTTCTATCTATTATGATCAGTTTCATCCATCACAAGATGTCTATCACAATAGAAGGTCAAGTTATTGTAAGATCGTCACCTTACAATAACTTTTACAAATACAAGTGATAATCATTTGGAAGTCGTCACTTCCTCATGATTTACACAGGGGGCAGGCCCATTAAAAACATTCATAATTCATAAGTATAATAAACAATTATATCAATTTTACCTCATAAATGTTTCACCTTCAATAGTGAACTCCCTCGAGCAATCAATATGATCAAGATTGTCACAAGTTGACTGAACCATCTACTCCCTCTAAAGCTCAAGTTTATCAACTTCTTGACCTCTTTTGAAATATTAGACTCTCTTTGCATCTAGTCTCAATCATCAATTTGTTTGCAAGCATCAAGTTATTTCTCCCTTGAATGAAATTATCTTGTGCTTTTGTCTTGAAGGTATGTCAAAGAGAGATTAAAAATAGCTCACTAAATTATATTATCCCAAAGAAAAATGATAAAAGCATACAATATTTTTTATCCCAATGTTATAGTATGATTTAATAATTACATAAAAAAAATTATGAACATTAATCAACATGGAATACTCATCTCTTGATTAATGTAATGATCATTTTCTTATTTGCACTATAAAAAATGTTTGTAGCTTTTAATCAAAGAACTCTCTTTGTTCAAAAATCTACATAGACTTGTACACATTCAGTCATAACTTTTTAACCTGACATTTTCTCTTCAATCGCTCGAGTGAGATTCTTGTAAAGTTGTTTATCAATAACATATCCAAAATTTATCAAAATCCAATGGTGCATTTGTGAGATATGGTTCTCATACTGAGACTGTAATTTTCTGACATAGTCACACATTCACCATTAACAAACTACTCTCTTACATTTGCAACTTGGCTCTGATACCATGTTAAGGTTTTAGGATCATTGCAAATGTAATAGCACTATCTCATTGTATGTGTTTTTCAAATGCAACAATCTCTAGCATTTATATAGAGAATGAGCCAAGAAGAGACATGTCCCTTCATGGAACATGTCTATTCATTATTATGTAATTAATATAATGACAATTATGATTACACACACACACACACACACACACACATATATATATATATAATATCTCTTGCGTATTATATTAATTTCTCTAATATTTACATAATAATAATAATATATATTTTATCAATTTAACTTTTTAGTTATTATGAGAATATAATCTAACTTTATATATACATATATATCAATTATTATATTAATATCAATTATTATTATTATATATATATATATATATATATATATATATATATATATATATATATATATATATATATATATATATATATATATATCATTTCTCATAATAATCATATAGACAATATTATTTATCTAACTGATGCTACAAATATCAACAAAGAGGACAATCTGAAGTGTGAAGAAATAAATATCAATAAAGATCAAGATCAAGATATCATCCATCCTCATCCAATGGATGACCAAAGTATCATATCCCAAGAATCTCATGATGATCCCCTCATATCCATCCACCTCTTCCAAGAAGATATCCCTCCACCTCCTATATCTTATTCATCTCCCAAGCAAGATCAAGATACTCCTTCCATCATCTCTAATGAGATTATTGAAAATCAAGATAAGAGTGCTCTTCCTATATTATCCAAAGATCCTTGTCAAGATCAGAATATTCTAGCAACTCCTTGTCATAGTCCTCCACATCCATATCCCATTTTTCCTACTCCTTTTCATAAGAAAGCTTTTATTTCTCCTATAAAAGCTACTCATGAGCCTATTGGTATAAATATGAATCTTACAGATCAAAGCCTTGGCCATATCAGCTCACTCTATAGATGTCGATATCCCTATCCATTATCCATTTGCATCTTCCAAATCCATCCTTGGTACTTATAACCTAAAGATGAAACCTTCACACCTTCCATCCATATTAGGACCTTATGTTCCTCCATCCACTATACTTCTTGTTCCTATCTTACCTCAAGATCAACAAAGACATGCATACTTGAGAAATTTCCATCCATCTATCCATCTAAACCCTTCATATCAACCTCTTTCATCCACAATTCTCAAGTCTTTTGGAAGCAATTTGGATGTGCAACATAAAAATCAGAAATACAAGAATCCACTTACATATGAAGATCGCCATGTCCTATCAAATAGACATGTGGCTAGAAAGAAATTTTTTTTCCTAAGAAACCACAAGGGTTCTCAAAGCAAAGAGCAAAAACAAAGCAAATATGGGTTCCTAAATCCATCAGGGAAGAATTGCAATCAAAAGCATCTAGAAGTAAAGAAAACTCAAAAGCTATGTGGATTCCCAAGTCTCTCTTAAAGGACTTGGACATAAAAGAAAAATCAAAGTTGACATTCAAGCTTCCAAAGACTCCCACTTTGTATTCCTCCAAACATCCTATATATTCTCCTTCATCCATCTTGGGTCCTTGTGTCCCAAGATCCACATCACTTCCTATATCAAAACCTCAAGCTATCCAATCCGTTTTCCCTCCAGCTGTTCACTAACCCTCAAAGTGTGTGTCAATTTTGATCTTGCCATCATCTCCACATACTCCTACACAATCCTTATCTACTATTCTACATCTACATCTTGTCCTCTCATTCATTATCCTCCCATTACCCTTATTCCATCTTACACATAAATCCTTAGCCATCATCTACCTTATCCTCCATATATTTTCCTATTATTACCTTATCAACATCTTTGAGCATATTTCTCAGCGGCCTTGGTCTATCATAGAATATCTTTTCAAAGAAGCATTATCCAAAGAGCATTATGCTTGACTTCCTCCCAAATCAAAAAAAATGAAAAAATGAAAAATAGAAAGAGATAGAAAAATAGAAAAAGTGTCTTGGTAGAAAAAGTAAAGAGAAATAAATTTGTCCTATGGTGAAAACCACTACTTTTGGTGCCTTGGACAAGTACCATGATGAAAACCTGGCAAATAGACATCATGTGTAGTTCCTCTATCTTTCCCTCTACACTTGGGGAAAGATGCATCTACACCAACTATTTCATGTGTACCCATACTTCCTCTTTCACCTTTGATCTTGACAAGGTTGAACTATCCAAGAGCATCATATATCCTACCATCTGATATTCTTTCCAGCAGCTTATTCACTTGCTTCCTATTGAAAAACAAGGACCGTATATAGAAAGAATCTGAATGCTTACTATTGCTTGATATTATCATTGTGATTGATTTCAACCATAGAATAAGCATCATTTATAAATACACTAATAGGTAGTCATATATACGTAGAGGTGTGACTTTCACAATAGAGTCACAACTCTACATATATGTAACTATTAATTAGTTAAGCATAACTGATTCATTTAGATGGTTATGTATATTAAATACAATTATACACACACACACACACATATATAGATATTCCATCAATCAGATTGATGCTATTCTCTAACACTCCCTCTTAGCAAGAGGAGATTGATATTCACAAGAAGTGAGTGTTATTGAAATCCCAGACTTAGTTCGGAACTAGATTTCTTTTAAATAACACATAACCACTTTGAATCAGGATTTCTGGCATAATCCGGAACATAATTCAACCTGATAAGAAATTTATCAAAATCCATGATCAATTCGAAACTTGATTTAATGATAAATATAGGTGTCAAGATATTCAACGCAATTCAGATCAAAACTTGAACCATTCGTTATCATGATCCCCGACTAAATTCAGAACTGGATTAGATGATAACTTACACACAACTTCATATCAAGATATCTGACACAGCTCGAGACATCATCATGATGTACTCATCCTGATAGAAGAGTTATCGCAATCCCCGACCAATTTGGAACTAGATTTAGCGATAACAATCAAGATATTTGGCGCAATCTGAATCAAAACTTGATTTACATGTTATAATCCCTGACCAATTCAAAACTGGATTTAACAACTCAAAATTCAGTGTTAGGAATAGTGACTACAATACATAGTCATACCTAACACTAGGTTAAGCTATTGTCTAAGTTGCCACCTAGCAATAGTAACCCAACACATGAAAGATCGTCACCTTTCATAATATAACACAAAATGAATGAGCCCATAAAGTCACACATATGACATCCACCTTGACTGTTCTCAGAGGGTGGATCCACCATGGATCATCCTAGAGAGTGGAAACCAAGGTTTCCACCTTAGACTTGTTTATCAAGGACAAAAATCATTTACCATACAAAATGATGGATCACTGAAGCTGAAAATTTCTTTTCAGCTAATGCTTTATTCCTCAACATACCAAGGTTATCTAAAAGTACACAATCTTATTTCTAGTAAGAGGCTTGGTAAGAATATCAGTTGTTTGTTCTTTAGTGAGGATGTAACTCCACTGAATTGCATTTGTTTGCACTATCTCATAGTCTTGGTGAATTCTGAGCTTACAAAGTATACACTATCTTGACATGGTACACTCCTCTGAATTTGTATGACCAAGATCCTCGGGTGCCAACTTAATTTGATCTTCTAGCTTCTCCCTCTAACATATAGCCTTCTCACATGATAATGATCATAATTCTCTGCTACAATGTATTGATTACTAGAGAACCAACAAAGCATGGTCTACTCCCTCTGAATCGAGATCCTTGAATGTCCAATGATGCAGATCCTTTAACTTCTCCATCTGTCACGAAGGCATACCATGTTTATATACTCAACTCAGTGTCAGTGTAGGATGTCATTTCATACCTTCCTTCCTGAAAGAACCAATACGACTAATCTGAGTAGTCATAAGGTTACATCGGCTAGCATAAGATGCATTTTGATCTTTTCCAAGGCCACCATATTAACACTCCCTCTTGGACTTGAGGGAAGATAATAAAGACCTCTAATATAGAATGCCTTAATCAGGGATTCTGTCCACGTGCATCTCATCGGTGATTCTATCCACAAGTTCCCACTCCTATAATCTCAAAATTATTTTGCCTTCAATAGTGAACTCCCTCTCAATCAATACGATTGAGATTGTCACAAGTTAACTAAACCATATGCTCCCTCTGAAGCTCAAGTTCATCAACTTCTTGACCTCTTGAAAATGTCAGACTTTCTCTGAATCTGAGTCTTATATGCTTTTATCCTGAAGGTATGTTAGAGATATATTACAAATAGTTTATAAAGATAAACTATCTCGTACAAGAATACAAATGATAGAAGCATACAAGATTTATTATTTAATGAATTATAAATTGAAAATTCATATGCATTAATAAAGCATGGAATACTTATCTTAAACCATTCCATCCATGCTACCCTATCATGATGTTTCTTATCCAAAATTGGCCATCACTATGCATAAGCACCTTTTTTGTTAGCTTAAACCATTCACTCATAATCTCCATTATCCTTTATCCTCATTGTGCTATCCTATCACTATCATATCCAATTGATCCCTTGGTCTTGATCAAAATGAAGAACAAAAAATATATATAAAATGAAAAATTTGTTAATAAGAGTCTCTTGACATGTTCACTCTTTGGACCACATGCTTTCATGACACCGGGTCATTATTCTATATGCTACCCAACACCGCTTCATGATCTTACATTACTGTATTTTCTCTTTCCCTAGCTTGGGTACTCTTGATGAGACTTTCCATGAGGGTTGCATTATCTTTCCGCTTCCTCCATCATCTTTCTAAGTCACCCATCATGTCTTATACCTTGCTAGGCATTGGGGGCAAACCAATGTGATATTGCTTGAGAAATGGTAATCTCTAAAAAATAAAAATTGAAAAATGTTCTTGAAAAATTCTAAAAAATCATATAAAACCTTTTAAAAAATTAAAAATCATATAATGTCCTGAAAAAATCATTATGTTGGTAAAACCTGGAAATAGGAACTACTTGCAACCTATGCGCTTATATCTATTAGCTTGTCGCTTTGTGCTCCAAACCCTTTTGACTTCCATATCCAATCCCCTTGGTCTAGAATTGATCTTCGTCTAGGGCTAGGGGGCATGAGCTGTATTCTCCTTTGTTGTGCAATGGTGTTTTCTTAGTAAATCACATTAGTGTTTCTCAACACTACCCCAAACAGTGTTTCTCAACACTTCCTTTGACATCGAGTGTTTCTCAACACTTATCGGATATGTTACCTTGAGTTGATGCTTTGTGTCCAGTTTATGATTGTGCGATATTTCTCACCTACATGCATGAGTCCTAGCGAGTTGGTGATTATCTTTATCTTTTTTGCATTGCGCTTAAATTAAAATGATTGAGCTATGCTTAATGATATTTTCTTTGTATGCTGTCTATTATTGAAGATTTTCACGGATGTTCCCTCCTTGGTTTCTCCATGATGTTATGACTAGAGGACTAGGGGCATGGGGCATATTTTCTTTGATTTCTACTTGTGGTGTGATTCCAATGATCTTAATTTGTCTAATAAATTGGGTGTTTGTGATAAGAGCCTCCATTACAATTGGAATGCCACACATACCTCGACCTTCTTTATTCAGACACTTAGGTGAGGTTGGAATTATCTCCTTGACTATTACACTGCTCTTGCTTATGCAACAACCATTTAGGTCATCCTAGACTCTTATGCCTTGATGCTTATGGTTACTTGCAACATTAATTTGGAAACTGTGTTAAGGTCATCTTGGCCTTTATGCCTTGGTGCTTACATATGTTTCTTACATTATATCTGATATAGATCATATTCATATCTTCATAGTTGCACTTGCACTAGTGATGGTTGTATGATCTTGCGATGTCCCTAAATAAGGCTCAATGATAAAAACAAGGACCTATTTATTGACTCTTGAAAGTTGTACTTTGCATTTTCATAGTAGTTTGCATTTTTAGGGTTCATTCTAGTTTGCATATGAGTTAAGAGAGGATCTCCTTCATCATTATCAGACAACTTTGATCATCCTTTTTCAGCATCTTCGATTCATTTTCAGGATCACAACTGAAATTCAAGTTCATTTTATTTTTCTTTTGAGGCTTATCTTTTCATCCTTTGAGGCAAACATTGATCATATTTTCTCCATAATCACTTTCTTTGACCTAATACTAATGATATACCTTCCTGGTCAACCTTATTCAAACTGGGGAAAAATTTTCATCACTTGGTGGTCAAACTTGGTCTTATGCACTTATCAATCATCTTGAACCTTATCTTATCCTAATTTGATCAAATCTATCTCATTTCTGCATCTCCTCTACCTCATTTTTCTTTTGATCCCGAGGGGGCAAGAATAACCTATCTTTCAAAGCTGCAGATTGATTATGCTATTTTATTGTCTTGTCTTTCAATCTCTATTTTCGTGTTCAATTTTTCTTCAACTATCATTGGATGTTCAGATTTGGCTCAGTGCAACTATAACCAACCAGGTTACCTATTTGGATGGCTTTCAAGAGAGTAATGGAAATCAACAATCACCGTTTATCAATAGTTTTCATAATGTTTCATTGGCTAGGGTTATGGATATTGTCTTTATCTCTTCTAATTATATTTGTTCAAAAGTTTCTAAAGTTTCTTAAACAAATTCATTTGCTACAAACCCTATTTTAATGCTTTGTTTTACACATGCAAGGAGGGTACTCACTTTACAAATATGACTTGCATTTGTTTAAAAGTTTCACCAACCTTTTCAACAAATCCATTTTGACCGTATCATGCCATTATCTCTCTCTTACCTGAACCGATTTTGTTAGAGGCACCATTTCCCAACACCATTTCCACTTTTCTCGACGTAAGATATCCACCTGGAAATTCAAACAATCTGGGGATGTCTTCACCATAATAAGCCTATTGGCTTAAATATAATATAAAGAAAACTTAATAAACTATTATACTTTTTAATTCAAAAATAATCTAGCTTAAATTTGTTCAACTGGTAAGAGATTTGCTATGTTTGCCCAAACTGATAACCTGCTTGTGTGTTGGCTTGTTTGGGTGAAATGATCAAATGATATTTTTTTGTATGGAGTCATAAGATTTATTTCATATTTTGGCATAGGTTAAGTCTTAGTGCATTAATATATCTAGATATGATTATGTCATAATATGTTTACCATCAACGTTTTTTATCATACCATCATCAGGAAGAGAGACTGCCAGGATGCAAATGATAACAAGATTTAGACAAAGATTGAATAAAAAGGTTACTGAGGGATGGACAAGGGGGCACACATAACAAAAGAAAAAAGAAAGAAAAAAATGGAAATAATATGAAAAAAACTCTAAAAAATATAAATACATATTTTATTTTCTCTCCTTTTTATTTATTTTTATATATTCTTTTGGTTTTTTGGTTTTTTATTTTGGTTTCCTCTCTTTTTATATATTTTACATATTCTTTCTAAATATATAAGTATGTTCATTTATATTCTAGAGTTTTTATCTTATACATACATACATACATATAGTTTTTTCATATTCTTTCCATTCTTTCTCTTGCTTTGTGTGCCTCCTTGACCCTCCCTCTCTAAAATTTTTATTCAATCTCAATCTACATCTTGTTATCATTTTCATCCTAGCATTCTCTCATCTTGATGATGGATCATTGTATATGATCTGAAATATTGATGGTAAAAATATTTTGACACAATCATATCCGGATATATTAATGCACTATTATCATGGATTGTGGAAATCTGTTGTCTTTAAGGTTGATTTTTTTCCTCGTCAAGACAAGTCTTTTCAAGTCCATCTGTTTGTACTTGTTTAGGAGGGAGATGCCTACTATGCGATACAATATTAATAGATGAACCTTTCTCTTGGATCAATTTTATTGATCTAGGTGGTACAATGCCTACAACTGAAACCATTTGAAATCACGTTGAAATAAATTTGGGGGTTAAATAATTAAACTCAATTGGTGCAGTGCTAACTATACAAAAGAACATATTTTATTTAAGTCTGTTGAAATTTTAACCTATAAGGAAAATAAGAAAATTTATCACTTCTGATAAATTTCCTCTAGAATACTTCATGGTTGGCATCCTAACAGTTCAAGTATATGATTGGTTGCGCAGACACTTAAATTTTTTTACACTTTTTAAATTTATGTATTCACATGTCTTGGGGAACACTACCAAATAATCCTATTTTGGACCACACGTCCTCATTGTATTGACATGGATATGGACAATGTTAGTAATCCAGCCCATGAGATGCACAACAAGGCTTGGGAGTCAAATACGTGAATTCAACTAATAGACTATCCCACTTTTGATTATGCTTCCATTTCATAGCTTTTTAATCTGGAAGAAGGCTTTGGGGTGTAAGTCGCCATGTTGTGTGTTACCATCCTCCCCTAGTTGGTAGTAACATTTATAGCCATTTTGGGATCCAATGTGTGTATTGTTGAGTGAGTTGGTAGTAAAAATATAAAGAAAACAATTAAATTTTTAATATATAAATATTTAAAATGAATTTTCAAAATTATATAGAAATTAGTGTAAGCTTATTTTTGGATTTGATTGTGTATACATGTATTTTTGCATCAACGTTTCGGATCACACTTCGTGATCCATCATCAAGATGAAAAATAAAGTGTAATGCCCCACCAGGGAACCCAAGAGAATTTAACCTAAAACATGTTGCTATGTTTACACAATATTTTTTTTCTTAAGGGTTTACCAAACAATAATGATAATATTTTTTTTCTTAAATGTTTACCAAACAATAATGTTAACAATGCGAAAGCAATACACCATAAGATACAAACAAGTACATATGTACAACTCAATTATAGTTAACGACTCTCAAGGGTTTCATGACGTAGAATTACATATACATTAAATAATTATTTTAGATTAAGTATGATTACAATTATCTCATATACAAATGAATAACAAGTACAACCTCATATAAATGAAACATAGATACAACTGATACCATAAGGTATACACAATAAATCAACATCCACTGCATAAGTCACAGGGTATGTAATAATAACTGAGTACAAAATATAGTACAATAACTAAAAATAATCACATCTGATACATTGATACAAGGTAGACATATAATATCATAAGATAGATATGAACAAGCCTCTAATGAAGAGTAAGAAGAAGGTAACAACAAAAAGCATCATCCAACACTAGTACAAGAATGCTAGAATCTCAAATGGTAAAAGAATCACTACCACTCAACCTCGTGAAACCAAAGGTCCACTCCCACCACACTAAGGAGATAACAACAAACCCCACTCAAATAACAATCACAAAATCCAACACAAAAAAATAACTAAGCTATGGATCCTGGAGGCTCTTTATGTCAAAATGTACTACTAAGAAAAGATAATAAATATTGAAATACCAACAAGTACCAATACCAACACCACATACCAAAATCAAACACCAGATACCAAATACAAAATACTGAAAAAATACCAACCACCAGATAATACTAAAATACCAAGACACACCACTAGAGTAAAATGCAAAAACTACAGAGGAGACTTGGACTACATACTATGAGAGTGTCATCACATGGCCAACTACTTGAGTTACCCTGGATTGGTCTCGCTAGACCCCAGACCCTCAAGCATTTGTCAAGTTGAGTTATCCTGGACTGGTCACTCTGGACCCTTGAACCTCAACATGACCCATGCGAAACTAGAATACCCTCTAATGAAGACAAGGAACTCTAATCATACCTACTCTCTAGGTATCATCTCATTCCCATCCTTAGCCTATACAAGCACTCAAGGCATGGGCGAGACATCCATAATTAATCTTGTATTTAATGTTATTCCCAAGTTTTATTATTAGGTTATCACTTATTAACAAACTTATGATAGGTTACTCTGGTACTGGCCTCTGGGCTTGCAAACCCCTATTGTAAGTCACTCCCCTAAGATGCACCTAATTAACCTCCCCTAGGCTCATAGATCACAAATAGATCTCACAAATCATATGAAACATGATAATCAATTTTAGTTCCATAAAAGACAATTGAAACTCACACTGGTCCTCAAACCATAATCCCACAATTACAAGTTGGTCCTCAAGACATGATAACATGATATAACACACCCTCTCAAAGAGTTCACAAAATAATGAGCTTAAGAAATTAGGTTGGCTAAAAATAATCGTAACCAAGTCAACATTACAAAAATACTAAAAAACCCCCCATGTTTCTATGTACGACTCTTAAAGGAAATATAATTCTCCCAAATAAACAACATCAAACAAGGTAATAGAATATACCACTTGTAGTCAAACCATAACACAAGTCTCAATTGTTTAAGCACAACTAATTTTGTTTATTAAAGTCTAGTTTGACTTATTAAGAAAACATTCTTATAAAATCTTATGCATATATACTATTTAAATATGTATAAAATCTCCATGCATATCAAGACTCCATGTATTTAATAATAAAATAATGTTATTAATATTCTAAATATAAATATAAATGAAAATATTAATATTAAAACCCACATGTAAAAAAAATCAATTAATCTTTATTATTATTTAATTTTTTTGAAATAAATAAATAATAAATTTAATAACCTTTTTTAAAAAAATTATTAATTTTTTTTAAATTTTAAATCTGAAAATTAATAAATTATATATATATATATATATATATATATATATATATATATATATATATATATATATATATATATATATATATATATATATATATATATAAAATAAAAAATAAAAAATTGAGGCATTGGCCTGCAGTACAACGATTGCTGCTTCTCTTTGTAATAGCAAGATCTTGTGTTCAATTCCCAAAATGGGAGCTTAAATAAACTTAATATAAAAAAAATTAAAAATTAAAAATTAATAAATAATAATAATAATTTTTTTAAATCCAAAAATTAATAAATAAATATATATATTTTAATATATAAATCTCTCTCTCTCTCTCTCTCTCTCTCTCTCTCTCTCTCTCTCTCTCTCTCTCTCTCTATATATATATATATATATATATTTCAAAATTCCAAATAGATATACCTTTATTTTTCCATTGGTTTTTTAATTCATGATTTAATATCTTTTCCTCTCTCTCTCTCTCTCTCTCTCTATATATATATATATATATATATATATATTCTTTACTACTTTCTTTTAATTCTATAAAAAGATTATGCTCATATGCAAATATTATATACCTATTTTAATTTGATTTAATACCTAGGGTTTCAACAACAAATACAAACAAACCCTAATTGAATTAATTTAAAGCTTTTCCCTATCATTCTTCAAATTTTTTTTGGATTTTTCGCACAAGAAATTCAATAACCAATTAAAACTGAAAACAATGAAAAATCAAACATTAATCCACAATCCAAATAAAACTATAATTTTAACAATCAATTTCAATCACAAAGTAGGCAATCTTTTCAAAAAAATGATAAACATAAGTTTTTAAACCCTACCTAAAATCCCCCAATTGAATACAAAAAATAAGGCCAAATCGAAGACTCCCAAAAATTTAAGCTTTAAAATAATTTTTTAACTTCCAAGCACCACAATTCTCCAAAACCTAATAGCCGTCCTCAAATAATAACCCAAAACCCCCTAATATAGAAAACCTGATAAACTAGGTTTTCAAAACATGCAACTCCAAAAACAAGATAGACTCCACTCGAAAATAATAAAATAATTTCTTAACTTGAAATCATGGAAATAAGAACTTACCTCTCAACCTTGTTTTTATTGAACCCTCTTTGCATGATTAATTCTAATTTTAATAATAAAATATGAACTTTTATAATTTTCAACTCTAACTCAACTTCCTAACCTTCATTTTTATCAATTTCTTTTTTGCATATTTAATTAATTATAATAATAATTACATGCACTTTTCGCTTAATAAGCCTTAACATTCAACTTAAATTTCTAATTCAACTTTATCAAACTGAATGTGCAACTTAAATTACATATTAATATTTAATTAATCAATTAATATTGCAACAAATTAATAATTATGCAATCGGCAATTAAATATTAAATAAATCAATTATGTCTATAATTTTAATTTTAGATTTAATAATTAATTAATTCCTTATTCTAAATTAGACTTTTAATTAAGTCTTTTTAATTAAACAAAGGTATTTAATTAATTCTCAATAATTAAATATCTTTATATTTAATATTTTAATTTTCATTAGATATAATTATTCTAATTTCATAATTAATCTTAATTTAATTATTTTAATCGAATAAACCACACAACAAAATCACGTGACTTACAACACACAAAAATCAAATAACTCAAATAACAAACAAATTCAAGGGAAGGGCTCACGAATTTATGTCACCTTGATGAATTTAGATGGGTAGAAAAATAGATACTTGTCCATTATTTTAGGACAATCAATGGCTTGGGTTGGGATTTGGATCCGTATGTTATCTCCCCTCTCTTACCATTGAGATATTGCGATAGGGCATGCTCATCCTAATAATTCAGAAAAGTCGATGCCCGATACCTACAAACCTGCATAAAAATGAGCATGTACATACATGTATAAATATATAACAAGCAATGGCGGGGATTGACCGATCATGTGGATTTGCAAGCAACTATGACTTCATCCCTCAACCACATCAAACACGTCAAACAAAAATATAAAACATACATGCCAACCATACACATGCAAGTATGGGGTTAGTAAAACCATAATCATCAATGACATCCTAACATATAAATCATCATCATGAAATAACCATAACATATATATAAAATCATCATTTGTATTTAATCAACATGGAAATAACCAAAATCATCTAATTGTAAATACATGATATCTCAAAATTATCCAATATAATGTCATACATTCATAATCTCAAGTATCTATGAAATAATCAACACACACATGAAAGTGGCCTAAAAGAGTCTAGGCAATTAAACTGAAAAGTAAACTATGGAAGGGGTATTACAAAGAGCATCAGGGGAAAATTGAATGATGGATCACTATTTCTCTTGATGCTCTCTTTTTCATAGTGTGAGCATCCGATGATGGATCACATAGTGTGATCTGAAATGTTGATGCAAAAATACATATACAATCAAATCCAGAAACAAGCTTACATTGATCTTATGGATTGTGGAAATCTACTTGCTCCTATATAGATTTATTTTTAATGAGCTCACTAGGGATCAAATCTTGCTAAATGCAAGGCTCCAACATCATAATAAATGAGGTTAGAATCGTGCTTCAAGTGAATTTAGCAAAACATATACTCCTTAGTCCTTACCTCTTATCCGAGAAATTTTAGCCTAAAACTCATGTTTTCATAACAAGACTTTGTGAATAAAAAATCCTCTATAGAAAAATAAATAAATTTAAATTATATAAAAATACTAAGTTACCAGATGTGCTCATTGATTGTTGGAGGCAAAGACAGATGTGTGGTGATGCAGAGGTAGAGTCGGAGGTGCTTGGAAGACCACATGGAGCATAAAATCCTCCTTTGAATGTCTTCTATAATAGAGGTTATCTTAAGCCTCATCGTAATATTCTGCAAACTTAGCAACCATGAATAATGTTTGATATGTATCAATCCTTAGCGACAATAAATCATAATTACCTTGCATTCTTAGAGGCCAATCGTAGATTTTTATTGAAATTGATTACTTTCCATATTATATCCTATGGAGTGAAGTCACGTTTGGTATCTCCAATGATTGAAGAGAAGGAACATGGGCTAAATACTTCCGACATAAAAAAATATAAACAAAGAGTTGTTTCGTTTCTTCATCGATGAAAGCAACGAGTCAGAGGCAGTATGAACACATAAACATTGAGATCGTTATCCCTTTCCTTGAGCTACCACAACCTCTGCTAAAGTCCAAAAGATCCTCCTCTGATTTCATGCTCCTCTACGGTGCTCAATTAGTCAATATATATATTTATCTTATTTGTCTTGTAATTATATTTATAATATATTTGCTATTCATTATTTAATTTAATTCAATTATTAGCATTTATTATTTATTATTTATGTTTAGTATTATAGCAATTCTTAGATAATGATACGAACAAGACATTACTATACTATTAATAATATAATATATTAATAATATATTATTCTTAAATTTTAATATTTTAATATTTAATTTAAGTATTATTGTTTATAGTTATAATTATATTTTATTATTATCTGTTTATTTATTTTTATTTATTCATTAGTTATGATATTATAATCTCAACTTTATTCTTATTGCTTATTTTACTTATTAATTATTATTTATCATTATTGCATTACCTAAACACATCCAAAACCTTCAAAATAAATTTCACCATCAGTGCACCCAATTTTGGTACCACATCTACATCGAAATTGGCAAGTTATAAAAAAAACATAAATATACAAATTTAATGTTCAAATGATAAGAAAAATGTCATCCATCCACATTGATTAGATAAGCTTTTGCACTTTGATAATACAAAAATAAAAGAAATATCACAAATAATTACAACCACAATAAACATGAATAAATTATTAATAATAATAATATTAGAAATTACACTTTCAGCTAAATGCCACCGAAACTCCAAAAATGAGACAAACTCCACGCGAAAATAATAAAATAATTTCTTAACTTGAAATCATCAAAATAAGAACTTAACTCCCAACGTTATTTTTATCAAACCCTCTTTGCATGATTAATTCTAATTTTAATAATAAAATATGAACTTTTCTAATTTTCAACTCCTAACTCAATTTCTTAATCTTGTTTTTATCAATTTCCTTTTTGCATATTTAATTAATTATAATAATAATTACATGCACTTTTCACTTAATAAGCCTTAACTCAACATTCAACTTAAATTTCTAATTCAACTTTATTAAACTGAATGTGCAACTTAAATTGCATATTGATATTTAATTAATCAATTGATATTGCAACACATTAATAATTATACAATCGATAATTAAATATTAAATAAATCAATTATGCCTATTATTTTTAATTAAATCCTTATTCCAAATTAGACTTTTAATTAAGTCTTTTTAATTAAACAAAGGTATTTAATTAACTCAATAATTAAATATCCTTATATTTAATATTCTAATTTTCATAAGATATAATTATTCTAATTTCATAATTAATCTTAATTTAATTATTTTAACCAAATAAACCACACAACAAATTCACATGACTTACAACACACAAAAATCAAATAACTCAAATAATAAACAAATTCAAGGGAAGGGCTCACGAATTTACATCACCTTGATGAATTCAGATGGGTAGAAAAATAGATACTTGTCTATTATTTTAGGACAATCAATGGCTTGAGTTGAGATTTGGATCTGTATGTTATCTCCCCTCTCTTACCATTGAGATATTGCGATAGGGCACACTCATCTTGGCAATTCAGGGAAGTCGATGCCCGGTACCTACAAACCTGCATAAAAATGAGCATGTACATACATGTATACATATATAACAAACAACAACGGGGATCGACCTCGTGTGGATCTCGCAAACAAGTAACTATGACTTCGTCCCTCAACCACATCAGACATGTCAAACATACATATAAAACATACACACAAACCATACACATGCAAGTATTGAGGTCTATAAAACCATAAGCACTGATGACATCCTAACACATAAATCATCATCATGAAATAACCATAACATATATATAAAATCATCATTTGCATTTAATCAACATGAAAATAACCAAAATCATCTAATTGTAAATACATGATATCTCAAAATTATCCAATATAATGTCATACATTTATATCCTCAAGTATCTCTGAAATAATCAACGCACACATGAACGTGGAGTAAAAGAGTTTGGCCAATTAAACTGAAAAGTAAACTATGGGAGGGGTATTACATAGGGTATCAGGGAAAAATTGAATGATGGATCACCGTTTCTCTTGATGCTCTCTTTTTCATCCTGATGATGGATCACAAAGTGTGATCTGAAACATTGATGCAAAGTTACATAAACAAAGAGTTGTTTCATTTCTTCATCGATGAAAGCAACGAGTCAGAGGCAGTATAAACACATAAACATTGAGATCATTATGCCATTCCTTGAGCTACCACAACCTCTGCTAAAGTCCAAAAGATCCTCCTTCAATTTCGTGCTCCTCTACGGTGCTTAATTGGTCAATATATATATTTATCTTATTTGTCTTGTGATTATATTTATAATATATTTACTATTCATTATTTAATTTAATTCAATTAATAGCATTTATTATTTATTATTTATGTTTAGTATTATAACAATTCTTAGAGCTAGACATTACTATACTATTAACAATATAATATATTAATAATAAATTATTCTTAAATTTTAATATTTAATTTAAGTATTATTGTTTATAATTATAATTATATTTTATCATTATCTATTTATTTATTTATATATTAGTTAAGATATTATAATCTCAACTTTGTTCTTATTATTTATTTTACTTATTAATTATTATTTATCATTATTGCATTAGCTAAACACATCCAAAACCTTCAAAAAGAAATTTCACCATCAGTGCACCCAATTCTGGTACCCACATCTCCATCAAAATTGACAAGTTGATAAAAATAACATAAATATACAAATTTAACTATTACATATAACTAGTCCTTAAAATGATAAAAAAATATCATCCATTCACATTGATTAGATAAGCTTTTGCACTTTGATAAATACCCAAATAAAAGAAATATCACAAATAATTACGACCACAAGAAACATGAATAAATTAATAATAATAATAATATTAGAAATTACACTTTCAGTGAAATGCCATCAAAACCCCCCACAAAAATCAACAAAAAAATTCAATATTTCCTTGTCGCTCTCAAGTACACATTTCCAAACCAAAAAATAATAAAAATCTACATTTCCGCTGAGTGTCTCGTTCCTCTTGGAATAAGAAAATTGGAGTTTCTAGACTTAAAATTATTATGAGGCTGTGTTAGCGGAAATAATAATAATTACATGCACTTTTCACTTAATAAGCCTTAACTCAACATTCAACTTAAATTTCTAATTCAACTTTATTAAATTGAATGTGCAACTTAAATTGCATATTAATATTTAATTAATCAATTAATATTGCAACACATTAATAATTATGTAATTGATAATTAAATATTAAATAAATCAATTATGCCTATTATTTTAATTTTAGATTTAATAATTAATTCCTTATTCTAAATTAGACTTTTAATTAAGTCTTTTTAATTAAACAAATATATTTAATTAACTCTCAATAATTAAATATCCTTATATTTAATATTCTGATTTTCATAAGATATAATTATTCTAATTTCATAATTAATCTTAATTTAATTATTTTAATCGAATAAACCACACAAAAATCAACTAACTCAAATAACAAACAAATTCAAGAGCAGGGCTCACGAATTTACATCACCTCGACAAATTTGGATGTGTAGAAAAATAGATGCTTGTTCATTATTTTATGACAATCAATGGCTTGGGTTGAGATTTGGATCTATTTATTATCTCCCCTCTGTTACCATTGAGATATTGCGATAGGGCACACTCATCCTGACAATTCAGGGAAGTCGATGCCTGATACCTATAAACTTACATAATAATGAGCATGTACATACATGTATAAATATATAACAAGCAATGACGGGGATCGACCGATCGTGTGGATCTTGCAAGCAAGTAACTATGACTCTGTCCCTCAACCACATCAGGCACGTCAAACAGAAATATAAAACATACATGCCAACCATACACATGCAAGTATGGGGTTAGTAAAACCATAAACATCAATGACATCCTAACATATAAATCATCATCATGAAATAACCATAACATACATATAAAATCATCATTTGCATTTAATCAACATGAAAATAACCAAAATCATCTAATTGTAAATACATGATATGTAAAAATTATCCAATATAATGTCATACATTCATATCCTCAAGTATCTCTAAAATAATCAACGCACACATGAAAGTGGCATAAAAGAGTTTGACCAATTAAACCAAAAAGTAAACTATGGGAGGGGTTTTACATAGAGCATCAAAGTAAAATTGAATGATGGATCATCGTTTCTCTTGATGCTCTTTTTTTCATCCTAATGATGGATCATAGAGTGTGATCTGAAACATTGATGCAAAGTTACATATACAATGAAATCCAGAAACAAGCTTATAGTGATCTTATGGATTATGGAAATCTACTTGCTCCTATATAGATTTTTTTTTTAATGAGTCCACTAGGGATCAAATATTGTTGAATGCAAGACTCCAACATCATAATAAATGAGGTTAGAATCGTGCTTCAAGCGAATTTAGTAAAACATATACTCCTTAGTCCTTACCTCTTAGTCGAGAAATTTTAGCCTAAAACTCATGTTTCCGTAACAAGACTTTGTGAATAAAAAATCCTCTATAGAAAATAAAAAAATATTCAAATTATATAAAAATACTAAGTTACTAGATGCCCTCATTGAATCGCTAGAGGTGAAGGCAGATGCGCGGTGATACAGAGGTAGAGTCAAAGGCGCTTGGAAGCCCACATGGAGCGTAAAATCCCCTTGTGAATGTCTTCTATAAAAGAGGTTATCTTAAGCCTCGTCATAATATTCTGCGAACTTAGCAACCATGAATAATGTTTAATATCCATCAATCCTTAGCGACAATAAATCATAATTACCTTGCATTCTCAGACGCTAATCCCAGACTCTTATTGAAATTGATTATTTTGCATATTATATCCTATACAATGAAGTCATGATTGGTATCTCTAATGATTGAAGAGAAGGAACATGGGCTAAATACTCCCAGCATAAAAAAATATAAACAAAGAGTTGTTTCATTTCTTCATCGATGAAAGCAACAAGTCAGAGGCAATATGAACACATCAACATTGAGATCGTTATCCTATTCCTTGAGCTATCACAACCTCTACTAAAGTCCAAAAGATCCTTCTCCAATTTCATGCTCCTTTGTTGTACTTAGTTAGTCGATATATATATTTATCTTATTTGTCTTGTGATTTTATTCATAATATATTTACTATTCATTATTTAATTTAATTCAATTATTAGCATTTAGCATTTATTATTTATGTTAGATATTATAGCAATTCTTAGATAATGATACGAACTAGACATTACTATACTATTAATAATATAATATATTAATAATAGATTATTCTTAAATTTTAATATTTTAATATTTAATTTAAATATTATTATTTATAATTATAATTATATTTTATCATTATCTATTTATTTATATATTAGTTAAGATATTATAATCTCAACTTTATTCTTATTAATTATTATTTATCATTATTCATTATTGCATTACCTAAACACATCCAAAACCTTCAAAAGAAATTTCACCATCACTGAACCCAATTTGGTACCCACATCTCCATCCAAATTGACAAGTGGATAAAAATAACATAAATATACAAATTTAACTATTAGGTACAACTAGTCCTTGAAATGATAAGAAAAGTATCATCCATCCACATTGATTAGATAAGTTTTGCACTTTGATAAATACAAAAATAAAAGAAATATCACAAATAATTACGACCACAATAAACATGAATAAATTATTAATAATAATAATATGAGAAAATTACACTTTCAGCGAAATGCCACCGAAACCCCCACAAAAATCAACGAAAAAATTCAATATTTCCTTGTCGCTCTCAAGTCCATATTTCCAAACCAAAAAACAATAAAAATCTACATTTCCGCCGAATGTCTCGTTCCTCTTGGAATAAGAAAATTGGAGTCTATCGGAGTTTCTGGACTTATTAGCGGAAATCTCAGGACCCACACGTCGTTACAGCAATTTTTTGGTTAAAACTACGTCTCTACGTGGGATCCACACAGAGAAATTCTGTGTCTTGTTATAACGGGTGCATCAGTCTTGAACTAAATAATTTCAACGGTAGATGATAGTCTCCCAGAAATTTGGACTGATTATTACCCGTTAGATCTCATATATTAATCACAGTACTAACAGAATTGTACAATTTTAACGTTGACAGAGCCAAGATAGCGTATTGTCAGGGAAAGAGATTTTAAGGTCAACTAAAATGGAACAATAACCGAGTTGCAGCGTAAGACCATTTCTTTTAAAAGTCACCCAACCTTAAAGTGAGAATCTTACAATACCGGTGATGGAAGCTCATCTTGCAACAGACTGTACAAAAGTGTGAATCTGTGAGCTTTTGATATTTGCACAGAAAGTCATTAGATACAGACAAAGTATGGGATTTTGTTTATGAGTGAGAGGATTTATAGGGAAGTTTTGTATGTCCTTATACACTTGCTTCACACTTTCCTCGCCCATTTCAGGCCTATATATCTCCATTGATGCTTATGTATTGAGATTGTTGATTTGTAGACACAATTCTCTGCTAGTGGGGGTTGTGGAGGTTTTGGGTTGAGACTGAGAGCAATGGGGTCCTCTGAAGGAGTGGAGGAGACCACTTTGGAATATACACCCACATGGACTGTGGCTGTGGTTTGCTCCGTTTTTGTCGTTGTATCCCTGCTGCTTGAGAGAGGCATTCATAGGCTTGGCAAAGTAAGTGGGTTTTTTATTTGGATTATTATTATTTGGTTGCAGATGAGCTGGTTATTAGTGTTAGGCATACAGAGAAATTTATAGTAGATATTCATATGATGCATCTGTTAGGATATGGTTTCTACATGTTAACCACATCGATTATATGGAAATATGGTTAGACGGGTGACTGTTAGGATACGCTTCTATATGGTGAGCACATCAATTATATGGATAGGTGGTCGGAAGGGTGACTGTCAAATTCTTTTAGGCACTGTGGAAGTCCATGCTTGTGTGTACGTAGGCACATGTAGATGATTCTTCATTAGGACCATTGCTGGGCAGGGGCGGTGTTGTTGCAGATGAGTTAACATTCAAATGTAGGAATCCAGAGAGATATAGACTGCATACTTACGTTGTATAATTTCCATGACATGCTTTTCCTTGGCGAGGACATTAATGATTGGATAGCTGGTCGGCTGAGTAGATGCTTAATTTCGTTTGTGTGAGGAGAAGGGCTAGGGAAACTGCCCAGAAGAAGGCAAACCTTGACTAAGATTCCACTGCCCCGTTCCATTGGTATGTTTCGCTGCAAAATCAAGAATTCATTCAATGGGTTTGAAGGGAGGGAGTTTTCTAAGGATGCACGTGAAGAATCCTGTCTGTTATGTTGCGAGAAGAGGGCTTTGTATATATAATGTATATAACGCCAGAACATGAGTCCTCGTTAGCAATCCGTCTCTCTTTTGTGCTTATATAGGGAAATAAAATGTCATGAATACAATCTACGAGAAAGGAGATATAATTTCTTTATGTATCTAGATGACACTATTGATGAATTTCCATTAGGAGCCCATTGCCCTGTTGTAATCGTATACAATGTTAAGAATCCATGTACAAGGGTGGGAGGAGGATGTTTTATTTTGATATGTGGGTACAATGTAAAGAATCCAGTCCGCATCATATTCGATTGAGAGAAAGGGGCTTTCTATGTATCCACAGACCACTAGGAGACAATCCTTCCCTAGGATCTCATTGCCCTGTTGGGTTGATATGGGTGGGCATAGCGACAAAAACATAGTTTGTGAGGCTTATTGGACTGTGGTATAGCAGTGTTGCAGGATACTGATTCCAATGATGACCCAGATTCAAGATCAAGTGTCGGTTGTTCTCTGTGTTCAGTAGACAAGATATGCTGAACCAAGTGTCAGATGATCTCTTTGTTAATGGGGCAAAGAAGCTACGCATCTCCTTGTATTCTTGAGTCAAGGGCAGCATGATGAGGTGGCTGACTTCTCGGTTACAGGGGAGAACTGTACTCTAATGAAGACACTAAATTATATTTGAAAAAGGTTCCAGAATTACCAATGTAAGATATTGCAAGAACCTATTCCACGAGTTTGGGAGTAAGGGACCATATCTGTGTAAAGAACACCAGACAAGCCTTGACTAGGATACCATTGGCGTGTTGCATTGCTATAGGTCAGTATGGTATTAGGATTAAAATTACGAGTTGTGGAGGAAGGGACTTTGTGTATATCTAGTGAACAATAGGAAACAAATCTTCACTTGGAGGACACCGCCCTGTCTATTGTAATTTGATATCAGTGGGTGCAATGTCAAGGATTAGACAATGATGTTGGGAGTATGTCATATATAGACTTGGATTTGGTGAGACCGATGGTCCAAGTTGATTTGAACTACAGGATCGGATTGAGCACCTTGATTCAGAAAATAAAAAATATAATATAAAGGAAATTTAATAAACTAATATGCTTTTTCATTCCAAAACAATGTAACTTCAAATTTGTTAAAATGATGATAAAAGATCTGCTGTGTTTACCGAAAACTGATAGCCTGCTTGTATGTTGGCCTGTTTGGTGAAATGATCAAAATATTAAATTTATATTTGAACTACTGGATCAGACTCAGCACCTTGATTTAGTAAATAAAAAATATAATATAAAGGAAATTTAATAAACTATTATGCTTTTTATTCCAAAAGAATTTAACTTCAAGTTGTTGAAACAATAAGAGATCTGCTGCGTTTGCCCAAAATTGATAGCCTGCTTGTGTGTTGGCTTGTTTAGTTGAAATGATCAAATGAATATTTTTTTTATGGAGTCATAAGCTTTATGTCATGTTTTGGCATAGGTTGAGTCTTTTTCCTTGTCTAGTCTTTGCAAGTCCATCTGTTTGGACTTGTTTAGGAGGGAGCGGCCTAGTATGTGATACAATATTAGTAGATGAACCTTTCTCTAGGATCCATTTTATCAATCTGGGTGGGTAAAATGCCTACAATTGTGTTCATTTGAAATCATATTGAAATAAATTTGGGGGTTAAATAAGTAAACTCAGCTGGTGCAGTGCTAACTATTGTACAAATCAACCAGTTTTCTTTAAGTCTGTTGAAATCTAACCTATAAGGAATCTAAGAAAACTTATCACTTCTGATAAATGTCCTCTAGAATACTTCATGGTTGTCATACTAACAGTTTGAATATATGATTGGTTGTCCAGACACTTACAATGTTTTACGCTTAAAATTTATGCATTAACATGCTTTGGGGAACACTACCAGATAATCCTTTTTTGGACCACATGTCCCTGTTGTATTCACATGGGTAGGGACAATGTCAGCAATCCAGCCCATGAAATGCAGAGCAAGGCTTGGCAGTCAAGGAAGTGAATTCAGCTGGCAGACTATCCACTTCTGAATATGCTTCCATTTCATAGCTTTTTCAACCTGGAAGCAGGCTTTGTAAGTCGCCAGGTTGTGTGCATCATCCTCCCTAGTTGGTAGTAACATTTACAGCTGTTTTGGGATTCTGTGTGTGTGTGTTGCTGGATGAGTTGGCTTATGGGGATCATACTTTGGGACTGGCCTATTAGTAATATTTTAAACACACACACACACACACATCTCTCTATATATGTCTATTGTTATATGTTACTTATGCAGTGACCTCTCTCTCTCTATCTCTCTCTCTCTGGGGTTATGATGCATTAGCGAGTTAGCTTGTGGGGTTAACATTAAGAGAATGTCTTGCTAGTAATTGTTTGCTAATTTATAAGGTACTTATGCAGTGATACATCCCTCTGCTTGGTTTCTGTTTCACGTAGACTATAATTTTTCTTTTTCTCTATCTTCTTGGCTATATATGTGATAGTTTCATTATCACTTTTGTTCTTTCCCTTTGTAGGGCCTTTCTGGGTTTCTATTCCTAGAATTTTTTATTGTAAACATCTATACTCTTGAGTCCCGTTGTACCTACTTTTTGTCAGCTGCAGACATTAATGTAATCTCTGGATATTAGGAATACATGTGAGTCCCACTACAGAAAAGATGTAAATGTAAAAGCATTATTGATCAATGATTAGCATTAAATTTATATTGCAGGCTGTGGTTAAGTCATGCAGTTTTAGATTGCTATTCAGAATTTCAAAAATTTGCAGTGTTTATGACAATTAATATCATTTGTTTGTAAAACCAATAATTTGATTTGATATGCTACTACAATTTTAGGTATAGGCTTAGGAAATCAGTCTCTGAACTCAATGGTTCTTGACCAACAAATCAAGTCTCTGAAACTGCACTTCACTTTTTTGGACAACATATATTGTCAAAGGACAGTAAACTTAAAGCTTGTCACCCTTTCCCAAGTGAGTGCTGGTTTTGTGGATGGTTTGGCTGATAGTTTTTAGGTCCTATCTCTTATTTTTCTTAATGCCACCTTAATGCAGTGTGGTGATTTTAGCTTGGGGCTCCTCCATATGTGTGAACTCCATTTGCAATTTGCCAATTACACCACAACTGTTTGAATCCTTAGTTCCTATCTCAACTTCCATTGAAATGGGACCAATACCATTGTGAATGCAGCAGAATTGTATTGAATTGAACACAATGCTCTTTGCAGATCACTTGAAATAACTAACTACATAATAATTGAATCAGATATTTGAGATTGAGAGAATCTCATTTGTTTTGAAAGCACCTCCTCTTAAAGAGTAGAAAAACTAGTCTTCAATTTTTTTGTGAAGGTTAGGTGATACAAGGAGAACTAATTTCATCGATGAAAACAAAATTTGAAGCTTTTTTTGAATTACATAAGCAAATTCTTCTGCATGTTGAGGACAAGATAATAATTACATTGTGTTGGATTTCGGTGGCAGATGTTAAAGAAGAGGAACCAGAAACCGTTGTATGAAGCCTTAGAGAAGCTAAAAGAAGGTATATGTATTTCAATTGATTCTGTTGTACTAAGCATTTGGAAAACTAAAAAATACACAGGCAAGATTTATCTAGTTTAACTACTTACAAAGTTAGTGGACAACTAGCCAAATAATGATATGAAAGTTATTTCTTGATAACTTATGGCTGTTTTTTGATCTGGCTTTGGCATCATTTCTATTCAGTATAGTCTTGGATTTATTGGCCAACTCGCTTTTTATGAAAAGTATCTTCATCATTGTTTACAAAGTGCTTTGTATTTCCATTCTAATTGCATGCTTTCTCCAGTGGCAAAATGTTTATTTCAATTCTGTAAGAGATTCTGTTGTGAATGGATGCAGAGTTGATGCTTCTGGGGTTTATTTCCCTGTTGCTTGCTGTCTTTCAAAATTCGATCAACCGAATTTGCATACCGGAAAGCCTGACCAAGCACATGCTACCCTGTGCATTGCATGAGTCAGAGGAAACTACTGCAGAAGAGCCTTCTCCACATGGGGAAATCTCTTCTAGAAAATTGTTTTCATTGATAGGATCCAGTAGTCGACGACTGCTATCAACAGGACAATCCGGCTACTGTGAAAAGAAGGTAAAATGCCTTTTTATGTTTTTTAAATTTTTGCATTGTCAGTTGAGCACAAATACATTTCCAGATAAAAAATGAAACTATATGATGGAGGAAGAAAATAAACAAATTTGAGTGGCTTTGCTTGCCATTCTTGTTGAATGTGTACGTAAAACTCAATTTAAAACAAATTTAGATCTAGTTTCTAGATGTGACGGATGTTCCAGAGAGCCCCATAGGGTATAGATTCCTCATGGACTTTAAATCCTCATTAAAATAGTAACAGCTTTAAGGAACGGAAGGAATGGCAAATTTCCCATCCTATTGCAGTTTCTAAATCTCAAGCGAGCTTGGTATTAAGCTAGTAAAATATGAAAGGAAACTATCTAAATGGTATGCATTTTGAAAAATTAAATACTTGAATGCATGCTTTTAGTAATTTTGAGTTAGAAGATAGTTTTACATTCTTGCAAGTAGTAAACATCTATTACATGTCTCTTGCTTGATGTAATTGTGGGACTCGATCCCCTTTTTCATCTATTACTGTCCAAACATGATTAACAATAATGGTGCACTTTTTCATCTGATTGTAGCATTTTGCATGAGACTTCTTGCTCTACTACAGCTTTACCTGTGTTTGTTCAGATAATCTGATTACATTGTTTGGGAATTTTACCAGGGAAAGGCAGAAGTGGTTTTCAGTGGAGTCTACTTGATCCTGTCTAGAAATTTATTTTTGGTGAGATGTGACAGGATTATATGCCAAGTCTATCTTATCCTTGTTTAGAATATTTGTTTGGGGAGTCCTGTTGGTTCCACCCAGATTGTTGCAATAGTGCTTGTCAGGTACACTTAAGGTGCACTTGGGTTTTCCTGAGATATTTGAAGTTTAACCTTGTGATCCAATTTAGTTTAATTCCATTGGTCACAACATGCATCTGCCTTTCAACCTATTTGGGAATCATCTAGATCTGCCTAAGGTGGATTCGACCTCTAATTTGTGTTATTCTGTCTAGATATCTTCCCTTAGACTCCTTATGCTTTTGCCAGCCTTTAGGTTTGTTGGGGATATTTATTAAGGTTCAGTTTGATCAGTAGGGGGTCTTGTTTCTATCTTTCATTGACATATGATTTATTTGATATGTGTATTATGATTTTGCCTGGGTCTGCATAGGTTTCACCTGAGGTCTGCCTCTACCAAAGGTCCATCTCATTTCCATTTGGGGTCTTGCAGGGCCTGCCCAGACTTACTTGAACTATCAGGGTTGACATGGTTTCCTCTTAGGGTTTTAACTGGTTTCCACCTGTGCTATCTTGGATTCAGGTTCCTCCTGCTGTATGCCTCCACTTGGGGCCTGCGCGAGCACCCATGGCCTGCTTTCTTAGATGGAAGGTGCTTTAGCACCTTGGGCACTTTTTTCAATATGCGCAGAATTAAATGAACTATCAGGGTTGATGTAATGTCCTGTTTTAAAAATTCCTTATTCTTGTCCTAAATAGAAATTCCACTCACAATAATACTTGCATAATTAATTATAAATATTAATTGAACTGCAAACATAAACCTCGGATTTAAAGCTTCAATACAAATTTGAAAATGTTAAACTTATATTCTGTTGTAATCTTTCTTCCAATCTGCAGCTTCCTTGTATAAACGTGTTGAAATGTTCCTAAATTTCTGTCTAAAGTTGGGGTTCCTTCCAGTAACTAGGCAAGAGAAATTATGGGTTTTCATCCTTAAATCTCTGATCTTTGAGGGCTTTTGACCTTGATGGTTGAATACTTCACAAGGAACAATGCATAATGTTTCTTTACATATTAATGTTCCCTTCGTCTTGATCTATCTTCCTTATATAGCCTTTTTCTTTAATAGACACAACCCTTCATTTACATGCCTTTTGGCTTTTCATTAAAACTAATTTATAAAATTTTAGTTTTTTAATAATATTGATATATATTCAAGTGCTTCCTTCATTTTCATTAAAACTAAGCTTTATTAAATTTCAGTTTTTTCTTTTCATTAAAACCAAGCTTTATTAAATTTCAGCTTTTTTATAATATTGATATAATCAAGTACTCCTTTTATTTTCCTCCTTAAAGTAAATCGCAGTAGAAAGGAAAGACTGCTGCAGAGAAAATAAAAATATGTTTAAGGAGGGGGCATTAAAGTTGACATGATTTTCTAGTGGGTTTTTTGTAGGCTCCACTTGTGGTGTCTTGGATTCAGATTCCATCTGTGGTATGCCTCCACTTGGGGCCTGTATGAGCACCTGGGGTCTGCTTTCTTAGTTGCAGCATGCATTAAATCCTTAGGCACTTTTTTCATAATTAGTATTTTTTATTATATATTTGAGATCTGTTAACCTGTTTTGGTCATTCAGGGACATTATCTGGGCACATTTTTAAAACCATGGCTTGGAAGACCCAATAGATAGGATCATAAGAATATACTCTTGTGTAGCTCCCTCTAGAATCTATTTTGCAATGGGACATAACCACACTCGAATACCCTTGAATCTTTCTTTCCATCTTTGTCTAGAGCTATCACAAAGTGGAAAAGAGGTTTTTTTGGAACTATAGGGCCCTTTGAATAAGGTTTTAAAATGGTAGAGGGTCACTCAAATGGATTTTGTGGCTATTCTCCTTCACCCACAACACTCGTACACCTTGATGAAGTCCCCCTCAAGCTTGAAATTCTCACATTTTGATTTCTTTCTTCCATCTTATGTTCACTACTATAACTTTTGCTGCTAATGTTGTTTTGTGAAAACTGAAGATTGAAAAACAAAATTATACGTTTCCTCCTCTAAACTTGAGAATAAATAGAAAAATAAAAATAAAAATGGAAGAACCATCTATCTCTTCCACTTTTCTTGCTACCTCACTACACACCGGTCATGCTTGGTAATGCTGATTTTTTCAACTGAACCTTCAAACCTTAGTTGCCGATTTGGGTGTGGATATGGATGCGGATGCGAGAATCGGGTGTGTGGATGTGTGAATTTTTTTGGGGGGGGTTTAGGATGCGTTTATATATACACAAAGAAATGCAAGAAATATACAAAATTAAATCATTTGATAGTATGATACTTCACCATTGATCAAGATATTTGATAGTTCACAAATATTCAAATTGAAATAAGTTAATAACTAATAAGCCATATCATATACGTCTATGTTCACGATTCCAATGCAAATCAGAAAATCATTACATTTACAAAGTCAAAATATAGTTCATGATTCAATGTTCATCAATCCGAATCAAAATCATATGGATTTGCAAAAAAATCCTCATCATCTCCAACTCCTCCAAGGCTCCAACTATTGCATGGCCTCTTTTAGGGCCGTTTTAGGGTTTAGGAGCCAAAAAAGGAATAAAAAATGTTATATTGCACATGCTTTATTGTTTTTTAAGTGTTTTTTTGGAAAATGCATCTAAAGTGATGCTCGGGCTGTGGATGCGCTTGGGTGCCCTATGGATGCCACCCGGAAGCGCATCTTGAGCGCTTGGATGCCTTTGGAACACATCCACAGGCATTCGGGTGCCCAAGATGCGCTTCCGAGTGGCATCCACAAGGCATCTGGCCCCAGATCCGCATCCGGGCGATTAGAATCCGCTTCCACACTCAGGAAGCCCGCATTGGTAACTAAGCTTCAAACCTTGGGCAAAATGATTTTTTTGGCTTCAACTTGGATGCAAATTCTATTGGCATGTAAAAAAGGAGTTAGAATGAGATAGGGAGCCTTTTTTTGATGATTTAGGGCTAAGTGTGGTGTGGTGGCCCACAAAAAATAAAAATAATTTAATTTTTTTTAAAGACTCTTTTTTAAATAAATAACTTGCGCAGCTGTGAGATAGTTGCCCATCCTTGGCATGGTCGGGCATGTTTGAGACTTTGCTGGCCATCCTGGAGAGGTTGGACTGTCCCTGACTCATCTTTGATTTGTCTCCTTGTTTCTGAAATTTCTAGGGAAAAAAGTATAATTCGGTGATGGCTACGGGAAGTTCCCAAGCTGTTTTTGCTTCCCTGGGATGGGTACGCCTGAAAACACCTTGGGGATGTGCCCTTGGGGCATAAAAGATATAAGCAATGAAGAGGCCCAAGACAACCACATTTAACTTTGTGTTTTGACAAAATTGGGATGGATGAGGTGTGATATTTGTCATTCAGTCCTAGAGAATGAGCATCTGTTACTTAGTTCCATTGTGGCAACATATGTGAGTTCTAGGGGTAGCTTTGTTGTTTTGGCATTCGATAGAAGCCAAGTAGCTATTTGTGAATTATATTGATGGACTAGGACATGCCAATCAGTATTGTAAGCTTGAGTGTGCTGGAGCTGCCTGCTTGAGTAGCGTATCTTCTTGAACATGTTGATACTCAGCATTCTTGTCCAAGGGGTTGAGCTTAATTGGTTAAAATGTTGGGTTCTCATTGTAGAGACCCATGTTCAAATCCCCATAAGGACATCTAATGTGGAATGCTAAGCTTTGACATTTGGTCTTCCATAACTGGCTTCTAATGTGGATGTGGTTTCTGGATAAAGTAGATTTCTAAGTAGTGATTCTTGGTCTTCCATAGGTGATTTCTCGCGTGTTTGATTCTTCGTGCTTGATGAGCTCCTTGTTGGTGAGAACTAGAAGAATATTGGGGGAAATCATAGAGTTACCTTGAGGGTGAGACCCAAAGATATGTTATGCCGGTCCATGAGAATTGAGATTTGAAAGAGCTATAGCCGAAGATCCTTAGTGATACTGTTGTAGTTCATACTGAGTGACAGTGAGAAGAATGCTGCAGTGCTTATGGGTGCTGTTTATTTGTAGGTTAGCCACTGAGGGTACAATGAGGTGAAAACTAATGTTGTCACATGAAATGCTTGGATTACCTATATCCTGCAAATGATGAGAGGAGATCTTACCTGCACTCTACAATGGGCAGAAGTGAGAGCATGAGGTCTGATAGGGATCTTCTGAGGTACCACTGTGTTGCTTCCTTCACCATCTTCCTCATTGATAGCTACAGGATTGGTGATCTTTGCCTGCAATCTGATCAATACAGACAATGTGAAGGAGACGACTGTTATTTGACAATTCATTCAATGATTTTGTTTTCCTCTATTAACTTTAAACACTTTCTTCTTTCAAAAAGGCATCTGCATTTGAAAAAGGGTCTGGGCCTTTTTATAGCCATTTTTGGAGGCTGGGGCTATGTCTAACTTGAGTAGCTCCACAATGATGTGATGGGATCTGCAAATTATATAGATTGCAATAATTTCTTAAGGATATCAAGTCATCGCCCTTTGTCAATCACTGACATAGGAATTTTCATGCTAAGTATATCAACTGCAAGGGAGTTTGGAGTTACAAAACCCTTTATTTCAATCACAATAACAAGAAACAGATGCTTTATCATATTTGCCACTTCTCTAAAATCAAAATTTTGATTTCTATCTAGCACAAATTCATGCCCTAGACTATTAAAATAAATTTTATCACAGGAATGAACATGTAGGTGTCAACTTCTTTTCTATTGACATATATGATACCATATGGTATTTCAAAAGTTAATTTGAGAAGTGAAATTCTGGGCAATAGGTGTTTATAAAACTTGATCTAACTAAAAAGAGTGTTAATCTGAATTATTAGTTTATGAATTGGACCTCTCAATAATTAACAAAATCTAAATGTGAATTTTGAATTTTCTTGGCAGGGAAAGAAACCTTTTTTGTCCCAAGAGGGACTGCATCAGTTGCATATCTTCATATTTGTCTTGGCTATAGTTCATGTGGTCTATTGTGTTTTGACCATGCTACTAGGAAGTGCAAAGGTCAGTTGTTTTAAATTTTAATGTTGCCTTCTTATGGTAAATATGCAAGCAAGATGGAAAATTATGAATTAAAGAAAGAGATTGGATAGAGTCATACTAGATATAAGCAATTACTATAGTGTACTGTCAGTATCTTGATCTTTTCATGCATTTATTGTGCCTTTCTTGGATCTTCATAAACATCCTTTTGTCTAAGATACGCACATGGAAGACTTGGGAGAACGACATTCAAGATAAAAAATATGATCCAGAAGATGGTAAGTCACAATTTTGCTGCCTTCCTATATGAATATTCTTTACTGTCAGATTCAAGGGCTGTCTTTAATTTCAAGAATTCATTATTCAATGGCAAATAAAATAGAAAAATGTCTGCATAGATGAGGTGGATGATATCATATTAATTCAACTTTGTTTAGGTTAATGCTAGATTTTTCGTTGAGCATCACCTTTGCTTTTATGGATAGAATAATTTTTGAAATGTGCAGCTATTGATGGAGACTCATGCCAAGATCATACACACTGAATTTTGTTAATATTGTATGTGATTGCAGCAATTAATCAGAGGAAATTCATCCATGTAGCGGACAATGATTTTGTCAAGAGTCATGCCAAGTGGAAAAAATCCAATATATTGAGTTGGATGGTATGTATGTTTTGGTTTACTCTGTGTAACTTCTATATAGGCAGGGACGGTATATTCCAGATCACCGTCGATCTTTCTGAAGCTATTTTCTAGGCACACTCCCTGTTATTATGCACCACCTCAATTGTAGATTACCAATTAGTATATTTGAATCTATCTTTGTTTACCCTCGTGGGGTAACAGACAGTAGTTGCATACAAATAACTAAGTACTCAGCATAGAATATAAAAGAACATTGCATTTATGTATTCACAATAGTTTCCGTACATAATAATCGTGTCCTTATCAAAGGGACGAGTACCTATATATAGCATCCGAAGGGGTGCGAGGTGAACCGTTGCACCTGTGTAACTCCTCCGGACGGACCAACCATCTAACTACCTGGATTACCCGACAACAATCTTAATATAAAACAAGGCTTAAAAATTTCTATTAATAATTTTAATATAAAAAGTCATTGTATTGAATATATTATGATATATGCAGTTGACACAAAATGTTCCTTTCCTAATTAAAATGTATAATATATAATTAAACTGATTTGTGTTGCAGATTTGCTAGATGTTCAGCAATTTTTTTGAGGAATCCATATCTTTCTTTAACAATGCCATCCCTAATCATCCACACAATGTGTCAATGTACTCTATTTAAAATCATTCTTCAATTTCTAGTTATTATAACACAGAAGAGTGTACAGACTACAGACCAAACGATACATTTTTGATTACATTCCTTCTAAAGTGTTTTGCTTTTAATTCATTTTCCAAATGGGTGATTGCTATCTTTATTATGTATACAACTTCTGCTTGTTAAAAAAGGGCAAAAAGAAAAAAATATTTTTTTATGCTGTTTTATACAGCCTTGAGTTGATGTAACTAAGTTGACAGCAACAATTTTTTATGTTTTTCTCAGGCATCTTTTATTAAACAATTCTATGGCTCAGTGACAAAGGCAGATTACAGCACGCTACGATTGAGCTTCATTGAGGTAAAGTTCAAAGAGGGTTTAAGTTGACTTTGTTTGCATCTGCCATTGTACCTATCCTTATAGGCGTATACATGCATATTTCATGTGGCTATTCAAATTTGAGGAATTTGTCTTGTAATAGTTATTTTCTCTTGCACTTTCTATATCACCTTTTCTATAGTCTAGTTTAAAAGATAAACAAGCATTATGACCATGGTATGGGTGTTTTCAATAACACGTTTGTTCTATCTCTCATTCTGTGCAGACCCACTGTAAATCAAATCCAAAATTTGATTTTCACAAATACATGATGCGAACTCTTGAAGCAGATTTCAAGAAAGTTGTTGGTATAAGGTTTGTAATAGTCATTCAGTTAAATATGAAATGATGTTTGCATTTTCTTGTTGGATAAGCAAGTTCTAGCAGCTTTTGACCCAAAATTTATGGCTTAATGTTATGTGGTCCGAAACTTGGTAGGTTTTGTAAACAAGAATTGTTTTTGCTGTTCTCTAACTTTGTAATGACATCAATGGCTGCAGTTGGTACCTGTGGGTTTTCGTGGTGATCTTTTTGCTTCTCAATGTTAGTGGTGGGTTCTCAATTATACCAATTAAATTCAGTTGTTTTTGGATTTTCTAGTATACCATGTTAAATTTTTCTATAAAAGTAGGGGGAACACTTGGTATGAGCAGACGAGATAAAGACAAGATAATTGTTTATCTGCTCTTGATATCATGTTACATTAATTAAGTGATCCCTCTTTTTAGATCAATGCTACCACTATTGATGCTTGATTTAAATATTCTGAAATTAATCCCCCTACAATCCCATTTTACTTGATTATAAAATAGGAGCATGGATTGTAGATTCTATTTCATTTCATGATCAGCATCTTGTAATATTCAATATTGGGATGTCTTTGTCGCTTCTGAAATCTTCTGTCCACCAAAAGACCTCACAATCTGCTAGATTTGAAGCTTTTTTTATTTGAATCTGGTTGCATGTTATTTTAGATTCTAATTCTTTTCATCCTAAACATCTTGTAATATTGGGATATATAGGGTTTGAAAGAGTCTTGTTTATGTCTTGAAATCTTCCATTCACCAAAAGACAACCTCCCAATGTGCTATATTTGAAGCTGGTTCTATTTGAATTTGGTTGCTACTCATTTGGAGACTATTGCACTGTGCATCAGTGGAATAGTGTCTAGCATAAATAATGACTTTTTTTATGGTAAATTGAGAATGCTATTTTATAGTAAGGTATGAGTCAATAAATGTGTGACAATTGATTCCCGTTGACTAGTCTAAAAGTGGCCTTGTAATCTTTCTTGATGTGATCATAGTGTTTTTAGTTTGCAATGATGAGAGTCGACACAAGTTTGATTGAATTCTTATTCTCGTGTAATAAAGGAATTCAATTGTTTAAAATGCTTTATCACATTTTGACATGAATTACGGTCAAGTTGTAGATCAGTTTTGAAGAAAGTAGCCTTGTAGAATGAATATTGTTTGGTATGAACATGTAAAGTATTGACCTTTCAAGTTTGAACTTATCAGATCTTTTTTGTTGACTGCAGGTTGGCACTCATATTTTTGGATAGCTTTCATTCCTTTGATTGTAAGCTCAACTAAATCCTGGAATGACTTTTGACAATTTTTTTAAAGTTAAACAAATATATAATTTGTCACAAATGAATTGAAAATTTCTCTTGATCCTAAACATGGAAAGGAAAGAGAGTAGATACACATTCTTGTCACTACCTGAGGAAAATAACAGTTAAAGTTCATGATTCAAATCTAGGTCGTGAACTTGGAGTTGCATACATTGGCACCCACAAAAGAAAACACTATGTAACTTTACATTATGTGCAACATTGATAAATCTGTTATTGTATAAATCTGAACATTGGCTGAAACATTGTTTTTGCTACTAATTGCCTTCCTCAAACTCATAATTTGGTTCACTAAGAGGCAAAGAAAAACTTTTCTAATATTTGATACCAATGCAAAGGAATGATTCTTCCATGTTCACTGATACTATAATCTAAGTTGAAGGGTGTGCCCTGCTTGGGTTTCAGTCTCATACCGAACCTGTTTGGATACTGGTCCTCGAATGGTAGTGGCAGGGCCACATCTTGGCTACTCTTGGGTACACCTGTGGCCATAGTCATGGAGATTGATTCAAAATTAATGCAATTTGTTCTTAAAAATGATATTACACACAATGCACTATGGGAAGTACCAAAGGGATATAAATTTATGTATTTAAGCTGAGTTGCTGAATCGTGGGAATTTTCCATGTGATTCTGGGTACAAAACGTACTGGAATCGGATTCTGAAACGAATCTCCTGTGGGTACACATCTGGGATTTGTGTTTTTTGTAACAAGCATTAACTTAACACAAAAGTAACGACTAGTTTAATGCAATTTTTTTTTAGAAAACATCACTGCAACATTTCATAAAGTAATTCCAAGTAGGATCTAGATCTAAATCTAAATTTCATGATACATCATATACGAAGTACAGTGAATGGAAAGAATCTTACTTTACATCTAGCAACTGATTGTCACTGGAGCATCTTTAATCTCTTTCTGCATTAAGGGGGAAAAGATATCACCGGGGCGTTTAACCACCCAACCATGGATTGTAATCTCAATCCTCCCTTGCTCACTTCCTACTGAAGTGGGCCTGACATTCCACAAAGGAAAGGTATAGAGTTAGGTCAAGTCTTATGGAACTGGCGTAAGGCCCTACAACCTTAGTCGGTGACACCCTATAGCTACTGCTAACTTGGTATAACTCTTGACTAAGTTTGTATCTGGGAACTTACGAACTGACAAGCACTAACACAGGAATAGTGCACCTTGGCCAAGGATTCATTGTACATGATTAACATGTTGTCAAGTTCGCACCCTATCCGACTTGCACCCTTAGAGACGCTTTATGGTTTAAAGGTTACTCATTGAGTAAGAAGGTTTATATTCTCTAGTTCTCTATATGTTTTGACTCACTTCCTTTCTTAGGAACATAGACATTAACCTTGGATTTTGCGTTATTTGCTAACAATAAAGTTAACTTAATTTTTGACACAAGGTCCATTTAGTGTGGAACTGCACAAGCCCATGTACTCCGTTGGGGTCCTCATCTGATCCTAAGGAGTAAATGTGCTGGAGTTGCTTGCTCACGATTTGCTGGTCCATGTTAAATGTCTCAAGAAGAAGTAGTTCCATGTTTATTAATTGAGTCCTCACATCTGTTCTGAGAATTCCCTCACAGATTATATTAGAGGACCATTCTTAGTGAGCTTCCACTTCCATTCTCTGAAAGGCTGCCTTTTAATTTTTTTTCGGATATGAAATAATACAGAGTAACAGTTGCAGCCCGGAGGCCTATTCGTACAACATAGGTTCTCTCGTTTCACAGTTATAGTCCCAAGTTCTCAACAAAATGATCAAATTTCAGCTTACTCTTCTCATAGTTAAAGATTTTCCAGATTCTAATTAAAACAGTCTAATCCAAGAAGAGCAAAAGATGAAGGTTTAGGATTGTCCTAGTCTTCTCTTGCATGCAAGTTTTATTCTCTCACAAGACAAATAGAATGGTGAACACTTCAGTCCTAAACGGTACTCAATTAGTGAAAGTTCTCTTTCCTTTACGAGCTGTTCAAAACAGATGTGACTTCCGGTTATAAGAAAATTATACAAACTAATACTATCTTCTTTTCCCTAAACAACTAGACCATCAAGCGGTGTCAATTTCATCTATTAAGATTGATGAGAATTAAAAAGAAAGTTCTGTTCTTATCAAGTAGCAGCAATAAGATTTCTCAGCTAAGAAAGGTTACATAATTAATAGCTCTTATTCTTTCCTCAATACAACCATTCGGACAAACAATGAGTATTTCATCTGCTCAGGATTGTTGTGAATAAAAAGGAAAACTCTGTTCTTTAACGAGTAGCAGCAAACAAGAAATCCCAGCTAAAAAATGATTACCAAATATAATGCTACTTATTCATGCTTGAATATAACACAGAAGTTTCAATCCCTTACAACTATGAGGAATTATATGAAACAAAAGTTCTTTATTATGTATTCAATGCAGACATTGAAGCTTACTATTCCTTACTAAATGTTCTCAAAACTATGAACACTTTTACTATAGAAGGTGATGGCAATGTGTTCCTAATTTCTTTTGACATATAAAAGAGAAGTACATAAACTTATCTTTCCTTGAGGTTTCTGTTTAACAAGTAGACCACCCTGTGAGATTGCTGTAGTATACCTCACATATGAACAAGCTTTCATACCCCGCCCTGGTCTAGAAAACTATTGCAGTGATCTCTTTTTTTTTTTTTTTGTGTCCAGGTCCTTTTTAAAAAAAAAACAAGAAGCCTGTCCCAAAAACGAGGTCCCCAAGAACCGTTTTTCTCCACTATGTTTCATGAGTAGGCTCTATAATTCCTTCTTCCTACATCGTGCTTAGTTGGTGAACAACTTTGCTTCATATCTGTAAGAGGCCAAACCAAATAATCGAACCAAATGTTTCCTTCCAAGAACTAATCAAGGATTAATTACGTTGAGTTCTAATGTGTGGAGAATTCCATACTTGACAGACTTCAAAGGTTGCCATCTATATTTAAATTTAAACCAAAGTTCTCGACCCATGCTATAATTTGATCAAGGAGTTAGTTGATAGTTTAGTCATTGGTTAAGCACAAATAATCAATGTTTTGAACAAGATGATAACTCGATAAAGTGTTTTACAAATGTCAACTACTCAATAGTTATTATAACTTGACAAAATATATATATATATATATATATATCAATTTGTTTAATAATCATAATGAATTAAATGTTTAAGGTATCCAATTTTTTATCAATAAACATATAGGTATGTACCTCTAGTTGTAATACTAAGTACTAACACATATTGCATTTACACGTGTAGATAATACAACTATGGTATTTAATCCATTTATCTACACACATGTAAATACATTTTTTGTGTATATGTTAGTATTACAAATATACATACATACTTATATATCATCCCTTGATAAAATTTATATTAAAGTATTAAAAATGAATGTCGGTGTGAAGACATCAACAAGCTTACCAAGGTTTACACAGTCGAACATGGTGCAAGTCGGTGGCATAGCCATCTAACGGCTTCGTGGTTATCACCAAATTGAAAGAAGACATAAGTGAACACATCCTTCCCCAAATCCTACTAGGGACCTAGGCCGACAAGGTCGCACTAACTCAGTACTTACCAGTCCTTAGTAATCCAGTCAATCATTGACCTTAATCATATCACTTTCCCCTTTTCCTGATGATATCTTTTCCTCCTTTTCCTTATAGGCGAAGTCTATCCTGCATTCACTTGCCAAAACAAAAGTAGTCAGTCCGAAACCATGGCATTATATTTCAATAATTGCATAATGCAAGATAACAATTACATCTATTCTAGATATACATGAAACTCATCACAACATTCCATATATACTATCCTAATCTAATGCATCATGAAACAAGAATAAAAGTAGTTACTATCTAGGGCATCATTTAGTTAAAACCCATTATTTCATATACCAGAAACCATGTAGGGCACAATTATGCAAAACCATTGTTTAATTGAAACCAGAAACCATGTAGGGCACAATTATGCAAAACCACTGTTTAATTGAAACCAAAAACCATCGAGGGCACAATTATGCAAAACCACTATTTAATTGAAACCAGAAACCCTCTAGGGCACAAACATGAGTAGATCATTAAAATAAGGTATTTCAGAGGGATGTGACATATCCTCCCTCTTGTGAATCATCGTCCTCGATGATTGTGAGTCAAAGTTAACAATATATTCATCATAAAAGAAAAGCATAGTTGAATTAATCTAGCTGATAATATGCATTAAATAAAAAGGGAAACTGATGGTGCATTTTATCGTAATCTTCCCAGGTGGCATTGTCCTCCGTATATTGGTCCTATTGGATCTTTCACTGTTTAACCTCTTTGTTCCGTAAATGAAGCTTACGTATGAGCACCTTCATGGGATCGACTATGACCACCCTTGGGTTCTGCACCTGCAAAGAGTTCTAATCTATCATATGAGAGAAATTCGACACGTATATCTGAAGATAGGAAACATGAAAAACATTATGCATTTGGGCAAGAGCTGGTGGTAGAGCAATTCTGAAGGAAACAAGGTTGACAACTTCCAGAACCTCGAAGGGTCCCACATATCTCAGAGCTAATTTGGAGGATTTTCCAAAAGTGATGGCACTTTTTTGAGGCTCGACTTGGAAGAGTACTTTGTCTCCCACCTCAAAGTGTCTGGGCATTCGCTTTGCATCTGCATAGCTCTTTTGCCGATCATTAGCTTCTGCTAATCTCTGTCAGATTATCTTAACTTGCCCCTCCATTTTAGATGGCATCTCTGGACTGAGGAATATCTTATCTTCTAGCTTATCCCAATTGATAGGAGTTTTGTATCTCCTTCCATACAATGCTTCGAATGGAGCCATCTCGATGGATGACTGATAGGTATTGTTATAGGCAACTCCACTAAGGGTAGATAGTCTTCAACTTGTACAGTTGGTCCATATAGTACATCCCAAAAAGGTCTTCCAAAATCTAGTTGACCCGTTTTGTCTAGCCATCTATTTCTGGGTGATAGGCCGAATTGATGTTTAGTTGAGTACCTCATGCTGCAAACAAAGTTTGCTAAAATCTAGATGTCATCTTGGCATCCCTATCCTATATTATTTTCTTTGGCACTCTGTGAAGTCCAAAACATCTCTTGGACAATTTTTCGAGCTATAGCACGGGCTCCATCTGGTAGATTCCCCGAGTATAAAATGAGTAACTTTGTCAATTTATCCACTATAAAAAGTATGGTATTATGTTAATGGCGTGACATGGGTAGTCCTTGGATATAATCCATGCTGATTACCTGCCACTTCCACTCTAGTAGTGTATGGGGTGAAGCAATCCTACGGGGTGTTGATGTTCTTTAACCCCCTGGCACTCTAAGCAGTTGGCTACAAACTTGGCAGCGTCTCTTGTCATACTTTTCCAAAAGTACAGGGGTCGAACATCTGGCAGAAGTTTGGTAACTTTCGGGTGTCCGGAGTACGGAACGGAGTGCATCTCCCTCCATACTAGGTTTATCAATTTTGTAGAATCACGAACATACATTCTTCCTTTGAACCTAAGTAGGTCATCTGGTTCAAACCTGAACCCATCGTACCTATGGTCTTGAGGATTTGCCTAGAGAGATTCTCTCACCTGTTTTTAATACTTGTCATTTTGCGAGCATTGGAGGACTTGTTGTCTGAAGTTTGTTTGAATGGTCGCCAATGTGGAAATATGTCGTCTATGATTCATATGCGATCACTTTGCCTTCTTGCATCAATACTGCACCAAATTCGTCCCCTGAACATCCTTGGGAACCGGCTAATATGGAATCGCCTTAATCTTAGCCGGGTCTACTGCCATCCCATTTTGGAAATTATGTGTCCCAAGTGCTGCACCTTCTTCTGGAAGAAGGCACATTTGGACAATTTTCCATACAATTGATGCTCTTGAAGTCGCTGAAGAACTAAGTGCAGGTGTTGTATATGTTCCTCCTCACTTTTGGAGTCAATCAATGTCATCGAGGAACACAAGGACAAACTTGTCCAAATCGTCATGAAAACACTGTTCATCAAGTCCATGAATGTTGTTGGGCATTGGTGAGTCCAAACAGAAAAACTGTAAACTTATAGCGTCCATAACAGGTTCGAAAGGCTGTTATTATGAATATCTTCATCCTTCAGTCTTAATTGATGGTATCCCGACTGCAAATCTATTTTAGAGAAAATTACAGCCCCTCGCATCTGATTGAAGAGATCATCTATGCGAGCTAGAGGATATTTATTTCTAAAAGTGACTTTGTTGAGCATTCTGTAATCTATACACAGCCATAGAGTCCCATCTTTCTTTTGACAAAATTAACAGGCGCCCCCCCAAGGCGATACACTGGGTTTGATTAAACCCTTGTTTAGCAATTCTTGCAACTGTGCTTTTAACTCAACTATTTCCACAATTGTCATCCTGTAAGGTGCATTTGATATGGGTTCAGCCCTAGGTACGAGGTCTATGGATAAATCAAAGACCTTTTGGTGGTAAACCAGGTAATTCCTCCAGATACTCGTCTTGAAATTCTCAAAGATAAAGGTAGCTATCTTCAAAAGATTCCTCTTGAGTTTCTGGCTTCATCTAATTCCCAAATCTTAATTGCAAACAAGAGACACCCCTTTTCTCACATTGACGCAATTAGGATGCCAAAAGTTGTCTTAACTAGACTTCTCGCTTAATTCCTTGGAGACTCACTATATTTCCTAAGTCATCCAGACATTCTATTGTCTTACTAAAACAATTGACTCTTGCCCTATACTGTCATAGCCATTTCATGCCCAAAATGATATCATACGAACCTAGAGGCACTACACATAGGTTAACTTCTATAACAAAGTTGGGAAGATCACCTTGACCTCAAACAAGCATTTCTCTACCCGAGCTCTAGTCAGGTTTGCATATTCTACTATCCATGCCTTATCCACAAACCCTGATCTTTAGGAAACTTACTGAGGATCTTAGGAGAAATGAAATTCTCTGTAGCCCATGTATCTATCAAAATTGACACCGAATTACCATAGAGCATACCTGTCACCTCAATAGGGGTGATCAAATAGCATGCCTGCTTGTTGTCCACGGCAACGTGGATTCTCTGCTAGAATGCTATCTGTTAACTCGGAAGGAAGTTTTCTTTGTGCTTGTCCACCTTGAATCCTGGTGGGGTGCTGATTTGTGTAGTGCTCTCCACCACATGTGAAACAACCCCCGGTCTGAGTTCTTGGAATTCTGATAGTTTTTTCTCATAGAAGAGTTGTGGCAGCCATCTTTGTCTGAATAGCTCCACAAACTTAGTCCAGGTAAGGTTGGTGGGTTTGAGTTTAAGCTCATCCTTTTTACTTTCCCACTAGCCGACTGCTTCTCCGGTTAATTGATAAGAGCTCCAAATAGCCTTTTTTTTGGGGGGGGGGTTTTACTATAATCCCAAATATGAAAATACTTCTCCTTTCCTGTGAGCCACGCTTTTGCAGCATCTCTAGGGACTGTCCTATCATATTGAGGAGGCTTCACCTCTTTCATATATGCCGATATAATGCTTGTTCCCAAGTTCTTTTTAGAACCATGTGTTCCATGGTTGTTTCAAAGCTGGTCATGTGGAGGTGGATTGTTTGAGCATCAAAATAAAGCAATCTTGTTGAAGGAAAAAGGAACAAGCTTTGCCTTCCCAACCTCTTGTGAGGCTCTTGATGTTAAATAGTGAGGTGGAAGGCCCCTTGACAAATGGATGTAATAATGAATGCAAAGCCCTTCTCGAAGAAGTAACAAAGGAGTTGCTATAGGGGAAGGGATTTTGAGGATTGTAGGGGGTTGGGAGAGACCCAAGATATTTGTATCTTCAACCCTACAAATGACTTGTGGAGGTCACCCTACTCTCATACCCCTTTGCTTTTAATGATAAAGGGAAGATGGTGTTAGGAGTCAGGATTTCATGTGGCCCTTGGGGTCCTTATAATTCAAGAGTAGCATTTAGAAATGGGGAAAAGGTCAGAAAGCTTTATGTGCCAAGGAAAAGAAAGACGAGGCTGTCCAAAGCTCCTTGGAGCATTATTGTTTCAAACTGCCTCAATTCAGCCGTTCTCCTTCGGTCCTTGGGTAGTTATCCCCAACTTTTCTGTTTTCAGCTCTATTGCCAATTGTTTGCTTTTACAATGCTGCCTTAGTGCTGTTTGTTCCATATTGTTGCTCTTTGATTTTTCAGTAGGCTTTATAATTTTATCTTTCTTGTTTTGTAAAAAGGGGTTAGGCCCCTTCAAAACCTCACATTCACAAATAATATCAAAAAATATTAGCTTTTCTGGCTGTTTTAGAAAGAGACATTCCTTTCCACATTTTGTCTAGATTGATGTAACTGTTTGTTCCTTGAAATAGTATATGACATATTTTTTATTTAAAAGTGCCATTTCATCAAAGCTAAAAAGTGCCTTTATATATCCTCTAATTTTGTTGACATTTCCTATTATTAAAGAAAAAATAAAAACTGAGAAACATCTGTCCATGCTTATTTTGTTGAGTGAATTTAATGCGATGTGTTTATGAACCTTTGATGCATATCTTTATGCATACTGAATTCCCGTGTATATATTCGGTGCTTATTAGCAGAACATGTTTTATGTGCTTTGATATTTAAGTACTTGACAAGTTTGAGCTATTAAGTGAAAACTTTGAAAACTTGCTGCCCATTATAACTGCTTTTGTGAATCTGTCATTTATGAATGCCTTGCATAAATAAATACATACATAGATATACATACATACAGACATACACATGTATGTCTATATGTTGAAACTTGAAACAGTGCATTAGCTATGTGATATTTTCTGACATTTGACTAAATGGATTTTTGGCAGCTTTTGCTTGCTGTTGGTGCAAAACTGCAGCATGTCATTACGCAGCTAGCTCAAGAAGTTTCTGAAAAACACACTGCAGTTCAAGGAGCAATTCTTGTCCGGCCTTCAGATGACCACTTCTGGTTTAAAAGGCCTAAACTAGTCCTTCATTTAATTCACTTTATTCTTTTCCAGGTAATGAATAACAGCCTGTATATGAGAACTGCCGAGTCTCTGATTTTCAAAGTTCAGCATGCACAAAAATAGAAGAATGTTACTTAAAAGGAGAGATAATAGATCATGCCTCGTATGATATAGATTTGTGAAGATATGCAATTCTTAATCTCTGTACTGGTTTTTTTTGCAGAATGCTTTTGAAATAGCATTTTTCTTCTGGATATGGGTAAGCATATAAACCACGCGAATGTTTTTGCTCTGTATAGCAGATGCTATGTTGGAGGTTTAGTTCACTCAAAGGAGAATTTTTAATTTTTTATATTGTCAACAGGTTATCCTGCATAAATTATCATTTGCTAGCAGGGTAGCCTGCGTGAGATGATTGTGCATTTATATTCTTGTAGTATGCACATGTAATGAAATATAAATAGTTTTTAGCTATTGCCAGAACGAATTAATTACCAAGTGAAAAAACTGTATATAGTGTTACCACGTTCTTTACCATTTTTGTATTATCTTTTTTTTTTAAACATAATGCACCATGGTTTCATAGACCTTTCAAATATCGTTCTTTCAAACTTGTATGTTACCTTATATTCCAAAACATTCCCTTTTCTACTAGATAGATAAATTACTAAGTTACCAGTTTTTATACGAGTGCATGTACAAGAATGGGTAGCCGGTATGACAGAATGGCAAATTTTTCTTTTCCTTGGGTTTGGGTACAGATTCGGATATGTTTACATATACATATCCATACAGACACACACACATATGTATATATGTGCACATATGTGTGTATATGTATATGTGTATTGAAAAATAAATACCTCATTATTTGCAAAAAATGAAGGTACTCATAAATTCATAATTCAATGATTTGTCAAATGTCATTATCAAATTTAAATTACTATCAATATTTAATAATCTTCATATTGCTCTTCATCAAAAGCATCAAAATCAACATTTGGTTCAATTTCGCTTGAACTACAATGAGTTAACCTGCCACTTCCATTAGCCATGTACTATACAAGCTACCTCATCTAAAAATATTTTCTGGCAAGTGTGCAACTATCATATGTAAGTCAACACACTCAAGGGTTAGATCCCAATTCCTTGTCAGCCCCTCATTGTAATCAACTTTCTTACACGACAAGAGATCCTAATAACTAGAAGGGGGGTCTAGGAGTGGACACCCAAATGGGGTTGAGAAGCAGAACATCTCATTGGGATTTGGGGGCAATGTCTACAATGGGGTTGAGGGGCAGCGTCCTTCATGGGGCAACCATACAAATCTTCATGATGTACACCATTCTCACAATTATATCACTTAAAGGTGACATAATATATGCATGCAGTTTGTTGCTTATAAAAAATAGCTTTTTTGTTTTTTGTTTTTTGGCAGCCCTTGGGTCCCATGGGTTCATCTAGGTTCAGCGCAAGGTCAGGAACCTTGGAGTGCTCAAGAGTGACCCTAGGCAAACCCAGTGGGGAACTTGCCTGGGACCTGGACCTGAACTGTACCTATATGGGTACGGGGGTCTTTTAAAGGAATCCAATAAAATAGATAAAATATAAAAATGAATCCAGCAATACGAAAATTAGAGATGCAGCTATAAGATCATGCAGATTTACTTGAATCTGCATGTATTTTGTTTAAAGTTTTGGTGTTCCGTACCATGAATAGTAAATACCCATGAGGAAGGAATTTAACAGAGAAAACTATTTTACAGAGCCTTGGAATAACATTATTCTTTACCCTGTGCATTACCTGAAGCCTTTGACAACAACATGTTGGACATGTGATCGTTTTGATTTTCCAAATAACTCACTAGAACAGTGATAAATGTGCATATTTTGATGTTGTTGGGCCACTAGACCTGTATTTTTGGAGGGTAGCATACCTGCTACACAATACAAGAATATTTAGATCATTTTGTGGCAACTAAGATTACTGTCTCATTTGTTTAATTCCAACAGAACAATCAAGGCCATTGAAAGTTCTGAAATTATGGCCAGTTTTTTTATGGTGATGAATTACATTCACCACATCTAGGGGCTAGGATGTTATCAGTATTAATCTAAATTTGCTCTTTGGTCCATTGAAAAATTAAGCTAATTTTATATCTTGCTAAACATGTTGATTCATTGTTATAAAGTATATGCATTAAATGGCTGGATATTGGATTCTGTGCATAGGGTGAATTCAATTGATTAATATTAATAATGATAATACAATTTCAAATTTTGCACCTTTTGTCAAAATTTAGTTAGGGTGGAAAGATGCTTTACTTGATAATGCTTTAAAATGCGTTGTGTATTCTTATTGAAATTACTGAACTGGATCCATATTATGGATTTTAATTTATTTTTAATTTGGATGGAATGTGCAGACAACTTACAAATTTGACTCTTGCATTATGGGAAGAGTTGTGTTTATAGTTCCAAGGCTTGTAATCGGGTATGCTTCAACAAATTTCCTTCTCATGATAGTGAATTGATATTATATTAAGCAAACTGAATTTCATTCAGAGACTCTTAACATAGAAAAAGCTCATCAGTCCTGCAACTATTTGGATTTGTGAAACAACCTTCTTTCTGTATAGCAAACTTTGTTGTTTATTGATCTATTTGAAATATGTGAATTGGGAAATAAAAGCAATATTAAAGCATTGTTCCATAGGAATGTATCTGCCTGGGTTGTGGCCCATTTCCGGGAACAAGGACATTCCATGGATGGCAGGACAGGGGTAAAATGCCTTTTTGTGAGGCACCCCTTACGAGCCCATCCCTGAGATGGCTTTGTAGATGCAGGGATCTCTTGTCATCCCTGGGAAGGACAGGGAATGTTCCCACAATCATCTCGTACATCATTTAAAAAACACACCCTTTGCAGTTTAAGATTTTCAAAAAGTAAACATAAAACCCTAATCCTAAACCTAAAAGGGTCCCATTGGGCCCCTACCTAAAAAATACTTATAAATATGCCAGCCTATGCTCTATTGTAATCATGAAAAGAGCAAGTCATGTGTAGACTAAAAAAAAGTCATTCAACATAAAAATTTGAACGAAAAAAAGTGCATGTGCAATAGAGGAGTTGTGGTTTGGAACTTTGGCAGGCTTTAATTTGAGCTTGGTGGTGGGGTCATAGCCCCTTGATCCAGCATTGCGAGTATTAACCCTGAACCTTGTTAGAAGTGGTGCTGCCCTCAAATCCCTGCTCAAGTTTTAATAAGCAAAGAATAAAATTGTTTTGGACTCCATTGGATTAAGTCTCAAGTATTGAATTCTATTACTTTGTTTTGTGGAGTCATTGTCAATTACGAGAAATGCTAGTATGGTTATAGTCAAACATTTTGGAAAGTATATATAATGATGTTAGTGAAGATGCTTGGATTTCACATATGTCAAGATCTGTTCTCCAGTGAATTCCTTGGGAGCATATTGAAGCCCCTGATTGATATTATAAAGTGACCCATTCAAAATTTGGCTAGCATTGATTTATCTACTTTTTTCTGTTTGAAGAATGATACTGGAATCTGGTACCCTATTTTGAGATGATGAAAGGTGATAGGTTTTATCATATTTGCAAATGACAGCTGCAAAAAAAATGTGAGAATTTGCTTGGATTGTCTATGGCATGGCCAATATTGAGACAATGAACAATGCAAAAGATGATCCTACAAAGTCTAATGGTGGATTCTATTGGTGTTTGTCCACTGATTGCCTAGGTTTCTCTAAGGATTAGCCAAGTCCTATTATCAAGAACCTTAGATCAGTGGCCAACGAACGAGAGATTAATCTCTCACTTTTCTCCCATGCACTTCAGGTCCTAAAAAACCTGGGGGTCACCTTTTATGACACTGGAAGTAGAATATGACTTAGAATTACATTGTAGTGTCCAACAGATAGACTTCATACATAACAAGTGTTTGTATGGCTACAGTCATGACTGGTACATCCCTTGTTCTCATTTCAACTCTGTTATGAAGTGAAACATAAAATAAACTTAAAACAGAAAGTATAATTTTCTTTAGATTTCAAGATTTTGGTGGCTGCTTCTAAAACTAGAAAACATTAGGGCAACACAGTCATATGTCATGCATTTTACATCACAATATCAAACATATTCTAGACGCTAGTTGATTTATTATCACCTTGTGATAATATGACCTCCCAAACCCTGCAACATCTCATACTTAATAATCCCTCTGAACCCATTACAACTGTGTTGCTTTCCCGAAAGCATTTACTCTACCCCTTAGAAAGCAATCACAAAAAGCAACTCACTAAAGTAATGTACAAGAACTCTGTAACCCTTCGTTGTTTCATTCAAAAGCTATTACAGTTTAGATTGGAGACAAGATGCAATACAATATGATTTTCGTATAAGTGCAATACAAAATACAAGAATACTGCCATGCAATGGCTTACAAACATAGAGCAGTCTTTTCCGTCTGCCCCTTTCCAGGTCTCAGAACCAACCTGTTGATTTTTATAGCAGAAATAGTACAAGAAAAAGAGCAGATAAATTGAAACACAAAAACACCAAAGTTATCCTGGGAAAAAAACCCAGCCACACCAAAAATGATACTTAATCAGTTTATTGAATAATCAAAGGGTCTGAATACAGAGCTCACAAGCTTATACAATCACAAATGCTCTCCACCATAATATAGAACTATAATCTCACATGTATGATGTCAGAATACTCTAATTACAATGATAGATACTACACACCCGATAATCATTACATAAAAGCACTCCCTAGTAACACATAATGAATAACAGCTATATTCTCAGAACAAATGCTCACAGTAATATCAGAACAAAACAAGCACGATTAAATCCCAAACTGTACACCTACAACAATACACCAATAGACACGGAAGAATCACCCTCTCTAGTCACCGAATACAAGCCAAAACCTCTAAACCAATGCCTCAACACCTTGGACCAAAAATGCTGAATGCCGTGGAAAGCATACGGTTCCAAAACAAGAGAACAGTGTTGAATGAAGTCTGACGTGTTGAATGTAGCCACCACCGTTACAAAAAGACGCGGTGACTCTTCCTCATTTTAACTGACCAACTCTTCATAGTCATAGGAAGAAACTCATATCATTTGAAGCCTAAAATAAATGATAGAAAAGAAAGAATAACTGCTGCAAGAAGAAATACTATCAGCTTGGCATTTCAATCGCTACAAGAAGGATATACGATCAGCTTGGAATTTCAACCACTGCAAGAAGGAAATACGATCAGCTTGGGTTTTCATATACGGCACACAAAACAGCAACAATAACATTGTGATGGCTCTTTTAGACAAAGATGACGAACATAGGTATGAAGGATATCTTCTAAAGGTACACATCTTCAACACTACTCCCTCTTAGCGAAGAAGATATCTTTCCAAATACTCGTGTCATGGAATCTCTCAACATGACACTCACAATGGCTACACCCATTTGTGAGAAAACAAAAAGAAATATATATCATGAATTCTCTCAATGTGATAACATCATGGACTCACTCAACATGATGTCCGCCATGGCTACTCCCATGTGTGGAAAGAAACATACAAGCTCCCATAATGGAATCTCTCAACATGATGTCCACCATGGCTACACCCATGTGTGGAATGAGCATAAACACAAGCTCTTATTACGGAAACACTCAACGTGACATCATCCTAGAATCTCTCAACATGATGTCCACCATGGCTACTCTCATGTGTGGAAAGAGCACATCTTACAAGGGCTTTCACCTCATATTTCTCCCGCTTGGAGAAAATATGCATTTTAAAACAGCAATATATCTCAAGGGCTTGCACCTCATATTTCTCCCTCTTAGAGAAATTTCCATTTTTATCATATAATAAAAAAAATACTAATGCTGAGACTCCTTAGCAAGGACAACATTCTCCACAACTCCAAGCTTGTCTCGAAAATGCACAAATTTCACCCGAGAGAGGCTTGGTGAGAATGTCGGTTGTCTGTTCATCAGTGCAAATATACTGAAGTTTAATAGCTTTTCTCAGCACCACATCTCTAATGTAATGATATTTGATCTCCACATGTTTAGTTCTGTCGTGAAATATTGGATTCATAGAAAGCTTTACACAACTTTGATTATCACAATGAATCACAGTTGGCTCTAAAGCTTGACCAAACAATCCTGCAAGAAGTTTTCTAAGCTACACTGTTTCTCGAGCAGCTACTCATGCTGCAATATATTCAGCTTTTGCAGTGCTTTGAGCCACAAAAGTTTGCTTCCTGCTACACCAGGAAATCATGGCAGACTCCAAATTGAAACAACATCCATAAGTGCTTTTCATATCAGCTACACTCCCAGCCCAATCAAAATCAGAATACCCTTGTAAATTAGATCTACTTTGAACCATATCTCAAGCCAAATCCAACTGTGCCACGCAAGTATCTCAAGATATGCTTGGCTACAACTAAATGAATATGTCTTGGTTCACACATGAACTGACTAAGAGCATTCACTGCATAACAAATATCAGGTCTAGTATTTACTAAATACATCAAAGAACCAATCAGCCGTCTATACATGGCACAATCTACCAAATTAGGACTAGTTGCAGGAGCTCTCAATTTTTTCAGATTTGACTTCATTAGAGTAGCCATGGCCTTGCAATCCAACATCCCAAACCTCTTCAAGATATCTACAATGTATTTCCCTTGACTAAGAATAATCTCATTGGATCTTTGCCACACTTAAAGCCCTAGAAAGTAATGCATGAGACCAAGATCCTTCATCTCAAACTTGGTGGTTAAATCTTTCTTTCCTTTAACAATGAGACAATCTTCCCCAGTGAGAAATAAATCATCAACATAAAGAACCAGAATTAAAACTTTACCATTAACTATCTTGAAGTAAAGATTTGAATCTGCATCATTTTTGGAGAATCCCAAGCTAATCAAGTATTGATCAATCATTTCATACCATGCACGAGGTTCTTGCTTAAGGCCATACAATGCCTTCTTCAATTTGCAAACATGAGACTCCTTCCCATGAATCACAAAACCATCTGGCTGTTCAATAAACACTTCTTTAATTATGCCATTAAGAAAAACAGTTTTTACATCCATTTGAAGTAATTTCGAGCCTTTAATTGTTGCAATAGCAATGATAGTCCTGATAGAAGTATACCGAGCTACAAGAGCAAATGTCTCCTCATAATCTATACCTTCTTTTTGATAGAAACCTCTTGCCACAAATCTTGCTTTGTACTTAAAATTACTTCCATCAGCTGCATGCTTGATCTTGGACAGCCACTTAGAAGACAACTGATATTCCTTTAGGCCTAGGTACAACATCCCAAACATCATTTTTAATAATGGACTGATATTCGTCAAACATGGCATCTTTCCAAACTTGCTGATTGAATGTTTCCTCAAAGCTAGAAGGTTATGTCTCAATGATATGACTTATTAATGCCACATATTCTGAAAATTGTTGCGGTCTCTTACTTTCTCTAAAAGTGCCAGGAGCTGCATAATTTTTTACCTCTTGCATTGTTTGTCTAGCCCATAGAGGTCTCTTTCTACTTGCTGAAATATTGCTTGGCCCATCAGTAGGTTCTATGGGATCAACTGAATCTACAGTATCTTTTGTTTCAGTGGACTCCCTCTGAATCTCAAGAGAATGATACCGATAAATGTCCATGTCCTGAGGAGTCTCTTGTTCTTTGCTGTCCATTTGTAAGGAATACCGTTTTGATCTTTTGAAAGAAACCTCTTCTTCAAAAGATACATCCTTGCTGATCACAATTTGATTCTGCCCTGGAATGTAAATCTGGTAGGCCTTAGAAGATTCATTGTAGCCCAGAAATATACCTTTCTTGCCCGATGGTTCTAGTTTAGATCTTTTGTCTTTAAGTACATGAATATAAATAGGGCTACCAAAAATCCTTAAGCGACTAACTTCTGGTTTAACACCTGTGAAGGCCTCTTCAGGAGTCATATTTTCTAATATTCTATGAGGGCTTTGGTTTTGAATATAAACAACAGTTCTAAAAGCTTCTACCCAAAGAAAAGTTTGCAAATTTTGATCATGAATCATTGCTTCGGTTGCCTCAACAATGGATATGTTTTTCCTTTCAGCAACCCCATTTTGTTGAGGGTTGTAAGGGACACAAAACTCCATCTTAATCCCTGCCTCAATGCAAAAATTTTGAAAGCCTCTAGAAATGTATTCACCTCCATTATTGGATCTCAAAACCTTGATCCTTTTTCCTGACATATTTTCAACCCGAGCTTTGAACTCCTTGAATCTACAAAGTACTTCTTTAGATTCCTTAGATTTCAAGAAATGAATCCTTATCTTTCGAGACTAGTCATCAATAAAAGTAACATAATACCAAAAACCACTAAAAGAAAACCACTAAAATCAGAATGAATCAGGTTTAGAACATCTTTTGATCTACTTGCACTACTTAGAAAAGAACTTTTAACATTCTTACCCAATGCACATCCCTTGCAAATGTCATCATGTTCCTGACTAAGCTTTGGTAAACCAATAACCATCTTCTCCATGGATGGAAGAGCTTTGAAGTGTAAGTGACCAAGTCTCCTATGCCAAAGCTCACTTGAATTGATAGAGTTGTGCACTAATGCATGGATTGGATGAAGAGAAAGTTTGTAAAGGCTCTCTTTATGAACACCAATCACAAGAGGAGAATTGATGCTAGAGTTCTTTGACCAGGCAAGAACTTTTTCTTCACAAAATGCAGCTTGATACCCTTTGGTCTCTAATGCTGAGATCAAAATCTGATTTCTTTTGATTCCTAGAACAAATAAAACCTCACTCAAATGAAGAGGAATGCCAGAATCTAGTTGAAGAGAAGTGGCTCCAACACTTTTTACTGAATAACTGACATTATCTCTAATTATCACTTGTAAATTTGTTTCTCTTTCTACTAAATCAGAAAGATGCTCTCAATAGCCTGCAATGTGACAAGAAGCACCACTATCAATCAACCAAGTGTTTCTATCAGTTGGAACATTGTTTGAGAGAGCTAAAATGAATAGAAATCCTTCTGAGTTGTCATTGGACTCCTTTTTAGGTGACATCTCCACATTTGCAGCAGCAGAACAATGTTTAGATCTTTTGACACAATCTTGAGCAAAATGACCATACTTGTCACATCTGAAACATTTGATGTGAGAGTAATCCTTCTTTGATTCAAGAGCTGAATCAAAATTATTATCTCTATTCCTCTTGAAGTGTCCTTTTCTCCCTTCTCTTCTTTTACCCTTGAATGTATGCGAAGCAAGAACGTGATTTTCTTCATTATGAGAGCTTTTTCCATTTCCTCTTGATATCAACCTAGATTCCTCTTGAATGCAGTCAGCTCTAAGACTGTGAAACTTGGGAATTTCAGACCTTTCACAAATGCCTTGGGTGAAAGACGCCCTAGATTGAGGAAGACCATTCATTGCCAACATGACTAGGTGTCTATGTTCAACTATATCTCCGATGGCATATAGTTGATCTTTTAACTCAGTAATCTTCATAAAATAGGAAATGATTGACTCTCCTTTAGCCATTTTAATATGACGGAGCTGTTGTCGTAAGGCAAGAGCTTTGCTAGTATTGTTGATCTCATATAGATCTTGTAGTCTTGAACATAACTCTAGCTGTCTTCATATTGGAAATGATAGGCACAAGATGATCCTTCACAGAATCGATCAAAAACTTCCTAGCCTTAATGTCATTCTTCTTTCATTGAGTTTTCTCAAGCTCATCGAATGGCTCAGACACATCCTTCTCCACAAAGTCTAGAAGATCATTTTTTTCCAGAGAAATAAGAAATTTTAATTTCCAAGAGGTGAAATTCGATGCGCCATCAAGCCTATCTTCAACCTTCAGACTGTTAACCATCTTGATGAATAAAAGAACTTGTACAGATGAGAAGAAGAAGAAGAAGATATGCTACAGAAATGAATCTGATTGCAAAACTTGATTAAGCTTGCTCTGATACCATGTTGATTTTTATAGCAGAAATAGTACAAGACAAAGAGCAGGTAAATTGAAACACAAAAACACCAAAGTTATCTTGGGAAAACTCTCCAACTTGAGGGGAAAAACCCAGCCACACCAAAAATGATACTTTATTGAATAATCATAGAGTTTGAATACAAAGCTCACAAGCTTAAACAATCACAAATGCTCTCCATAATAATATAGAACTATAATCTCAGATGTATGATCTCAAAATACTCTAATTACAATGATAGATACTACACACTCGATAATCATTACATAAAAGCACTCCCTAGTAATCATAGAATGAATAACAACTATATTCTCAGAACAAATGCTCATAGTAATCTCAGAACAAAACAAGCATGATGAAATCCCAAACTGTACACCTACAACAATACACCAATAGACATAGAAGAATCACCCTCTCTAGTCACCAAATACAGGCCAAAACCTCTAAACTGACGCCTTAACACCTTGTACCAAAAACATTGAATGCAATGGAAAGCATACGGTTCCAAAACAAGAGAGTGGTGTTGAATGCAATTTGATGTGTTGAATGTAGCCACTGTCGTTACAAAAAGACATGGTGACTCTTCCTCATTTTAACTGATCGACTCTTCATAGTAATAGAAAGAAACTCATATCATTCAAAGCCAAAAATAAATGATAGAAAAGAAAGAATAACCGCTGCAAGAAGAAATACGATCATCTCGGCATTTCAACCCCTGCAATAAGGAAATACGATTAGCTTGGAATTTCAATTGCTGCAAGAAGGAAATACGATCAGCTTGGATTTTCATATACAACACACAAAACAGCAACAGTAACATTGTGATGGCTCTTTTAGACAAAGATGACGAACATAGGTATGAAGGATATCTTCTAAAGCTACACATCAACCTACTCTTTAAAAGGCTTATAATTCCCTTTTGTAGAAACAAAGGAGCAAATCAAGCATAGAGGCATAAACAAGTGTCAAATATTCATTTGACAACTAACAAGCACAAAATTACAAAAATTGCCAAATCGCCTCATTGCTTGAAAAATGTTGAGGATTTGATTTAATTCTAAAACCATATATTATCACCTCTATTGCCATCTGCTGGATTAGATACTGGTACAAGTTTTACATTAATTTCTGCTTCTTTTCAATCATTTTGCATCTATTTTTTTCTTTGTAGCGATCTGCTTCTCACACAGGAAACCCTAGTTTGTTTCTTTGTTTGTGTGAACAAAAAATTCGTAGGTAGCCATTTTCCCATTTTGAATGTTGATCGTCGATCATCACTGGTTAGAACAGATCAATAGTCATTGCATCTTTTTGATCCAATGGTCCCACAACGACATGTGGTGAGATCTTGCTTCATCGCACTTTGAAGATTTCTAGGCTTCACAAACTTGCAATGTGAAGGTGGCTCATGGGAATGGGACATGTGGACTTTTGGAGACATAGCAAGATCTTGCGTTCTCGCAACCTTGAGGTGGCCTACCTCTTTAAACCCACGATGCCTTAGAGCAATGCAACCCACCAATTGGAGTATTTGTGGGGCCATTTCTCTTCCTTTCAGCTAGACGAACAATTGGAAAACCTACCTTTCAAAGAACCACAAGGTTTATGAACCATCCAGTCCATTGATTATATTGAGCAACTTATCATAGGCTTCATCAGTGAACCATTAACTGGCAAAACTAGCAATCTTTCACAAACTGGAAAAATCGTTGAAACAAAAACCATGGATGAACCTTTATTTCTTGGTGAATTTGGCTTTGGCAAAACTTCACTTAGGCAAACTAAGAGGTTTTTGAGCTTCAGAGTTCGTGGAAACACTTCACTACTTGATTCTTTTTGGTGAAAACACAATTTGGCAAAACATTTAAACTTTCAAAAATCTTCCCAAGCTTCATCTTTCGTTGAAAAAGCATATCAGCAAACTGCTCTATCAGCGAACTAGAAGGTTTGTGAACTACTACAATCGCTAAAAAAATACTTTCTTAATTTTCTCTTATTGCTGAAATAACCTTTTGGTGAACTTCTATTTTGACGATTCTTTCCTACAATGACTGAATCTCAAACAAAAATAAAATGACTGAACATGGAGGCAGAACAGAACATCCTATGGCAAATGCTGCATATGGAGGTACCGGTGAAAATCAAGGACCTCCTTCACATGATGCCTCAATTGGGGACATCGTTGCTAGGTACAATGGCCACACAAATGAACACCACAAGTACGGATGTCCTTGGAGGGTCCGAAATAGATCCAATGCTGTTAGCCGTGAACAGTGGTAGACACCCTGCAGTAGTCGAGATGGGCATTCTTGGCACCATCTTAACAGATACCATAGTAGACGGTGGGTCAGGAGTTAATATCCTACCAGAGGTGACATGGAAAAAACTGGGAAAACCGACCTTGTGGCCCCCAACCTTCAACCTATTGGGTGCAGATCAACATGGGATCAAACCCCTCGGGACCTTGATGGCACAACGGGTCACTATTGGCACACAGCCGTTCATGTTGGACTTTGTGGTAATACCACTCAAGCAAAAGGGCTATGACGCCATACTGGGTAGAGGGTGGCTAGTAATGGCAAAGGTCAACCATAATTGGAAAAAGAACATCGTCGATGGAAAGTGGGGGAAGGAAGTTCACCATTGATCTTTGTACCCAATTGGTGAGTGAGGAGATGACTTCTTCCTTCGAGTCCGAATTCGAAGGGGAACATGACCAAAGGGATGAAGGAAGGAGTTGAATGGAACCCAATGACGAAGGTGTGCTAGAGTTGGAGGAATGCTCTAGGAATGACGCAAATTTGATGAACGGTCTTTTCCATTGACAAATGGAGGACTATGAGATGTTCACGCTGTCATGCAATATGCTGAGCATCGAGGAAGAGCCAGACAAATTCCCTCTGAAGTACAGGGAATACAATGAAGGAAATGCCAAGGTAAATGAAGCCCCAACACACCAGTTCGATGATACGCATCCCATGCAGTACGAAGAGCCAACAGTCAAACCCGTGAATCTTGGTAGTGAAACAGAACCCAAAATCATCCTAGTAGGGGATGATTGGAACCCAGTATTGAAAGCAGCGGCATTCAAAATCTTCATGGAATACAAAGATGTATTTACATGGACGTACAAGGACCTCAAGGGAGTACTGCCAGAGTTGTGCATCCATCGCATCCCGTTGGTGCCAGGAGTTGTACTGGTATGGAAGAGACCGTACCGAATGAATAAAAACTATGCTGCCAAAGTCAAGGAGGAGATTGAATGTATGTTGGAGGCGAAGATTATTTTCAAAGTACAGACTAGCGAATGGGTGTCCCCCATTGTCATATCTTTAAAGGAGGGAAATCAAATTTGGATTTGTGTAGACTTTCGATGCCTCAACGTAGTTACAGTGAAGGACCCCTTCCCCATCCCATTCACAGACACTATCTTGGAAGTAGCAGGGCACAAAATCTATTCATTTATGGATGGATTCTTGGGTTATAACCAAATATCTATTGGCGAGGAAGACAAGTTAAAGACAACGTTCGTGGTGGAAGACGGGGTATACGCCTACAATAGAATGCCATTCGACCTTTGTAATGCACCAACCACGCTCCAGAGGATAATTCTACAAATATTCAATAAAATGTCAGTAGGTAATTTTAAAGCCTTTTTGGACGATTGGTCCATTTTCAGTGGAGAGGAGGCACATCTAAAGGCTCTCGGAGAATGCATGGAGAGATGCCATAGGGCACGACTGGCACTCAACCCGAAGAAGTGTTGGTTTATGGTCCCCCAGGGAAGGCTATTGGGACACATCATGCGCAAAGCTGGGTTGAAGACCGACCCTGATAAGGTCCGAGTCATTGTGGAGATGGAGCCTCCAACGGATGTCACCGGGGTCAAATCATTTCTGGGACACATTGGCTACTATAGAAGATTTATCAAGAGCTTCGCACATATATCTTACCCACTCAACATTCTCACACGGACGGGGGAGCCCTATGTATGGGAAATGGCTCAAGTAGAGGCCTTCGAAGAGCTGAAGTCACGACTGATAAGGGTGCCAATATTGGCATATCCGGACTGGGATAAAGAATTTCATGTGCATGTTGACGCCTCCAACTTTGCAATAGGAGCTACGCTGACTCAGATCGGCGACCATGGGTTGGATCACCTTGTCTACTTCGCCAGCAGATTGTTGTCTAGGGCAGAGAAAAACTATAGCACCACAGAACGGGAGGCCCTCGGCATGGTATATGCGGTTCAAAAATTCAGACACTATCTGTTGGCGACTCCATTCACGTTTTATGTGGACCACTAGACATTAATGTACCTGGTGAATAAACCAATTATACAAGGGAGGGTGAGCCGATGGTTGTTGCTTCTATAGGAGTTTACATTTACTATCATTGTACGGCCCAGAAAGAGCCATGTAATCACGAATCAGCTCTCGCAAATCAATTGGGAGAGCCGCCAGAGGGTGTGAATGATGACTTTCCCGATGCACATTTATCTTGTATCACAATCCTACCAATGTGGTATAAGAACATCGGGGAGTACCTGTCAGTTTCCACAAGACATGCCGCCAGGCGAGAGACGAAAGTTGGTGCTGAGAAGTAGCACATTCCAATTGATAAATGACTTTCTCTACAAAATGGGACCGGACTAGGTGTTAAGAAGATGCGTGATGGAGGAGGAAGTAGGAAGTGTTCTAAGAGAAAGGACCGGCAAGCAGACACATGGGCCCAGATACAATAGCACAGAAGGTGCTACTCGCAGGGCTGTGATGGTCCACATTGTACAATGATGCCAGGGAATGGGTCATAAGCTGCGATGCATGTCAGAGAGCTGGAAAACCATTGAAAAGGGATGTTATGCCCTTAAACCCCTCGCATGTACAAGAACTCTTCGAGCGATGGGGATTGGATTTTATTGGGTCCCTGAGGGCAAGTAGAGCTCGAAGGTGCTGATACATTGTAGTCGCCGCCGAATACCTGACGAAGTGGGTGGAAGTACGGGCCCTGCCGGACAACACCAACTCTATTTATGATTGTTTGCATGACGTGCAAACTATATTACAAATAATCTCATTCACTAATTCTAAAGCTATGACATGATTGCCAGTTGAATTGACGATTAAAATCATTATAATATATTCTTTTATAGTCATCTAACTTGTATGACTCGATAGATGATCTAACAATAGTCAACTCAAGGCTTATAAGTAAATTATGCTAAAATAGTAGAAAGCTAAAAATAACATACTTTGGGTGAAAATAGAAAACACTAATATGCTCTTCTCTTCAAAAAATGGTGATGAACTATTGTTAATATCGGCTGACTAAAACTTTTCTAAAAGGTGGCTCTAGATTATTCTAATTTGAATAGTTTTTTCCTTTGTCTTGATGAAGTTTGGTTACCCTCTGACGAAGTTCTAAAACCTCACTTTGATGTTGTCATGGCCAATCCTTTGTTCTCATCATGGCAGGTACCTTGGAAACACTCCAAAATTGAAAATTGTATTTTTCTAACTCAATGAAATTGTGAACATCTATGTTACCAACTTATGGTTATGGTACAGATTAAGGTCCATGGATCCTGCAAAATAAAAATTGGGGCTGGGTTCTTCCACACACAGACTAAAAACAGAATTAAGTTTGGAATACCACATAAAATAATATAATCAACAAAACCAGTATAAACTCTAATGTCATTTAAAACATGAATGATAAATATTACAAAATATTCATGTTTAAATCTCAAGTTCTATTTTAAAATAAAAATATCAAGTTCAACAATCAGTTCAGCATAACAGCAACATCATCATTGACATAAGATGATGTAGGAACGTTTAAAGAACCACAAGCAGTGCTACTGCCATTTAAATTTGAAGTGTGTTCACTTTTCAAACTCAAATGTAACATGTTGGAGAGTGGAAGCATCCAATAGTTAATTTGCTTTGGCTCCATATTCCATTGCTTCGTGGGGGTTTTGGGGGCAGTGCACCTTGTGGGTTCCAAGAACAGCACCCTTGGCGTGTTCCCCGTTGTGATACAGGGCAAGGTTATGGGCCAGAGCCCCTACCACCAAGTTGAAATGAAGACCTTTCAAAACTACAACATTCCTTCATGGTGCACACTATTTTCATAATGTTTTAAAACACAAACTCTAAGGATGAAAAGAAAAAACCCAAAAAAAGGCAAAAAAAAGGATGGATTCACCCTACATTGCCTGAGTTCCCTAGGTCCTACCTGGGTTCGTCCCAAAGGAACCCAACCTCAGTCTCTTGCATCTTGACCATATCTGACCGGTGTGCAGGCTTATCTGGTACAGAGGTGAACAACATGAAAAACTTCTTACTTTGACTAGTCTTCTTTTGATCTGCAGATGTTCTATAAAAAATTCTAGAAGATATGATGTTGATATTCTCTTTGTGACTGAAAATATTCAATATTGAACCAATGTTTGCTCTAGAATCTTTAAAAAATATGAAGTAAAAGCCTGTTTGTTGTTCATGAATGAAAATGAATTCCATGTGTGAATTATGAACACTATCTTCATACGTATAAAAGACTAACTTTGTCCTCTAGTCTTGAACTGTTCGATCAGCTTGGAATAATGAACGGTTCTTTAACGGTATCTTTAGTCAACAGACTATTCTCAGAAGGTATGACTTAATGGAGGATGTGAATATTTATTCATAAACTCAACAAATAATGAATATGTTTATTCATAAACTTGACAAATGATTGACATTTTGAGGAAGAAGTGATTTTCTTTGTATGATATTTTTGAAATTCAAATCCGCCGTAGATTTTAGACGATATGAAGAAGCCTTAAAAAAGGAACTTCGTATATTTTGTTTTGTGCTGACTACAAGCTCTGCTGGCTTCATCCTTGTTGACAGCATTTTCCTTTCATCCTCCTACCCTGGTTGCAGTTTTTGACTTGGCCAAGAGTAATCCTTTATTAAAGGCGGCTCCCTTTTTTTTTGTTTTTTGAGTTTCTCATTTTTAGTATTTTAACTTTAAATACCAAATAAAAATTAAAAATCATTTTTAATTAAAAATAATTATTGACAGACAATCTACACAACTTCGAAAAACCTGAAATTCTGGACTGACATTACAACCTACAACTTGCCGGAAACAACTATCATGACATACAAATGATTAGGTTTTTTTGACAGTGAAGAAATATCATTCTACATTGAAGGACAAAATTAAACTCAATTCAGCAAGTCTAAAGCAGCCTTGAGGGAAAAAACAATTACTGTTTTGGGTCCATTTTGTGAAATATATAGAATTGAAAATTATAAGAAAGCTCGTGAACATGGCTATAAATCGCACACCTGAAAACTGTAAAGGCTTCTCTCTGGATTGTATATGTTTTGCCATAAAACATATGAGAACAATAGTGTAGTGTTGTTTTGTTTGTGCTTGAGAGAGGTGATAATCATCCAATGGTAAATGAGTTAGGAATTTGATTAATAGATTTCTTGTCTAGGTTAATTATTGGTAAAACTAATATGTAATAGAACAATTGTGATAACCATCCAATTCGAACTGATAAATAGTTTTCTTGTTTTGTTTGATTACTGGTAATATAAATCACTTGGAAATTTGACTTGGACAACATGTGTATGTAAGTTATGGAAGTGTAAATGTCACTAGCTGGTGCTGTGCAGGGTTGTTATTCAAGTCCTTTGCAGCTACAGTACATTACCGCTTTATGCCCTTGTCACACAGGTGATTCATAGCCTTCTTTCCTTGGACAAAATTGCTTCTAAACTACAGTAGATTTTCAGATCACTTGCAACTTTTGGAGATAAAAATATCTACGCATTTTGCTTTTCTTCTGCTCACACAACTGATAATTTCTATGCATTCCTAATAATGATGTATTGTGCATTCGTGTTACTTCTCTACTCAGATGGGTACAGCATACAAAAAGGAAATTTTTGAGAATCATATTCACGAGGGACTCTCGGCATGGCATCGGAAAGTCAAAGGGAAAGTCAAGGAAAATAATGCCACCAAAAATGAGCATGATTCTGACAGAGGGAGCATACAATTGCATAGGATCAACGGCAGTGGCTCATCTCAGATGCAGTCCAGGACAGTTAATAACACCACGTCAGAACTTGCCCCAGAGGCCAAGATAGAAATTCTAAATTCTCAACAGCGAAAAATAGAAAATCAGTAATCATCTTTCTGAATTAGTTAATTAGCACTTGCACCAAAAGAGGTGCAATGATTACATCAATAGTCAAGTATACTTTGTGAAATATATTCAAATGTAGATAAATAAAGACAAATGAGTTTTTTATTTAATTTTATGTAATTTAAAATATAGAAAAAAATGAAAAATCGGAACTTAAATGTATTTACAATGTATGAAAATGATTAGCATAAAAGAGCTATTAGATTAGATACATCTGGATATCTGTAGGTATTTATCCTTTGTCCTGTCCTCCATAATCTTTTTTCTTTCGTTCCAAGATATTAAACAAATGTTTCACTATAATAAAAAATAAGTCAATTGCACGAAATGCTTTTTGTTGCATATTTCACCTTGTACTACATATTCTATATCTTATTTTATATTTTCTTTATTTTTTGGATACTATTATATAATATGAATTTGTTTAAAAATTGCATCAATAATATTACTATTAATAATATGATACTAAAAATTATATTTTTAAAAAATAATTCATCATTTAGCTTAGGTTTCATGAGCAAGGAATGGATCATTGTCAAACTAAACTATCACAAAGTGTTTGCATTTGTTAAGTTTTCTAAATCAAAAGCCATCCCTTACCTAATAGGAGATCCACTTTATCAGATCATCATATTCAAAAATCATTCTTTTGTGTAACTACCATTAACACAACTTTGAATTTATCACAATAATAAAAGAAAATACATTTGTTTTACTTAGGCTTTTAGAATTTAAGATGATGAAAATCAAATAAGATTATTTAAATTTATGTATTTAAGATATTATTGCTAGATTTTCTTCAATTGCTATATTGATAAGTAGGAGATATTTTCTACAACAAGTTAAATTGTGACAAACTCATTGACCCAAAAACACCTAGATTCAGCGAGTGCTAAGTGTTCCATTCATTCTCATGAGAGATGGATTCGTATGAACCACTACTCATGAAATGTAGGTCAATGAGTTTGACTAAAAAACTACATAGTTGAATCTTGATAGCAATATCACAATTGCTATATTTATTATTAGATTAAAAGATATCAGATTTTATTTTCATTTCTTATATTTTAGAAGAACTTAATCATATATGAAGTACATTATGTTTTGTTTATATTAGGTTTTTTATGATTTTATTTTTTTACCATATTATACTCAATATTTTGTAACTAAGACATCTATTTTTTTTTGCAATGTATATAAAATATGCCCTTCTAACCATATACTAAAGCAATTCTTTTATTTATCTTCATATTTATTGTACTCTAATTTTTCATTTTAATGTTATATTTGATTTTTTAAGACTTCAAATTTTCTAATTTACATTAAATTTTGAATTTTCAATACTACATCTCATTTTAGAATTCATATCCTTTTCCCTCAAAATTATCAATAATTAATTCAAACAATTTAAAAATAGTAAATCTTTGAAATCTCACAGTTTTAATGGGCACAAAAAAATACACCGTTCAAAATTGGAGGAACTAGTGCTCAAATCTGCTTTGAATTGTATGCCTGTTGTTAATGGATTTCAATCAAAAGTGGGCGGCTCTATTTCTGTAAATTTCAGGCCTCAGATTTTTTCAAATTGTATGCCGTTTTGAGTAAGGTCTATCAGAGTTGGGGGATGTCTTATTGTGTTGGAGGCATTCCTTTATTGCCCATGCTCTTGCAAGTCTCTGCCACGAACTGCAAAAGACCAGAAGTGATGGAAATAACACAAGAAAGAGGTATGCATATTTAGGATTGTCTGCGAAACCTTTTTTTAAGCCGTTCAGGCATTCCGTATTTTTGTGAAACTAATAGGGAAAAAATAGAAATAGGAAGATTTAAAAAACTCTTAGTACCCACCTCAAATGCAAAGTTGCAGTGAAGCAGTCAGAAATCGAGGCCCTTCAAACCGGAAGCTGGATTGTCCGGGCTTTTTCTTGGTTCAGTCGCAGAATTGGGGCACTTAATTAGCAATGCCCAGCAGAAAATTCATCGAATTTTTTTCCCCTATGAGACATCGTGTTTTTTCGGTTGGCGATGTCCACACTATGTACAACTGTAATTTTTTTTATGGAAGGTAGACCTGAACGTGGCAATCCAATAGGGGTATAATCCCGCTAGCACACCAGCCAAGCAAGAACCTTCACGAAGTAATATTAAGTTTGGTATGGATTGGTAAGATTCGTCCCAGAGAGGGAAATTCAAGAGAGGATATGGGAGGAACAGCATGAAATTGCAGCCACCAAGATTTATTCCCTTTGCTCAGAGCTTGGCGGCTTTTTTCTCAAGGTGCGCAATACCTGTTTTTGTTGCTTATTTTTGATGCAGAAGAACACCCAGGCGGAGAAATGATATTGTGTATTAACTTAGATGTCAGGACAATTAAAAATTTGTGACTTGTTAAGCGGCCGTTTCCATTTTGGGGCGTATGACATTTAGCTTTTCCCAGGCTTAGCTTAGCTTAGCTGTTCCACTTAGTTTTGTTGCTTATTTTTGGTCCCGGTTCTCTTTCTTTTGAATGCTTTGTGCATTAAGAGACATAATGTTTCCACAGTTTATGATTGTGATTGAAAGTGTTTCTGAATGTATCTCTGTAGTAATTTTTAGCATTAATGCTCTGACGTTATCAAACAAACATTATCTGTTGAATCCACACTCTGTGATGCTTCACCCCCTGCTGTTTTCCATGGTTTTTCTCTGTGCTACGGGCTCTGGCATCAAGTATCTTCTACCTTTTCAATTTCGTTTTCTATGTATTTGCCTTTGGACGGCACTATTGATTCAAGAAACAAGTTGTTAATTTGTTTGGCTGGGCGAAGCATTTTCAGCAGGTAAACCATACAGAATATATTAGTTTATATGCAAGTATTTTAGAGTTCAATAAACTCCATCATCTTACAAATTAGAATTTAATTGGTCCATTACCATGGGAAGCATAACTACCTGGGAAGGCACAGTGATCATTGATGTATTACCATGGGAAACATGGGTAGGCACAGTGATCAGCCTATCAATTTACCGCTAGACCACAGCTTGATCGACTTAAGGTACTGTTCACTTCAATACCAAAATCTTGGACAAGTTCCCTACATATTCGCCTCATCAACTGAAATCAGTGTACGGGTGTCCATGGAATACATAACAAGAAAAGTGGGTATCTTGAGGATGACCCCTATTTCTAATTTTGGGCGATGGACCATATCCACAGCTCCAAAGTTTTATAGCTTCCTATAGACATATCCAGTTCTGCGATGTATGCCTCCTGCCTCTCTATCTTTTTTTGGGTTCATATATGCTCGTTTGTGTGTATATAGACGTTTAAAAGCGCCTAAAATTTGAATTTTACTAAATTACAATTATCATAAAAGATGTTTTAAAGAAGTAAACATAATTTGAATAGTCCTCCAGATAATTCTAGACTAAAGGATGGTAAAAGCCGTCTCTTGCAGAGTGATATAGACATGAAACAATACGAGGAAAAATCATTAAGCACAGAAAAAAAACAGTTTACCCCGCTTCCAAATTATTCATACCAGGAATGAAGTGAAAACAGCGAAGGCAAGTTTACCCCGCTTCCAAATTATTCATACCAGGAATGAAGTGAAAACAGCGAAGGCACCAAACCCCAGTATTACAGAGTACCCGACGCCTTGATTAAGCACTGCATGACCTTGAAAAAAGCTACTCTGTCTCGTACACTCTCCATTAAGACCAACATAATATTTTCCATTGACTCCACTTGGCGGCCAGGTCTCAGTAGCCATCAGTTCACTTGTACACAGGGTTACAAAGAAACGAAGGAATCTGTATTACAGTAGATATAGAAAGAAACAAGGACAGAGTTTCCTTATTATAGGACAGAGTAGTTCCTTCTTTAGCTACTACTGCAGCTCATCTAAGAAATTTTTAAGAAAAGTTGGTAATGGAGCCCGGAGGAATGATCAAGGAACTTGTGTGAACTTCTATGACAAGTGGCCTATGTTATTTTGGCCCCTCTTGACTTGTTAGCATTTCTTTTGAATTTTAGCAATGATTGCAACGGGTCCACATTACCTAGTGAATATCATTTTTGTGTTCTTGATTTGTTGACTTGTCTCTTCTACTGGTAGCCAGTGTCCAGCAAAGTTTGCAAATCGTTCGTTGATAATGTAATTCTTGGCGTGCATGTTTCGGCCTGCTATGTAGCTATTGAGTTTATTAAACAAGACATTAACCATAATGAACTCTCTGTTATATGGAAAGAATATGCAAGTTTTCCTATTATAATCTTCTGTTATTCATTTGTGTATTTGGGTGTTTTATAATTCAACTATAAATTTTGTAATGAATAAAACGAAACTTCTAGTTAGAAATTATTAAATGTGTGTTGATGTATATGCATTCCATTGCAAATTGTATTATGAATGTCAATGAGATGCCTGATAAAAACTTTGTAAGAATGTCCGTGTGTATATGGGTGTTTGGTAACAACAGGTCCTCATGTTGCTGTTTAGCTTATTTTCGCTAGCAGCAGCTGCTTAACTTTTTAACTTTTTGTGTTACAATTTGTAGAGCTGGTGGCCCCATGGATGGTAATGTTTACTGCTTAATTTTAAGCAATGTCCAAAATTTCAGTCATTTATGTTGCAAATAAATCTGAAAACAAAATTGTAGGCAAATAAAAAGGAGTTGGAAAAAAATGGTGAAGACATGTGTCACTTTTTTGAATAATAGTTGCTGCTTATTTTTAGCCCCTCTTTTTTCTCCACAACTTATTTTCATTTGCTATAAAATAGTGCTCCACAAAAATAGGAAAAGATTTTAAATTTTCTAGCTATGCAATTGTCCCAATGTAATATTTTCTATTTATTTTAATGTAAAAAATAAATAAACTGTCAAAAAAAATTAGGGGCTCAAAATAAGCAGCAGAGAGGTGGCTGGATAGAAAATTTTCCCTCCATTTTACATTTACCTCCATAATGTATGTTAAAATGTATAATAATTAATTAGAAATTAATTTTAAGCTGCCAATGTCCATATACTTAGTTTACTATTGTTTTTAATCTTTTTCACAGCGATTGTTGAACGGTGATCTATTTGAAATCGATTCATTTTATATGGCTAACATATGAACCATTCATTATGAAGCAAATATAATATAAAAATATTTTGTTAATTTAAAAGTTAATTCATATTACTTTGAGAAGAGGAAAGTAATGCAAAAAAAATACTTTTTATCTATATCTCCTTTTTAATAAGAGACTTTTTTTTAATAAATTGTAACAATTGTATAGAACATACCCAATAAATAGTGACCAATGTAATAGCTTATATATGTTAATTTTAAATATATTCCATATTACAAAGATATTTTATAAGACTTACAACTTAAAACTAAATTTCATAAATCTATTTTTCAATTTTTTCAATTTTTTAGTCTTCTAATATATTACATCAGTATAACTATTGCATCTCCTTTTACTAATTATTCTAGTTATTGAAACATGTAAGGTAACTTTGACTTTATACTTGAAGAGAGATATTGAAGCATGATTTTTTTTATAGAATAACGATTGCCAAAATTAAGATAAATTTCAGGAATTATCTATATATCCAAACATCAAAATAAGGAAAAAATGGAAATTTTATCCATGGTCTATTGAGAATTATCAGCCATGGAATCTTGGGCTTCCAATCTTAATTTTTCAATATTTAATATTTTGGACAAACAATAGAACACAAAATTATCTACACATCCAAACTTAAAATAAGGAAAAAAATAAAAAATTTATACATGATCTATTGAGAATTATCAACCATAGAATCTTGGGCTTCCAATCCTAATTTTTCACTCTTTAATTTTTTGTCACTCTTTGCCAAACTAGCCATACTTAGGTTTCAATGTTTTCCTTGCAATTTGAGTAATGAAGGTGATTAAGGAGAAACCAATTTTGTTTTTGGTATTGAAGAGGGGAAACTAGTTCATCATCATGCTCCATTAGGTCATGAAGGCCTAAATCATCTTCATCCTTGACACTTGATCCTTGCAATGTTTTAACAAACTTTTGAATCTTATTTTAAATCTTGGAAAACGTCTATCTCATTGTAGAGTTTATTAGCATGTTTCAAATTGGACCTAACCACGACATCATGAATAAAGGAAGTGAAGAGCATTCCAAGAAAATATTATTATTCCTCCAAATAAAATCATCATTTTGGTTGCTTGCTTTTTGAATAAATTTTTTGAGATTAAGGACTTGAGAGACACTAACCAATTTGGTAGAGGACCTTGCAATTTTCTGACCTAATTTGTTGCATTTAAAACATTTCTTCGGGAGACCCTCATAATTTAATTATTGAATGTGAAATCTTCGGGGAATTGAATTTGAGCTTAGAGATGTCGATCAAAGCATCAACTTTGAAAGTTTTTCTTTGTCTTATCAAAACAACCCTCATCCATATTGATGAAGTCTTTGACTTGGTGTGACCACTTTTTGAAAGAGACCATAATCCGTCATGACTAAAAAAAAGGTTGCATAAGTGCAACAAAATGGGATAGTGGTAATGCTCACATTGGCAAGATTGAAGAATGGTGTCCATAAGAGCATAAATAAGCCCAATTTCTTGAAAAACCAGGGCTTGTGATCCATAACATACTTGTCTTTTGAAGAGTGGGAAGTGACTAGGAAGAAACTGTATGCAAGAAATCCACCAAAGCGGATTCTAGATTTATCATGTTTCTTTGGATCGAGACAAGAAGTCATTCACACGTGGACAATTTTGCACATTTCTAAAAACTAAATGCGGTACATGTGGACAGTTTCACATATTTCTAAAAATAAATGCAGTAATTGGGATGATCTTTAGTCAGTGAGATTTTAGTATACCCCACCAAAGTGAGATGAGGAGGTAGCTTAGATGTCAAAGAGATATACTCCGCTTAGAGCACAAGGAGGATAAAGGCACCTTAGAATTCAAAGGCACCTTAGAATTGTCTTTAAACCCAATATTTGCATGGAGGTGTCACTTTGGAATTTAACTCTTACAAAATCCACTACAACTATGAAATGTACTTGAGGAGTTTGAACAATCATTTTATGCCATTGGTTTTAAATCCTTAAACCCTTAGTTGTTCTAAGTCACCAAAAGGTGACCCTAGCCAAATGTATTTCAAACATTGCTCATTTCTCATGCACATGTTGCTTTATGTTGGTCATGAAATAGGATTATGTGGTGAGGGATTACTGATAAATGGGTATGATAATATGAGCTTCTATAAACCAATGCAATTGTGGTTATCTATCTGGGATCAGAGGTTTGTGAATTTTCAGTATATTTTTTTTAAGGATCACTTTGTAAAACTGTTGTTCAAATTACTTGGAGACACATAATTTTTCACTATCACTTGAAATAAAAAGGCTTCTCAAACCTAAGGAGTTTGATGACCAAAGTGCTCTAGACCATAATTGGGGTGAATGAAATTGTTTCAAGAATCACACACAGATAAGGGTGTATGGGTTTGAAGGATGCCCTTGTGTTTTTCCTAAAACAATTCCTGATAGAGTGACCTACCTTGAAATGATTAGACAACTTTTTGCCTTTAGTGCAGTGCATTTGAGATCATATAACAAACAACCTTTTGTGCCCAGATGTTTGGTGTTTGGAGAATTTGTAGTGAAAAATATAGGAAGTTATGACTTGATTAATGCCAAAATAGATTATTATCACATGTCAACTGATAGCCCAAGACCAAACTTTGACCTTGAAGGATATATCTAGTGGGTCAAAGCATCTTAGAAGTTGAAGGGATTTGAACACATTCCATCATTAATTGATTACCTGATTAGAAATTTGGAGAGGAAAGCAACCATAAAAAAGAAGAATATGTATGACAAGAACCTAGAAACATATAAATGGAAAGTTTCCATAAACATGATTAACATGCAATTGTTGAAAGGAATTGAGAACCTTGTGGTTAAGGCAGAGAAGATGTTGGAGTACAATGAAGAGTTTGTTGATGGAGTTCCTGAATATGCAACAGAGGAAATACTGAAGGATAGCAGGACAATAACACCCTTAGCTCACCTATCACCAGAATCAACTACAAACATGAGAAACATTGACAATGTTAGTCCACCATTGGAGGTAGATGAAGATCTCCCGAATGAAATCATGTTACAGGACCCAACATATGAGATTGCAAATGAAAGAATGGATGAATTTGAGAACTTTATTTTAGATCAAGATTTCATAAATACTTCTAAATTCAAAACCTTCTTATACCAGTACAAAGGGAAATTACTAAGAGAAAGGCTTGGTGACACCCTAAATGAGGAGAATTTGTTGAGAGAACTTCAAAGAGAAATAGATATTAAAATGAATGAAATGACTCCACAAAAGGGGATACAACTCTTAAAAGAGGCAGGGATGGTCATCTACCAAGGATGGGATGTGAAGGCAACACTGATTTTTAATAGTTTTTCCAAGCGAGTAGACCTTAGGAAAATGATGCTACTAGAAGATATTGATTGTGTATATACAGGTTAGGCTATAATCTAGATCAAAAGGAATTGTTGCAGTGGGCTATCTGCCCTAGAGATAGAAGACCTATCTTAGTTGATATTGGAGAGGCTTTTGGACATTTAATGATCCAACAAGTAGACAAACTGATCCAAGGGAGACTACCTAATTGAGTTTGAATGTTTTCGAGTTAAAAAAAGATCAAGTGGAGTTATTGGTCCGAGAAAGAAATAATTATATAACCTTATATGAAACTTCTGAAATGGAAAAGCAAAAATGGCATGAAATAGAGATACACAAAAGGAGAAGTCTCCTCAAAATATTGAAAGAGGTGAAACTTCAATTGAATTTGAACAAGAATAGAGAGTTGTGTTGGCATTAACTGATACAACATATTGGAGACACAAAGCTTTGAAGTTTGAAAAATGATTGTAGAAGGAGATGAACAAGAAAAAGTTGATGAGTTGCTAATATGGATCTTGAGTTTCATTTTTATGCAATAGAGGTACATGTAGTAAATTTTTGGAAAACATATTTAGGTACTTTTAAAGCCCTCGAAGATCATGCTCGATTAAGGGATAGATTGATCGAAAAATTGGGAAAGAAAGACTCTCTATCCCCGAGGCTCTTAAGAAAGGTGATGAGCTATTAGAAACACACTACCTTTTCTATGAATAATTGAGGGAGGATATGAGACAATTAGAAGGTAGAGAGGCAGATGTGATTCCATAGATCTTGGATGATGGAGTACCCATTTCTTTAGAACAATGGAAGGACTTCTTTGCCCAGTATTTCTCTCAACTATTAGCAGGACTAGATGATGCAAATGATATGGCATTGTATGTTACAAAGGCTATAGACAAACTTTACAGACATGAATATATGATGAGGCATTATTTTGCAAATGCTAATGTTTACCAGGCTCAAGAGTACATTGATCACTTGGGATCAGTTAATATCTTTCTTAGAGATAATTAGTTACATTGTTAGAGTTATTTTCTTTTTGAAAGACATGTCTTTTCATCAAAAATACCTTTATCTTCCCTGTAAGTTGGAAATCATTTTGTAATATTAGAGATCATCGGGACTTAAATGTTATAATTGAATCATTTCGACAAGACATTATACTCTGTAATATGGTTTCTGCTTAATGAATACTATCAACATTTTCCCTTTCTTGTCAATTGTGCAAATTCTCATCTTTTAATTAGTTCTTTGTTATAACTGCTTATTACAGTAAGTGGTTGTTACTCTAAATCTGTGTTAAGACTATATGTTATAATTGCAAGTTAGAAAAATATAGAGTGCATTTGAGAGAAAAGGAGTCTATTTGCGTTTTATTCTTATTGGTCTTTTTGTGAGAGTTAAATTCAATCAAACTAACTGTAATTGAAGATATCCAATTGTAACATTGAGGGTTGGGTAATTAACAGACTTGCTAGGGGTGGGTTTTAAAAAATAGTCTTTCAAAGTTATACATAGGGTTAGAAAAGGAGTGACTCTATTGCCCAAGGAAGGAAGGTACTGGTCAACTTGCAAGAGGAGGCTATATTCATAACATTTGAAGAACAAATCAAATTTCATAAAAAAAATTAAAGAAATTAATTAAAATTGTGTAGGAGATAGATAAAAAGAAAGTTAAAGATAATCAAGATAAGAAAGGAGTAGAAGATAGTTGCAAGCTAGAGGTAGGAAAATACATAAGAAAAAGTGTGGAGGCAAAAATAGAGGAATAGGTTGAAGTACGAAATTTGTTAGATCAAGGAGATAATAGTACAAACAAAGTACAAAGTAACAAATAAAAAGAAGATAGATAAGGAAGTTAGAAGCAATCAAGTAATCAACAAATAAGTTATTCCACTTCAAATATATGCCAATTTGAAGTAGAAACTAGAAGTAGAAGAAATATACAATCTACTATAAAAAGCATCAACTTGAAAAGTCAGTTGATGAGAAGGTTAACCCACCTTGTCTCTGCTTCGACATTGTGCATACATGTCTAGCTGGGAATTTTTCAATTGTAACCTCACATTTGCGTTTAATTGTCTAATTAAAGATAACTATTAAATATTTAAATTGAAAGAAATATTTAGGATATGAATCATTTGTAATATATAAGATTTATTGGAATCGACCAATTAAAGTTCATCTCCAATACATTATTTTGACTATATCTATTATTTGTCGCCATAACTATTGCACCTCTTTTGGGTGCAAGTGCTAGTTAATTTTAAAAAAAACATAGTGGGCATGTGTAAGTATTGATTTTCCAAAGAACTAATTAGAACAATAGATAAATGTACATGTTTTGATGTTGATAGGCCAACAAATTTGTAATAAATCACATTATTCTAGATGGTTGATATACCTACTAGAGTGCAGGAGAATATAGATTAGTTCGTAGGAATTGAATCTTTAAATTGAAATAAATATATAGGATAGGATTCATTTTTAACATATGTGTTAAGATTTAATGGAATTGACCAATTAAAATTCATCTCCAATACATTATTTGAATATATCTTATTGTCGGTGTAACTATTGCAACTCTTTTGGGTGCAAGTGCTAGTTAATTTAAAAAAAAATTTAGTGGACATGCATAAGTATTGATTTTCCATAGAACTCATTAGAATAATGGATAAATGTACATATTTTGATGTTGGTTTTGGATGGCTGATATACCTACTAGAGTGCAAAATAATATTTATATCAATTTGTGGCACCCAATACCAATGAAATAATCAAGACCATTGAAAGTTTTCAAATTGGGGCCAATTTTTTTTTTGTAGTAATGAATTAAAAATATTTTCCATAGCCAGGATGTTATCATTGTTCATCTCAATGTGCATTATGAAGGATGCTTACTTTGATGATGCTTTAAAATGCATTATGTTCTTCAATTGAAATTAGTAAACTCAATCAATACTATGGATTTTAATTTTACTTTTACTTTGGATAGAATGTGCAGACAACTTGCAAATTTGACTCCTTGTAATGATCATTGTTAGACTGTAACCTTGGATCTCTCTAGCCCACTTAGCAGTCATATAGATCTATTTAGTATTTTATTTAAGGGTGGTCTCACAATAGCGTGTCCCACTTTTTGGCCAACTTTGACACACAGATCAACATTTTGAGAAAAAACTTCACTTTCGAACACCTGTTGCCCCAAAACTATTAGGAATTTGAAGATGATGTAAACTAGAGTCTTTTAAATTTTTCTTTGTAGTTTCTAAATATATTTTTTAATAAAAATTAAAATTCATTTTTTCTTCTCCTTCAAAAAGTGGTTTGTGTGAAAAATTGTGTTTTTAAAGCGTTACTGTCACTTGGATCAACATAATTTTTTTTAAAATTATGATAACGATGTAATTCTTTTGAGATTATATTTGTAACTTCAATATCTAAAGGATGCAATCGGTTTCATTCATTTTGAGTGAATATTTCATAGTTTATTAAGTTATAAAGTGACAGTAATTGTAATTTAAACATAAGGTCATTTGGATTGCTCTAACTTGATCTGTGTATATTGAAATTCATTTTTTATTTTTTTTATAGAAAAGTAACACAAATACTCTTTTCCTACATATTTTTTATAATTTTTTTTTGTAATTTATTATTTTACCTAAAATTTTAAAAAGACAAGTTGTTGAATGACCAAACAACCTATGTTTAGTTAAAGTAATATTTAAAAATGATAATGAACTCAATATATATTAAAATTATATTTTTGTTATTTACCTTTAGGTATTATATTCTCTTTTCTTTTATGCAATGTCTATCTTTGTAATCCCTCCTCCAATATATATCACTAAAGAGATGGGATATCTCCAAGGGATGCGACTGTTTGTTATAGTCTAAATTCTATTTAGTTTCCTTAAAATATAATTTGACCTTATTATTAGCTACGATATCTTCAATCGGTTTAAATGATCTTTAGACAAACCATTGGATTAATCTTGGTTCGATTGTTTATTGGATTAATCGTTGTTCACGTTCTTATATGAGCCGACGGTGTTTTGTTTATTGCTTGGTTAGATTCTGACGTGGAGGGAGATACGTATTCGAATATCAATGATTAGATTCTGACGTGGAGGGGATAATGTATTCGAATAACGTACCGTAATTAGTCAATGGTAACGTATTTGAATATCAACTACGCAGAGGTGGAAATCCAATACTGGATTATGGTTGGGTTGAATTCTTAGAAGGGACCGAGACTTCCGTTTTTGTTCTTCATCGATGTTTGATTTGTCGAAACAAGCCTTCTTACGCGTTGGACCGATGCTCAAAGATGTTCACCGTTGCATATCAGTGTTTAATAATTTGTTCCTTCTCTGGTGATTATGAATATTGTGTATTAATTTATTCATTTAACAATTAACAGTATGATAAACTTAATTTTATTTACTTAACAATAACATTGATTAAGATGATTTAATATATTTAATTAATTACTATTCATTGTTTATTTATTCATTTATTAAATCTTAATTACAAATAGGGGATATTACACTCTTGCGTTTTAGAAAGATATATATATATATATATGGTTCCAAACTTCCAAGGATTGATGTCACAACCCAAATGTTTTGTAAATTTCTTAAATTATTTTAAAAAATAATAATAATGAAAGTTAAGTTAAGAGATAGTTTTTTTTTTTTTATAAAAATTTTGCACCTTGTTAGTATTTAAATAGTGGTTGCTAAAATTAAGGTAATCACTGAGTGGGAATTTAAGAGACCTCCACCTCAACTTTTACTTGGAGGATAATTCACTCCTTATTTTGAGGAGGAATAAGGTAAACATCTGGCGGTTCCACTCACTATTTTTTAGAATGCATCTCCTGAAAACTGAGAGAGGGGGGGGGGGGGGGTGGGGGGGCTGGGCGATTAAAGAGAGGCATTTGCATTCCAAAAGGGATAGCCATCTTTCCCTCATTTTTACTCATCATTTCAATATTTTCTTCTCTTCGTTTTCCCTCCTCCTGTAACCTCCAACATATGTCGTTCTGATGAATCAGAAGCTCTGCTTCGCTTCAAAGCAGCCTTCAATGACTCTTTTGGCAAACTGAGCTTGGGGGTGAATGGAATAGACTATCGCATTAAGTGGCTTGCAATATCCTGCAACATACATGCCAACCGCATTGCCTCTCTTTCTGTTATTTTAATACCTACGACATATTCTTTCCAGGCTGTGATATCTGAGAGCCTCTGCCAATTTCATTTTCTAACATCACTGACTATATCTGGAATACGAAATCTAGGAGCTACTGCGGAGGTGGATCATTTAACAGGAGGAGATTAACCTGTTTTTGGGAAGGAAGAGATAACCTGGCTCGAAGGGCTTTACGTGCTCTGAAAGGGCTAGTGAGGCTACAAGCTGTGATGAGAGGCCCCAGTGTGAGAAAGCAGGTACATATGATCATGCGTTGCATGCAAACACTTTCCTCCTATAGGCTCGTGTTAAAGCTCGCCGCCTTCATATGAAAATGACAATAGCTCAACACCAAGCTCAGTCTCTTCACAATACAGCTTCCAAGTAAGAGGAGAGATCCCTGGTCTTTCCATTTATCATTGGATGTGGCGGAAAGAGATATAAATGGGCGGTAGATCCCATTTTGTCAGAGGAAGCAAAGCTTCAGTTTCACAACACATTCGAGAAGCTTATGCAGGAATCAGAATGGAGGATGAATACAGATAAAAAAAATCTCAGATGTGGGAGGTCTTGCAGAGTCTCGCTTAGTTATGTCGACATAGGGATATTTTCTTTATTGGGAAATGGAGAACCCGCGATATGGTTTTGTAGAGGAACCATTATACATTTCGGCTAAGATCTAGGGGGCATCTCCACCTTCCTTACTGGTGTTGCAACCAAAAACTTCATTACATGTAGGTTAGACCTTCAAATCTCTACTTCATTTTATCTTTGGATTTTCTCTCAACGCTGAAGGTATGGATCTTTGTCTTATAATGATTGATTCCATAATTTGTAATGCTAGTCTTTAAGGCTCTAATTTTTCTTTTGTTACTATCATTCTTTTCGGTTATCCTACTCAGTGTAGCACTTTTGACTCTCTTATAACACTAGCATTATGTTAGGTGACATTTGATGAAATATTTCCTCCTATCCCTGGTTACTTCTTGATGAGATGAATGTCTTTTTGCCAACCTTATTTTAGTTCTCTGTTATTGATTTAGTAACCGCCATTGGATGTTTCCCCTCTAATTTTTAGATCTGTAGTTTTAGATCTTATCTGGGATCTTCCCTCGATGTTTCACCATTTCCTTTGCACTCCTTATGTTTCAAAGGAAATTAGTTATCCTATATTCATTGACTTGCCTGTATAGAAAATGCATATTAGATAACATATTTTGCTAAGGTAGGGTCTCAACAATTTATCAGCCATGTGGTCACCATTTTTCTCAGCATGTCACATATTGCTTGGTGTATAGGCAATTCACATGCCTATCTTTGTGCAGATGTTTTTAAACTAAGGGTTTCCATCTTTTCACATTTCAAGGTTATCAGAGTAATATTTTGGACATACAAATCTTTCCAATATGTTTTTTTATTTTTATTTGGTTGTTATGAAACTATAGCTTATCTTTGAATGAAATAAGTTTGTCAAACCATAGAACCAAGTTATCTTAGTTGTAGCTTGAAGCAAATGGGGAAGTCTATTATTTTTGTTTTGTTTTCCTAGAAGTTGAAGACTGAATATTGACCAAATCCATTCTATACTTTATGATATTTTATTTAAGAATGTTTTCTATATGTATATAAAGAAATAACTGAATGGAAGAGATGTGTATTGTTGTTAAGGGCATAAGATTGAGACGAAGTTGAAGTATAGGAAAAGCTAGATAATTGACTAGAGTTGGTTGTTATTTACTTATCTATGTTTATTGTATCATGGATTCCTATTAAGGATATGTTTAATTCATTGGTTCTTAAACATGTATTCAAAGAAAATAGGCATTCAATATGCTTAGGGAAATTTTGGTATTTCTATGTTCTATAACTAAGTGTTTGATTACTTTTCTTGAGCTATCTTTGATATTACTAAGAAAGAGTGAAAATTGAGAGTTGGAACTAAGAATTTGAGATATTTTATATTGCTAGAATAAGGGTGTTGTTAATTTCCAATGTTGCATAATCATGCTTGAACATTATGATGTCTTTTGATAGTATTGAAGGTATTTATATAAATTCACAATTCCATTACTCCTTAGTTTTACTTTGTTAGATTACTTCTAGCTGGGCTGGGTATCTTTCATGTCAGGAAAGATTCCGGGGAAGTGTTACTACTTCGTGGTAGGGTGGAAACGCACTCCCACAATATTCTCTCCCTTGTTGACTTTTGTGAATAGGTTTTTGAAACTTTCTTCAGGAAGAATTTTCCTTTACAGTGCTATACGCTTCTTAGAATTCGACATGGTGGTATTTCTATACTTGATGTTTACATTTATCAGAAGAAATGGAAGTTCATATTTGATCTAATGTTAATTTTACATTGTTTGGATTTGATAGTTGGTCAATATCTCTTTGATTTGGTATTTAGGCAAGTTGGTCGAAATCTTTTTATTGAGTCGATATAACATCTGTTATTGTGATTATGCTAGTACATTCGACGGAGGGTTGACATTCCACTTTTCTTGGACTTAGAGGTATTCCTTATCTTTTCGACTATTTTGGTCATAATTCTACTTCTTGTATTCCTATATTCTTGGAAATCTCTTTGTATCTAGTCGATTTGTATATTCAACCTTTGTCTTATTAACCGACTCCATTGTCTTTTATGCAAATTGCTAATGTGGCTTTTGTGTCGAAATTCCAGTCATTACAATTGTAGTCGGCTATGCCTCAACAAATTTCATCATCATGATTGGAATCAAGACTCTTTGAGTCTTAACATAAGAAAATCTCATCAACCTTGCAACTCTTTGGATTTGTAAAAATTCTTCTTTGTATTGGAAACTTTTTAATCTATTGATCTATTTGAATTTTTTTAAAAAAGAATATTACATTAAGCAGTGTTCCCTATAGACACATCCCTTGGAATTTTTTGGTCATTTGTGGGAATAGAGATGGCATAACAGGGATAAAACACTTTGTTGTAAAACACCCCCATAAAGGCCCACCCCAAAGACAACTTTGTAGATGAAAGAATGACAGGCGAATGTGCAGATGTCCTTGAATAATCTAGGAGAGCAAGAAATCACCGACTTGATTAAAAAACTCTTTTATTTTAACATTATTTAAAAAATAAATATAAAACCCTAATCCTGAACCAAAAAAGGGCCTCTTGGACCCATCCTCAAAAAGTGCTAGCTCATGTTCTATTGCAATCATGAAAAGAGGAAGAAAGGAAGAGGAAATCCCCTACATACTATTAACAAAATATTCATTTAACATTGAAAATGATATAACAAAAAAATAGAGTGCATGTTAATGGTCCTTGTGACTTTGAAGGCTTTAATTTTGGCTTAGTGACAGGGGCTCTGCCCCTCAATCTCAGTCTATACTACAAGCGATTTCTCGTGACTATACAATCAAATCCATGCTGAAGTTTTAAAAATAAAATAAAATAAATTGTTTTGGGTTGCACTAGGTTAAATCTTGAGTAATTTAATTCCATCAATTAATAATTTAATATTGGTTTGCAGACTTAATTACCATTCCGAGTAATGTTACTATGGTTACAATCAAATGATTTAGCAAGTAAATGCAATGATCCAAGTGAAGATGCCTGGCTTTCACACATGATATAGGCACTACAACTTGTTGTGGCTCTCTTTGTCAAATTCTATTCTCTAGTGAATCCCTTGGGAACATATTGATACTTGTGATTGATATTATAAAACTAATCAATTCAAAATTTGGCTAGCTTTGGTATATCTAAATTTACATTCATTTATTTGATGAATAATGTTGGAACTTGGTATTCTATTTTGAGACGATGAATGACAATATTGTATTTAAAACACAACTGCAAAAAATAATGTGAGAAATCACTCAAATTATTTACAACATGGTTGATATTGAGATATTGAATAGTGCAAAGATGGACCTACAAAGTCTAATAGGAGTCTTCATCAATTTTCCCTCAAGATAGGATGACAACATATTAAGATTCAATGTATTTGATGCAAAATGTGATACATCAATGCAAATTTGTATAAAATTTGGCTTCTGAAAAAAAATTGTAGCATCTTGTACTAGGTTTTGTAATTAACTTTTATATATTTATTTTAATAGTTGCACACTGTCCCTTAAGTCTGGAAAAAATTGGCATGAAAAAATTGAGACACGGTTCATTAAAGAAGTAATTAAACACAATTTACCAAGTCTAAGGCAGCTCAAAGGAACAACACAATTACTATTTTAAATCTATCTTGTGAAATAGACAGAATTGAAAATTATAAGAAAGCTTCTAACCATGGCTGTAAACCCCACACTTGAAAACAAGAAAGGCTTCTTTATATAATGTCCTCCGTTGGGACTTTAATTATCCTAAAATTTCCAATTATAGTCTTTTGATTTAGAACCTGCAATCAAATTAATTATCAATATGTGAGATTCCTTTTGAGGCTTTATTCGATGATTCATCCACGCTATGATCAATTCAAGGGCATGAAAGTACATCCATCATTTGGCCTCTTAAGAAGTACAAAGATACATCCACCATATCAGCCTCCTTAGAGTATTATGAGATTTGTTCTGTATTATGAATTTGAGGTGCATTCAGAGTATTTTGTGATGTTCAATGGATAAATTATTTTCCAAAGGGGTAAAGATTCTTTGAATGTTTTGAAATGCATAGGTTTCATTGTATATATTGATAATATGATATTAGCTAGAACATGACATTTTCCATTATCTATTGGGGAAATGTTTATTTTAAAATGTTGTGTTACCAGATTCGCACCTCCACCCCCTACCTCTAGATGTGGATGCGTCTGCACATGGATGCAAAGGTAGGATGCACTCGGATGCACATAAGGAGTGCATCCAACCCCTGTGGGTAGATGCACTCCTTGTGCACATCTTGGCACATCTAGAGAGCATCAAGATGCTAGTGCCCATTTTTAATTGAAAAAACTTTTAAAAAGTGAGTTTTAACTTATAACATGTGCATTTTAAAAGGGTTTTTTCTTCCACAAAACCATAAAACGGTCCTTTATGATATCATTCATTGTTAAAACATATCATTTTGTTTGCTACTTCACTCTCTTCTCATTTGGTCTCCATTTTGGCATTTCGAAGGGCAAGTGATTATTTTCGAAGGGGATCATTTGTGGGGTGCCAAATAGCTTCCAAAGGTAAGCATTTGATCATATTCTTGAGTCTTTTAATGAATTTTTTCAAGTTTGGGATGAAATTTTTTAAGTTTTTTTCAATTTTTTTTAAAGAAATAAAGAAACAAGTTTACTTCTCTGTTCTAATATTTTGTACCTTTATTTTTCACTTGTATGCTTGTATTTCTTAGTTTTATTAAATTTAAATTTATTTAATTTCTTATAATAGCAAGAAATCAAATTACAAGAATGGTCAATGGTGAAATTTTAGTAGGTGGGGAAGGAATCAACAAATTCAAATTGATATAGGATCTCTTTTATAGAGACATACCACAAGAATTTCATAGGTTTGAAAAGGTGGGGCATATATCTGGAGGTGTAATTATTATAATACTAAACCCAAAATAGCTCATATTCTCGAGCGAAACTTCACTTATGGGCCCTATTGGTAAGGGGATGGGAATGTGTCTAGGCCTAGATAAGAAGGGGTTGTCTCTCGCACAAATAGTAAGATTTGTAAAAGAAAAAGATGAGGCCGATAAATTGGTTCTAAGATCAAAACAAAGTGCTTATACTAGTGGAGTTAGAAAGAAAAAAAATAATGATTTTACCCACTGGTTCAGTTGCAGCCTACAAACATCTATTCTTGCCTATAGCAAAAGATGAAAATGAGGTACACATTACCACCCACAAAAGAGGTCCATTGGGAAAAGGCATTAAAAAAGGATGCAAGAGACATTGTTGAACACAAAATTGCACATTTCTATGCCAATGGATTTCCTTTTAACCTGGTGAGATCACCATATTGGCAAGAAATGGTGTCGACAATTAATAGTGCACCATCAGGTTTCACAAGTCTTGGGTTTGAAAAGGTTTGTAACACCTTTTTGCAAAGAGAGAGGAATGCTATAGAGATCTCCCTTCAACCGATTAGAGATTCTTGGATTGATTCAGGTGTTTCTATTATTTTCAATGGATGGGAAGATACTAGAAATCTTTCATTGATTAATGTTATTGTAGTGTCTCCCAAAGGGGCAATGTTTTTTAGGGCAGTTGATTGTGGAGGGGAAGTGAAAGATGCACAATTCATTTCTAGAATTCTCATTGAGTTCATAGAGATAGTGGGTAGTGAGAATGTGGTCTAGGTAATCATAGACAATGCAAAATATTGTAGGGGTGCAAGTGCTTTGGTTGATACAAGACATGAACATATTTTTGGACACTATGCACCACACACTCTCTCAACTTGGTGATGCAATAAATTGACACTCAAATAGAGTGAGTGAAACAAATATACGAAGAAGGTGAGGATATCCAAATATTTGTGATGAACCACCAAATGTCACAATCAATATTTAGATCTTTCTCAAGATTGTGTTAGCTTGTGGTGACTAATCAGGAAAGTACTATACACTTTTCCTCCCGACCTCGTTGGGGTTCGGGGTCGGGTCGGGCCCCGAGCGGGGGTTTGGGGGTGGCAGCCCCCAAGAGCAGGGGTTCGGGGGCGCAGCCCCCGAGGAAATTTTTTTTGAGGCCGACTACTTTTTCGGTTATTTGGGCCGACTACTTATAACTCATTCTAACCCTAAAGTGGGAAAATATTGTATAATATGGCTTAGGGTTAGGGATTTTCATAATGTATGATTTTAGTACTTGCGACAGAATTGGGCTGTAAGGGATTACAGATTGTAATCAAGTTGTAATCACTGGATAATAATAATATTGGACTCGCTGTTGGTGGATGTAGCCCAGGGATTGAGTGAACCACGTTAAATCTGTGTGTCTTGTGTTCTATTCTGTGTGGTTTATTATTTTCTGATATTAGTTATATTTGCACATAATTGTTATTTCTGCCTTGTTAATCCTAACAAGTGGTATCAGAGCGAGGTTATTTCATTTGTTCTTTCATCTATTCTCTGAAGCAGGTCTCACGAGTTAGTGGGAGAGTCTCTCGGTTAAGTGGGAGAAATGGCAGACGAGGGTAGGCTGAAGGTTGATAAGTTTAATGGGCAGAACTTCCAGTTATGGAAGATGCAAATGGAGGATTATCTCTATCAGAAGGATCTATGGCGGCCATTAGAGGGAGTAGCCAAGAAAGAGCAATCAATGTCTCAGGAGGATTGGGATATTTTGGATAGGAAGGCACTGGGGAGTATTCGTCTATGCCTGGCACAATCGGCGGCATTCAATATTACTGAAGCAAAGACAGCTAAAGATCTGATGGAAACCCTAGCGAAGTTGTATGAAAAGCCTTCAGCTTCAAACAAAGTATTTCTTATGAAGCGTTTATTTAATATGAAAATGGTAGAAGGTGGATCAGTTACTGATCATTTGAATGAGCTTAATACAGTTACAAGTCAATTAACCTCAGTTAAAATTACTTTTGATGAAAAGGTTAGGGCTCTCTTGATTTTGTGTTCTTTGCGAGAAAGCTGGAATGGCTTGGTAATGGCTGTTAGTAATTCTGTTTCTGGTTCTAATACCCTAAAGTATGATGATGTTATTGGTGTTATATTGAGTGAGGAAATTCGTAGGAAAAGCTCAGAGGCATCCACATCAGGTAGTGTATTGAACACAGAAAGCAGAGGCAGAACAAGAGATAGAGGAAACAACTCTGGAAATCGTGGGAAATCAAGAGGAAAATCAAAGGGAAAGAGGTCCGAATCTAAAGGGCCAAATGATTGCTGGTACTGTGGAAAACCAGGTCATAAGAAGAAAGATTGTTGGTCTCGGAAGAAAGATCAAGGAGACAAAAATGATGGAAACAAGGAGGCAAATGTGGTAAGTAACAAATCCGAGGAGGATGCTTTGCTCTTGTCCTTAGAAAGTATTGATGATTCATGGGTTTTAGATTCTGGGGCTTCATTTCATGCTACACCCCATAGAAGTTATTTTGTTGATTATGTCCAAGGGGATTTTGGGCTAGTTTATTTGGGAGATAATGAACCCTGTCAGATTGTTGGAAAGGGAAAAATTAAGATTAAGTTGCAGAATGGGAATCATTGGCTACTACAAGAGGTAAGACATGTTCCAAGGCTGAGTAGGAATTTAATTTCAGCAGGGCAACTGGGTGATGAGGGTTGCACAGTTACTTTTAATGATAAAAATTGGAAGGTTTCAAAAGGTTCCTTAGTAGTAGCAAAAGGTGTGAAAGTAGGCACCTTATATCTTTGTACAGGTCATACTGTTCCTTCTACTTTAATTGTTTCAGAAGATAATGAATGTTCAGGAACAGTGGCTGCAGTTGAGCAGGAAGAACATCAAACTATTGCTGTAGATTCTGACACAGCACTGTGGCACAACAGACTCGGGCACATGAGTGAAAAAGGTATGAAATTACTTCATTCAAAAAAAGTTTTACCTGGTCTGAAATGTGTCAATATGGATTTCTGTGAAAGTTGTGTTTATGGAAAACAAAAGAGAGTTAGTTTTGTGAAGAGTGGGAAGGAAAAGAAAAATGAGAGATTAGAGCTTGTGCATACAGATGTATGGGGACCAGCTCAGGTATCTTCCCTTGGTGGCTCTCTGTATTATGTTACATTTATAGATGATGCAACAAGAAAAGTATGGATTTATTTCCTTAGACAGAAATCTGATGTATTTCAAACTTTTAAGAAATGGAAATGCTTGGTTGAGAATGAGACTGGTAAAAAGTTAAAATGTCTCAGATCTGATAATGGTGGTGAGTATTGCAGCACAGAATTTGAAGAATATTGTTCCTCTAATGGTATTCGTAGGCAGAAAACTGTACCAAGGACTCCACAAGAAAATGGAGTGGCTGAACGCATGAACATGACAATAATGGAGCGTGCAAGGAGTATGAGGTTGCATGCTAGGCTGCCCAAAAATATGTGGGCAGAGGCAGTGAACACTGCTGTTTATTTAATCAATAGAGGCCCCTCTACTCCTTTGGACTGTGGTATTCCAGAGGAAGCATGGAGTGGTAAGAAGGTGAGTTATTCTTTTTCTCAAAACCTTTGGTTGTGAAGCTTTTGCACTTATAGATTCTGAAAATAGAACCAAGCTGGAAGCTAAGTCAAAGAAATGTGTATTTGTTGGGTATGGCATTGATGAATTTGGTTATAGGTTTTGGGATTTTGAAAATCATAAAATTGTAAGAAGCAGGGATGTCATATTCAATGAGAAAGTATTGTACAAAGATCTGTTGCTGCAGCATGAGAAGAAAGAAAATGACTATGTAGTACTGGATGATACTCCACAAGTTCATGTTCCAGTAGTTCCTTATGCTCCGCAACAACAGCAACAACAAATACCACACACCCCAGTGAGTGTTAGACGGTCAACAAGGCTAAGTAGACCTCCAGAAAGATTTTCTCCATCTTTGTATTCTATTCTGTTAACAGATGCTGGTGAACCTGAATGTTATAATGAAGCTGTGCAGGTGGATACAAAGCTTCAGTGGGAGTCTGCAATGACAGATGAAATGGACTCTTTGCTGCAAAATCAGACATGGGATTTATGTAAGTTACCTGCAGGTAAAAGGGCTTTACAGAATAAATGGGTTTACAGGATCAAAGAAGAGGATGGAGGTACGAAAAGATTTAAAGCTAGATTAGTCGTAAAAGGATTTGCACATAAACATGGTATTGATTTTGATGAGATATTTTCTTCAGTTGTTAAAATGACTTCTATTCGTACTGTTTTAAGTATTGTGGCTACTGAAGATTTGCATTTAGAGCAGCTTGATGTTAAAACAACCTTTCTTCATGGTGATTTTGATGAAGAAATATATATGGTTCAGCCATAAGGATTTGAGGTCAAGGGTAAGGAGAATTTGGTGTGCAGATTACAGAAAAGTTTATATGGCTTGAAGCAAGCACCTCGGCAATGGTATATTAAATTTGACACTTTTATGAATGGGCGTGGATATTGTCGGTGTCATTCTGACCATTGTGTTTATTTTAAGAGGTTGGATGATGACAGCTACATTATTTTATGTTTATATGTTGATGATATGCTTGTAGCTGGGTCTAACATGAATCACATTAAGGGGTTGAAACAACAGTTAGCAAAATCTTTTGCTATGAAGGATTTGGGGGCAGCAAAACAAATCCTTGGTATGAAAATTTGTAGAGATAGGAAAAATAAGAAATTGTCTCTATCTCAGGCTGATGATATTGAGAAGGTGTTGCAACGTTTCTCTATGGAAAATGCCAAAGCTGTCAGCACACCTTTGCCTGGTCATTTGAAATTGACTAAGGATATGTGTCCCAAGACACCAGAAGAAGAGACTAAAATGTCTAAGGTACCTTATGCTTCAGCTGTAGGGAGCTTAATGTATGCTATGGTATGTACTAGGCCAGATATTGCACACGCAGTGGGAGTCATTAGCCGTTATATGAGTAACCCTGGTCTTGAGCATTGGAATGCAGTCAAATGGATTCTCAGATATTTGAGAGGCACATCCAGTAAGTGTTTACACTTTGGGGGTTCTACTACTACTGTACAAGGCTATGTTGACTCAGATTTGGCAGGAGATATAGATAGCAGGCGGAGTACTACAGGTTATATATTTACTGTTGGTGGGACAGTAGTGAGTTGGATTTCTCGACTACAAAAGGTGGTTGCTTTATCCACTACAGAGGCAGAGTATGTTGTTGCTACAGAGGCAGCCAAGGAGATGATATGGCTTCAATTCTTCATGGAAGAATTGGGACATCCACAAAAGGATAATTTTCTACATACAGATAGCCAAAGTGCCATTCATCTTGCAAAGAATTCTGCTTTGCACTCAAAGACAAAACACATACAGTTGCGGTACCATTTCATTCAATCAGTTTTGGATGATGGACAGTTAAGGCTGGAAAAGATTCATACTGATGATAATCTAGCAGATATGTTTACAAAGGTAGTAACAAGGGAGAAGTTGAACTCATGTTCAGCTTCAGTTGGTCTTCTAGACTGAACAAAATAAAGGAACAACTGAGTCCAAGGTGGTTCAATCCAGTGGGAGCCTCATGTGGGTAGCGGTATTGCTACAAGATCAGTCTCCAAGTGGGAGGTTTTTTAGTATAGTGTGGATACTGATCAGTCACCAAGTGGGAGATTGTTAGCTTGTGGTGACTAATCAGGAAAGTACTATACACTTTTCCTCTCGACCTCGCCGGGGTTCGGGGCCGGGCCGGGCCCCGAGCGGGGGTTTGGGGGCGGCAGCCCCCAAGAGCAGGGGTTCGGGGGTGTAGCCCTCGAGAAATTTTTTTTTGAGGCCGACTACTTTTTCGGTTATTTGGGCCGACTACTTATAACTCATTCTAACCCTAAAGCGGGAAAATATTGTATAATATGGCTTAGGGTTAGGGATTTTCATAATGTATGATTTTAGTACTTGCGACATAATTGGGCTGTAAGGGATTACAGATTGTAATCAGGTTGTAATCACTGGATAATAATAATATTGGACTCGCTGTTGGTGGATGTAGCCCAGGGATTGGGTGAACCACGTTAAATCTGTGTGTCTTGTGTTCTATTCTGTGTGGTTTATTATTTTCTGATATTAGTTATATTTGCACATAATTGTTATTTCTGCCTTGTTAATCCTAACAGATTGGAGTTGTTGAAGGTAAATACTAAGTTTATTTATTTATTTAATTTTGTTTATGTCATGTTCATTTATCAATTTGTATATAAATTTGCTTAATATTTTTTTAATGTGTTATTTACATATTGATGTTGTTATTAACTTACTTAGGTTGCTAAGACCCTATTTGCATCTCATACTATTGTTATGAGACAACTTCTAATAGTGCTAGAGGCATTGTGTCAAATGGTTATTTGCAACCAATGGGGTGTATGGAGGGATTCACATTTAGAGAGGGCCCAAAGGGTCAAGACATTGGTCTTGGATGACAATTGGTGGGCTCGTGTGGAATATGTATTGAAATTCACTGAGCCTATCATGACTATGCTTCGATTTGTTGATACAGATGTACCTTTTTTTAGGGATGTCTATAATGGCAAGGACACAATGGTAGAGAAAGTAAAATTGACAATAGAAAAACATGAGAATGACCTCGTAAAATGTGAAACCTTATGCAATAAGGTGGAATTAATCATTCATGATCATTGGAAAAAGATGACCGCCCCATTGCATCTCCTTGCATATGCCCTATCTTTGAGGTACTATAGCAAGGAAGGATTTTCTATGTGAGGAAGATTAGCACCATATAGAGATGAAAAAGTTGCTAATGGGTACCAACAAACATTTACTAGATTCTTCCAAGATGAAGAAGTTAGGCAAGAATTTGGCATGTTTGCCTCAGGAAGAAGTCATACTCCAACAACTATTAATGACCGATTCCTCGTAGAAGTCGTCACATGGCGGTACCTTGGTCAAAAATTTGGGTATCTCCAACCGCTTGCAATCAAGATCCTCTCACAAATAATTTTTTTTTGTTTTTTTGTTTCACCACTTGTCTTATACAATATAGCACTTAACATTCTTTAATTTACTTTGCATTTTTTAAAAAAAATTGTGAAAACTATCCAAGTTGCAAGTTCTTCTGCCGCTGAACGAAATTAGAGTACATACTCCTTTATCCACTTAGTGAAGGGTAATTGCTTGGGTTCAAAAAAAGTTGAAGACTTGGTTTATATTTATTCCAACTTGCGTCTTTTGTCACGTAAGGAGGATCACTACAAGAATAGGGCGGTGAAGCTTTGGGATGTAGCCCTTGAATGTGCCAACTTGGATGCAACCATTGAGGATCTTACTAGACTCACTACAATTTATGATGATGTTGATTACATCCCTACACATGGTGCATCTAGTGTGAGTGGAACTACTTTGAGTTCAAATGATCCTGAACTTGTAGCAATTGGAGATGAAAATCCACTAGATGATTTTCCTGACAATCCTTTTGATGATGATGAATAATGAGCTACATTTTGTAATTGTAATGATTTTCTATTTGGAATTGTGAACATAGACATATGTGATATAGCTTATTTGAATATTTGTGTGCTATCAATTGACATTTAATATTTATCTTTGGCATTTGACATTGATCAATGATAAAGTATCATATTATCAAATGATTTAATTTGTATATTTCTTTAATGTTTTGTATATATGTGTGTGTGGGTGCGGGGGGGGGGGGGGGGGTGCACACACACCCAAACGTATCCAAAACCCCTAAAAAATTGGCACGGGCTAGCCTCCCGATGTAAAATCAAAATATTGATTTTTTTTTCAGATCTACAAAAACAAAGCAATTTTTTTGCATATTTTTTTGTTGTTTTCTACCATAAACCTTTCCAATCATGAAGTTAGTCAAAGATGACACATATTGTAAAAAGAACTTATAAAAGCTTAACTGTTGACAAATTATGTGCTTCTTATCTCTCAGGAAAAGGTATTGAATTATGAATTTTCAGCGAAAATGGCCATTGAACTCTATGCAAGGCTTTAAGATATTTTTTTAGAATGCATGATCTTCTTGAATGTAAGTAGTATTATTAGGGATAAAATAAAATGGAGTAAAAATCGTATAGAATTTCTTCAAAACCCCTATGATAGAAATTTTGCAACTTAATTACATGATTGCGTAAGATGCTCTTATGCAGTTAGGATTTAGGTCTGTGAACAATGTCGTTGAAAGTATACGAAAAGAATTTCATTTTTCATTCATAAATAAATAGAAGATAAAAACTCGAATGGAATAGGGCTCTTTCCTTGCCAAAGGGGCTATTTAATTTAATTTTAGTTCATGTCATTTTGGAAAAAAAATGTTTTTTTTTTAATACATGGGAGTATCCCCGCAACCTAGCCTAGCACCCAGCAACCCGTATCTTGGGTACCTATGCGAGCTAGGGCGAGACTAGTCCTCCAAGGAGTGGAATCAACCGCCCGCAAGCCATCCCACCCTTTAAAATCCAAGATGGAGTCAAACCCGAGACCATGAGTCGTCCACCCAGAACCTCAAGCCAACTCACCTACCTGTACGGGCTTTGGAAAAAAAATGTTATTCCAACATGTTCTTGGGCTATCTGACTTTCCGAAGGGAAAAAAACCAGTCTTTTAGGGTTTGCACTTGAAATTTAGTAGGGTTCTTCATTATTTATGTTTCAATTTTCGACAGAAAAAATGATTTGTTCATATTAATGGACTAGGTCAAGAAATAATTCTACCTACCAGTCCAAGCCATCCCACCCTTTAAAATCCGCGATGGAGTCAAACCCGAGACCATGAGTCGTCCACCCATAGCCTCAAGCCAACTCACCTACCCTTACGGGCTTTGGAAAAAAAATGTTATTCCAACATGTTCTTGGGCTATCTGACTTTCCGAAGGGAAAAAAATCAGTCTTTTAGGGTTTGCACTTGAAATTTAGTAGGATTTTTCATTATTTATGTTTCAATTTTCGATAGAAAAAATAATTTGTTCATATTAATGGACTAGGTCAAGAAATAATTCTACCTACCAGTCCAAGCCATCCCACCCTTTAAAATCTGGGATGGAGTCAAACCCAAGACCATGAGTCGTCCACCCATAGCCTCAAGCCAACTCACCTACCCGTACGGTCTTTGGAAAAAAAATGTTATTCCAACATGTTCTTGGTCTATCTGACTTTCCGAAGGGAAAAAAATCAGTCTTTTAGGGTTTGCACTTGAAATTTAGTAGGATTCTTCATTATTTATGTTTCAATTTTCGACAGAAAAAATGATTTGTTCATATTAATGGACTAGGTCAATAAATAATTCTACCTACCAGTCCAAGCCATCCCACCTTTTAAAATCCGCGATGGAGTCAAACCCAAGACCATGAGTCGTCCACCCACAGCCTCAAGCCAACTCACCTACCCGTATAGGCTTTGGAAAAAAAATGTTATTCCAACATGTTCTTGGGCTATCTGACTTTCCGAAGGGAAAAAATTCAGTCTTTTAGGGTTTGCACTTGAAATTTAGTAGGATTCTTCATTATTTATGTTTCAATTTTAGACAGAAAAAATGATTTGTTCATATTAATGGACTAGGTCAAGAAATAATTCTACCTACCAGTCCAAGCGTTGCAAGGTTGCAGATCTATGGCAGTAATGCCGTTTAACAAATTCAAATAACTACAGACTATTCAATAAGTTCCAGACATAGAAACCGAGCAATTAAATATCTAAACAGTTAAATCCAACAGTTATTTAAAGCATAGAAGATAAAAACACGCCTTACTCTGTATATTTGGCATTTCGTCTTCTTCTCCACATGTAATTTAATGACCTGTATTCTCTGCCTCCTGTCTTTGCTGCGGGCTTGGTGGATGTTGCATCTTTTCTAATGAGGCCAGGGTTTTCGGCCTGAAAATGATCTGCAGCAAACGCAGGAGCAAGAATGCTGTTGAGAACCGAGCTTTTAATTCAATAGATTATCCATTGTTGAGGCTGAAAGATTTCGGGAAAAAATTACAACACATTAAAATTCCAAAATAAACCTTACAAATTTGCATTGTGGAAAACAATTTGGTAAATTTGCATCATTTCTAATGAGGCCAGGATTTCCGGCATGAAAATGATCTGCAGCAAACGCAGGAACAAGAATGCTGTTGAGAACCGAGCTTTTTGATTCAATAGATTATCCATTGTTGAGGCTCAAAGCTTTCGGAAAAAAATTACCACACATTTAATTCCCAAAATAAACCTTACAAATTTGCATTGTGGATGACAATTTGGTAAGCTCGCTGCCTTCCTTTCATGTTAACCCGGACACAGATCATTAACAGGTTCGAATTTGGAACAAGGCAATTTCTGCATTCCAATCTATTCCAACTATTTGCACAATATATATTGAAATTAAAATTTGCACACACAAATTCAAACTGTAGAAACACATACCTAATCTATTCCAAACAAGGGTTAAAGATTGTAAAAAAAATTGCACACACTAATTCAGACTGTAGAAACTCATACCTAATCTATTCCAAACAAGGGTTAAAGATTGTAAAAAAATTGTTGGCAAATAAATTATTTGTGCCGTTGAACAGTAACAGAAAGGAAATTGATTGAATGTAAATTTTTTTTCAACAAATGTCACTCAAAATCTTCCACAAATTCCATCAGCATAATCTTTTAATCCGTCCTTTCCCCATCTTTAATTTTTTTCAGTGCAAATGCATTTATTCAAGCCCACTTTCCACGAAATGCATTTTCGCAATCAACGGTAAAATCTCATCTCATTTTGTGAGATCTTATCTACAATTTAAATTTATATATGTGGGTGCACGGTTAATGACGAGTTGTTGAAGTTTGGGCGCCAAAGTATTATTTGTCTTCAATTTCTGTTCCACATATCATTTAACTAATCATAATTTACATTCTGAAAATATAGATCGTGTTCGTATTGGGTTCAATATTGTATGATTTTTTATTTATTTTCAATAATATAAATTTATATTTTTACATTGTTTGGTAGGGCAAGAGCACTATTCCAATTTCACTCTTGTTCACTTGTGTTTTTAATTATTAATTTTAAAGAAATTAAAAAAATTATTAATAAATATATATGTAGTTGTTCATTTGTACTTCCAATAGTGAATTTTCAAAAAGTAGGCAATTTTTGAATGCTAGACATTTGAGCATAAGTATTGACAATTTTTGAGGTAGTTATAGTGCACGGTTATTGGGGCATCTTTAAATAGGTATCAAGTGACACTTTGAAATGACCACTTTTTGATCCTTCCGCACAATGGATCCCACAACGTCTGACATTACTACCTAGAACCTATGGCTATAAGCAATTAAGTCACATATGGAGATACCAACAAATAATCATCAAAATCCAATATAGTGTTTAGGAGATGTGGGTACGCAAGGTTAGCTTTAACAACTACTAGTACGTTTCCCCTGCTCTCTCACATCTTGATGATGGATCGCAAAGTGTGATCTGCAATGTTGATGTTAAAAATAGAGTGTGGTTTGAAACATTGATGCTTAAAATAAACACACAATCAAATCCAAAAGCTACTAGGAGAATTCAAATGAATTGTAGGAATATAATAACATGAATTTTTTTTTATTTCTAGTACAATGGACTCAAAATTTATAATTATGTAGAATTTTATTTTTGTAAATACAAGTTTTAAATTTTAAGATTTTGATTAAGTCGGGTAAGAAATTTCTTCATTAGTTATTTAAAAATAAATAAAAATTATGAAATATTATTATAAGGTTTAACATGTATTTATTAGAGTTTATGTAAATTTTTGAAGAATTTTTATTTTTTATATATTTATTTATTTATGATATTAAGATATAGTGTTGGAGTTACTAAACAAATCAGAAGAGCATCAATTTTTTTGTTAGGCTAGGGGTATCCTTGCGGTCTAGCCTAGTCTAATGGCCCAATCTGTCTTACCTTGAGCTTACATATTGTCAAGTTAGGGTCTAAGAAGGGGCGAGCGGAGGTGAGACAAGTTCCTTAGGGGGATTCACAACTCATAAGCAAAGCCCCCTCTTAAACTCGGGAGGGAGTCAAAATCAAGACCTATGGGGAACAAACCCATAGCCTTAACCAACTCATCTACTTGTGCAAGCTAAAGAACATCAAATTTTTAACACATTACTAATAATTTTTGTATAAGCCTTTTGTATATGTACATGAGTTAAGATAGGTAGGTATAACTTAAATTTGTATGGTTATAGACCTAACTCATATATGGATCATGTTATTATTGAGAGAGACTAAATCTAGTCAGACGTCAAAGTATCATCACTACCATTACACCACAATATTTTAGGATATATTTGAAATATAATGAAATTAAAAATGTTAGTTTAAAAATCATAAGTCATGTTCTAATAAGATGTTAAAATACAACGTAGTTGCAAAATGTTGCAATACACATTATACTAAATAATCACAAAAATATTAATGTAAAAATAAATTATAAGATTAAAACTAAAAAAGTGTTAGATCATATTTATTTCTCTTCTCCTTTATATGTAAATAATTAGGTGGTCGTTGTGTTGTAAACAATGTCATTAGTCTAATTATTATTTAAGGAAGTCATCTTTAAAATAATTTAAAGTAAAGAGATTAAATCCAACAAAATATAAAAACACATTGTTGTAACCTTTTCTTTTAGATTTTTCTATATAAAAATATTATTAAAAGCTTAGTATTTAATTTAATAATTATTATCGTTGAATTTTTAGATCTCATTAAATTTTTTATTTATTAGATTTGACCCATGTGTCTCAAATTTTCAAGATAACTTTCATAGGTGCTCATGTTGTTAATGACCATTTTTTCCCCATATTGAAAATAATAACAAGACAGGTCATTTACCACACACAACCCATCAAGCACTTGATATTGGAGTTGATGATTGATAAATGTAATCATTTGCTTTGGAATTGTCACCCTTTAGTCTCTTTATTTATTGGTAAAACTTTAGAAGCATGTACAAGTTTTTAATTATGTACGTTGATGAATATATTCAAGAGACAAGGGATCCCTTGCAAAACAAAGGAACCATTAAGTTGTTTGTATTGTTAGTACAAACATGTATAATAATTTTTAAACTCCATGTTTTGTGCATTTGATGATATGGTTTGATTTTCTAAATATTTGACATCTTCTCTATATTGATAATATATAGAGGTAATTATAAGCTTCTAGTTTTCTTAGTTTTATTATTTTTTCGCCAATGTGAATTGAAATTTTATTAAAGACATGACTTCTAACTTGGGAGAAAATGGGCACTTTCATCATCTTTAAATATAATAGTTGTGCTTCATGTCATATTGTATTATAAATTTGAAGAACATCTTAATCACACATATAATTCAGTTATTTATATTCTATGCCAAACAAATATAATGGTGTGAACTCTTCAACATATTTGCTCTACAATATATGCATAAAATGAATCATATGACATGTCGACATGCTAGGAGATGTATTTCTTGTAATTGCTTTTGTGACATCTTTTGTTTCCCTCTCCTATATTTTACTTTGACATAGCTATTATTTGCATAATCATTAAGACATGAATGATTTTTTTATATTCATTTCGAAGATCATTGTGTTGCAATTTTCATTATACAATTTTGTAATTGTAGTTTTATTAGGATGCTTTATTGTCTACAATATATTTTACCTCAAGAATTCGATTATTGTTGTTTTGTGCTTTAAAGCTCTCAAATCACTTTCATTCATAACACCTTAGAATTTTTCTAATGTGTTGTCTCTTAGACACCTCTTAACCAAATCATTGGTATTAGAATGCATTTTCTATCATGCCTTAATGGTATTATATTTTTCTATTTCTTGGCATTATTTTCTTATTCACAAAATGTTTGATTTTTGTATGATTGGTTTGCATACTTGTGATCTTATCTTCCTAATCATTTTTAATGACCTTAGGAAATATTAGATAAATCATACACTAAAGATTCTAAATGCATAATCCATAATGTTTTTGCAATTATTTCTAGATTTGAATGTGTGTACGTTTTTGTATCAACATTTTAGATCACACTAGACGTAGATTTACAAAGGAAAATAGATTGTTAAACTTTTTTTTAATAGTGAATTCAATCTCCTTTAGACTTATCAACTATATCAGTATGTTATATTATGAAGGTTAAACAATTTATAAGGTACTTTGTATAAATCTTGTTATTTCTGTATTTGAAGGTAAAATAGACATTGATTCTTTAAAAATTATCAAAATCTATGTAATGTCTATAATCCTAAGTATGAGGCATTTGAGTCACTTTCTAGCCTTGGGCAAGATTTCAAACTTTCCCAAACTAGAACCCCTTTCCTTAATTCCTTGAAGCCCTATTTTCTACTTCCTTTTATCAAGCTAGATTCAAAATTCTATCTCCTTGTTCACTTGACACCTTGATTCTACAACCCACACTTCTCCACTGATACATTTCTCTTCAAAACTTTGGGGATTTTGATGATAGTTTGCCTATGCAAAATTGTAAAAAGGGAATCTCAACCCACAAATCCTAGGAGTTACATCATATTGCATCTTAATGCATCAGAATGCCTCCTTTCAAATGCTTAACATTAGACCTTTGCAATATTAATTGTTCATTCTATTAGTAAGTGCATCCCAAAACCATTACATTCTAGCATTTACATCCATGGAACCCCGCCACTTAAATGCATGAATATATATTATCACAATGTATATTTCTTATAAGAATCACATGCACATGTAAGTTTATCTTTCATTGATCACATCTAAAATAGAGCTTTGGATAAATCTACTGAACATAGTTTTTTTAAGGTTTATTTTGGTTTCCTAGCATCATCATCTATTCAACTATCTTACACAATTGCTCTACTAATTAAAATATCTCCAATTTAAAAGGAATTTTGATAAAATAGCTAATTTATTTTAGCACATTTAGCACATAATAACAAGTACTAAGTACAATGTAGTGCACAATGCTAAGTACAAGTAGTGACATGGTCAATGTTGAGCATCATACAAGTTCAAATTTGGTGATAGAGTGTGGGTTTAATTGCAAAAAGAAATTCCATTGGACTTCATTGCAAGTTTTATCCTCTTTGATATAAGCCATCCCCTAATTTATAAAGAGGGTTGGAGATAATATTGTTGAGCTTAATCCTCTAGGATTTTTGGTCTATATTCAATTTATTCTTTTGTCAAGAGGACAAATAATCTCTAATTAATTTTGGAACCTATTGGTATAGGGAGCACACATTAAAGTTGCATGGATAATTGATCTCTTTTTAGTTAAGAACCAAGAACAAAGTGTATCCATTCCAATAGATTTTTCCAATGTCCAATTTTAGCTTCAAGCATTTAAAATTACACAAGCCTTCTACTCAACAAGATTTGATCTTGAGTGGAATCTTTGTGATTCATTCAATTTTCTTAGTAGACCAAGGACCACTTGATAGGTCTACATGTAATTTGAACACTAAACTCATGTATCATTTGTTTCAACATTTTGTTGACACTCTAGGTATTTTATCAATATTAATTAATTAATCATAATTACTATATTTTAATAGAAATATACCAAGTCATTGATACTTGAGTCAAACATGTAAGGAACATCATATATAGTAGATCATCAAAACAAGTCATGTTTTTTCTCATGAAAATTGGGTTGACTAGAATTCAAGTTGCATAACATGTCCTACATCTTTTAAAACTATCATAGAAAACACTACTTCATTAAGAGAGGAAAATTAATTTAAGAAGATCTATCACTTCAATCATTCTCATAAAGAACTAACAATCATACTCCAAAATTTCAATTCATATTCTATGATGTCTGTGTGTTCACATCTGGGTCTAGGGAAAGACTCACTGGTAGGAATAGATAGAGATATATATAGATTCTAAGTGATAACAAATGAATAGGTTAATGTAGGAAACACTCTCTATCCTTATTTGAGGCCGACATTTATATACTATGTACTATATCTATTAGAGTCTTGCTTGATCTTCAAAAAGGTCAAGAATGCCCCTAAAAAATATACATATACATATACATATCGAAAAGAAAAGCGTCTTGCTTCATGGAATTGTTGCACAACCAATGGAATGGAATCATAAAATCCATAACGATCTTTTATTATACTTCCCGCTTGAAAGTAGCATGCACACATTCATAATACCGCTTGGAAGCAACATGCACACATTCATAATACAAATTGCACATATACATATACATATATACACAAACAATTGCATTTCTTAAAATTGTCACGATGTCTCTTTATCTTCCCTTCTTAAATACATTTCTTATAACATAGCTATTACTCCTATAAACATTAAAATTTAGATGCATATTCCTAAACATCCTTTGTCTTAAATCATCAGATTAATCAAACGAGGAATCACCCCAAAGTGTATCAATGGGGAAAGCTCAAAACCTCCACTTGAGCATATTCATCAAAAGAGCTCACCCTAGCCAATGGACATAAGTGGTCTAAACTAGTCACTTGGTATTTCACACAACTCCTTTCCATTGCAATTCCCTTATTCTGCCTTAAATGAGCTAATGACATACATAGACAAAAGCTTACAAACCATTTCAATAGATCCTTGAAACTAAAGTCACATTTCGCACACTTCAAAAGCAAATTCTTTTTTGAGAAATGCTCAACAATAATCTGACATAACATGGAATTTTCTTTCACTTTAGCTTTGGAAAATTACAAGAAATGCAAAACACATTAGGCCCACTTGAGGGAAGAACAACTTGGTCGGGAGGTTATTCTGTTTTTGTACCCACAAATCTTGACATATACACAAACTTGGTCTCTCTTTTTCTGTGGGCTCAATCTCCGTACTGAAATTTAAAGGAAAATATCATAGTTTTTGAGAAGAAAATATTGGAGTTTTGTTGGATATAACAAAAAAAAACAGAGTTTCAGGGCATTTTGAGAGGAAAACAATGGCGGAAGAAACAGAGGAGCAGTCATTGGAGTACACATCAACATGGCGACTTGCAAGTGTGTGTTTCATGTTCGTCGTTACATCTGTCTTAATTGCCACAGGAATTCAAAGACTTGGAAAGGTATGTTCTATAACAGATTCCATGTGGGCATTTTTACAGTCAAAATTCATCATTTAATATATAATCGCAGAAATTAGAGAATTCAGTTTCATACTGTCAAGGATCCATGATTAAGCATGAAGAGATCTGTTCTGTTTTCTCCTAGCTTTTATTAGTTCCAAGTTTAGAATTTCTGCATTTGTTTTTGAAGATCATAACAAGCATTGCAATCCAGAAATTTTTGTTTAAATCTTGTGTGGGCATGAATCTCAAACGATTGTAACTGTAAAACAGTGAAATCTAACAGTAGAGACTTCTTTAAATCCTTCAAAACAACCGGTTGAGGGTTTGAATTTTTTTTTTTTTTTACATCTTACCAGTCAAAATATAGAACTGTTGGGTTAGTTTTGTTGGAATTGATCAATACATTCACAAGTTAAATATATCTTTAATATATCTTGATTTTTTTTAATGAATAGTTTCATTTCTATTAAATAAATATAAACGTTACATATTGTTATCATTCTTCAAATAAATAGTGAAAACTACAAATGTTAAGATAATTTTAAAGGTAAGATTAATTTTACTTTTGATTAAGGTATTCAGAAGCAAAGGTCCAAAGTCCTAATAAAAGAAGTTCAAGGTGCAAAGCATAATCAATCCAAGAATGGCCAGAACTAGCACATTAATAAAAATTAATATAGTCGGAGTTCAATATGGCAAAAAAGTAAATAAGGAAAAAAACAAAAACTTAAGAGAGCAAGGAACCCCAATCTTTAGAGAGGAACTTGTACATATTTTTGGATGATGAGATGATAACTCGAAAAGTAAAAATGAAAAGGTTTGGTTTGAGGAATATACTCATAAACAATATGGGCTGAATTTTAGAATTATTAAAGTGGCCACGTGTAGAAGTTGACATGTGGATACGTAAAGTCAATATAGAAACAAAAATTTGATTTTTTTTGTTTGATTGAGAATCTTAGTCATTGTTGTGGAGACATCATTGTTTGTTATTAGCTATGCAATGTAAGAAATATAGGCCTTTTGGATAGTCACACAATTTTGTCCTCCTAGCATACATAATGGGGCCATAGATGTGTATAATAGAAAATGGTGAGCAATGCTAGGATATAGATCACTCACCAAGGTCCTATTATGCATCAGAGTACATTAAACCCACCCTTAAACAAATCTGATTAGCACAACCCAAAAAGGATGAAGGGGTGCTAATGCAAGCTCTAAGTAAAAGGGGGATTTGGGTATTCCGTATTGAATAAAGTGTGATTGTGTGATGTGAATAATATGTAAATGATGAAAGCAATATAAATATGAATGAACTCACCTTGAAAACAACAAGAAGAAGATTGACCTTCAGATTTGATTTTGATTGTCGCAGTGTTGTCTGAATCAGGTAAGATTTTCGATCTATAACTCTGATGCATGTAACCTCTGTCTATGAAATTCTCACATCCAAAGGACAATGTCGAAAAAGTCAGTCTAGTCCTAGACACTATTGAAAAAGTTGAACTAATCCTAGGCAATGTCGAAAAAGTCAACCTAGTCCTTTTGACTACAAAACTAATGAAAATTGCAAAGATCTTGTAACTGGTTTTGATATTCCCGAATCCGGTTCTAAAACTCCCAAAAGTGCACCTGCACACCGAGAAAAGGGGAAAAAGGTTGTGGAAAGGGGCTTGCCTTGGTCAAGCCCCTATATAGGAATCAACCTTGAAATGAAATAGAAATTGTATAAGGAAATGCAATCTAGATTTGAAACACAAATTACCTTATACCTCAATGATGCAATGCCTCTTTGGAGATGATCACAAGTGTTGGTGGAATAGCTTGAACTCCACAAAAACCTAATAGGAAATCATGAAACTAAACCCTTGAATGTTGGATGTTGTAGTTTTCCACAATGTTGAATTGAGGAAAAGAGAGAGGAAGAAGACTTGATGGATGAATGTAGATCTCCTTCCTTGATGTGAAACTCCTTTGCTTGGCCTCCAATGGGGAAATAAGCTAGATCTATGGAAGTAAATGCTTTGAATGCATGATGAAAATGATGGAATGAAGACTTGAAATGCTTGATGGCTTCCTTGCACTTGAATGTTTGATGGGCTTTAAATACTTGATGATGGATGCTTTCAATAATGAATGCTTGCTTGCACTTGAATCTCTTGAATGCACAATGATTTTCTTTTTGGTGTGGATAGCTTGCACACTAATGGATGGATGAAAATGAGAGGAAGAGGTCTCCTTTTATACACATTTTGGGCCAAAATTTTGCTAGATCGACCCCAATTAAAGATCTAGGAGAAAACCCCTTGCATCGGGCCCAAAGCTCACCAAAATGAAAATCCCTAGGACAAGGCCTACTTAGTCCACCTAGTCCTAGCATACTTTTTCAAATTCTACTCGGGACTTAGGGGACTATGCAAAAAGGGGTGATGAAAGCTACGGTCCACCTGGAAATCAGGGAAAATCCCAAAATCTAAAAATGCATGTAAAGGACTTGGGTGGAAGATGAATTGTGTAATAGGATGTAAAATGTGAAATCATGCATAAAAGTTAGATCCATTCTTGAGTTTTAAACAAATACTGTAAATTTGAAGGATGCAAAAGTGCTAGAAGGACATGAAAGCAATGTGGGAACCCATACATGCTAAAATGGGGCTAAAAATAAGCACTTGATAAGGGTGCTTACTTTTTAGGACAGTACATTCACCCCCCACTTTATCAAGTGTATGAGTCTACCTCATTCTCATGGTAAAGTAGCAAAGAATGCAAGGAGATAAGACATCACTAGGTTTAAGGACATAAGCCCCCAAACTAAGGATCTTAACTCATACATCCTTATGAAAAGATACATAAAACAATAACAAATGCCTAGAGATTACTAAGATACCAAGTCAACTAGTTGAAGAGACCTCGCTAGAGAAAATGTCTCAACCACTAATATCATACTCAGAAGGATATTGCAAGAGCACAAGTGGTCACTTGAAAAGAGAAAGATCATAAATCAAAGATAAGATACGACTCCATGATTTGATCAAATAGCCAAGTGTGTTATGCTAGGGAACCATAGAGGAGAGATCAAGATAATCATGAATGGCACATGCTAGGAAATTATGTTGCATTAGGTGATACTTGTGAGAGAGAGAGAGAGAGAAATCACCTAGCCCAGCAAGAGATTGTCTTACTATGAACCACATAAAGAAAGCACCACAAAAGATGACATTGAAAGTTCTAGCATTGTGTGTTATGCTAGTTCAATCCATCAAGGATTTGTCCTTAAGGAAAGTGTATTCAATAAGGGACCCGACAAAGAATGACCTATCCTAAGGGAAGGTAAGATTCCATAGGGATTAAAGAGAGGGGGATCTATCCTTAAGGAAAGTGTATCCAATAAGGGATCCAAAAGGTGATTAGTCAAATGACCAAATTTGTGTGGTCAGCCTAAGGACCAAGAATTTATGGTCTAGTAAATTTTGTTACACTAGTCAACCCATGAAAAATGATAGGTCAAGTGGTCTAGCAAAGTGTGTTATGCTAGTCAACCAATCCTGACAATGAAAAAGGAGAGTGATTTGGCCCTATCAAATTGTGTTATGCTAGTGAACTCTTCCTATCATGATCAAGATATATGGAATAAGGAGTGTATGTATGTCCCCCCTTAAGATGGAAAAATGTGTATTTTTTTGACATCTTAAGGAAAAGATGAAGATGGATACAACACTAGTAATACCAAGACAATATCCACAAGAAACACCCAGTACAAACCAAAGAGGTCACAACTCCTATGAGGTCATAGAAGGGATGAATGCAAAGAGATACCATGCAAGAAATGTAAAAGGGATCCTTGTGAAGGATGACACACTATTAGTCTCCAAGGTAAATGATCTATTTACTATAGAAACCCAATGGTGAGGAATGAAAACGGTTATGATCAAGGATGCATATCCTTAATGCAAATCAAAATTTCTATGTAAGCTTGGATATCACATGATAGACAAATACCACTTAACTATGGGAAAAGTAGATCCTGAGAGAATGAAAGAGATTGAAATAGTAACTTTTCCCCCCAAGTATGGAGACAATGATATGAAGAAAGAGGACCTATTATGTTACTCACAAAGTATGATCACATGATGCATGGCAATGAGCCCCCAAGGGATAATCTAGCAATGTTACATAGTATGGAGCGCCAACATAATAGGTATTCAAAGAAATCAGGATTGAAAAATAACTCATTGTGAGAATTTATGTAGATAATTTTATTATCAATGATTTTTTGAATTTCGTAATGTAAGGCTCGACATTCATTAGTAGAGTGATTATGATATTGATGATACATGTAGAAAGGAAGATTTATAAGATTTTGACTATGCTTCTTTTTCCATTTAGGTCTAGTAATCACCTTAGCATGAAGAAGGTTAGGCAAAATAAGTTCTTATTTAAAGGTAGATATAGAAGAAGTGTTAGATGATAAAGGAGAGGATGTGGAAAAATGAGACTCAAAACCAATAGGTTTCTCACTATTCTCAATTCTTTGTTGCACACATCTTAGACCATCTTTGGGATGCGGATTCATGATAGTGTTAACATTGAGAGTATTTGTTTGTGTTTTATTGTAAGGATTAAATCATAATCCATAAGAATGTTCATGTCCCTTGTTTCCTAAGGGCACTTGAATTCCTTGTTCATGTTTTCCACATCCATTCTCACTGAATCCATGTTTCGCAAATTAATGATAACTAGGGCCATTATGAGAAGCCATATCAAAAAGAGTTAATGGAGCCTTGTAAGTCACTATGTCATCACAATCAGGTTTGATGGTTTCCAATGATTCGTTAGGAGTGGAAGTAGAAACAAAATTGTTACTAAGGTCATCAAAAAGAGGAGTTGTTGTTCTAGATTCTTTGTTAGGTTTATCTTGTTTAAGTTCAAATGTTGGGACTTTATACTCTCCAACATAAGTTGGTGTAAAATCTAGGGATCCCCAATCATCATCCGAAAGGACAATAATAGAAAGAGGATGGTCCTAAGGTCGATATCTTGTTTTTGTTCAATGGATACGGGTTTATTGTTTGATTTAGTATGCAAACAACTATTTGGTCTATCATCTGCAAGAATTGTGTACATCAAATTGTTGTAGATAAACTTGACTTTTCAATGAAGGGTTGAAGGAAAAACATACATAGCATGTAACCAAGATTTTACCACAAAAGGTTATAATTAAGAGGTTCTGGCATCATATGAATATGAGTGTCTAGAATAATTGGACCTCCCTTGATAGGTAAGGTGATAATGCCCAATGTATTTTTAGCAATATTGTCAAAGCCACAAATATGAATGTAATCGGGTTTAATAGTTGAAAATCATATTTGATCTCTTTCAACATGTCCATAATACAAATATTTAGTCCATAGCCATTATCAGTTAAGGTCCTATGAATAAGATTACCATTGCTAAGGACAACTACCACAAGGGCATCATTTCGGTCTTGAACTTCTTTAGAAGGTAAATCATCTTGAGTAAACACAATTTGAGTTGGGACAAGAGTAGCATGCATGCATTGTAAAAAGGAATTGATGTTATCTTGATTGGGTGGTGGAGATGGAAAAGTGATTAAATCTTTTTTCAAAGCTTCATGATATGTAGGATAAGTTTGAAGAAGTTCCCAAAGAAATATATTGGCAGGGGTATTACGAAGTTGCTCTATTAAGTCATTCTCTGTTCCAAGATTTTGAGGAAGACGGGGTAGAGGAAGAATGGGTTGAAAAGGTGGGAGAGCGGTAGGAACAACTAGATTAGTAGGTTGAGGATTTTTTCTTGTGTGATAGGTGTGAGTCAGTACATGGTAATCTATAAAAAACTCCAAAGGACTCCTAAGATTTCCTTTCACAGTAATAATTGGCCTATTCAAAGTTTGAAAAGAACTTTGTTGAGGATATCCTTTAATCGTAATCACCGATGTAGTGAAATTTTGAGAAGAATGTTGAGGATAACCATTAATAGTAACTACATGTTTGTTAAGTTCTTGGGATGAATTTGATTGAGTGCATCCTTTGATAGTTATCATATGTTTTTTGGATACCATCGGTTGAGTATTAACAATAATGTTGACTTGATCAAGCTCTTGATTGTTCATGGGTTCATTAATAGAAGGGAGAGAATCAAAGAAATTAGTAATGATTTTATCCTCTTTTTGTAAGGTGTCATCATGAGTAGGGAAACCTTTAGAAGAGGGACTAGGAACTTCCATTAATGCTTCCTTCCTAGGAGTGTTAAATAAAGGTACGGTTATATTAAGAAATGTATTTATAATTTCCTCCTCATTCTCTAAAATATCCTCATAAAGGGGGTATGTCTTGGGAGAAGGAGAAACATCAAGCATGAATGTGTCATATTTAGAAGAAGTATAAGAAAGTTAAACCATTATATCATCTTCTTGAACCAAAGTTGTTTCATGAGGAAGAGAATAGTTAACATTATCATCTAGTGGTTCATCCCAAATGGGGAGATCGTTGAAAACTTTAGGAGAAGTATAATCATAATTCATCAAAGCTTTATTCCTAGAAGTCAATGTTTCACAAGGGTAATTATCAAAGTTTAGCAAGGTATGCTCATGGGGGAAGCACATATCAAGAGAAGAATTAACATCAATCTTCAACACTTCTCTTGAAAGAGAGATTTTTGAAAGAAGCGTTAAAAATATATTCTTGCACTAATATGGCCTCATGAAGAGGGGTGGCCTTAGGAGAGGGATGACCTTATAAAAGGGAGGCTAAACTACTATCACCTTGATAAAATAGATGCATTATAAACATGATTTTTTTTTTTCATCAACGTAAATGCACAAACAAGAAATGATTTGATCTAGATGAAATGCAATGATAAATAATGCATGAAATATTGTGCAATGGATCTATAAATGTAGATGCAAAAATGTAATTAAAAGATCTAAATATCTACAACACATACAATGTAGATCTAGACATCTAAATGCATAGAAAGGGCATGTAACACCAAAAATTAGAATGGAAATGTTATGAGTCGGGTTCACCAAAATGTATAATAGAAAATGGTAATCAGTGCTAGGATATAGATTATTGACAAAGGTCCTTTTATGCATTACAATACAAACCCACCCTTAAACAAATCTGATCAACACAACCCAAAAAGGATGAAGGGTTGCTAATGCAAGATCTAAATAAAAGAGGGATTTGGGTATTCCTTGTTGAATAAGTGTGATTGTGTGATGTGACTAATAGTAAATGATGAAATGAATATAAATATGATATGTAAAAGTGCAAGGATAAAATGGGAGGAATGAACTCACCTTGAAAACAAGAAGAAGAAGATTGATCTTCAGATCTGATTTTAATTGACACAAAGTTGTTGAAATCCAGTAAGATTCTAGATCTATAACTCCAATGCATGCAACCTCTATTTGTGAAATTATCAGATCTAAAGGACTTTCAAAAAAATTGACCTAGTCCTGGACACTATTAGACAAGTCGACCTAGTCCTTTTGACTCTAAAACTGATGAAAATTACAGGGATCCTATAACTTGTTCTGATATTCCCAAATCCAGCTTCATAACTCCCAAAATTGCACCTCCACATAGAGAAAAATGGGAAAAGTTTGTGGAAAGGGGATTTCCTTGGTCAAGCCCCTATATAGGAATCAAATTTGAAATGAAATAAAAATTGTATAAGGAAAGGTAATCTAGATCTGAAACATAAATTACCTTATACCTTAATGATGCAATTCCTCTTTGGAGATGATCACAAGTGTTGATACAATTGATTGGACTCCACAAAAACCCAATAGGAAATCATGAAACCAAACCCTTGAATGATGGATTTTGTATTATTACACAATGTTGGATTGAGGAAAAGAGAGAGGAAGAAGACTTGATGGATGAGTTTAGATCTCCTTCCTTGATGTCAAACTCCTTTTCTTGACCTCCAATATGGAAAGAAGATAGATCCATGGAAGGAAATTCCTTGATTGCATGATGGAAATGATAGAATGAAGAATTGAAATGTTTGATGGCTTCCTTGCACTTGAATACTTGATGGGACTTGAATTCTTGATGATCGATGCCTTCAATAATGAATTCTTTCTTGCGCTTGAATCTCTTGAATGCACAATGGCTTGCTTGTTGGTGTGAATATCTTGAATTCTAATGTATGGATGAAAATGAGAGGAAGAGGTATCCTTTTATACACATTTTGGGGCCTAGATTTCACAAGTTTGACCCCAATTAAAGCTCTAGGAGAAAAACCCCCGCATCAAGCTTAGAGCTCACCAAAATGCAAAGTCCTAGGACAAGGCCAACTTAGTCGACCTAGTCCCAACATACTTTTTCAAATTTTCCCGGGACTTAGGGGAGTGTGCCAAAAAGGGGTGATGAAAGCTATAGTCTGCCAAGAAATCAAGGCAAATCCCAAAATTAAAAAATGTATACAAAGGACCTAGGTGGAAGATGAATTATGTGATAGGATGAAAAATGGAAAATCATGCATAGAAGTTAGAGCTATTCTCAATTTTTGAATAAATAATGTTGATTTGAAGGATGCAAAAGTGCTAGAAGGATGTGAAATCAATGTGGAAATCCATACATGTTGAAATGGGGCTAAAAATGAACACCTAATAAGGGTGCTTATGTTTTAGGATGGTACAAGATGTTACACACTTCTTCATTGGTATTAAAGCACTATGAAATGTCTAGGGTACTTGTATAGTTGGTGTACCTTAAAGTGACAAAGAACATAAAGGTAACTTCATGGTTTGAACCTATGAAAATTCCAAGGTGTGTTGTAAGAGGAGAATTAGGTAAATGAGAAATAGTTGTAAAGAAAAAAATTGAGAAGTCCAAAGTTGTTTGAATACTAGTGGTTTGTGGTCTAGTTCAAGACATTTTGTAATGTACATAGTTGCATGTGAAACTCCACATAAGATAGACACAACTTTTGTATAGATCACTTGTTCCACCCCTATACAATCCTCCCACTTTTCCCCTATATGATTAGATGCTATTAAGTAGTGTTGTAGCTATTTTCTCCAAAATGAAGTCAATGGATCCATGCTTTCTATTGTGTTGTAATGTAGTTCCTTAGGTAGCCCTCCAACCACTTGTTCACAATCTCTACCTAACCATCCATTTGTGGATGGTAGCTTGTACTTGGTGAAAAATCCATACTTTCCAAGAAAAAAATTACCATCCAAAAAGTGTCGAGGAAATAACTATCCCCTCAACTGACTATGTTTTGTGGAAGGCCATGCAAACATAACACCTCTTGAAAGAATAACTATGCCACATGAGCTATATGAAATCCTATGGGAATGGAAAATAAATGGACATATTTGGTCAAACAATCCACCACAACATAAGTGCAATCCTTCCCTTGGACCCTAGGAAGTCTAGTGATGAAGGCCACCGAGATGCTTTCCCATTTTTTATCAAGTATTGGTAAAGGCTGAAGTAGGCATATAGGCAAGGTATGCTCAGATTTATTCTATTGGCAAGTGGCACATTCCCTCACATATTGTAGTACATAATCTTTGATGCCCTTCCAAGTGAACCTCTCCTAAATTTTCATATAAGCCTTGAGGCATCTTGGGTTTCCTTCCAAGGGTGAATCATGAACTTCTCTCAAAATATTCACCTTCATCTTTGATTCAGGTACCAAATAGATTCTATCCTTGCAATAGATTATATTATCAACCATAATGTACCTTCCATCTTGTATTTGAGCATCCATCAATTGGAATGAAAAGGTTTTCTTGGAGTACTTGACCAATAAGTGGGCCTTCCACATGCCTTCCAATTTGCAAAAATCTATGATAGTGAACATATGGTATGTCTCCTTGACAGTTCATCAGCCACCACATTCTTCTTCCCCTTCACACACTCAATGTCAAAATCACATGCTTGGATTTCGCTCACCCATTTTTGTTGTTGCTCATTCAAGTCCTTCTCTAGGAAATATCCATCTTTCCAAAAGGGATAGCCAATGGAAGAGAGGCATTTGCATTCCAAAAGGGATAGCCATCTTTCCCTCATTTTTACTCATCATTTCAATATTTTCTTCTCTTCGTTTTCCCTCCTCCTGTAACCTCCAACATATGTCGTTCTGATGAATCAGAAGCTCTGCTTCGCTTCAAAGCAGCCTTCAATGACTCTTTTGGCAAACTGAGCTTGGGGGTGAATGGAATAGACTATCGCATTAAGTGGCTTGCAATATCCTGCAACATACATGCCAACCGCATTGCCTCTCTTTCTGTTATTTTAATACCTAAGACATATTCTTTCCAGGCTGTGATATCTGAGAGCCTCTGCCAATTTCATTTTCTAACATCACTGACTATATCTGGAATACGAAATCTAGGAGCTACTGCGGAGGTGGATCATTTAACAGGAGGAGATTAACCTCTTTTTGGGAAGGAAGAGATAACCTGGCTCGAAGGGATTTACGTGCTCTGAAAGGGCTAGTGAGGCTGCAAGCTGTGATGAGAGGCCCCAGTGTGAGAAAGCAGGTACATATGATCATGCGTTGCATGCAAACACTTTCCTCCTATAGGCTCGTGTTAAAGCTCGCCGCCTTCATATGAAAATGACAATAGCTCAACACCAAGCTCAGTCTCTTCACAATACAGCTTCCAAGTAAGAGGAGAGATCCCTGGTCTTTCCATTTATCATCGGATGTGGCGGAAAGAGATATAAATGGGCGGTAGATCCCATTTTGTCAGAGGAAGCAAAGCTTCAGTTTCACAACACATTCGAGAAGCTTATGCAGGAATCAGAATGGAGGATGAATACAGACAAAAAAAATCTCAGATGTGGGAGGTCTTGCAGAGTCTCGCTTAGTTATGTCGACATAGGGATATTTTCTTTATTGGGAAATGGAGAACCCGCGATATGGTTTTGTAGAGGAACCATTATACATTTCGGCTAAGATCTAGGGGGCATCTCCACCTTCCTTACTGGTGTTGCAACCAAAAACTTCATTACATGTAGGTTAGACCTTCAAATCTCTACTTCATTTTATCTTTGGATTTTCTCTCAACGCTGAAGGTATGGATCTTTGTCTTATAATGATTGATTCCATAATTTGTAATGCTAGTCTTTAAGGCTCTAATTTTTCTTTTGTTACTATCATTCTTTTCGGTTATCCTACTCCGTGTAGCACTTTTGACTCTCTTATAACACTAGCATTATGTTAGGTGACATTTGATGAAATATTTCCTCCTATCCCTGGTTACTTCTTGATGACATGAATGTCTTTTTGCCAACCTTATTTTAGTTCTCTGTTATTGATTTAGTAACCGCCATTGGATGTTTCCCCTCTAATTTTTAGATCTGTAGTTTTAGATCTTATCTGGGATCTTCCCTCGATGTTTCACCATTTCCTTTGCACTCCTTATGTTTCAAAGGAAATTAGTTATCCTATATTCATTGACTTGCCTGTATAGAAAATGCATATTAGATAACATATTTTGCTAAGGTAGGGTCTCAACAATTTATCAGCCATGTAGTCACCATTTTTCTCAGCATGTCACATATTGCTTGGTGTATAGGCAATTCACATGCCTATCTTTGTGCAGATGTTTTTAAACTAAGGGTTTCCATCTTTTCACATTTCAAGGTTATCAGAGTAATATTTTGGACATACAAATCTTTCCAATATGTTTTTTTATTTTTATTTGGTTGTTATGAAACTATAGCTTATCTTTGAATGAAATAAGTTTGTCAAACCATAGAACCAAGTTATCTTAGTTGTAGCTTGAAGCAAATGGGGAAGTCTATTATTTTTGTTTTGTTTTCCTAGAAGTTGAAGACTGAATATTGACCAAATCCATTCTATACTTTATGATATTTTATTTAAGAATGTTTTCTATATGTATATAAAGAAATAACTGAATGGAAGAGATGTGTATTGTTGTTAAGGGCATAAGATTGAGACGAAGTTGAAGTATAGGAAAAGCTAGATAATTGACTAGAGTTGGTTGTTATTTACTTATCTATGTTTATTGTATCATGGATTCCTATTAAGGATATGTTTAATTCATTGGTTCTTAAACATCTATTCAAAGAAAATAGGCATTCAATATGCTTAGGGAAATTTTGGTATTTCTATGTTCTATAACTAAGTGTTTGATTACTTTTCTTGAGCTATCTTTGATATTACTAAGAAAGAGTGAAAATTGAGAGTTGGAACTAAGAATTTGAGATATTTTATATTGCTGGAATAAGGGTGTTGTTAATTTCCAATGTTGCATAATCATGCTTGAACATTATGATGTCTTTTGATAGTATTGAAGGTATGTATATAAATTCACAATTCCATTACTCCTTAGTTTTACTTTGTTAGATTACTTCTAGCTGGGTTGGGTATCTTTCATGTCAGGAAAGATTCCGGAGAAGTGTTACTACTTCGTGGTAGGGTGGAAACGCACTCCCACAATATTCTCTCCCTTGCTGAATTTTGTGAATAGGTTTTTGAAACTTTCTTCAGGAAGAATTTTCCTTTACAGTGCTATACGCTTCTTAGAATTCGACATGGTGGTATTTCTATACTTGATGTTTACATTTATCAGAAGAAATGGAAGTTCATATTTGATCTAATGTTAATTTTACATTGTTTGGATTTGATAGTTGGTCAATATCTCTTTGATTTGGTATTTAGACAAGTTGGTCGAAATCTTTTTATTGAGTCGATATAACATCTGTTATTGTGATTATGCTAGTACATTCGACGGAGGGTTGACATTCCACTTTTCTTGGACTTAGAGGTATTCCTTATCTTTTCGACTATTTTGGTCATAATTCTACTTCTTGTATTCCTATATTCTTGGAAATCTCTTTGTATCTAGTCGATTTGTATATTCGACCTTTGTCTTATTAACCGACTCCATTGTCTTTTATGCAAATTGCTAATGTGGCTTTTGTGTCGAAATTCCAGTCATTACAATTATAGTCGGCTATGCCTCAACAAATTTCATCATCATGATTGGAATCAAGACTCTTTGAGTCTTAACATAAGAAAATCTCATCAACCTTGCAACTCTTTGGATTTGTAAAAATTCTTCTTTGTATTGGAAACTTTTTAATCTATTGATCTATTTGAATTTTTTTAAAAAAGAATATTACATTAAGCAGTGTTCCCTATAGACACATCCCTTGGAATTTTTTGGTCATTTGTGGGAATAGAGATGGCATAACAAGGATAAAACACTTTGTTGTAAAACACCCCCATAAAGGCCCACCCCAAAGACAACTTTGTAGATGCAAGAATGACAGGCGAATGTGCAGATGTCCTTGAATAATCTAGGAGAGCAAGAAATCACCGACCTGATTAAAAAACTCTTTTATTTTAACATTATTTAAAAAATAAATATAAAACCCTAATCTTGAACCAAAAAAGGGCCTCTTGGACCCATCCTCAGAAAGTGCTAGCTCATGTTCTATTGCAATCATGAAAAGAGGAAGAAAGGAAGAGGAAATCCCCTACATACTATTAACAAAATATTCATTTAACATTGAAAATGATATAACAAAAAAATAGAGTGCATGTTAATGGTCTTTGTGACTTTGAAGGCTTTAATTTTGGCTTAGTGACAGGGGCTTTGCCCCTCAATCTCAGTCTATACTACAAGCGATTTCTCGTGACTATACAATCAAATCCATGCTGAAGTTTTAAAAATAAAATAAAATAAATTGTTTTGGGTTGCACTATGTTAAATCTTGAGTAATTTAATTCCATCAATTAATAATTTAATATTGGTTTGCAGACTTAATTACCATTCCGAGTAATGTTACTATGGTTACAATCAAATGATTTAGCAAGTAAATGCAATGATCCAAGTGAAGATGCCTGGCTTTCACACATGACATAGGCACTACAACTTGTTGTGGCTCTCTTTGTCAAATTCTATTCTCTAGTGAATCCCTTGGGAACATATTGATACTTGTGATTGATATTATAAAACTAATCAATTCAAAATTTGGCTAGCTTTGGTATATCTAAATTTACATTCATTTATTTGATGAATAATGTTGGAACTTGGTATTCTATTTTGAGACGATGAATGACAATATTGTATTTAAAACACAACTGCAAAAAATAATGTGAGAAATCACTCAAATTATTTACAACATGGTTGATATTGAGATATTGAATAGTGCAAAGATGGTCCTACAAAGTCTAATAGGAGTCTTCATCAATTTTCCCTCAAGATAGGATGAAAACATATTAAGATTCAATGTATCTGATGCAAAATGTGATACATCAATGCAAATTTGTATAAAATTTGGCTTCTGAAAAAAAATTGTAGCATCTTGTACTAGGTTTTGTAATTAACTTTTATATATTTATTTTAATAGTTGCACACTGTCCCTTAAGTCTGGAAAAAATTGGCATGAAAAAATTGAGACATGGTTCATTAAAGAAGTAATTAAACACAATTTACCAAGTCTAAGGCAGCTCCAAGGAACAACACAATTACTATTTTAAATCTATCTTGTGAAATAGACAGAATTGAAAATTATAAGAAAGCTTCTAACCATGGCTGTAAACCCCACACTTGAAAAGAAGAAAGGCTTCTTTATATAATGTCCTCCGTTGGGACTTTAATTATCCTAAAATTTCCAATTATAGTCTTTTGATTTAGAACCTGCAATCAAATTAATTATCAATATGTGAGATTCCTTTTGAGGCTTTATTCGATGATTCATCCACGTTATGATCAATTCAAGGGCATGAAAGTACATCCATCATTTGGCCTCTTAAGAAGTACAAAGATACATCCACCATATCAGCCTCCTTAGAGTATTATGAGATTTGTTCTGTATTATGAATTTGAGGTGCATTCAGAGTATTTTGTGATGTTCAATGGATAAATTATTTTCCAAAGGGGTAAAGATTCTTTGAATGTTTTGAAATGCATAGGTTTCATTGTATATATTGATAATATGATATTAGCTAGAACATGACATTTTCCATTATCTATTGGGGAAATGTTTATTTTAAAATGTTGTGTTACCAGATTCGCACCTCCACCCCCTACCTCTGGATGTGGATGCGTCTGCGCATGGATGCAAAGGTAGGATGCACTCGGATGCACATAAGGAGTGCATCCAACCCCTGTGGGTAGATGCACTCCTTGTGCACATCTTGGCACATCTAGAGAGCATCAAGATGCTAGTGCCCATTTTTAATTGAAAAAACTTTTAAAAAGTGAGTTTTAACTTATAACATGTGCATTTTAAAAGGGTTTTTTCTTCCACAAAACCATAAAACGGTCCTTTATGATATCATTCATTGTTAAAACATATCATTTTGTTTGCTACTTCACTCTCTTTTCATTTGGTCTCCATTTTGGCATTTCGAAGGGCAAGTGATTATTTTCGAAGGGGATCGTTTGTGGGGTGCCAAATAGCTTCCAAAGGTAAGCATTTGATCATATTCTTTAGTCTTTTAATGAATTTTTTCAAGTTTGGGATGAAATTTTTTAAGTTTTTTTCAATTTTTTTTAAAGAAATAAAGAAACAAGTTTACTTCTCTGTTCTAATATTTTGTACCTTTATTTTTCACTTGTATGCTTGTATTTCTTAGTTTTATTAAATTTAAATTTATTTAATTTCTTATAATAGCAAGAAATCAAATTACAAGAATGGTCAATGGTGAAATTTTAGTAGGTGGGGAAGGAATCGACAAATTCAAATTGATATAGGATCTCTTTTATAGAGACATACCACAAGAATTTCATAGGTTTGAAAAGGTGGGGCATATATCTGGAGGTGTAATTATTATAATACTAAACCCAAAATAGCTCATATTCTCGAGTGAAACTTCACTTATGGGCCCTATTGGTAAGGGGATGGGAATGTGTCTAGGCCTAGATAAGAAGGGGTTGTCTCTCGCACAAATAGTAAGATTTGTAAAAGAAAAAGATGAGGCCGATAAATTGGTTCTAAGATCAAAACAAAGTGCTTATACTAGTGGAGTTAGAAAGAAAAAAAATAATGATTTTACCCACTGGTTCAGTTGCAGCCTACAAACATCTATTCTTGCCTATAGCAAAAGATGAAAATGAGGTACACATTACCACCCACAAAAGAGGTCCATTGGGAAAAGGCATTAAAAAAGGATGCAAGAGACATTGTTGAACACAAAATTGCACATTTCTATGCCAATGGATTTCCTTTTAACCTGGTGAGATCACCATATTGGCAAGAAATGGTGTCGACAATTAATAGTGCACCATCAGGTTTCACAAGTCTTGGGTTTGAAAAGGTTTGTACCACCTTTTTGCAAAGAGAGAGGAATGCTATAGAGATCTCCCTTCAACCGATTAGAGATTCTTGGATTGATTCAGGTGTTTCTATTATTTTCAATGGATGGGAAGATACTAGAAATCTTTCATTGATTAATGTTATTGTAGTGTCCCCCAAAGGGGCAATGTTTTTTAGGGCAGTTGATTGTGGAGGGGAAGTGAAAGATGCACAATTCATTTCTAGAATTCTCATTGAGTTCATAGAGATAGTGGGTAGTGAGAATGTGGTCTAGGTAATCATAGACAATGCAAAATATTGTAGGGGTGCAAGTGCTTTGGTTGATACAAGACATGAACATATTTTTGGACACTATGCACCACACACTCTCTCAACTTGGTGATGCAATAAATTGACACTCAAATAGAGTGAGTGAAACAAATATACGAAGAAGGTGAGGATATCCAAATATTTGTAATGAACCACCAAATGTCACAATCAATATTTAGATCTTTCTCAAGATTGGAGTTGTTGAAGGTAAATACTAAGTTTATTTATTTATTTAATTTTGTTTATGTCATGTTCATTTATCAATTTGTATATAAATTTGCTTAATATTTTTTTAATGTGTTATTTACATATTGATGTTGTTATTAACTTACTTAGGTTGCTAAGACCCGATTTGCATCTCATACTATTGTTATGAGACAACTTCTAACAGTGCTAGAGGCATTGTGTCAAATGGTTATTTGCAACCAATGGGGTGTATGGAGGGATTCACATTTAGAGAGGGCCCAAAGGGTCAAGACATTGGTCTTGGATGACAATTGGTGGGCTCGTGTGGAATATGTATTGGAATTCACTGAGCCTATCATGACTATGCTTCGATTTGTTGATACAGATGCACCTTTTTTCAGGGATGTCTATAATGGCAAGGACACAATGGTAGAGAAAGTAAAATTGACAATAGAAAAACATGAGAATGACCTCGTAAAATGTGAAACCTTATGCAATAAGGTGGAATTAATCATTCATGATCATTGGAAAAAGATCACCGCCCCATTGCATCTCCTTGCATATGCCCTATCTCTGAGGTACTATAGCAAGGAAGGATTTTCTATGTGAGGAAGATTAGCACCATATAGAGATGAAAAAGTTGCTAATGGGTACCAACAAACATTTACTAGATTCTTCCAAGATGAAGAAGTTAGGCAAGAATTTGGCATGTTTGCCTCAGGAAGAAGTCATACTCCAACAACTATTAATGACCGATTCCTCGTAGAAGTCGTCACATGGCGGTACCTTGGTAAAAAATTTGGGTATCTCCAACCGCTTGCAATCAAGATCCTCTCACAAATAATTTTTTTTTGTTTTTTTGTTTCACCACTTGTCTTATACAATATAGCACTTAACATTCTTTAATTTACTTTGCATTTTTTTTAAAAATTGTGAAAACTATCCAAGTTGCAAGTTCTTCTGCCGCTGAACGAAATTAGAGTACATACTCCTTTATCCACTTAGTGAAGGGTAATTGCTTGGGTTCAAAAAAAGTTGAAGACTTGGTTTATATTTATTCCAACTTGCGTCTTTTGTCACGTAAGGAGGATCACTACAAGAATAGGGCAGTGAAGCTTTGGGATGTAGCCCTTGAATGTGCCAACTTGGATGCAACCATTGAGGATCTTACTAGACTCACTACAATTTATGATGATGTTGATTACATCCCTACACATGGTGCATCTAGTGCGAGTGGAACTGCTTTGAGTTCAAATGATCCTGAACTTGTAGCAATTGGAGATGAAAATCCACTAGATGATTTTCCTGACAATCCTTTTGATGATGATGAATAATGAGCTACATTTTGTAATTGTAATGATTTTCTATTTGGAATTGTGAACATAGACATATGTGATATAGCTTATTTGAATATTTGTGTGCTATCAATTGACATTTAATATTTATCTTTGGCATTTGACATTGATCAATGATAAAGTATCATATTATCAAATGATTTAATTTGTATATTTCTTTAATGTTTTGTATATATGTGTGTGTGTGTGTGTGTGTGGGGGGGGGGGGGGGGGGGTGCACACACACCCAAATGTATCCAAAACCCCTAAAAAAATTGGCACGGGCTAGCCTCCCGATGTAAAATCAAAATATTGATTTTTTTTTCAGATCTGCAAAAACAAAGCAATTTTTTTGCATTTTTGTTGTTGTTTTCTACCATAAACCTTTCCAATCATGAAGTTAGTCAAAGATGACACATATTGTAAAAAGAACTTATAAAAGCTTAACTGTTGACAAATTATGTGCTTCTTATCTCTCAGGAAAAGGTATTGAATTATGAATTTTAAGCGAAAATGGCCATTGAACTCTATGCAAGGCTTTAAGATATTTTTTTAGAATGCATGATCTTCTTGAATGTAAGTAGTATTATTAGGGATAAAATAAAATGGAGTAAAAATCATATAGAATTTCTTCAAAACCCCTATGATAGAAATTTTGCAACTTAATTACATGATTGCGTAAGATGCTCTTATGCAGTTAGGATTTAGGTTTGTGAACAATGTCGTTGAAAGTATACGAAAAGAATTTCATTTTTCATTCATAAATAAATAGAAGATAAAAACTCGAATGGAATAGGGCTCTTTCCTTGCCAAAGGGGCTATTTAATTTAATTTTAGTTCATGTCATTTTGGAAAAAAAATGTTTTTTTTTTAATACATGGGAGTATCCCCGCAACCTAGCCCAGCACCCAGCAGCCCGTATCTTGGGTACCTATGCGAGCTAGGGCGAGACTAGTCCTCCAAGGAGTGGAATCAACCGCCCGCAAGCCATCCCACCCTTTAAAATCCAAGATGGAGTCAAACCCGAGACCATGAGTCGTCCACCCACAACCTCAAGCCAACTCACCTACCCGTACGGGCTTTGGAAAAAAAATGTTATTCCAACATGTTCTTGGGCTATCTGACTTTCCGAAGGGAAAAAAACCAGTCTTTTAGGGTTTGCACTTGAAATTTAGTAGGGTTCTTCATTATTTATGTTTCAATTTTCGACAGAAAAAATGATTTGTTCATATTAATGGACTAGGTCAAGAAATAATTCTACCTACCAGTCCAAGCCATCCCACCCTTTAAAATCCGCGATGGAGTCAAACCCGAGACCATGAGTCGTCCACCCACAACCTCAAGCCAACTCACCTACCCGTATAGGCTTTGGAAAAAAAATATTATTCCAACATGTTCTTGGGCTATCTGACTTTCCGAAGGGAAAAAATTCAGTCTTTTAGGGTTTGCACTTGAAATTTAGTAAGATTCTTCATTATTTATGTTTCAATTTTAGACAGAAAAAATGATTTGTTCATATTAATGGACTAGGTCAAGAAATAATTCTACCTACCAGTCCAAGCGTTGCAAGGTTGCAGATCTATGGCAGTAATGCCGTTTAACAAATTCAAATAACTATAGACTATTCAATAAGTTCCAGACATAGAAACCGAGCAATTAAATATCTAAACAGTTAAATCCAACAGTTATTTAAAGCATAGAAGATAAAAACACGCCTTACTCTGTATATTTGGCATTTCGTCTTCTTCTCCACATGTAATTTAATGACCTGTATTCTCTGCCTCCTGTCTTTGCTGCGGGCTTGGTGGATGTTGCATCTTTTCTAATGAGGCCAGGGTTTTCGGCCTGAAAATGATCTGCAGCAAACGCAGGAGCAAGAATGCTGTTGAGAACCGAGCTTTTAATTCAATAGATTATCCATTGTTGAGGCTGAAAGATTTCGGAAAAAAATTACAACACATTAAAATTCCAAAATAAACCTTACAAATTTGCATTGTGGAAAACAATTTGGTAAATTTGCATCATTTCTAATGAGGCCAGGATTTCCGGCATGAAAATGATCTGCAGCAAACGCAGGAACAAGAATGCTGTTGAGAACCGAGCTTTTTGATTCAATAGATTATCCATTGTTGAGGCTCAAAGCTTTCGGAAAAAAATTACCACACATTTAATTCCCAAAATAAACCTTACAAATTTGCATTGTGGATGACAATTTGGTAAGCTCGCTGCCTTCCTTTCATGTTAACCCGGACACAGATCATTAACAGGTTCGAATTTGGAACAAGGCAATTTCTGCATTCCAATCTATTCCAACTATTTGCACAATATATATTGAAATTAAAATTTGCACACACAAATTCAAACTGTAGAAACACATACCTAATCTATTCCAAACAAGGGTTAAAGATTGTAAAAAAAATTGCACACACTAATTCAGACTGTAGAAACTCATACCTAATCTATTCCAAACAAGGGTTAAAGATTGTAAAAAAATTGTTGGCAAATAAATTATTTGTGCCGTTGAACAGTAACAGAAAGGAAATTGATTGAATGTAAATTTTTTTTCAACAAATGTCACTCAAAATCTTCCACAAATTCCATCTTATCACAGCATAATCTTTTAATCCGTCCTTTCCCCATCTTTAATTTTTTTCAGTGCAAATGCATTTATTCAAGCCCACTTTCCACGAAATGCATTTTCGCAATCAACGGTAAAATCTCATCTCATTTTGTGAGATCTTATCTACAATTTAAATTTATATATGTGGGTGCACGGTTAATGACGAGTTGTTGAAGTTTGGGCGCCAAAGTATTATTTGTCTTCAATTTCTGTTCCACATATCATTTAACTAATCATAATTTACATTCTGAAAATATAGATCGTGTTCGTATTGGGTTCAATATTGTATGATTTTTTATTTATTTTCAATAATATAAATTTATATTTTTACATTGTTTGGTAGGGCAAGAGCACTATTCCAATTTCACTCTTGTTCACTTGTGTTTTTAATTATTAATTTTAAAGAAATTAAAAAAATTATTAATAAATATATATGTAGTTGTTCATTTGTACTTCCAATAGTGAATTTTCAAAAAGTAGGCAATTTTTGAATGCTAGACATTTGAGCATAAGTATTGACAATTTTTGAGGTAGTTATAGTGCACGGTTATTGGGGCATCTTTAAATAGGTATCAAGTGACACTTTGAAATGACCACTTTTTGATCCTTCCGCACAATGGATCCCACAACGTCTGACATTACTACCTAGAACCTATGGCTATAAGCAATTAAGTCACATATGGAGATACCAACAAATAATCATCAAAATCCAATATAGTGTTTAGGAGATGTGGGTACGCAAGGTTAGCTTTAACAACTACTAGTACGTTTCCCCTGCTCTCTCACATCTTGATGATGGATCGCAAAGTGTGATCTGCAATGTTGATGTTAAAAATAGAGTGTGGTTTGAAACATTGATGCTTAAAATAAACACACAATCAAATCCAAAAGCTACTAGGAGAATTCAAATGAATTGTAGGAATATAATAACATGAATTTTTTTTTATTTCTAGTACAATGGACTCAAAATTTATAATTATGTAGAATTTTATTTTTGTAAATACAAGTTTTAAATTTTAAGATTTTGATTAAGTCGGGTAAGAAATTTCTTCATTAGTTATTTAAAAATAAATAAAAATTATGAAATATTATTATAAGGTTTAACATGTATTTATTAGAGTTTATGTAAATTTTTGAAGAATTTTTATTTTTTATATATTTATTTATTTATGATATTAAGATATAGTGTTGGAGTTACTAAACAAATCAGAAGAGCATCAATTTTTTTGTTAGGCTAGGGGTATCCTTGCGGTCTAGCCTAGTCTAATGGCCCAATCTGTCTTACCTTGAGCTTACATATTGTCAAGTTAGGGTCTAAGAAGGGGCGAGCGGAGGTGAGACAAGTTCCTTAGGGGGATTCACAACTCATAAGCAAAGCCCCCTCTTAAACTCGGGAGGGAGTCAAAATCAAGACCTATGGGGAACAAACCCATAGCCTTAACCAACTCATCTACTTGTGCAAGCTAAAGAACATCAAATTTTTAACACATTACTAATAATTTTTGTATAAGCCTTTTGTATATGTACATGAGTTAAGATAGGTAGGTATAACTTAAATTTGTATGGTTATAGACCTAACTCATATATGGATCATGTTATTATTGAGAGAGACTAAATCTAGTCAGACGTCAAAGTATCATCACTACCATTACACCACAATATTTTAGGATATATTTGAAATATAATGAAATTAAAAATGTTAGTTTAAAAATCATAAGTCATGTTCTAATAAGATGTTAAAATACAACGTAGTTGCAAAATGTTGCAATACACATTATACTAAATAATCACAAAAATATTAATGTAAAAATAAATTATAAGATTAAAACTAAAAAAGTGTTAGATCATATTTATTTCTCTTCTCCTTTATATGTAAATAATTAGGTGGTCGTTGTGTTGTAAAAAATGTCATTAGTCTAATTATTATTTAAGGAAGTCATCTTTAAAATAATTTAAAGTAAAGAGATTAAATCCAACAAAATATAAAAACACATTGTTGTAACCTTTTCTTTTAGATTTTTCTATATAAAAATATTATTAAAAGCTTAGTATTTAATTTAATAATTATTATCGTTGAATTTTTAGATCTCATTAAATTTTTTATTTATTAGATTTGACCCATGTGTCTCAAATTTTCAAGATAACTTTCATAGGTGCTCATGTTGTTAATGACCATTTTTTCCCCATATTGAAAATAATAACAAGACAGGTCATTTACCACACACAACCCATCAAGCACTTGATATTGGAGTTGATGATTGATAAATGTAATCATTTGCTTTGGAATTGTCACCCTTTAGTCTCTTTATTTATTGGTAAAACTTTAGAAGCATGTACAAGTTTTTAATTATGTACGTTGATGAATATATTCAAGAGACAAGGGATCCCTTGCAAAACAAAGGAACCATTAAGTTGTTTGTATTGTTAGTACAAACATGTATAATAATTTTTAAACTCCATGTTTTGTGCATTTGATGATATGGTTTGATTTTCTAAATATTTGACATCTTCTCTATATTGATAATATATAGAGGTAATTATAAGCTTCTAGTTTTCTTAGTTTTATTATTTTTTCGCCAATGTGAATTGAAATTTTATTAAAGACATGACTTCTAACTTGGGAGAAAATGGGCACTTTCATCATCTTTAAATATAATAGTTGTGCTTCATGTCATATTGTATTATAAATTTGAAGAACATCTTAATCACACATATAATTCAGTTATTTATATTCTATGCCAAACAAATATAATGGTGTGAACTCTTCAACATATTTGCTCTACAATATATGCATAAAATGAATCATATGACATGTCGACATGCTAGGAGATGTATTTCTTGTAATTGCTTTTGTGACATCTTTTGTTTCCCTCTCCTATATTTTACTTTGACATAGCTATTATTTGCATAATCATTAAGACATGAATGATTTTTTTATATTCATTTCGAAGATCATTGTGTTGCAATTTTCATTATACAATTTTGTAATTGTAGTTTTATTAGGATGCTTTATTGTCTACAATATATTTTACCTCAAGAATTCGATTATTGTTGTTTTGTGCTTTAAAGCTCTCAAATCACTTTCATTCATAACACCTTAGAATTTTTCTAATGTGTTGTCTCTTAGACACCTCTTAACCAAATCATTGGTATTAGAATGCATTTTCTATCATGCCTTAATGGTATTATATTTTTCTATTTCTTGGCATTATTTTCTTATTCACAAAATGTTTGATTTTTGTATGATTGGTTTGCATACTTGTGATCTTATCTTCCTAATCATTTTTAATGACCTTAGGAAATATTAGATAAATCATACACTAAAGATTCTAAATGCATAATCCATAATGTTTTTGCAATTATTTCTAGATTTGAATGTGTGTACGTTTTTGTATCAACATTTTAGATCACACTAGACGTAGATTTACAAAGGAAAATAGATTGTTAAACTTTTTTTTAATAGTGAATTCAATCTCCTTTAGACTTATCAACTATATCAGTATGTTATATTATGAAGGTTAAACAATTTATAAGGTACTTTGTATAAATCTTGTTATTTCTGTATTTGAAGGTAAAATAGACATTGATTCTTTAAAAATTATCAAAATCTATGTAATGTCTATAATCCTAAGTATGAGGCATTTGAGTCACTTTCTAGCCTTGGGCAAGATTTCAAACTTTCCCAAACTAGAACCCCTTTCCTTAATTCCTTGAAGCCCTATTTTCTACTTCCTTTTATCAAGCTAGATTCAAAATTCTATCTCCTTGTTCACTTGACACCTTGATTCTACAACCCACACTTCTCCACTGATACATTTCTCTTCAAAACTTTGGGGATTTTGATGATAGTTTGCCTATGCAAAATTGTAAAAAGGGAATCTCAACCCACAAATCCTAGGAGTTACATCATATTGCATCTTAATGCATCAGAATGCCTCCTTTCAAATGCTTAACATTAGACCTTTGCAATATTAATTGTTCATTCTATTAGTAAGTGCATCCCAAAACCATTACATTCTAGCATTTACATCCATGGAACCCCGCCACTTAAATGCATGAATATATATTATCACAATGTATATTTCTTATAAGAATCACATGCACATGTAAGTTTATCTTTCATTGATCACATCTAAAATAGAGCTTTGGATAAATCTACTGAACATAGTTTTTTTAAGGTTTATTTTGGTTTCCTAGCATCATCATCTATTCAACTATCTTACACAATTGCTCTACTAATTAAAATATCTCCAATTTAAAAGGAATTTTGATAAAATAGCTAATTTATTTTAGCACATTTAGCACATAATAACAAGTACTAAGTACAATGTAGTGCACAATGCTAAGTACAAGTAGTGACATGGTCAATGTTGAGCATCATACAAGTTCAAATTTGGTGATAGAGTGTGGGTTTAATTGCAAAAAGAAATTCCATTGGACTTCATTGCAAGTTTTATCCTCTTTGATATAAGCCATCCCCTAATTTATAAAGAGGGTTGGAGATAATATTGTTGAGCTTAATCCTCTAGGATTTTTGGTCTATATTCAATTTATTCTTTTGTCAAGAGGACAAATAATCTCTAATTAATTTTGGAACCTATTGGTATAGGGAGCACACATTAAAGTTGCATGGATAATTGATCTCTTTTTAGTTAAGAACCAAGAACAAAGTGTATCCATTCCAATAGATTTTTCCAATGTCCAATTTTAGCTTCAAGCATTTAAAATTACACAAGCCTTCTACTCAACAAGATTTGATCTTGAGTGGAATCTTTGTGATTCATTCAATTTTCTTAGTAGACCAAGGACCACTTGATAGGTCTACATGTAATTTGAACACTAAACTCATGTATCATTTGTTTCAACATTTTGTTGACACTCTAGGTATTTTATCAATATTAATTAATTAATCATAATTACTATATTTTAATAGAAATATACCAAGTCATTGATACTTGAGTCAAACATGTAAGGAACATCATATATAGTAGATCATCAAAACAAGTCATGTTTTTTCTCATGAAAATTGGGTTGACTAGAATTCAAGTTGCATAACATGTCCTACATCTTTTAAAACTATCATAGAAAACACTACTTCATTAAGAGAGGAAAATTAATTTAAGAAGATCTATCACTTCAATCATTCTCATAAAGAACTAACAATCATACTCCAAAATTTCAATTCATATTCTATGATGTCTGTGTGTTCACATCTGGGTCTAGGGAAAGACTCACTGGTAGGAATAGATAGAGATATATATAGATTCTAAGTGATAACAAATGAATAGGTTAATGTAGGAAACACTCTCTATCCTTATTTGAGGCCGACATTTATATACTATGTACTATATCTATTAGAGTCTTGCTTGATCTTCAAAAAGGTCAAGAATGCCCCTAAAAAATATACATATACATATACATATCGAAAAGAAAAGCGTCTTGCTTCATGGAATTGTTGCACAACCAATGGAATGGAATCATAAAATCCATAACGATCTTTTATTATACTTCCCGCTTGAAAGTAGCATGCACACATTCATAATACCGCTTGGAAGCAACATGCACACATTCATAATACAAATTGCACATATACATATACATATATACACAAACAATTGCATTTCTTAAAATTGTCACGATGTCTCTTTATCTTCCCTTCTTAAATACATTTCTTATAACATAGCTATTACTCCTATAAACATTAAAATTTAGATGCATATTCCTAAACATCCTTTGTCTTAAATCATCAGATTAATCAAACGAGGAATCACCCCAAAGTGTATCAATGGGGAAAGCTCAAAACCTCCACTTGAGCATATTCATCAAAAGAGCTCACCCTAGCCAATGGACATAAGTGGTCTAAACTAGTCACTTGGTATTTCACACAACTCCTTTCCATTGCAATCCCCTTATTCTGCCTTAAATGAGCTAATGACATACATAGACAAAAGCTTACAAACCATTTCAATAGATCCTTGAAACTAAAGTCACATTTCGCACACTTCAAAAGCAAATTCTTTTTTGAGAAATGCTCAACAATAATCTGACATAACATGGAATTTTCTTTCACTTTAGCTTTGGAAAATTACAAGAAATGCAAAACACATTAGGCCCACTTGAGGGAAGAACAACTTGGTCGGGAGGTTATTCTGTTTTTGTACCCACAAATCTTGACATATACACAAACTTGGTCTCTCTTTTTCTGTGGGCTCAATCTCCGTACTGAAATTTAAAGGAAAATATCATAGTTTTTGAGAAGAAAATATTGGAGTTTTGTTGGATATAACAAAAAAAAACAGAGTTTCAGGGCATTTTGAGAGGAAAACAATGGCGGAAGAAACAGAGGAGCAGTCATTGGAGTACACATCAACATGGCGACTTGCAAGTGTGTGTTTCATGTTCGTCGTTACATCTGTCTTAATTGCCACAGGAATTCAAAGACTTGGAAAGGTATGTTCTATAACAGATTCCATGTGGGCATTTTTACAGTCAAAATTCATCATTTAATATATAATCGCAGAAATTAGAGAATTCAGTTTCATACTGTCAAGGATCCATGATTAAGCATGAAGAGATCTGTTCTGTTTTCTCCTAGCTTTTATTAGTTCCAAGTTTAGAATTTCTGCATTTGTTTTTGAAGATCATAACAAGCATTGCAATCCAGAAATTTTTGTTTAAATCTTGTGTGGGCATGAATCTCAAACGATTGTAACTGTAAAACAGTGAAATCTAACAGTAGAGACTTCTTTAAATCCTTCAAAACAACCGGTTGAGGGTTTGAATTTTTTTTTTTTTTTACATCTTACCAGTCAAAATATAGAACTGTTGGGTTAGTTTTGTTGGAATTGATCAATACATTCACAAGTTAAATATATCTTTAATATATCTTGATTTTTTTTAATGAATAGTTTCATTTCTATTAAATAAATATAAACGTTACATATTGTTATCATTCTTCAAATAAATAGTGAAAACTACAAATGTTAAGATAATTTTAAAGGTAAGATTAATTTTACTTTTGATTAAGGTATTCAGAAGCAAAGGTCCAAAGTCCTAATAAAAGAAGTTCAAGGTGCAAAGCATAATCAATCCAAGAATGGCCAGAACTAGCACATTAATAAAAATTAATATAGTCGGAGTTCAATATGGCAAAAAAGTAAATAAGGAAAAAAACAAAAACTTAAGAGAGCAAGGAACCCCAATCTTTAGAGAGGAACTTGTACATATTTTTGGATGATGAGATGATAACTCGAAAAGTAAAAATGAAAAGGTTTGGTTTGAGGAATATACTCATAAACAATATGGGCTGAATTTTAGAATTATTAAAGTGGCCACGTGTAGAAGTTGACATGTGGATACGTAAAGTCAATATAGAAACAAAAATTTGATTTTTTTTGTTTGATTGAGAATCTTAGTCATTGTTGTGGAGACATCATTGTTTGTTATTAGCTATGCAATGTAAGAAATATAGGCCTTTTGGATAGTCACACAATTTTGTCCTCCTAGCATACATAATGGGGCCATAGATGTGTATAATAGAAAATGGTGAGCAATGCTAGGATATAGATCACTCACCAAGGTCCTATTATGCATCAGAGTACATTAAACCCACCCTTAAACAAATCTGATTAGCACAACCCAAAAAGGATGAAGGGGTGCTAATGCAAGCTCTAAGTAAAAGGGGGATTTGGGTATTCCGTATTGAATAAAGTGTGATTGTGTGATGTGAATAATATGTAAATGATGAAAGCAATATAAATATGAATGAACTCACCTTGAAAACAACAAGAAGAAGATTGACCTTCAGATTTGATTTTGATTGTCGCAGTGTTGTCTGAATCAGGTAAGATTTTCGATCTATAACTCTGATGCATGTAACCTCTGTCTATGAAATTCTCACATCCAAAGGACAATGTCGAAAAAGTCAGTCTAGTCCTAGACACTATTGAAAAAGTTGAACTAATCCTAGGCAATGTCGAAAAAGTCAACCTAGTCCTTTTGACTACAAAACTAATGAAAATTGCAAAGATCTTGTAACTGGTTTTGATATTCCCGAATCCGGTTCTAAAACTCCCAAAAGTGCACCTGCACACCGAGAAAAGGGGAAAAAGGTTGTGGAAAGGGGCTTGCCTTGGTCAAGCCCCTATATAGGAATCAACCTTGAAATGAAATAGAAATTGTATAAGGAAATGCAATCTAGATTTGAAACACAAATTACCTTATACCTCAATGATGCAATGCCTCTTTGGAGATGATCACAAGTGTTGGTGGAATAGCTTGAACTCCACAAAAACCTAATAGGAAATCATGAAACTAAACCCTTGAATGTTGGATGTTGTAGTTTTCCACAATGTTGAATTGAGGAAAAGAGAGAGGAAGAAGACTTGATGGATGAATGTAGATCTCCTTCCTTGATGTGAAACTCCTTTGCTTGGCCTCCAATGGGGAAATAAGCTAGATCTATGGAAGTAAATGCTTTGAATGCATGATGAAAATGATGGAATGAAGACTTGAAATGCTTGATGGCTTCCTTGCACTTGAATGTTTGATGGGCTTTAAATACTTGATGATGGATGCTTTCAATAATGAATGCTTGCTTGCACTTGAATCTCTTGAATGCACAATGATTTTCTTTTTGGTGTGGATAGCTTGCACACTAATGGATGGATGAAAATGAGAGGAAGAGGTCTCCTTTTATACACATTTTGGGCCAAAATTTTGCTAGATCGACCCCAATTAAAGATCTAGGAGAAAACCCCTTGCATCGGGCCCAAAGCTCACCAAAATGAAAATCCCTAGGACAAGGCCTACTTAGTCCACCTAGTCCTAGCATACTTTTTCAAATTCTACTCGGGACTTAGGGGACTATGCAAAAAGGGGTGATGAAAGCTACGGTCCACCTGGAAATCAGGGAAAATCCCAAAATCTAAAAATGCATGTAAAGGACTTGGGTGGAAGATGAATTGTGTAATAGGATGTAAAATGTGAAATCATGCATAAAAGTTAGATCCATTCTTGAGTTTTAAACAAATACTGTAAATTTGAAGGATGCAAAAGTGCTAGAAGGACATGAAAGCAATGTGGGAACCCATACATGCTAAAATGGGGCTAAAAATAAGCACTTGATAAGGGTGCTTACTTTTTAGGACAGTACATTCACCCCCCACTTTATCAAGTGTATGAGTCTACCTCATTCTCATGGTAAAGTAGCAAAGAATGCAAGGAGATAAGACATCACTAGGTTTAAGGACATAAGCCCCCAAACTAAGGATCTTAACTCATACATCCTTATGAAAAGATACATAAAACAATAACAAATGCCTAGAGATTACTAAGATACCAAGTCAACTAGTTGAAGAGACCTCGCTAGAGAAAATGTCTCAACCACTAATATCATACTCAGAAGGATATTGCAAGAGCACAAGTGGTCACTTGAAAAGAGAAAGATCATAAATCAAAGATAAGATACGACTCCATGATTTGATCAAATAGCCAAGTGTGTTATGCTAGGGAACCATAGAGGAGAGATCAAGATAATCATGAATGGCACATGCTAGGAAATTATGTTGCATTAGGTGATACTTGTGTGAGAGAGAGAGAGAGAAATCACCTAGCCCAGCAAGAGATTGTCTTACTATGAACCACATAAAGAAAGCACCACAAAAGATGACATTGAAAGTTCTAGCATTGTGTGTTATGCTAGTTCAATCCATCAAGGATTTGTCCTTAAGGAAAGTGTATTCAATAAGGGACCCGACAAAGAATGACCTATCCTAAGGGAAGGTAAGATTCCATAGGGATTAAAGAGAGGGGGATCTATCCTTAAGGAAAGTGTATCCAATAAGGGATCCAAAAGGTGATTAGTCAAATGACCAAATTTGTGTGGTCAGCCTAAGGACCAAGAATTTATGGTCTAGTAAATTTTGTTACACTAGTCAACCCATGAAAAATGATAGGTCAAGTGGTCTAGCAAAGTGTGTTATGCTAGTCAACCAATCCTGACAATGAAAAAGGAGAGTGATTTGGCCCTATCAAATTGTGTTATGCTAGTGAACTCTTCCTATCATGATCAAGATATATGGAATAAGGAGTGTATGTATGTCCCCCCTTAAGATGGAAAAATGTGTATTTTTTTGACATCTTAAGGAAAAGATGAAGATGGATACAACACTAGTAATACCAAGACAATATCCACAAGAAACACCCAGTACAAACCAAAGAGGTCACAACTCCTATGAGGTCATAGAAGGGATGAATGCAAAGAGATACCATGCAAGAAATGTAAAAGGGATCCTTGTGAAGGATGACACACTATTAGTCTCCAAGGTAAATGATCTATTTACTATAGAAACCCAATGGTGAGGAATGAAAACGGTTATGATCAAGGATGCATATCCTTAATGCAAATCAAAATTTCTATGTAAGCTTGGATATCACATGATAGACAAATACCACTTAACTATGGGAAAAGTAGATCCTGAGAGAATGAAAGAGATTGAAATAGTAACTTTTCCCCCCAAGTATGGAGACAATGATATGAAGAAAGAGGACCTATTATGTTACTCACAAAGTATGATCACATGATGCATGGCAATGAGCCCCCAAGGGATAATCTAGCAATGTTACATAGTATGGAGCGCCAACATAATAGGTATTCAAAGAAATCAGGATTGAAAAATAACTCATTGTGAGAATTTATGTAGATAATTTTATTATCAATGATTTTTTGAATTTCGTAATGTAAGGCTCGACATTCATTAGTAGAGTGATTATGATATTGATGATACATGTAGAAAGGAAGATTTATAAGATTTTGACTATGCTTCTTTTTCCATTTAGGTCTAGTAATCACCTTAGCATGAAGAAGGTTAGGCAAAATAAGTTCTTATTTAAAGGTAGATATAGAAGAAGTGTTAGATGATAAAGGAGAGGATGTGGAAAAATGAGACTCAAAACCAATAGGTTTCTCACTATTCTCAATTCTTTGTTGCACACATCTTAGACCATCTTTGGGATGCGGATTCATGATAGTGTTAACATTGAGAGTATTTGTTTGTGTTTTATTGTAAGGATTAAATCATAATCCATAAGAATGTTCATGTCCCTTGTTTCCTAAGGGCACTTGAATTCCTTGTTCATGTTTTCCACATCCATTCTCACTGAATCCATGTTTCGCAAATTAATGATAACTAGGGCCATTATGAGAAGCCATATCAAAAAGAGTTAATGGAGCCTTGTAAGTCACTATGTCATCACAATCAGGTTTGATGGTTTCCAATGATTCGTTAGGAGTGGAAGTAGAAACAAAATTGTTACTAAGGTCATCAAAAAGAGGAGTTGTTGTTCTAGATTCTTTGTTAGGTTTATCTTGTTTAAGTTCAAATGTTGGGACTTTATACTCTCCAACATAAGTTGGTGTAAAATCTAGGGATCCCCAATCATCATCCGAAAGGACAATAATAGAAAGAGGATGGTCCTAAGGTCGATATCTTGTTTTTGTTCAATGGATACGGGTTTATTGTTTGATTTAGTATGCAAACAACTATTTGGTCTATCATCTGCAAGAATTGTGTACATCAAATTGTTGTAGATAAACTTGACTTTTCAATGAAGGGTTGAAGGAAAAACATACATAGCATGTAACCAAGATTTTACCACAAAAGGTTATAATTAAGAGGTTCTGGCATCATATGAATATGAGTGTCTAGAATAATTGGACCTCCCTTGATAGGTAAGGTGATAATGCCCAATGTATTTTTAGCAATATTGTCAAAGCCACAAATATGAATGTAATCGGGTTTAATAGTTGAAAATCATATTTGATCTCTTTCAACATGTCCATAATACAAATATTTAGTCCATAGCCATTATCAGTTAAGGTCCTATGAATAAGATTACCATTGCTAAGGACAACTACCACAAGGGCATCATTTCGGTCTTGAACTTCTTTAGAAGGTAAATCATCTTGAGTAAACACAATTTGAGTTGGGACAAGAGTAGCATGCATGCATTGTAAAAAGGAATTGATGTTATCTTGATTGGGTGGTGGAGATGGAAAAGTGATTAAATCTTTTTTCAAAGCTTCATGATATGTAGGATAAGTTTGAAGAAGTTCCCAAAGAAATATATTGGCAGGGGTATTACGAAGTTGCTCTATTAAGTCATTCTCTGTTCCAAGATTTTGAGGAAGACGGGGTAGAGGAAGAATGGGTTGAAAAGGTGGGAGAGCGGTAGGAACAACTAGATTAGTAGGTTGAGGATTTTTTCTTGTGTGATAGGTGTGAGTCAGTACATGGTAATCTATAAAAAACTCCAAAGGACTCCTAAGATTTCCTTTCACAGTAATAATTGGCCTATTCAAAGTTTGAAAAGAACTTTGTTGAGGATATCCTTTAATCGTAATCACCGATGTAGTGAAATTTTGAGAAGAATGTTGAGGATAACCATTAATAGTAACTACATGTTTGTTAAGTTCTTGGGATGAATTTGATTGAGTGCATCCTTTGATAGTTATCATATGTTTTTTGGATACCATCGGTTGAGTATTAACAATAATGTTGACTTGATCAAGCTCTTGATTGTTCATGGGTTCATTAATAGAAGGGAGAGAATCAAAGAAATTAGTAATGATTTTATCCTCTTTTTGTAAGGTGTCATCATGAGTAGGGAAACCTTTAGAAGAGGGACTAGGAACTTCCATTAATGCTTCCTTCCTAGGAGTGTTAAATAAAGGTACGGTTATATTAAGAAATGTATTTATAATTTCCTCCTCATTCTCTAAAATATCCTCATAAAGGGGGTATGTCTTGGGAGAAGGAGAAACATCAAGCATGAATGTGTCATATTTAGAAGAAGTATAAGAAAGTTAAACCATTATATCATCTTCTTGAACCAAAGTTGTTTCATGAGGAAGAGAATAGTTAACATTATCATCTAGTGGTTCATCCCAAATGGGGAGATCGTTGAAAACTTTAGGAGAAGTATAATCATAATTCATCAAAGCTTTATTCCTAGAAGTCAATGTTTCACAAGGGTAATTATCAAAGTTTAGCAAGGTATGCTCATGGGGGAAGCACATATCAAGAGAAGAATTAACATCAATCTTCAACACTTCTCTTGAAAGAGAGATTTTTGAAAGAAGCGTTAAAAATATATTCTTGCACTAATATGGCCTCATGAAGAGGGGTGGCCTTAGGAGAGGGATGACCTTATAAAAGGGAGGCTAAACTACTATCACCTTGATAAAATAGATGCATTATAAACATGATTTTTTTTTTTCATCAACGTAAATGCACAAACAAGAAATGATTTGATCTAGATGAAATGCAATGATAAATAATGCATGAAATATTGTGCAATGGATCTATAAATGTAGATGCAAAAATGTAATTAAAAGATCTAAATATCTACAACACATACAATGTAGATCTAGACATCTAAATGCATAGAAAGGGCATGTAACACCAAAAATTAGAATGGAAATGTTATGAGTCGGGTTCACCAAAATGTATAATAGAAAATGGTAATCAGTGCTAGGATATAGATTATTGACAAAGGTCCTTTTATGCATTACAATACAAACCCACCCTTAAACAAATCTGATCAACACAACCCAAAAAGGATGAAGGGTTGCTAATGCAAGATCTAAATAAAAGAGGGATTTGGGTATTCCTTGTTGAATAAGTGTGATTGTGTGATGTGACTAATAGTAAATGATGAAATGAATATAAATATGATATGTAAAAGTGCAAGGATAAAATGGGAGGAATGAACTCACCTTGAAAACAAGAAGAAGAAGATTGATCTTCAGATCTGATTTTAATTGACACAAAGTTGTTGAAATCCAGTAAGATTCTAGATCTATAACTCCAATGCATGCAACCTCTATTTGTGAAATTATCAGATCTAAAGGACTTTCAAAAAAATTGACCTAGTCCTGGACACTATTAGACAAGTCGACCTAGTCCTTTTGACTCTAAAACTGATGAAAATTACAGGGATCCTATAACTTGTTCTGATATTCCCAAATCCAGCTTCATAACTCCCAAAATTGCACCTCCACATAGAGAAAAATGGGAAAAGTTTGTGGAAAGGGGATTTCCTTGGTCAAGCCCCTATATAGGAATCAAATTTGAAATGAAATAAAAATTGTATAAGGAAAGGTAATCTAGATCTGAAACATAAATTACCTTATACCTTAATGATGCAATTCCTCTTTGGAGATGATCACAAGTGTTGATACAATTGATTGGACTCCACAAAAACCCAATAGGAAATCATGAAACCAAACCCTTGAATGATGGATTTTGTATTATTACACAATGTTGGATTGAGGAAAAGAGAGAGGAAGAAGACTTGATGGATGAGTTTAGATCTCCTTCCTTGATGTCAAACTCCTTTTCTTGACCTCCAATATGGAAAGAAGATAGATCCATGGAAGGAAATTCCTTGATTGCATGATGGAAATGATAGAATGAAGAATTGAAATGTTTGATGGCTTCCTTGCACTTGAATACTTGATGGGACTTGAATTCTTGATGATCGATGCCTTCAATAATGAATTCTTTCTTGCGCTTGAATCTCTTGAATGCACAATGGCTTGCTTGTTGGTGTGAATATCTTGAATTCTAATGTATGGATGAAAATGAGAGGAAGAGGTATCCTTTTATACACATTTTGGGGCCTAGATTTCACAAGTTTGACCCCAATTAAAGCTCTAGGAGAAAAACCCCCGCATCAAGCTTAGAGCTCACCAAAATGCAAAGTCCTAGGACAAGGCCAACTTAGTCGACCTAGTCCCAACATACTTTTTCAAATTTTCCCGGGACTTAGGGGAGTGTGCCAAAAAGGGGTGATGAAAGCTATAGTCTGCCAAGAAATCAAGGCAAATCCCAAAATTAAAAAATGTATACAAAGGACCTAGGTGGAAGATGAATTATGTGATAGGATGAAAAATGGAAAATCATGCATAGAAGTTAGAGCTATTCTCAATTTTTGAATAAATAATGTTGATTTGAAGGATGCAAAAGTGCTAGAAGGATGTGAAATCAATGTGGAAATCCATACATGTTGAAATGGGGCTAAAAATGAACACCTAATAAGGGTGCTTATGTTTTAGGATGGTACAAGATGTTACACACTTCTTCATTGGTATTAAAGCACTATGAAATGTCTAGGGTACTTGTATAGTTGGTGTACCTTAAAGTGACAAAGAACATAAAGGTAACTTCATGGTTTGAACCTATGAAAATTCCAAGGTGTGTTGTAAGAGGAGAATTAGGTAAATGAGAAATAGTTGTAAAGAAAAAAATTGAGAAGTCCAAAGTTGTTTGAATACTAGTGGTTTGTGGTCTAGTTCAAGACATTTTGTAATGTACATAGTTGCATGTGAAACTCCACATAAGATAGACACAACTTTTGTATAGATCACTTGTTCCACCCCTATACAATCCTCCCACTTTTCCCCTATATGATTAGATGCTATTAAGTAGTGTTGTAGCTATTTTCTCCAAAATGAAGTCAATGGATCCATGCTTTCTATTGTGTTGTAATGTAGTTCCTTAGGTAGCCCTCCAACCACTTGTTCACAATCTCTACCTAACCATCCATTTGTGGATGGTAGCTTGTACTTGGTGAAAAATCCATACTTTCCAAGAAAAAAATTACCATCCAAAAAGTGTCGAGGAAATAACTATCCCCTCAACTGACTATGTTTTGTGGAAGGCCATGCAAACATAACACCTCTTGAAAGAATAACTATGCCACATGAGCTATATGAAATCCTATGGGAATGGAAAATAAATGGACATATTTGGTCAAACAATCCACCACAACATAAGTGCAATCCTTCCCTTGGACCCTAGGAAGTCTAGTGATGAAGGCCACCGAGATGCTTTCCCATTTTTTATCAAGTATTGGTAAAGGCTGAAGTAGGCATATAGGCAAGGTATGCTCAGATTTATTCTATTGGCAAGTGGCACATTCCCTCACATATTGTAGTACATAATCTTTGATGCCCTTCCAAGTGAACCTCTCCTAAATTTTCATATAAGCCTTGAGGCATCTTGGGTTTCCTTCCAAGGGTGAATCATGAACTTCTCTCAAAATATTCACCTTCATCTTTGATTCAGGTACCAAATAGATTCTATCCTTGCAATAGATTATATTATCAACCATAATGTACCTTCCATCTTGTATTTGAGCATCCATCAATTGGAATGAAAAGGTTTTCTTGGAGTACTTGACCAATAAGTGGGCCTTCCACATGCCTTCCAATTTGCAAAAATCTATGATAGTGAACATATGGTATGTCTCCTTGACAGTTCATCAGCCACCACATTCTTCTTCCCCTTCACACACTCAATGTCAAAATCACATGCTTGGATTTCGCTCACCCATTTTTGTTGTTGCTCATTCAAGTCCTTCTCTAGGAAATATCTTATATTATTGTGGTCTATCCTCACCACAAATTTTGAAACAATAAGGTATTGTCAAAACTTGGCCAAAACATGCATGATGATAAGAATCTTCTTATATGATAGATTGAGTACATTCATTCAGATCCAAAGAGTTTCTGACTCTCAAACGTGATGGTGTGATAGTTCTGCATTAACACCACTCCAATGCCTTCTCTCGATGCATAACACTCTAGGATGAAGGGTAAAGTGAAGTCTAATAGTACCAATATTGGACACGTACTCATGAATTCCTTCAATCCGTTAAAGGATTGTTGTGCCTCCTCATCCTAATAAAAATCCCCCCTCTTCGTCAGGTTTTTCACTGGTGCTCCTAGCTGCAAAAATCCTTTCATAAATATTCTATAGTAATTTCACAACTCAAAGAACCCATGTAACTCTGTGAGTCTCCTAGGGTGGGCCAATCAAGAATTTCCTAAATCTTCTCCTGATACACCTGAACCTCCAGGCACTAATGACGTGACCCAAGTACAAGATCTCAATCATCCCAAAATCACATTTTGACCTCTTTGAAAATATCAAGTGTGATTTCCTGATTCCTAATACCTCATCCAAATACGTTAGATGTTCCTCCCATGTCTTGCGTTAAATAAGTATGTCATCAAATAACATCAACAAAAACTTATGCAATTGCTTGTTGAAGATGTGGTTCATGCAAGAATAGAAAGTGGTTGGATCATTGGTCAATCCAAATGACATGACCAAGAACTCATAGTGTCCATAGTGGAAACAAAATGTCATCTTCTATACATCTTACTCCCTCATGTGGATTTGGTGATACCTAGAATAGAGATAAATCTTGGAGAAGTAGATCGCTATGTGTAGTTCATCTAATAACTCATTGATCCTTGGGATGGGGTATTTTTTCTTGATTGTCTTATTACTTAATGCTTAGTAATTAATGCACAACCTGAGAGTCCCATCCTACTTCTTCACCAAAACTACCAAGTATGTAAAGGGACTAGAAATAGGCCTAATCCAAAGCTTGTCAAGGAGCTCTTGGATTGTCTTCTCTATCTCTTCCTTGAACTTCTTGGGATGACAATAGGGTGTGGTGACAATAGGATTGGATCCTTTCTCCAACTTGATGGTGTGTTGAAAACCTCTATGTGGGGTATACTAGGTGGAATATCTACAAACACCAAACTATGCTTTTCCAACACCGCTTAAACCTCATCATCATGGTAGTAGGCTTGTTTCTCACTTGAAGGTTTGGTCAAGACAAAACATTATGTCACCTAGATGATGTCATGTTGTCTAAAAATTGCTTCCATATTCTTTGCCAAAATATCCTTTAGATCAACATTTGACATCCCTCTCAGTACCACATTCTTGTCATCAACTTTAAATGATAACTCCATCCTCTTGAAATTATGTGTACTAGTCGAGGGTATCCATCCATTGAATGCCAAAGATGAAATTTGTATCATCCAAATCTACCATGAAGAGATCATATGCCACTAAAGAGTTCCCCATGGTGATCTTGAGTTGTGGAACCAGATGAGTACATGACAATATATTTCCTTCTGCCACCTTGAATTCAAACCCCTCATGCTCCTCCATATGAAAACCTTTCTTGGTTATGAGTGATGAGTTGATGAAGTTGAGTGTGACCCCATTGTCGAGCATGAATACAACCTATTTCCCTTGGAGTGTACAAAGAACTTGAAACACACTACACCTTGGGGTAACGACCATTGTAGCAATGGTACATTCCCTCTATACTAGGTTGACAATTCTCTCTGCACATTTTTCTTCTTCTTTAGCCTTCTCTTCCTCCTATAGCTCAGGTTCTCTGTTCTCCTCCTCATTGTCAGATAATACCTCAATGTAGTGGATCTTTCCCTTTCCTAATAAGCATCAGTGACCTAGTTCTAATGAATCCTTACATGTGAAACAAAGATTCCTTCTCTTAAGATATTTTTTTGTAGCCTCATCCAAAAAAGGCTTCTTTGGGAATGAGTTCTTATCCCTTTCCTTTTGTGCGAGTGGTGGTTTGGCATGTGTGTGACTCCTAGAAGAAGAATAAGAGGTTGTCATTTCACGTGCCTTCTTAATTTCCTTTGTGACTATTTTGGGGTTGAAATCTTTGACCCAAAATTTGAGGGGTTCCATAAATCCATCCATGAACAATACTACAAGCCAGCTCCTCTCAAAAATGCTAGAAACTGACACTGATAATTTTTAAAATTATGAGATGTAGTTGTCCACTGGCCCCATATATCTTAGTTGTGCCAACTCATTGAACTAAATTCATAGTCACTCTATAAAATTGTCATATTAAGTAACTTGGTCATGATCGAGGGTGACCATCTCATGGTGCCACCATTCATGAGAAGTCCCCTCTAAGTGGAGAAATGCAAATTCGATTACTTCATCTTTGGGATTTGGATTGAGATGGAAGTAGGTATCTTCTTTTTGTACCAATGATATTGTTGATGTCTTCCCAGACCCATCAAAATTAGATTGGTTTAGCTTACCGATCTTCCACTTGATGTCATTATTGTGATAACCATGGCTCCTAGAATATCTCATATACAGGGTAATTCTATTCCAAATCTGACATCAAACTAATCCTATTTAAATTGATCTTGTATTTCTAAGATGGAAGGATCTTGTTCTCCTCGTTGTTCAATTATTTGGGGAAATTTCAACATCATTAGGCGTGTGTAGGTGTTTTGTGTATGGGGCCTCTCATTGATAAAATTATTGCTGTGCCCATTGTGACCTCCATTTGTCCTTCCTTTTGCCAAAGTTTGAAGTGCTTAACCAATTTGTTATTGTCCCCTTTGCAAAGTTTCATTGAGTTGTTATCCATTCACCAAGGTCTCACTAAGTCAGTTTTATCTTTTTGTTAGCTCCCATAGAAATGTCATCATCTTAGTGCTTGATTCCCCCATCTTGTCTATTGGTTGAGATCTTGTATGCACCCAATGTTTCCTAATAGGTTGGCAAGATCACCAACTTTGATACTAATGTAATATATCTAGATGCATGCAACACTCCACATAAAATAGACATAGCTTTTGTACATACCACTTGTTCCACCCCTGTATGGTCCTCCCACTTTGCCCCCATATGATTAGATGTTGGTATGGTGATTTCAGCCCATACCTCTCTCCTCCCAACTATCGATACGCTTCTATCACCATACAAAAGGATAGACGTATAGCAAATGTCAAATCTAAACTTCATTGTACGGTCAAATAGATTGACAAGTCAAACTTCTTGCTTCTCCAAGTATGACACTCACCCATATGATAATCACCTATATGAATCACTCATAGAACCCCTTCTTTATTTGTCAAAAGGATGAATGACTTATATTCTTCAGATATTTAGGTCATCCAATGAGATATACTATATATCATATTTGTTAATCAGATAATGATGACACAATTATATCAATAGGGAGAGGGCATATGTTGGTCTTAATCAAATTAAACAAACACTAAGAGTACATAAGATGGATTGGTAGATGATAATTCAAAATATTATTAATTCCAAGTTACAAAGAGTCTTGGATATTTGCCTTCGATTAGAGAATTAGACAGACAAGTAGTATTGGGTGAGGTGCGACTCCCACCCAAATTGAAAGTGCTAGAATATGGAGGATATTGCACCTCTGAAATGACATCCAGAACACTCGATTACAATGGGAATCACAAAAATACAAGAAAATATAAAATCTATGATGCTTTCCTACAATGCAAACCATGACCTTACTAAGAGCTCTCGGATGTTTCCTGAAAGGTTACAAGTAGGTTGACATTAGTTATTTATTAATTTTTATTTTATAATTAGATTAATTAATTAAAGGGTCTATAAGTTATTATTAAATTTGGGACCACTTAATCAATTAATTTAATCAAGTCATTTCAATATTTTGGGGACATTACACGTTAAAATTTTGAATTCTTCTATAAATAATATGATCATAATAGAGAGATTATATTTTGAAGCTCATAAACAGTTTAGTGTGAAGACTTCACAACACAATATAAAATGATGGAGAAGTTTTAAAAAGGAATTTTTGCGTTATTTTGAAATGAGAGTTTTAAGATTTTGGGTTCACAAAAATATAATGTAAGAAAAGTGATTTAACCTAGAATGGTTATTTGTTTTCCAAGTCAAAAAATTTCCACTAAACTACTCTCGCATAAATCTAATTTATGATTGAGATTTTTGTATACATTATTTTCAATGTAAAGGGAGAAAAATGATATGATGACATCCTAGAACATTTTAAAATTGAAAAATATTTTTCACTAAGATATATCAATTTGCTAAATAAGAAAATATTCATTTACTATAAACTAACATATTTTTTATAATGATGATGATGTCTAGTTTCAAGAATGAAGTAGCTCGTCTAGGAATGATACAGTCTGGTTTCAAGCATACAACACCCTATATAAGACAAACTGATGATTGATAGAGGACTGATAATGATGATGTTGATTGAACTAAATGATTGATAAGATGAATGATTGGACAATCTCAAATAGTTTGATTATTGACTTGATTGGGTAGATTGCCTGTTGAAATGTGATTTCATTAAGAACCATGTTTTACCTATCTTTAGTCTACGTCTTCTTTGACATCTGTCTTGTGCAAAAGAGGAAATTTATTGATGAAACAAAAAGCGATTATGTACATGTCTTTGGATTTTGAATGATTTTTTTATTTTAGGATTTTTTTGGAATATTTGATTTTTTTAGGATGTTTTACGATTTTTAGGAATTTTTTCAAACTTTTTATGATTTTTAGGACATTTTACAATTTTTAATTTTTTTTAATGATTTTTATGATTTTTTTCCAAGCTAAGGGTTTGAACATGAAAATATATGGTAATGTTATGGTGCATTGATTGACATGTGGTGCACAAAAAAGGACATGTCAAAATGTTTTTGAATTTTTTTTTTCTATTTTATGTCCTTATTTTATATCAAGATCAAGAGAGGGATTTGGATAGGATAACGATAGGACATGAATAAGGAAAGCAATATAAAAAAATGGACAAGATAAGGAATATGGACTAAAGGTCATGATAAGATAAGTGATATGGAAAAAGGGATGTAGAAAATGTGAAGCAAATAACATGCAAATGCTTATGAAGATCCTTAGCCTTCTCAAGATTAAAGATGGGAAAAAGGGAAAAATGGATACTGATAAGGATGATGTATATGAGGGACAATGGGATAATGGGGGAAATGACAATGATATGATATGATAGGAAAACATGGATGAAACCTGTCCCCAAGTATGGAATGCAAGAGGTTCACATATTACACATGATGCATGTTTACCAAGTTTTCATCATGGTACTTGCCCAAAGCACCTATTTACCAAGTTTTCACTAATGGACACATTATTTATCTTTACTCATTTTTTTATATCACCAAGATTCATTTTTTTCTAGGTTTTCATCAAGGCAATGACTTTTTTGTTTTTTCCTGACACTTGTTTTATTTGTTTGTTCTATTTGACTTTTGTGACCTTTTTGACTTTTTTTGGAAATAATGGATGCATGATATGACATGGACGAAGGAATCAAGTACCTTATTCTTTGGATGGTGCACTTGAAGGACATGAAATAATGGACCATAGCTATTGATGGTACGCTCAAACATGTTGGTAGGAAAATGCCAAAGGGATATGAAAGAGAGGATGGGATGGATAGGATAAGGATTTAGGAAAAGGATTGGATAGGCTAGAAAATAGGAGTTGGATAATAGAGGGAGTGCAAGAAGACTTTCTTTTGAGTGGAAGGGAATGTGGGCAAAAATAGAATTGACACACACCTTGATGGGTGATGAAGTGATGGAGGAAAAATAGATTTTGGACTTGATTGAGGAATGAATATGTATTTGGGGGCATAAGTACCCAAAATGGATTTGGAAGGTTGGAGGTATTTAGATAAAGTGATAACAATTTTGGATGCCAACTTGGATTTTTAATTGGAATTTTGTGCTTCAAGAATTTTCTTACCTGTATCCACATGGACTTTGATTTTTCATTATTTTTGTGGGTCCTTGGTACACAATCCTCTCACAAGGGATTTGGGAACCCATAAAGGTTTTAAATTTTCTTTTTTCTCAATAGGCATTTGTGACCTTTTGGATTTTTTTTTTCTTTTTGGATCTTTGTTTTTACATGTTGATTAGATTGGACATGTTGATCCTTAACTACATTTGGATTTATTGACTTATGGACTTTATGCTTGGCATTTGAATTACTTGGAAAAGGAATGAGATTCATGGATGGATATGAATGATACAAAGGTATTTTGGATGGGTGGATGCCAGTGAAAACTTTAGTGGCGAATCGCATATTATATTTTTAAATCATGGCATACTTTATTTAATGATGAATGAATGGGACACAGATCAATATCTGCCCCTTTGGTATATTTTTCTTTTGCGGACACATCAACTCCACTACTAATTGAATATACATTAGTGGATGTGAGATTCACAGAATCCTTCTCATACTCATTATCTAGATGATCATCATCACTGTGATATGCTTCAACTAGATGCTCCTTATTCCAAAAATCACTAAATATTTTATCCTCTTCCACTTCCTAAAGATCTGCAAAGGTCTTTGGCTCATCGAGATTCTTCCTCATTTCCAAACAATCAAAAATTTTGGTTCGAGTCCAATTACTATTTGTACATTCATCCACTAGGTCTTTTGGAATAGATTTTCTAGATGGTTGAGCAACTTTCTGGTAGAAATTGTACGATTTTGTGAGCTGCACTTTTCCTTTCTATTTGCGCAATGCCATAATTTGTGATGAAAATTCTTGTATTGAAACATTATTTTCAGTGGCGTATTTATCCATCTCTTTTTTGACCTTGTCCCAGGACTCCATGTTTTTAAATTTTTCTATCAATGGTATACTCTCATGTTGAAGTTTTCTTGCAGAGTTCCTATTCTCTCTAAGCTTTGCTCCAATTATGGTGAGTGGATCATACTACCAATGACTAACAACATCAAAGTGAAAAATTGGAAAAAAAATCCTGTGCCACTTTGAATCCTCTTCTCTCAAATGTGAACCCTCCAAATGAGAAAGGCAAGGAATGAAATATCATTTTATTTTTCTAACCATTAAAGAGTACATCTATGCTCTCCATCTTTTGTACATATTCAAATGCAAGTACCCTCTGTGTCACATGTATTGGAAGTTTGTAGGGCTCTACCACTAAATCGTAAAACCTTAGCACAATGTACTCTTGCATGAAGTACCAGTCAGCCAATTGTATTTCACTTCCGAGTTGAATGCAATTGTTGATGTTTTGTAGCTATGGTATTATAGAGTAGTTATGGTATCAGAGCCAAGTTGAAAATGTAAGAGATTAGTTTGTTGATGGTGAATGTGTGACTGTCTCAGAAAATACAATCTCAATATGAGGATCATATCTCACAAATGAACCGTTGGTTTTTTCTAAATTTTGGATATGTTTGTGAAATTTTGTTTTAGAAGAATCTCATCAAAGCGATTGGAAAGAAAGTTTTTGGTTCAAAAGTTATGACCAAATGTGTGTAGGTCTATGCAAAAATCTGTAAAAGAGCAAGGTTCCTTCTTTAAAAGTCTAACCTCTTGAAGGGAGATCTAATAATATTGAAGGTTGTGATAGTGTATAGAACCTTTGGATATTCAAGATAGGTAATGTGAAGAGTTATGGTAATGTTTGAGAATAATGACATCATTCTGTGAATTGGCATGATATTTTCTATATGGGCTCACCTTACAGAATGAAATACTTAAAATTTATAAAAGATAAGCATTTCATGTTTTATTAATGCACATAATTTTTTATTTTTTTAATTGATGCTATACTATTGGTTAGTAAATCTTGTATGCTTCTATCATTGGTATTTTTGGTTGAGATAGTTTAGTGAGCTATTTTTATTCTCTCTCTGACATACCTTCAGGATGGAAGCACAAGAAAATTGCATTCAAGGGAGAAAGAACTTAATGCTTGAAAATGAATTGATGATTGAGACCAAATGCAAAGGGAGTCTGACATTTTAGAAGAAGAAAATAGGTTGATACAAGAACTTGAGTTTTAGGGGGAGCATATAGAAGATATGGTTAAATCAAATTTTGATAATCTTGGTTGTATTGATTCAGAGGGATTAGTCCATACTGAGATGGATTCTCCAGTGATCAAGAAACTATAATAGTCATAGGGCTAGGAATCATGAATCCTTTTCGACCCTATGTAAATCATGAGGAAGTGATGAATTCCAAATGATTATCACTTGTATTTGTTAAAGTTATTGAAAGGTGATGATCTTACAATAACTTAATCTTCTATCATGATAGACATCTTATGATGGCTGAAATAGATCACGATAGATGATATCTTGCATGGTGGATTGAGTTCCTTAAACCGGTCATGATCTTCTATTGTGATAGACATATTATGATGGCTGAAAAAGATCATGATAGATGATAGGAATGTTCCTATGGTAAGTGCACATTACCTATGGACATTTGTTGAGTACTTGGTGGACATCATGAGACTTGATGTTGGTAGGCCATTACTATGAGCACTTGGTGAATATCATGGGACTTGATATTCTGTAGGCCAATGCTCCTAATATCATGAGATGCTATCTTTATAAACTGTTGAGTACTTGGTGGACATCATGAGACTTGATGTTGGTAGGCCATTACTCTGAGCACTTGGTAAATATCATGCGACTTGATATTCTGTAAGCCAATGCTCCTGATATCACGAGATGATACCTTTATAAACTTTTGAGTACTTGGTGGACATCATGAGACTTGATGTTGGTAGGCCATTACTATGAGAACTTGGTGAATATTATGTGACTTGATATTCTATAGGCCAATGCTCCCAATATCATGAGATGATATCTTTATAAACTTTTGAGTACTTGGTGGACATCATGAGACTTGATGTTGGTAGGCCATTACTTTGAGCACTTGGTGAATATCATGAGACTTTATATTCTGTGGACAATGCTCTCAATATCATGAGATGATATTCTTATGAATCTATGAGTTATGGTGAATATCATGAGACTTGATATTCCTAGTCAGACCATATATCTGATATCATGGTAAATGTTATCTTTTGATCCTAATCATGTGTTTAATCTTCCCTGGCTAAGAGTGAGTGTTGATGTTTTGTAGCTTCAGTTGAATAAACACTATGAGTCAATACCAGTGAAGATATGTATATATATATTTAGTATATATGAGATGTATATATATATTTGGTATATATGAGATGTATATATATACTTATATATATTATCATTATGTAAATATTAGAGAAATTAATATAATAATCAAGATAGATATATATATATATATATATATATATATATATATATATATATATATATATATATATATATATATATATATATATATATATATATATATATATATATATATATATATATATATATATATATATATATATATATATATATATATATATATATATATATATATCTGTGTGTGTGTGTTTGTGTGTGTGTGTGTGTGTGTAATCATAATTGTCATTATATTAATTACATAATAATGAATAGACATGTCCCATGAAGGGACATGTCTCTTCTTGACTCATGCTCAATATAAATGTAAGATATTGTTCCATTTGGAAAACACATACAATCAAATAGTGCTATTACATTTGCAATTAATCTAAAACCTTAACAACAATCTCTACAAGAAATAGGCAATCTAGGCATTGGAGTGCCTGTAATTTTATGATACATTGGTGCCAAAAAGAAGTCTACAAAATTGTTGTAGTTCCTTTTGTTATCACTCATCCTTAACTCAGGTGTACATTCATATATTGGGTTTTTTGGGATTATGGAAAGGTTTGTACCAAGAGGGGAGGGGTAAATCAATACCCTTAAATTTTTTTGAAGATAATCTTTGTAAACATAGATGTTATTAAACGACTGAATTCATTGCATGTAACATACATTCAAAATATAACTGAAAATGTAAATACATGTAATGTAATTAATAAACCATTCATGAAACTTCATACACATAACAAAAATGTTTTGGTATCATAAAAAACCTTGTTATAAGGTAAAAACTATGGTGGGGATGACACCCATAAAGCTTCACTACTGCAGTAACAAAGTATGTCAGTTAAGGCTACAAAGATTGTGATCACTTCTGGTGATCTTACCCTATTAGGAGTAACAATAAGATCAACTAGATCTACCTGGTTAGAGGATTTTAGCAACATAATCAAGTGTGCACTCAGTTAAGAGATTTAGGAAAGAAATCTTAAGTTCACTCTGTTAAGGGATTTAGAATCTACTACAATGGTTAAAGAGTAATAGTAGTATATCAGTAAATAGAAAAACAAAATTTCCTAATTTAGATATGTCAAGTACTATAAAAATATCACCTAAAATATCACCTTGTTGTGATGTGTATGTCCTTCTATACTGCTTGGTAGTCTTATGTCTGTTCTGATAGACTGAATACTTCTGTCAAAAATCCCTATGTCAAAACCCTTTCTAATCTTTTGATGTCCTGAGTGCGACTACTTCATGATGATACTAGTATCAAATGACATCTTAACAAATTTATATCAAACTAACCTTGACCTAATTAGGGTTTACAATATCTTAGAAAACCTAAGATCAACGGTGGAAGTAAATAACCTAGATTAACAATACATAGGAATCATCAATAATTTAATGATTACATCCATATTAAATTTTGTCTCGATCTTGGTAAATTATTTATGATCAGTGTAAACTATTTTCCTTGATGTTTGTGCCATTCCAAACTACTATGTCATTATATTTTTTTTACATGGTGTACACTGCATTCATTGTAAATAACTGATGCTCAGGTCTTATGAATGCTTAGTGACTACTATGCTCAGTACTCAGTGATCATCTGGCTCAATGAGAGTGCTTGGGAAAAGCTATGTTTTTGATGAAGGGTGCTCCCCTTAATACCAAAAACACATAACAGAAATAGAGAAACAACAACAATATGCAAGAACAAAAAATTGGCTTCTTATTATCTCCACAAATGTGGAATTACAAACTTTCAGAATTACAATATATGCAAAGCCACATGGGCATTCCCTTACAATATTCTGTAGGACAAAGCCTCGAACTATTACCCAGATCTACTACCCCAGAACTATTCTGAACTGCCTAAGACAATAATACAACCTTCCTTATATAGGCAATTTTCCACCGCCTGGGAAGGTTCCAAAATTTTAGCCAATAAGGCCGACCAAACTTAAAATTATTTTATTTTACATTTTATTACATCATAGTCGGCTCAAGATAACCTTTGAAACCCGAACAGAAATTTTGAAGAAAATTATTTTTCGCCATTTCAGGTGGCCCAACTTCCGAAGACCATAAGTCATCACCAGTTGACCCGATCGGCTATTATAACCCCATTTCGGAAATGCCACGAAGCGCTCTACAGGCTTGACTAGCGCAAGCGTCTGTCACCCAAATTTTTGACCTCATCCGGGGCCTCTAAAGCCTTCAAAACTGAGTTCAAAGTTTCTGTACCCTGCTGCCAAAACCAAAAATCTTCAATATCTTCCAATATACACTTATTCTGGCAATGAAACTTTACTGGCAGACTTATATGACCAAAATGAACCTCCAAGAAAGAAATCAGATCATTCTGAGCACATACGAAAATTATCAAAAATAGTAACTTTCCATAAATAGCAGCTCTGTACAAAATAGCCCTTATTGAATACAAAAATAGAAATATTTTTGGGTGATGCAAGATTGCTCTTACACCTAGGATGCTCCTGCATCAGACACCCGGGGTAATTTGAGAATTGACCCTGTCACGACTCAGGTGTGCAGAGGAAAACCAAGACGGCTAACCTCCTCCTTTGTCAGCCATGATGAATCTTCAACAGGTCATCCTTTCCACTTGACCAGATATTCTTCATATGTCCTGTTCCTTGTGCTTCTGCCAACATGACTGTCTAGTATATCTTCGATCTCCGTAGTGTCTGAACTAGTTGCTGAAATACTCCACTGTGCTGCTGTGATCTCATCTTCAACACCTCCTTCATGATACTCTGTCAGATCTGAAATGTTAAACACTGGTGAAATATTTAGCTCAGTAGGCAATTCTACCTCATATACGTTTCCTGAATCATGTTTCTTCAGTATCCTACATAGTCCAAACCTCTTCATTTTCAGCTTGTTATATGTACCAACTGGAAACCGCTCCTTCCGCAAATGAACCATGACTTCATCACCAACTTGAAATTCCTTATACCTCCTTTTCTCATCTGCCTTAGCCTTATACTGTGCGTTCATCTTGGTAATATGCTTCCTCACCTCCCCATGGATGTTCTTCAAGTGTTCTGCAAAATCCTCAGCTTCAACACTACTTATTTCTCCTTTATCTATCTTCCTCAATTCAGATGCATTTCTTGGACTACTTCCATATACAATCTGGAATGGTGATTTATCAGTGCTCCTGTTGACATAATTATTGTATGCAAATTCTGCCTGTGGTAAAATCAAATCCCATCCCGTTGGCTTATCTCCAACCAAACATCGCATTAAATTTCCCAAACTCCTATTCACCACCTCTGTCTGTCCATCAGTCTGTGGATGATGTGATGAACTGAACTTCAAATCTGTCTTTAACTTCTTCCACAATGTACGCCAGAAATATCTAACAAACTTAGTGTCCCGATCTGAAACTATGGTCCTTGGCAAACTATGAAGTCTCACTACCTCTCTGAAAAACAATTCTGCTACATGAACAACATCATTAGTCTTCTTGCAGGGAATGAAATGCGCCATCTTTGAAAATCGGTCAACTACTACAAAAATTGAATCATGTCCCCGCTGTGTCCTCGGTAAACCAAGAACAAAGTCCATACTGATATCCTCACAAGGCTTCTCTCGTATAGGTAATGGCTGATACAACCTTGTATTCTGCTTCACTCCTTTCGCCATCTGACATACTCTGCAACTCTGTACAAACTTCTTCACATCTTGCTGCAATTGTGGCCAATAATAATTCTCACCAACCAAAGCAAGGGTTTTATCACGACCAAAATGTCCAGCCAATCCTCCACTATGCTTCTCCTTGATGAGATTCTCCCTCATAGAACTTTGTGGAATGCACAACTGACTCCCTCTGAATAACATATCATCTTGGATGATAAAATCCAGCCATTTGGTCCTGTCTAGAGTAATAGGTTCTGTACAAGCCTTCCAAGCTTCACCAAAATCAAGATCCTCTGGATACAAATTCTTGAGTTCCTTGAACCCAACCACTTAAATCTGCATTTCTGTCAGCAATAGTTGCCTTCTGCTAAGAGCATCTGCAACCCTATTAGACTTTCCACTCCTGTGTTTCAAAACAAATGTATAACTCTGCAAAAACTCAACCCATTTCAAATGCCTTTGATTCAATTTTCCTTGACTATTCAAATATTGCAAAGCTTGATGATCAGTATACAAAACAAAATCCTTAGGAAGCAGATAGTGCCTCCACTTTTTCAATGCCTGAACTATAGCATAAAATTCCTGATCATAAATAGAATATTTTCTCTTGGCATCATTTAATTTCTCACTGAAATAAGCAACAGGTTTACCTTCTTGGCTCATAACAGCTCCTATTGCAGTACCACTAGCATCACAATCTACTTGAAACACCTTATTAAAATCTGGAAGTGCTAAAACAGGTTGTTCTGTAACTTTTTGTTTCAATAATTGAAAACTCTTTTCTGCCCCATTAGTCCACTTAAACTCTTTTCTATCCCCTCTCATTGTTTCAGTCAAGGGTCCACAAATACTGCTAAAATTTCTGATAAACTTTCTGTAAAAGCTAGCTAGACCATGAAAAGATCTTACCTCAGTAGCACTCCTTGGAGTAGGCCATTCAAGGATAGCCTGTACCTTCTCTGGGTCCATTTTTAGACCTTCTCCTGAAACTACAAATCCCAAATACACTAACTCTTTCTTCACAAAATTGCACTTCTTCAAATTAATCAACAATTTCTCTTTTCTCAACTTCTCAAATACCATACGAATATGCATCATATGCTCATCCAATGTCTTACTAAAGATCAAAATATCATCTAGGTAAACAATGACAAACTTACCCAGAAATTCTTTCAGAACCTCGTTCATGAGCCGCATGAAAGTGCTCGGTGCATTGGTTAGCCCAAAAGGCATGACTAACCACTCATATAGTCCTTCCTTTGTCTTGAAGGCAGTCTTCCATTCATCTCCTTCTCTGATCCGAATCTGATGATATCCACTCTTCAGATCTATCTTTGAGAAATACACAGCTCCACTCAAACAGTCCATAATATCATCCATTCGTGGCAATGAAAACCTGTACTTGATTGTGATCTTGTTTATTGCCCTGGAATCTGTACACATCCTCCATTCCCCATTCTTCTTTGGTGCTAATACTGCTGGTACAGCACAGGGACTCAGACTCTCACGGATTAATCCTTTCTGTAACAGTTCATGTACTTGTCTGTTCAACTCCTCACTTTCTGCAGGTGTCATTCTGTGTGCTGCCTTATTCGGCAAACTCACTCCTGGGATCAAATCCATCTGATGACTGATTTTCCTGACTGGTGGTAATCCATCAGGCATGTTATCAGATACAATATCCTGAAACTCATTCAACAAATCTGCAACTTCTACAGGAACATCTTCTACTTCCTCTTTGCCAGCTTTTGGAATTAAAGCAAAACATACATGCTCATGCCTCATACCATCTAGGAAATTTCTTTTATCAACAAAAGTTATCCTTGCATTACCACATACCTTTTCTGCAGTCTCCTTCAATGGTTTTAGCTTATGTCGCACTCCATCCTTTGTCAGGGAATAGGTATTCGCACGACCATCATGTACAACACATCTGTCAAACTGCCATGGTCTACCCAACAACATATGACATGCATCCATAGATATGATATCACACAATACCTCATCTTGGTATCCGCCAATCTTGAACTTCACCAGGCATTGTTCATTGACCATGACCTTGTGGTCATCCTGTACCCAGGCAATCTGATATAGATGTGGGTGTTTCTGTCTCTTGAGCTTCAACTTTGTCACCATCTCTTCTGACACCAAATTGTCAGTGCTTCCACTATCAATAATCACATCACAACATTTACCTTCGCACTTGCACCTGGTGCGAAATAGGCTCCTTCTTTGCTCAGGTTCATTCTCACCATTCAACAGGACTCTTCTGTTAATCAACGTTTCTCCTCTTTCAGCATCTTCAGAATTTGATGATCTGGCATCTTCATCTACATGTGCAACTCTGGCCTGGCCTTCATTTCTCCTGTCTGTTCTTCGTTGGCGCTGAGGACATTCAAATGCCCTATGACCTTCTTCTCCACAGTGAAAACATGTTCCACGAAAGCCACCTCTTCCAGATCCTTGTCCTCTTCCTCTTCCTCTCTGATCTCTATTATTCTGATCTTGGAAATTATTAGAATTATTTCCTCGCTGATTCTGACTGCTATTGGCCTCATCTTTCTTTTTCGTATCATCATTCCGGCCACCATATGACCGTCCACCAGATCGTCCACCACGACCTCTTCCGTTTTGTCTGCTCTCAAACTTCTTGTTCAGCTTTTCCTCTACTTTTAGGGCAAACTGGTATGCCTCTTCAATACTGTTCATTCGAACCAGATTCAGCTCCTCTTGAATGCTTGGCCTTAACCCATTAAGGTATCGGGCAACTTTCTCCTTATCAGCTTCTGCATGGCCTGTTCTGATGAGAAGTCGGTAAAACTCCTCTGTATACTCCTGAACAGATCTTCCTGCTTGCTTCAAACTCTGCATTTTCTTCAGTAGGTCAAGCTCATAATTAACAGGAATGAACTGTCGCTTCAATTTATCCACCATCCGATCCCATCTTGTGATTTTATCTTTCCCTCTTCTATTTCGCTCTAATTGAATTTCTTGCCACCAGATCTTCTCATGACCTTTCAATCTGGCCTTCGCAAATTTGACCCTATCAGGATCCTCAACATCTTCGTACTCAAAATATTCCTCACATTCATTGATCTAGTCGATCAATTCCTCTGGGTTAAGATTTCCAGAAAATGTAGGAACCTCAATCTTAGGTCTTTTCCCAATCTTGGTAATCGCCCGAAAAAGTCTTTCTTCCTCTTGGTTCACAATTTCAGCTTCTCCTTCTTGATATTCTTCTTCGGCTTCATCTTCGCTTTTGTCTCTGACATTAAGATTCATTCCTCTATGAATCTCTTCTTGTAATGCTCGCACTTGTCTCTACAGCTCTCTAACCTCAGGTGTTACAACACCAGCTCTTCCGCCACGTTCCCTTCGTGGAGGCATTTTTGCGATGCGCGCTGAAACCCTAGCCACGGTCCTGGTGCAAACTGCCTCACAGTCGGTGATCTGTTTACACACTCAAGAACTCCTGCTCTGATACCACTTGATGAAGGGTGCTCCCCTTAATACCACAAACACATAACAGAAATAGAGAAACAACAACAATATGCAAGAACAGAAAATTGGCTTCTTATTATCTCCACAAATGTGGAATTACAAACTTTCAGAATTACAATATATGCAAAGCCACATGGGCATTCCCTTACAATATTCTGTAGGACAAAGCCTCGAACTATTACCCAGATCTACTACCCCAGAACTATTCTGAACTGCCTAAGACAATAATACAGCCTTCCTTATATAGGCAATTTTCCACCGCCTGGGAAGGTTCCAGAATTTTAGCCAATAAAGCCGACCAAACTTAGAATTATTTTATTTTACATTTTATTACATCATAGTCGGCTCAAGATAACCTTTGAAACTCGAACAGAAATTTTGAAGAAAATTATTTTTCGCCATTTCAGGTGGCCCAACTTCCGAAGACCATAAGTCATCACCAGTTGACCCGATCGGCTATTATAACCCCATTTCGGAAACGCCACGAAGCGCTCTACAAGCTTGACTAGCGCAAGCGTCTGTCACCCAAATTCTTGACCTCATCCGGGGCCTCTAAAGCCTTCAAAACTGAGTTCAAAGTTTCTGTACCCTGCTGCCAAAACCGAAAATCTTCAATATCTTCCAATATACACTTGATCTAGCAATGAAACTTTACTGGCAGACTTATATGACCAAAATGAACCTCCAAGAAATAAATCAGATCATTCTGAGCACATACAAAAATTACCAAAAATAGTAACTTTCCATAAATAGCAGCTCTGTACAAAATAGCCCTTATTGAATACAAAAATAGAAATATTTTTGGGTGATGCAAGATTGCTCTTACACCCAGGATGCTCCTGCATCAGTTTTGCTCGGTGTAAGGACTTTGTGTACTGAGTGACTATCTTGTCTTGTCTCCTTTACCAACTTTATGATTGAATGATACGAATTTCAACCATTAATGCTCTTTAGGAGTAACATTCTCCCCCTTTGGCATTAGTATCAAAAACTTTATGTATATGTACTGACTCCAAAATTTGTACTTGAACAAAAAAATATGAATCTTATGTGAACTCCCCCTTTGTACATGCTCTCGGTGTGAAGTACATAAAATGAATTATATACATATAATTTTTCCCTTTTTGAAATTAATGCCAAAATAAAAATGTACTCAGCTTATAAAAAATATTCTGATGGGTCTTCTTCAATGCATCCAAGAGGTTTTTCCATTCATCTTTAAGGTTCTCAAGAGCAATGTGCTCTAAACAGACTTGTGCATGCATGTCAAAAATATTCTCTAACACTGATATTTTTGGGGTGTCAACTACGTCCTTTTCCTTATTCACATGTCTTTGCATTATCTTGAGATGTGGAAGAAATGCAGCCTGAAGCTCGGTTACCTTCTCTTTGATTATATCTTCTTGCTTCCTCAAGTCAATTCTTAACCACTGGAGTTCTTGAAAATTTGAATAATGCTTATGAAATGCATCTTGCTTGGTTAAAGAATTATTTGCACTTACCTTTATTTCATCATCAAGCTTCTTTATCATTTCACTTAGCTTAGTAGTGAAGTGATCTATGGTGCATAACGTATACAAAATTGTAATTACCTATTGAATAATGGTGTCAAGCTCAGTGATTACATATGATATCTTGACCTTATTGATTTCCACTTCCTAGCTTATTTTCTCTACTAGCTTTAATTGAATCTTTGACTCTTCCCATTCCTTAATTCATTTCTCTACATCAATATTAGGGGCATTGATGTGGCCAGTTAGAGTGGCAAGTTGATCAATTATGAGAGTTTCCTCATCAACATTGATAGCTGGAACTATTTGCATCAAAATGTATCTAACTTCCTCTAAAACCTATTTTCTTTTTCTTTCTTTTCTTAACTTCTCCTGTGCAACCTTCCTTGTGCATAATTCACCATACCTTCATAAGGCTTTAGGGTCTAGAGTCATAGGGTCACATGTAGGAATTTATATGACTTCATCTAGTGTGATAAGACCCTTACCATGTTTCTTCTTTTTCTTTTTCTTAGGTGTGGGGGATTTTTTGTATGGTACTAGAGATTTGGTCTCCAGATTTATGTTGTCTTGATAGGTAGACACACCATCTTCCTTACCTTTCCCTATGACTGGTGTTTCGGTGTCTTATCCTCGAGCTTCTTGTGTGGTGTCTATTGTAGATGTCTCTAAATGTGTATCCTTTTCAAGCTCATTTGTGTCTTTTTGTTTTTCTTCAACCTGTCCCTCGATTGCACCCTTTTGTTGCTTGGGTGTAGAGCCCTCGATTTCTCTTTGTGTAGCAATCTCAATTACTTGTACTAAAATTGGTAAATCACTCGGTATATCAACTGTTGTTGCCTTAACAGGTTGATTCTCTTTGGTTGTATCTACACCAATAGTGATGTCCTTTGTTAATATGATTTAGAATAACAGAGAGGGGGGGGGGGGGGGGGGGGTTGAATCAGTTGTTCTTAGGTCTATGTATAAAAAAAACTTCAAATTTTTTTCCTTAAATTAGATCTAATAACCAAAACCAACTCGGTCATTGCTGATTCAATAATAGAAACATATAACATTGCAATCCACTACCTAGCTGTATCTAACTTGTAAAACACAAAAATATCTAAACCAAAATATTCACACAAGCATTGACACTAGGATTTATAGTGGAAACCCAATCTGGGAAAAACCACTTTGTAACATGCTACTATTATTTTCACTCTTTTGAAGTGAGCTCGGTTAAAAGCCAACCCTGTCAAAGGTTACAATACACACTGTTAGGTGTGACCCGGTTAAAGGATTTGAATCACTCTATTAGAAGTGAGCCTTGTTATAGGACTTACATACATTCCATTAGAATGCAACCTTGTTCAAAGGATTTAAACATATGACTATTAGGTCAACCTTTGTTAAAAGGATTTTGACTATTACAATGGTTAGAAAGTAGCAGCAGTATTGATCTGAAAAATATACAACTCACTTTGCAAATATCAAATCCAATTCTGTACATAAATGTTGGTTTACTGACTTTGAAACTTTCCCATCTCCATCTCTGATCTGCTCAAAAATTTTCTTCAAGCAATCACCACACTTCTCCTTCAGCCTTTTCTACTTATACAATCAATAACATCTACTGATCTTCCAGCATCCTCTATTCACCCATGCATTCACATACCTAATGCTTAGGTTCCTTTAATACTTCCTCAATTAGGTTAACTCATCTTTTGCCACTCAATCTTCTTCATAGATCTTAGGGTTAGGTCAGATTCATTGAATCTACCCACTTTATGTTCTTCTACTCCTTTTCTAGAAACATCTCAAATCTCTTAAAGATTTACAATAAAATGTTTTTCAGTGCATTCAATGCTTTCAAACAATCAATAAATAAAGTCAACACATTTTACATAATCCAAGAATTCAACAATGTTAGCTCCAAATTTGAATTCTCTTCAAATATAAAAATACTGATGCTCGGTTAGTACTGTGATCAACTACTCGGTCTTCATGTAGAAAGCTTGGTCATTACTAAAAATATTTCATTAGCTTATACTGTCTTCCTCAGCAATTAACTGATGTTCGGTCGACACTACAATTTTTCTTGGCATATACTGACTCGGTTGACACTAACATCACTTGGCTTAAACATGGTTTCTATATTTTTGCTCGGTCAAGCCTACCAGTTTAGTCTTCAATCTTGCTAAGATAAATAATACATTGTCTCATCATTGTACAACATAGTCAAGTACACTTTGTAGTATCAAAATAACTCAAGCTTTCCTTAGGTGCTATTGTTACCAACTTTGCCTATCCCTTAGCAACACTCAAATAGATATAGGACTTTCCTATGTAGAAACAGTCTTACCAGTTAAGGTTTGACATCAATGAAAACACAACAATTGCTTCAATTTCAGTTTCCAACAATCTCCCTCTTTGGCATTGATGGCAACACCATATGATATCACCTAAATAACACATGGATTACCAACCAATCCAAAAACTTAAGCTTCACTTATGAGACCATCAAAAATATTCATATCTCCCTCTATCTTGATCCGTCATTTCAGTTCATCATCTCCTTACTTTGCCTTTCAGTGTCATGTGTTATTATATCATCTCAGTTCATCTCCCTCTTTGACAAAAATGTCAAAGTAGTAACTAAAACATACATCCAGCAAATGTAGATATTATCTGTGTAGCTCAATGTTTCTCCCTCTGTCATCTTGCTTATGACTGATTCCTTGTCTTTGCTCTTCTTCACAACTCTAGGCCAGTCCTAAAGTGTGACAATCTTCTGCATCAAACTGTCAAATATTCTGCTATAGCATATTTGATGCAGTGCTCCTAGCTTAACTAGGCAGCCTCAGTTAGGGGAACAACCCCTCATTGACTTCTCAAATACTCATGTGCTTCTTTAGTTAAAGCTTTAGTGAATATGTCTGCTAATTGTTCCTTTGTATTCACATATTCCATTCAGACTTCTTTATCTTGTACCAATTCTCTCAAGTAGTGATACTTGATTGCTATGTGCTTGGTCTTAGTATGCATCACTAGATTCTTAGAAATATTGATAGCACTTGTGTTGTCATAGAAAATAACAATAGGTTCAGTGATTTCTTCTTTCATGTCTACCAACAATTGTTTTATCCATACCAAATTTGAACAATTTACTATAGCAACAACATACTCGGCTTCAGCAGTAGATTGGGAAATACAATTTTTTTTCTTGCTCGTCTAGGAGACTAATCTATGTCCAAGAAAGAAAGCTCCACCACTAGTACTCTTTCTGTCATCTACATTTCCTGCCCAATCAACATCTGTATATACTCTTAGTTCAAATCTTTCATCCTTCTTGTAATATAGCCCATAGTCAACAGTCCCTTTCAAGTATCTCATAATTCTTTTTATAGCCATCATGTGTGTTTCCTTAGGATTGGCAGAGAATCTTGCCACAATCCCAACAACTAGTGCAATATCTGGTCTACTATGTACAACATACTGCAATTTTCCAATCATGGATCTGTACAAAGTTTGGTTCACTTCTGTAGCATCATCATTCTTAGATAACTTTTTTCCAGTAGCCATAGGAGTACTCACTAGTCTAGAATCTTCCATCCCAAAAGTTTTCAGTATTTCATTAACATACTTAGACTGTGTAATGAAAATTCCTTTCTTCATCTGATATACTTGTAAACCAACAAAGAATTTGATCTCACCAAACATGCTCATTTCAAATTCAGTTTGCATTTCATTTGAAAATGTTTTACACAAAGCATCTTGTCCACCAAAAATAATATCATCCACAAAATTTTTTGCCAACAGGATACCTTTACCTTCTTCATCTTTCATGTATAGATTTCTTGTGTCATTTGTTCTTGAAAATCCAATTTGTATCAAGTAGTTATGCAACCTCTCATACCATGCTATGGGAACTTGTTTTAATCCATATAGTGTTTTGTTTAGTTTGCATACCATGTGTCTTCTATTTGGATCAATAAAACCTTATGGCTGTTCTATGTAAACTTCTTCTTCTAGTATATAATTTAAGAATGCAGACTTGACATCCATTTGATAAACCTTGAAATCTTTATAAGAAACATAAGCAAGCAGAGTTCTTACTCCTTCCAATCTAGCTACAGGGGAAAATGTCTCCCCATAATCTATTCCTTCTTCTTGTGCGTAGCCTTTGCATACCAGCCTAGCTTTGTTCCTAGTTATTTCACCTTTTTCATTCAACTTATTCCAGAAGACCCACTTTGTTCCTATAACATTTTTGTTTTCAGGTCTTGGCAGCAGAGTCCAAGTATCATTCTTCTCTATCTGGTCTATTTCTTCATTCATTGCTTGTATCCAGTCTTCATTTTCTAATGCCTCTCTAGTTGAATTAGGTTCAAATTCACACAGTAAACATGTTGGATCCTTTGTCTTACTTCTGGTTAGAATTCTAGTATGTTTGTCTCCAATTATCTGTTTAGGCTTGTGATGTCTTCTTACATATTTTGCCAAAATAGGTTCAGCTCTTCTCTCCTCTATTTCATCAGGTTCCTCAACAAGATTTTTAGATTCAACTTCTAAATGCTCGGAAACCTCTTCCTAATACTCGTCAACATTATCTTGTCACTCAGCATGTTCTTATTCTCTTTCGGCACTGTTTTCCTAATGCTCAAAAACATCTTCCTGTCGCTCGGCATTGCTTACCCGAGACTCATCATCAGGTGCAAGTCTATTACTTTCCTCTTCTTCTTCTTCAATATACACAAAAGATCTATAATCTTCTAGTTCTCTTTATTTGTCAACTTCATTTCTTTTTGCATACTCATCAACTTTGACATTCACACTTTCCAAAATTTTGTTAGTGTTAGAGTTCAAACACTTATAAGCTTTACTTATTGTGGAATACCCTAGGAATATACCTTCATCACTTTTAGCATCAAACTTTCCATTCCTATTGTCTTTTAATATTTAGCACTTTCTTCCAAAGACTCTAAAGTATTTAACACTCGGTGCATGCCCATACCATAATTCATAGGGTGTCAGATTTGTACCTTTCTTGATCTATACCCGGTTAAGAGTGTAGACAACTATACTTATAGCTTCTTTCCAGTATTTTTGTGCCACATTCTTTTCAATCAACAATGTCCTTGCACAATCCAAGATAGATCTATTTCTTCTCTCTGCTATACCATTCTGTGGAGGTGTTCTAGGTGCAGACATTTGTCTTTTGATTCCTCTTTCATTGCAAAATAGATTGAATTCATTTGATGTAAATTCTCCACCTCAGTCAAATCTAAGACATTTCAGGTTCCTACCTATTTCCTTCTCAACCCTAGCCAAATACCACTTAAAGAATTGAAAAGCGTCAGATTTTTCTTTTAGAAAAATTACATGCATCATCCTGGTATGATCATCAACAAACAAGATAAAATATCTAGCACCACAGTAACTTTGTACAACCATAGGTCCACAAAGGTCAGTATGAACCAAATCTAAAATGTTATCAGAAGTAAAGGATTTGCTCTTAAAACTTGACTTTGTCAATTTTCCTAACTGGCATTCCTTGCACATCACATTCTCAGGTTTCTTCAATCTAGGTAGACCTCTAACTTTCTTCTTCTTACTTATTTCTACTAGATTATCAAAGTTAACATGACATAGCCTCTTATGCCATAACCAAATTTCATCAAGTTGTGCAACCATACATGCTTCTTCAGATAGGTCAAGATAGAACAAATTACCTTAGTCTGTTCTCCACTTCCGATCAGTTCACCAGTAGCATCAAATTTTTTAGCTTTTTTGTGATGAAATTCCACTCGGTAACCAGTGCTGTTGAGTTGTGCAACACTTAGCAGATTATAATTTAGACCTTCAACCCAATATGTATTTTCACAAGAGATCTTATCAGTCAGTTTAATCAAACCTTTTCCTCTAACAGGACATGGTGCATCATTACCAAATTTTACTTTTTTACCTCTATAATAATGTAAGGTCTCAAACTTACTCTTGTCACCAGTCATGTGATGTGAACATCCTCTGTCAATAATCCATTTTTCATTCTTGTTCACATAGGAGATCAATGTAGTTTTCTCATCCTCATTAGATTCATCTTTCATTGCAACATAGACTACCTCAATTTCAAAATCATCATTATCAATGTAATTTTCTTCTTCAACAACGTATCAAGATTTCTTACCTTTTCCTTTGTAGTCTTTCTACCTTTGGTAGCTTCTGTCTCTGTGTTTGCTTTTTCTTTCTTCATATTTATCATTCGTGTTAGGACATCTAGCAGCTATATGACCAACTTTATTACATGCAAAACATATAATAGGGAGTTTACCTTTATATTTTCCTTTTCCCCTTCTCAGTTTTCTAGCCATAAGAGCTTCTAGATCTTCAAGTTCTTCATCAGAAGTGTCACTGTCACTTTCACTTTCACTTTCACTTTCACTTTCACTTTCACTGATGGATCTTTCTTTTTCTTTCTTTGGCTTGTTCAGAACTAATTGTGACTTAAAAGTAGATTCAACATTACCAATACTACCAACAGTGAAGTTATCATAGTTAGAGAGTTCAAAAGCAGTCAGCTTGCCAACCAAACTTTCCAAAGCAAGCACATTTGTAGAGTTACATCTAGATTCCTGAATAGCTGAGATCTTAATAGCATATATAGGACGTAGAGTTCTTATTACTTTTCCAATTATAGTTTCATCCTCAATAGTCCCACTTTCTCCTCTAATAGCATTCACAACTTCTTTTATTCTACCACAATATTGTGCAATGTTCTCACCTTCTTGCATTCTCATTTCATCAAACTTACCTCTGAGACTCTCAACCTTAGCTTTTAGTACATTTATATCACCACCATAGATCTTTGCAAGAGTGTCCCACATCTCCTTAGCACTTGTGCAATCTTTAATGTCCTCAAATTCTGGATAGCTTAGGGTAGATGCAATTTCTAGCATTGCCTGATTATGTTCTTGCTTAGCTCTCATTTCTTCGGCAGTCAAAGGTGCGATAGGTGAGACATAGTCATTCTCAATGTAGTACTTTGCAGAATCACCAATACTAGCCAGATGTAGCTTCATCAAGCTTTGCCATGCAGGAAAGTTTTCCTTATTTAGCTTTGGTACGTCCTTCTTATACATCTTGATCATTTGCTTCAAGCCCCTTTAAACTTGATTTTTGTAAACACCAATAACAAGCAAGACAACTTTGACACCAATTGTTAATATGATTTAGAACAATAGAGAGGGGGGTGAATCAGTTGTTCTTAGGTCCAAATGTATAAAATAAACTTAAAAAACTTTTCCTTAAATCATATCTAATAACCAAAACCAACTCGGTCATCACTGATTCAATAATAGAAATGTATAACATTGCAGTCCACTACCTAGCTATATCTAACTTGTAAAACACATAAATGTCTAAACCAAAACATTCACACAAGCATTGACACTAGGATTTATAGTGGAAACCCAATCTGGGAAAAACCACTTTGTAACATGCTACTATTATTTTCACTCTTCTGAAGTGAGCTCGATTAAAAGCCAACCCTGTCAAAGGTTACAATACACACTGTTAGGTGTGACCCGGTTAAAGGATTTCAATCACTCTGTTAGAAGTGAGTCTTATTATAGGACTTACATACATTCCATTAGAATGCAACCTTGTTCAAAGGATTTAAACATATGACTATTAGGTCAACCTCTGTTAAAAGGATTTTGACTATTACAATGGTTAGAAAGTAGTAACAGTATTGATCTAAAAAACATACAACTCACTTTGCAAATATCAGATCCAATTCCATACACAAATTCTAGTTTACTGACTTTGAAACTTTGCCATCTCCATCTCTGATCTCCTCGAAACTTTTCTTCAAGAAATCACCATACTTCTCCTTCAGCCTTTTCTGCTTATACAGTCAATAACATCTACTGATCTTCTAGCATCCTCTGTTCACCCATGCATTCACATACCTAATGCTTAGGTTCCTTTAATACTTCCTCAATTAGGTTAACTCATCTTTTGCCGCTCAATCTCCTTCGTAGATCTTAGGGTTAGGTCAGATTCATTGAATCTACCCACTTTATGTTCTTCGGCTCCTTTTCTAGAAACATCTCACATCTCTTAAAGATTTACAATAAAATGTTTTTCAGTGCATTCAATGCTTTCAAACAATCAATAAATAAAGTCAACACATTTTACATAATCCAAGAATTCAACAATGTCGGCTCCAAATCTGAATTCTCTTCAAATATAAAAATACTAATGCTTGGTCATTACAAAAAATGTTTCCTTGGCTTATACTGTCTTCCTCGGTAATTAATTGATGTTCGGTTGACACTAGAATTTTTCTCAACATATATTGACTCGGTCGACACTAACATCACTCGGCTTAAACATGATTTCTCTATTTTTTCTCGGTCAAGCCTACCAATTTAGTCTTCAATCTTGCTAAGATAAACAATACATTGTCTCATCATTATACAACATAGTCAAGTACACTTTGTAGTATCTAGATAACTCAACCTTTGCTTAGGTGCTATTGTTACCAAGCTTGCCTATCCCCTTAGCAACAATCAAATAGATATAGTACTTTCCTAAGTAGCAACAGTCTTACCAGTTAAGGTTTTACATCAATGAAAACACAACAATTGATTCAATTGCAGTTTCCAATAGTCCTCATCATCTTGTACATCACCAGGATCTCCATGTGTGCCATCTTCAATCCAAACATCATCTGTCCTGATTGTGACTAGTTGCTTAGGAGCATCCTATGAATATTCTTTAGTATATCTCGTCAGGTAGAAATACTCAACATATGTGTCATCTTTCTACTCAATATCCAATATGTGGAGAGGTTCCTTGGTGTCTATGTCAACATTGTCTAGCTGAACTCCTTTTCCTTTGCTTTTGTTTTTCTTCTCAGGTATAATAAATAATGCCAGTTTGCCATCTTCTACCCTTGATTCCAAAATCTTAGCCCATTGAAGCTTATTGCTCTCATCAACTGTCTCAAGGTTACCTTCAAAAATATCATGAGTGCTCTACCTTTCATAAAAAATTGTTTGGAATACTACATCATCTCATCAATCTCGATAATAGATAAGGTAGGCATTGCCAAAATCAATAAGTGTTCCCTCATTTTCTTTTCTTTGTGCAAGGCGTATGCCCATCTTATTGATACCTTCTCATATAATTCCTTAGGAACATATCTTGCAAACTCAATAGGTACTCTCTTAAATTTGATCATCATTTGAATAATAGATTCTTCTATTTTCCCCAAATCCTCGGTAATCATATGTACATACTGACTTATCTTAGGGTGAGCTAGACTCCATGAATCCTTTATACTATTATCTAATTCATCTACCAACTGAATTTTTTCTACAACAACCTTAAATTTACCTTGTTCATCTTATTTTTCTAATTCTAAATTATCTTTGTCTCTTATCAGCCTTCTCCTCTTCTTAGGTTTCTCAGTGGTGATTTGGGCACCTCTTTTCTTTTTTTGATATGTCTTTGTGGGAGTTGGCCTTGTGATTTTTGCAATTAATTTCTTTAGGGGTGGTGAAGTAGTTGTTGAGGACCTTGTCCTTTCTCTTATAGGTGTTTCTACTTGTTTCCTTTTCCCTGCGGCCTTTATTGGTGTAGCTTGAATGTCCTTGTCTAACTTAGTTTCCTCCTCATGTTTACTGTTACCAATCAAAAGTTGTTCCTTAGTTGCTTCATCAACTAGCTTAGCTATTCATTTGTTGTTCTTCTTCTTCTCCAAATTGTTTAGAACGAGTTTCCATCATCTTTTTGGATTTTCTATTTACTTTTACTCTGACCAAATCCATTTTTATTCTTAACTTAGCTTCTTCATAGGTTCCAAACCTAGTAGCTTTTGGATCCTTAGGCTCAACTAGAAGTGCCTTCATTGACCTAGAAGCTCAGTTAATATCTAGTTCATAGCCCATTAGGGGTAACCGACCAGTCCTTGGTTCTACTACCTTGATTAAAGTGGTGTCAGTATCCACTAGGAAAAAGTATCTTCTTTGTGCTTTTCTACTAGCTGACCTAGAATCTTGCTTCTTTTATGCATTATATTCTTGAATTGTCCAAAATAATCATCCATAAAAGTAATAAAATTTTGACCTAGATTCTGAAAAAATTCACTTATTTGAATGATGATTGGTCGGTGGACATCCCAGTCAACATTACCTACTGATGGAAAGAATTTTTGTAGGTAGAAAAATATACAGACCAATAGTGAACTAAAATTACATGTGTTTGTCTTTGCTACCCGAATGGTTCTCATATTCTCCTCTAATTTTTTCAGTATTAGCTCAGAGAGGTCCAATTGATGACCCTTCTTAACAATCTTGTAAGCAATATCTACAGCTCTACAAGGTACACTATTGGGCCTGCTAGATTGAAATATCTTATAGCCAATAACATTGGATCCAAACCTTATTTCTGGATCAGTGATGGTATTCTCTCATACCTCTTCCATCCCATTCAGATCCTATGATTTTCTCAATTTCTATCCTCGATGAACTCCTTATGGCCTTAGCTTTGTCAGTAGTGGGGTAACCGGTAACCACATGAATAATATCCTTGGATAGTTTAACTGGTTCATGTAGCCATATCTTACCTTCATGCACTCGGCTAAGAACAACCCTAATCCATTCTACATTGAACTCTCTCAGGAAATTTACGGAATTCATCAATTCCTTAACTTCTAGGTGTTTGTGCTCATCCTTGAGCTTTCCATTCTCACTCAACTCTTGGTAAGTAGATTGAAGCTCAAAATATCTGATTTCACTAATTTTATAGTGGATATATTCGTGCATGTCTTGCACCAACAAAAACCTAGGTGGTATACCTAAAAATGCACCTACTTGATCAATCTGTGCAACAATCTCAGGGTATTAGCATAGGCATTCTTTTGTTCATCTTGTCTTGATGACTCTCCTCACTTGGTATAGCCTAATCCATTAGTGCTATCAAGTCTTCTTTGACTGTTCAGGAATTCATCCATTTGTTTAGTACTATCTTCAGCTTTCTTGATCATCTCATTATATTATTGTTGAATTTTTACCTCATTCTTCAATTTTTCATTCTCTTCTCTTAATTCACCAATGTCTTCCAATTTCCTTGTAAGCTCATTGTTTTTAACTTTCTGACTTATGATAACCATCTGATTAGAGATTTCAAAGTGATACTCGGTGAGTCTCAATATCTCAGATTCCTTTTCTTGCAACTTATCAATCATTTGCCTCCTATCTTCAATAGCCAAATTTCTTTCTTGTTCAACTTGTCTTGCATTGTTCATGACATCAACCACTCTAACCATTTGTGTTTCTTGACCGACCTATAGTGCTTTTACTTGTTTAGTAAGATGTTGATGCAGGAGCATCCTGGGTGTAAGAGCAATCTTGCATCACCCAAAAATATTTCTATTTTTGTATTCAATAAGGGCTATCTTGTGCAGAGTTGCTATTTATGGAAACTTGCTATTTTTAGTAAGTTGGTCTTACGATCTTGGAATGTTCTAATTTTACATGTGGAGGTTTATCTCAGTCATATCAACCTGCCAGCAAAGTTTCATGGCTAGATCAAGTCTAGTTTTGAAGATATTGAAGATTTTCGGTATTGGCAGCAGGGTACAAAAACTTCGAACTCAGTTTTGAAGGCTTTAGAGGCCCCGGATGAGGTTGAAAAATTGGGTCACAAACGCTTTGCGTTGGTCAAGCTTGTAGAGCACTTTGTGGCATTTCCAGAATGGGGTTATAATAGCCAATTGGGTCAACGGGTGATGACTTATGATCTTTGGAAGTTGGGTCACCTGAAATGGTGAAAAATAATTTTTCTTCAAAATTTCTGTTTGGGTTTCAAAACTTATTTTGAGCTGACTTTGATGTAATAAATTGTAAAATAAAATAATTCTAAGTTTGGTCGGCCCTAATGGCTAAATTTCTAGAACCTTCTCGGGCGGTGGAAATTGCCTATATAAAGAAGGCCTGTAGTGTTGTCTAGAGCAGTTCTGGGTAGTAGATCTGGGTATTGACTCGAGGCTTTGTCCTAAAAAATATTGTAAGGGAATGCCCATGTGGCTTTGCATATTGTAATTCTGAAAGTTTGTAATTCCACATTTGTGGAGATAATAAGAAGCCAATTTTCTGTTCTTGCATATTATTGTTGTTGTTTCTCTATTTCTATTAAGTGTTTGTGGTATTAAAGGGAACACCCTTCATCAAGTGGTATTAGAGAAGGAGTTCTTGAGTGTGTAAACAGATCGCTGACTGTGAGGCAGTTTGCACCAGGACCGTGGTTAGGGTTTCAGTGCGCATCGCGAAAATACCTCCACGAAGAGAATGTGGCGGAAGAGCTAGTGCTGTGACACTTGAGGTTAGAGAGCTGTAGAGACAAGTGCGAGCATTGCAAGAAGAGATTCATAGAGGAATGAATCTTAATGTCAGAGATGAAAGCGAGGATGAAGCCGAAGAAGAATATCAAGAAGGAGAAGCTGAAATTGTGAACCAAGAGGAAGAAAGACTTTTTCGGGCAATTTCCAAGATTGGGAAAAGACCCAAGATTGAGGTTCCTACATTTTCTAGAAATCTTAACCCAGAGGAATTGATCGACTGGATCAATGAATGTGAGGAATATTTTGAGTACGAAGATGTTGAGGATCCTGATAGGGTCAAATTTGTGAAGGCCAGATTGAAAGGTCATGCGAAGATCTGGTGGCAAGAAATTCAGTTGGAGCGAAATAGAAGAGGGAAAGATAAAATCACAAGATGGGATCGGATGGTGGATAAATTGAAGCGACAGTTCATTCCTGTTGATTATGAGCTTGACCTACTAAAGAAAATACAAAGTTTGAAGCAAGCAGGAAGATCTGTTCAGGAGTATACAGAGGAGTTCTATCGACTCCTCATCAGAACAGGCCATGCAGAAGCTGATAAGGAGAAAGTTGCCCGATACCTTAATGGGTTAAGCCCAAGCATTCAGGAGGAGTTGAATCTGGTTCGAATGAACAGTATTGAGGAGGCATACCAGTTTTCCCTAAAAGTAGAGGAAAAGCTGAACAAGAAGTTTGAGAGCAGACAAAATGGAAGAGGTCGTGGTGGAAGATCTGGCAGACGGTCATATGGTGGCCGAAATGAAGATTTGAAAAAGAAGGATGAGGCCAGTAGCAGTCAGAATTAGAGAGGAAATAATTCCAATCATTTCCAGGATCAGAGTAATAGAGATCAGAGAGGAAGAGGAAGAGGACAAGGATCTAGAAGAGGAGGCTTTCGTGGAACCTATTTTCACTGTGGAGAAGAAGGTCATAGGGCATTTGAATGTCCTTAGCACAAAGGTAGAATAGACAGGAGAAATGAAGGCCAGGCCAGAGTTGTACATGTAGATGAAGATGCTAGATCATCAAATTCTGAAGATGCTGAAAGAGGAGAAACACTAATTAACAGAAGAGTCTTTTTGAGTGGTGAGAATGAACCTGAACAAAGGAGGAGTCTGTTTCGCACTCGATGCAAGTGTGAGGGTAAATGCTGTGATGTGATTATCGATAGTGGAAGCATTGACAATTTGGTGTCAGAAGAGATGGTGACAAAGTTGAAGCTCAAGAGATAAAAACACCCACATCCATATCAGATTGCCTGGGTGCAGGATGACCACAAGGTCATGGTCAGTGAACAGTGCCTGGTAAAGTTCAAGATCGGCGGGTACCAAGATGAGGTACTATGTGATATCATCTCTATGGATGCATGTCATATGTTATTGGGTAGACCGTGGTAGTTTGACAGATGTGCTATACACGATGGTCATGCGAATACCTGTTCCCTGACAAAGGATGAAGTGTGACATAAGCTAAAGCCATTGAAGGAGACCGAAGAAAAGGTATGTGGTAATGCAAGAATAACATTTGTTGATGGAAGAAAATTCCTAGATGGTATGAGGCATGAGCATGTGTGTTTTGCTTTAATTCCAAAAGTTGGTAAAGAAGAAGTAGAGGATGTACCTATAGAGGTTGCAGATTTGTTGAATGAGTTTCAGGATATTGTATCTGATAATGTACTTGATGGATTACCACCGGTAAGGAAGATCAGTCATCAGATGGATTTGATTCTAGGAGCCAGTTTTCCAAACAAGGTAGCACACAGAATGACACCAGCAGAAAGTGAAGAGCTGAACAGACAAGTACATGAGTTATTGCAGAAGGGGTTGATTCGACAGAGTCTGAGTCCCTATGCTGTACCAGCAGTATTAGCACCAAAGAAGAATGGAGAGTGGAGGATGTGTACAGATTCCAGAGCAATAAACAAGATCACAATCAAGTATAGGTTTCCATTGCCACGAATGGATGATATTATGGATTGTTTGAGTGGAGCTGTGTATTTCTCAAAGATAGATCTAAAGAGTGGATATCACTAGATTCGGATCAGAGAAGGAGATGAATGGAAGACTACTTTCAAGACAAATGAAGGACTGTATGAGTGGTTAGTCATGCCTTTTGGGCTAACCAATGCACCGAGCACTTTCATGCGGCTCATGAACGAGGTTCTGAAAGAATTTCTGGGTAAGTTTGTCATTGTTTACCTAGATGATATTTTAATTTTTAGCAAGACATTAGAGGAACATATGATACATATTCGTATGGTGTTTGAGAAATTGAGAGATGAGAAATTGTTGATTAATTTGAAGAAGTGCAATTTTGTGAAGAAAGAGTTAGTGTATTTGGGATTTGTAGTTTCAGTAGAAGGTCTAAAAATGGACCCAGAGAAGGTACAGGCTATTCTTGAATGGCCTACTCCAAGGAGTGCTACTGAGGTAAGATCTTTTCATGGTTTGGCTAGCTTTTACAGAAAGTTTATCAAAAATTTTAGCAGTATTTGTGGACCCTTGACTGAAACAATGAGAGGGGATAAAAAAGAGTTTAAGTGGACTAATGGGGCAGAAAAGAGTTTTCAATTGTTGAAACAAAAAGTTACAAAACAACCTGTTTTAGCACTTCCAGATTTTAATAAGGTGTTTCAAGTAGATTGTGATGCTAGTGGTATTGCAATAGGAGCTGTTATGAGCCAAGAAGGTAAACCTGTTGCTTATTTCAGTGAGAAGTTAAATGATGCCAAGAGAAAATATTCTGTCTATGATCAGGAATTTTATGCTATAGTTCAGGCATTAAAAAAGTGGAGACACTATCTGCTTCCTAAGGAGTTTGTTTTGTATACTGATCATCAAGCTTTGCAATATTTGAATAGTCAAGGAAAGTTGAATCAGAGGCATTTAAAATGGGTTGAGTTTTTGCAGAGTTATACATTTATTTTGAAACACAGAAGTGGAAAGTCTAACAAGGTTGCAGATGCTCTTAGCAGAAGGCAACTATTGCTGACAGAGATGCAGATTGAGGTGGTTGGGTTCAAGGAACTCAAGAATTTGTATCTAGAGGATCCTGATTTTGGTGAAGCTTGGAAAGCTTGTACATAACCTGTTACTCTAGATAGGATGAAATGGTTGGATTTCATCATCCAGGATGATATGCTATTCAGAGGGAGTCAGTTGTGCATTCCATGAAGTTCTATGAGGGAGAATCTCATCAAGGAGAAGCATAGTGGAGGATTGGCGAGATATTTTGGTCGTGATAAAACCCTTGCTTTGGTTAGTGAAAATTATTATTGGCCACAATTGCAGCAAGATGTGAAGAAGTTTGTACAGAGTTGCGGAGTATGTCAGATGGCGAAAGGAGTGAAGCAGAATACAGGGTTGTATCAGCCATTACCTATACTAGAGAAGCCTTGGGAGGATATCAGTATGGACTTTGTTCTTGGTTTACCGAGGACACAGCGGGGACATGATTCAATTTTTGTGGTGGTTGACAAATTTTTGAAGATGGCACATTTCATTCCCTGCAAGAAGACTAATGATGCTATTCATGTAGCAGAATTATTTTTCAGAGAAGTGGTGAGACTACATGGTTTGCCAAAGACCATAGTTTCAGATCGAGATACTAAGTTTGTTGGATATTTTTGGCAGACATTGTGGAAGAAGTTGAAGATAGATTTGAAGTTCAGTTCATCACATCATCCACAAACTGATGGACAGACAGAGGTGGTGAATAGAAGTTTGGGAAATCTAGTGAGATGTTTGGTTGGAGATAAGCCAACAAAATGAGATTTGATTTTACCACAGACAGAATTTGCATACAATAATTCTGTCAATAGGAGCACTGGTAAATCACCATTCCAGATTGTATATGGAAGTAGTCCAAGAAATGCATCTGAATTGAGAAAGATAGCTAAAGGAGAAATAAGTAGTGCTAAAGCTGAGGATTTTACAGAACACTTGAAGAACATCCATGAGGAGGTGAGGAAGAATATTACCAAGATGAATGCACAGTATAAGGCTAAGGCAAATGAGAAAAGGAGGCATAAGGAATTTCAGGTTGGCGATGAAGTCATGGTTCATTTACGGAAGGAGCAATTTCTGGTTGGTACATATAACAAGCTGAAAATGAAGAAGTTTGGACCATGTAAGATATTGAAGAAGCATGATTCGGGAAATGCATATGAGGTAGAATTGCCTAGTGAGCTGAATATTTCACCAGTGTTTAACATTTCAGATTTGACAGAGTATCATGAAGGAGGTGTTGAAGATGAGGTTGTAGCAGCACAGTGGAGTATTCCAGCAACTAGTTCAGATATCAAAGAGATTGAAGACATACTGGATAGTCGTGTTGGCAGAAGCACAAGGAACATGACATATGTAGAGTATTTGGTCAAATGGAAAGGATGACCTATTGAAGATTCATCATGGCTAACAAAGGAGGAGGTTAATCATCTTGGTTTTCCTCTGCACACTTGAGTCGTGACAAGGTCACTTCTCAAATTACCCCGGGTGTCTGATGCAGGAGCATCCTGGGTGTAAGAGCAATCTTGGATCACCCAAAAATATTTCTATTTTTGTATTCAATAACGGCTATCTTGTGCAGAGTTGTTATTTATGGAAACTTGCTATTTTTAGTAAGTTGGTCTTATGATCTTGGAATGTTCTAATTTTACATGTGGAGGTTCATCTCAGTCATATCAGCCTGCCAGCAAAGTTTCATGGCTAGATCAAGTCTAGTTTTGAAGATATTGAAGATTTTTGGTATTGGCAGCAGGGTACAGAAACTCAAACTCAGTTTTGAAGGCTTTAGAGGCCCCGGATGAGGTTGAAAATTTGGGTGACAAGTGCTTTGCGCCGATCAAGCCTGTAGAGCTCTTCGTGGAATTTCTAGAATGGGGTTATGATAGCCAATCGGGTCAACGGGTGATGACTTATGGTCTTTGGAAGTTGGGTCACCTGAAATGGTGAAAAATAATTTTTCTTCAAAATTTCTATTTGGGTTTCAAAACTCATTTTGAGCTGACTTTGATGTAATAAATTGTAAAATAAAATAATTCTAAGTTTGGTCGGCCCTAAGGGCTAAATTTCTAAAACCTTCTCTGGCGTTGGAAATTGCCTATATAAAGAAGGCCCGTAGTGTTGTCTAGGGCAGTTCTGGGTAGTAGATCTAGGTATTGACTCAAGGCTTTGTCCTACAAAATATTGTAAGGGAATGCCCATGTGGCTTTTTATATTGTAATTTTGAAAGTTTGTAATTCCACATTTGTGGAGATAATAAGAAGCCAATTTTCTGTTCTTGCATATTATTGTTGTTGTTTCTCTATTTCTGTTAAGTGTTTGTGGTATTAAGGGGGGCACCCTTCATCAGATGTTGATTATTTTCAAATAGATCTGATATGGTTCCTTTAGATGCATTAGATATGCTGCTAGATCTAGATCTAGATGTCTCAAATGGATCATCTAACTCTTCTTCATGATAATCAATCTCATTATACCGAAGTGCCATATCCTTCCTTGAATTGTTCAATGTAGATCTACATCTGTATTCTATGATTCTCAATGGTCTTATCAAGATTATACCTTTCCATCCTTAATATCTTTTCTCTTCAGTGATTAAAATTTCCAAAATAAGAGAACTAGCTCTGATACCAATTTTTGGGATTATGGAAAGGTTTGTACAGAGAGGGGAGGGGTGAATCAGTACCCTTAAAACTTTTTGAACTGAATCTTTATAAACATAGATGTTATTAATTGACTGAACTCATTGCATGCAACATACATTCAAAATATAAATGAAAATGTAAATATATGTAATCTAATTAATAAACCATTCATGAAACTTCATACACATAACCAAAATGTTTTGGTATCTCAGAAACCCTTGTTAGAAGGTAAAAACTGCGGTGGGGATGAAACCGACAAAGCTTCACTACTGTAGTAATAAAGTATGTCGGTTAAGGATACAAAGATTGTGATCACTTGTGGTGATCTTACCTTGTTAGGAGTAATAATAAGATCAACTAGATCTACCTGGTTAGATGATTTTAGCAACATAATAAAGTGTGCACTTGGTTAAGATATTTACAAAAGAAGTGTTCAGTTCACTTTGTTAAGAGATTTAGAATCTGCTACAATGGTTAAAGAGTAACAGTAGTAAATTTGTAAATAGAAAATCAAACTTTCCTAATTTAGATCTATAAAGTACTATAAAGATATCAGCTTTTTGTGACTTGTCTATCCTTCTGTACTGCTCGGTAGCCTTATGTCTGTTCTCATAGACTGAATACTTCTGTAAAAAATCCTTATGTCAAAACCCTGTCTGATCTTCTTATGTCCTGAGTGCAGCTAATTCATGATGATACTAGTATCAAATGATATCTTAACAAATTTATATCAAACTAACCTTGACCTAATTAGGGTTTCACAATATCTTAGAAAACCTAAGATCAACGGTGGAAGTAAATAACCTAGATTAACAATACATAGGAATCATCAACAATTTAATGATTACATCCATACTAAATTCTATCTTAATCTTAATAAACTATTTTTTGATCGGTGTAAAATGTTTGCCTTGATGTTTGTGCTATTCCAAACTGCTATGTCATTTTCCTATTTTACTCAGTGTACATTGCATTCATTTCTTGATAAATAAATGATGCTCAGTTCTTATGAATGCTCGGTGAATACTGTCCTCGGTACTCGATGATCATTTGGCTCGGTGAGAGTGCTTAGTTAAAGCTATGTTCTGCTCAGTGTAAGGACTTTGTATATTGACTGAATGTCTTGTCTTGTCTCCTTTACTTGTGTGCAATAAATGTGTCACACTTCTATGGATCATTACATGCAAGGAAACTCAAGAATGAGCCCTCACAAATCGATGCATAGCTCCCTAGGCATGGAGTGCAAGGGTTTTAAGAATGCTCTTAGCTAGAGCTATTAAGCCAATAACCTTGCTAGTAAACCATGCAATGGGAGATTCAATGAAGACAAGGGCAAGAATGCCAATATCTCCAAGAATCAAATGAATGCAAATGCAATGCAAGCTAGATTAAGAATGAAAATGCAAGCTAAACTATGGAAATGAAAGATGCAAGTATTACAAAGCCTCCTAGTTAAACTAGATGAATTAATCTAAAGCATAAAGGAAATCTAAGCTAAGAATGCCATGAAAATGAAGCTACTATGCAAGAAATGAAATCTAACTATGAAGCAAGAAAGCCATGATGATGCAAGAATGAAGACAAGAAGATAGAGTGTTGATGAAGATCCAAGATGAATGCCAACAATGCTCCAAATCTTCAAACCCTAGATGCAAGAATGTCTCCAAAAGCTCCAAGATGACCTAGAAAACCTGTAGCATAACAATAGCATAAAAAGTTGGGTGTGTGCAAATGAGGAAGAGAGCTCTCCTTTTATAGGGAATGAAAAAGGAATGGGCCATGGAGATTAAGAGGCAAAAGATTTAATCAACGGCGGAGCTTAAAAGAGGAGCAATCCATGTGCACAAGTATCCTCCAATAGGAAAATAAGAGTTGACTTTTGTGTCCATATGAGACAAAAAGTGTTTTTTTCCCTTTTTATAAAATAAGAATAAGGCTTTATTTGTGCAACTTAGGATAAGAGGAAAAGTGAGGGCTTTTATTTATTTAAAAGGGGAGGAAATATTCCTTTTAAATAAATAAAACTTAGGATAAGATGGTTAGCCCATAGAAAATAATCGAATAAATGATAAAGCTAGGATTTGATCAAGAATAAGCAATTGATGATTTAGCAAATGGGGGCTAATAGTCTAGGTGACCATTTTTAGGTGTATACATTTGCCCCTCTTTGATTAATGTGTGATCGATCTGGGAACACATGTAGTCAAAGAATGAAGTTGAAATGTGAGATCGATTTGGGATCACAAAGCAACTCAGATCAGCCAAGAAAGCAAGAGATAGCCAAGAAGGCAAGAAATAGTGTTCTGACTCCAAAGAATGAAGTGCAGAAAAATAGAAAATCCTGCATGGTCAGCCTGGTAGCGACAGTACTGAACACTTAGGAAAGAGATAGCCAATAAGATATGATGTGTCTACCCCCTCGGGATCGAAAGTGAAATCTAAGTAGAGGGAAAGCAGAAGCAAGAGCAACATGATCAAATCACTAGAAATCATAATCCAAGAAAGAGAATAGAATAACCATCAAGCAGTGAAGATATGCCCCACACATGGGACACGGGGCACGAACCAAGTGGTCCCTCAACCCGAAACACCACGGAGGGGGATTTGAACTTGGGATTGGAAAGTGAATGAAAGACTAGAAGTTTGAAAGAGATGGGGATGAAGAGGTTATGATGCCCCAGCGAAGATCAAAGGATCAGGCCTCAAAAGGTTAGCCAACTGTGCAGAAAAAGGAGAAAGGGTCAAGGTGAATGTGGATTTCGGTTTGGATCCCGAAATGAAGAGAAAATGATGTGAGATGAAAGACAAGAAAGTGAAAGACATGATCGGGAAGAAGAGAAAGGTGAGCGCAGCTGATTAACAAGTCCATGAAAAATGAAAGGAGAGCTCTCTCCATATGCAAGATGAAAAACTAAACTAACATGAACCTAAGAAATGCAAGCTACATGAAAAGTGGTTTACTTGCAAGGTCACAAAGCCAATAGACATCTAATATTCATCATCGAGCGTTATTGGTAGCGTCGCAAGATCATACAATACACACTAGCATAACTATGTGAATATGAATATGATCTTTATCAGATAGGAATGTGGAAATCTCACCTAGGCATCAAAGACATGTAGGTCAAGATGACTAGCACAGTGAGATTACCTAAGTTTAATATAGCAAGATTATACTCGCATCGAGACACAAGGAAAGTCAAGATGGCTACAAGTATGCACTTGCACAAAAATAGTCAAGGATAATACCTTGTCAATCCACAGTGTCAAGTAAGACCAGCATAAATGCTCATGACAGTTAGGATCAACAAAATATACCCACAAGCAGAAAAAGCAATAAAACATGTTCTCATACCCTCAGTCTTCTAGCTATGCATCATCGAAAACTTCTCAGGGAGAGACCACTCAGCAAAGAAATCATCATAGACAGCATGCAAAGAAATAAATTCAAACAAATCTCAGAAAGTCAAGTGCGTGTGTGTAGGTCATAGAGTCAAACTTTGAGTATTGCATCTGCAAATGAGAAATATCGCATCATACTAGACTGCAGGTAGGACATCTGATAAGTGTTGAGAAACACTCGACGCAAGGGTAGTGTTGAAAAACACAGTTGAGGTGGTGTTGAAAAACACCATTGGAACCAAGTTGCCCAAGAAACCCAGACGTACAAAGAGACCCAAGATAAGCTTAAAGCAACATATGCCCCCTAGACTAAGACAAGAATCAATTCCAGGCTAGGAGAGGCAAAGCGAGAAGTGGAGCGAAAGAGCGCCACGCAAGACTGATAGACATAGGTGCAGAGGGTCTCAAGCAGCGCCTGTTTCCAGGTTTTCACCACTTGATAGATTTTTTCAGGACTTTTTTATAATTTTTTTGTATTTTTGCGACTAAGGCGCCTGTTTCCAGGTTTTCACCAAGGCACTTTTTCAATTTTTTTGATTTTTTGAATTTTTTGATTTTTTTGGTGAGACATCAAAGCGCCTATTGCTAGGTTTTCACTAGGATGCTCATTTTTTTAGTACTTTATATGCTTTTTAGGTTTTTTTCAGCATCATATATGATTTTTTTTTGTAATTTTTTCAGGATCATAAAGTATATACAAGGAATGCCCCAGACAGGAACGGGCATTAAATATCTGCTTCCTTTGATGTAGAGAACTGATAGGCCCCAGGCCCAAATGCTGCAATTGTGATGATAGGAGGTCTCAACCAGTTCGACCAATAATAACCAGCCCTAAGCAATGTTTGAGTTAGTGGAGGATCATTAGAATGTGATCCACATATGCCATCGTGGATTTCAGCTAGCACTTTTTCTGACTCCTCTATTTCTAGACACTTAAGGAGAGTTCCATCTAGACCCTTCCTATACAAGTCACCAGAGACAAAGGCAAAGTGTAAGGGATGGCGGAAGGAATGGCGTGGTGGATTTGCAAGAGGAATATGAGGTGGAAGATATGAAAAGATGGTAGGATTGTAAGATTTTTGAGCAGGATAGCGTAATTTATCCACCAGGAACTTGAAGCGAGATTTATTCTTTTTCATTTGTAAGATGGATGTCGAAGTAACCAAGGCATTAGCAACTCTTTTCTCAGCTTTAGGAATGGGCTGAAGTATAACAGTTATGAGATCATGCTTGAAGTAATGCACCATTTGTTTGTAGAGAATCAACTTCTCATCTTTTATTTTGGAGTCATTATTTTTGAGCAAATTTTTATCTTTACTTTTCTTAGGTTTGGATACCGCCACAATGTGGTTTTCGCCATCCGACCATTGCTCTTTTCTTTTGACTTGATGACTGTGATGCTTGATTTCTGATTCAATCTTTTTTGTTGCTAGTTTGCTGGTGGAAGAAGTAACAGGTGTTGATGCGAGATGAAATGAAGTGACCGGTTCAATAGCATTTATGCAAGGGGTGTCATCTCTGGTAACAAGAGAGGTTGAGCCTATAGGGTAAGCTCCAAAAGTAGCTAGATCTAGACTTGTCATAGAAGGACCAACATAGTCGACTAAGGCAATACGGGGAACAAACTCATCAGATCCAACACAAGACTCATCAACTACGTTGGGATGGTTACTACAAGAATGAACCATATCAACATCCATATCATCAGTAGATATACATTTTTCTCCCCAAATAAGTGAAGTAGAAGGAAGATCATCTCCCATTTGAGCCATAGTGTGTAGCGGTGACTCATCTATATCTGTGTCTGAATTACTAGGCATGGGAGTATTTCTAGAATCCTCTCTATAGATCCACTCTTGAATAGCTTGTTCTTCTCTTTCTGCTTCTAAAGGAATGGATGAAGGAACAAAAGTATCAAAGATCACCATAGCAGAAGTGGAAGGCTGCATCTGATCAGAAGGTCTCCCATATGACCTAGGAGAAACAGGTATAGAAGCAAAAGAACCTAGTTTATATTCACCCATACCAAGGCTCATCATCTTAAGTGATTTCTCAGCAGCAGCTAGAGATGTACTAGGATCAACAAAAGGTTCATTATGAGGAACAAATTTTTCAGTAGCAGCAAGAGCATTGATAGCAATAGTATGGTCTCCAGGAATCACAACCTCAGTGCCATTGTATGGAAATTTGATGCACTGATGATAAGTGGAAGGAATAGCCTGCATGTCATGGATCCAAGGACAACCCAAAAGAATGTTATATGCGAGTGGGATGTCCAATACTTGGAAGCTAATATCTTTCGTGATAGGGCCCACTCGGACAGGCAGCGTGACAAGACCTTTGGAAGATCTTTCCACTTCATCATAAGCTTTTATAGTAATCTTCTTCTTGGAATCCACAGCCAATTCTGACAAACCCAATTGTTGTATGACATTGAAAGAAACAATATTTAACCCTGCACCATTATCTATCAGGACTCGGTGGACTCGGGTATTGTAGACTAGAACTTCAATGGGTAAAGCTAGATTATGTGGGTGAGCAATAGATATGTCATCTTCTACAGAAAAGGAGAGAAATAGCGGAGATGAAATGTGGTTGACCATAGCCTGAAATTGATCTGGATCAATGTCATTGGGAACACATGTTGTACGTAGAGCTTTATCAAGAATCTCTCTATGCGAAGGGGATAACCGAAGCAACTCAAGGATAGATATCTGTGCTGGTGTCTTTTGTAAATGTTGGGCAAGATCATAGCTAGGGGTGGCTGAAGGAGCCACTTGTTTGGAAGGCAAAGCTTTCTTGGGATCTTGCGCAGTTTTAAGGACAATCTTGGCTTGCCCCCTAGTAACAGCATTTAGTGTCTCACTTTGAGAAGATGAACTACCACATGTTTGCAAGACTAACTTTGGCTTACCATGATTGGTGTTATTATCATCTTGAGACCTCATCATTAGAACACTCTCAATGGGCTCTACCATGTTAATCACAAGCGTATTAGAAGGATACGTGTAATTGATCTTGGCATCATGATTCTTCTTATGTGTTTGAGAGGTTTCCCCCTTATCATGCTTAGGTAGAGGATCTTTGAAAGCTGTGTGATCAGAATTTTTAGTTAAACCATCAGTGGAGATTGTGCCATTCTCAATAAGATCCTGAATATCATCCTTAAGCCTAAAACAATTGTCTGTTGGATGTCCCTTGTTTTTGTGATAATGGCAGTAATGATCCTCTCTCCACCAATCGGGCTTATTTATTGGATCCCAGTTACCAGGTTTATCAGGAAGCATAAGATATCCATTGTCAACCAAAGTCTTAAGGATCACATCGTAAGGTTCTGCCAACTTGGTATAGACTCACTTTTGAAATGACTTCTTAGGCTTATCTGCATATTGAGGTTTAGGAGCACTGTGAGCGTTGGCAGCTTCTTGTTGTTTTGCTGCATAGATAGCATTGGAAAGATTGAAAGCAGGCTCTTTAACTTTAGGAGCATCAATAACCCCATCATTAACAACATACTTGTTCTTATTCCAAGGTTTGTTCTTGTCTTTACCATTGCCTTTAGAATCTTTATTAATAACAATATCCCCTTTTCTTATAGCTGCATCCTCAATCCGATATGCACTTTCAACCATGTCATGGAAGGAGGAGAACAGTTGCTTCCTTAGATCATAAAATAGCTCAGGCACAAGTGTGTTGATGAAAATGTCAATCTTTTCTCTTTCAGGTAGTTGATGAGGATATCGAGAATACAATGACCTCCAACATTGTAAGTAAGTTGCAAATGGCTCACCTTGATGTTGTCTTAGATTACCGAGATCTATCACAGTGACAGGTTGTTGGATGTTGTAAGAGTACTGCTGGGTAAACCGCTGAGCTAACTCATCAAAAGTCTTAAGCGGTGGTGTCAATTTCGCAAACCATTCCAAAGCTTGGCCTCTTAAGCTTCGAGGGAATAAGCGTAGAAGATATGTGTCTTCATGAAGAAAGTCCATACTAACAGCATAAAAGTGATGCACATGGTCATGAGGGTCACCATTTCCATCATACTTGTCATATTTAGGAACGTCAATATCCTTAGGAAACGGGACCATGTATAGATCTTTATCAAAAGGAAGAGCACAAATTGATTCTACAAAAGAGACCTTTGGAGGCTCTCTTTCTAATGCCATTTGGGTAAGGCGTTGATTTGTCCGACGTAATTCTTCTTGAAGGACTTCCAATTCAGTTGGTACTCTTTGTTGGACAATTTGTCTGACATCATAGCCAGGAGGAAGCTTGTATCCTCTAGAAGTCATATATTGAAAATATTGATCACCATTACACTCTAAAAGCTTATGCATCATTCGTTGGAAATCCACATCTTGTTCACATCTCATAAGATCCTCACTAGAAATCTCATCATTAGCCTCTGCCTCATGTTGAGAGGGAGGAGGTCTAGGTGGTGAAGAAGGCATAGCAAAAGTTGGCCTTGGAGGAGATCTTGGTGGCGTGTTGTTGTCATTGTTGCCATTGTTAAAAAGAGGTCTATGCTCATGATTACTAGTCTCAGGTTGCTCATGAAATGTCCCTCTATAAGCCATGTGCCTAGTAGCATCCATCCTTTGTTGATTGTGTTCTTTGTCTAAGCGCGCTTGATTATCCTTACGCTCAAAGTGTTCTTGCAAGAGTTGAAACTTTTCTTGTTCAGTCAAAGTGAGTGAGACACTGTCTGTGTTTTTGGGGGTCTTGAATGCAGAAAAGAGGAAACCTCCTTTATACCATGGTGTAGCCTTAGAATTCTCAGATTGGTTAGAACTAGAACTGTTGTTGCTAATGGGTGCTTTTGAACGTCTAGTTGGAGAAGGTAACTGTGTATAATTGAACGGAGGATGACTCTCCTGCTCAAATTGAGACCGAGTTGTAACCGGCATGAAAAGAGATGTTGGTTGACTAATAGAATGGGACAAAGTTTCTCAGATTTGAGATAAGAAAAGCTAATAAAGATCACTTGTCAAAGTAGAACAATAGAGAGATGGCTCGTCAAAAGTTCTCAAGCACTTACAGCAATCAATTGACTAAAGCCAAGCAGCGAGCAAAAAGCTCAATAAGCAAGTAGCTAGAGAGGTAACCGTGATGCAACAAGTGATCAAGAGTAGCATTTGTTAAACTTAAATCCAATAGTTTTAGCTCAATTGTTTCAGTCTAGAACAAATCTAAGCATGTAGGTAACAAACCAATTTCAGGTAAGAATAAAAAAGGACACTCTACAGCAGGTTAAAGTGCAAGTTTAGCAACTCTGAATTGTAGCAATGACAGGATAGTAGAAATGACTCAGGATTCTTGGTTGAGGGTATGCAAGGATACTTCAATATCATATGACTCTTGACCAGTGAACGTGAAAAACTCAGTTTTGAAGCGCTTGGACCAAATTTGTAGATTGAACAGTGCAATTTTTCAGTTTGACAAGTAGTAGCAGCAGATAAAAGACAAGTTTGCAAACAGCGTAGGATCAAACATGTCATAGAACACTTGAAACAAGGGCAAAAGCAACTTTGCCAAGACAAGCACTTGTGATATCAAAATAGAGAACCTTATGAATGCTACCGTTTGTTTGAATGTTGAGAACGTTTACATTGGTATAGCACAATCGAAGACAATTCAAGCAATTAATACCTAGAAGGACAAGGCTCATTACTTAGCAACTTGGCCCACAACTTGATGCTCCCTTGCCTCACACCAAGTGGTTGCCCACAAGAGATATTGGCATTGTCATGGAAGTGTCAAAAACACAACCAAAGGAACACATATGGTGAGTGTCTTGGGGTGATCCGGGTAAGTCCACTTGGATCAATCCTTGCACCAAGAAGCTAAGCGGCTAAAATAGGGTGGCCTCTATCTAATGGTTCATAGTAAGGATTTCCGTTCATAGCACCCCTCTTGCTCCTCATAAAGGACTAGGACCTTGCGGCCTCAAGAGTACCTTAAGCATTCTTGCTTAATGCTTTCCTCATGGTCACAATCCCACAAGTTACTCACATCAAGCGAAGATAAGTACTATGTCTACCAAGGTTTTGTGTCCTTGATAGCCTTGAGATTATACTGAGTTGGAATCACTTGCCACCAATGAAAATGATGACAAGGTTGTCCCCACTTGGGTCGTTCCTCTTGATTTCTCAAGAGCAGGCCCGCTAAAGGATCCTAAGCTAAACAAAGAATGGATGATTTTTGAGGTTCAAGGTTTTTGATTCACCACAAGGGTGAAGAGCATACTCCCCTATCTCAAAAACTTCTCCCAAACATACCAAGCAAGATCCAATTACCCCTTTGCTTCCAAAACCTCAAGATGGGTCAAGATTTTCTGATTCACCTAAAGGTGAAGAGCATACTTCTCCTACCACCCCAAGATTCCTTTCACAAAGTATTAAGTGCCTATGAAATGAAACAACTAGTATATGTCGCACTTAATAAAAAAAGCAATTAAACAAGCACTTGATTTAGTTTTTATGCTTAGGGCAGCCCTACAAAAACCATTAGTAGCCCTCTTTGACATGCATTCTTTTGGCAAAATATCTCAAGCAAGTGCACCTACAACCACAACTTGTTAGACCCACAATGGTTAGCACATGAAAAATTTGATAATCTACAAAAATACTTGATCAAATGATAAAATCTGAAAATGAAACCATCATGGTTGGATTGGGCTCGGAAAGACCTTTCCAACGATATATCACACTTAAACTTTTGATACCATTTGCAAAATTTCAAAAAAAATGGGCACCCATTTTCTAGAGTGGCACGGATTTGAAAACGCTAGAAATTTCAAAAAAATTTCAAAAAGATAGCTAAGAACTTGAAACTTGCAAGATAGATAAAATAGCCTAAAAATAGCTCACTGCCAGGTTCAGACACAGTATCGCGCGATACTTCGCCCGACACCAGCCGATACTTTTCACTCCGCGCGATATTTCGCCCAACACCAGGCGATACTTCGCCCGAGACCAGGCGATATACCTCAATACTACCGTGCGATTCTTCTCTGGCACGAAGTATCGCACGCGTATAGTAAGGTATATCGTGCGATATACCTAAGAAGTATCGTGCGATATTCTGAGACAAAAAACCAGAGAACAAAAATTACGCTAAAAACTTGCCGAAAAATTGATGAAAATTGACGAAAATACAGAATTTAAAGGACAAAGTCTATCTACTCTGCCCCACGGTGGGCGCCAAAAATGTGTGCAATAAATGTGTCACACTTCTATGGATCATTACATGCAAGGAAACTCAAGAATGAGCCCTCACAAATTGATTCATAGCTCCCTAGGCATGGAGTGCAAGGGTTTTAAGAATGCTCTCAGCTAGAGCTATTAAGCCAATAACCTTGCTAGTAAACCATGCAATGGGAGATTCAATGAAGACAAGGGCAAGAATGCCAATATCTCCAAGAATCAAATGAATGCAAATGCAATGCAAGCTAGATTAAGAATGGAAATGCAAGCTAAACTATGGAAATGAAAGATGCAAGTATTACAAAGCCTCCTAGTTAAACTAGATGAATTAATCTAAAGCATAAAGGAAATCTAAGCTAAGAATGCCATGAAAATGAAGCTACTATGCAAGAAATGAAATCTAACTATGAAGAAAGAAAGCCATGATGATGCAAGAATGAAGACAAGAAGATAGAGTGTTGATGAAGATCCAAGATGAATGCCAACAATGCTCCAAATCTTCAAACCCTAGATGCAAGAATGTCTCCAAAAGCTCCAAGATGACCTAGAAAACCTGTAGCATAACAATAGCATAAAAAGTTGGGTGTGTGCAAATGAGGAAGAGAGCTCTCCTTTTATAGGGAATGAAAAAGGAATGGGCCATGGAGATTAAGAGGCAAAAGATTTAATCAACGGTGGAGCTTAAAAGAGGAGCAATCCATGTGCACAAGTATCCTCCAATAGGAAAATAAGAGTTGACTTTTGTGTCCATATGAGACAAAAAGTGTTTTTTCCCTTTTTATAAAATAAGAATAAGGCTTTATTTGTGCAACTTAGGATAAGAGGAAAAGTGAGGGCTTTTATTTATTTAAAAGGGGAGGAAATATTCCTTTTAAATAAATAAAACTTAGGATAAGATGGTTAGCCCATAGAAAATAATCGAATAAATGATAAAGCTAGGATTTGATCAAGAATAAGCAATTGATGATTTAGCAAATGGGGGCTAATAGTCTAGGTGACCATTTTTAGGTGTATACATTACTGACTTTATGACTGAATGATACTAATGAAAACCATTAATGCTCTTTAGGAGTAACAAGATTTTGGACTTGACTACGAAGCTTGTTTGTCTGAAATATTGCACAATGTTTTTCTAAGAGAAGATAGCACAAGTAGGTTATGAATCTAAATGTCTTCTGTGAACCTCTTTTAATCATTAGTAATTATTCTTGCATGCAATGCACAATGCTCAATAAAACTATATTTTACTGGTTCATTTTCACAATGAATATAAAAAAGAATTTCAAGAATGCTGACACCCACTTCTTTGTTACTATCCAATCCCAAACAAAATGCTAGCAAGGAAATACTATCCTGAACCCATTGCAAAAAAATATCATAATCATAAGGAGACTTATGATCTAGATTCAAACTAGAATCACTTGTTATTCCTCTGATAAATGAATCTTTCCATTTTGCATCTATTTTTTCATAATCCTCTGCTAGCTTTCCTAGGTCAATGTGCACATTTGAGTTTTCTTGTTCAAACCCTAGGTCCAACAGACTAGCAAAATCACTCCCGGTTATGGACAAAATTTCCTCCTGAGTATTTTTATTCACAATTGCTTTTCTATTTTCATCATAATTTTTAGCACAGACCATGACAATTTATGGGCAAGGGAATACTTGAGGTAACGCCATTCATACCAACCTAGCAACCCACGGTGCAATTTTATTTATCGTTGCCTTTACCATGTTGTTAAACGGATAAAATTTTGAATCCTTCTATGGATTGTTGCACTTATTTTCAAGTGCAAATCTAATTTCCATTATTCTCTTATTTCCATGGATAAAAGGATCATAAATACCATGGAATTCATCAGTGAAACCTTGTGTTTTAATTAGATTGTGGAAGTCTATTATCTGACTTTTCCTTTTACTCATATCCTAGTATTTGTTTTGCCCATCGTGGTAACTGGTATCACTATTTACTCATAGAAAAATTCATATAATTATACACAGCTACAATTTATAGGGCTGATTAAAAATTAAACCCTAATAGCCTAATTCTTTTTCTACAATATAAATAGTAAAGTTGTAAGCCACAAGATTTGAAAAATTTAAAATGCGGGACATACGTGTTTAGGATTTTAGTATTTACCCATAATTTCAATTTGTGTAGACTATGAGTGGGCAGAGAGCTGAGAGATTTTGTTTCATTCCTCATACCTCAATCCTCAACCTAGAAGCCATAACCCCTTTTTAAATCTCCAATACTAGTTAGAACTGAAAAACTTAGATTGAAAACCTAAAGGACAAAAATTGTACAATCTTCAGTTGTCATTCGTGTCACTTTTATTGCTTCTTTATGAAGATAGATATCTAATGTCACTAGGACACATGTGACTTAATCATTTGAAATTACAACTTTAGTCAGACACCCAAAATTACAACATTTATTAAATAATCCATTTTGTAGTTTACTCTAATTTAGATTTTAATTGTACTTAGTTGAGGGTTAATTCATGACACATGCCTTGTTTTTGTGGGACATTTGCAAATAGAGGTGATCGTTCCCCAAATCAGCCCAAAATATACCTTTGGTCATTGATCTATGCTCATCCTACGATCATTATTAGTCACTATCAGGTGTCGTGGGTCCCATTAATTTTTGCCTTGTTAGTACTTGTAGTCACCTAGTCACCTCACGAGTCCAATGTCATCATTGAATGATACTGACCATGTGAGTGGACACACGTCATGATTTCAGAATGGGATTGCAAAAATGGGTTTTCTTTTCCCTTTTGGCTTGAAATATAGCTTCGGTCATTGATCTATGATCATCCAACAGTCATTGTTAGTCACTATGTGGTGTCGTGGCCCTGTGGGTCCCATTAAATTTTTCCTTGTTAGTACTAGTAGTCACCTACTCACCTCACGAGTCACATGTCATCATCAAATGATATTGACATTTAGTTGTGCGAGTGGAAACATGCCATGATTTTGGAAAGGGTTTGCAAAAATGGGGTTTCTTTTCCCTTTCATCCAGAAATCCATTGTACATCGTCGATCTGTGCTCATCCAATAGTAGTTGGCATTCATTGTCATGAAATTTAAATACTAGCAATCGTACCTTAGTGTGCAATGGGTAGTTGGTACACCGTAGTTATTTGCAATGAACATTGTTATTTTTTCCTTTTTAGGTATTAATGGATAATAACATTTAAAATTAATTAATTGAATAGTAACATTATTTAATAGGTATATAGTATAGTTAAAATGATAATTTTTATTGATTATAAATTTTACGTTTAAAAAAGAACATCAAAGTGTAAGTACTTTTTTAGAAGATGGATAAAGATAATTATAATCACATATAATTTTCATACCTTATAATTGGAAAACCCTAAATATATAAATTTAAAGTGTTTCACAAATAGGAATATATCATACTTAAATAAGAAGATTGTTAATATTCTAAAATAAGATTAGTTTTTAAATAATTTATGAATTCCTTTTAGTAGAACAGAGGACATGTTTTTATCAGTTCGGTTGAGGTCATAGAGTAAATTACAGCTGAGTCAATGAGTAACATGGATAATGTCAGTTGAGCCCCAAACTAATCATCTTTTTCAATATTGAACAAAGCTGCTAAATAATCAATAATGTATTTATTTTCTTGACAATATCCAATAAGATTATTTCTCTGAGTACGATTGGAACTAATTTTAGTGTAAGCATCAAATTACTATTTTCTTTTCTTTGTACAACATATGTTTTATTTTGTAATTGATGCTTAATTTCCTTACTGTATGACTATACACTTATTCTAGCCATGGGGCATACGTTGGACCTGTCAATACACATGGTAAAGAGATTAGCAAGGCTTTAGGCCTAGGTTTTATTTTTCACCCAATCACATGCCTTGCTTGTTAAATTGAATCTTAACAACTGGCTACATCTACGAAGTGGCCATTTAGTATGGAACTATTTGAGCTTTACAAAGATAGACTTTACGAAAGGGAATTTTTGGTCCTTCCATTAATCATAGTCATTGAATCCTAAGGCTAGTTATATATTAAGTAATGTTTAACTCAGACTTTAACATTGAATTGAATTGAATTCTTTCTATTTGTATTATAATCAAAATTACAGTATTACACATCGATATGGCAGTGGCACATTTACAAATTTGGCAATTGACATATAATTAATCTGAAGTAATTAGTAAACAATAATAAACATCTTGCTTTGTCTTTGGAGTCTGGAGTTTGGACTGTTAAAAATAGCAACTTGCAAATTTTAGCGAAATTGCAAATTTCCATTAATAAGTTCTAAAATTTACAACTATCGTATTTCCTCCAAAATTTCCCAAAACAAATAAACTACTACTATTATAGGGTATCTAATGCATACAAAATAAACTGAAATGAAGTTGTAAATTTCTCATTAATATTTTGCACAAATTTACAATATTCGGAGTAGGAGTCCCTCCAAAACTTTAAAGACAAAATGAGGGAGGTTGCGAGGTAGTGGAAAAATAAAACCTACTATAATCTATAGTCCAAAAAAACAAAACACACAAACCCTTTGATTTCAAATTTACAGGCCACAGGGTCCTGAGTAACACAACACTAAGGGTTTTTTGCTCCGTCTAAGTATAACTCTTCAGAGATGATAAGATATGAGAATTCATGCAACCATCCGTAGTCCATGAATTCATCCAAGAGAAACCATTTTCGAAGAAAATCCCTACCAATTTGTGCTCATTTCCTATGGTGCATCAACTACTCAACATTTAGATTTGAAAGAAAAGGTTGCATGGCCACATTTTGGCCTAGATGGAGAAGCTTGGGTAAATCACTTGCCGATGGGATCCCCACCCCTATTCATGCATAAATGAAAACCTGGACATTGTCACCCAAGAATTCTTGTTTGAATACCCTCCTTAATAGAAGGAGCATATCCACCTTGTCTCCTTCAAGGTCCATAAAAGATGCCAAAAATGAGATGTAATGTCTGTGTTACCTCGGTATCTATCAATATTTTTGAGAAATTCATGGCCCAACACCATCCTCATAGCCTAATTTATAAAGGAACCAACCTCCTTGTAAAGTGATTACAATGTTTGGTCTGAGACCAGGCCCAAAAAGGCCTTTTGATCCTCCTCAGATGTGCTTATCAAATAGATAGGAGTGTCCATCTTCAGAAAACTACTACTAGAATATCAAAAATTAGAATGTGATAAAACTATATAGCCTAAAGACCTAAACTAGAGGTAGACTTTCAAGCACTTAGCAGAGGTAGACCTAAACCAAAGGATAATTGAAGAAGAAAGAATCATAGATTGTCTATAAAGAGCCATCAATTCTTTCCCTAACCTTATTAATTCATTTGTCCTTCAAAATTTTGTAAATCTTTCATATTAAACACATGAGTGTGTGAAATTCAAAAAAATGTCATGACATGTAACATTAACCAATTTAATATTAGTTATAATACATTTCTTTTATTAACTGCGACTGTGATACATTATAATTTATCTACCGTCCACACAACCTACTAGTACTAACCAGTTGCAAGACTTGATACATGTAATACATTTAAAATGGTGAAATGATCGATATTAGGTATTTGTGGATTCTAAATAGCCCTCAATTCTTTCTCTAACCTTATTAATTCATTTTTCCTTCAAAATTCTATAAATATTTCATATTAAATACATGAGTGTGTGAAATTGGAAAAAGCGTCATGACAGGTAACATTACCCAATTTAATGTCAGTGATAAGACATTTATTTTATTAACTTCAACTGTGATACATTATCAACCATCCATACAACTTACTAGTACTAACCAGTTGTAAGACTTGATACGTGTAATACATTTAAAATGCTTAAATGATCAATATTAGGACCTAGGTATGTGTGGAACTCAAGAATCGTGAAGAGTCATGCATACAAGTTTGTAACTGATTAAGGAATTATTCGCTTGACGTGATGTTGCATTAATTATATCATGCTTATGGTGTATATTAATTTGATATGTGTCAACATTCCGGTGACTTCTTGGAGAACTTTGTTTCCTTCAAGAATAATTGGGTCCAAAATTAAACTTCATCCATTGATCTAGGATCATCAAACGGTCTCAAATATACATTTAATATTATAAAATAATGGATGTTACTGTTAGGTTACGTGTCGATGTGACTATATGTGCTTCAGTAGATAACACTATTGAATCTACAATAAAATCACGTTCCATCTTTTGAAAATTGCCAATAAAATATTTTTTTCCAATAATTAATGAACAAGTAGCCAATAAAATAAATAAATTTTCAAACGGTACATAAAATTTTCCAATACAATTAGTTGTTGTCCCTTCAAAATAAAATCATTTGCCTCATATATTATAATTTTTTTACTTCAAAAGAAAAGAATTTTCCTCATACAATATATATTTTCCCCCACATTACTGTATAATTTGCCAAGAATTTATGGAATTTTCATTCAATGTTGAAAAAATTGCCAATGCAAACTATGAAAATTTGCAGATTTGAAAAACAATTCACCTTCATTAAGAAAAATTTCCCCCTAAAATAATGTAGAATTCGCTAGGATTTTACACTTTTTCCTAGGAGGGGGTTTCTTAAAGTTATCCCTGGTGGATGGTTCTAAAAATTGTGTCTTTTTTTATCTTGATTTGGGAAAGGATAAGTGGATTGTGGGCTAGTAGATGGATGAACATATGGACTTAAGATGGACAAAAGGGATGAAGGGGAAGGTATACATTTGGATTTGGAATGAGCTTTTTAACTAAGGCCTTGACCATCCTAATTTTTTTTATATGGAAGCATTCTAATATACCTTATTCATGGAGGCATAACCCTTTGACTTGATAATGCTTTCTTTCATCAGTAGAATACTTGTTACAAGATGCGAGTCCATTTTGAGGTGGATAAGGTATGAAATAAATAACAGGATCATGAAGTGGACTAGACTAAATGAAAGTAGAAGAACCCATTTGCTTGTATGGGGTTCATGAAAAAATTATATAGTGGTGCTCGAATCATCAAGAGAGATAGGAAGAATAATGGGATGCTAAGGTGGAATAAGAGTAATGACATGATCATTTGGTGAGATAGGATCTTGTGGTGGACATGGTGGATTAGGGCTTGGAGGTGATGGGATGGAGGGATCTTGAGGAGGATCTAGAGGGATGGTAGGATCTTGTGGTGGACATGAAGGTGAAGGGATACTTTGATCTTGACATAGAAGGGGATCATTTGATTCCATTTTAAGGGTTTTTTTCTCTTGAATTTGGATGGAATCATTGGGAAGAATGTAAGGGATGTCATGATCTTGTTTAGGAAGTGAAGGGAAAACAAGACTTGAAAGGACACTTTTTTCTTGAGATGGAAGGGGATCATCTTAGATAGGTTGGTTAGGGATAATGGGATCTTGGTCAATAGTTGGATGGGATTGGTCATTGAAGGGGTTTTGATCTTGATTTATTTCAAGACTCATTTCTTTGGGATTTGGATCATCCTCTTGACATGAGGTATGATTTTGAATAAGTGTGGGGGATTATTGAAAGGATTCAATGTCTTTACATGAGGGAGATGGACTTTGCATGAGACTCTCTAGAATGGGTTTGATTGTAAATTGGGTGCATGTTGGCATTGGCTCTAAGATTTCTAAATCAGGGATGTGAGTTGTATCAATAAATAGATTAGCTTGGATTTATTCTATAGATAGCCATTGGGAGGTTGCATCATTAGATGTGTCACTTGATGGAGATGGTATAGAATACTCTTGTGAAGCTTTAGGGGATGAAGGAATCATTGGAGACATAGTGTCTTCTTGAGAATAAATTTCTTCATAGGAGGTAGATATATCATTGATGTGATTTCTTTGGAATGGACCAAAACTAGACACAAGTTAGTGATTTTGTTCATGCTCGTCAATAATTATTGTGCATGTACTAGTTTCCAAATAAAGCTCATAAAAGCTTTAGATTGGAATTTTTAATGCTTGGGTGATCTTGTTGGTGATACCATATTGATATTGGAATCATTAAACATAGGTCGCTCATTGATTATGCTTGATTGATGTCCAAAGGATGGGATGCTTGTAATTGCACTTGTGTTTGAGACACCCTTAATGGTGAATTTAAGGACATAATAGGATGTTCATTGACATGTGATGTCACCAATGGTATATTTTCTTGTGTAATTATATTTGGAATTGGTATTGATTGACTTATTTTCACAATTGGCATAAGGGGTTGTGTGATTGCTTGAGGGACGTTTGATTGCATTGGAAGGAAGATTGGTTCAAAATTAGGTGGCGGACCTAATTAAATTATGTCATTATCTAGTTGAAAGATTTTACTGGGTACTTGGTTGAATGAGGTTTGATTGAATGAAGATTGATTTGGGATTTGGTTCAACTATTGATTTGGGACTTTATTGATCAAAGTTTTCTCGTGTTTGATAATTGAAACTTGTGTCTATTGTTTGAAATTGATTTGTCATGTTTATTTGTGAGATAAGATTTGGTATGTTTGATTTTGAGACAAGATATTGTATGAAAATTTGTGCAAGGTTTTGTTTTGGAAATTGAATCACTTTAGACATCTTGGTTCTACATTTTTCCATCTTTTCCACTTTTTGTTCCAAACTTCCAAGATTTCCACTTCTCATGCTAATTTTTATTCTAGTGATGAATAAATAGGAATGACATTTGTTTGGACATGAGAAGCTTGATCCAAGCTTTAGGACATGTATGAACAAGATTGATGTGATTGATTGTTTGATTGTGATGACATAGTCCCATTATAAGGTTAATGCTGGGGTGATGCTTTTTTAGTTAGAGGGTCATCTTCTCTATGAGAAAAGTAAACAAAGTCATCATGGTTTTTTTGGACTATAAAAACTACAACTCTAGGAGATGAAGGAAAAATGCAACCTATGTGTTTGGGATTTTAGGGATTTTGAAAATTCAACTTAAGCAAGAATTCAACCTATATTTTTGGGTTTTTCAAATTTGAGAATGCAATCTTAAGGATAATAATGCAACCTATGTTTTTGGATTTTTGGACTTTTAAAAAACTTAGAAATACAAGCCTAGAGGTATAGCCCCAGGGGATCTAAGTGAGATCAAGACCTTAAAGGACCAAATGACAATCTAAAGGATAAAACACCAATAAAAGCCCAAGATTGAAAAGATAGGGTATTGACTTAATGTTGATGATGAAAAAAGGGAAAAGTTTTTATAAGGTCAAGATTGTCTATTCAACAACATAAGGTATAAACCTAAAACATGGATTTTTGGGATTTTTCAAAGTATACTTTAGGTTATAAGTACAAAATGAGGATGCCATAATGAGGGTGATAATGAAAAGATAAGACCAATATGTGGATGAAAATTGTGTGTGTGAATTTTGTACCTAGCTGTAGACACAACACTTCAGTAAAACATTAGAGGTTAGCAGAAATCAAAATCTTGCAAATAATTGAAACTAAGCTAACCGGGCGATTTACTACCTTCTAGTAGGTGCAAGTATGATGTTCTCAAATTGGAATCGAGATCAGTGACAATGCAACACCTAAACGAAGGATTTGAATGCAAAATATGAAAGACTATATGAATGCAGATTTAATCTATATTTTTGTATTTTTTTTGTGCAATAATATGAAAACTGTATGAATCTAAGCTAAATGAATGAAATTGAATGCAGATTTATCTAAGAATGATATGAATGAGTATGAATGCTATGACCAACAATGAAAGATCTCACAAATCACCTCTCGCAAGTACTCAATCCTTCAATCGCCAATTCGCCAGAGTAATTGTGCAAATTTGAGTGTTCATAATTATGAAGAGCTGAGCCTTGATTTTATAGAAATTCGGGGCTTTGAGGATGCAGGAGAAAAGCCATAAATCACTCGTAATAAACTCAAGTTGATTTTTGAGTTATTAGGAAATCAGAGATAATTAACTCACAAAAATCATGCAAAAGTAGTTTTTAACTCAAAATAGAGTTTAGATCAGATTTCAACTCATCATCAGATGTTGAGTTTTAATTTTAAAATTGATTATTGATTTCTAGTTGACTATTTTTTTTGATTGTGCATGATTTAATTATAAATTAATTTAAAAATAAAGTGATTTATTCTGAACTTAACCGATTTTTAAATTAAAACAATTGATTTATGGGTCAATCAATTATTAAATCAAACTTTTATTCAAAAACTATATTATTAAAAATTGACAATTGACTTTAATTAATTAAATAAGAATTTAATCAATTAGTCATAAGATTTTAGATTTATTGTCAAAATAAAATAATACAATTTAGGAATAAATAGAATTAAATCCAATTAAATAATTAAGTGGCATTATTAAATCTAATTAATTAAATATTCAGAATATTCAGTTAATCAAACTTTAGGATAAATAATATTTATCACCAAATAATAATTAAATTAAAGATAATTAGGATAAATAAGAATATTGCTAGGAATATTCCCCGATGCAGAATTTAGGATAAAATCAATTAGGATTCAATAATGTGTAGATGTGTCTTAGGTTAGGACTTTGATGTCGATTTCGTTTGATTTGAAGATGTAGGAGGTTAATGAACCTATAGCCCATTTTTGGGGTATTACATTTTTCCCCTCTTTGAATCACTGTGCAAAGCATAGTGGTTCAAAGAATAGTCTATGTATGATATATATGTATGAAACTGATTTGAAAGATTAACCGATTCTAAGACATAAACTGATTGAAATATTTGGAGATGTAAGATTTAGGTCCTGAATGACCAAAGATAATGTTAACTATAGAAACAATGAACCAGTGATTATGAAAAAGTGCCAAAACACCTGATTCTGAACCTTATGATTACAAAGAAGTGAGTGATTGATTCCAGACTTGATTGTCCTCAAAAGAATCATATTGGTATCACATCCTGAACCCATAAGTTATGAAGAAACAAGGAAATGACGCTAATGAATCGATGGTTATGAAAAGCTGATACAATTTACAAGATAGATTTAGGATACCAGATTGATATGGATCTCTGTGAATCTAATATGCCCCAAGAATCAATAGATTTTCCCCAAGTGGCGAGGACTTTAGATGAATCAGCAACCAGACATGGTTGTTGTCTTGATTACTGAGAGAAAGATTTGATTTGTAGAATTGAGTTACAGACTTTGAATGATGTGCAATACCATGCCCCCTTCAGGATAAAAGTTGAAATTTGACAAGAAAAGTCAGCGTTAAATGGTTTAGAAGTATGTTAATTGATTTGAGAAGTGGTTATAAATGTCTGAGAATGTGTTCTACATCATTTGAAGGTCTTGGAGACCAAGTTTGACTAGGTTTGACCATGTGTTGACCATGGTTGACCAAGTTGAAATTTTGAGAGTTTGATGGAAGATAATCAGTTAAGTTGAATCTAGATTTCTTTGATGATTGAAGGTTGATTATGCAAGCAGTTGATAATATAAACAATCTCAGATTTTGATTTTGATCCCAAAAATAAGTTCTACTTGCTGTTTCGTTGGAGGGACCTTCATATAATGCTCAGTCCTTATGTCATGTTTAGCATAGTTGTTTTTGAAGAATTGTTCAAGTGTTCAAGCAATTTGTGAGACCATGTAATCATGCAAAGTGCAAAGTGACATGCAGAATGAAATGCAAACCTAAGACCTAGGACCTAGTCACTGATCATGTGTCAATTTGTTATCATCATTGAACTTTTTAGGTAACCGGATAAATCAATACAACATCCACTAGTTAGAAATTATAGACATATGAATATTGATTTGTATGTGCAAGAATCAATACAACACCCACTGGCCAGACAACCATGGACATATGAATATTGATTTTGTTTTCGGAATGTCAGATTAGATATAAGCACCAAGGCACAAATGCCAGGATGACCTGAATATCATGTCCATTTTGATATAGCAATTTGTATAAGCATCAAAACATAGATGTCATGATGACCATAATATGCCTTGTGGCACAAACAAATCAAGTAGTCAAGAGATCATTCTAAATCCAGTGTAAATTACCCATAGTGATCCTTTTTCATTCACATCCTTAGGTAAGATCACGTTTCATAGTAGGAGTAAGAACTCACTCAAAAAGACAATAGTTAGATCAAAATTCTTTGAATTTTCTGGGTATCAATGGTCAAGGTACTCATGGCCATCCAATTTGAGATAGAAGCTCTTACAGACAGACACCATTTCAATCCATAATTTCCAAAGTTGTTAGATTTTCACATACAAGCAGAAAACAAAGAAAAGATTATGCCCCCAGTCATCACTCTCTAAATCCTATAAAGGACATCATCGAAGAGCTCGAAGGGACACAATATGAAAAAATCTCAATGTGAATCAGTAAGCATACAAGGAGATAAAAGCATGTAAAAGCATAGATTGTTTTCAGTTTGATGTTTGATTGTGTTGTTGTAGATGCAAAATCCTTTTTGGAGAGAAGACTGACTGACTGACTTGGATGAAGCTTCAAAGGACTTTGACTAGATATGACATGTCTAAGATACACTGGAGGCCATAGGATATGACTTTGATTGCCCCCAAGTTTGAAACATTGATAGGATACAGACGCTTGAGCTGATTGGTGTACAGATCGACTTATTGAAAATAGGAATGCAGAAACAAACCGGGAAATATGTACAAACTAAAGCAAGATTGAAAGTTGGGAAAGACCAAAATTGCACGGATAGATGGAGCATTTTGAAACAAGTGACACCTATTTTCTGGGTTTTCACCATCTTGGTAGAGATTTTTTTTTGCTACCAAGGCGCCTGTTTCCAAGTTCTCACCAAGGCACTTTTTTCTTTTTCTCATTTTTTTTTGTATTTTTCATTTTTTCAATTTTTTTGTGAATCATCAAGGTGCCTATTACTAGGTTTTCACCAGGATGTTCATTTTGTTTTAGGACTTTTTCAGATTTTTAAGATTTTTTCAGGACATTTTACCATAGACTGAATGCCCTAGGCATAGAATTTCTTCAGATGGAGAACATTGATTGGTTCTCGGAGCTGTTCTCCTTCAGTTGTTGAGAGTTGATAGGCACCAAAGCCAAAAGTAGCAGTAATTACAAAGGGACCCAACCAATTGGGTTCAAACTTCCCCTTGCATTCTCTATGTGATTGATTTTTAGGATTTTCTCTCAAGACTAGATCACCAACCTGAAATTCTCTGTGTCTGACTTTCTTGTTGTATCCTCTAGACATTCTCTTCTGATAGACTCTGAGATGATCATACGCTGCTTGTCTACGCTCATCCAGTAGTTCAAGTTCTTGTAACCTAGACACTCTGTAGTAGACACTTTGTAGTCATGATCAGTTACCAGACCATGCATTCTAATTCTTAGTGATGGGATTTCAATGTCAATAGGTAGGACCACTTCAGAACCATAAACTAAAGTGAATGGAGTAGCCCCAATGGGTGTTTTGATACTTAATCTGTAGGCCCAAAGAGCTGGATTGATCATGAGATGCCAGTCTCTTCCTATTTTATTCACTGTACGGTGCAATATTTTCAATAGATTCTTATTTGAAGCCTCTGCTTGTCCATTCCCTTGAGGATAGTAGATAGATGACCAATGTTGTGTAATCTTGAATTTGGCACATAGATCATCTAAGTCTTATTTTTTGAATTTTCCACCATTATCTGTAACTATAGAATGTGGAATACCATATTGGCATATGATGTAGTTCAAGATGAACATAGATATTTGCTTACCAGTTGCTTGAGTTAAAGGGACTACTTCTACCCATTTCATGAAATAATCTGTAGCTGTTATGATATGGGTATGTACATTAGAAGAATGAGGATGTATGGATCCTATAAGATCAAATGCCCATTGGTGAAAAGGCCATTGTGTAGTGAAGGGAATTAGATGTCTCCCTGGAGCATGAATTAAGTTGCCATGTGCTTGGCACTTTTGACAGTTCTTAGAAAACTTGATAGACTCTTTCTCCATTTTCGGTCAATAGTACCCAGCCCTAATAAGTTTTTGGGCTAGTGTTAAACCATTCAAGTGTGACCCAAAAATTCCATCATGGACTTCCTCTAACCCATGTTGAGACTCTTCCCATTCTAAACATCTAAGTAGCGTACCATCTAGACCTCGTTTGTACAGATCATGACCAATGATAACATATCGGGAGGCATTACGGATAAGGTATCTCTTTTCATGGTGGTTAAAGGTAATGGGGATGATTTGGTCTTTGAGATAGGAGAAAAGGTTTTTATAGTGGGATGAATCATGACCGACAACAGTCCAGATCATGCGGGTTTTAGGGGAATCATGTGCAGGATAAGATAGTGCTTCCACCAGGAACTCATAGCGTAACTCATGTTCAGGCTACTGTAATAAAGTAGATAGTGTTTGCATTGCATCAACAACCTTATTCTCTATTCTAGGTATTTGCTCAAAGGTAATAGATATGAAATATTTCTTTAGATCATCTACCATTCTCTTGTATGGAATGAGCTTTTCATCTTTTGTTTGATACACATCATTGACTTGATGTATTACAAGTTGTGAGTCTCCATGAATGTGTAATTCTATTACTCTCCACTTAATTGCTATTTTCATACCATTTAGAAGGGCTTCATACTCAAAAATATTGTTTGTATAAGGAAATTTTATTCTAAATGCCTTAGGAATGGAGTATACTTGAGGAGTGATAAACAAGATGCCTGCTCTAGATCCATTCTATGTATAGGAGCCATCAAAGAACAATTGCCATTCTCTAGAAGAAAGATTCATGATAGAGGAATCTGGAAATTCCATTTGCATTGGTGTGTCATCAAAAAAAGGTGCATCTACTAACTGATCAGCAATAACTTGGCCTTTAATAGCTTTTCTTTCAACATATTCAATGTCAAATTCACTTAAGAGCATGACCCATTTGGCTAGTCTACCTGTGAGGGAAGCTTTTCTTAGTAGGTACTTTAGTGGATCAATCTTAGCTACCAAATGCATGGTATGAGCCAACATATAATGCCTCAGTTTCTATGATGCAAAGATCATAGCTAGACAAACCTTTTCAATCATAGAATAGTTCTTTTCGTATGCTACCAATGTTCTAGTGATATAGTATATAACTATTTCCTTCTTGTTCTCATCATCATGTGCAAGAAATGCCCCCAGTGATGTATCTGTAGCGGAGACATATAAGATCAAAGGATTCCCTTGAATAGGAGGCATCAAAATAGGAGGATTTGATAGATATTTCTTGATATGATTAAAATTCTTCTCACATTCCTCATTCCATGCAAAGGTCACACCTTTATGTAATGTCTTTGTGAAAGGCTGTGATATGTCTGCTAGCTGAGATAAGAAGTGTCTGATAGATTGTAGTCTCCCATGTAATGTTCTCATTTGACTGATATTCTTGGGAGGTTGCATCTCCATGATAGCTTTAACTTTGGCTGGATCAACTTCAATTCCTTTCTTTGAAACTATGTAGCCTAAGAGCTTTCCAAAAGTGACACCAAAAGAACACTTCTTAGGGTTTAATCAAAGACTAAAATTTTCCATTCTGTCTAGTATCTTGCTCAAATCATTTAGATGTTTAGATCTCATCATAGATTTTGCTAAAGTATCATCAACATAATCCTCCATAGTTTGATGCATCATGTCATGAAAAATAGATGTCATAGCTCTTTGATATGTGGCACCGGCATTCTTCAGCCCAAATGGCATGACATTCCAATAGAAGGTGCCCCATGCACATGTGAAATCAGTTTTCTCTTGTTCTTCTGGAGCAATTTTTATTTCATTATATCCAGAAAAACCATCCATTAAAGAATACATCTCAAAGCCCGCAGTCATGTCCACTATCACATCTATGTTTGGTAATGGAAAATAATCCTTAGGGCATGCTTTGTTTACATCTCTAAAATCTGTGCATACTCTTATTGATTTGTCTAGCTTTGATACTGGAACAATATTAGGGATCCATTCAGCATAGTTAATAACATGGATAAATCTGGCTTTTAGTAGCTTCTCTAATTCAGCTTTGACCAAGAGTGCAACATGTGGACACATCTTTCTCAATTTCTGCTTAATAGGTTTGATGTTTGGGGCTATAGATAAATGGTGCATTATAAGATCAGGATCCAACCCTGGCATATCTAAATATTTCCATGCAAAGTTGATCTTCTTTTCTGTTAGGAATGTGGTAAATTTTTGCTTTTCTTCTTCTGATAAAGATTGTGCTACATGGATCAACTGTGATTCTTTTTCTGTTCCCAAGTTGATAGATTGAGTGGGCTCAATTAGAACTGGAGATCTATCCTATAAATGATTCAGAAGGACATCAAATATCTCATCCTTAGGCACCTCAGAGAGGTTTTTTCCTTCGAATACATCTTTTATTTTTACTTTTGTAGGTTCTGAGATTGCCACAAAGTGGTTTTCACCCTCAGAACTCCTTTTCTTTTTATTTTTATTCTTATTTTTTTGACTAAGATACTTGATGTCCGACTCCATCATGCTAACGCTCGATTCACTGATGGAAGTCCTCATAGGCTCAACTACATTTAGATAGCGAGCAAGAGCATAGTCATTGGGAAAGGTATAAATACCTTGGCTCAGATTTGTAGAGGTTTGGTTAAGAAGTTCAGGATGTTGAATAGTCAAAGTGGTGAAAGATTGGGAAATAGTGTTTACGGATATGGATATGTCATCATTGGTCCTAACCTGACACTTGAGTTTAAAGGTGATATTACAACTTAAGACATTTAATTTTTGAATAGGCTCAATGTCATTGTGGAGCTCCACTTCAGCCATCGGTGGATCAGATTCGTTAAGTTCATCATTTCACTCTAGACTTACATTGGGTTTAGGTGCATATTGGTGAATAACATCAACATGTTTCTCTATGATAAGCTCATCTTCTTCTAGAATGGCTCCCCATTCATAGTCATTTGATTCCTCATCTAAACCTCTAGGAAATTTAAGAACATGAGTAAAGTCAGGATGAATGCCCCAAGAAGGGTTACCGTCAGATTCTGATTTGAATTCATACTCATGGGAATCTATCTTAGAATAACTACCACCTTCCTCTTTGTCTATTTCATTGTCTTTGAGATTAGCTGGTTCTTGTGGTACAACTATCTCTTGCTCTATAGTAGGTTCTTGTGTTTCTACTACATTGATTTTTTTATTGGATCATCTTCAGCTTCAAGGAGGTCTTTTATTTCTTTAGGCAAACACTCATAAGGAATAAGATCTTTAGTGGTGTCTGAATCATCACTGTCAGATTGTTATGTTGTTTTTCCCTTTAGTTGATTTGCTGTGGATGGCTCAATCTGTTCTAAGACATGTGGGAAGTTCTTGCTAAGATAGAAAGGCTTCTTCTTATACCCTAGACCTCTTGTATTCTTGTTTGCTCGTCCACGATGGTCAAGAGGTGATAGAAGACCTGTACCCTATATTCCTAGAGGTCCTTTTCCTTTATATCCCATTTTTGTGATCAATTTGTCCCCTGGGCCATATGACTTAGAAGGGATCTTCGATATTTTAGATTCACATTTTTGAACAGCTTGAGATTCAGGTTCATCTTTGTATATCCATGCAAGCACAACTTCATCCTCTTCAAAATCTTGTTTAGATACTTGTTCTGCAACAAAATTTCCTTTATATGCCTCAAGAGGTTCTTTAGACTCTAGTTTGGATTGTTTCAGAGTTTGCCCATAGGACTTAGGTGAGATAGGGAGAGATGTCAAAGATAAGACTGACTCTATAGTATATTCTCCCATACCATTTTCTTTGATTTTAGCCTCTTTATCAATGTCTTCCATCTTAGATGTTGAAGCAACGTCTAGCTACTTAATGGAAGATTCTCTGTTATTAGGAACAAGTTTATCAACACTTTCTTTCAATGCATTGCAAGTTGTATATAGATTGGCTGGAATCATTACCTCTACTCCTTCATAAGGAAATTTGAAACAATGATGTTATGTAGAAGGAATAGATTTCATTTCATGTATCCAGGGCTTCCCTAGAAGGATATTGTAAGCCAAAGGTAGATCAAGAACTTGACATATAGTATCTCTGATGATAGGACCTGTTCTGATCTGTAAGACAATTATTCCTTTGGAAGATCTTTCTTTCTCATCATATGCCTTGATAGTTATCTTCTTTCTATGATCAATGGCCATTTTTGAAAATCCCAGTTGTGTAATCAAGCTGGAAGAACAAATGTTAAGACCAATGCCCCCATCTATGAACACATGTTTGACATGACGGTTTTGGATCAAGACTTCAATATGCAAGGGCTAGTTATGCGGATGACTCAAGGAATTATCATCTTCCTTTGAAAAAGAAATATACTGTGGAGATGTTAGATGACCAACCATAGTCTGGAATGTATCTAAATCAAGGTTATCAGGAACATTGTATCCGAGCAAAGCTTTGTCTAGAATGGCTCTATGAGTTGGAGATATCCGAAGCAACTCAAACATGGAGATTTTTGCATTGGTATGCTAGGGTTGTTGGACAATACTGTATGATGTAGGCCTCGTGTCTTTAGGATTTGAAGATTTAGATGTAGCCTTCTATTTAGAAGTAGATGAAAGATTGAAAGGCACTTTAGGGACATTGGATGAATTTGGTATTTGTCCTTGCAGATGCGTCTGAGCTTGTGATCGAGTAACTACATTAGCTGATTGATTATCTCTATCTTTTCTTACAATTGTGATGACATTGCAACACTCGGATAGACATGGTTCAACCATATTGATGAAAACATTGTTTCCAAAGTAGGTGTAATTAACTTTAGTACCCATATTAGGCTAAGAAGAAGAATCTTCTTTACCATGTTTCAAAAATGGTTCTGTGAATGCTGTATGATCATTATTGCTCTTATGATTGTCAATTGTGATTTCTCCATTATCAATTTTTTCTTGTATGATGTGCTTCAAGAGAATGCAATTATTAGTTTTATGACCCTTATTGTGATGGAAGTCACATAAATCATTCTCTCTCCACCATTTCGATTTAGGTTCAGGATCAAAGAATTTTATCTCAGGAAAGTAGATGATTTTGTTAGCCAATAGATTTTTCATGGTAGATTCCAAGGATTCTCCAAGAGGAGTGAATTTGCGGTTAGGATTTGTAGCCCAAGGTTTATAATTAGATGACTTTTTGTTAGATTCAGCTGTTCTAGCTTCAGAAGCTTTGATGTCTTGGGTGCCAATAGTGAGATTGAAAGTAGGTGCCTTGGATGGGGCACAGATAGTATCAACAATGCCATCTGTGATGATGCCTTTATTCTTGTTCCAATTTTTGTTCTTGTCCTTAGAACTAGATCCAAATTCATACTTGTCCTTTTGAAGTGTGATATCTCCTTTTTTCACAAGTACTTTCTCAATTTTGATCGCATTTTCTACCATCTTATCAAAGGATGTATGATTTTGTATTTGTAAAGGGTAGTTGATTTCTGGAACAAGGTTATTGATGAAGATTTCTAGTTTCTCAGTTTTTGGAATGGGTCTAGCATATAGAGAAAATTTCTTCCTCCATCTCTTGAGAAATATCAGGAATGGTTCTCCTAGATATTGTTTCAGATTGCAGATGTCGATCATGGTGACCAGATGTTGAATATTGTAGGAGTATTGTTGATAGAACAATTTGATTAACTCCTCAAAAGTTTTGATAGGTTGAGGCATCCTAGAAAACCAATGAATGGCTGCTCCTCCCAGAGATCGAGGGAAAAGATGCATTAATTAGGTTGGTTCGTGCATGAACTCCATAGATTGAGTACAGAATTCTTTGACATGATCTTGAGGGTCAGAGTTTCCATCATACTTATCATATTTAGGAATCTCAACTCTTTTAGGGAATGGTGGCATGTACAAGTCTTTGTCAAATGGAAAAGGGCATAGGGCCTCCATGGAGAACTCTTTAGGTTCCTTTTCTTTCTCTAGTTTGTTAAGCTTGACTTGCATGGAATGCATCTATTTCATCATAGCCATGATAGTGGTTTCTCCCTCATGCGTAATGATATTTTCAACATTAAAGTTTGGAGGAAGTTTAGCTCCTTGATGAGCTAACTCTAGAAAGTATGCCTCTCTATCTTCTTTCAAGAAATACCTCATCATTTTCTTAAAGTCATCATCATTTTGATATCAAGAAATTTCAGAAGGTGTAGGTTCTTGATCCGCACCATGTTGAGAATGGGGTCCTTGAGACTCATGTTGTGTCCCTCCGTGAGACATGTTAGGAGTTTTAGGACTCATTGGGATAGATTGAGGAGTAGTTTGTTGATTACCTTTGTGAGTTGATGGAGGGGGTATGTAACCAGTTTTTAATAAAAAATTGCCAAGACTGTCATCTTCGTAAAGACTAGAATTGTAGAGTTGCTCAAAAGTTGGACCCTTGTGAATAGTCAAAGGTATGGTGTTGAGTGCTTCTCTAGATTTCTTGTGTGAGGAAGCTCTAGTTTCCACCATTAACCTTGGGTGAAGTAAAAAAGAAAGATGAAGACAACTGGAGAAAGATATGATTCAAGAAGATTGAATGATGCAACCTTGTCAAGATTGAATTGATTGAAGAATAGATTAGATGTAAATGAAGGATACTATGCAATAGTAGTGTGGGTAGATGCCCAATAGATGGTGGGTATGATCTCACAACACCTAGCCATTTAGTAAGAAGACTGAATTTGAAGATAATTTTGACAAGGTTTTGACACAAGATGAAAAAGACTCAAATCGATAAATCAGAAGACTAAATCAAACTCAAGAGACCACTTTAGGAAAATGAATGGATTCATTCTAGTTTTTCTCTATTTCTGACATAGTGATTTGTTTGACAGATTTTGGGATTTGTTTCTCAACTCTAGACATCCAGTTTCAGGTAGTGTGCAACAAGAAAATAGGCATATAGACCCTAGACAAAAATCAGATCTGACAGAAAGTTGACCAACTGATAGGAATAAGCTTGCTCTTTTAAAAATTTAGGGATATGCTCACTTGAGAAAATGCTACCCCGCGTGAGGAAGTACCAGGTTGCGTGCAAGAATATGCTGTCTCGCGCGAGGAAATGCTCATAAAATTGAAATCTTGTGTGATAAAAGAACAAAGTTTGATAGTTTTAGCACAGTTTTTGAGGAACAAATTTCAAGACATAGATTTTGAGACACAACACTGGTTGTTCTCTAACAGAATATTCAGTTCTCACACCAGAAAAGGATTTTTGTTCAGATTTTGCAATTTTTTAGTGTTTTAGTATCAGATTGTTGGCAAAGTTTTTTGTCCAATTTTGAAGATTCATGTAATAGTTCATCTCAAGTAACCAAGAAGATATCAAGCATGTAAAAAAAAAAGAAAGGGAAGCAAGCAATCATCTAAAAAAAATGAACAAGGGCAAAAGTAACCTTGCGTATGAACAAGAAATAGTGACTTATTGTGCTAATCCCTAGAAATACTACTTGTGTATGTTCCAAAAAGTTTTTCAATAACGCACATATTCCTAGAAAATGAAAAATTTGGCCTCACTAGTGTTTGTAGTAATGGTCTGACTCTGCAACTTTTGTGATCTCCAAAGGGCGAACTCCAATCTAGACGCACTAGGGTTTTGACACAATCTAAGAAATTAATCAATCAGGAGCTGCTAGGGAGATCTGATAACCCAACAAAAGACCACACCTGTGAAGATTTCCTCTGTTGGTTCTTGGATAGGATTTTACATTCCATGAGATACTAATATGCTTATGATTCATGTTAAGGAGTCGTTAATTCCAAATGTGGGAAATCTATAAGCAACTGGACCAACTATAGGGACAAGATTGCCCTCTTCACTTTTGGCTCTGCAAAACCAAGGTGGGTACACCTGATCCAATAGATTTAACTCTATTCCTTATTCAATATTGGATCCTACAACAGATGACAGTGAGAAAGTACTAAATAACAACCTATTATTCATTGAATCTCCATCACTGGGTAGAACAACATATAAAGTAAATAAAAATGTAAAAGATTGGTATTGATTTAATGTTTTAGGATCACAAGATTTCAATCACTCTACACAAAGCAAAATAGGGAAATATAGGCCAGTGCCCTATCCATTGGGTGAAAGATCAGAAGAAAAAATGAATACAAAGATATTTGGAGAATAACTAGTCTTTAAACATAAATACAAAACATTCCAAATCTTTCCTGCTTTTTAGAAAATCCTTAAATGAATTTAGTAAACATGTATCCCACCCTGAGCAGTATTTAATCCAATCCTAGATCAGAACTCAAAGCTAAATACATACATATAAATCTCAAAAAGACTTAAAGATTTACAGAATAAACTCAAAGGAGAGACAAAGATTTGAGATTTGTATTAAGTATAACCTTTGAACATTGTATACATCATATTCTGAACCATAAGCTTGCAAAACAATAGTAGCAACCTGTACTTCTTTTCTATTGCTTGATGAAAAATAATACAATAAATTACAATCCCCGACTGAGTGCTAGGGTTTCAAATTTTTTATCTTTTTAACTCCTAAACTCTCAATGCCTAGAATGATCGTGGAAAATCCTTTATATACAAGGAGATGCAACAAGCTACCGATCATTCTAGGGTTTACAAAATTCCTAACCTAAAAACTTTACAACAACCTCAAAAGGTTTACAATAAATACACTAATCAAGCAGGTGAGATATTTGTAGTTGAGCCGCCCTGCTTTATGTCTTCAATGCTATCCTTGGCTCCTTTCAACAAATCTGATTTGCAATATCTCATTGTCCATCCTATAATGAATGTCTTCCTGCATCTCAACAACCTTTATGACTCAAAAAGTAACTGCCTTTACTTGCTCTAAGAGGTTGGCGGAGTATTAACTTTTTCAACATGAGGTATGTACTAATACCTCCATTTATTGTACACCTCTTCACTTGGGAACTCAAAATTTGCAAACTTAGCCTTCTTGCTAGATAACTGTTCCCATTCACTTTCTATTTGACTGACCTTATGCTGAATAGTATCAAACATTGATTTTGCATTTATTAATAATTTGATGGTGCTGCTAAAAGAATAAGTGTCATTTAAGACACCAGTCACTCTTTCTGATAAAAGTGCATCCATCTCTTCTCTCCACTGATATGATTCTTTAAATTCTCCTTTCTCTATGACAATAGTGGGCACCAGTTCATAGTTTGAAAGCATTAATTCAGCTTTCAACATACTTGATTTTCTGATAAAATTATCCAAAATGATATCATACTGCACTATTTTCTTCACAGCCTGATGCACTGGCTTAATCAGTGGATCAGGGTCTTCTTGGACTTTTGATAACATACGAAACAATTTCACATTTGGAGACCTTTCAATCCATTTTTTCAAAACCGGTGACATCTCAGTCTTCTTATTCAAAGCTGCAAATAAAACATGTAACTTACTGACATGATTGAAGAAAATGGAGGGCTTCAAATCATATGCAAACTGCATTATTGCATCTGTCACTCTCTCTTCATATTTTTGGTTTGTCAAATCTATGGATTTCACATGTTCATCTTTTTCCTTCTCCAGTTGCACTCTTATTTCCCTCAATTTATTAGTCTCCTCTGTTAATCTTTGTTTCTCCCAACTAACCCTTGCATCCATACTTGTCTCTAGAAGTGGTGAAGGTGGAAACTCAACAATTGGGCTTGAGGATGAAGCCACTGTAGGCTTATCAGAGATTGCCAATTGGGGAGACCTGTGGTCCTAGGGTCTAGATAACTGAGAAATCAATTTATCCTTCTAGATCAACTCCATCTTGAGATCATTATAGCACTTACAGACAATTTCAAATTTAGCCCTTAGTTCTTCTTTTTCTTGGGCATCCTTTTCTGCCACTTTGACGTTGAACTTGGCAGTTTCTAAAATTAAGTTTGATGCTTCTATACCAGAAGTCTCTCCTACTCTCTGTACTAATAAGTTTCCTGCATATTCTGTAGTAAGGGCTTCTCTTTTTCCTTTGTTCTCCTCCCTTTTAAGGGACCACATCACCAAGGCTGTATGATCCTCTGAGAAAGCAATTCCTCTAGTAGCCTGTTGTGCCTACTCTACAGTAGCAATATTTTTTACCTTGCTTTTCCTAACTTGATCAAAGATAATTGCATCAACAATGTCCCACTCTGGTAGAATGAGCACCCCTACAGTATGGACCATAGCCCTTCCCTCCTCAGGAGTAATCTTTTCAAATTGCTTGACCATCTCTGCCTTGGTCTCATTTTCTATTAATGTCATGTCCCTATCAGGGAACTCTTCCTTTTTCTTCTCACAGATTTCTTTATATTGGTTTATTTTCATTCTCCATAAAAATTGGGAGAATGCCCTAGTCTTGACAAATTTGTCATCAGCTATGAAAGAATCACTGGCTTGTTTTAGGATAGGGTCCATTTGTTTGCCCTCAAATTCATCAATAGTAAGGTCCATGGCCACCTCCTTAGGTGCCTCAGGCATCCCTTCTTGCAATTCATCATTGGAAACAAAAATGTTTCCCTCATTTCTCAACTGTACTAATTGTTCTGCTACCCCATGTTCATCTAATTGGATAGGGGATTGAGAAGGAGAATAGACATTCTCTCTTGGTTTTGATTCTTCTTGTCTTAGCCTCTTAGGAGAGGGTCCCTGCATTGCTGGATCATCCATGGGTCTTTTTCCTTTTGAGGTAGAAGGAAGATCATCACCTCTCTGCTGTGTTTGCAAAAGGACACTGTAACCATTGCTCTTTTGAACAATATATGTTCCCTTAGGAGTTAACTTCACATATCTTGGCTAGCTCAAAATTTGCTTAGCCATTTTTGGGTCTATTTTACTCACAGCATCTCTCTTCTCATTCATTGCATGCATGATGCCTTCAAAATGTTCCATAAGGGCATCCACTTTCCTTTCCCATGGCTCAAAGCCTTTTAATGGGTCATAAGCTTTGTCAAAGATTTTAATGAAATCTACAGATTTCTTGTAGATCACCCATTTTTCCTTTTTTATTTCTTGAGTTTGGAGGTCAAACTCATCTCTTATGATATCCTCAGGAAAATTGAATTGGTGTTCTATGAGAGCACACCTTATCTTTTCTCTAAACACTCTTGATGGAAAACTCTCATTATCTGCACATCTGATGGTGGCCATTGACATTCTGTAGGGCTGTAGAACCTTATTCAAATGGACCCAACCTCCCTTAGTAATAACATACTGATGTGCTATAGTAATGTCTGGGAAGAAAGTTCCCCTTCCCTTACTAGTGAGAGTGGTTTCTTGCAAGTCATCAATCTGTCTTAATATTTTAGCATACCCTACCTTTAAGGGGACCTGATAAGGTAAAATGTATGGTGCCTTTCTGCAACCATAAACCCTAAAAACTATAGAAATAGGATACAAGATGATATCCCCAAAATTATGGACAATAGTAATGTCTTGACAATATTCCTTTGGTCTAATCAACCTCAATAGCTCCCTTGGGACTCTAGGATTATCAAAGAATAACAGAGTTCTGAGCCTTGAAGCAAAATCCCTGTCAAAAGCAATGTAACTAGCATCAACTCTATCCCATGACAAAGTTGTAGTCCACAATTGGACTGGAAGGGTTTCTCCATATCTCTCCTTCACAATGTTGACTGTTGAGCTAAAGAATTTCTCACCCTTGTATAAGAACATATGCATAAGCATTGAATACCATCCAAAAGGCCTACTAACCTTCATGTTCTTGATTCCCATTAATCCCTCATGGATTAAGTCAGCCAAATGAGATGCAAAATAAAAAATTGATGCCAATTGGGGGTGTAGTGATTGTACCATCATGAACATATATGGAATCGACATATGAGTGGCCTCATCATGCCCTAGAACAAATGTCAGAGACTTATAGAAATCCTGTGCTCTCTTACTAAATAAGTCCAGCCTAAAAGGCTTTAGTGTGCTTGCACTAACAATACACATTGATCCAATTTCTTCCAAAAATTCCCTTAGAGGCGCTACTCTGAAATAATCCCTCTGTGCCTCATATATCTCTATGAATTCTGTGAAATCTATTTTCTCCAACCCAACAAAAGGGTCATTTATTGAAAATACCTCCCTAATCTCATCGTTTGTGATGCTGATTAGGTCCTTCCCATTTATATCCTTGACACATTTTGTACAGGATCATAGCACTTAGCAATTTGTATCAACAACTCTGCATCCATGAATACTCCAGGAACCACCAACTTCCCTATATCAAATTGCCAAATATTACTAAGGGGGGCACATGAATTTCTTTGTGAGTAGGCTGACCTGAATAAAATAAGACCATTATGATCTTTACCCACCCTGGCATCTCTCATCCAATTCCCTCTATCATGGAATCCATCTGCTAACGAATCCCTAGGGTTTCTTGGAACTAGCTCCTTTAATCTAGCTGCCCCATTATCTGAATGAGGTAGCAATTGCATTAAATCCTCAAAGACACCTCCGTCTTTGTATTCTATTTTCCTAGAAAAATTCCTCTTCGGCAACATTTTTAACTAGGGCTTCTATAAAACAATATATAGAACCAAAGGAAAACCCTAAAAGCTATCCACTTGCAATACAATTTTCTTTACAACTTCTTCACAAACTTCAAACAATTCTCAAACTTAGAAAATGACCTACCAAGCACCTGTAAGTTCTTTGCGTGATATCGCTCTAGAAAACAATTCAACTCGCCAAAATGCTTATGAAAGAGGTAATGAATACAACGATCAAATTAGTGTATATAGTGTTGCCAATGGTTCTCAATTTATCTGCACGTAGCTCATTAATTCCACCATTACTGAAAGTTGCCAGCCTTAGCATTCACAGGGTGTGAACAACATCACAGAGTAGTGAATTTGAATTCAAGCCGTTGATTTTATTTTCTTTCCAGCACATCGGACGATCAACAAACAAAACCACGCAACCCTTTTTCATTTTTTTGAAATGAGTTCTCAACCAATGAGAACATTTCAATTTAATCATGTGGGAAAAAACACAACTTAACTTCACTTTGTTCAGAGCAGACAGGTGTCACCCTATCACTAAAGCACAAGCATAGAACTCGAGCATCTTCATCCAGCAGTGTAATGATAGCCACAAGATTCATTTAAGCATGTAGCCCTTTACCTATTTCCAAAGAAGTGACCCCACCTTTCCTTTTAAAAACTTTATTGAATCAGGAGGCACCATGTCAGACAAGTCAGCAAGTAGGAAATCGTAACTTCATCCTCGGTGTCAAGCACACTAGCAACTTTGACATGTCATTATTACCCTTGGCCAATCAGAAATGACCGCATCATCAAGAGTCAGCAATAAAGGACCCACATAGCAGTCCCCACTATGACACTTCACTCAGCTTTTGTCAAATCAAAAGATGCCACGCTGCAAAAACTAGCAAGTGGACTCCTCCTTTTCTTTCTCGGCACCCAAAACCCTGCAAACTGCCACATCATAATTAACTGCAACCAATAGAAAGTGAACATGTCAGTGTGACCTGGTGTCCTAGGGCCCACTTCACGCTTCATTCCTTAAAGAGGATCGAACAGTCATCACTATACCGCAAGCTTAAATTCCTTACATATTTTGTCAATGGTATAATGACAACCGTAAGATCAATATGTTGTTTAATCCTTTGAAAAGTCTGACCCCATAGCTGCTATGTCACTAAAGACAAATGTCAACCCAAGAGAATTGCCACGAAGACTGACAAGCCAAAACCTGCCACTGTCATTGAGAAATTTGATTAGATGCCTATTGCTAAAGTGCGATGCTTAAAAGGCTATCATCTTGGTCCAATGGTATAGCGACAACCGTTGATCTGATCTATTGTTTAATTTCCAGCACATCCCTTTACCAGACGAGCCCGCTTGGACAAGTGGCGCTTCGTCGCTAAAGCGCATGTCAGACATTCTAACAACAGGCAGTCTTGCGGTTTAATGACAACCACATATTTAAAGGGTTTGATACTATTGAAAAATTAATTAGAAACTTAGGCTTTGTAAAGAAATAATTAAAAGGTCCCCTGTCCGACAACCTAACGATATAACATGTAAAGGGGTTATTGCCAAAGGGGGGAAAATAGCACATGCATATTTGGAGAATTAGTGAGCAAAAAGGTAACACAAAATTATAACAAGGCTTAGGAATAGCTAGGGCTTCCATCAAACTTAGGGCTTTCACCATAAAACCTAACCATTAGGTCTTTAAACTGGATCATTTTCAAAAATATTAGCATGAAGCTGGAAAAATTTATATAGTGATAACATCCTCCACAAGGACATTTATATAGCGGTTGCTGGTACCACGACAAAAATGGCTATTACCGCTTGAGGTTCCATCCACGTGGTTGACCCAATTAAGGGAATGTCTATTAAGGTTAACCCTCTCTAAAGGTGACTCACAAAAGATACCACATGGGGACTAGTTCCAGATTCAAGGATCTGAGTTTCTGATACTACCCAAAAAGGGAGTAGAGCATAGTCCTCTAGCCTTTTCACTTTTAACTAAAACAAAGCAGACAGATTAATATAACATGCTAAGATTAAAATTATCTCACAAAGATCTATGATGTCAACCACTTATGATCTATCAACCTCTCCAGAGAGAGAATGTATCAATCAAAAGTTGAAGATGCACAAATCTAGTAGAATGCAAGACAATCTCAATACCTTCCCTACCTACAAGGGGATCCTTCATCAAGAAGAACTTTGCATGCATGAACAAGCAAAAGAAGCCCACTCTCTCAAGATCATCCACAGATAGTGTTCATAGGGCCTATTTACTATGTGTAACAGATATGCAAAAAGAAAATCTATGTTCACTTTATAGCCCAAAATGAATTCTGTGATATGAAAGCAAGAAAATTCACAAAATCTTGACATGTGAGAGTTCATTTTAATCCAAATCCAAATATTATCAGATTGAGAAGAATACCTTAGTTCCAATTCTCTACAATCCAGAGTTTAGAACACATCTGAAAACTCTACAATCCAGTATTACGTTGCCTCCAAAAGCAAAAAATCAAGAAGAATCAACAGCAAATAGTAAGTGTCAAAAATCAATAATCTGAAAGTGTAGATCTATAGATTTTGTGTCTCTAGATGCAAAATCTCACGCGAGTTAGGATGCGGTCCTGCGCGAGGAAGGCTATGGTCTCATGCGACGAAGGATGTGGTCCCGCATGAGGAAGTGCTGAAACCATCAAAACTTCATGCGATGTGATGAAAAATCTCACGTGAGAATCTATACAAGGATGTACGGAAGTATGAATAGAAATTTAAAAATCACAATTTTGATAGAAAAAGATAGAAAATTGATAGAACAGAAGGGAAACCCATTTTAAGGCCCCACGATGGGCACTAGAAATGTGTGTGTGAATTTTGTACCTAGCTATAGACACAACACTTCAGTAAAACATTAGAGGTTAGCAGAAATCAAAATCTTGCAAATAATTGAAACTAAGCTAACCAGGTGATTTATTGCCTTCTAGTAGGTGCGAGTATGATGTTCTCATATTGGAATCGAGATCAATGACAATAAAACACCTAAACGAAGGATTTGAATGCAAAATATGAAAGACTATATGAATGCAGATTTAATCTATATTTTTGTATTTTGTTTGTGCAATAATATGAAAACTATATGAATCTAAGCTAAATGAATTAAATTGAATATAGATTTATCTAAGAAAGATATGAATGCTATGACCAACAATGAAAGATCTCACAAATCGCCTCTCGCAAGTGCTCAATCCTTCAATCGCCAATTCGCCATAGTAATTGTGCAAATTCGAGTGTTCATAATTATAAAGAGCTGAGCCTTGATTTTATAGAAATCTAGGGCTTTGAGGATGCAAGAGAAAAGCAATAAATCACTCCTGATAAACTTAGGTTGATTTTTGAGTTATCAGGAAATCAAAGATAATTAACTCACAAAAATCATGCAAAAGCAGTTTTTAACTCAAAATAGAGTTTAGATCAGATTTCAACTCATCATCAGATGTTGAGTTTTAATTTTAAAATTGATTGTTGATTTCTAGTTGATTGCTTTTCTGATTGTGCATGATTTAATTATAAATTAATTTAAAAATAAAGTGATTTATTCTCAACTTAACCGATTTTTGAATTAAAACAATTGATTTATGGGTCAATCAATTATTAAATCAAAATTTTATTTAAAAATATATTATTAAAAATTAACAATTGACTTTAATTAATTAAATAAAAATTTAATCAATTAGTCATAAGATTTTAGATTTATTGTCAAAATAAAATAATACAATTTAGGAATAAATAGAGTTAAATCCAATTAAATAATTAAGTGGCAATATTAAATCTAAGTAATTAAATATTCAAAATATTCAATTAATCAAACTTTAGGATAAATAATATTTATCGCCAAATAATAATTAAATTAAAGATAATTAGGATAAATAGGAATATTGCTAGGAATATTCCCCGATGTAGAATTTAGGATAAAATCAATTAGGATTCAATAATGTGCAGATGTGCCTTAGGTTAGGACTTTGATGTCGATTTCGTTTGATTTGAAGATGTAGGAGGTTAATGAACCTATAGCCCATTTTTGGGGTATTACAAAAATGACAAAGCCATAGTTGACATATGATCTAGGGACAATGAGGATTAATGAGAAAACATGCAATGATAGGGTAATGAATGGCATAGAATATAATGAAAAGGAAATTATGACTTATGATCTAAGGAAAATGATAATGTTACTATAATAAGGATAATTTAAGGAGACGAGGAATAATATAGTGAGAATGGGGACTAATGCAAAGGTTTTAACCTAAGGAGACACCTAAGGTTAAAACAAGATTCCAAGTTTTATGATGGTTTTGAATCTCCATATTTTTGAAAGGTTTGATTGATTTTGGAAAATGTTTGAAAAGTTTGAGGGTTTGAGTGAGGTGTTTTTATAATGCAATTTATTTAATACTCACAAAAGAAACATCAAGAAGAATGGCTATTTTTTACATTTTTTAAACAAACACATTTACAACCTAGGCTTTTATGAAGGATAATACTTGTTGAATCCCCTTGCAATAAAATACTACATTAAACTGGATAGATAGATGCTTGGAGGCACTTTCTCCCCCTTACATGACACACATTTCTCATGTGCACCAAGCATCAAATTTATAAAGATATGAAGGTCTAGATAAATTTTATACCTTGAATTAAAGAGTACATGAGGGGTATCTCTGGGATGCACGTATCACAGTCCCTAAGTCAACAAGTTTAGTATTTTGGCCACTAAAAAATTAGTTTCTAGTCAACAATTCAATCGGAATGGTATGAGTCTCTAACAAGCCACTTAAGGCTTTAACAAATCCTAATATGGTTTTAATAGCCCCCTTCAAAATTGGCATTGTACAATAAGCACTAATACCGGTCAAAGTTGGATTTGGCATTATCCTTAATCTATATAGTGGATCAATTAACACCCACCTAAGGTTGTTCCCTTTGGGTGAGTAGCTCTTTTCCCACCAAGAAAAACCTCTCTATTAGGATTCTAATCTAAACATAATGTGCCAAAGCACGAAACACATCAAACATGGTTCATTGACCTTAATAAATTAAAGTGTGCTCTAATCTAATAAAAATAAGCACAATAGTTATAAAAATGCACAAGGTCTTCATCATATGTCTTGCAAAAAACCCATTAGTAATTTGGAAAATAATTCTTCACCCCCTGGTTGCTACAATGTTGTATAGATTGATTGGTATCACAAAACTCTTATGCTAACAGAAATTAGAAACTTTGAAAAAATAGGAAGGAAGCATTAAATTAGAAACAAATTATACATTCCCAACCGTGTAATACTTCACCTAGCTGCACAATTATTCTCCCAAGTGTGTATGGGTAGCAACCAACTATGCAAAAATAGCTCCCAACTACTTAGAAATGACTCCCAACTACACATAAACAACCTAATTATGCACTAGAATAGACTAAGTGCATAGAAACAATCCTATGTGCACAAAATGAATGAAAATTTATATTCTTATAACTAGATTGGTAGAATTTTCTTAAATTTGGATCAATTAAACCCCCAATTATTCCTATCTAGAAAATTTGAGGTTCTTTCTCCCAACCCTATTAAACTATGCGAAGCTTTGTTGTCAATTAAGCCTCCTAGTTAAACTAGATAAAAATTTGTCACCAATTGAATCTCCTAATTAAGCTAAGTGAAGATTGCATTCATTTTAAACCCAATTGAACATGTGTAATTCAGTTTGAGCCCAAATGTAAATGTGAGGTTCAATCTAAGCATTACATTGACAAATTAACCATTATTAAAACTGCATGCATTAAAAAAACTAAACACAAGTCCTAAACTTCATCTAAATCCACCCAACTACACAAATCTAATGCTAATTGTGAAACAACTATGCCTAACTATGCAACTTAAGCCCAAACTTTATAGTATAATGATCCAGATATGCATTATAAGATTTCAAGTGCCTAGATTGAGTCTTATCTATCCAGCATAACCCCCAAGTGTGTAGATCATGTGTCTTTACCTTGTTGGTGTTTGAAAACGCTTATGCCACTTAGGGCTGCCAATATGCCTTGAGACTAATGTTAGGAGTGGTTAATTCCAAGTATGAGAGCTCTGCAAGACAATTGGACCAACTATAGGGTCTTAATATGCCCTCTTCTACTTCTGGCTCTACAAAACCAAGGCGGGTGCACCTAATCCAGACAAAATTCAAACTCACTACACACCTTATACTTCTGGACTTATATAGCAGATCATAGTAAAGGATTACTAAATACTAACCAGGTATTCATTGAATCAACTCTACTATGCAGGATAAAATGGCCTTGTGAAGGGTATTACTACTATCAACCAAATAATGAAAAAGACTTGAAATGGTGTTGATATATAAAGATGCAGGAAATAGCCAAAACCCATCAAACATTGGACTCAACTGAATATACTAGCCCTTGATCAGTGCCATTATCCATTGGGCAGCACTCAAAAATAAATAGAGAACATGAACCAACTACTGTCAAAGACTCAAAGCCATAAATACAACTGTTCCAGCCCATCCACTACTTATAAGATCCTTCTGTAGACAAGTCTAATGAATCTATGCCCTATCCAAAGTATTTTTCACTTGATCCTACATCAAGAACTAAAGACTAGAACATATGCAAAGGCAACCCAATGCAATGGTCCAAAAAATCCAAAACTCATAAGACTGACACCAAGGAGAGACTTGAAAGCATGAGAATAGTTATATTAAGTATGATGAGGCATGTACATGTCTATACTAGAAATGAGACTACCACTTCAATAACTTGCAAAAGATGCAAAGAAGTTCTATTTAGCTTCCTACAATGCAACAAAGTTTTACTGCTTCCCACTGGAACTAATCAAAATCAGAACCCTTGGAACTGATCAAAATTTGAACCCTTCCTAATGATCATGAAAATATTTTTATAGGAACAAGGATTGCAACAAGCTATCGATCATTAGGGAAAAATTAAGTCTGCAACCACCTAGTACAACAAGAAGAGAAAGAGTACAGAGAAGCCTAGAAACCTAGGAAGAAAATCAGGTAAAATTTGATGTACAATTACATTGGTTTCATCACCATAGGCTAACTGCGATGCAAATTTACTACCTTCTTGTTGCAGGAGAAACAAAATTTGATGCCAGGACCAACCTGGAAAACTTCTCACATACAAAACATGGAGATCTCTAACATCAATCAAAACCTTAGCCACCTACAGAGAGAAATAAATCAATGCATTTAAACCAGCATGACACCCCAGGAAAGAAAATCTAATCTATGCAGCCACATAGATCCTCACCATTAACTTCGCAACTACCACCGAGCTACCACACTCATCGCATACGGCCAAACTGTCGGAAGACCCTGCAAAAAAAAGGTTGTCGCATGATCGCATAGCCAGAAACTAGGCTATGCGAACATGTGACACACCAAAGAGATTCATCATCAGGTACAGAATCATCATGCCACTAATTAGCAGGACCCTCAGGCCAAATCGCAACACCTACTGCCATCAAACTAGTCAAAATCTGCCGAAGAAACCATAAATTTTGGTACTTCATGTCGCAAAAACCCTTTGTAAATTTGAAATTGAAATCCAATGGTCACCCCCAAAAGTTTAAAAGACGGCCGTAGATCTCATCCTTTTCTCGGCACATCGAGCGGCCTATGTTTAAGTTCACAACAGTCACGGGCCCCTCAAAAAGTCAACAACCAATCAAAAACTAGTACGTCAGCAATACAAGCACCGTGGACCTACCCAACTCCATAACTGTGACGCTAGTAGTGGTCACATGATCGCATAGCCAGAAACTAGGCTATGTGAACATGAGACAAGCCTCCATGTCAATGCCACCCTATCACCCGCCAGCCAATCAGGAATGCCCATGTCACCGAAAAAATTGGCCCCACTGACAAAATCCAAATCACCACCTCGCAGCCACTAGAACCCTGCCACCTCATCATCTAGAGGATGCCACTTCACCACCTGCCATCAGGACCACAGCAAACATGTCAACTGGTCGCATGATCGCATGTCAAAAAAATCTGACACGCGATCATGCGACAGCCAACCATAGGCCACCACATAACCACCGGCGGGACCATTGCCGAAGAGGCCTTACCTTTAAAATCATGAAGACCTACGCCCACCATTACACGATTGCATGACTAAGGCAAAGTAAACCGCCAGCTAGGTCACCAGATGTTAAGGGCCTAATCACCAAGAATCAGCGACCAAGAGATAACCATGAGTCGCCAGATCACAGAAAGAAAAACTTAACTGCCAGGCAGCTGAACATCACTAAGAACTGGGACCCACATGGACAGGTGGCAAGCGGTCACATGATCGCATGTCAGAAAAGTCTGACATGCGGCCATGCGACAACCAATCAAGAAGAGCCTGCAGACCTGGACCCACTTCACACCCATACAAGAAAATTGAATAGTTGCGCAAAAGCGTGAAGGATAAACATCGTGCATCTTCACTGTGCGAACCTACGACAACCACTGATCCTGTCCAAACTTTAACCACACCAGGCAATGAAAAGAGGTGGGTCCCACCAACCAATCGCACCTACGTAGTTAGGACTGACAAACAAGGAGTGCTGGCAAGAGCAAAGAAATGTGAGGTCGAAAACACATAGGGTTTTTGGTGAAAGATCAAAAACACATAGGGTTTTCAGCAAAAGATCAAAAACATCCAGGGTTTTCAAAAACATTGTGGATTTTTGACACTTAGGCAGATTTTTGAAATTGTTTCCTACAGACCTTAAAACTTGAATATCTCCCTGGGTTTTGTAATTCAGCACGTGCAATTTGGACTAGAGCTTGGTGACACAATGAAGAACACAGGGCTAAGAGCGCAAACCATGAAACACTATGGATTTTCATCGCAAGTTAAAACTGTGCAACAAGGTGGGATAACTTCAAAATTTGCAAGGAAGAGGCCATTTTCACAGGAATTTGCATTGATAGGAAAATGGACTAACATACCTGTGAAACATATCAAATTAAAACACAAAAATCCAATTGGTATGAGCATGTTTACGTTGAGCTCACTAGAATATAGATTGGGAAATCAATAAATTAGAAACATTGCATTATAAAGGTCAACCACAAAACCTAATCATCATGCAAAATCTAAAAATCCTAATCAAACCATAAATCCACTAAGAAAAAGCACATAAAGTCTAAAAATTAAATCAAACAAGTACTCCCTTAGTGAATCCTTAATGCTTTTTCATTTCTTCTATGATCTTGATATGTTGTTGTATGTTAACAAAATGCACTCATATAATGAAAGTAAATGGACGATAATGACAAGAATACTAAGAAATTGTGGTTAGCAAAAATGCGATAGTTGAGTCTAATTTATAGGACTTTGGAACTTAGACCGACAAACAAGATCAAATTCTAATTGATGGTCATGATCGCATGTGATGAATCCAAAATGGAAAATGACATAAAAAGAGAGATGTACATTTGGAAAATGTCATAATAATGACATTTTATGACAATTGGAAGAGTTGCATTTTGAAATGCACAAATTAAGAGAAAATGTAAAAAATTAAAGGTTTAAGAAGGTGGAAGCACAAATTAAGCGATAAAATCCCACTTGGAAAATGAGGGAATATTTAATATTAAAAATGAATAATTTTTTGGAAACTACAATTGAAGCAATTGTTGTATTGTCATTGATGTCAAACCTTAACTGGTAAGACTGTTGCTATCTAAGAAAGTACTATATCTATTTGATTGTTGAGAAGGATTAAGACAAGGTTGATAACAATAGCACCTAAGGAAAGGTTGAGTTATCTTGATACTTCAATGAGTACTTGATTATGTGGCACAATGATAAGATAATGTAGTGCTTATCTAAGTAAGAAGGAAGACTAAACAAGTAGGCTTAACTGAGCAAAAGTGAAGAAATCTAGTTTAAGCCGAGTGATGTTAGTGTTGACCGAGCTAGTATATGCTGAGTAAATTTAGTGTTGACCGAACATTAGATAATTGCTGATGAAGATAGTATTAGCCGAGGAAACAATTTTAGTGGTGATCGGGCTACCCAGCGAAGACCAAGGAGTTGAACACAGTATTGACTGAGCGTTAGTAATTTACAATTGAGGAAGAATTTAGATTCCTAGTTGACATAGTTGAATTCTTGGATTATGTAAAACATGTTGACTTTATTTATTAATTGTATAGAAGCATTTAATGCACTAAAAATGATTTTATTATGATTCCATAAAGAGATTTGAGATGTTTCTAGAAGGAAGGATGAAGAACATAAAGTTGGAAGGATTCGATGAATCTGACCTAACCCTAAGATCTATAGAGGAGATTAAGCGGCAAAAGTTGGATCGACCTAAATGAAGAGGTATTAAGGAAACCTAAGTGTGAGGTTGAATAGAGAGGATGCTGGAGTTGTTATTATTGACTGTATAAGCAAAAAAGGTTGAAGGAGAAGGAGTTGTGATTGCTTGAAGGGTTTTTCGAGCAGATTATTGATGGAGATGAAAATCGATCACAGTCAAGCCAACATATGTGTACAAAATTGGATCTGATATTTGTAAAGTGAGTTGTATGTTTTCAAATCAAAAATTGCTGTTACTTTCTAACCATTGTATCAGTTTGAAATCCTTTAATCAAGGTTGACCTAAAAGTCATATGTATAAATCCTTTGAACAAGGTTGCATTCTAATGGAATGTATGTAAGTCCTATAACAAGGTGCACTTTTAACAGAGTGGTTGAAATCATTTAACCAGGTCACACCTGACAGTGTGTTTGTAACCTTTGACAGGGTTGGCTTTTCACAGATGTCTCTTCAGAAGAGTGAAAATATCAGTAACATGTTACAAAGTGGTTTTTCCCAAATTGGGTTTCCACTATAAATCCTGGTGTTAATGCTTGTGTGAATGTTTTGGTTTGAACATTTCTGTGTTTTGCAAGTTAAATACTATTGGATAGTGGACTGCACTGTTATATATTTTTGTTATGTATTCATTAATGACCAAGTAGATGTTGGTTGTTAGATCTGATTTATTGATGAGTTTGAAAGTTTATTTTATACATCTAGACCTGAGAACAATTGATTCACCCCCCTCTCTATTGTTCTAAATCATATTAACAATTGGTATCAGAGCTATTGGTGCTTACAGAGAATAAGTTTAAAGGTACTTGAAGTAAATGACCAGGATGTATAAGAAGGAGGTACCAAAGCTAAATAAGGAGAACTTCCCTGCATGACATAGTCTAATAAAACTGCATCTAGTTGGTATTGGTGATTCAACAAAGTATTGCATTGAGCATGACTATGTTACACCTGTTGCACCTTTGACTGTCGAGGAGATGAAAGCTAAACAAGAGCACAATCAATAAATATTGGAGACTTCATCTGCCTTAAGCTATCCAGAATTTGAAGACATCAAACACTACACAAATGCAAAGAAAATGTGGGACACTCTTGCAAACATCTATGGTGGCAACGTAAATATACTAAGGGCAAAAGATGAAAGCCTAAGAGGTAAATTTGATGAAATGAAAATGCAAGAAGGTGAGAATATTGCACAGTATTGTGGTAGAATAAAAGAAGTTGTAAATGCTATTAGAGGAGCCAATGGAACTATTGATGATGAGACTGTTATTGGAAAAGTTTTGAGAACTTTGCATCCTATTTATGCTATCAAAATTTCAGCAATTCAAGAATCTAGATGTAACCCTAATAAAACTCTTACTTTGGAAAGTCTTGTTGGTAAGCTTACTACTTTTGAGCTTTCTAATTTTGATAACTTCACTGTTGCTAATATTGAATATGCATTTAAGTCACAAATGGTTTTGAGTAAGTCAAAGACAAAAAAAGAAAGATGCATCAGTGAGAGTGATAGTGAAAGTGACACATCTGATGAAGAACTAGAGGATCTTGAAGCTCTTATGGCCAGAAGATTGAAGAGGGGAAAATGAAAGTATAAAGGTAAACTCCTTATCATATGTTTCTCATGTGATAAAGTTGGTCATATAGCTACAAGATGTCCTAATAGGGATGACAAGGATGAGGAAAGAGATAACAAGCATAAAGAAAAAAGAGAAGATAGAGGTTACCAAAGGTACAAGGACTACAAAGGAAAATGTAAGAAATCTTGCTATATTGCTGAAGAAGAAACTGACACTGATAGTGATGATTTTGAAATTGAAGTAGTCTATGTTGCTATGAAAGATGAGTCTGATGAGGATGAGAAAACTGCATTGGTATCCTATGTGAACAAGAATGATAAGTGGATTATTGAAAGTGGTTTCTCACACCACATGACTGGTGACAAAAGTAAGTTTGATACATTAGATCATTACAAAGGTAGAAGTGTTAAATTTGGTAATGATGCACCATGTCCTGTTAGGGGTAAAGGATTGATTAAGATGACTGATAAGATCACTTGTGAAAATTCTTATTGCGCTGAAGGTCTTAACTATAATCTACTAAGTGTTGTACAACTCAATAGCACTGGCTACTGAGTGGAATTTCATCATAGGAAGTCTAAGATATTTGATGCCATTGGTGAACTAATTGGAAGTGGAGAACAAACAAGAGGTAATTTATTCTATCTAGACCTATCTGAAGAAACATGTATGATTGCACAACTTGATGATATATGGTTATGGCATAAGTAGCTATGTCATGTTAACTTTGATAATCTGGTAGAAATTAGTAAAAAGAAGAAAGTGAGAGGAATACTGAGATTGAAGAAACCTGAGAATGTAATGTGCAAACAATGTCAGTTGGGTAAGATGACAAAGTCTAGTTTCAAGAGCAAGACTTTTACTTCTAAGAATGCTTTAGATTTGGTTCATACTAACCTTTGTTGACCTATGGGTGTACAAAGCTATTGTGGTGCTAGATATTTTATTTTGTTTGTTGATGATTACACTAGAATGATGACCGCAGTGTTCTTAAAAGAAAAATGTGACGCTTTTCAAAATTTTAAATGGTATTTGGCTAAGGTTGAAAAGGAGACAGGTAGGAACCTGAAGTGTCTGAGATCTGACTGAGGTGGAGAATTCATATCCAATGAGTTCAATCTATTTTGGAATGATAGAGGAATCAAGAGACAGATGTCTGCACCTAGAACACCTCCATAGAACGGTATAGCAAAGAGAAGGAATACATCTATCATAGATTGTGCAAGGACATTGATGATCAAGAAGAATGTTGCACAAAAGTACTGGAGAGAAGCTGTAAGTACAATTATTTATACCCTTAACCGAGCATAGATAAAAAAAATATACAAATATTACACCTTATGAGTTATGGCATGGGTATGGAGCTAATGTAAAGTACTTTAGAATTTTTGGGAGCAAATGTTATATACTAAAAGACAATAGGAATGGAAAATTTGATGCTAAAAGTGATGAGGGCATATTCCTAGTTTATTCCACAAAAAGAAAAGCTTACAAGTGTTTGAACTCTAACACTAACAAAATTGTGGAAAGTGTAAATGTCAAAGTTGATGAGTATGAAGAGAAAAATGAACAGGAAAGAAAGAGATAACTAGAAGATCACATATCTTTTGTATATATAGAAGAAGGAAAGGCAAGTGAAAAACTTGCACTTGATGCAGAGTCTCAGGTAAGCAATGTCGAGCATTAGGGAAACAATGCCGAGTGACAAGAAGAACATGCCGAGAGACAGGACAAAGTTGCCAAGTATCAGGAAGAGGTTGCCGAGTATTCAGAACCTGAATCTAAAAATCTTGTTGGTGAACCTAAAGAGCAAGAAGAAAGGAGAGTAGAACCTATTTTGGTACAATATGTAAGGAGACATCACAAGCTTGAACAAATCATTAGAGACAAAGAAACTAGAGTTCTAACCAGAAGCAAGTTAAGAGACCCTACATGTTTACTGTGTGACTTCGAGCCTAAGACAACAAGGGAGGCATTAGAAAATGAAGATTGGATCATAGCCATGAATGAGGAGATAGACCAAATAGAGAAGAATGATACCTGGACTCTGGTGTCGAGACCAGAAAAAAAAATGTCATTGGAACAAAGTGGGTGTTCAGAAATAAGGTGAATGAACGTGGAGAAATCACAAGGAATAAAGAAAGGTTAATATGCAAAGGCTACGCACAAGAAGAAGGAATAGATTATGGGGAGACATTTGCCCCTATAGCAAGATTGGAAGGAGTAAGAGCTCTACTTGTATATGCCACCTACAAATATTTCAAGGTATACCAAATGGATGTCAAGTCTACATTTTTAAATGGTATATTAGAAGAAGAAGTGTACATTGAACAACCTAAAGGATTTGTTGATCCAAAAAAGAGACATATGGTTTGCAAACTAAATAAGGAACTATATGGATTAAAGCAAGCCCCCAGAGCATGGTATGAGAGGCTGCACAACTACTTGATACAAATTGGATTCTCAAGGAAAAATGACACCAGCAATCTGTACATGAAAGATGAAGAAGGTAAAGGAATCTTGTTGGCTAAGATTTTTGTAGATGATATTATATTTGGTGGACAAGATGTGCTATGTAAGAAATTTTCAAATGCAATGCAAACTGAATTTGAAATGAGTATGTTTGGGGAGATCAAATTCTTTGATGGTTTACAAGTATATCAGATGGAGAGAGATATTTTCATTACCCAGTCTAAATATATTCATGAGATACCGAAAACCTTTGGTATGGAAGATTCAAGGCCAGTAAGTACTCCCATGGCTACTGGACAAAAATTGTCTAAAAATGATGATGTTGCTAAAGTAAACCAAACTTTGTATAGGTCCATGATTGGAAAACTGTAGTATGTTGTTCACAACTGACTAGATATTGCTCTAGCAGTTGGGATTGTGGCAAGATTCTCTACCAATCCTAAGGAAACTCACATGATGACTGTCAAAAGGGTAATGAGATATCTAAAAGGGATTGCAGATTATGGATTGTATTACAAGAAGCATGAAATATTTGAACTGAGAGTGTATATTGATGCTAATTGGGTAGGAAATGTGGATGATAAAAAGAGTACTAGTGGTGGAGCTTTCTTTCTTGGACAAAGATTAGTTTCTTGGACAAGCAAGAAACAAAATTACATTTCCTAATCTATAGCTAAAGCTGAGTATGTGGCTACAGCAGTGAACTATTCAAATTTGGTGTGGATAAAGCAATTGTTGGTAGGCATGAAAGAAGAGATCACTGAACTAGTTGTCATTTACTATGAAAACACAAGTACTATCAACATATCTAAGAACCCAGTGATGCACACAAATACCAAACACATCACCATCAAGTATCATTACTTGAGGGAATTGGTACAGGATAATGAGGTCAGAATGGAATATGTGAATACAAAAGAACAACTAGCAGATATATTCACTAAAGCTTTACCTAAAGAAGCTCATGAATATCTGAGAGGACAGTTAGGGTTTCTTTCCCTAACTGAGGCTACCTAGTCAAGCTAGGAGCACTGCATCAAATGTGCTACAAAGAGTATCTAACAAATTGATGCAGATAAAGGTCACACTTTAGGAGAAGCCTAGAGCTGTGAAAAGTACAGCAAAGCTAATAATCAGTCATAAGAAAAGATGACAGAGGGAGAAATATTGTTACTGAACTGACCAAATGGCATCTACATCTGAAGGATGTATGTTTTAGTTGTTTCTTTGGCATTATTGTCAGAGGGAGATGAATAAGATGAAAACACATGGTGAGATTTCATAGAAGATCAAGTAAGAGGGAGAAATTCAAAGGAAAGGAACAAGTAGAGATCAAGTGGATGTTACTGTGTGGATGGTTATGTAAGCAAGGCTAATTGATTCTGAATCAGAATGAAGCTAAGGATATTATAGATATTTCTGATGGATAGATAAGTTTTGGATTGGTTGGTAATTCATGTGTTATTCATATGGTGTTTCCATCAATGCTAAAGAGGGAGATTGTTGGAAACTGCAATTGAAGCAATTGTTGTATTGTCATTGATGTCAAACCTTAACTAGTAAGACTATTGTTATCTAAGAAAGTACTATATCTATTTGATTGTTGAGAAGGATTAGGGAAAGATTGATAACAATAACACCTAAGGAAAGGTTGAGTTATCTTGATACTTTAATGAGTACTTGATTATGTGGCACACTAATAAGATAATGTATTGCTTATCTAAGTAAGAAGGAAGACTAAACAAGTAGGCTTAACCAAGAAAAAGTGAAGAAATTTAGTTTAAGCCGAGTGATGTTAGTGTCAACCGAGCCAGTATATACTGAGTAAATTTAGTGTTGACTGAACATCAGATAATTGTCGAGGAAGACAGTATTAGTCGAGGAAATAGTTTTAGTGGTGGCCAGGCTACCTAGTGAAGATCGAGGAGTTGAACATAGTATTGACTAAGCGCTAGTAATTTACATTTGAGGAAGAATTCAGATTCCTAGCCGACATAGTTGAATTCTTGAATTATATAAAATGTGTTGAATTTATTTATTGATTGTATGAAAGCATTTAATGCACTATAAACCATTTTATTGTGATTCTAAAAAGAGATTTGAGATGTTTCTAGAAGGATGGATGAAGAACATAAAGTTGGAAGGATTTGATGAATTTGACCTAACCCTAAGATCTACGGAAGAGATTAAGCGGAAAAAGTTGGATCAACCTAAACGAAGAGGTATTAAGGAAACCTAAGTGAGAGGTTGAATAGAGAGGATGCTGGAGTTGATTTTATTGATTGTATAAGCAAAAATGGCTAAAGGAGAAGGAGTTGTGATTGCTTGAAGGGGGTTTTCTGAGAAGATCAGCGATGGAGATGAAAATCGATCATAGTCAGTAAGCCAACATATGTGTATGGAATTGGATCTAATATTTGCAAAGTGAGTTGTATATTTTCAAATCAAACATTGCCGTTACTTTCTAACCATTGTATCAGTTTGAAATCCTTTAATCAAGGTTGACCTAAGAGTCATATGTATAAATCCTTTGAACAAGGTTGCATTCTAATGGAATGTATGTAAGTCCTATAACAAGGCACACTTTTAACAAAGTGGTTGAAATCCTTTAATCGGGTCACACCTGACAGTGTGTTTGTAACCTTTGACAGGGTTGGCTTTTCACAGAGCTCACTTCAGAAGAGTGAAAATATCAATAACACGTTACAAAGTGGTTTTTCCCAAATTGGGTTTCCACTATAAATCCTAGTGTTAATGCCTATGTGAATGTTTTGGTTTGAACATTTCTGTGTTTTGCAAGTTAAATACAATTGGATAGTGGACTACACTATTATATGTTTCTGTTATGTATTCAGAATGATCGAGTAGCTGTTGGTTGTTAGATTTGATTTATTGAAGAGTTTGAAAGTTTATTTTGTACATCTGGACCTGAAAAACAACTGATTCACCCCCCTCTCTATTGTTCTAAATCATATTAACAAAATTACCATATTTAGAAATTAGGCAATTAATTAATTAATTTAATTATTGCGGGGAAAATGGGAAAAGAGAGATAAATAATTTCAATTTATTTATTATAACTTAGGACTTAGGATAAAGGGGAAAATTGTTGGTTTTTTTTTTTTTTTTTATCGGTAAAAGGCCTAAGCCAAAGGATTTTATTAATATAGAAGAAATATAATACATGGCTCCATTCTGTGCGGGCACTGGTAGGAAAGAATGGAGAAGAAAACCTCTAGTCTAGCCTGGGACCAAGGTCCAAAAGTGATATTACAAACAATATTATGAGGGCATACCCTCATTTACATTAATTGTTGAAGGAAATCTTCTATAATCAATTTTGAAATTCCTGATATTCTACTCTATAGTTAGCCTCTTGGGCTGATAAATCTTTGGTGTGATGTACTCGAGACTTCTACTTTCCGTGTGGCAGTTGACTTGTATACAAAATATCTTCATAGCAATACTTGACGTGATGACTTAACATTAGCTGACCCATATGGTTAGGAAATCAAACTTGATATGTTAGGAAGATTTAAATCTATGAAATTCTAACAGTAAGGGAAGTAAACTTGACTACTAGAATCCAAGTGCCTTTATACATCCATATAATAAGACTATATTTCTTTAGCTGAAAATGTTCCTTAATCACATAGTCCTGTCTAAATGATTCTTAATTACTATAACATAAGATTTGATTACTAATAGAGTTCTTAAATATGATCACTTTAATTATGGTTTGTAGTGAGGTGCATCCTTCATGAAAGCCAGCTAATTAAAGAAAAAATCCTTCTTTAGAAACTACCAATACTTAGTGCTAAAGAGAACCTTAGACCATACAACTGGATCAGGATTCTATTGGTGTCGATATCTTCCACTATTTAAATAAAGGGGAAAGATTAGTATGCTTAATAAATTTAAGAGCCTACCAAGGGGCTACCTTCAATATTAATTCTAGATCTAGCTATAGCAAGTCTAAAAACAACCTTAAATACATTATACTATGAATGCTACTGAATACTAGCTTATTGTACATTACAGGCACATTGTGTTGTTTGTCCAAATGCTGCCAGCCATCTACTTAAACAAGGTTTGTCATAGTAATTGCCTCTATAATACATATTTTCCAATTTTAAATTTTACATTACTCACTGTCTATCCTATATTTGATTCAGAATTCTCCACAATTATGAGGGGAGAAAAGTGTATAGTTTGGCAAGGGATTAGGCTTACCTTGCTTGTGTGGTTTAGAGCACTTATAAATTAAAGATATAATTTGATAATAGAGTTGAGGGCCAACTATTTCTGTTCAGGGGGATTAGTAAGGTCTTTCTACATAAATACAGGGAAATATTTAGACATAAGTCTCCCTTTGATGGAGAAACACAATAGGAGTTCTTAAGATCAGCCCATATTTTATCATAATAGAGTGCATTCATAAATCCTCTTCATTAGTCTTAACATTGAATCTGAGCTATCTCTAGCATTACTCTATTTCTCTTATTTATATCTTTTACCTTCATCCAACCAGAGGTCTATTGTCTTCTCTGATTCCATTTCTACAAGGCATTCCACATCTATCATTCCTACTTCATCCACATGCCAATATGTATAGAACCAATCTTCCCTCTCTAGTTTGAGTATATGAAAGTAGTATAATAGAAAGATTATGTTTCTCTGAGCTATGTCTCTATATTCTATGGTATCTACCATATCCTCAGTGTCTATGGTGGATGAAGATGGGTGAGAAAGTGCTTTATCATATTCTCTGAAAATAGGATGCCTTTTAGTATGTTGAAGGACTGTGTTGAGGTTTCCCAGGAATCTCTTTTTGAATGAATTATTACAGAGACTCCATAATTCTTGATCATCAAAGCCCCATGAGGAGATGACTGCCACAAAGCAGGAAGTGATATTGGTAAGGTTCCTAATTCTATCCTCAGAATTGATGTAATCCTTGCCTAAGATACGGAAGATAGCTCTGATAATGGGGGGGTTTTTTTTATCTCTCAACATCTTTTTGACATGTTTTGGCATGATCCTGCCCTCAAAAGCCAATTGCCCTCTACTGCAGGTGAGCATAGTTGGGTGCTTCATGTTAACCTACACTAGTGATTATGGAGGGACATAATGGTCTTTAAATTAAAAGTCTGGGTTATAAATAAGGAAAGACCTACCTATCGGGTATCATAGATTACTAGAATACCAAGAGCCTCCTACCACAACTACTATATCTTCTCACGGAATCTGAAGCATTTCAAAAATATAAAGGCTATACAGAGGCCAGTATGAAGATAGGTAAGGTGAAAGGTTAAAGCATATATTTGTAAAATTGTTCATTTGTTCTAATAGTTCAAGCGTCAATTTACCATTCTCTTAAAAGATAATTTGGAGAGTTGGTCTAAAATACATAGCTAGTATATCTTATCATTAGTCACAGGAGGAAAGATACTAGCCTACCTAAAAACATCTTATCAGTTTCCTATATCCTATCCTTAAGCAAAGGAACATATTTGGGATAAATGGGAATAAACCATACCAATCAAGTTAGAGAAATGAATGCAAGAATTCCAGAATATGCACCTGACTGAAGATACTATGACAACATTGCTAGAGACATTAGTACTCTACTCATACAACCCAAAGGTATGTACAGGTGTTTAGCAGGTAATTATTAATTATTTGGTAACAACTGTAAGTTAATATGATCCGTCCTATTCTATTCTTTATATACATATGTGAGTTATTCAAATGGGAGTTTTAGGCTATATATTTTTAATTATGTTAGACCATGATACCCTATTCTGGGTCAGTTTAAACCTACATAAACTTTATTAACTATTCTTCCATTGAGTTACTAACTATAGTGTTTTAATAGAGAAAGGGGGAAATTGACATCATTATTAGAGTCCTTAGGTGGGAATGGGAATACTGAGAGCCAGCTCTATTTTCCAAAGGAAACTCCTCCAATATTCTACTGGATCCATCTCCTTTGTGTATCTACTGTATTTTTGAAGTTCTATATTCATATAATATATCTAAGGTGCTACGGAACATACTATGCTTAAAGAATGTTTTGCCTGGTCTTAACCTTTCGGGACTGATTGATAGTTTTGAACATAATTAACCACTGAAATACTAGTTGAAATTATATAGAAACAACCATGCACATAATATTAGATATACTTCCAGCTAAAACATTATACTATATAACATAGTATTATATAACCATGACAGTGTGGCCATGATAATACATAATTGTTCATTATAATTCTACAAGGGATATTCCTACTTAACATGTGGTCATAATGGTCTTTGATTTTTTTGGATTTTAATCTTTTAATATTCAAAATTTAGCTTCTGCCATATAATACTAATGATTTCTATTGTTGTGTCTTATCTCCTTCTTAGGGACTTGAGTGCACTTATCTGGGAATCTAATAATAAATTAGATGGTTAGTACTAATAATTGAGGCATCATTAAGAGTAGATGTTCTCAGCATAGGGTTAATCAATACATCTCCACTCTGTTACTAGTACATTTGTAAACATCGGTATGGGCTGAAAAGCTAATTATCAAAGATTAGTACTAAAGTAAGCCCTTGTATTTGTCTCTCTGAGGATGAGGATCTATATAAGTCTAAAGGATAACCTGCTGTGATCTCAGCCTACTTCCAAGGTCTGAAGGTAGTGAAGTTAAAGGAGACTTAGGAGAAGTCTAGATATCCAAAACTATTCTTAGAGACTACTACGATAGTGAGAGGAACCTGGGACTAAATATACTGTCTCCATGGTAATAAACCTTTTCCAAGCTATGGATTCTAAAAGGTAGAGCTACTCAATTGGAGCAAGTGTGGTCAGAGGAGGGATGACATGTATTCCCTAATCATGATAGCATAACAGGTTCAAAAGTTAATTAGGCATGTGGATTCTAAAGGCTATTAGAACTAAGAGAAGTTGACAGAACCTCTTAAAAGGGGATAGTATATAATCAGTTAGGATTACATAATGTATTATATCTCTTGCTTAAATATAATTATTGAGGGGAATTATATTAGTAAGTTCAAATAGCCTTTCAGTTTATAGCATTAGTGAATGATATACCTAGATATGTCCAGATATCTACAAATAGCTACAGATAACCTCATGTTCCCTGTAATGATAAGGAAAAGCTAAAAGGCATTGTTGTTCGAGGGATTAATCATCCTATGACTAATTCACATATATCTCCACTTCCAAGATATCTAATTATGCCTTTTGCTACCTCATTAAAGCCATATTCTATACACCTATAATACTAGGTTTTGATGCTATTCCTTGTAAATGTAAGGGACTGAAGTTTGTTTTTACAAACTCATGGAATCACTTAGATTATGCTATGAGAGGTCTGAAGATCATCTACTAGTTAGGATGATTACATACTATCCTTGTTAGCACTCTAATTAGCAATCTTGTCCTAGTCTGAATAATCTTCCCTATAAATATGTTGGTTTCAATATAAGTATGTCCTAATATCTTACTAGTTTCAAATTGAGTTTCCAATGAAGGCTTATCATTAAAGCATGAAAAAGCTACTTAGTTAGGTAAACCATTCTTGGCAAACAGTTTCTGTATACAGGGGATCATTAAAAGTAATTAGGTAAGTCTATTAGTCAGCACATAATCAGACCTCTGATACTTAATGCGAGTAGCCTATGTACAGTAACATTTTGACCTTACTAAAATAATCTTGATAGCTTTAATACTAGATTTATCCATAGATGAGAATATTAGCTATAAATTATCCCAGCGAGAAGCTTAACTAGTTAGAGTCCTAGAGCCAAACATAAAGGATGGACTAAGACTTAAATCACCTATGATCAACTTCGAGGCCCAAATGGTTGAATGTTTCATTCGATAGAAAAACATAAAGGATAGGGACTATAGGGAAAAGCTCAATGATACTTGGCTCCCAAGCTATAATAAAATTGTTGGTTATTTTACCCTAAAGATGAGTTTAAATTAATCAATCGATAATGCTAAATGAGGAAGGGTGAAATTGAAAAGGTCACAATCAAACATGGTCAAAAGACCAAATTGATTAAGATATGATGAAAATTAGAGATGAACATTAGCAATTAATTAAATAATTTTTATTATTTAATTAATGAGGAATGACACGATGTTGCCAAATGATAAAAATCACATATACGACATGGAAGGAGAATCAGGATAATGGAAAAATGATATTTCAATCACAATGCCAAGATGTTAAAAGGTGGCACCGCGGGTGTTAGCTAATTTTTAGCATCTACAATAAGATTTTATAATATCTAAGGGATTTTTTCTTATGATTTGACTTTTAATAGTTCTTCTAATAGAAATTGTACTCTTTTTCTTCATCAATGTTTTCTATGTAAGGATGTTTAAATGCAAAGTGACTTGTTTTACCACGATTAAAATATTTGAAGGGTAACTTAACTTTGTACTTCTTGGAGCCTCTCCTTAATTACCTCACAAAATTTTCATATTTTGGATTCAATTCATCAATGTGATCAAAATATTCATTTATATTTGATGTCTCTTTTATCATATTTTTTTCATTCACGGTCCTAATCTCATATGCATTCAATATTCCATACAATCTATCCAATGTTAGATCATGTAGATCGTCAACTTCTTCACTTATATAATATTTTGAATCAAACCTTGAGGGAGGGTTTAAGTACCCTTTTTACAATCACCACTTTTTCACTTCCTCACTAATTCCTCTAATGGTATTGACAATTTCATCAACCTAGAGTTCATGTATATAAAAATGTTCTCTTCTTCTTTCATTTTTATACTTTCAATTTGTCATCTAAAGGTTTGAAGTTTTTATTTCTTGACATTTTAATTTCATACATATTATGTAATGTGTCCCATGTCCCCTATTCCTTCCTACAGTATATTTCCTTGACAAACTCATAGTTAGATAAACCACTTAAAATGACATCGTTTTCCCTTTCACTATTCTCAGTCTTTTTTTTAGCTTGATCTCTTGGAGGATATCTTGGAATTTCAAAACCATTTTCAATATAATTCCAAACATCAAACTTTGATGGTATCATATAAGATTTCATCCTTAGACTAAAAATTACATAGTTATATCCATCAAATAGTGGTGCCTTGTTTGAGGAAATACCTTCTTAAACTACCATGTGCACCATGTTGGATCTACCTCATGTTGTTTTTAATTATGTGAAAAAAAAGGTTTTGAAGGGACCCCAAAACCCTTTACAAAAATCTTACTAGAGATAAGACATTAAAGCTCAAAGATGAAACACCAACAAAAGCACAAAAAATAGGACAACTGATAGAAGACAACAGAACTAGTGAGAAGAAAAAGAACAACACAGAGACTTGGACATGATAGCACCAAAAAGAACTAGCAGTAAAGATGGCCAGGAAACATATTTCAAGATTTAAATGACTGTTAACTCCATAGAATCCATAATATCAATTGTAGCCTTGAGAACCTCAGCTTCTTGAACCCCCTTACCTGTCTTCTTCTTTGTAGTATCCTAGGTCCTCTTATCAAGGCCAATAGATGGATTCTCAGGATTGTCATCTCTATCTTCACCTTGATCATCAACATTTTGTTTCTCAATTTGGTCGAGCTTGGAAAACATGGTGCGAACATTCTTAGTTAAGCTCTTGAGAATGTTTTGGCTTTGAATAGAAACATTCTTTAAACTCTCCTCCATATTGAGTAATTTAGTTTCCATACCCTTCATTCTTGCCTCAACTTGATCAAACCTAACGTTATAGGTATTAACTAGGGCCTCAATAGTAGAAATGGTTTTGGAGAGATCCTTAATTCTATTAGAAGGGGAGGAATCCTTTCCCATGCCAATGGTCTCCATAATATTCAATTTATTTTTGAAACCCTTCTGAACATTTTTAGTTTCTTTGACTTCCTTATTCATCTAATTAAATAGTTTGTAGAAATTCATAACCCCATCCCTAGTCGTACCCATGATGTTATCAAGGCTATATTTTCTAATCTCTTCAAGCTAAGAGGAGGCAGTCTCATTACTTTTTTAATTCTCTCTAGTAGTATTAGTGGGATGAGGGAGAGCCAAATCTTTTCCTTTGACCAAGGCAGGGGGCTCCATCTTCTTTGACCTCTTCCATGGGAGAGACAAACCACCTTCAAAATTTGTATCAAGGTCATCTGAGTTGTCCTCCTTGATATTAGTCTAAAAAACATCTATTTTCTTGGAGTGGGAAGTAGATTTAGCCTCTTTACCTTTCTATTTCTGAGATCATGAGGTAGCCTTACCCTTTCCCTTCCCTAGCCTTAAAGGGGAGTGCTCTGGAGTAGGAAACTTTGTATCTTCCTCCATCTTTGTATCAAAGTCCTCATCATCATCATCCTCTTCATATGGAGAATCCTCACCATAATTATAATAGCTCATTGTGGGTATTTTAATCTTCTTAGCCTTAAAATGTTCATAAATCATAAGCATTGACCCTTCATGGAGAGCATAATCATCCTCGGGCTTAACCCTAACACCTTTAATACTAGTGTTCATTGTATTGAGAAGATAATAGGGTAAAGCAATTTTATCACCATGGCATATGTGATTAAGCAGGATGAAATGATGGTTGTGGAATCTGGAATATCTCCCATCCAATGAGATATACTGGATGACAACAACCAACATAATTCTCCATATTTTCTTGACAAACTTTGGAGAGTGATAAATCTTGTTGGTCTTAATCAACTTCTCCTTTTCCTTGTCTTAGAAAACCTTTTGACTGCAACATCAGACACTCTACTATCTTTGTATTACTTCTTTCCCTCTAGCAAAAGCCCTATGATTTCCTCTATAGTGTTCAAGCATCAATTTTGACGCTCTGACCACCAATGTTCATTTTACCATCTCTCCATTCCTTGCAAATTTTAGTAATTACAAGGTTACAGCAATGGAGTCTCTCCATATAGTGTGTAATTTTACCCACCTCTAGAAAATTCAAGGCCTTCATTCTCTTCTTCCATTGTTGATAGGAAGGTGGCTCTAGGAATTTCCTATTACCTGCCATATCTTCCTTGTCATAGTCATTGTGATGATAGAATAATGAAACACTGAATCTAACAAGCGTAACTTTCACTAGTAAAATAACTGAAATGAGGGTAAAACAAAAGTTTAATACCTAGAAAGTGTGCCACTTTCTCTCACTTTTGGCCTTAAATGTGCATACTCTGCTGCTCCATTTCATCTCATTAATGTTTTTAATTGTAAAATAGTACAAATTATTCATTATTCCAAGTAATTGCCTTTCCATGTAATCTATCATAGTCAAACATCACCTTTTCTTCATGTGAAAATTCACTCTCCTCGTACCATCTGATCGTACCATTGGAATTAATAGCCATGTGGGCCACCCAATCAGAACTTATGGTACTATCCCTATAAACACATGATAAATGACATATTTTGAAAGCTTTGATTATATCCTTGAAGGCATTAATAATATTTTTAATTGTCCAAGGAGTGGTGATGCCTTTTAGGCAGTTTATGATATTTTTGGAATCCCCTTCTAACCACACTTTGGTTAAATTCAAGTTTTTTGCTAGAAAAAGAGCTTGGTAAGAAACCATGGCTTCCATAAGGTGATTAGTCTGCATCCCTAAGGGATAGAAATAGAAACAATACAAAAACCATTCTCATCTTTAATGACTCCTCCTCCTCCAGCAAGCCTAGGATTGCCTTTATTTGCCCCATCAAAATTAATTTTAACCCATCCAAGAGGAGGAAGGATCCACCTATAATCATCACTTAAAGAAACACTACTCACTAGAGAGGAAGATGCAATCTTCCAGTTGTCCAAAACATATGTTCAACTTGATTGAGAGGAGTCTGAATCTTCCCCAAAACTTGTAAGTTCTCTCTAATAGCTCTAAATATATTTTTATAAACAATCTAGGGAGGAGCTAGTTTATCTCTAAATATTTTGTCATTTCTATCCTTCCGTAAACCTCACAAAACATTCAAGATAACTAAATTCTAGAGGGATCAAATAGCCTTATTTCTATATAGACAACTCCAACCCTTAAAGAAATATTGGATAGTTTGAGGGAAGACCTAGCTGATATTTAAACTCTAAAGGATATTTAACCAAACATGAGCTAAAAAAGGGAAATGGATAGATAAATGGTTGACATATTCTTCATTTTCCAAGAAAGATAGCATCTATTAGGGATGCATAACCCTCTATGAAAAATATTATCACTCATAAGAATTTAATTTTGTAGAAGAATCCAAAAAAATATGTTAACCTTAGGAGTTAAGCCTTTAGTCCAAGCCAAAACCTAGCAAGGAGGTGGAATGGGGGTTCTGGATAGGAGGAGGACAACATAAGAAATCGAGTAGGAGGCAATAGAGGTTCCTTTCCAGGGTTCTTTGTTAACAATCCCTATTCTTACTTAAGATCTTGGAATTCAAAGTTTGTTACAGTTGAAAGAGGTTTGGGATTAGATCAGAAAGATTCACCCATTGATCAAATTACCAATAATCAACAACCATCTCACCAAATTTTTCTTTACATCCTTGCAAAAAGGGGGCTAAGGAGGCAACTTCACATAGAGGAACATCCATAATCCAGATATCTTCCTAGAACTTAACCTTTCTCCCATCCCCAATCGACCAAGCATAACTAATAGCAGTGATAGACTTATTTTGAAGGACATTGTTCCAAATTTGGGATCCCAAAGGAATATCCTACGACTTCAGGATATCCTATGACCTCATGTTTCTATGCTTCACTAAGGAACTTGGTAATGATACCAATTGTTATGCACACATATATATACTAAGAGGGGAGGAGGTGAATTAGTATATACCAATTTTAATTTTAAAAACTATTGCATCATTACTAATATTAATGCATCACTAATATTAGCAGAAACTATGTAATACAAGAACACATTTAAAAATCCACACATCCACACATGAGAATAAGGGGAAAATCATGGTGAAAAAAAATGCTTGGATCTACTACTCAAATATAGCCTCACAAAAAATAATAAACTTACAATAATTTTCTAAGCACAAACCCATAGGAATTACAACCCAAGAAGAAGACACCAATACCTTTAAAAAATAATTTATAGGCACCAACCCGCATGAGACATTGATCCTATTTGATTGAATGACTGACCAAAAACATAGATCAAGTGGCTCTAACCCCAATTATAATGAAGAAATGACAATTTCTGAAGGAACTAACATGGATAAATTTCCAACTCATTATGCATCATCTAATTGATCTAATCTTCTTCACAACACAGTCATTAGGTGGATATGAAATAATAGTTTCACTCACATAATTTACCACATATGTTCACTCACCACCTTCTTCACCACATAAAAAATACTCAACTCTTCTACACATGTATAAGATGATCAACAATATATATCTATTCCAATACATTATTAACATCTTCATGTTGGTTTAGAATCAATTTGCATTATCTACAACTCACCATGTCATCCAAACATGAAAATTAATTCAAAGCATTGTGTAACATGTAGTCAACTTGATCCTATATCAAATGCATTAATACATGATTAAGAACATGATTTATATTTCTTATCATGAGCTCAAATGGTCCCATATTACCTTCACATGCTTCCTCTAGTAGGCATATGTGTCCTTTCTTTGGTGCATCTAACAAAAAAATATTTCACAATCAATAAACAAACACAATGTACATCCTTTAACTTATAACTCTTTGTTATTTGGAGGAAAACCTCTAAAATCTGAAAATAATATACTTCATGTGTAGCCTTACTTAACATACAAAATTGCAAGCTAAAACACTTAACTGTGGTAAAAAGTGGTATCAAGAACATTGCAAGTGCAACTTGATACATATATTGTCTTTGAGTAATAAACTCTGGAAGCCGAATGCGAACATTCCCAAAATTTCATAAATGTATTGGATATTCAAGAACATATGATTTTGAAGAATAATCCTAATGCTAGTTGTACAATGTTGATATTCACATTCTACAACTGATAATCCATCTTGACATCAATGACAATAATTGTCCAACAAATTCCTTATGCTTCCTTGACATCACTTATCCTTTGACATGTTCCTTAAGGACTTCTTGACATCAATCACAACATATGTACAAACAATACAATGTTATTTTATCTTCCACATTTCTAATTTAGTTTGATTTGGGATTTGTATCAATTCTAAAAGTGAGATGGTAAATAATTTAACTAACAATATATATATTAGCCTATCCGCCACAAAACCTTTGTTATATCTAATTTGACATATTTAGGAGTGATCTAATTAATTAAATAAAAATTTATTACAATTAGATGCATATATTTTGATGGTTAATTCTATTCTAGAATATTTTATGAATATTAGAATAAGAAAAGAGAAATTTATTTACCTCTTATATGATTAACTAAAAAAATATAACCAAAATAAAATTATAACTAAATTTAAGTATTGCATATAATTATGACAAGATAAGTTTTTTTTTTGATAGGCAAAGGCCAAAGCCAAGATAATTTTATTAATAATAAAAGCTTAAAAATACATGAGTTCTTCGTTCAGTGTGGGCACTAGTAGGAAAGAACAAAGAAGAAAACCTCCAGTCTAGCCCAGGACATTAGTCCAGATCATACGTAGTGTTGAAGAGGGAATACCCTCCTTTATTACATAAACGGTCTTAATTTACACAAATTCCTGTTACAATCAATGTACATTTCTTAAGTAAGGTTTCCTTTTTTGGATAGTCTCTCTGAATGAATCCCTTCCTTTCCTCGTGACTGTTGAATGCCTATAAAATAACACAAATCTGCAGCACCTATACTTCTTCCATGTAGTTAGAACACATTTCTTAAAGTTACAAGAATGTAAATACACCAAAAAATGGATGAACTTTTAAGGTTTAAAAATCAATTGTAATCCTAATAAGTTCACCATTTTGTTCTATCCCAAATTAAAAGTTCTCCTTGTCCAAACTCCCTATTTTTCTATGTTGTAAACCTCATATCAAGAGTGTATTGCTCAATCCTATAATGATTTTGGTGCAGGAGCACCTTGGGTTTGCTATTAACCCCCAAATTTTAATTTTCTATCCAGAATGTACATATGGTTTTTCTCAGTAGTAATTAGAGTGAGTGCAGAAGTGAGTCTCCATGGAGCATCAGGTAAAGTCAACCCGACAAAGGAATCAGTGAAGCAATACCGATAATACTTGAAAAGGTAGCTAACACTAGTGGTGAAACACATTTTGAGTCAGACCGATCGTCAATGGGAATGTTAGGTTAAGTCATGCCAAAGTGTACATCGGGTGAATTCATGTCGAAAAGAGTCCATCGGAGTAACTTGGTCTATCGGTGCAGGGAATTTTGTGTTAGACCGACCTCCGATGAAGACATTGACACAAGCTAGGTCGATGACCGAATAACCAGACTTAAGGCATCAGGTTATGGTATATTGATCATTGGAAAGACTTGGCTTAGCGGTGGAACCAGGAATTGGTTAGATCGATCCCCGATCACATCATCGAGATAGGATACACCAATGAGTTAGTTTTAATCAATGTACGCAGAATGGACAAATAGTTGGTTTTTGTTTTTTGTAACCAATCTAAGGCCGATATAAGAATCACGAAGAATCATAATAGGTCTTCAAGGGATATCGTTACTATGCGCCAAGCCTCCAATCTATGCTCTCATGTATGAATCCAGGAAAGGGGTCTCAAGATTATTATCTACACTATATACTTCTTGCTCTAGACCAACAAAATTTATGTGGTAAAGACCTTTTTGATAAGGGACACTAAATCATTTTTGGGGATCCTAGCAAGGGAAAGACAAGATATAAAAGTGCCTATGTTTTCCCCATTCGTTTGCAAGGTAAATTCAAATGCATACTTTTCTTCATTGAAAATCCTCTCAATAGCTCTCCTAGCAAGGTCATATGAAGGTAAAAGGATACAATTCCATCTTTCAAGCTCGATACTTCCTCTAAAGGTCATTTGCCTATAACCTTCAACATGAAAAAATAGAATGTGGGTATCCATGGCCTTTACAAAAACAATGAGAAGCCAAAACTCAAAAAGGGTATTAGGTATAAGAAAACCAAAAGTTCTATGTCATTTAAATAGCACATTCAGAAGCCTTTGGAGACCTCTCGCGACCAACTCAGTTTAAGCTTGATTAATAATGACTTTTGAGATGATTAAAGGGGTCGCACAAAATAAGGCATTAACTAACATTGATTGATATCTTTGTGTCATCTCTTCGAAATATATATAAAATTTAGCCTATCTACCACAAAACCTTTGTTATATCTAATTTGACCTATCTAGGAGTGATCTAATTAGTTAAATAAAATTTTAATACAATTAGATGCATATATTTTGATGGTTAATTCTATTCTAGAATATTTTATGAATATTAGAATAAGAAAAGAGAAAATTATTTACCTCTTATATGATTAACTAAAAAAATATAACCAAAATAAAATTATAACTAAATTTAAATATCATATATAATTATGGTAAGGTAATTTTTTTTTTGATAGGCAAAGATCAAAGCCAAGATAATTTTATTAATTAATAAAAACTTAAAATACATGAGTTCTTCATTCAGTGTGGGCACTGGTAGGAAAGAACGAAGAAGAAAACCTCTAGTCTAGCCCAGAACGTTAGTCCAGATCATACATAGTGTTGAAGAGGGCATACCCTCCTTTATTACATAAATGGTCTTAATTTACACAAATTCATGTTACAATCAATGTGCATGTCTTAAGTAAGGTTTCCTTTTTGGATAGTCTCTTTGAATGAATCCCCTCCTTTCCTCATGATCGCTGAATGCCTCTAAAAAAACACAAATCTACAACATCTATACTTCTTCCACATAGTTAGAACACATTTCTTAAATTTACAAGAATGTCAATACACCAAAAAATGGATGAACTTTTAAGGTTTAAAAATCAATTGTAATCCTAATAAGTTCACCATTTTGTTCTATCCCAAATTAAAAGTGATCCTTGTCCAAACTCCCTATTTTTCTATGTTGTAAACCTCATATCAAGAGTGTATTGCTCAATCCTATAATGATTTTGGTGCAGGAGCACCTTGGGGTTAGCTATTAACCCCCAAATTTTGATTTTCTATCTAGAATGTACATAGGGTTTTTCTTAGTAGTAATTAGAGTGAGTGCAGAAGTAAGTCTCCATGGAGAATTGGATAAAGTCAAGCTGACAAAGGAATTAGTGAAGCAATGCCGATAATACTTGACAGAGTTGCTAACACTAGTAGTGAAACACATTTTGAGTTAGACCGATCATCAATGGGAATGTCGGGTTAGGTCATGCCAAAGTGTACATCAGGTGGAGTCATGTCAAAAAGAGTCCATCAGAGTAACTTGGTCTATCGGAACATGGAATTTTGTGTTGGACCGACCCCTAATGAAGACATCGACACAAGCTAGGTTGACAAATGAATAACAAAACTTAAGGTATCAGGTTATGGTATACCGATCATTGGTAAGACTTGGCTTAGCGGTGGAACCATGAATCAATTAGATCAATCCCTGATCAAATCATAGGGATAGGACACACCGATGAGTTAGTTTTAATCAATGTACTTAGAATGGACAAATAGTTGGTTTTTGTTTTTTCTAACCGATCTGAGGCCAATATAAGAATCATAGAGAATCATAATATGTCTTTAAGGGATATCGTTACTATGGGCCAAGCTTCCAATCTTTTCTCTCATGTATGAGTCTGGGAAAGGGATCTCAAGATTATTATCTACACTATATACTTCTTTCTCTAGAGCCAACAAAATTTATGTGGTAAAGACCTTTTTGCTAAGGGACACTAAATCATTTTTGGGAATCCTAGCAAGGGAAAGAGAAGATATAAAAGTGCCTACATTTTCCACATTCGTTTGCAAGGTAAATTCAAAGTCATACTTTTATTCATTGAAAATCCTCTCAATAGCTCTCCTAGCAAGGTCATATGAAGGTAAAAGGACATGGTTCCATCTTTTAGGCTAGATACTTCCTCTAAAGGTCATCTTCCTATTACCTTCAACATGAAAAACTACAATGTGGGTATCCATGGCCTTTACAAAAACAATGAGAAGCCAATACTCAGAAAGGGTATTAGGTATCAGAAAACTAGAAGTTCAATGTCATTTAAATAGCACATTCGGAAGCCTTTGGAGACCTCTCACGGCCAGCTCAGTTTAAGCTTGATTAATAATGACTCTTGAGATGATTAAAGGGTTCACATAAAATAAGGCATTAGCTAACATTGATTGATATCTTTGTGTCATCTCTTCAAAAATTTTATATATTTTTATTCCCTTGATTTTTGGGCAAAAGAGATTGGGAAATTAACAAGTGTGTTTTGACATTATTAGTTGTTATGAATCCATCCTTGAAGGTAACTTTAGCCATCATGGGTTATCTTTAAAGATATTTGGAATAAAGTTTTGTAATGTAAGCTTCCATTGAGATTGTAATTCTTAGTATTTACTTTTAATAACATCTTGACCAAATATATCGTATATTTCACTACATAATCTTTTGTATGTTTGCAACAATTTAGATAAAACTATATAATTATGGTATTTCATAATCATAATACTGTTATGACTAATACAAATAAAACTACATTTTTATGGTACTTTGTAGGCCTACTTAATTTTATAGATTCCGAGCTAATATTGATCTTATACTTGAACCAAATGTTTTTTAAAACCCTTATGCCATTATACTTATTCTAAAATATAAAGTACCCTATTTTATATTTAAGACTATAACCCTAGGATATATTCCTCAATAGCTTTCTTGGATAAATCATCATCTTTATGATTTCCTTCTCTATAGATATGATTGATAGTTGATTTGTCAAAAAACTAGCTTAGATCCAAAGCTTTAGATAGTATTGAATCTAGTCTCCAATTTAGGATAAAGCCTTTCCTTAGGGAATTGATTATAATTGAAGAGTCTCCTTCTACAGCTAAGTTTTTTATGCCTGAATTTTTACACAAAAGGAGGCCTTCCACTAAGGCCATTGACTCTGCCCAATTATTAGTTTCTTTGCCTATATATTTAGCCAGCATTGCTACTTCCCTACCTTCTGAATTGTGGATGCAACAACCTATTCCAACCATACCTGGGTTTCCTCTAGATGCATCATCAAAGTTGAGTTTAAACCAGCCAGTTTTAGGTGGAAGACATTTGTAGTTGGCATGTTTAAGAGAGGAGGATCCCCTGGACCCAATGTATAGAGGAATATTAAGACCATTCCATCTGATTCTCATTTCTTCATCCCAATGGGTCATAACCATATCCTTTTCATTTTTGTTCAATATACTATTATTTGTTAGCTCTATGATTGAGATTTCAATTTTATTTAGAAGTTGATTACAATCCATATTCTTATCTTGAAAAATTATTTTGTTTATTTCCTTCCATATTTTCCATAGAATGATTGAAGGGGCTGACACCCATAAAGATATACATCCTTGGTTAAGGAATGACCATGATTGTAGAAAGTCAAAGATAGTACTAGGAAATGATGTCTTCCAACCTAGTTCATGACATAACCAATTCCATATATAAAAAGAAAAGGAGAAACCAAATAGGAGGTGGTCTAGAGATTCTTCATGCATCTCACAAACAGGGCATCTACTAGGGCCCTAAAAACCCATTTGTTTAAATCAATCAGCTGTTAAAATCTTTCTATGCCAAACTAACTAGGAAAAGATATCAGCCTTAGGTAGGCAGTATTAGCTCCAAAATAGGGTGTGTGGAGGATAATCCTTAGAGCACACAATTCTAGATCTCAATAATCTATTTCCTCCTCTAACCATATATTCTTCACTCTAGTTGCCATCCCAATTAACTTGTCAAGGCCTAAATGTAATGAAATTTTTCTAGATCCCAAAATGGAACATAGTGTTGTTTCTTTAATGGGAGGGAGATTCAAGCTTTTTCTTTCCTTCCATTTCCACTCAAAATCCACATCATCAAATGTTAGGTATTCTTTAACTTTATTACCCTAGTAGGATTCCATATTAGTTTTGGACTGTTCCAAATTCCCTTCCAATTTTAGAGCTTTATAACCTTCCCAAGAGTTAGACCAAAAGAGAGCCTTCTCTACCTTACCTAAGTTCTAGGTTAGTTTGTCTTGGATAATGAACTTGAAATCCAACATGAAGTTCCAAATTCTGGAGCCACGGGGTGGGATTTTTCTCTAAACATATTAAGAGGATTTGGGGAGCTTAAGTATTTATGAGATAGAATTTTGACCCATTTAAGGTGCGGATTCTAATACATTCTCCAAACTAATTTGGACCCCAAGGCCTTTCCTTTAAGTTTAATATCTTTGATGCCTGCTCCACCTTCCTTTTTTAGCCTACATACCTTATGCCAAGCCAATAAGGACATCTTATTTTTGTCCCCTATACCTTGCCAAAAGAAAGATCCCAAGATTTTATTGAGTCCATTTCTTCTTTTAACTGGGAGGTTTAAGAAGGCAAGTTGATATATGGGTTGTGCTAATAGGACGGTTTGGACCATAGTAGCTCTTTTGATATTAATCAACCATTTTCCTTTCCAAGAGGCCAATTTTTCTCTAATTTTGTCTAAAGTTTGGTTCCATAGATAGGAGGAACGCATGCCATTATCTAGAAGAATCCCTAGATATTTGCAAGGAAGGGATCCTTTGTTATAATTAAGGATATTGAAAATTTCTTGTTCTAAAATTGGGTGTGTGTTGAAGAAGAAAATATCTGATTTTTTCCTTATTGATTTCTTGCCCTGAAGCTAAAGCATACTAGTCCAGGATCTCCTTCTATTCTTTAGCTTCATTGGTAGAACTTCGACCATAGACCATAGTGTCATCCAAAAATTGTTGATGGGTGGTAGCATCTAACTCCTTAGTAATTTGGATACCCTTAACTCTACCAATAGCTCCTGCATTGTTAATCGATCTGCTCAAAGCCTCAGCCATAATAATAAAGAGGAAAGGGGAGATTGGATCTCCTTGTCTAATTTCTCTATTAATCTCAAATAAACCTTTAGGATAACCATTTACTAATATTGATATTTTAGGGGTAGAAATACACTAAAAAATAAGGTTCACCCATTTATTAGCAAAGAAAAAGGCAGAGAGACACTTCCTTAAGAAGAGCCAATCAAATTTATCATAAGCCTTTTTAATGTCTAATTTAATTAACCTACCAGGGTTCCAATTTTTTTGAAGTTAATGAATGGATTCTTATGCAATAATAACATCATCATATATTGATCTTCCTAGAACAAAGCCCATTTGTTCATCATTGATAATAAAAGGAAGAAGCTTATGCAATCTTCTATCCATAGTTTTAGAGAATAGTTTGTACAAGGTATTGTATAATGAAATAGGGCCATAGTCACTAAATGTTTCTGGTTTTTCTTTTTTTGGGGATTAAGGCTAAGAATGCATTATTTACTTCCTTGAGAAGTCTCCCAGAATTTCTAATCCCATCAAGGGCTGCTATAATTTCATCCCCATTAAACCTCTTACATTTTTGGAAAAAATATGTGGGGAAGCTATCATGACTATGTGTTTTTTCTGGGTTCATATTTCCAAGGACATTCTCCACTTCTTTTTTGAATCTTCCTAAAATACTTTTGTTTGTTCCTTTGTAATAATTTGAGGAATATTTATGATAATCTATTGGACTACAACTGATTTGGAATCTGATTGAAGAATCTGTGATTAAAGATCACTGAGGAGTTGCTGATTAGATATGTAATGTGATTAAATCAGTATTATGTTGCCATTGATGTCAACTAGTTTGACAACACTTATCTTGTAAGTTACTATATCGAGACATCTGAAGAAAGGTGAAAGAGATGAAGAATAAATAAATCTACATTGGGAAAGATGTACATGACATATGAGGATAAGGAACACATTGAGTAACTTGTTGATGAGTCTATGACTTGATGATATTGACTTTATTATGTTGCATTCATCTATGATGAAGTATAGAGCTGAAAAGACACAAAGCAATGTGTTAGTCCATTTTCTAGTCAATGCAAAATCTTGTGAAAATGGCCTATTCTCTGTAGTTTTTGTTATGTTGTCCTACCATGCCTGCAATCACAATTTTATTTTGCAAAGATGATCTACTTGGTTTTATGATGTGCACTCTTAGCCATAGGTAGATCCATGTACCACCTTGCTCTAGTTCAGATTGCATCTCCTAATTCACAAAATCTAGGGAGATATCCAAGTTTTAAGGTTTGCGGGAAATAATTTCAGAATATGCCTCAGTGTCGAAAACCCACAAAGTTTTTGAAAACCCCGGATGTTTCGGATCTTTCCCTGAAAACCCTGGATGTTTTTGATCTTTCACTGAAAACCCTGTGTGTTTTTGACCTCGCACTTCTACCCTATTTGTTGGCATTCTCTAATTATGCAAGTCCGACTAGATGGTGGGCCCAAGTTTTCAAAGGCTTTAAAGTGATTGGTTGTCACATGATCACATGTCAGAGATTTCTAACATGCGACCATGTGATCGGTTACTTCTTGTGGGGCCTAGTCTTTGCTCAGTTATGTCACTGATTCTCCAAATCTTCTGGCAGTTACATCTTCTATTCGGAGATCACATGACTGTGTAGTCGTATAATTTCTCCATGTTTGGCAGTTACCGGCTAGCATCTAACGACCTTGCGGGTAGTTTGTCATGTAATCTCTAGATGTTTGGCAGTCTTTTGACCTTCTCACATGATCACAAGGGCCATTTTCATAGCTTGCGACCATGCGACAAGGTTCCTTGCGCGTGGGGCCCATTGGCGGAAGGGCTGTGGTCCTGGAGGCAATTATGTGGCAGCCTGTGGTTGGCTGTCGCATGATCGCATGTCAGAGATTTTTGACATGTGATCATGCGACCGGTTGACACTTGTCCCTTTGGTGTTGGACTATTGTGGTCCCACTATCAGACTAGGAGGACAAGGTGGCAGTCTTGTGGCCTTGTCCCATGATTGCAAGGGCCATCCTTCGGCCATGCGATCATGTGACAAGGGTGCCACGTTGGTGGGTCTATAGTGCCGGTATTGCTAAGATGTTAGGTTTGTAACCATCGACCGTGAGGCTTTGAAATTATGGTCACATGATCACAAGGGTTAGTTTGGTGTCATGCGATCATGCGACAAAGGCATAACTGGAACTAGGATTCCTGTGATGGTTAAATTGATGACTGCGTGACTGCATCACTAAAGATAAATATAAGGTTGCTGAGCCCGGGAAAGTAAAGATCTGACGACAGAGGTGTAAAATTGATTTGATTTTGATTGTTGGCCATTAATATGTGTCTGGCACCAAGATGTGACCTTTGGAATTCAAATTTAAACTTGTAGATGGGTTTGCAGTGATAGAAGGTACCAAAATTTATGGTTTTGGCAATAGTTTTCAGCTAGTTTGGTGGCGCCAGTTGTTGCGATGTGGTCCAGGGGCTCTTTGATCAGTTGCGTGTTCATTTTGTACCTGGTGGAGTTTTTTTTTGAGCTTGAGAAGCTTTTGTAGGTGGTTATTTGTACTAATTTTTGTGGCTTCCCTGGTGTTTTGTACTGGCTTCATGATTTTTCATGATGGCATATCTATTTGGGATCTCTCTCTCCGGGTGGTTTCTTGTTCTTCCCTTGTAATTTAAATTTTGATGTAAATGTGATTGGTTAGGTGGGTGAAGCCTTGACCTTGGCCCTAGCTATCCGTAGCTTGTTGCAACCTGTTTTGGGTTTCCAAGGCAGCTAGTGGTATAAATAGTTAGTTTTTCGACTAGGAAGGGGTTCCAAGATTTTTGGTCTTCCTAGTTTTCATGATTTCTAGTCTTTGGTTCCTGGTTACAGTCTTTGGCAATCCAAGGGATTCTATTCTCTGGTTCCATATTCTTGATGGTTGAATGCAGATAATACAAACTTTGAGAGCAAGTTGTTGATCCTATGATTTTGAGTAAAGAGCTTACTTGTATGTGTTGATACACTTGAATGAAATACAATACAATTTCTATCTTGGTTCTGTTATTGTCTCTTTTCTTTGTGTTTATTCTTGTATGTCTCTATTTGTAAGGCATCTAGAACATACTAGTTTTAAGGCAACTATCAGATTGTTGCATGATTTTCTTTCAAGGAAAGGATTAAATCCTTATGTGCAATTTTAGGGAATGAAGACATCTGTTGAGATTTTGATGGTAGTAAACATAGATTGAAGGGATAGTTCATAAGGCACGCTATCCAAATTGTATGTGGTTTGTAAGGCATGTCACTGTATTTCCTATAAATCCCCCTATTAATTTGTATTAGACACTTTGCCTAAAGGATTAGGCACTGATCTGATCTTTGTTATTCAAACACCTTTTAGTCATCAAACACAAAATTCATCAATACCAATACCATTTCATTTCATGTTCATGTACCTAAAAATAGGACTGTCCCTGATGTTTTACAGTCCACAGTTGTTGATTCCTTGAAGAGTGAATCAAAGGTTAGCCTTCCTTGAGTTTTACTCACAAAAAGAAGGACTCATCACCCTTATGCCATTGTTCATGTTATCACACTTGGAGTTTCATTAGTCACATTCTACAACAAGTTATTCTCAACTACTTTCAAGATCATATTCCATGAAATATGTTTGAGAAACTCAATAATATGACAATATAGACATAATCCACTTATTCATAGTTTATTTGAAAGAGAGTAACCTATTTGTAGGCAATACTAGCCTGAGTTTTGTGGAGCTCAAAGCAGAAGGAGGATCTTAGCCAATCCTCATTTAGTTGGGCTTTTCTTGCAAACTTGGAGACCTTTTAAGCTGAGAATCAAGGCTTTTCCCTTGCCAAGTCTGACCCACAATAAAAATCCCCAACAAAATTGGTGACTCTGCTAGGGAGTTGTAAAGAAATATTTTGCTAAATTATAGGAATTGGTTGAAGCATTGCTCTTGTCCTAGACAAACCAGCTGGTTACCATTGTTATTTGTATTTCAAAGAAAAACTTCCCAAGCTTTGGGGTGGTGACTCTAACAATCTTTGCTGCAGTATTGGTCAAAAAGTCATCCACAAGATGAGTCAGAAATACTAGGTCTCAAAGAAATAAGCTTCCTAAGGATAGATTGGAAGAAGGTATTCCAAGTACTTCTAGACCCAGTCAAACAAGGAGAGGAAGAAAGAACAGGAATATGTTTCATGCTCAGAAACATAGAGAAAATACAAGACAAAAGGAACAAATCTAGTCTACTCAGGTCAATCAAGAAGGGAATACCTCTGAGTATGAGGAGGCTGATGATTTGGGCTTGAACCAATATGACGATGAGGTTCAAGTAGGAGATGCTAAATTTGAGACTACTCTTCCTGAATCAGAAGAAATTTTTGAAGAAGTTTATGTGTTGGAGAGGAAATTCCAAGAACAGATCCATCTAATACAAAAAAGAGACAAGGAAAAAGAAGAGAGAATCAAACATGCTATGATCAGAGCTGATTAATTGAAAAAACAATTGTTGGATCTTGAGGCCATAAATCAAGATCATGTGATAGAGCAAGCAGAAGATCAGCTTGTTGTCCAGCAAATTTATGAAGTAAGAAATCCTAGAGACAAAGGCAAACAAAAGGTTGCAGGAGTTTCAATAAATGAACCAAATCATGCAAAGAAGTCCATGGATCAAGCAGCAAGGTTAGATGCTGATTTGGAAGAAGCAAAAAGAAGATAGGAATTGTTAGCAAAAGAGTTAGAAAAGTCAGAGCTTGAAGCCACTGCTACTGAAATGAAGAAGAAGATTGATTTCCTTAAGCAGTCTTCTAGACATGCCAATACTCTTTTCACTTCTCAAGCACAAGCAGCAAATGTGTTCAATATTGCTACAACTTCAGGTATGCCTAAGAATTCTACTATTTCTAATACTCAAACTACTACATCTCTAGGTGGTAACACATCTCAAATAGGTCCTATCCATGAGAGGCATAAACAATTGGTGTTTAATGGGATTCCTAGTTATCCAAATCCCATCCCTAATGAAATTAGGAAGAAGCTCCCAAAATTCACTGGAAGCAATGCAGTTTCATGTGAAGAACATTTGAAAAGTTTCATTGATGTAATAGATGACTACAATATTGAGCCAGATGATGTGATCATGAAGCTTTTTGTTCAGTCTTTGACTGAAGATGCTAGAGATTGGTTTAGGAATTGGCATCATGCTAGCATATGTTCATGGAATCAGTTTAGGCAGTTTTTCAAGGAACAGTATGGTGACAAGACCCATGAGGGCTTCATGCTCAATGAGTTTAACAACATCAAGAAGAATTCAAATGAGGATGTTGTTGAGTTCAATGTCAAATTTCAAAAAGCTATGCATAAATTGTTGCAAGTTATTAGATTGGATGACAGGGTATGTCTTGTCACGTACCTGCATGCTTTTGATTAAAAAATGGGATACTTGTTGAGAGATAAGAACCCTAGGAATCTTGTAGAAGCTTACAAGTTGGCTATTAATATTGAGAGCAATAGAAGGATATCAAGGAAGTTGGGAAGGAGAGAGGATTGTCATCCTTCAATCCCAAGTAGAAAGGAGTCTGGTAAACCTGATGCAAATACAAAAGATGATGATAGTTTGAAGAAAATCTTGAAAGCAATAAAGGATTTGAGGCCTGGTGAAGCAAGAAATAATAGAGTGCAAGGAAATGATAGGCCATCTTTTAATAACTTTAACAAGTTACCAAGAATGTAGAACTATCCCTATAATACTCAGTGTAAAGATGGAAAGCCAGTGCTCCCTGAAAGAAAGGACAAACCAAATGAAAAGACTCCTGACCCCTTGCATAGAAACACAGTGAATATGAATGATGATGTCCCATGGTGTAGTGTTTGTCAATCACCTCATGATCCTTATTATTGTGTTATTGCTCAAAATATTTTTGCAGATGAAGATCAAGACAATGATAATCATGAGTCTTATGATGATCAAGGGTGTGGTATGATTTCTTCATACATACATGATGAATTAGATTCTACAGAAGAAGATGAGGATCAAGATGTTGAGAGTTCCCAAATTAGAAATGAGGTTTACCATCAGCAAGTGTTTTCTAATGAAGAAGATAATCACCTTGACGCAGTTCAGTGCAATACTCTAAGAAGTGATGAGGCAATAATGTTGAGAAGACCTTCTAATGAAGAAATTGCACAAATCACAGTGGACATGGTTTCTCAAGTCAAAAGTAGTTATAATTTGAGAAATAGGGTGGTAGGTAGTCCAAGTGGTAGGCCTGCTAAAATTTTCATTAGGAAAATAGAAAATGATGAAAAAAAAGCCCAAAATAAGTAGAAGATTGCAGAAACTGCTGACAAAACCAAAGAGAAGAAAAATGTCACTTACACAAAGCCAATTGTGGCTTACAAGGTAAAGGCTAAACCTCTTGTGGACTCTGCTTCTTCTTTGCAAAAGGAAGTAAAAATTTAGAGCAAAGATAGTCCTAATCTGATCACACATGAAAAGGATAAAGAGGTCACTGCCATTGGGCAAGATCTTGCAAATTCAAAATATGTTCCCACTGACATGAGCAAATTGTTTTCGCAAATCACTGTCAAGGTCCCCTTCATAGAAATGATGAGGATAGAGGAGCATAAATTTAAGGCTTTGAGTTGGGTGAAAGGAGCTTTTTCTTCTGATGTCCAAGATGCCACCAAGGTTAGTGAAATGGCTACAGCAGGAAGTGATTCAATTGAGAACCATTATGGGGAGATCATCTCAGAGATCCCTCATATTTATTTGGATGCTAATGCTGCAAATGCCATGATAGGAACAGTTGATCCTCTCTTTCTGTCCCTGATAGTAAATGGAAAGTTGTTAAGAAACTGTATGATTGATTCAGGAGCCTCTAATACTGTTATGCCTGTAAAAATAATGAAATCCTTGGGTCTGAAAGTTGATACACCTCATGGTAGATGTCAGGCTATGGATTCAAGAGAGGTCCCTATTATTGGTACTATAAAAGCACTTCCTTATAAGTTGACGACTTTCCCTGACAGGTTGTTGACAATGAGTGTCTTGGTGGTAGATATTCCCCCTCACTATGGGATGTTGCTGTCATGGAAATGGAGTGCTCAAATGGGAGGTAGTATCCAATGTGATTTGTCTTTTGCAACTTTCAATATTGATGGTGACAATGTGAAAGTATCTAAAGAAAGTAGAACTCCACATATGATCAAAATAAATGATGATCATTTAAATTGTTGTGTGGATGTTGACATGGAGAATTTTAAGTTAGAAGAGACTGTCCCACCAGTGGAAGAGGTAGATCCATTGGTTGAAGAATTAAAAGAACAACAAGATGGACTATGGAAGATGTATTTTGATGGAACATGCTCAAAAGAAGGTTTAGGAGCTGGAGTCCTATTCATATCTCCATCAAGTACTACTTTCAAGTATTCATTCTCATTGACTTTTCAATGCACAAATAATACTACTGAATATGAAGCATTGTCTTTGGGATTAAATATCGCTATCAAACATGAAATAAAATGTTTGAAGGTTTTTGGTGATTCTGAGCTTGTGGTAGCACAGGTCCGATCCAAATATGCTGTCAAAAATGATAGATTAAAATTGTATAAGCATGTAGTATGGGATCATATTAAAATGTTTGATGCTTTCAATATATGTTGGGTAGAAAGATCCAGTAACAGAATGGCTGATTTCTTGGCCAATGTTGCTCTAAAAAGGGATGATTCAACTTTGTTTGGAATATCAATTCTAGAAGTAAAAAATAGACCAGTTGTTGCAGACAACATTTACAATTGGCAGGTCTTTGAGGATGATCATGACATTTTGAAGTTTATTCAATGTCTTGACCTGTATGAGGATCAACCTATAGACTGCAATACTTTGGTTGAAGAAATTGAAGGTAACGACATGGTCATGGGAAATGAGGTGATTCAGTTGAATTCAAATAGTATCCCTAGGGGCTTAACTAAGCTAAAAGTAGTGTATGGTAGTCAAACTGATCATTTGTCAAAAATAAGTAATGATAATACAAAAGATCTTGAGGAAGTGAATTTGGGATCACATAATGCTCCTAAAATGGTCTATATTGGAAAAGGATTAGCCCCTCAGCTGAGAGATAATTTGGTAAAGTTATTGAGGAGGTACAAGCATGTGTTTGCATGGTTTTATGATGATCTAAAGGCCTATAGAGAGGACCTTTTCCAACATGAAATCTCATTAAAGAAAGATGCTAAACCATTCAGACAGAAGCAAAGGCCCATCAACCCATTTTTAGCTCCTAAGATGCAGCAGGAGCTAGTCAAGTTGAGTGATGTAGGAATAATTCAACCTATAAGGCATTCAACTTGGGTGTCTAATTTAGTCCTAGTTAGAAAGAAGAATGGTGACATTAGATTGTGTGTGGACTTTAGAAATTTGAATGTTGCATCATTAAAGGACAACTATTCACTACCTAACATGGAGGCAATGTTACACAAAGTCACTGGTTGTGAGTTGTTATCCATGATGGATGGCTTCTCTGGATATAACCAGGTGTTGGTGAAAGAATTTGAACAATTCAAAACTGCATTCAAAACACCTTGGGGAACTTACGTATATGTCAGAATGCCATTTGGTCTCAGAAATGCTGGAGCAACTTTCCAAAGAGCCATGGATGTTGCTTTCAAAGAGTACATAGACTAGTTCATGGTTGTGTATCAAGATGACCTAACTACTTATTCCAAGTTGGCTATTGACCATTGTTCACACCTAGAAAATATTTTTGTTAAAGGTCTAGAGTATGGTGTGTCCTTGAATCCTAAAAAATGTAATTTTGCAGTCAAAGAGGGAAAGCTGCTGGGACACATTGTGTCAAAGGAAGGAATAAGAATTGACCCAGAGAGAGTTGAGGCTATTAAGAGAGTTATAGCACCAAAGAATATCAAGGGAGTGTAGTCCTTTTTAGGAAAGATCAACTTTGTCAGAAGATTCATTGCAAATTTTGCTGAAATTGTCAAACCTATGGTGAAGTTGTTGAAAAAGGATGTGAAGTTTCAATGGATTGTAGAAGCTCAAGATGCATTTGATAAGATTAAAGAGGTAGTCCAGCAAGCACCTATGCTTAGGTCTCTTTATTATACCAAGCATTTTTCATTGTTCTCTTTTGCATCATTCCACACCATTGCTGCTATTTTATTGCAAAAGGACAGTGAGGGTTTTGAACATCCAATTGCATTTTTTAGTAAATCCTTGCAGGCTGCTGAATTAAATTATGAGATGATGGAGAAGCAGGCATATGCACTAGTAAAAGAAGTGAAGTCTTTCAGGCCCTATTTGGTCTGTGCAAAAATCATTGCATATGTCCCACATGCAACAGTTAAGGATGTCCTTACTCAATCTGAAGTTATGGGTAAGAGATGCAAGTGGATTACTAGAATTCAAGAATTCAATCTGGAGCTTCACATTACTAAGTTGGGAAAAGGGCAAGGCCTAGCAAAATTGATGACTGAAGAAAACATGGACTTAGTCCAAGTGAATAATGAAGGAATTCCTAATATGACAATTATAAGCATTGAATTGCAACCTGAATATACTGATATTGTGTACTTCATAAAGAATGCTAGATGCCCAGAATATATGATAGACAACCAAAAAAGGTCCTTGAAATTGCAAGCTCAGAAATACACTTTGATACATGGGGACTTGTATTGGAAAAATAGAGATGGAGTCTTACTATTTTGTCTTGACAGACATCAGGCAGAGAAGGTTTTAAGAGAAATGCATGCTGGTGTTTGTGTAGGTCATTATCCAGCAAGGATTACTGCCCACAAGATCTTAAGGGTAGGATATTTTTGGCCTACTTTGTTTAAAGATTCATTCCAATATGTTAGGAAGTGTGAGGCTTGCCAGAGGTTTGCCTCAAAGTTAAAATACTTAGGAGCACTGTCATTAAACCCAATAGTTGCTGAAGCACCATTTTCTATGTGGGGCATGGATTTTATAGGTGAGTTTGCTAAGGAATCTAGTGGAGGACATATTTATATTCTAGTTGCAACTAACTACTTCACAAAATGGATAGAGGCCATTCCTACAAAAGGGGCAATGAGTAAAGTGGTGATTAATTTCTTTCTTGATAATATTTTGACCAGATTTGGTGTTCCTGTGAAGTTGATTACAGATAATGCAATGTGTTTCAGATTAGATGAGTTCAAGGAGTTTTGCAAAAATAATAGAATCATGACTTCCTATTCATCTCCTTATCATCCTCAAGCAAATGGACAGGATGAGTCTAGCAATAAAAGTATCTTGACAATTTTGAAGAAAACACTTGAAAAGAATAAGAGAGCTTGGCATTCCAAATTGAGATTGGCTTTATGGGCTGATAGGGTTACAGTGAAAAGAGCTATTGGGAAGTCTCCCTTTGAGCTTGTGTATGGTTTGCAGTCAAGGCTACCCATAAATAATCTAATCCCAATTTATCAGTTTATTCAGGATGAAGAATGTGATGTCACAGAGCCAATGCAGAATAGAATTATGCAGCTAACTGAGTTGGACGAGCAGAGAAAAGAAAGTCAAAAGAATAATATTAGATTGCAACAGAAGATGAAGTACCTATTTGACAAAAGAGCAACTACAAGAAAATTTAAGGCAGATGATTGGGTGCTTCAATGGAATGTGAGAGTAGAGGATAAGGGGAAGCATAAGAAATTTGAATCACTGTGGCTCGGCCCTTTTTTGATTCATGACAACTTTGGGAAGGATTCGTACTTATTGAAGAACATGGATGGTGAAATTTTTGAATTGCCAGTGCATGGGCAGTTTTTGAAACCCTTCTTCAATTCAGTTTTTGATTCTCATGCACATGTAAATATTTTGTAAATTTTGTATAGGTTTGTTTCCTTTCTGTTTGTGTGTTTCTTTCCCTATTTTAGGTTAGAGCTATTTTTGGTTTGTGTCCCAGAGTCCTGTGGTTCTTATTAAAACTTGCATTTCAACATCCTTAGATAGAGCCACTGTTAGTCCATTTTATAGTCAATGCAAAATCCTATGAAAATGGCCTATTCTTTGCAGTTTTTGTTATGCTGTCCTACCATGCCTACAATCACAATTTTATTTTGTGAAGATGATCTACTTGGTTTTTGATGTGCGCTCTTAGCCATAGGTAGATCCATGTACCACCTTTCTCTAGTTTAGATCACATCTCCTAATTCACAAAATCCAGGGAGATATCCAAGTTTTAAGGTTTGCGGGAAATAATTTCAGAATATGCCTCAGTGTCGAAAACCCACAAAGTTTTTGAAAACCCTGGATGTTTTTGATCTTTCGCTGAAAACCCTGGATGTTTTTGATCTTTTGTCAAAAACCCTGTGTGTTTTCAACCTCGCACTTCTGCCCTATTTATTGGCATTCTCTAACTGTGCAAGTCCGACTAGATGGTGGGCTTGGGTTTTCAAAGACTTTAAAGTGATTGGTTGTCGCATGATTGCATGTCAGAGATTTTTGACATGCAACCATGCGACTGGTTACTTCTTGTGGGGCCCAGTCTTTTCTCGATTATGTCATTGATTCTCCAAATCTTCTGGCAGTTACATCTTCTATTCGGAGATCATGCGACTGTGTAGTCACGTAATTTCTCCATGTTTGGCGGTTACCGACTAGCATCTAACGACCTGGTGGGTGGTTTGTCATGTAATCTCTAGATGTTTGCGGTCTTTTGACCTTCTCGCATGATCGCAAGGGCCATTTTCATAGCTTACGACCATGTGACAAGGTTCCTTCCTTGCGCGTGGGGCCTGTTGGCAGAAGGGCTGTGGTCCCGGAGGCAGTTATGTGGCAACCTGTGGTTGGCTGTCACATGATCACATGTCAGAGATTTATGACATGCGATCATGCAATTAGTTGACACCTATCCCTTTGGTGTTGGAGTGCTGTGGTCCCACTGTCAGACTGGGAGGACAAGGTGGCAGTCTTGTGGCCTTGTCGCATGATCACAAGGGCCATCCTTTGGCCATGCGATCATGCGACAAGGGTTCCATGTTGGTGGGTCTAAGGTGCCGGTGTTGCCGAGATGTTGGGTTTGTACCCATCGACTGTGAGGCTTTGAAATTATGGTCACATGATCACAAGGGTTAGTTTGGTGTCATGCGATCATGCGACAAAGGCATAAATGAAACTAGGATTCCTGTGATGGTTAAATTGATGACTGCGGGACTACGCCACTAAAGATAAATATAAGGTTGTCGAGCTTGGGAAAGTAAAGATCTGACGACAGAGGTGTAAAATTGATCTAATTTTGATTACTGGCCATTGATGTGTCTAGCACCAAGATGTGACCGTTGGAATTTAAATTTAAACTTGTAGATGGGTTTGCAGTGATAGAAGGTACCAGAATTTATGGTTTTGGTGACAATTTTTAGCTGGTTTGGTGGTGCCAGTTGTTGTGATGTGGTCCAGGGGCTCTTTGATTAGTTGCGTGTTGATTTTGTACCTGGTTGAGTTTGTTTTTGAGCTCGAGAAGCTTTTGCAGGTGGTGATTGGTACTGATTTTTGTGGCTTCCCTGGTGTTTTGTATTGGCTTCATGATTTTTCATGATGGCATATCTATTTGGGATCTCTCTCTCTAGGTGGTTTCTTGTTCTTCCCTTGCAATTTAAATTTTGATGTAAATGTGATTGGTTAGGTGGGTGAAGCCTTGACCCTAGCCCTAGCTGTCCGTAGCTTGTTGCAACCTGTTTTGGGTTTCCAAGGCAGCTAGTGATATAAATAGTTAGTTTTTTGACTAGGAAGGGGTTCCAAGATTTTTGGTCTTCCTAATTTTCATGATTTCTAGTCTTTGGTTCCTGGTTATAGTCTTTGGCAATCCAAGGGATTCTATTCTCTAGTTGCATATTCTTGATGGTTGAATGTAGATAATACAAACTTTGAGAGCAGGTTGTTGATCCTATGATTTTGAGTAAAGAGCTTACTTGTATGTGTTGATACACTTGAATGAAATACAATACAATTTCTATCTTGGTTCTGTTATTGTCTCTTTGCTTTGTGTTTATTCTTGTATGTCTCTATTTGTAAGGCAACTATTAGATTGTTGCATGAGTTTCTTTCAAGGAAAGGATTAAATCCTTATGTGCAATTCTAGGGAATGAAGGCATCTATTGAGATTTTGATGGTAGTAAACCTAGATTGAAGGGATAGTTTGTAAGGCACGCTATCCAAATTGTATGTGGTTTGTAAGGCATGTCACTGTATTTCCTATAAATCCCCCTATTAATTTGTATTAGACTCTTTGCCCAAAGGATTAGGCACTGATCTGATCTATGTTATTCAAACACCTTTCAGTCATCAAACACAAAATTCATCAATACCAATACCATTTCATTTCATGTTCATGTACCTAAAAATAGGACTGTCCCTGATGTTTTACAGTCCACAATTGTTGATTCCTTGAAGAGTGAATCAAAGGTTAGCCTTCCTTGAGTTTTACTCACAAAAAGAAGGACTCATCACCCTTATGCCATTGTTCATGTTATCACACTTGGAGTTTCATTAGTCACATTCTGCAACAGGTTATTCTCAGCTGCTTTCATAATCATATTCCATGAAATATGTTTGAGAAACTCAATAATATGATAATGAAGACATAATCCACTTATTCATAGTTTATTTGAAAGAGAGTAACCTATTTGTAGGAAATACCCACCTAAGTTTTGTGGAGCTCGAAGCAAAAGGAGGATCTTATCCAATCCTCATTCAGTTGGGCTTTTCTTGCAAACTTGGAGACCTTTTAAGCTGAGAATCAAGGCTTTTCCCTTGCCAAGTCTGACCCACAAGAAAAATCCCCAACACAGTGTTGTCGGTAAATGAAGCATTTCTAGTATACACCCACGGAGTGTAGTGTTCACCGACGCATTTTTTTGTTAACCGAGCGGAATAGAATGAACTAAATGATTAGTTTAGCCAATAAGATTGATGAGCTGTAAAGTACCTCAATTTTAGTGATAATAGATAATGTTTGTTATGAAGATCGACGGCTAACAAAATTAAAGGAAGATCTAATGGAGCAGATTGAAATGTGTTATTGACACATCAGCTGAGAAAGTTTGAAGTGGAAAAATCTATGAATGTGGTTAAGCAAAAAAATTTGATGGAGGAGAAGAAAATGATTTACTCATCTATATAAGAGACTAGAATTTCATTATGGAATGATGCTGGAAGAAGTAGAAACTGTAGGAATATCACGTGAACAAAGTTTTCATGCATTCTGATCATACTAGTTAAGTAAGAACCAAGCTGCAGAACAATTACCAAGCTACAAAGAGCAATTATCGACAGACAGTAAGTTGATATAGTATTGAATCTGAAGTGAAATGTTGATCAGAAGGATTTCTATGGATTGAATATTGATCTGTAATCTACAATTGAAGTTGTATTAAAGTAGATCATTTACTGTTACATATTTAACCATTATATACAGTTAAAATCTCTTAACCGAGTGGACTCTAAAAGTCTTATGATGTATCATTCATAGAATGAACATTGTTATTCTGTCAACCTGATAGTGAATGCTGGTTGGATGATAACTTCTAGTCTAAAATCCTCTAACAAGGTCACACCTAATAGTGTGTTTGTAAACAGTGAACAATTTTTGGGTTGCCAGTCCTAGGTGGTTTTTCCCTTTATAGGGTTTCCATGTTAAATCTCTTGTGTTATGTGTTGATTGTGATATTTGTTTGTTATCATACTTTGCATGTTACATGTTAGATTTGATCGATAACTATTATGGTATTAGACTGGTAATCGGTAAAAGCACAGATAGTGAAAGTAATCATTGTTTATTGAGGAGTAGAAATTGAAGAAGTTGTTTTGAATTATACATTTTTTTTGGGACACTAGATAACTGATTCACCCCCCTCTCAGTTTTTCTAACAATTGGTATCAGAGCTGTGGTTTCTTAGAATAGATTTTTAAGGACTTAAGCACAAAGGTCTCAAGATGTATAAGAGGGAAGTACCAAAGCTAAACAAAGAGAACTTTGCAGTATGGCAAAGCCGAATGAAGCTGCACATATCTGGAATTGGGAATTTTGCATTAGATTTGATGGAGAATGGCTACATACAACTGCCCACTGGTCCCTTAAATCTTGATCAACTGAAGGACATGCATGAACACAATATCACTATGATGGAACTTGTTGCTACCTATACCGATGCCAAATTTGAAGACATCAAGGGTTGTGATACTACTAAGAAGATGTGGGACAAGTTAAATCTGATATACAGTGGAGATCTGAATGTCAAAAGAGCCCGAGATGAAAGCCTAAGAGGCAGATTTGATGATATGAGAATGAAAGAAGGTGAGGACATTGTACAATACTCAAATAGACTAAAAGAGGTGGTACATGCTATTAGAGCATCTGATGGAGTGATTGATGATGAAACGGTGATAAGCAAGATTCTTAGAACTTTGCTGCCAGTTTATGCAATCAGGATCTCTGCAATTCATGAAACAAGAGCTACATCCAACCTTACTCTTGACACTCTGATTGGTAAACTTACAACCTTTGAATTAAACAACTTTGATAACAGTGATGTTCCTTCTGTTGAATCCACTTTCCTGTCTTCTTTGAAAATTGGAAAGTCTAGCAGGAATAATAAGAATTATGATAGTGATAGTAATACCAATGATGAACTTGATGAGCTTGAAGCTCTTATGGCCAGAAGATTTCCCAAAGGAAAAGGAAGGTATAGAGGTAAGCTACCTTTGGCATATTTTAATTGTAAAGAAGTCAGTCACATCGCTGCTAGACGTCCTCAGAAGAAAGATGATGATAGATCCAAAGATTGATCTGAAGGAAGCTATGGGAGAAGAGTCAACAGAGGCTACTGAAAGAACAACAAAGACAACCAAGATGATAAAGGCAAAAAGGTATGTTACATAGCCGAAGATATTGAAACTGAATCTGATTTTGATGATGCTATAGAAGTTGTATTTGTTGCTATGAAAGATGACTCAGAGGAAGAAGAGAAACATGAAGAGACAACATTGATCTCTAAAGTAAGCATAAATGATACATGGATCATAGACAATGGCTGTACACATCATATGACTGGTGATGTAGAGAAGTTTGATCATCTTGTTGAATATAATGGAGGATCTGTGAGAATGGGAAATGATGCACCTTGTATGGTAAGAGGTAAAGGTTCATTGATGATCACTAACAAAATACAATGTGAAAATGCATACTAGGTAGATGGATTGAACTATAATCTGTTAAGTGTGGCTCAGTTGAACAATTCAGGCCATCGACTAGCTTTTGAGAGCAAAAAGGTGAAGATCTATGATGATGAAGGAATACTTTTTGGAACTAGTACACAATCCAGAGGTAATCTATTTTATCTTGATATGGATCCATCTTATTGTTTGTTAATAAAGGATGAAGATGCTTGGTTGTGGCACAAAAGGTTATGCCATGTGAACTTTGACAACATGATCAAGATTAGGAAAAAGAAAAGAGTTAGAGGATTGCCTAACTTGACAAAACTTGATCATGCCATGTGCCATGAATGTCAGAAAGGTAAGATGACTAAGTCTAGTTTTAAAATTAAAGACTACTCAACAAAGAAGATACTTGAGTTGGTTCATACTGACCTATGTGGTCCTATGAGAACTCAGAGTTGTTCTGGTGATAGATATTTATTCTTTTTGTTGATGACTCTACTAGACTGATGACTGTTATGTTCCTAAAAGAGAAATTTGAAGCCTTTAAAATGTTTAAGTGATATAAAGCTAAGGTAGAGAAAGAGACTGGAAAAGAAATAAAATGCTTAAGATTGGATAGAGGAGGTGAATTTATCTCTGATGAATTTACTAATTTCTATAATGAGCATGGAATTAAAGGATAGGTCTCTACACCGAGGACACCTCAGCAAAATGGCATTGTTGAAAAAAGGAACATGTCTATAATTGACTGTGCTAGAACATTGATGATATAGAAGAATGTTTCTCAAACATATTGGAGGGAACCTGTCAGTACAATTATGTATGTTCTTAATCGAGTACAACTGAAGAAGGACACCAACCAAACACCTTATGAGCTATGGTTTGGACACAAACCTAGTGTAAGTTATTTCAAGATTTTTGGAAGTAAATGCTTTATTTTGAAAGATGAGAGAAATGGAAAATTTGATTCTAAAGGAGATGAAGGGATATTTTTGGGATATTCCTCTACAAGTAAAGCATATAAATGTTTGAATAAGGTTACAAATAAGATAGTTGAAAGTACTAATATTTGTTTTGATGAGTTTGATGACAAGAACATAGAGGAAAGTACAAAGGAACTAGAAGACTATGGTAGATTCACTTACATTGAACATCCAGAGTATCTACCGGCGCTGCAAGTTGTGACAACCAGTCAGTAGGGAAACAATACAGGACAACAGGCAACACAAACTGATGAACAAGATGGAGCTACCGAGCAAGGAAATGACCCTGAATATGATGAGAAAGAAAGGAGAAACTGAGTTCTAGTTAGTTTTGTCAGAAGACATCATCCTGAGACATAAATCATTGGAGACAGACATGCTGGAATGAAAACTAGAAGCAAAACAAGACAAGGTATATGTCTAGTTTGTGAATTTGAACCTAAAAATGTGAAAGTTGCATTAGAGAATGAAGAATGGGTTAATGAAATGAAGGAGGAAATAGAGAAAATAGAGAAGAACAAAACCTGGTCCTTAGTACCCTGACCTAAAGATAAGAATGTTATCGGTACTAAGTGGATATTCAGGAATAAATTGAATGAAAATGGTGAAGTCACAAGAAATAAAGCTAGATTGGTATGCAAGGGATATGCACAGGAAGAAGGCATTGACTATGGTGAAACATTTGCACCTGTTGCTAGATTGGAAGGAGTTAGAATGCTACTTGCATATGCTGCACACAAGAAATTCAAATTCCATCAAATGGATGTGAAGTCAGCATTTCTGAATGGTATACTTGAAGAAGAGGTCTACATCGAACAACTTGAAGGATTTGTTGATCTTGACAATAAAGACATGGTATGTAGATTACATAAAGCTTTATATGGCTTGAAGCAAGCACCTAGAGCATGGTATGAAAGACTGCATACTTACTTGTTAAGTATTGGATTTGTTAGAGCAAGTGAAAACAACAATCTGTATATGAAAGGTGATACTGATGATACTATTATCATTGCTGAAATATTTTTTGATGATATTATTTTTGTAGGCTCAGATCTTGTATGCAAGACATTTTTTGATGAAATGCAAAAGGAATTTGAAATGTCTATGTTCGGAGAGATTAAGTTCTTTCTTGGACTACAAGTGATTCAGCAGAGTGATGGAATATTCATCACATAATCTAAATACATAAAGGAAGTACTGAAGACATTTGGCACGGAAGATGCTAAACCTGTGGGAACACCGATGGCTATTGGATGAAAATTGACAAAGGAGGATGAAACTACAGAGGTGAACCAAACACTTTACCGATCCATGATTGGTAAGTTAATGTACATAGTTCACAGTAGACCAGATATAGCACATGTTGTGGGTATTGTTGTAAGATTTTCTGCTAATCCTAGAGAATCACACATGATAGCTACAAAAAGGATCTTAAGATACCTAAAGAAAATAGAGAATTATGGATTATGGTATCCTAAGGAAGGGAAGTTTGAACTAAAAGTTTACACCGATGCTGATTGGGTGGGAAATGTGGATGATAGAAAAAGCACCACCGGAGGAGCATTTTTCTTTGGTGAAAGACTTGTAACCTGGACAAGTAAAAAGAAGGTTTGTATTTCTCAGTCTATAGCTGAAGCAGAGTATGTTGCTGCTGCTACTAACTGTTCAAACATTGCATATATCAAGCAAGTGTTGGAAGGGATGAATGAGGTAATCACTGACATGATGATTATATATTGTGACAACACTACTGCTATTAATATTTCAAAGAATCCTGTGATGCACTCTAAGACAAAGCATATATCTATTAAGTATCATTACTTAAGAGAACAAGTACAAGAGAAGCAAGTGAAGTTAGAATTTGTCACTTCTAAAGATCAAATTGTAGATATTTTTACAAAGCCTCTACCGAAGGACACATTTGAATACTTGAGGACTAGACTTGGGGTCCGTCCCCTATCTATCAGTCACTAAGGTGACTTGGTTGTTGTATCAACATACTTTTATTAGAAGATCATTCATGTTGATTAAGTTTGGAGAACTTCAACCGATTAGGATATCAGTATACAGAGATACAAAGGAGGACATAATTGTTTGTTTATTTGTTTCTTTGGCATTGCTGTCAAAGGGAGAGATAAATAATATGAAAAGGGAGAAGCACCGATGAGAATTATCTAAGGGAGAGACAATCTGAATGAGACAAAGTATTGAAGATCAGTTACAAAGAACAAAAGTAAGAACAGGAGAACTGAAAAGATCACAACTACAGAATGGTAATGTTGTATTATCTAATTTTGTTTAGTAACATAGTGATTAAACATATTAAGTCTATTTGAATTACAACATTTTTTTCACAAAGTTGTAGACTATATGTTTGGTATGTGTATGGTACATTTCATATTACTTGAGTTGCCATCAATGCCTAAGGGAGAGATTGTTGGACTACAACTGATTTGGAATATGATTGAAGAATTTGTGATTAAAGATCACTAAGGAGTTGCTGATTAGATATGTAATATGATTAAATCAGTATTATGTTGTCATTGATGTCAACTAGTTTGACAACACTTATCTTGTAAGTTACTATACCGAGACATCTGAAGAAAGGTGAAAGAGATGAAGAACAAATAAATCTACATGGGGAAAGATGTACATGATAGATGAGGATAAGGAACACATTGAGTAACTTGTTGATGAGTCTATGACTTGATGATATTGACTTTATTATGTTGCATTCATCTATGATGAAGTATAGAGCTGAAAAGACACAAAGCAGTGTTGTCAGTAAATGAAGCATTTCTAGTATACACTGATGGAGTGTAGTGTTCACTGATGCATTTCTTTGTTAACCAAGCAGAACAGAATGAACTAAATGATTAGTTTAGCTGATAAGATTGATGAGCTGTAAAGTACCTCAATTTGAGTGATAACAGATAATGTTTGTTATGAAGATCAACGACTAACAAAATTAAAGGAAGATCTAATGGAGCAGATTGAAATGTGTTATTGACACATCAACCAAGAAAGTTTGAAGTGAAAAAATCTATGAATGTGGTTAAGCAGCAAAATCTGATGGAGGAGAAGAAAATGATTTACTCGCCTATATAAGAGACTAGAATTTCATTATGGAATGATATCGGAAGAAGTAGAAACTGTAGGAATATTGTGTGAACAAGGTTTTCAGCCCCTAACATTACATGTTAGGATATTCATGGAAATTTGTGAAGGAACTTCCTCTTCCCTACATTAAAGATATCAGTTAATTTAGTTTTCCTATTGCTTCCCTGCCTTTTGATCTTAATTCTTGAGTTGATTTTCTCCCCTTTTCTTGAGGGATTTGGAACATTCTGGAACAAATTTTCTAGGAGTAGAAGTAGTAATTCCAAGGACTAGATAATCCCCTTGTTCAGTTTCCTCAATATCTGTAAGAAGAAGCTTGATATCCTTCACAGAAAGGGGTTTTTATAGTTTCATGCATTCCTTGATCAAAATCTCTTTTAAACAAATAAATTCCTCCTTGTCACAAATTTCATCTAAGAATTTGTCCATTAAATTGTTAAATACAATATCACATAAAAATTCAGTGATTAATTTTACTTCTTCTTCTTTCCTTTTCTCAAAAACATAATTTACCATCAAAGGGTCGAAGGAAGAAGGTGCCCCCTCATCTTTACTAATCAAATTGGTTTCTATATTAGACTCCTTATTTTCCATGTTAGTTACCTTATCTAGCTTCACAAGAAAGAAGCCACCAACTTTGTTGAAGAAGCGAGTATACAAATTATGAGAAGAAGGGTTAGGGTTAGAGAAAAGGAGCAGGGAAGGAGAAAAGTTTTTACCTTCTTCCACAATCTCCCCTTCCTGAATATCTGGAGAAACAATATTTGGGATTGTGTTATCCCTAATGTCTAGATCCCCCAAGAGAGTTGAATTTATATTATCCTTATTTACTGAATCCCCATAATCAACATTAATTTTAGATTCCGGAATCACCAAGTTAATTTCATAAACTAAATCCTAACTATTAATTCGTATAGAGCCTAGGGTTTTAATCCTAATATCTATTTTAGTAATTATAGTGTTATCTATTTGAGGATGAACTGTTTCTATCATTCTAACATATTTTTCATAATGATTAGCTACATTTTAAAAAAATCCTAAGATAATTATCTCTACAAGAATGTTCAGAATGAGGATAGCTCACTCAACATAGAAATCATTTAACAAATCAGGTCTAAAATTTGGACTCCAATCTAAAAAAGTGAAATTACGTCCTTTAGAAATAGGTTTTTCTATGGTGAGGAAATGATGCTTGATTTATACAGATTTGCATTTAAAAAAGAAAAAACCATTTGATAAGGAAACAATACTTACCTTGTCACTATATTTACCCTCAAACCAGTTCATAATGACTGAAGGAGGAGAACCAAAGCCATTCCATCTAGCAAAGATGCCTAGATTCTTGCACAAGGCTAAGGTTTTCGTAAACCTATCCTCATTAATATGGAAGATTTCTTTCAAGCATAGAGAAAAATCTTCAGAGTGAGTAGCATGATGATCAAAGAAAATAGATTTGGCTGAAGAATCAGATTTATCCAGAGATAAACTGTTGAAAGCATTACTCATAGGGAGGGTAAAATCAAGTGTCTAATGCGGTTGCAATGAAGAAAACTTCCTCCCCTTAGTTTTAAATTTCTTCCATGAATAAGGGATGGCTACCATTAGAGCATCATTAGGCCTAGGGAAACCCATCAACTAAACATTATCTGACCCAAAACTAAAACCATCTCCAACTTTTGCATACTTAGTTTTCTCAAAAAAGGAGATTCACCAATAAATTTTTTCCACAGAAAATGAAGTAAGTCATAATCTCAAGAAAATATTATAAAAATTCCAAGAAGAGGAACAAAGGCCCCTCCTGACTCCAACCTCCTGTATTGGAAGAAGCAACGTATTCTTTTCCATGGGGGAAATTTCCCCTACAATTGTGTGGTAGTGGAGCCCTTAGAGGCCTTGTGCCAGATGCATCAACATGCCGAGGGTTATTGCTAGAGAAGTCTTGAAACCTAAGAAAATGATGATTCAACAAGCATGAAGAATAAGCCATTTTTTCCCTTTTTTTAAATTATGATAAGGTAATTAATAATACTAGATCACCTATATTTAAAATTTATTTAATTATATCATTTCTATTATATGTTGTTTTAATGTAAAAGAATATGTTTTTAGATTGTCCTAGTAAATAATCCTCTATCTTTCATTATATATTTCATTTCAAACTTAATGTTCACAAATATTAATAACTTATAACTCTAACAAGGTTGAGTTCTAATGATAATGAGGTCATATAATAATTGACTCAAGTTCCAATTATCCTCAAAACATTAAGGAAACCCATAAATTGATCTAATATATCTTTCCTTTAAACTTGCTTGCACATTCATGTTAATTTTGATAACAAATGACTCCCATATTGCATGGTCAAATTATCAAAGTACTTAAAATATATTTCAATAGGAATATGCTAGTTAATTTCTATTATGTTTTACAGTAGACATATATCTCTAATTAATTCAATAATGTATTTTAATAGAATTTTTTAAATTTGTTTTACAGTTTTTGAAAAGGAAGAAATATAAAGCATTCCATGCGTCGTTAGAGAAGATGAAAGAAGGTGTGTGAATTCAATTCATATATAAATAAAATATAAAAAATTATAGATTATATTATATGATTAAGTTATTAGATAAAAATTATCTCAAGTTTAAGAGTTGGTTTCTTATGATTAATTAAGAAATATAATTTATTTATGCATTTTATTATATTCTATAGTTTAATTAATTTTTGTAATAGATTAAGAATCTTAATTTTGTATGATATAAATTTTAACACTATTTAAGATTGATAGGTTTGCAAGGCTTACAAAATAATATCATTTATTTATATGTTATATTTTTATAATTAATAGATTAATATAACTAACATATTTTTTATAATTAATATATTAAATATTAGTAGAGTGATCTAGTAAGGTGTGATCTAGTTAGGTGCTCTTTATTATGAGTCATGTAATTAATACAAGAGTCAAACTAGTCTAACAAGGTTTCTTTATGCTAGTTAGACACCATTTTAGAACTTAAAGAAACTCATGGATAAGTTAGACATCTTCTACCAAGCCTTTGACAGTAAGATTTTTATAGCTAATTTTATCCTCCTTGGATGGGAAGACTCTCCCCCAGGTTGGATTAAAAGTATGGGTTGGCATGGGGTGGTCCTAAGTACCAAATCAGATATCTAGGGATACTATTATATGCTTGTCCTGACTTAATGAATATGTGGCAATGGGTAAGGCTCAAAATTGACAAAAAGTTGAAAAGATGGGGCAAGCATTATTTGACCTCGACTGGAAAATATCAAGTTTGTCAAAATATTCTCTCCTCTTATGAGATCTACTACAACTCAACTTGGCTCTTTAACCAATATCAGTTCAACTACATTCATAAACAAATTAGAAACTTCTTGTTGGGCCAAATGGTAAAGGAGGGAAGAAAAGACATGCAATGAAGTGGGAGTGGTGTAGTATGAGTAGGAGGGATGGAGGCTTTGGGCTTGTGGATCTAAGGATTTAAGGGCTATCCATCTCTTCCAAATGGATATGCAAAAGCATGGAAGGAACAAAACCCTGGAAAGTCCTAATTAGAAATAACATTAGTCGAGGTACTCCTCTTAGAGCCCCCTCATGGAAAGGGCTCCCACTAGGAGATCTAGTTATAGGTAGCTTTTCAATTAAGGTGGTAGGTACATATGTTTTAAATCTATATGGAAGGCATGAGAATTAGTGAAACACCTTTTAACAAGTAGTGTTGGGCCCATAATTAGTATATGGTGGAACATAATGCACAAAGATATGACCTTGGCATTGGTTCAAGGTTTCTCAACCAGAAGTTGGCCCAATAAAGGCATAAAGGTGATGTCTTATATCATTATTGAGAGGATGTTAGTAAGTTTGGAGACACTAAGGACCAAGTTTTATATTACTAGTGAAAAATTTAGGACCTTTTCCATTCTCACTTCTTCTTTCCTTTCACTCTCACTCCATTTCCTTGTGACTACAATGATTTGAGATTACTTTCCCTCTAATAGGCTAATGATGCCCCTCTCCCATCCATAAAGGCTAAATAATTATACTCTCTCCTTGCTGTTTTCATCTTTGAAAACCTTAGCCTCTATTGGTCCCTTGACCTCTTGCACTCTCATTGGAAAACATGTTTTGATAATCTCTAGCGTAGTCTCATTCCCCATAAGAAGAAGTATTTTTTCTAGAAGTTATTTTATTGAAAGATCCCTATTAAGAAATAAAATGGGAAATTAAAACATGCCTAGTATGCAGGTTGCTTGATACCTGCATGCATCTTTTCTTTGACTATTTGGTAGCCAAGGAGAGTTGGTTTATGTTTGGACTATTTGTGCATAATTTTTTATTTATTTCTGAGCTAGTACTTGGCAATGTTTTGGGTATTAAACAATATTTCAATTCTTTTGTTTATGTCTTATCAGATGACATGTTGTGGTCCATTTGGAAGATTAGGAATAAAAATTTATTTAATGGTGTACCAAGATCCCTTATTGAGTCTATGAGGAGACTCACATACTATGATATTTCTTTTCAGGTAACCATTACATTAAGGATTTTACTGGAGGAGACTTGAGAGATTTCTTTAGAATGAGATAGTTAGTGTGTATTAGGAAGAGATCTCAAATGGTTACACATGGGCCAAAGACACTCCAGCTAGGACCCAATTTTAGTTATCTCTGTAGAACCTCCTTGCTAAGATGAGAAATCAGGAATAGAGGTTGAATAGAAAGAATGATCATCCTCCACATATAGTAGAAACCCTCATATGGTAGTCCCACCCATTTATATTGTTCCTCCTATAGCTTTTCTAGATGTAGCAACACCTCCTATTCCTTTGGCAGTAGCTGCCCCTCCTATACCAATTGCAATAAGAGTGGCACATCCATATGAGTTGAGGATTAGAGATGGCAGTTTTCTCAGTTAGACAAAGGGCCAGACTGGTTGGATAACTTGGATCAAGAGGTGAGGGAGTGAAAGGCTCAAATCTGATTGGTTTTAGTGATACTTTAGCTTACTATTACATGATTCTTGTTCATGGATGTGTGACTCTAGATATATTTTTGTATTAGATCTAAAGTACTTTCAGAACATATTATTGTTTGGATAGTACTCATACTATAAACTATCGAGTGTAATCCTTGTGGTTAATTTATATCTAATCCAAAAAATAATTAGTAGAGTGATCTAGCAAGGTGTGATCTAGTTAGGTTCTCTTTATTATGAGTCATGTAATTAATACAAGAGTCAAACTGGTCTAGCAAGGTTTCTTTATGCTATTTGAGTCTAGATATTACAAAACAAAACCTCTTGTTTGTCTAATAATCTACACCAAACTCAAAGATTAAAATACACAACCCTTTTTTTACAAGGTAAACCAAAAGACAACTAGCAAATGGGTGTTGCAATGACATTGACACAAATATTACCAAGAAAAACCCTCTATTTTCTATTAGGAAATAAAAAATCTCAATGAAGAAAAGAAATAAGGAGGCCTCATATGCCCCATTTAAGATGTCAACATATATTCATGTTGACATCTTAATAAAGATAGAGCTCCATGAAAAGGATAGACACCTTCAACAACAAGGGGATATCCCCAACGAAAATGCATGCACTCCAAACTAGTAAGAAACATTATTTAAAGGATGTGTTTCTTTAAGCAAGGAAGAAATAATTGTAAAAGAGATATCTTGCCAAAATCTAAAGGGACCCTTTTCAAGGATACATGACTATAAAAGGAGGAAGAGGGGAGGAAGAGATTCTTTCCTAAAGGTATCTACCTCCAAGAGGATATATTTAATAAAGATTACATATTCAACTATGAAAGGAGAAGAAACAAGAACACACACCTTCCTTATTACTAGGAAAGAGAATTATTGGTGAAGGATAACACAATTTCAATCACCAAGGGAGAGATAATTTATGATTTTCATAGGCTTTCAAGCAAAGAAGAGGTCCTAGTCAAGGATGGAAGCCTCTAAGAAAAGATAAAATTCTCACGATGAACAAATAATTATATGCAATAAAGGATATCAAGCTATAAAAGATACAACTTAGCAAATGGAAAGAAAATGCTTATGAAGAAGGATTGGTTGAAAAATATTCTTTTCCCCAACATAAAGACAAGAATAAATAAGTTATTATGATGCTAAGCTAGCCTAATTTCACATAAATTTGTATTGGCATGAATGCTAACGAGTCCCCAATACATAAGCTGGCAATGTCACATAGCAAGGAACAACATAATAGGAACTAAATGTTATTTAAGAGAGTCATAAAAAATGTGCCTCTCATTGTCACTTTTATTTTGAACAATACTAGAATCAATTAATTGATGAATTTTACTTTTCAAATGTTAACATTCATTAGTGGAATGACCATACATTTGATGTCACACATAAAATAAGTTTTTAAATTTTTTTCATAATTTTCTTTATGGATTTTCAAATAGAGAGTATCAATTTGGATTGAAGGTGCTTATAAAAAATACTCTCTTGTTGTGATGATAAGATAGGGGTGGCCGCAAGAAGTTGAGTCCTACTTTTGGGTAAAAAGTGGAAGTGTTTTTCCTTTTTTTCAAATTTCCTATCAATTATGTATAAATTTGAGGCACTTGGAGATTGAATCTCAAAAACCTTTAGCAGTATAAAATGTAGTTCTCAGAGTCTACATTTCAAATATGTAATTTATTTAAATACCCACATGGTATAAATTTTTTCTTAGTAGGAATGTTTAAAAATTGCTATTTCAGGACCATACCATAGCCATGTATGACCACCATATTTTGACCTAAATAAATGAATTTTTGCAAATCATTCTGGGGAAATATACCTAAGACACCAAAGATTTATGAGCATATTTTTCCTTATTTTTTATTTAATTTCATGAAGTTGGTGCCAGAAGTATATATAAGTAGTACTACTCATATTGAAAATATATGTGATGCAACAAGATTTAAAATTAGAAGATTGATGTTATTGTGAAATCAATTAAGATTACGATCAGAGATCTGATAGAGTCATAGTTGTGAGAAGATACAGAGAGTAGAGAAAAGATTGGATCTGTCAAGTACTCAGTGCTATATTTAGATCACTCATCTTGTTGTTTCCTAACATTAAAAACAAGAAAATACCTTAGCTAGGTGAACTTTAGCAAGTTCTTATTATAAATCCCTTAATCAGGTGAGATCTTAATAGAGTCTTGAAATATTTTCACAAGATAGATCTTAGAAGATCTAGTTGTACTTCTAACAAGGTATTAATCATTCCTTATAGGGGGGACCCTCATAAAGGGTAATTGTAAGCTCCTAACAGGGTAGTGTTGAGCTTGTGGGTGTCATCCCCATCATGGTTTTTCCCTCTAACCAAGGGTTTCCACACAAAAATAATTATGTCATGTGTGATGATTTTGTGGATGTTTGATTTTGTTTACTTTTTCTTGTTTACTTTAGTTATATGTTTTGTGGTTAAAAAACTATTATTGAAGTTATTTAGATTAGTGGTTGAATTAGTATAGTGATTGCGATGATACTTAATGTTATGATAAAGTGTGATAATGATTATATAACTGATGAGGTGTTATTTTTGGGATTGATGTTATTGTATAAGGAAGATTTAAGGTTTTCTTTGGAGAAGTCAAAACATGTTTGACTATTTTTGAGAATTAAAATGTAGACCTTATTGAAAGATGACATGGTCATAGGGAAATGTGTTTTACATCAAGTTTATCACTTTGATGGGGAAACATTTAATTTCATGAAGTTGGTGCCAGAAGTATATATAAGTAGTACTACTCATATTGAAAATATATGTGATGCAACAAGATTTAAAATTAGAAGATTGATGTTATTGTGAAATCAATTAAGATTACGATCAGAGATCTGATAGAGTCATAGTTGTGAGAAGATACAAAGAGTAGAGAAAAGATTGGATCTGTCAAGTAGTTAGTGCTATATTTAGATCACTCATCTTGTTGTTTCCTAACAGTAAAAACAAGAAAATACCTTAGCCAGGTGAACTTTAGCAGGTTCTTATTATAAATCCTTTAATCAGGTGAGATCTTAATAGAGTCTTGAAATATTTTCACAAGATAGATCTTAGTAGATCTAGTTGTACTTCTAACAAGGTATTAATCACTCCTTACAGGGGGAACCCTCATAAAGGGTAATTGTAAGCTCCTAACAGGGTAGTATTGAGCTTGTGGGTGTCATCCCCACCATGGTTTTTCCCTCTAACCAAGGGTTTCCACACAAAAATAATTATATCATGTGTGATGATTTTGTGGATGTTTGATTTTGTTTACTTTTTCTTGTTTACTTTAGTTATATGTTTTGTGGTTAAAAAACTATTATTGAAGTTATTTAGATTAGTGGTTGAATTAGTTTATAATTTGGTTGCATTGATTTACCCCCCTCTCAATTCCTAAGAATTCTAACAAATCCATGTTCATGTGATAATTGAAGAACATTGTTCCTCACTTGCTAGTGTTGATTATTTCTTTTTTTGTCATTTCTATTGTGTAATATCTAGCTAGAAGGTTGGACATATCCTTTGGGGATTTATCCTTCCTTGGACTGCATTAGGGAGAGAGTTTTGGAGATGTTCTGGAGAGTTACTATTTACTGTTTGTTTTGGAAAAAGTCAATTCTATGTTGTACTTTGTTATTGATGAATATTTTCATCAATGAAAAGGGGGAGATTGTTACAATATGAGGTTGATGTGTTGTTGTTATTAATGATTTTCATTGATGTCAACATATCTTCTCTAGATGTATCATTTATTGTGATACCAACAAGCTGGCTTATTGGTTATTTCTTATTGGTGAGTCTATGTTTTGGTTGGTTCTTTCACTGATGGTTGATGTGGCATGATCATGGTAGTTTTGGTTTGATCCTATCTGGATGTGTTTTCAGTCCCAACATTGTGATGTAGTGTGCTTCATATTTATGTTGGGACCGAGTTCTTTGGAGAAGATGTTTTGGTTTGAAGTGTGACATTTTATTTTGGATGAGGCTATTCTCATTCATTTCTTTCCACTATGAGAATGGTATGGTGTGACCTATTTCAAATATTATGGCTAAACTGTGTATATATTGGAGGTGAAATCATGTGATATCATAATAATATACACACATGAATTTATTATGAATTCATGCGCAAAGAGATATGTGTTCTTGAAGAATAGTCTAAAGATCTTAGAGGTGTATTATATATCTATTCATATCTTTTATGTATCATTATTGAGCTTGTGTATCAGTAGTGAACCTTTGTCTATCGACAATGAGCCTTTGTGTATCAATAGTGAGCTTGTGTATCCACAGTGAGCCCTTTTCACATCTGGTAGTGAGCATTTGTACAAATCACTTTTCAGTGTCACCCTAATAGGTATTTTTCATAGTCATGAGAATTATCTTCTCCATGGTTTTTCCCAGTTGGGTTTTCCATATAAGATTTGATGTTCTCTATTTTAGTGTTCCTGTATTATTCATGCATATCTTTACTATGAATGTTTGATGTGCTTAATTGAAAAATCTTAAGTTTTCATCATTACTATTTATGTGTTTACCGATAGAAAAAAAATTGTTTGTCTGTGTGGGAATAGTTGATTCACCCCCCTCTCAATTATTCAGTCCATTCAACAAGTACTACATACCTAAACCATCCTACTTATGCACCCATACAGTTGTGGTAAAATATTATCATTTTATTTATTAAGACCCTTCATTTTTTTCATAAACATTGTGATCAATTATTATGACTTCGCAATATTCTTTACAAAATTAGAATGAATCCTTAGGTATTATAATCAATATTATGGGATATATAAGAAAATTTACATTACAAAATGAGTTATGATGGAATAATATTTATAGTGAAAATATGTTCATATTGTTACAAATAATTACATTAAGAGTTGTAATTAGTGTCACACATATAGTCAATAAGGGAAGAAAATAGACTAGTCGGTCAAAACACCAAGTACAGTAACCAAGTAGAGCACAAGGAAGAATGACAAGTAACAGAGCATAATCTTGAACGAGCACAGACACTGAGCCAAATGACTATTGATAATAGCAAGTAAAGTTATAACTGAACACACATATTTACTGAGCATTAGTATTTTACCGAGATAGTTATACAGTAATTACTGAGTGATATTGTTAGGATTAGGTAATACTGAGAGGGGGGGTGAATTAGTATTATTGAACTTTGATTTAAACTTCAAACAATTATTAACAAACCATAATAATGCTGAAAAGAAAACAACATACAACATACAACTCATGACACCATGATTTGTTCTCGAGGAAACCCTGGCCAAGGGAAAAGCCCGGTGGGGATGGTACCCACAAATATCCACTAAAATATAATATCCCTGTTAGGAGCTCTAGCCCTATTAGAAGCTAATTATTACATAGTACATTTCCTTGTTAGAGGAATACAAAACCCTGTTAGGGGTATATAAAACACCTAGTTAAAGGTGGTGATCACACTACTCTTACAATCAAAACTATCTCAGAGTTCTCTAGAATGTGAACAATACAAGCACTTATCTTGCTTAGATAGTTCTAGTTGTAGCTCTATCTATCACCGATCTCACATCTAATCTCTTCTCTCAGATTCACAAGCTTGCTTCATCACCATCACAACATACTTCACCTTCATAAAAGCACTCTATACTTATACAAAATCTTCCTAGAAGTTGGCTTCACAAATACCATACAAAACATAATAATAAATTATTCAAATGATAATTATGGAGTTGAAAATCTTATATTACCAACATTTTGGCAATATAATTCATCCACTTGACTTAGCACCTTACCATATCCACTATACTCTCCTTGATCTTCACAACTGTTCATATGACCTGATATATTAGTTTATTGTCTTCACATACCTTCCAAACACTGTATCTCACTTATCTGAACACAAAAACTCATGTGCTCTTAAATAAAGCATGTATACATCTAAAAATACCTTTAGTTAACTTTTCAAGCCATACTACCTCTTACATCTTCATTGCTTACCAAAACTATAGCACTGTACCTTGTTATCTTGATTCTAGACTTAGTCATTTTCATGACTATGACTCCAGTGGAAAACTTCTCAACATGTGATCACTCCAACATAAGTGTTTCCATAAGTGACAAACCTCAAGTGATCTCAAGTGCCCCAAAACATCACTTTCCAAAAGATACATGATTGACATATAAGTTTGGAATGGTGCTAAAAACAAGGCAATTAGTTTATACGAGCTAGAAAATGGTTTACATAAATTGAGGTAAAGATTTTAATGAGATGTAAAAATTGATTGGTGATGATCCCTATGCAATTAATGATTTAGTTAATTCATATGGATCATTTATCTTATGTTTTCTAGATCATTCCATAACCCTAATTAGGTCAAATATTTTTGATATAAGAATTGTCAAGATGTCAAATTGTATGGTAAGACACATGAGAAGTAGTTGCCTACATGAGACATATGAATATCAAACAAGGTTATGATGTTAAAGTTTGTTGGAAAGTGATTTTTTGAGAGAATTATGGATCACTTAAAGGTTGTCATTTATGGAAACACTTATGTTACAATGATCGCATGAGGTGAGTGCAAGTGTTGGACACATAGTCATGAAAATGACTAAGTACAAAATCACAGTTACTATGTACTTTAGTACTGTTTTGGTCAGCGAATATGATATATGATATATTATGGCTTCCAAACATAGAGGAAGAAATTTTGGTGTATTTATAAGCTTTAGTTAAGGTTGCATGTTGTTTGGTGTTGATATCAGTAAGATACAATAATATGAAGGTATGCGAAGACAAAGAAATAGTGAAATAGGGCATATGAACAATTGCGATGATTAAGGGAAGGCTAGATGGAATGGTAACATGATAAGTTAGATAAAGTATGTGTATTGCCATTGATTTGGTAATATAATATTTTTGACTCTATGTTTATTATTTTTGTAAGTAATTATTATGGTTTTTAGTGTATTTGAGAGCCGACTGGATGGCAAAATTGATATAAGTATAGAGTGTTTTGTGGAAGCGATAGGTGTGATAGTTGTGATAGACATGATTATATGATGGATGTGAATTTGGGATATTAGAGAGAGCTGATAGAAGATGTGAGATCAGAGATTGATAGAGGCTATTGTGAAAAATAATTGGAACTATCAAAGCATAGAAGATGCTTGTATTGTTCACTCTTGAAGAACACTTTTGTAACATAATTTTGATTGTAAGAGATGTAAGCTCACTATACCTTTAACAAGGTTTTTGTATACCTCTAACAGGGTTAAAGCATTCCTCTAACAAGGAAATGTACTATGTAATACTTAGTTCCTAACATGGCTAGATCTCCCAACATGGATTCTATATTTTAGTACATAGTTGTGGGTACCATCCCCGCTGGGGTTTTCCCTTGGCCAGGGTTTCCTCAAAAAAAGATAATGTTGTTATGAATTATGTGTTGTGTGTTTATGTTCTTTTCATTTCAGCATTCATATGGTTTATAAGAAATTGGTTTAAGTTTAATTTGAAGTGTTGTAATACTAATTCACCCCCTCTCAATATTACTTAATCCTAACAATTGGTATCAGAGCTATTGGCCCTTGGAGAGAAAGCCTAAAAGATTGAGGGAGATCAGAATGGATTCAAAAATTTTGCAAGAGAATGTTGAAGTAGCACTTGAAGACCTGGATAAAGAAAAAGCTAAGAACGGTGATATAAAATTCAAATTAAGAAGAGCATAAGGATTTATCAGAAAACTGGAAGATCAGCTTGAAATTTCAAGAAGTTAAAGATAAGGCCTTATGGATAAGATCAAAGAAGATTCATACAATGATACATCAGACCAGTTGAAGAAGCTTGATCAAGAAAAAGAACAAATCAATCTTTTGATGATTAAAGAAATTCAACATGAAAAGGATGCAAGATACAAAGTTGAAGAGACTCTAAAAGAAGCAAATGTGGAGATAGAAAAAATAAAGATTGAACTTGATCACTACAAGGATAAATGCCTAGAATTGGAGAAGTACAATTAGATCATTAAAAGAGAACTCACTCAAGTCAAATTATTAAGAAGTTACACATGAGCAGTGATAAAATTGATGAATAAAGAGAGAGATGGAAACCTAAAGGAGATATGACTGGAATTAGATATGATTAAGGTGAATGTTCTAAGACTCATGAAGAATCACAAGAAGTGAAGACTGAAGAAAGACCTATTGTTGAAGAACCTAAAGTCCAGACTAGACATTTCAGAGGTAAATTCTTTGGATGCAAAAAAGTTGGATACAAGAAGAGAGATTGCACAGGTAAAGGCCCTTTCAAACCCTTTACTGGTTATTGTTACAATTTTTATGCATATGGACACAAGAGAGCAGAATGTAGGAAGCCTGATTAGTCAAGAAACAAACAAGATTACATCAGAAAAGAGTCAACAACCAAGATCACATGCTTTAAATGCAATAACCTTGGGCATACTATAAAATATTGTAAACTGTAGGTTAATTAGGATAGAAGAAGACCACCTACATGTTACAAATGCAACAACTTAGGACATATAGCGAAGTTTTGCAGATATAATGGAATGGAAAATAGAAGAGTACCACCTCGAGTGGTTATAAAGAAGAATATTGGTGATAGTGGTAAAAGTCTTGGTGAATAAATGGATGAATTCAACAATCATTTTAGGAAACCAGTAGATGAAGATGATGGTAAGGTATGGAAGGTGAAATATTTCAACAAGGCATTTGTTCAGGGAGAAATAGTAGATGCTACTATGTCTTTGCATGATGTTAACATTTCTACATCGACCTAAAAGGCTGAGCATGGCCTTAGGGGAGAATTGGATGCAAATAACAGATTATATCTAGCCCCTTATTATATGGAATGAGCTCATGCAAGCTGAGATATGGTGTGTAAAGACACTATGGAGTTTATGTTTGTGATCACAACACTTGGGGATTCATATCCTGTGATCGCGAGATTTATGTTTGATTGGACAGTGTGCGAAGTTGAGCTAACTATTATTAATGCACTTACTCAATTAGTGATGGCTAAAAGACCTTGAAGCATATCATTTCCTCATCATTTGATAATTAGTAACTAAGGAGAGTAGTGTGAAGAAGCATTTCAGCCACCTAGCAACCACATTGCGTGATCAATTCAAGCAGAAATTCTAGAATTTGGCATATTCAAAGGTATTTAGATCATCTACTTTATCAGAAGCTATGGATGCACCTATTATGTATGATGTTGTTGATATGCCAAGGTACAAGTTTACAATGCACTTGTTTAAGTCTTGTGAGGATGATCTGGAAGGAGCATTTTTGCAAACCCCATATGACATGTTACACATAGAAGACATTAGGGCTTACATTCACTATAATTATGAGACCATAGGGGATGTGGATATCTATAGGGAAATAGATGGAATGATAGAATTAGAAGGAAATATGATAGAAGAGTTCAAACATCTAGAATACCAATCCATTATCAAGCTAACCCTCCTAACTGAGTTTAGTGAGATTGAATGGTTTAAGATCATTCTAAGTAGAATTCATGATCAGTTCATTTGGATAGGAGAGCAGCCTATAAAGATATGCAGCCAACTGATTCATGAGATAACTAAACTAGACAACACTGGAGCCCTCCCAATTGTAGAGAAAAACATCAAGAAACAAGTTGAGAAATTAACTCGCTCCAAATGGGATAAGCGAGCGATGATTGTTAATGAAATCTTTCAGCAACATATGAGATTGGTAGCAATGCTACTAGGATATAAGTTGTTCTACAGTAGCAGAACCAATTATGTATCAACAGGGGTAATTATGATGAACTACAAAATGGTGAAGGAAAACACAAGATACAATCTATGTGAGATCCTAGCACAGTAGTTCTTGGAAAATGTGAGGATTATCAAGAAAGATAAGTCAAAAGCATTCAGGTTTGGTTCACTTATGATCCACATGTACATCCACATTGAGCACAAATTTCCTGGAATGCACCCAAGTGCATGGAAGGATAGTATAACTACTGGCATATAGATATCTAAGAGCTTTAGGAGACAAAACAAAAATTAGGTAGATGGAGAGTTGTTTAAAATGATTAAGATCCTTCAAAGGAAAATAAAGGAAAGATATAGGATTTGTGAGGAGCTAGTGGAAAGATAAAAGGACACAATCTATCTCATGGTTGAAACTAACTGTGTATGCTTTAAAGAAGTTGAGACTAGAAAGAAATGTGCTACCCTATGGGGTATGAGGTTAGTACAAAAGTTCTTATAATGTAGTTTGAGCATGTATTGGCATTTTAGATAGATACATCTAAAGAGAGATGGGGAACCTATGAAGAAAAGTCAGCAAAAGTTAGAGAAGAACATGACAAGGGAATAAGGAAGAGAAAAATAGAGAAAATGGTTGATGACATAGCTATGAAGGTAGGAATTACCAAGGAGCAACTAAAGGAAGTAAGGACAAAGATGATAGAAGGATCTTTTAGCATGGAAATTGAAGCACCTCCTCCTTCTGAAGAAGAAAAGGTAGTAAGTTCTACTCCTAGTGTGATAGATTTATCAGTCACTCCTAAGAAGATTGCACAAGTAGATGCACTTGTGAGTACACCTAGGAGATCTACAAGATCTAACAAACCAAGCAGCCCAAAGAAGAAAAAGGTAGAACTAGAAGCAAAGAAGAAAGAGGATAAGATAACAAAGAAGAAAGAAGAAAAAGTAGAACAGAAGAATACAAAGAATTTATGGAAACTAGATATTAAAATATTGCAGAAGAGGATAATCAGAGATGTAAATTTTTAGACACTGACTAGATACTATGAGAGGTATGATTTAGACAATAAATCTATAATTGAAGATATGGTAATTGAGCACTTGCTAGTCTACAAGAAGAATTTTCTATAAATAGAAGGCACTATTCCTAAGGAATTGTACAGAAAGTTGGAAATAAGAAAACAATTAGCACATTTAGAGGATTAGAATATAAGAAATAAGGCTATTGAAGATACATTTCATGTAGTCTCCATACAGGAAATGGAGAGAATCATCAAAGAGTTGAAACCTCTATTGAGAACAAAGGCCAGACTGGTAAAGATAATGAAAAGGAAGTATGATGAGTAATAGAAGACACATAGAAGGAATTGGATCAAATTCTTATGAGCGACATGCCTGAGAAGTCTTCACCTCCCAAAGTCACCAAGCCTGTTAGAAAGCAAAGATCCCCAAGATAACTGAGAGGGGGGGGGGTGAATTAGTTATCTGATAATTAAACCATTTATCAACTTCAACAACTTTAAACCATATAATCAATGCAGTAACCAACCATAGAAAGATAATCATACACAATGACACAATAGCACAAGATATGTTAACTAGGGAACCTCTTGATCAAAGAGTAAACCCCGGTGGGAATGATGCCCACAAAATGATGTACTAATATGAAAGTTCCTTGTGAAAGGATGGACCCTATTAGGAGTCTTATGAAATAAATTCAATACATATGAATCTCTGTTAGGAGATTTTGAATCCCTGTTAAAAGATTCTAACCCTGTTAGGAGTTATGGAAGACAGAAGGACCCACTGCCCAAACAGCTTCAAGGCAAGATCTGTGAACTCACTATCCAAAAAATCTTAGGATTATTCAATAGAATAATATGAAATATGTTACCTCCTTCACACTATGCCAAAACCACACTCTCTTCTACACAAGATCACAAATCCAGATCTCTGTACTTCACAAGTCTTCCTTCATCACTGAATTAGCTCTTTTCTTCACTTCATGCATACATTCGTATCAAAACTTTCATAATTTCATTTCAAAACTATTAAAATCCCATCACAACAAGGAAAAAATTCCTTCCTTTATACCACACTCAAATAATTACAAATGAGTCAGCATGCAAATACAAAATAATTTCAATACGCTACATCAAAATTACATAAAAACTATCGGCTTCCAAATACAATAACTTTCCAATCATGTGACCTCAAAGTTTGCACTATGAACCACATCACCACCAATGAGTCTCAAACTTCTCTTTAACTGTGCAAAATCAGATTCCATCCCGGTTAGGAGATATCCTCCGATTACCAAAAACCGCTACACAGGAATATTGCTAGAATACTGCTTCCACCAAAATGCTTATAACTTTCATGAATGAATGAATTTATTTTTGCACTCTTAACCATAGGTTAATAACACACCAAAGAACATACCATCAACTGTGCATAACTCAATTTGCAATATAACATGTGCAAAAAACAAAACTGTGCCTGCTTCTCTGCTAAACTTCAGAATATCACTGTGTTGACATCAATGACAATCATAGTCATGAATGCAACAACCACTACTACAAAATGACAACCAAAGGCTTCAGCATTCATTCCTAACAATCTCCCCCATTTTCATTGATGGCAACATGGATGAAAAACATCCAATGTTCCAAAAATCCAATCACTGCTGCTCTTCATCAATCAAATCTTGCTTCATTTTCCTATTCAATCTCTCCAAAAAATGTAGTTCCTCAATGTTTTTCATGATTCTCTCCCCCATTGACATCAATGATAGAAATTCCATCACTATGTCAAACAATAGCTCAATGTTAAAAGACACTATTCATAAAATACATTCACAAGAGTCCTCATGACTCAGCTCAGATACACATACTCCCCCATAGAGGAAGTACCAACATCCAATCCAAAAAATAGGTAGGGCCATATTCCACTGGACGAATGCATCCAATTGCATCATTACTCAAAAGTAGGTTGGGGCATAACCCCAAGCATACCTCTCAGATACTCAAATGTATCCTTAGGCAAAGGCTTAGTAAATATATCTGCTATCTGTTCCTTTGTGCTTATGTACTCCAGTCTGACTTCTTTCTCTGCAACTTTCTCTCTTACAACATGATACTTGATCTCTATATGCTTTGTCTTAGAATGTAATACAGGATTCTTAGACATACTAACTGTACTTGTATTGTCACAATGTATGACAATAGGCTCATCAAAATTGATTCCAATGTCCATCAACATCTACTTCATCCAAATTATCTGATTACAATTGTTTGCTGCTGCTACATATTCTACTTCTGCTGTACTCTATGAGATACAATTCTACTTTTTTCTCAACCAAGAAACTAATCTTCCTCCAAGAAAAAAGGCTCCACCACTGGTGCCTTTCTTATCATCAACACTACCTCCCCAATCAGCATCAGTATATGCACATAGGGTAAAATCATCATAAGTTTCATACCACAATCCATAGTCCATTGTGCCTTTAAGATATCTCAATATCCTCTTTACTACTGCATAATGTGACTCTCTAGGTTTAGCTTGAAATCTTGCTACCATTCCAACAAAATGTTGTATATCTGGTCTAGTGTGTGTCAAGTACTGCAACCCACCAATCATGGATCTGTATTTCTTTTTCTCAACTACTAGTGTTTCATCTTTACTAGATAGTTTATGTCCTATAACCATAGGTGTTCCAACTGGTTTACAATTCTCCATACCAAATCTTTTCAACAAATCATTCAAGTACTTTTTCTGACTTACAAAGATACCATCTTTATTTTGTGTTATCTGTAATCCCAAAAAGTATTTCATTTCTCCAATCATACTCATTTCAAATTCTGTCTTCATTTCATTAGAAAATTTGTCACTAGCTTCATCTTCTCCTCCAAAAATAATGTCATCAACAAAAATAACCAAAACTAACAATCCATTCTCAATTTCTTTTGTATATAAGTTACTATCAGCTGTTCCTTTTGTAAATCCCAATTTTAACAAATACTTATCCAATCTAGCATACCAAGTTCTAGGTGCTTGCTTTAGTCCATACAATGCTTTAGTTTACATACCATGTCTCCTTCTTGAGTCAAAGGAAAACCTTCAGGTTGCTCAATGTAGACTTCTTCTTCTAATTCACCATTTAGAAATGCTGACTTCACATCCATCTGATACACTTTGAATTTCTTAAATGCTGCATAAGCCAAAAACATTCTTACTGCTTCAAGTCTTGCCATAGGGGAAAAAGTATCTTCATAGTCAATTCCTTCTTGCTGTGAGTATCCCTTACATACCAATCTTGCTTTGTTTCTAATTACTTCTCCTTGTTCATTCATCTTGTTCCTGAATACCCATTTAGTTCCAATCATATTTTTGTCTTTAGGTCTAGGGACCAATTCCCATGTCTTATTCTTTTCAATCTGATCCAATTCTTCTTTCATATCTTTAATCCAATGTTCATCTTCACAAGCTTCATTAGTAGACTTAGGTTCAATTTGAGAAATCAAACATAAATATACCTTCTTTCTAGTCATAACTCCTCTGTCCAAACTTCCAATCACTTGTTCAACAGGATGATGTCTTGATATATACCTGTTAGGTGTCATAGTCACTGATCTTTCTTCAACTATAAATTCTTCTCTAGATTCTTCTCTATTTTCTTCAACATGACTTTCATTCAACAATTCACTGTTAGTCTCAAAAAATTGTTCAGTAGTTTCAATGTTAGGCTAAGGGTTAGTTCCTTCATCAGATTCATAATCAAGCATTCTTTCTTGAATTTTAAAATTCTCATCAACTTTTACATTTGCACTTTCAACAATAGTCTTAGTTCTCTTATTGTAACATCTATATGCTTTTCTTCTCAAAGAATATCCAAGAAAAATTCCTTCATCACTTCTAGGATCAAACTTTCCTATATCATCATCTCTCTTAATATAACATTTGCTTCCAAAAATTCTAAAATACTTAACTGAGGGTGCATGTCCAAACCACAATTCATAAGGTGTCTTGTTTGTGTTTGCTCTGATTTGTACTCTGTTCATTGTATATACTGTTGTATTCACTACTTCTCTCCAAAATGTCTTTTCCAAATCACCTTCAAACAACATGGCTCTAGCTGCTTCAGTCATTGATCTGTTCCTTCTTTCTACAATACCATTTTGTTCAGGTGTTCTAGGGGTTGAAAACTCTCTTAATACCATTTACTTCACAAAAGGTGTTAAACTCTTTAGATGTAAATTCTCCACCTCTATCAAATCTCAAACATTTAATCCTCATTCTTGATTCATTCTCAACTTTATTCTTCATGACCTTAAACTTATCAAATGCTTCTAATTTTTCTTTAAAAAATGCAATCCACATCATTCTTGTAAAATCATCAACAAGAATCATAAAATACCTTTCTCCATAGAATCCTCTAGTCCTAGTAGGACCGCTCAAGTCTGTATGAACAATCTCCAACTTTTCAATAGATGTGAACTTCTTGCTAGGAAATGAACTCCTTTTCTACTTAGCCATCACACATTCCTTGCAAATCATGTTAGTAGGCTTCATAATCTTAGGTAAATCTCTTACTACAAGTGTAGAACTTACTTTCACAATATTATCAAAGTTTATATGACAAAACCTTCTATGACATAACCAAATGTCATCAATATTAGTCATAAAACATGTCATCTCAATAGGGTTCAACTGAAATACATTACCTCTAGTTCTAGATCCTGTTCTAATCAGATTTCCATCTTTATCCTCAATCACACAAGTTTTCTCAGTAAACCAAACTTGATATCCCGTATCCACTAACTGTCCAACACTCAAAAGATTATGTTTCAATCCATCAACAAAGTAAACATCATCAATATTAGTCTTTCCATCAAGAGTAATAGATCCTATACCTTTAACCAAACAAGGTGCATTGTTACCAACTCTAACAACTCCATCATAATTTTTAAACTTTATGAACTTTCCTTTATCACTAGTCATATGATGTGAACAACTATTGTCTATAATCCAATCAACTTTCTTTTCAACTTGGGAAACTAAGGCTTTTTCTTCTTTAATATCAGATTCAAAAATTTCTTCCTTAATTGCTTGTAATCCTATGTCATCAAAGTTATCATTATCACTGTCACTCAAATGTCTTTCAATTCTTGCTTCAATTTCTTCATCATTTGCATAATAACATTCTTTAGATCTTCTAGGCTTAAAATTGTTCCTATACTCCTTAAATCTCTTAGGACACTTAGATGCAAAATGACCATATTCTTGACATGTCCAACATTTAAAGATTTTCTTACCATCTGGTTCTCTTTTCACAAGCAAGGCAACACCTTCTTCAATCTTCTTATCTTCATCAGATTTGGATCTGCTACTGCTGGCATAATCTCCATTCACACTTGTACTTCTAGACAAAGCAGGTCTGATGCTAAGAGCACTGAATGTTGTCTCCACTCTAGGTAGTTCTCCTAATAATCTCAAATTCATCTCTGCTGCTTCTAATTTTCCAAGAAGAGTCTCTCTTGAAAAGTTTGGTGTACAAGGTATCACTTGTTCAATCATTTGTGTAGTTTGCCTGAATACCGGTGTCAATGTTCTCAAAATCTTCCATATTACTTCATTCTCTATCTTTTCACCTCCACAAGACTTTATTCCTGCAACAATTTCTGACATCCTACCAATATAGATTCTAACAAATTCATCTTCCATCATTCTTATGTCTTCAAATGCACAAATCTAATTATGTAACCTAGCTTTCTTTGCATGTTCATCACCTTCAAAAGTAGAATGTAAAGCTTTCCAAATATCATAAGATCTAGTTAAACCTTTTACCTGACTGTATTCATTCTCTAGAAGTGCTGATAAAAGTGCTTCTCTTACAAGTATGTTACACATGAATAGATCTACCTCATCTTTAGAACTTGTTTCAAGATTGTCTTCTTCAATTATAGTCCTTTCATTCTTTGTAATCAACCTATAACCTGGTTCTAAACACAAGAGATGTGTCTTCAACTTTTCTTTCTAGCTGTCAAAATTTACTCCATCAAACTTAGGGCTTTCTTTCCTGAAATTCACCATAGATCTCCTTAAGTTGTTAAACTTCTCTTTCAATGACCTGCCGCTCTGATACCAATTGTTAGAAAGCAAAGATCCCCAAGATAATTGAGAGGGGGGGGGGGGGTGAATCAGTTATCTGATAATTAAACTATTTATCAACTTCAACAACTTTAAACCATATAATCAATGTAGTAACCAACCATAGAAAGATAATCATACACAATGACACAATAACACAAGATATGTTAACTAGAGAACCTCTTGATCAAAGAGTAAACCCCTGTGGGAATGATGCCCACAAAATGATGTACTAATATGAAAGTTCCTTGTGAAAGGATGGACCCTGTTAGGAGTCTTATGAAATACATTCAGTACATATGAATCTTTGTTAGGAGATTTTGAATCCCTGTTAAAAGATTCTAACCTTGTTAGGAGTTATGGAAGATAGAAGGACCCACTGCCCAAACAGCTTCAAGGCAAGATCTCTGAACTCACTGTCCAATAGATCTTAGGATTATTCAATAGAATAATATGAAATATGTTACCTCCTTCACATTGTGCCAAAACCACACTCTCTGCTCCACAAGATCACAAATTTAGATCTTTGTACTTCACAAGTCTTCCTTCATCACTAAATTAGCTCTTTTCTTCACTTCATGCATACATTCGCATCACAACTTTCACAATTTCATATCACAACTATTACAATCCCATCACAACAAGGAAAAAATTCCTTCCTTTATACCACACTCAAATAATTACAAATGAGTCGGCATGCAAATACAAAATAATAATTTCAACAGGCTACATCAAAATTACATAAAAATTGTCGGCTTCCAGATACAATAACTTTCCAATCATGTGACCTCAAAGTTTTCACTATGAACCACATCACCACCAATGAGTCTCAAACTTCCCTTTAACTGCATAGAATTAGATTCCATCCCGGTTAGGAGATATCCTCCGATTACCAAAAAACACTACACATGAATACTGCCAGAATACTGCTTCCACCAAAATGCTTATAACTTTCATGAATGAATGAATTTATTTTTGTGCTCTTAACCATAGGTTAATAACACACCAAAGAACATACCATCAACTGCGCATAACTCAATTTGCAATATAACATGTGCACAAAACAAAACTGTGCCTACTTCTCTGCTAAACTCCAGAATATCACTGTGTTGACATCAATGACAATCATAGTCATGAATGCAACAACCACTACTATAGAATGACTACCAAAGGCTTCAACATTCATTCCTAACAAAGCCTACATCCTTGGGTATGGGAGAAAGCTCTAAAATTGTTGAGGATAGTACAAAAGCAAGTGAAGTTGACATGTAACTAGATTTATTTATTTATGGTGTGCTTGTAACCCTTGACACCTCACTTGATATAAATGACCCTTTTCAAGGAAATTTGGATAGTGTGATGATAGTAGAAGAGGAAGGACAGAAAGAGGTAGAACAAACTGAATCAAAACAGGAAGAGAAAGAACAAGAGAAGGAGAAAAAGAAAGAGGAAAGGTAGGAAGAAGAGACAAGACCATAAAAAGAAGAAGAGGTAAGAGTTAAGCACAAACAAGAACCAGACACCTCCTCCACCCTATTGTTGGCAAGTATGGCCAAACCAGTAATCACAAATGTAGAAATTATGGATGAGGATGAACTCATGAGGTTATCCTTCATGGTATTTGCTAAGGCAAAGGAAAGGTCAGAACAAAAGGGGGATAAGAAGGTCAAGGTAATTGCTAGGGTAGTAGAGATTGTGAAAAAAATACTCCCTACACCTCTCAAATTTCAAGGAAAGGATGATGTAGAGAACTTGAGCATGCAACTAGACAGTTTTGATAACCATTTTGAGTCACTGTTGAAGATCGCAGAGGATAAGGCTAAGAAGAGATACTTGGAAAAGAAGTTGAAGGAAGTCTGCCAGTATATCTCATGGGAATTAGGCATTCTAAAAGAAACTAAAATCAAATCCAAAAGTTGTGTGGCATAGGGAAGAAAGGTATATAGCTACTACATAAATCCTATCAGACATGTTAAAAATGTTGATGATGTTATAGCCAAAGAAAGGGATACATTAGATAACATAATGGACAATTGTGAAAATTCTTCACAAACTGTGTTGGAAATGGATAAGAAGACATCCAACATTTTGGAGAAATTAAATGTCTTGGATACAAAGAAAGGGAGAGTAGTGGCAAGATTTGGTTTTCTAAAGAGTTTAATCACTCCCAAGCTATCAATTCTTGAAGCTCATCTCACATAGATGGAGAAGATTGAGGGATCCATGAAAAACTCTATACCCACTAAGCCAAAGGTAGTAGAGACTACATCTTATGCACTGAATGGATTGATCCATGTCAGTGAGCTATTGATCAAGTCATGGAATGATGAAATGAAGACCTTGGAATACTCCTTCCAAGACATTCTGAATCTGGTAAGTAAGCACTAAGTCTTGTATGATTAAAATTTTGAAGTTTTGTAAGCACCTTTGCTATTGATGTTAAAGGGGTAGAAGAGGAGAAGACAAAAATGAGGAGAGGAGAAGAAGACGAAAATAAGTAAATAAAAAAAATGTATATAGAGAAGTAGAAGGAAGATAGTGTTTTGACACTTAGTTATTTTTTGCTAAGTGTTGTCATCAATGCCAAAGGGAGAGATTGTTGGAAAGTGATGTTTTGAGAGCACTATGGATCACTTAAGGGTTTTCATTTATGGCAACACTTATGTTACAATGATTGCATGAGGTGAGTTAAAGTGTTGGAGACATAGTCATGAAAATGACTAAGTACAAAATCAGAGAAACTGTGTACAATAATACTGTTTTGGTCAACGAAGATGATATATGATATATTATGGCTTGTGAAATTAGAGAAAGCAATTTTTGTGTATGTATAAGCTTTAGTTAAGGTCACATGTTCTTTTATGTTGATATCAATAAGATATAGTAATATGAAGGTATGCAAAGATAGAGAAATAGTGAAATAGGGCATATGAACAGTTGTGATGATTAAGGGAAGGCTAGATGGAATGGTAATGTGCTAAGTCAGATAAAGTAGGTGTATTGATGAAAATTTGGTAATATAAGATCACTGACTCTATGCTTATTATTTTCATAAGTAATTATTATGTTTTGTAGTGTATTTGAGAGCCGACTAGATGGCATAATTGATATAAGTATAGAGTGTTTTGTGGAAGCGATAGGTGTGATAGTTATGATAGACATGATGATGTGATGGATGTAAATTTGGGATATTAGAGAGAGATGATAGAAGATGTGAGATCAGTGATTGACAGAGGCCATTGTGAATCATAACTGGAACTATCAAAGCATAGCAGATGCTTGTATTGTTCACTCTTGAAGAACACTTTTGTAACAAAATTTTGATTGTAAGAGCTATAAGCTCACTATACCTTTAACAAGGTTTTTGTATACCTCTAACAGGGTTAAATAATTCCTCTAGCAAGGAAATGTACTATGTAATACTAATATCCTAATAAGGATTGTATATTTTAGTACATAGTTGTGGGTACCATCCCCACCGGGGTTTTCCCTTGGTCGGGATTTCCTTGAAAAAAATAATGTTGTTATGAATTATGTGTTTTGTGTTTATGTTCTTTTCATTTCAGCATTCATATGGTTTATAATAAATTGGTTTAAGTTTAATTTGAAGTGTTGTAATACTGATTCACCCTCCCTCTTAGTATTACTTAATCCTAACAAAGTTTTGAAAGAGTATTCAAGGATTGCAATCAGAAGTAGATCAGAGGCTACCAAGCAGTATTTGGAGGAAAAATCTATCATAGAGAGGTGATATCAGTTAAGGGCTAATAAGATCTGATATTCAGAAAAGCAAGTCACTACATTGAGATCAATCTACTATTACTTTCTAACAATTTTGGTAGACAAAATCTCTTAAGAAAGTAGACCTAACCATCTTTTGTAAATCTCTTAACTGAGTGCACACTCAACAGTGTTGCTAAATCTTTTAATAAGGTAAATCTTAATAGGTCTTAAATATTACTGCTAACAGGGTAAGATCATTAGAAGTGATCAAAATTGTAAGCCCTAATAGGAAAATTTATTATTGTAGTAGTGAAGCTTTGTGGGTGTCATCCTCACCATATTTTTTACCTTCTAACAATGCTTTCTGCGATACCAAAATACATGTGTCAAGTGTATGATGTTTCATGAATGCTTACTTATTATATTAGAAGCATTTCATATTTCAGTTATGTTATGAATGAATGAAAATGATAATATGACAGTCGGTTAATGAAAGAGATTATTAAAAGGATAAAGATCAAAATGATTTTAGGGTTACTGATTCACCCCTCCCCTCTTAGTAACTCACCTTTCCATAATCCCAATGATTGGTATCAAAGCTAGTTATCTTTTTGAAGAAGTTTAATCACTGAAGAGGAAATATCCCTAGAGGTGGAAAGGTATAAGCTTGACAAGATAATTGAAAATTAGAAATTGGAGTTGTAGATTACCCTAGAACAACTTAAGGACATCAAGGAAAAGATGAGAGAATCATTGAACAAAAGAAAGGAACTAGCATTTTGACTGAATGACACTAAGTATCAAGACAAAGAGATAGAGGAATTGTCTGAAGGGTCTAGAAGTATATCTAATGCATCTGAAGGAACTATCTTAGATCTGTCTGAGAAAAATCAACACCTTACCGAGCAAGTGAAGGCACTACAAATTGGACAAGAAACTCAAATGGTAATAATGATTGAAGTTATGAACAATACAAGACAAGTTGAACAAGAAAGGAACATGGCTATTGAAGACAAAAGATAAATGATTAAAAAGATGGAAGAGAAAGAATCCTAAATATTAAGGCTGACCAAGCATCACTTTGAAATTTCTAATCAAATGGTCATCATGAGTCAAGAAGTCAACCGAGTGAACAATGAGATTGCTAGAAAATTGGAAGACATTGGTGAATTAAGAGAAGAAAATGAAATATTGAAAAATAAATTGAAAATGGAACAACAACACAATGAAATGATAAAGAAAACTGATAAAATCACCAAAAGGATGGATGAATTATTAATGAGTTAGAGGAGACTGGACGACACCACTGGATTAGGTTATATTAAGCAAGGAGAGTCATAAAATCAAGAAGAGAAAATGAATACCTATGCAAATCCAGGACCAAAGAAGCTCTCATGCCACCACTATGGAAAACCAAGTCACCACAAATGTCTACAGAAGTAAAGCTAATGTTACTTCTAACACTATTTCTAAATTTGATGGTTATTGCTACAATTGCAACAAGTATGGACATCAAGCATTTGAATGTAGATCAAAGATGAAAAAGTCACCTAAGAGGCACTATATGGAAAATAATTGTCATACTTGCAACAAACATGGTCATATATCACAAGAATTTAGGGAACAAATGAAACAAATTTGGAAACCAAAGAGACAAGACAATACTTATCAACTGAGAAGACAAGGTAATTCTTACACTTGGGTTAACTGTAAAACATGTTGAAGGTATGGTCATATTGCTACAAACTATATGAGACTACACTAGAGAGGAAAGTCTAGAAATTGGAAAAATTCTAGAATGGCATGTCTGCACTATCACAAGGTTGGTCACTTAAGTAAAAATTGCAGAGACTGAGCACCAGAACTGAATGTTGGTATGAATGAAAATACTATTGATGGAATCAAAAGGTAGATGAGTCAAATGTGGAGAAGATCAACCGAAGAAAATGCAAGAATAAGCACAACAGTCAGTGACATCTCATCCTTTGGATTAGGTGACTTCACCATTTCTACCTAAGAAAATCAAGTAAGTACAAGAACTAAATTTTAATCAGCTATATCTTACAATAGTTTCTTATATCTATTGTATGAATACCATATCTACATGAATTAAGATGCACTAGGTTTTTATATGTAATGAACTTGAAATGAGTATAGTCAGTAAATCTTGACTAAGTAAGAAAATTGTTAGTTGGTGAAAATAGTAAAGTAAATCGAGTTGCGTAGTCAATCGAGCATTGGTAGTGTTAACCAAGGTGAAGTATCTAATGCACATGTTCAAGTGTATGATCGTTAACTGAGTTGTGGTTTGTGAAGTATTTAATGTAATACATTTATGCAGGGAAAGAATTTTGGGTATAAATACGCGTTGATCCAACTCATTTTTCACATTGAATTCAAAGAGAGAACCAGAGCGAAAAAGAGAAAAGTGTGAGAACCCAGATTCTGAGCTGTTGCAGTGATTTGTGCATTTCACAAAGTTTTTGAAGGTTAATATGGAAAATTTTGAGAGTAATCGAGTCATTTGAACACATTTTTTACAAATCCCTAACTTTTTATCAGCGATGGCATCCACCTCGAAGATAGTTTAATCGAAGGTTGATAAGGAGAAGAAAGTCACATTAATCAAGAGCACAACCTATGAGGAACCGAACTACAAACTACATCCTAAGGTCGCATCACAAATTGATAAAAAGGGAATGTTTTCATCTATATGTAATGACCCCAACCAATGACCCTTAAAAATCTATAACTTTTCTTCTCTCATCTATTTAGTCAAATAGCTTACATACTAATTTTCCAGAATGCAACTATGTTTTGATTATTAGTTGATCACCCAAGTTTAATATTCTCTAGAAGAAATAATCATACCATCAAGCATAATTGAATTCTCTCAAATATAATATGGTCTCCCAACTTATTCACAATTTTTATTTCTCAATTAATGAAATTTCCCAAATCAATCCTCCTCACTTCATGTTGATATCGTAGATGTCCTTTCAATTAGGTTGGTCATATTCAATCCTTATTCTGGCTCAGAGATATAATAACCCCTTAACAATAATAACTTGTATTAGATAGCTCTCTTAGTGTTATTACTTAAATGCTTATGGATGAATTACTTGCAGAGACATTGACCATTGGTAATCATATATCCCTTATGCAGTCTCAAAGTTCATAGATCAACTACTGAGATTCCACAATCAGACAATTTGAACAAAATGATATTGTGATTTTGTGATAGATGTCAATTAGTCTTCTAATTATATATATCTTCAAATGGTATGCGAATTTTTGTGTGTATGTATATTTGGTGTGTTTGTTGTGTAAAACATCATCTTACACCAAAGGTCGCGACCCTACTATCATGGGTTAGTGGATGATGAGGGAGAGTTGAAGATTAATAATCTCGTCAGCTCATTTATTCTTTCTTTCGACCCTAACGATGGTTAGTTTCTAATATATTTCTTTTTTAATAATATTAATATATCTTAGTTCATTGTTTGATAATATTAATATTATTTGATTATGTTATTTTGATAATATTAATTGTATATTAGTTGACATTGATTTGTAATATTGATAAATTATTATTATATTGTAGATTAATATTTATATTGATTAGTATTAATGATCTACATATTATAGATCAATATTATATTGTAGATTAATTTTAATATTATATTGATTAATATTATACATTAATAATCAATTTTATAGATTAATGTTGTATTATAAATTAATAATAATATTATATTGATTAATTAGATATTCATGAGTGAAGCAATGTATTTTTAAAATAATTATGTTTGCATTACAAAAAATATATATATATTGTTCCTACATCAATTATGGCTCGTGACACTATACCATCTAGGGTTTTGTTGGCAAAGGATATCCAGTTGTATATACATTGCAAGATCAGTGAAATAGGCAATTTCAAGATTCAATCCACTTATAAAGAGCTATGCAAAGATTAGAAATTGAAAGATGAGCACAAACACCTGGAAGTTAAAGGGTTAACAAATGTGTTGCATTTCCCAAAGGAATTCAAAACTAAATGGATTAGGATTGATTTGAGCCAAGTACATGAGGGAAAAATGTGGTTAGATGAGCCACTAAATATTACCAAGGATTTGATTCACATGGTCACTGGATACCTTGTATGTGACAAGGCCAAAGCCCTAAGGCACCCACCAAAGAATGAAATAGAGAAGCTAACTAGAGCCAAATGGGACAACAGAGGAATGAGGATCAACACCATTGATGATCCAGAGACCAGATTTGGAGTGTATGTGATTGCATACAAAGTATTTGATCTGAATTATGAAATTAGATTACAATACCTGGTGTGATACCTACAATATTGTTAAATTCAATATAAAAAAATGAGAAAATTAACAAGATTGCAAGCCAAAAAGTGATCCATTCTATTCAAAATTGGAGTTTATACAAATATGATGGATCCCAAGGGTCACAAGAATCCCTTGGAAATGAAATGAAGAGTCATCATAATGTTTATTACAAATAAACAATTAAAACTATCCAAAATTATAAAAAAACTATATATAAAAATAGGTCCACTTGGAGAAGGCATGATTTTCTAGTCCTAGCTTTGAATTGCGAACCGTTTACTTCATTGGAAATGTATTCAATAAATATTGAACCAAAACTAGGAGGTCACTAAAAAGTGAGCCCTCCTTGAGGTATCCAATCCTTGAATTGCCCTGAAGACCTTCAAAAATGCAATTTATTGAAATATAGAAAATTCTAAAAATTTAGATTTCAGTATTTTCCCAACTATACTCTTATCAGTATTTCAATCGAGTAGACCGAATAGTGTTCCATCTAGCGCTGTTGACATTTCTTACAAGATAGTGAAGAAAGGTCTTCAACTTGACCTGGTTGAACTAATGTTGAGGCAACTAGAGGAGAATATGAGAATAATCCAAGTTGCAAAATCCAACATCTGCAAGTTTGGATCCCTACTGGTATGTATATTTTTCTACTTGCAAAACTCATTTCCCTCAATCGGTAATTTTGAGCCCAATGTTAATAAGCCAGTTATTATTCAAATTTGTGATTTCATAAAAAATTTGGGCAAGAATTTTGAGCCAGTCATGTATGACTATTTTGGAAAATTCAAGGATAGAATGCACAAGAAAAGAAAAATACCTACTCAATTGGTCAAGAAATACAAAGATGAAATTTGTTTCTTAGTGGACACAAACTCCACTCTATTAAAGATAGTTGAACCAAGAACTGCATGGCTTCCACTGATGGACTATGAACTAGACATTGACCGAACCAATAGGTCAATAAAGGCACTTCTTGTAGAACTGAAAGACAAAGGTGCAACAAGATTTGGAACATATGAAGAGGAAAATAAAAGAATCAAAATGGACTTAGTTGGAGTCAATATAGGAATAAAATCAAATAAAATGATAGGCACACTTGAAAAAAAGTTTGGAGAGGAAGAAGTAGAGATGTTAGTTTAAGACGAAATCGAGGAACAAAAAGCGATCGGTAAAAGTAGAGATGAAGAAGAGATTGAGTCAAAAAAGGAAATATAAGAAGAGCCACCAAAGGAAATGAAAGGAAGAGTAAATAGGTTTATACTCCTACATGGCAAGGACAAGGTCCACTACAAGTGTTTCCCCACCTCAAAGAAAAGGAGTAGAAAAAATAACAAGGCCTGCACCGACAAAGATCTATCAAAAGAAAAGAGGTACACAAGCTTCTACTAAGGTATCTAAACCTAAATAGAGGAGAAAATTGATAAGAGGAAAATATGATGTAGATTTTGAGGAAGAAGATACATGTCAATTTAAATTAGTTGTAAATAAAGCACAAACTATAGATGAAATTGCATAGGGAATAAAAGAAAACGGAGGACTATAAGGTCCCCCTAAAATTCATAGATATGCAAACTTGAACACTAAAGATCAAGAAAAAAAGGAAGAATCTATGATCAACATGATGATCAAGTTCAAGAGATTTCTAGTTGAATTTTCAAACAATATTCAACAAGAATTACATGATAAAATTTTAGCACGGTGGACATATGGTTTGAACATCGAGAAGAAAATGAGAGAAAGATCATTGATTTTGGCAATGCCAAATTTATCTATACAACAGATTGAAGATTCTATGAAACAATATGCCAATAAATTTTTGATGAAAGGAAGGGTACTAAACGTATTACAATGAAAACTTCAAGAAGTTGATGAAGAAAGCAAGGTGATATGGACTGAAATCCTAAGATCAAGAGGTGAAGCTGAGAAAATTGTACTTGTAGTTATCACTGAGAAAAGTGTAAGAGGAAGAGGAAAAGGTGTACAAATAGATGATGATGTTGTTACAACACAAAGGCTAATTGAATAGCCTATACACATCTCAGATACTGAGAAGCCAGAAGAAAACACTTATGCTGATTATTTTTATCCTATTAGAGAAGCTGTAATGGAAAATATACTAGAGATGTTAAAGATAACTAGGGTAGAAGAAGTATTGATAGAAGACATCATAGAAGGAGACCCCAATGATGAAGCTAAAAAAGATGAAGATATCACTACTACTACTGAAACTCAAGAAGAAGATAAAACTACTGAGGTAGATAGAGCACTCACACCAGGTAATTTACCTGTCTTAGTACAAGCAATTGACATATCAACTGAGAAGAAAACCAAGGACACACCACTTGAGAAACCAATGGATACTACTGAAGAAAAGGGTGAAGAGGAAGAAAAAGAGACCACAAACACAGAGGATGATGATAAAGGAGCCCAAGATGAAACCAAAGTAGATGATTCTACTACAGGAATAAGGCCACAAGCCCTAGGACCTCACACTAAGGGAATTTCAAAGGGGTAGGACAAAGAGGAAAGTGTATAAACCGAGCAAAAAAAGTCAAATCTAGAGCAAAAGGAGCTAGTTCCCTATGGTCAATCACCTACATCAAGAAAACATGAAAGGAAGAAGAAGAAGAAGAAGAAGAAACATGGAAAAGGTCTAGTCACACTAGATGAAGTGATAGAGATACCTGCATGTGACTTGAGAATACTGGACCCCGAGGCTCTTAGGAGGTATGGAGAACTCTTCACCCAAAAAGAAGCTCTAGAGAAGTTGAGGCAAGAAAGAAAACACAAACAAGTTCTAGAGGATGTGAGACAAATATTGATGCAAGTTTTCCTTGATGTCAATTTTGATGAGAAAACTCCCATCATTGAACAACTTGTAGTACTTACCGAACACATCAATTCTCCTACAACCAATGCAGAAAAGAAAATTGAAGAAAGAGAAGAGACAATGATTTAGTACAAGATAACAAAGAAGATCAGCCAAGAAGTGATAATTTCCAAGGTGAAACTATCTGAAATAGTAACTGAAATAGAAGGTATTATTCAAAAGATCCTTACTATTTTGAAGAAGCTTTTCACTATAGACTTATTTACTACAAAAATACATGCAAAATTGAAGAATTTAGATGAGGATATACAAACATTTGTTGAAATCTTGATAAAAAAACCTCGTGCTTTCAAACTACATTATTCAAAGGTTAAACATATACAAGGGTTAAGGAATGAATTGAGAAGAGAAGAAGAAAAAATAAAGGATCAAATAATTGAGCTACAAGATGAGTTATTAGCACACATAGAGGTGATGCAAAGGCATGTTAAGAAGGAAAAGGAGTTAGTTTCCACCCCCAAGATATCAGTTGTAGATCATATTTTTTATATGCATGCCCAGGTAGGCCTAGAAAAAAATGCTCTAGAGAGTCTAAAAGAGGAATGGGAAAACCTCTTGGCCAACCTTAAGTAAACCCACCAGAATGTTTGATAAACTATAAGTATACATTTTTGGCATTATTATCAAAGAAGGGGGAAAACTATATGTATATAGTATGTTTATCGAGAGCATTATAGACAAGGGGATTCTACAAAAATTTTGGAGTATACAAGTTTTGAATTTTGAAAATATTTTTGGATCTAGCATACATATGTGCTTTTGTCACTAATGCCAAAGGAGGATAATGTTACACATAATTACATTAATATTTGTCATTGGTATCACACATATAGTCAATAAGGGAAGAAAATGGACTAGTCGGTCAAAACACCAAGTATAGTAACCAAGCAGAGTGCAAGGAAGAATGCCAAGTTAACTGAGAAAAGTCTTGACTAAGAACAAATACCAAGCCAAATGATTACTAAGCACACCAAATACAGTTATAACTGAACACACTATTGGGGTTATGGAAAGGTGAGTTACTGGGAGGGGAGGGGTGAATCAGTAACCCTAAAATCTTTTGATATGAATCCTTAAGACAATGTATCTCGTTAACCGACATGCATGTTATCATTTCCATATATTTAACATAATTGAAAATAAGAAATACTATACATAAGTATTTTGGTATTGAAAAAACCCTTGTTAGAAGGTAAAGACTATGGTAGGGATGACACCCACAAAGCTTCACTACTACAATAATAAGGTTTTCCTGTTAGGGCTACAATGTTGATCACTTCTGATGAACTTACCTTTGCTAAATTTCATATTTGATTAGTGCTTAACTGATATCACCTTGCTGTGATAGATATCTTTTCTTAATAATGCTCAGTAGCCTTTGGTGTGCTTTTGAATATAATCCTTGAATGCTCTATCAAAACCTTAACTTCAAAATTTTTTCTGATCTTCAAATGTCTCTAGTAGGTGGCTACTTTACGTGTCATGTGTCACAAACTGACATCTTGGCAATTCTTATATCATAAAGATTTGACCTAATTAGGGTTATGGAATCATCTAGAAAATATTAGATCTATGATCCATATGAATGGCCTAAACCATAACTGCATAGGGATCATCACCATTTAATAATTACATCTCCAATAAATCTTTGCATCAATTTATGTATACCATTTTTTGGCTCGGTATAAACTATTTTCCTTGTATTGTGTGTCATTCTATACTTCTATGGTATTCCTGTAATACTCAATATATATTGTATTCCTGTCTTAGTAAAATATTGTTTCTCAGTAAATCTGAATTCTCAATTATAACTGTACTCAGTGCTTGGTAATCATCTGGCTCGGTGTATGTGCCCAGTCAAGACTGTGCTCGGTTGGTTACCTTGTCATTATGCTTGTGCTCTTCTCGATTACTATACTTAGTGTGTTTACTGACTAGCCTATTTTCTTCTTTTATTGACTGTATGTGTGACACTAATGACAACTTATAATGTAACATTCTCCCCCTTTGGCATTAGTGACAAAAACACATATGTGTGCCATAATCAAAATTTTCAAAAAAAATTATACTTCAAAATTTATTGTAGACTCCCCCTGTCTATGTGCCTTGGTAAGTATACATAATATACATATTTTCCCCCTTTTTTGGTAATAATGCCAAAAGTGTATATACTTACAACTTATCAAAAATGTTCGATGGGTTTTCTTCAATTTGGTCAAGAGATTTTCCCATTCCTCTTTTAGACTTTCTAGTGCAATTCACTCTAGACCTACCTGGGCATGCATGTCAAAATTATGGTCTACCATTGATAGCTCGAGGGTGGAAACTAAATACTTTTCCCTCTTTACATGTCATTGCATCACCTTAATGTGTGGTAACAACTCAGCTTGAAGCTCAATTAGTTGATCTTTGATTTTGTCTTCTTGTCTTCTCAATTCATTTCTCAACCCATGTATATGTTTCACCTTTGCATAGTGAAGTTTAAATGCATGGGGTTCTGTGATCAAGCTTTCAACATCTTCCAAAAATCTTCATCTAGCTTTTTCAAATTTTCATGTATATCTACAGTAAATAGATCTATAGTGCAAAGCTTCTTCAAAATAGTGAGTATCTACTAAATATGTCCTTCAATTTCACTTACAATCTTAGATAGCTTCACCTTGTGAATTTCCACTACTTCACTGATCTTCTCAATTATCTGATATTGTATCTTTTTTTTACTCTCTTCTATCTTCTTCTCTACATCTTTGGTAAGAGAGTTTATGTTCTTAGTGAGTACTGCAAGTTGATCAATGATGAGAGTAGACTCATCAATATTGACATCAGGCACAACTTGCATCAATATTTCTCTAACATATTCTAGCACCTGTTTGTGTTTTCTCTCTTTCCTCAGCTTCTCCTAAGCTTCTTTTCTGGTGCATAGTTCTCCATACCTTCTAAGAGCTTCGGGGTCCAAATTTATAGGGTCACATGAAGGTATCTCTATTACTTCATCTAGGGTGGCCAGACCCTTTCCATGTTTCTTCTTCTTTTTCCTTTCTTGTTTACAAGAAGTGGGGGATTTTGCATAAGGAACTAGAGCCTTTTTCTTTGGAATTGACATTTGTTTCTCTTTTAATACACTTTCTTCTTTTTCTTGCCCCTTTACAATTCCCTTGGTATGAGGTCCTAGGGCTTATGGCCTTGTGCTGGTAGTAGAATCTTCTAATTTAATTTCAACTTGAGTTTCTTTCACTTTGGCCTCGGTATATGTGATCTATTTTTCTCCTTCTTCACCCTTGTCTTTGGTTTTATCCATTGTTTCTTGGGTGGTATTTCCTTGAGTTTCACCTATGTAGAAATATCAATAGCTTGTACCAAAATATGTAAATTACCCAGTATTTTTGCTCTGGCTACCTCGGTAGTTTGTTCTTCCTCTATGATTTCAACAACAACAGTGATTTCCTCATCTTCTTTAACTTCATCACCAGGGTCTCCTTCAATGATATCTTTAATTAATACATCTTCTAACCTCGTAATCTATAACTTCTATGGAGTAAATTCTTTCTCATTTTGACAAGAAGGATAAAAATCTTCTGCATAAGTATCATCCTCTAGCTGCCCGATGTCTGATATGTGAATGTGCTCTTTAATTATCCTTTGTGTTGTAACATCAACATCATTAGTATGTGCGCCTTTACTTTTACCTATGACACCTTGCTCTGTAATAACTGCAAGTGTAGTTTTCTTTGTTTCAGCTTTGGACTTTAGGATTTTAGTCATTTGAAGTTTACCTTGTAAGATATGCATTTCTCTTCTTTGCATCAAAAATTTATTTGCATGTTCTTTCATCATATCTTCAATCTCTTTTACAGATAAATTTGGCATTGCCAAAATTAATGATCTCTCTCTCATTTTCTTCTCGATGTGTAAGGCATATGTCCACCATGCTGAGACTTTATCCTATAATTCCTTGGGAATATAATTTGCAAATTCGACTAGTAATCTAAATTTGATCATCATGCTGATGATAACTTCTTCCAGTTTGTCCTAATCTTTGGTTTCCATACATAGCTATTTATTTTAGGGTGACCCAGTCCTCCATTTTCTTTTATCTCCTTTACAATCTCATTAATTGATTGTTCTTTATTTACATCTATTTTAAACTTATTACTATCCTCATCATCAAAATCTATATTGTCCTTACCTCTTATCAATTTCCTTCTCTTTTTAGGTACCTCAGCAAAAACTTGAGTACCTCTCTTTTTTTATATTTCTTGGTCGGTGTAGGCCTGGTTATCTTTGCAACTCCACATTTCAGAGGTGGGGAAAAACCTATAGAGGATCTTGTCCTTTCCCATGTAGGAGTTTCTTCTTGTTTCCTTAACTGGTTTTTCTTGTACGTCCTTGTCTAACTCGGTCTCTTCATCATTTTCACTATTACTGATCAACAATTATTCCTTGGTTTCCTCTTCAACCGGCTTCTCTGCTTCTTCACCAAATTATTTTTGTAGTGTAACCATCATTTTCTTTGACTTTCTTCCCACTTTTACTTTGACAAAATCCATTTTTATTCTTTGTTTTACCTCCTCATAGGTGCCAAATCTTGTTGTATTCTTATCCTTAGGCTCTGCCAAAAGTGCCTTTATTTACTTATTTTCTCAATCAATGTCAAGTTCATAGCCCATTGGTGGCAACCATGCATTCCTTAATTCAACTGCCTTTATGAGAGTGGAGTCAGTGTCCACTAGGAAATAAAGTTCATCCTTAAATTTATCTACCAATTGTGTAGGTATTTTTCTCCTCTTGTACATTCTCTCCTTAAATTTTCCAAAATAATCATCCATGACTGGTTCAAATTTTTGTCCTAGACTATCTATGTAATCACCAATTTTCATGATAATAAGTTTATTTACATCCCATTAAACATCACCGATTGATGGAAATTAATTTTGCAAGTAAAAAAATATACATACTAGTAGTGATCCGAACTTGCAGGTGTTGGACTTAGCAACTCATATTGTCCTCATATTTTCTTCCAATTGCCTCATCATTAACTTGGCCAGGTCTAGTTGAAGTCCTTTCTTCATAATTTTATATGCAATACTAATAGCATCACAAGGAACATTGTTTGGTCTGCTAGATTGGAAAACCTTGTAGGAAACCACATATGCTCCAAATCTAGTCTCAGGATAATCAATGGTATTGATCTACATACCTCTGCCATCCCACTTGGCTCCAGTTAGCTTCTCTATTTCATTCTTTGGTGGGTACCTTGGGGCTTTAGCTTTATCACACACTAGGTAACCGGTGACCATGTCAGTGATGTCCTTGGTAATCTTTACCAGTTCATCTAGCCACATTTTTTCCTCGTTTACTTGGCTAAGTACTATCTTGATCCACTTAGTTTTGAATACCTTCAGGAAGTGAAGGGCATTTGTTAAACCTTTGAATTCTAGATTTTTATGTTTATCCTTTAGTTTCCCATCCACACATAACTCTTGGTAAGTGGATTACAACTCAAAATCACTAATTTCACTAATCTTGTAGTGAATGTAGGACCTGATATCTTTCACCAACAAAACCCTAGGTGGTATGCATGAGAACATGCCTTTCTCATCGATCTATGATGTGACCTCAGGCATAGTTTGTAATTAGGTTCTTGATAATTTTTTATTTTGATCAATGTAACCTTCTTCTTCTTATCGGCCTTAGATTGAGTGGTCTTTGAGGTAGATGCCATCTCTTATACAAATTAGGGCTTCATGAAAATTGTATTCAAATAGCTTAGTTTTCTTCAAAATTACTTGTATAGCTTCCAAACAGTCCATGAAATGCTTGAATCTTAGTAAATATCTTGGAATCTTGTTGATCAAATCTCACTCTTTTCACTCTGGTTTCGCTTTGGTTTCACAATGTGAAAAAATGAGTTGGCTCAACGTGTATTTATACCCAAAAACCTTTCTCGTCAAAAATATATTGCATTAAATTCTTCACCAACCATGACTCAGTTAATGATAAAATATTTGATTATCTCCTTCAGATACATTAGCTCGGTTAACACTACCAACGCTTGGTTGACTACACAACTCGGTTAACCTTACCATTTTCACCGACTAACAACTTCTTACTCAGTCAAGTTTTATTGACTATACTCATTTAAAGTTCAAAGCATATGAAAACCTAATGCATCTTAATTCATGTTGATTTTGTATTCATGCAATAGATATAAGGAAATCTTACATAAGATATAGCTAATTAAAATTAAGTTCCCATACTTGATTTTCTTAGGTAGAAGTGGTGAAATCACCTAATCCAAGGGATGAGGTGTCGCCGACTGTTGTGCTTGGTCCTACATTATCTTCAGTTGATCCTCTCCACATTTGACTCATCTGCCTTCTGATTCCATCAGTAATATTTTCATTCATATCAACATTTAGTTGTAGTGCTTGATCTCTGCAATCTTTACTCAAGTGACTAACCTTATGACAGTGCAGACATGTCATTCCATAATTTGTCCAATTTCTAGATTTTCCTCTCTAGTGTAAGCTCATACAATTTGAAGCAATATGACCATACCTACCACATGTTGTAAAATTAAATCGAGTGTTTTAATCCCAAGTGTAAGAATTACCTTGTCTTCTCAGGTTGATAGGTGTCATTTTTTCTTTTTGGTTTCCAAACTTGTTTGAACTATTCTTTGCGTGCTTGTGATGTGTGACCATGCTTGTTGCAAGTGCGATAGTTCTTTTCCATATAGTTCCTCCTAGGTGACTTGTTCAACTTTGATCTACACTCGTATGCTTTATGTCCATACTTGTTTCAATTGTAGCAATAACCATCAAATCTAGAAAAAGTATTAGGAGTACCTTTAACTTTACTTTTGTAGACATTTTCTGTGTGACCTAGTTTTCCATAGTGATAGCATAAGAGATTCTTTGGTCTTGGATTTTGATAGGCATTCCTTTGTTCTTCTTGACTTGATAACTCTCATTGCTTGGTATAACCTAGTCCAATGGTGTTGTCCAGTCTTCTTTGACTATTTAGGAATTCATCCATCCTTTTGGTACATTCCTCATTTTTCTTTATTATTTCATTGTGTTGTTGTTGCCTCTTTACTTCATTTTTTAGTCTTTCATTCTCTCCCCTTAATTCACCAATATCTTCCAATTTCTTCGCAAGCTCATTGTTTACTCAGTTGACTTCTTGACTCATGGAAACCATCTAATTGGAAATGTCAAAGTGATGCTTGGTTAACCTTAGTATTTCAGATTCTTTCTCTTCCAACTTTTCAGTTATTTATCTTCAGTCTTCAATAGCCATATTCCTTTCTTGTTCAGTTTGTCTTGTGTTGTTCATAACCTCAATCATTCTTACCATTTGAGTTTCTCATCCAATTTGCAGTGATTTCACTTGTTTGGTGAGGTGTTGATTCTTTTCAAAAAGATCTAAGATAGTTCCTTCACATGCATCAGATATACTTCTAGATCCTTTAGACAATTCTTCTATCTCTTCTTCTTGATACCGAGTCTCATTTAGCCGAAATGCTAATTCATTTCTTTTGTTCAATGACCCTCTCAAATTTTTCTTGACATCCTTAAGTTGTTCTGGGAGAATCTGCATCTCCAATTTCTAATTTTTAATTGTTTTGTCAATCTTATACCTTTCCATCTTTATGGATCTTTCATCTTCAGTGATTAAACTTATTCAACAAGAGAACTAACTCAAATACCAATTTTTGGGATTATGGAAAGGTGAGTTATTAAGAGGGGATGGGTGAATTAGTAACCCTAAATTTTTTTGATCTAAATCCTTAAGATGATGTATCTCATTAACCAAAAATCATGTTATCATTTCCATTCATTTAATATAACTAAAAATAAGAAATACTTTCTAATCTAACATGTAAACATTCATGAAACTTCATACACAATACACAAGTATTTTGGTATCACAGTAACCCTTGTTAGAAGGTAAAAATTATGGTGGGGATGACACGCACAAAGATTCACTACTGCAATAATAAAGTTTTCCTATTAGGGATACAATGTTGATCACTTCTAATGATCTTACCTTTTTTGAATTTCAAATCTAATTAGTACTTAACTAATATCACCTTACTGTGATAGATATTTTTTCTTAATACTTCTTGGTAGCCTTTAGTGTACTTTTAAATATAATCCTTGAATGCTATGTCAAAACCTTAATGTTAATCTCTATTGAGCATTTAAGGTTGTCATTAGTATCAAAGGATAATAAACAGGTCGGTCGGTTACTTATATTGAGACAGTCGGTAACTAGAAGTAAGACAAAGCAATCGGTAAAGCCTTTACACCGAGCATCACACAGTTAACCGAGCACTAGCGACACCGACACTAATGGTCAATAAACACTGAGCATCGCAATATACACCAAGTAGATTATACAGTGTTTACCGATGATCACAGAAAATGACATAGTAATCAGAAATGGCACATTATTCTATGCAGATAGTTACAACAGATCATAAAATGGTTTACCAAGATTGAGGAACATTTATTGTAAAAGACATTCATTAAATGCGATGATTATCTTATTTGTATTAGTTGATCTAGGTTATTTTGCACCGTAGATCTTAGGGTTATGATTATTTTTGTAACCTAATTTTTGCTAAGGTGGAAAAATAGAACACTATATATTTTGTTTGTTCACACCATTTTATGTGTGTTGGTGAACTAATATATATGAATCACGGAGCACTTGAAGAAATTGCCTATCTTCAAGACAATCATTTTACCGAGCAGAACAGAGTATAGAGGATATCAAATTGAGCAGAATAAGAGAAGGCTACCAAGCAGAATAGAGCAGAGAACCATCATAGATAAAGTGATATTTTGATGAGCATTTATAGATCTGTTTTAGACAATTGAGTTGTCAACTAGCAAATATATTACCTATTACTTTTTGACAATTGTGATAGAGTTTTTGATAAATCTCTTAACAGAGTAGACTTAACAGTTTTATGTAAATCTCTTAACCAAGTACACACTTCATTAGTGTTGTTAAATCCTATAACTAGGTAGATCTAGTTGATCTAATATGTTACTCCTAATAGGGTAAGATCACCAGAAGTGATCAAAACTTGTAGCCTTAATAGGCAAACCTTTTCTATCTGTAGTAGTGAAGAATTTGTGGGTGTCATCCCCACCGCAGTTTTTACCTTCTTACAAAGGTTTTTGCGTTACCAAAATACTTGTGTTATGTGATTATCATATTGATTTCATGTTGTTTACTTTCCTAAGTTAACTAGATGATTGATTTATGCAATTAGATTTAAGTTATTTTGATCGGTTATCACAATATTCAGTTATAGATCAGAAAGGTTTTACAAGTAAAGTTTTGAAGGCACTGATTCACCCCTCCCCTCTTAGTACCTATCTCTCCTAATTCCAATGCTTAACTTCACAGCCTTGTCTGATCTTCATATGTCTCCAATAAGAGGCTACTTTATGTGTCATGTGTCATAAACTAACATCTTCACAATTATTATATCATAAAGATTTGACCTAATTACGGTTATGGAATCATTTAGAAAATATTAGATCTATGATCCATATGAATGACCTAAATCATAACTGCATAGGGATCATCACCATTTCATAATTACATCTCCAATAAATCTTTGCCTTGATTTATGTAAACCATTTTCTAGCTCGGTATAAACCATTTGCCTTGTATTTTGTGCCATTCCATACATCTATGTCATTCATGTATTACTCAGTATATACTACATTCCTATTTCGGTAAAATACTATTTCTCAATAAATCTAAATGCTCTGTTATAACCGTACTTAGTTCTTGGTAATCATCTAGCTCAGTGTATGTGCCTGGTCAAGATTGTGCTTGGTTACCTTGTTATTTTGCTTGTACTCTACTCAGTTACTATACTTAGTGTGTTGATTGACTAGCCTATTTTCTTCCTTTACTGACTATATGTGTGACACTAATGACAACTTATTATGTAACACACACATGTTTACCAAGCATGTTTATTTTACCGAGACATGAATATATTATTTACCGAGAGTGATATAGGATCAACAAAGAAGTTTGGAATGGCACTAGAAACAAGGAAAATAGTTTATACCAAGATATAAAATGGTTTACATAAATCCAGGTAAAGATTTATTGGAGATGTAACAATTGATTGCTGATGATCCCTATGCAATTAATGATTTGGGTAATTCATATGGATCATTGATCTTATGTTTTCTAGATGATTCCATAACCCTAATTAGGTCAAATATTTTTGATATAAGAATTTTCAAGATGTCAGATTTTATGGTAAGACACATGAGAAGTAGCCACCTATAGGAGAGATCTGAAGATAATCAAGATGTCATATTTTATGGTAAGACACATGAGAATTAGCCGCCTATAGGAGAGATCTGAAGATAAGACAACATTATGATACATTAAAGTTTTGATAGAGTATTCAAGGATTACAATCCGAATTAGAGGCTATCGAGCAGTATTTGGAGAAAAAATCAATCACAAAGAGGTGACATCAATTAAGGGCTAAGAAAATCTAATATTCAACAAAGTAAGTTGCTACATCCAGATCAATTTACTGTTACTTTCTAACAATTATGGTAGAAAAATTAACAGAGTAGACCTAATCATATTTTGTAAATCTCTTAAATAAGTGCACACTTAACAGTGCTGCTAAAATCCTTTATCAAGGTAGATCTTAACAGGTCTTAAATATTACTTCTAACATGGTAAGATCATCAGAATTGATCAAAATTGTAAGCCATAACAAGAAAATTTATTATTTTAGTAGTGAAGCTTTGTGGGTTTCATGAATGAATCTTTGTGGGTGTATGAAGTTTCATGAATGTTTACTTATTAGATTAGAAGCATTTCATATTTCAGTTATGTTATGAATGAATGGAAATGATAATATGACAGTTGTTTAATGAAAGAGATTATTACAAGGATAAAGATCAAAAAGTTTTTAGGGTTACTGATTAACCCCTCCCCTCTCAATAACTCACCTTTTCATAATCCCAACACATATGAGTTGCATTAAAATAATATTATAGTTTAAAATTATTGAAAAACATGTTATTATAGATAAGTGAAGGCTTTAGAAAAATATTGTAAAGTTGTAGTGATTTTATTTAAGGTAAAAGATAGGAGCCTAAACTTGTGTTAATATAGAAAATATTTACATAATTATAAGTAACAATCATAGGAGATTGATAGAAATCTCTAATAGACATGTATACGAGCTAACAAAATAGATACAAATTAAATTGGGATTCCCTTGTTTCTTCACCCAACTTTCCTTTCAGCTTTGTAGTCCACTATCTATCGGTTCATTTCTCTCATGATACATCTCCATTGACACAAATGATAAAGACATAAATCCTCCTTTAGGAGATACAAGGGATTTCCTTGTTTCTTCACCCAACTTTCCTTTCATCTTATAGTACTTTTTCTTTCCATATAACAACTAATGAAATAGACACAAAATAAATTGGTACAATTAAAAAGATTAGTTACTATACCATGGAACTAAATAATAGCCCCATAGAAAAAAAAAACTTAAGATATTGGCTAGTACATGACCAAAAAATAGAAAAAGACAAATCTGTTAGGAACAACAGTCCACGAATATAACTGAGAGGGGGGGGGGGGGGTGAATCAGTTATATGACAGAATATTAAACTTTAAACTTTAAGTAGAAGAAATTCCAAACCAAATGATAACACAATAAATGCAAACACAACAACACAATATTTTTTTGTCAGGGAAGCCCTGTTAAAGGTAAAAACCCTTGTGGGAATTAGCACCCAATAATGATGTACTGAGAGTATAGTATCCTTGTTAGAAGATCTAGCCCTATTAGGAGCTGATTAAAGCATTATAGTACACATTCCTTGTTAGAGGACAATCCTTGTTAGGAGTCAAATAAAAAGGGGTTAGGCTCACTTCCCAAAGAAGGTTAAGTCCACCTTTAGAACTCACTGTTCGCAACACAAGTGTATATGAGGAAATACACAATCCTTGTGAGCTGTCTGATAGCAACTATCTTTGCTTGATCAGTTCCAATGAAGTACACAATCCTTTGCTTTACATTTAGTAGACATTGTTAGAATTTAATATTTCTTTGGTGTAAATATGTATTTAAAGGATAAACCAAGGTATCCTATTGTATTCATCCTCTAGTCCAAGTTGGAGGACATGTCATATTTGTAATTCCTTTATTAAGGAAAATAGATATTCCTCCTTATGAGGAATCATACACTTGTCTCACATAGTAGTGATATGTGGCATACATAGAAATGGGAGTTACAATGTAACTCCTTTCTCACATCTCTATTAAAAGAGACGGATCTCCTTCTCTCTACATACAAGAGATACTTCTTCTTCTTGAATACTATTGTATGAGCTAAGCTCTCACTCTCTCACTCTCTCTCTCATTCTTAGGCATTTTTTCCACATTCATTATATCATGGGGGTTTTTTTATGCTTTTCCCCTTCAAAATATTGTCTCCCTTGTTGCTTTCTCTTTGGTGAATGCTCCTAGCTTTGTGATTATTCATGGTAAATCTTCTTATTCCTTGCTCATTGCATTAAACAATTTCTTGTCTCTCTATATTTTTTTATTATTTTAACAGACACAAGCTCGCAGCTTCCACAATTCTCTTTCACATTCCATTCATATATCACATATATCTTTTCAAAGAAAAGATCTCATATATATAGCCTATTACATTGTACATGATCAGGTCAGCCAATTAGGCTTTCCTAATATACAAATTATTACATAACTCCTTGCTAAGATACACATGGTATCTAGAAAAATTATTAAAAAATTACATTACAATAATTAAGAACTGACATCCTTAATTTATGTTCGCCATACATAATACATGCTACATCTTTGTAGTCAACTTCCAAAAAGGTCTTCTCTGGAGCACATGCCACAGCTGATATCATCCTACTTTTGATGACTTTCATAGATCAACAAAAATTCCTCAATATGCTAACTGTCATCCCTTAATCTCACATACAGTGATTCTTCATCGCGTATAAGATATACTCAAAACACAGAGACTTACTCTATCAACTTACATTGTCATAGTCCAGTAACCAGTCTTCACTAAAACATCTATAACTCATCCAATATACAATATTACATCATGTGATCTTAGATATAAGATCACAACACCTTCCTATACATCCAACTAATTTCTCACATTCTGAAACATTCATAGGGTATTTGTACACAGTATTAACCAGTCTATTTTCCTCACATAAACATATGTTGACATTGGTGATAAAACATGAATGACAATAGTATGAATTCCAATTCCAACACCAAGATAACATAGTGATTGAAAATATTAAATGCATCAGTAATATCTAACAATCTCATTAGCAATATCCAACAATCTCCCCCTTTGGCATTGTTGTCAACATATGGGAAAATCCATCAACCCAAAGTTCTATCAACCAAAAGTTCTGTCACCAATCAGTACTTTCTCATTTCAGCTTCACATAGTGTCTCTCCATACAATCTCCCCATACAGTAGGGATTTTATCTTAGAATCTCTCCCCCTTTGACAATAATGGAAAAGGGTGCCATAAGTCATCAACTATTCTTCTATTTTTCCTTCATCAACTAGGTGTTGAATCACCCAAATGTATTTTGTAAGCTTCCATACGATCACTCCCCTTGAGGAGTAGATCTATACATCAAGTCCAAAATAAGATAGAGCTCTGAAGACTTCTGGACTGATGCATCCTTGCATCATTTAGCTCTAACTAGGAGGGTCATGCACCCCAAGCATACCTCTGAGATACTCAAAGGCATCTTTTGGCAATGGCTTTGCAAAGATGTCTACAATCTGTTCTTTTGTGCTAATGTATTCCAACCTTATTTATTTCTCTACCACCTTATCTCTCAAGAAGTGATACTTGATAGCAATATGCTTAGTTTTAGAATGCATCACTGGATTCTTTGACATATTCACTGTACTGGTGTTATCACAATGGATAACCATTGGTTCAACAAAATTTATCCCAATATATTTCAGCATTTGTTTCATCCAAATAATTTGAGTGCAATTAATAGAAATAGAAACATACTCTAATTCAACAATAGATTGAGCTATACAATCTTTCTTTTTACTTAACCAAGAAATCAACTTTTTCCCAAGGAAAAATGCACCTCCACTAGTACTCTTCATGTCATCAATGTTTCCTACCCAATCCAAATTAGTATAAGCATGAAGTTCAAAATCATCATTTTTACCATACCATAAGCCATATTCCATCATTCCTTTCATATATCTAAATATCCTTGTTACAATAGCCATGTGTGTCTCTTTAGGATCTGCCTGATATCTAGCCATAATCCTGACAACATTAGCAATATCCGATCTAGAGTGAGTCAGATATTGTAATCCTCCAACCATTGATCTATACTTGGTTTGAAAAACACTCTTGGTCTTGTCATTATTTTTTAATTTATGACCAGTCACCATAGGTGTACCAACAGGTTTTCAATCCTCCATTCCAAACTTTTTCAACATCTCTTTAAGGTACTTAGTTTGAGAAATAAAAATGCAATTCTTGCTCTAATTTATTTGCAGTCCTATAAAGAATTTCATCTCCCCTATCATGGACATCTCAAATTCATTCTCCATTTCTTTAGAAAACTTCTAACACATCTCATCATTGCCTCAAAAAATAATATCATCAACAAAAACTTCTATTATCAAAATTCCATCTTGACTAGTTCTCAAATATAAATAATTGTCAGCATTACCTTTTCTGAATCCAAGTCGAAGTAAGTACTTATCTAACCTTGCATACCAAGCCCTTGTTTCTTGCTTCAGTCCATACAATGCCTTCTTCAACTTGCATACCATGTTTTCATTTTCTGTCAGAAGAAATCCATCAGGTTGTTCTATGTATACCTCTTCAAGATTACCATTTAGAAATGAAGATTTCACATCCATCTGATATACCTTAGAGTCTTTGTGTGTAGCATAGGCCAGAAATAATCTCACATCTTCTATCCTAGAAATAGGAGAAAATGTCTCCTCAAAATCTACACCTTCTTGTTGTGAATAGCATTTTCATACCAATCTTGCCTTATTTCTTACAACAATTCCCTCTTCATTCATTTTGTTTTTGAAAACCCACTTAGTTCCTATTACATTTTTGTCTTTAGGTCTAGGAACCAATTCCCAAGTGTTATTTATCTTTATCTGATATAATTCTTCTTGCATAGCTTTAATCCAAGATTTATCTCCACAAGCTTCATCAATAGTCGTTGGTTCAACTTGAGAAATTAAACAAACTTCTTCTCTTATTTGTGATCTAGTCTTTATTCCTTGACTTTCATTACCAATAATTTGATTTTCAAGATGATCTTTCTTAACATACCTCGGAGTCTTAGTAGTCTCAGTAGCCTCATTTGTGTCATCATCACAAATCTCATTTTCACATTCAGTTTCAATATCTTCTTCTTCTTTTGCAAGAGCAGCCTCCTTGATCTCTTAATTTTGAATACAGTCATACATTCTCTCTTGGATCTGAAACTTCTCATCTATCGTTACATTGTTACTTTCAATCATCTTTCTCAATCTCAAATTAAAATATTACATTTTTAAGCCTTTCTTTAGTGTAATAACCAATACAAATTCCTTCATAACTTCTAGCATCAACATTTCCTATTTCATCATCCCTTTTGATATAGAATTTACTACCAAATATTTTGAAATATTTTACAGTAGGAGTATGATCAAACCATAGTTCATAAGGAGTTGTATTTGTACCTTCTCTGATTTGAAATATGTTCAAGGTGTACACTATTGTCCCAACAACGTCTCTCCAATGCACATGAGATACATTCCCTTCAAGCAACATTGTCCTAGTAGCATTCAGTATTGTTCTATTCCTTTGCTCTGCTATCCCATTCTGTTGTGGAGTCCTAGGAGCAGATGTCTGCCTTTGTATTTCATGCTCTTTGCAATATGAATTGAATATATCTTAAGTAAAATCTCCACCTCTGTCTGATCTTAGGCATTTTATATTTAGACCTGATTCATTCTCTACTTTTTCTTTGAATATCTTGAATTTATCAAATGCTTTTGATTTCTCTTTTAAGTAAGTAACCCACATCATTCTAGAAAAGTCATCAACAAAAAGTATAAAATACCTTTCACCATAGTATGATCTTGTCCTTGTAGGTCCACATAGGTCTGTATGTACCAGATCCAACATTCCTTTTGTTGTATATGATTTACTTTTATAACTACTTCTAGCCTGCTTTCCCATAACACATTCTCTACACATAGTTTTGGATGGTTTGAAATTTTTTGGTAGGTCTCTTATTGCATTAGTCAAGCTTGCCTTCACAATGTTATCAAAATTAACATGACAAAACCTGTTGTGCCATAACCAACTGTCATCTACCTTCGCAACAAAACAAGAGGCTCTAGATGTATTTAATTCAAATACATTACCTCTAGATTTAGTACCGGTTGCAATAATTTTTCCTATCTTACTTCTGATAAAACACTTTCCATCAATGAATTGTAATTGAAACTCTTTGTCCATTAGCTTTCCAACACTCAACAAGTTATGCTTAAGTCCATCAACAAGTAATACATTATCAGTATTAGTCTTTCCATCCAAAGAAATAGATCCTACTCCTATGATAGGCTTAGGAACATTGTCTCTGTATCTTACAACACCACCATCATACTTGTCCAGTTTAACAAACTTGTTTCTATCTCCAGTCATATGATGTGATAACCACTGTCTATAACCCATTTAGATTTCTTATCAACATGTGATACTAAAGATTTTTCTTCATGTACTGGTTTTTCATCTTTAATAGCAATAAATCCAATCTCCTCATAATCACAATCATCATCATCATAAATACCTTCACTAGCATAATAACATTCCATATCTTTTGAATACTTAGACTTGAAAAACTTAGGCTTGTGCTTAGGAACTCTTGTAAGACATCTAAATGAAAAGTGACCTATCTTATTGCATGAAAAACATTTCAAAGGTAACTTTCCTTTAAATTTACCCTTACCTCTCTTTTCTCTTCTAGCGATTAGTGCAACAAGTTCATCTAGCTTTATTTCTTCTTCTTGTATCTATTCCCATTCCTCATCATACTCAACAAGCTCTTCTTTTATGTTCTCATTGCTGGTGCTTGGTAATGCAAACACAATCCTTCTGTGTGTAGATGCTTTGAATGTTGTTTCAACTTTAGATATAGAATCTCCCATTTCTACAGCCTCAAAAGTAGTTAGCTTTGCAATCAACATTTCTCTGCTAAAGTTTGGAATTAGGGGTATGATTTCTTCTATAGTCCAAGCTTTGGTCTTATATACTGGTGTCAATGATATAAGGATCTTCACAATGGCTTCTTCCTCTTCATTAGTACCTCAAAAATTTCTGATTCAAATCACAACCTCTGTAACCCTTTGTACACAAGCCCTAATGCTTTCATCATCCTTCATTTGTAGCTTCTCCATCCTTTTTTCTAGTTCTCTAACTTTTCTTTCTTGGTAAACTTGTCTCCTTTATACAATGCTTCTAATCTTACCCAAATCTTGTGTGCCGAATCTAGATCTTTATCTTCAGTAAATTCTCCTTCAGAGAGTGCATTGATCAGTGCTTCCCTTGCGACCATGTTATATGAAAATGTCTTCTTCTCATTATCAAAAGCCTTGTCCAATTCATCCTCGGCCTTAATGTTTACTTGATTATTTTTAATCATCCAATAGTCAATACAAAAATATAGCAAGTGAGTTCACATCTTGTTCTTCCAACTGTCAAATTTTTCAGGATCAAATTTTGGACTATCCTTCCTATAGAATGCCATCTCCAAGATCACCTCAAGTTGTTAAGATTTCTCTCCAAGGACCAGTAGCTCTGATACCAATTGTTAGGAATAAAAGTCCACCAAATATAATTGAGAGGAGGGTTGAATCATTTATATGACAGAATATTAAACTTTAAACTTTAAGTAGCAGCAATTCCAAATCAAATGATAACACAAAAAATGTTAGGAATAGTCCTAAGAGATAACTGAGAGAGGGGGGGGGGGGGGTGAATTAGTTATCTACAAGATTCAATTCTTTATCTAATTAAGTATAGAAGAACATTAAGCACATACACAATGAAATAACACTTAAACACAACACCACAATTTTGGTTACGGGGAAACTCAAATAGGTAAAAACCCTGGTGGGAATTAGCACCCACTATAAACTGCACTAGTGTATAATGATCCCTATTAGAAGATCTTACAACCCTATTAGGAGTTGATCTTTAAAATGCATTAAGTATAGTGACCTAGTCAAGGGTTAGACCCTATTAGAATTCTTTTACAAATAACCCTATTAGGGGTGTGGACTCACTGTCCAAGAGCTCACTGCTCAAATGAAGAAGGTTGCAACCTCCTGGATAACAGATATGCACTATATCTAGATTTAGGTGAAATACAAGTTAGACCTTCTATCTTGATCAGTTCCAATGGATAGCACACTCAATCTTCTTTGTCACATAGACCTTTTGTTGATGGCACACTACTTTGCACTTATTGCTTTGCTCTTTTCTTCACTTCATTTTATCTCTCTGCCATACTTACCAATCACAACTAACTGGTTAAATATATCTTTCTCCTTAATCAAGTCAGATTGTTAGAACCTTCTTGAAATCATATTAGAGAAATAATAAAACTCTCCAACAACATCTCCAATGGCTATATCAACCACACAACACCAAACTAACCACGCAACTCCATATGAGTAGACGCGATGCTTCACATTGTGGGCTCTACCAAATCAACTGAATCTTTACTCTCAAAATGAATTACAATCTATGCTCTTAACTAAACATTATTAACTCTTATCCAAACACAATACCAAGCACACATATCATAATGATAAGCGCAACTTCTACGACAACATCAACAATGTCAGCTCCAGCAGATAAACTTAGGAAACTGTAATTGTCAACTGGAAACATTATAACTCAACCTGTACTGCACAAATGTCTCTGCATCCATGAACATAGCATCACGAACCTATATCCAACACAAATATAAACATGCAAGGCTCCATCACAACCATACTGTAAATCACATACATAACTCTTGCTGGGACCTGTCAGGAACACTACTGAAACAAACAACTGTATAACTGTCTTCACTCAGAATCAACCTCTATGCTTATGATATCATGTTGATAACATATCTAGGCAACATATGCTCAAGGCTTTCTCCACAAGGCTTCCATGCATGCTTCTTACCATATGTTTTCATCAATCACAAACATACAATCAACATTGGCTTGCTGGAAAATCTCCAACAGTAAATGCCAACACAACAATACAATATTTTGTTGTTGGGGAAACCCTGTTAAAGGTAAAAACCATGGTGGTAATTAGCACCCACTAATGATGTACTAAGAGTATAGTATCCTAGTTATAAGATCTAGCCATGTTAGGAGATGATTAAAGCATTATAGTACATAGTCCTTGTTAGAGGAAAGACCCTGTTAGGAGTCAAAGAAAAAGGGGTTAGGCTCACTACCCAAAGAAGGTTAAGTCCACCTTTAGAACTCATAGTTCACAACACAAGTGTATATGAGGAAATACACAATCCTTGTGAACTGTCTGACAACAACTATCTTTGCTTGACCAGTTCCAATGAAGTACACAATCCTCTACTTTACATTCAACAGACACAAGCTTGCAGCTTCCACAATTCTCTTTCACATTTCATTCATATATCACATCTGTCTTTTCAAAGAAAAGATCTCACATATATACCCTATTACATTCTACATGATGTTGGCCAATTAGGCTTTCCTAATATACAAATTATTACATAACTCCTTGCTAAGATACACACGGTATCTAAAAAAATTATACAATAATTAAGGACCCACATTCTTAATTCATGTTCACCATACGTAATACATGCTACATCTCTATAGTCAGCTTCCAAAAAAGTCTTCTCCAGAACACATGCCATGGCTGACATGATCCTACTTTTCGTGACTTGCACAGACCAATGAACATTCCTCAATATGCTAACTATCATCCCTTAAGCTCACATACACTGATTCTTAATTGCATGTATGATATACTCAAAACATAGAGACTTACTCTGTCAACTTCCACTATCATAGTCCAGTAACCAATCTTCACCGAAACATCTGTAACTCATCCAATATACAGTATTACATCATGCAATCTTAGAGATAAGATCACACCACCTTCCTGTACATCCAACTGACTTCGTATATTCTGAAACATCTGTACGGTATCTATACATAGTAATAACCAGTCTATTTTCCTCATAGAAACATATGTTGACATCAGTGACAAAACATAAATGACAATAGTATGAATGCAAATTCCAATACCAAGATAACATAGTGATTGAACATATTAAATGCATCAGCAATATCCAACAATCTCATCATAAAGATCCAACAAAAACCTCCATTAAAAGATACATGGATTCTCTATATTCTTATGCTCTAGGATTGGGTCCTCCTTAATAGTGAGTGTTAATAGAGATGTTTCATGAGGGCGATGAACCAAAAAACAATAGACTACAAATAACATCTTCATGAAGTGGCTAGTAACCTATGGGGTGATCACATTAGTATAGAGTGCCAATTCCATTTCAAACCTATTGAAACTATCAAGATCTAAACTAATCTTCAAAGCATCATGAAATTTTGAAAAATTTGGTTTCTCCTCAAGGTACTAGAGGATAAAGAGGCCACCAACCCAAGAATTTCCCTTAAAGAGATAATACAACTAGACAACTTCCTCCAATGTTTGACCATAAATATACTCATCCCTTGCAAATTGAGAAGCCGAATTGATCAAAGAGTCCATAATCTTGAATTAGATCATAATAATTGGACAATAAGATGCTCAATACCAAAGATGGGAACACATCTCTTGGAGAATTTCTATTATTAGCATACAAAATCTTAATGTTTGTTCATTGAAGGGAAATGCCACCAACAAGTTTCAAAATGAATCTGTCTTCCTATTGTAAGATGATGTAGCTTAAAGCTTATGAAGGATATATAAGCTAAAATGAGTACCAATTTGTATGAAAACTAACACACAAAGTATTCCCCATAATAAGATATCATATGGAAACATGTGTGATCTAGAATCTTGTAAATCAATATTCATCTGAATCATGCCACTTTGATTGAAGAAACATAAGTAACCTGCGAGGAAAAATGTGTCATACATTCAAAAAATAGAAGGATTAGTACAAAAATATTACTTGCCCCCACTAAGTTATCCATTTTGACTATTTCCTATTTTTCCACTAGTCCAAACTTTGGTAAAACAAAAAACTCATTTGAGATCTATGGAAAGTTAAGAAATTTTGAAAATGAGAATAATTGTCTCCCTGATGCACCAACTCAACACTGATATTTTCCAGCTTGTTAGTCATTTGGTTTGCTTCTCTAAAACAATGACCCACTTTAAAATCTGAAATTTTAATAAAAAGTTCCAAATTTCTAGAAAACATAACTCAATTGCCAATTTTACACCTTTTTTAAAATTAAAACATTAATAATAAACTAAGAATCCCCTTCTAAATGAATATTGTCTACCTAATGACTCAGAGTTAGCCTTATACCATTAAGAAGAGCTTGTGCTTCTGCAATTTAATTAGAACCTATAGGAAGCTTGGATGACATGGCTACAATGAATTTATTATTATGATTCAAAATGACACAACCTACTCTTGAATCACTGGAGTTCCCTCTCAATGAACCATCAAAGTCAATTTTTGTAAATTTTAATTTCTAAAGGATGTCATTTAATACCTTCCCTGAAATACTTTTTGGGGGGCATTGTGTAAGAAGTTTCCCTTAAAGGGTAGAGTTATTTGAGGCCATAAAATTGTTACACTTGAATTTGAAGACATAAATAGAGAGGATAATTTTTTGTGTCTAGTTGTGTAGGCTCTAACATTCTCTAAAATATAACTCTCAAACTTCTCTATCACTCTATGCATTGATTTGAACTTCTTTCAAAAAATTATGGTTGTTCCTCTCTCACTATACACTCTATAATAAAATTGGTGGGGACACTCTCCATATTATTGCAAAGAAAGAGTCCTAATGGAAAAGAAGGCATTCTTTAAGAAGGGAGTAAATCAACTCTAGAAAAGGAGCTAACAAATTTAATTTGTTTTCTAACTATTTCCAACAAGTCTAAGAAAAGGGACAATACAAAAGGAGTTGATCTATTGTTTCTATAACTTGGTTACACAAAACAAAATTAAATTCTTGAGCAATGCCAAGTTGAGTGAGCCTTGAACTCGTTAGAATTTTATTGTAAAGTTGTAATGAAATTGAATCCAATTCAAAACCTATCATGTTAAACATACTTCACAAATGATATTGTAGATGCTAATTTTCTCCATAATTGTAGTTCACTATGATTTACATTTTTTTTTCCTTGATAATGGGCCAAAGTTGTGTAACATGGGGCTCGAGCACACTTGAATCCAATACCTCTCATATGGGAGGCTCATAGCTTACCAATACACTACATGGTCATACATCACTATGATGTACAATTACTCTATATATCACTAACAAGTTTGTAGAATTTTATTTTAGGATTGCATTCAAAGAAGTGAAGATTTTGTAGCATGCTAAGTTTTTTTGAAACTAAAAACATTTTTGTGTGAATAATATTTCCCTCAAATAGTTTTGGTAATGAGAAATAAGTTATGGTTCTCTCCCATATGTGTATATAATAATATTATGATGTTGTTTATATTTCAATTTAACTTGGGTTTTTATTTGGAAAATAATTCAAGCTATAGAAATGTTCATTTCATCTCTTAGTAAGATATTTATAAAATATCTTTATGATTACGTACCCTATACTAAGATTTAGTATGACAAGCTTTTAAGATTATTTTATATAATATTGATAGTGTTTACATTTTTGCAGAGTTGATGCTTATAGGATTTATTTCTCTATTCCTCACTGCTTTTCAAGGATCCATAAATCGTATTTGCATTTCAAAACATAGTACCAGACTATTATTGCCATGTGAAAATAACATGGAAGAAGATATTTCTATAGAGAGACTTGCTTTGAAGGTTGGACACTGTGAAAAAATGGTAAAGTACATTCTTTTTTCTTTCCAAATATTTTTACAACATTAATTCATATTTGTAAAAGAAATGGAACTATATGTATAATATTCAAAAATTAATATAACATAGTGAGATAATTAAAAGGCCATGAATAATGAATCTTATCAAATTTTAAGATATAAAAAACATTGTATTGGGCTCACTAATTCTAAAACCATTAAATGATTTATAAATTATACACTAAAAATTTACAAAAGAGAGAAAAATCAGGTGTATTTATCTTAGATTGTGAATTTGTCAATATAATTGATATGACATTATAGAAATAAGAGGGTGATAAAAGGGCATCAACAATTACATATTTTAGGATAAGTTGTTATTAATGAAAAATCAAAAGCCTCATTTAGATCATGAAATTCTCAATAGGTCTCATATTATTGAAGGGGACACTCAAACAGTGTTGAAGAAAATGAGGTGTTGAGAAGGGAAGGGGTTGAACTAAAACAAATAAAAACATAACAATTCTACCACATTTTTAGTAATTATTTATTAATTCAACTAACCATTAGCAAAAGATATGTCAGTAATAACACATACACATGTGTTGTTCCCTGTCTCGAGTCATCAAAGGTCAAAGTCTTTCATTTTTGTTTTGTTAGTTTTTGTCATTTTTAAAGTTAGCTTAAATTCACATTGTTTGCAAATTCGAGAATTTTTCACCCCCTTGCAAGTTATTTATTTAAAAACTTTCAAATAAAAAGTGGGGCCTAAATTCTTGGTCTACAGAAGATGTGAGCATTTAAAGCATAAGTGGTCAAGACATTTAGTCCCAATTACAAGTGTTAGTGCAATAATTACTAACAAACTTGATTCCTAATTGATTTATAACTCTTCCCTCTTAACATTATAGGTCTCTTAACGTTATAAATTATTTTTACCTGCAATTGCATTTGAAACTTATGTGCGAAGTGTTGGGGTTTTATTCACCTTATTTTTACTTTGGAGCTTCATTTGAAGTTTGAATTTCTTGTTAGAATAACTGAGAGGGGGGTGAATCAGTTATCCAGTGTCCCAAAACAAAATGTATAATTCAAAACAACTTCTCTAATTTTTGCTCGTTGGTAAGCAATAATAACTCTCACTTTCTGTGCTTTTACCGATTACCAGTCTAATACTTATAACAATTTACTGATCAAATCTAACATGTAACATGCAAAGTATGATAACAAACAAATATCACAATCAACACATAACACTAGAGATTTAATGTGGAAACCCTGTAAAGGGAAAAACCACCTGGGATCGGCAACCCAAAATTGTTCACTCTTCTGAAGTGAGGTCGGTTAAGACCCAACCTTGTTAAAGGTTACAAACACACTGTCAGGTGTGACCTTGTTAGAGGATTTTAGACTAGAAGTTATCATCCAACCAGCATTCACTATGGGTTGAAAGGATAACAATGTTCATTCTATGAATGATACATCATAAGACTTTCAGAGTCCACTTGGTTAAGAGATTTAGACTGTATACAATGGTTAAATATGTAACAGTAAAATGACCTGCCTTAATACAACTTCAATTGTAGATTACAGATCAATATTTAGTCCATACTAATCCTTCTGATCAATAATTCACTTTAGATTCAATACTATATCAACTTACTGTCCGTCGGTAATAGCTCTCTATAGCTCGGTAATTGTTCTGCAGCTCAGTTCTCACTAACCAGTATGATCAAAATGCATGAAACCTTGTTCACAGGAAATTCTTGCAGCTTCTTCTTTTTAGCTCCTTCATAAAGAAATTTTGTTCTCTTATATAGACAAGTAAATCATTTTCTTCTCCACCATCAGATTTTTCCGCTTAACCTCATTCAACAATTTTTCCGCTTAAAACTTTCTCAGTACTTGTGTCAATAACACATTTCAATATTCTCCATTAGATCTTCCTTGAATTTTGTCAACCGTCAATCTTTGTAACAAACATTATCTATTACCTCGATGTTATACTCTTGCCATCTCATCAATCTTATTGGCTAAACTAATCATTTAATTCATTCTGTTCCGCTCGGTTAACAAAGAATGTGTCGGTGAACACTTCTCGGTTAATACTACGATTGGTATACACTACACTCCATCGGTGTATACTAAAAATGCTTCATTTACTGACAACATTGCTTTGTGTCTTTCAGCTCTATACTTCATTATAGATGAATACAACATAATAAAGTCAATATCATCAAGTCATAGACTCATCAATAAGTTACTCAATGTGTTCCTTATCCTCATCTATCATGTGCATCTTTCCTCATGTAGATTTCTCTGTTCTTCATTTCTTTTCCACTTTTCTTCAGATGTCTCGGTGTAGTAACTTACAAGATAAGTGTTGTCAAACTAGTTGACATCAATGACAACATAATACTGATTTAATCATATTCCATATCTAATCAGCAACTTCTCAGTGATCTTGCAATCATAGATCCTTCAATCAGATTCCAAATTAGTTGTAGTCCAACATTTCTTTCATCACTTTTATACTCTAATTAGAGTTTGTTTCATGTTGCTTTTATTGTTAGACTCTGATCTTTTCCATGATTTATGTTCTTCACTTATTCATGAAGTTATTTTTGGGATCAAGATTTTGTTTTTGTTTCATGCCCTAGTTTTTTCAATGTTTGGTGTTCCTTTCCTTTGGGTCTTGTATATGTCTTTCCAAGATTGAGATTTTAAGCCTCAAAAACACGTGTAATAAATATGTTTCATCATTTACATACATTATCCAAAGAGAGTGTGATCCCGTCTTTGATAAATCTTGAGGGTTGAGTGCCAAACCCTCAACACTATATATGGGTGTTCAAGTCCTATCCTTGATCTAGGATTATTAATTAATCTTGATTTGTAAAAAAAATATTTTGTTTATTTGATACTCTTTGATCGCAGTGCAGTCTGAATAATCATAGAAATGATTGAGTCATAAAATTTATCTGTAGTTTCTTCAAACATACTAAGTTAATATGTTATATTATGTTATGTTGTTTTTGTATCTGTATCTAAAAGTGCAAACCGTGGGACACCCCCAATTTAGTTCATTTCTTCTCCCCAGACTAGTTCAGAGCGGCTATAACTACCTATATATATACCCATACCTAAGTATACCTATTGATTTCACCTTCCTTTTTCCATCTTCACTCTTATCTAACTCTTACATAAATCTTATCTTCCTAGTTTGAAATAAAGACTAATAGATCACACAAGTACACAAAGGGATTATCAATTTGACATATGATAAATCAATAATAATAATTGAGAATCATATGCAAGGCATACAAATCAAATGAATTCTTTGTTAGATCCTTTTGAAAATATACAAGTTCAAAAACCCTTAGGTAAAAAGTGTGAACATTAAAGTTCTCAAAAATATTATCTACAAAATTCTCCTGATTTTTCCCTCTGTAAGAGTCTCCCCCCTTTACAATAGAAATAGCCATGTATTTATAGGATTCTTTATATAACCACCTTCTAACTACCCAACACCTACTTTCTAATTACCTTTTTGAAATAAAATAATTTAAAAAATAATAAGCCTTATTTGGTTAGGATTTCCATTACTTTTGTGCACCTAAGACTCATTTCTTAACTTTAGTTACAATAAGTGACATAAATCAATTTTTTATAAAAAGATAATTAGAAACTTGCAACTTTGAAGAAAGACCAAATTATTGAATTTGTTGAGGTAGCCCTTCCATCTTCATCTGCTTCATTTGTACTTGTACAATCATCTCACCATATAGTTGTTTTAGGAGATAAAACATATATTTTTCCATATCCTAGACTAAAGGAAAACTTTAAGGCTCTCCATAAGGATGGAAAGGATCAAGTGTTGCAAAATGCTATTATACTGATACCTTGATCATTAACACAAAGAAATATTCATTTACCAATAATTTGACCATGTCCACATTCTCTTTACTTCCATCTGCATTTGCTAAGAATCATGTTCTTTCATGAACATAATCATCCTTTGAATAATGGGAAGGCTTGTATGATGGTATAACCAAATCTCACACTCTTCTTTGATAGCATTGATTAGATTGAACCAATTTGTTATCTATAGAGCACCCACTATTGAAATAACCATATCCACAAGTCTTCTTTAGTGATACTCCCTTTTCTCATTACACTTATCATTTCACCATTTAAGACATTATGAATGTCATTTTTTGCAAGAATATGCTATGAAATATTGCAAAAAGCCATTAATGACTAACATCCAAGAACTAGAAAAACTTGAAGTATTAAAAAAAATTATAAGATGATAAAATTATCAATAGATATTTACCAATTATAGTGTGATAAGTTTGATTCATATGGCCAAGGTATCACGTATTTTTTTAATGGAAATATTTCTTCATGTATCATCTACAATTATCTATCATGTGACCATGACAAACCATTATCATTTTTCATTGGTAACCAAACATGCTTAGATGATATGTTACTCATTATCCAACTTCTTCATATGAAATCAATTCATTTGTAAATTCATCAAGGTATTCATTCTCTAGCATGTCATTCTTGTTGAAAACTTCTTATCAAAGATTCTGAGTAATTTATATTCAAATATGATATAGAGGTACCAAGAAAATGGTTGGATTCAATAATACACAATAAGCATTGACTCATTGACTAAAAGTGATAAACACTCAGAATTTATTGATATTTTGTAGGCTTAATATATTTCTTAGTGTGTGGTTTAAGGGAATCCCTTAGAAAAAATCTCTATGCAATCATTTTAATTTATGACTGGCATAATACACACTAAGGCACAAATTAAGCATGGAAAAAATTTAGTCAACTTCAAGAATTCAACAGTTTTAGCCTAGGATATAGTTGTTAGTATGTGTTGTCTGTTTAAGTCATTTGGTATTTTAATAGTAATGTTTATTGGGTCTTCAATATAACCAACACAAGCCAGAAGATGAACCATGGACCCCTAATGATCAACTAGATACATAATGAAACTCGTAAGATTAAAGTATGTACAACCTGTGTCCACTTACTGGTGTACAAAAAAAAACTTACAATGTTAAGATGCATTCAATGTTTCATTTATTCAAAAAAATTAAGATCTTGGAAAAATCCATCTTGCACACATTTTTCAATTGTTGGTGTAGTTAAATATTACTAATTACTCTTTACTTAAGTTTACATAGGATATGTACTACATAGTAGTTTTGTATTGAGACACCTAGAAGTTTGCATTTCATTTTAGCACATGGTGTAGGAGAATTTCCACTTTAGGTGTGAGATCCACCTATTGGAATGATTTTTAAGGTTTTCTGAGAATTACTTTTTCCAGTCTTGCCAACTTCCAAATCTAGTATGTATGTTAAATTTTTCATGAGTTTGCAAGAAATTATCCAGTCAAAATCTGAAATTCGAGTTCACCAGATAAAAAATACCCATATGTTCTTGCCTAGGTATTTTTGCCCTTAAAAGGGTTTCTATTTTTGCAAAAACCCTAAGCGTTCCCTATATCTTTATGTTTCCAAGTTACTTTTTGAGGGACTTAACAGGTCATATATGCACGTGGTCTTTGTTCATATTAATGTTCGCTGAATCTCATAATGAATTTGTTAAGTTTTCAAACATCCAACGATTCAACGACAAAGCCCTGCTTCTTTGTTATGATTACTCAATCTCTTAATCTCCAGATTTTAATTGATAGTTAGTGATTTGATCTGGAAATCCAACGATAATGCAATCTCAGTTTCTCATAATTTTTGGCAGTTTCCTCTAAACATCTCGCGACCCAATGCAACAGTTATCTCCCATTTGCTAGATGTAACAGTGAATTGATAAAATGTTCAGTGATTACGCAAGAGCCATAAATGAAAGTTAAGATCAGCGGTCAGTGTTCTATCTCGATATTTACTCTTTAATGAATAATGGATTTAGTGATCCAGTGAACAGAGTGTTCGCTCAATCTCCAAGACTCAAAAATTAAGTAGAAGATATTAAGCGATTCAACGATCAAAGATGAAATATTCTTTAGTCGCTTAATCTCCAAATACATAAGATAGTAGTCAAGATAAGATATTCAATGATTCGGTGAATAATAGGGTTTGCTTAATCTCATAAAGGTAATACTTAGAGGTTTTTTATTTGGCGATCTAGCGACAAAGGGAAAAGGTGATAAAGTTAATGGTTTTAGCATTCAACGAATGAGTGACTAAGGAATATCGCTTAATATTAAGATGATATGGTTAAGTCTTAAAGCATCCAACAATTTAGTGATAGCCATTGATAAAGATGATGATCAATGGTCAGTGTGTGATCTCAGAAAAGAACTGAGGTTAAGGATTTCATTCAGCCATTCAGAGATAACAGTGTTCACTGAGTCTCCTAATATAACTTGAGCTAGTATAATCTTTCAGAGATCATGAGAACACAATGGTCGCTAAATCTTGAGGTTAAAGTTGAGTTAAGATTTTCATTCGGAGATTACATGAATAGATTTTAGTCTCCAAATCTCATAATCTAACTAAATTTAAGAAGATATTAAGAGATTACGAGAATACACTTAGTCGCATAATCTCCAAATTAACTCAGGGGTTAGTAAAAATATTCAGAGAATGGGAGAAGTCTTCAATCGTTGGTTCTCTAGATAAAGATTGTGGTCAAGTTAAAAGTACTCAGGTTTAAAAGAAGCCTTTTTTCGTTGGTTCTCTGAATAAGTGATGGGTTAAGTGAAGGGTTATGAGAACATGCAAAGTCTTCAGTTGTTGAATCTTTAAATATAACCATGGTTGTTTTGATTTCCTCAAGGATTAGAGAATTCTCTCAGTCATGTGTTCTTTCAATACCAGTTGGGTTAAGGTGAAGACTTGGAGATTGTGTGAAGACCGTCGATGCTTTCCAAGATCAACAGTTGTCGCTGAATGTTGAAATATAACTTAAGTTAAAGGAAACATTTAGAGAACATAAGAAAGCCTTCACTCGCTGAATCTCTGAGAAAAACTAAGGTTAAAATAAAGATTGTGAGATTCGTAGAAAGCTCTCAATCGCTTGATCTTCGAATAAAGTGAAGTTAAAGCTAAAGACTTAAAGATTGTGTGAGGATTGTTGATGCAAATTAGATATGACGGTGGTCGTTAAATCTCCCATTGAAACCATGGGTAAAGAAAATGTTAAGAGATTATGCGAATGCTTTTAGTCACCAGATCTCCAAAGGAAACTAAAGTAAGAAAATAACTTGGAGATCATGAGAACACAACAATCGTTGAATCTCAAAAAAGAACTATGGTTAAGATAGGATATGTGAGACTTAGAGAAAGTTTTCAGTCGCTTGATCTCTAGATAAGAGATGAGTTAAGAAAATAGTTATGAGATGGCGCGAAGTCTTCAATCGCTCATTCTCAGAAGATAACCACAGTTAATATGAAAATCTCAAGATTAAGAGAAGCTTTCAGTCGCTTGATATCCAAATAACTCATGGTTAAGTTCACATTAATAAAAATAAAAAAGAGATGTTATTACATGGAAAGGTACTCTGCCAGGATGGAAAAAGTAACAAGCTCGGCCAATCAGATCATAATTGAGGGTTTTTGTTAGTACTTGAGGGTTTTTTGAATAATGACATAGTGATCATTCCTTTTTCTCTCTTTTCATTTTTTAATACAAACTGTCAACCTCATACATTACGGCTAGCTATTTTTCAAAATCGGTGTTACATGGAGTTGAATGCTAAGATGATTGGAGAAGATTGCAGTGATCTTGATAAATCCTATGCATTAAATGATTGATGTTATATTAATGAGACACTCTTGCATTTACACTTAACAGTCTTCAAAGAGCAATTGAAATTTTTTGAGCAATTGAAGTAAGTAAGTTGCAGAGAGAAGTTGTAGAGCCAAGTGTTTGTAAACAATTGCAAAAATGAGCCAGCCAAAAGCAAGTTGAGCCTCTTCTAGTAGGGAAATAAAATAACAAGGAGATGGGAAGAAGGGAAATGACATCATTCAAGCTCAAAGGATCTAATTAAGGATAGTCCAAACAGGCAGCTAAATACCCACAGCAGAATAACACAACAATATTTGCTTGAAAATAGATTTTCATTAACATGCCTGATTGTAATGCCTTCTGAGTTAGGACCAAATACATTCAATTAAAACTATAATTCTATAACCTCCTAGATAGTCTAGCTCTGAAACAGATCAACAACTGATGGAAACCCTAAGGCATATCTACCAAACATCTACCCAAACACCCCTTAAATACTAATCTTCAGCCACAAGTCGGTTAGAAGAAACAAATAATTCCTAAGCCAAGTTGGCTTCTACTACAAATAAATATTAAATGCAATAATAGATACCAACATTATATACATCAAGTCAGCCCAACAAACCTTCAAGAACTCCCGTCGATAAGCCAGAACTATCGAGCATCAGTAAAACAATCGAGCATGGTAGGAAACACTGAGAAAGCACGTTGAATGAGAACCACAAGTATCTCTGAGCACAAGTTCCACCGAGTGCCAAAGTTTACTGAGTTCCTTCAATGACTGAGTTTCCTTCTTCAAGCGATATTGTCAATTAAAGCTACAGTCGAGTACCACAAGACCACAATAACACACCACCATGCAGATTCACTGAGAACCCAAGAATGCCCCTACATCAAACACCCCAGGTTTGAAAACATGATCTCATATGCTAGAAGAACATCTTCCAGGATTCAGCACATAAACCCCAAACTGGTTCTTCACATACAAGTCCTCCAACTCTTCACTTTGCATACTCTTCCACTTCAGCTTTCTCTATCTCTTCAAGTCTTTCCTTGATAACACAGAGGTCTGTTCTCCATACTGATCATCAATTCCTTCAAGATTTGAGAACTCAACTTGGCTACCAATACTCAGGCTTCTCCTACCGAGTGTTGTATACATCAAAGGCATCAAGGAAAAATTCATGTCATCCTTCTCAATAGTAAACACATTCTTCACACAATCATACATAGCTCTGCAATCATATTGCCAAGGTCTACTGAGAAATATATGACAACTATTCATCTCCACAATATCACACAACACAAGATCCTTATAATGGCCAATCAGAACATCAACAAAGTACTCACTTCCAAAACATGAGTATCTTGCAACCAACCAATCCTATAAGGATAAGGATGTTTCATTCTCTTCAAACCAAGTTCCTAAACCATGTCCTTAGCATCAAGGTTATCAGTACTACCACTGTCAACAATAACACCAAAAAGTTTACCTCCAGACTTGCATCAAGTTCTGAACAAGTTACTCCTCTGACAAGGATCCACCTTTGTACCAAACAATATTTGCCTAACCAGCAAGTTCTCAGATTCAGGTTTATTCTGAATGTTCTTAGTTACCAAAACATTCCTATGATCACCAAACTTCTTCTATGTACACTCAAAAGAATGGTGTCCTTCTTCCCCACAATTATAACAAGTACCCTTAAAGATAACTTTACCCATCTTCTTCTTTGGTTCTACAGGTTTCAGTTCATCATTTGTAGTCACTTTATCCTTCATCGAGTGATCAATATTTTCCTTCCCTCAGGGATTACTATGTTGTTTCCTTTTCAACTTATCTTCTTCCTCCAGAGCATACTAATAAGCATCCTGAATAGAATCAATCTTCAACATACCAATCTCATCCTGAATATTGAATCTTAAACCATTCACATACTGAGCAACTTTTTCTTTACCAAGTTCTCTGTGTCCAGACTGAATAGTTAGCTTATATAACTCCTTGGTATAATCCTCCACAATCAAATATTTTTGCTTTAGATTCTACAACTTCTTAAACAAGTCAAGCTCATAGTCGGTAGGTATGAACTTAGCTTTCAACTTAGTCACCATCAATCTCCACTGATTGATCTTCATTTCACCTTCATCCTCTCTATCTCTTTGTAATTCCTTCCACCAAAGAGAAGCCTGTCCTTTCAACTCCGTCTGTGTAAACCTCACTCGAAGAGGATCTTCAATTTCCTCAAGCTCAAAGAAGTATTCTAATTCACCAATCCAATCAATCAAGCTCTCAAGTTTCAAAGTACCAGAGAAGTTAGAAACTTCCATTCGGTAACTACTACTTAACTGAGCTCCAGATCTCTACAATTGACTAGTTCTATCTTCACCAGATCTATCCCTATGATCAGCTCTATCATCACCACTAGATCCATCAACTTAAAAGTCGTCAGTAGCTTCCTCATAACCATCATCAATACCAAGATTCCTCAGCATACCAGCAACAATCCTCATAATCTCAGTGATCATGTCATTCTTCATAAATTCCATCTCTGATCTAAAATTAGATTTAACCTTCTCTGTAATCCTATATTCCATAGTATCATAGATATCCACAATTACTCTAGGGTCCAATCTTCTCAGAGGCATCCTTAAAGATAAGAAAAACCCTCTGTAAAAAAAGCCCTACACCAACCACCTTATGACAATCTTCGAGTTGTATGAAAGTCAGATCAGCTTGCCACCTTGCATGAACAACCAGGGAAAGATTTCACAAGTTTAGTACCATGGTTCTACAACTCAGATCATATGATCTCTTCACCAAAAAGATCAAACTCACAAGATCAACCCTCGCACATCAACCATCAAGATCAACCTTCACTCTGATACCACCTGACGTTGTTCAAGCTCAGAGGATCCAATTAAGGATAGTCCAAATAGGCAGCTAAATACCCATAATGAAATAACACAACAATATTTGCTTCAAAACATATTTTCATTAACATGCCTTGTTGTAAGGCCTTTCGGGTTATGGCCAAATACAATCAATTACAACTATAATTTTGCAACCTTCTAGCTAGTCCAGTTCTGAAATAGATCAGTAATTGATGGAAACCCTAAGGTAGATCTAAACTTGAGCTCGCAAGCCTCCAAGAAATCTCCTTATTTCCAAGTACAAACAGACCACTAGCTGTGCTATAAAAAACTTATCAGAAATCAATTTGATCTGCAAGACCTCACACGATCCAAAGAATGCTTCTCCTCAAAACTACTCTTTACCAAACATCTACCCAAACACCCCTCAAATACTAATCTTCAGCCACAAGTCAGCTGGAAGAAACAAATAATTCCTAAGCCAAGTCAGCTTCTACTACAAATAAATATTAAATGAAACAACAAATACCAACATTAAATACATCAAGTCAGCCCAAAAAATCTTCTAGAACTCTCGTCGGTAAGCCATAACTATTGAGCATTAGTAAAACAACCAAGCACACTAGGAAACACTGGGAAAGCATGTTGACCAAGCACCACAAGCATTGTCGAGTACAAGTTCCACCGAGCACCAGAGTTTACCGAGTTCCTTCAGTGACCGAGCTTCCTGCTTCAACCAAGACCATCAGTTAAAGCTACAGCCAAGTACCACAAGACCACAATAACACACCACCATGCAAATTCACCAGAGACCCAAGAATGCCCCTGCATCAGGCAAGATAAACTTTTATGAGGAATTCATCGAGTTGTTGCCAGGATCAAATCAGAATAAGAATGCAAATGATGAAGCCTTCATTGATGACATGGAAAATTGTAGGGATCCTGATATCCCTTATTGCTCTGGTTTTATGCTTTTTAATTACTTCTATATGAATCATGATAGGCCCATCCCCATCTATAATGCATGGGTTCTAGGCATGGAAAAATTAATAATCCCAGATGTTTTCATAGATGTTAACCTCATGTTTGAGTTAGCTAGAAATTATGATCCTATATCTAAAGTTATTAGGAAAGGTGATAAGTCTCCCTTAGTTACTCTTGATAGGGGATCCTTTATGAAAGCTTTTGACTTGTATGCCTCATCATCTACTGAGATAGATTTGAAATAGTCAAAAGAAAAATATGCAATCCATTTAGGGCTTGTGAAAAACCAAATGGCCAGGCATTTCCCTAGAAGTGGTAAATATATAGCCCCTCTCCCAGAATATATGAATTCTCCCTATGATTACAAGGCCCTAAATTTCTATATGAAGTATTTGGCATATGGGTTGTGTCGAGTCTTGGGGATAGATGGAGATGCTGAAAGATTGCACCTGATTTACTAATGATAATTATGGACATTCAGAATTCACATGTTAACACTAATTATGATTACATATAATATGTAATTGATAGGATACATGAGGGTTTATTGTGCATCAAGGAAAAGAATAAGCCTATCAGATTCTTGCACTATTATTTATTAATGCATTTAATTTTATATTTCAATATTGATAGCTTGGATGTGCATATGTTGAGGCCAAGAACAATGTTTGAGGGACATCCAAACCCAGTGCAATTATGGCTAAGAGTATGGAACTATACTTCCAATGAAAACAACTTTTGTGGCTTCAAGAATTGGATAGTTCACCCACTATTGGACCTGATGGGAACAAGCATTGTGAGACTCCTAGTCATTGTGATCAAACTCCTGAGACCTAAACAGTTCATCAGGAAATGGGACAAAGGCCATAATTGGGGAGATTTCTATCTAGGGCAGACTTTTACACTGATTAGGGTCTATGGCTACTCACAACCCCCTCATATGTTACCAAAGTATGTACCACCAAGGGTCGCCCTGTTAGAATTCATATGGCAGTTAATGTGGACTGATAAGGAGCACCTGACATCACATAGGAAAGGAACCTTTACTCCTCACCAGTTTAAACTAGGGATCTTTTTGGTTGGGAAAAGAACATTGCCACAAGTTAGCTTGTGGTTAAATCATTACAAGATGGATTTGGCTACATACAAGTATGCAGACCCAAAAGATTTCATAAGGAATGCTAGAATGTTTCTTATCCCAAATATTGGTACAATAAAAATCCATGAGGGATACCATGAAGAGGATATGATAAAAACATGTTAGATGAGGATGAGATAGGAAGAAAGATTACCAAATTCTATGACTTAGTGAATTTGGAAGCTCACCTTAAAAAGAAAGGAATTTCTTTTGGAGGATTCTTCCCAGAACTCCCATATCTAGCTAGAATTAACAAAATGGTAGAGATGCATGGCACTCTATCCAACCAGTTAGAAGAACAGCTAGAGGAGAAGCTAGATGTAAAAAAGGATTACTCCTCTGCTGATTATAAGGAGTACACTAATGAATCTTAGGAAGGAGATAGTCCACCTCAAGTCAATAAGCCCCCTTCCATTGATGAAGGTCAAGGTGCGCTTGAAAGAGAAGATAGATCTAAAACACCTTAGAAGAGGCTGATAATTGAGGAAGGTGAACCTTCTAAAAGGAAAAAATAAAAGAAAGAAGTTGACAAGATAAAGGCCTTAGTGCCTGGTGATAGATCCTACTATCACCATTTGAGGAAAAATATCAGAGAAGGAAAGAAGGTAGCCACACAAGAAGAAGTGGAATTACCCTTGTTGCTTGGAAAAGATGAGAGGAAAATCTACCAAGAGGAATTACTCAGTGATGATCAATTCATCAAGAGTGAGGAATTCAAAAATTTCCTTATATGGAGAAAGTAACAGGAAATTGCAAAGACGTTACCTGAAGGCAGTGATCTAGATGAGGAAACACTCAAGGCCTTATTAGACTATAATCCAGAATCTAAAAACTTTATTGTGGAAGAAGCAAGGGAAATGGTTAAAACCAGTGGCGTGCTCCTAGTGCTAGGTTGGGACCTTACATCAATTTTCATAATAGATCAAATCAAAAAGAATCCTGAGGGCAATTTGTCTTATGAAGCCCAAATACGAGACATGGTAAGAGGAAGTGGATATGATCCAAAATCCCAAGCCTTAGCAATGTGGTCCCTAGAACTAAGAACTCAAAAGCCATCTCCACTCAGCATAGAGGACAAAATGGAAGGAGACAAGATCATCTGGATTGTTCAGAACACCAATGATCTAGAAGTATCTAAGGTAGTAACTCACTTTGCACATCTAAATGAGGCTAAAACAACTCAATTATCAAATATATATGCCAAATTATTTGAAAATACAATAGCTATAGTGAATGACAGAGATCAAGGAATAATGAAAATCAAAGTCCTAGAGGATGAGATGGAAATTTAAAGGTCAAAATTGAAGAAGTTTCTAAAGAAACTCCTCCTCTAGCCCCACAGATAGAAGTTGCAGTCCAGTCAATGGTAGAGGTTCCTAGTGAGTCAATAGGGGATTCAGAAAAGAACAAGATAGAAGTAGTTCTCAAAGTACTCATTGATATCATGCAACATAGGTATGAGGAGATCAAAGGGAAAATGGACTCAGTCCACAAATCATATTCTATGTTGCAAGTAACAAATGACAACATTAAAGATGCAATGGCTACTCTAGAGCCACTTTTCAACATCTGGTCTAGAAGAGCAAATTTTTTTGAGAAGCTTGAAGTACTCCAACCACATAGGGCAGACATTCTAGAATATGTGATTGAGGTTGGAGAAAATATAAAGAAAATTGGCAAAGCTTGGGGATTTTTCAAGGGCAAGGCTGATCAGGTAAGAGCCAAAATGGGTTATTTAGCCTGGACTTCAGTAAATTCTTCCCTTCAATTTGCAAATATGATGGTAAGATCATAGAAGTTAAGGAATGGAAATTAAATGTGAGTCAGTTAGTGATTAGGCAGGAGGCCTTTTTAAATAATGATGGGTCCTTAGATATTGACAGGTTCAGCAACATTTTGGATGACATATTCAAAACTGAAAAATGAATGTACCAAATTTGTTGTTGACACAAAGGCTATCACTGACTCCAGGTGGGACAAATAGATCAAGTTGTTGTAGGACTTGTAGGGGTACAATTGGCCTTCAAAAGATGATGTAGCTACATGGGATAAAAGTACCAAGCCAAAAAAGAAGAACCCAACAATAGTTGATGTTGAAGACATAGAACAAGAAGAAGAGTGAGTCCTAACAAGTGCACCTGATCTATGAGAATAGAGAGAGCAATTACTATAAAGGGGATGCTATAGGTTAGCCCGATGGCTATCATCATTCACATAACAAATTTGGCAGTTTCTCTGAATACCGACAGACAAAGGTGCAACTCAAAGGAGAACTCACCATGAGAAGAAACAACTTTTGGCACCCTTTTCCTTCATTTCTATTGTAATTTAAATATATTTTGTATTTTAGTTCAAGTCACTATCAAAGCCATCTGAAGCTTTTTGCATCCTTTTCTCAAGGATTCCAAGATGGATTTTCTATATATAGTTTTTTCTAAGTGATTGTGGTGGTGGTGAATTACTCATTGTAACAAAAGTTTTTGCATAAGTGTTTAAGTTTTTAGAATCTTAGTCTCTAGATGTATTGATACAGAAGATTTCTTAATGATAATATATTGAAATTCCTTGTATATGTTTTTTTTTCTTCATGTGTGAATTTGGATTTCTTTGTGTGTCAAATTTTTAAGGCATTTTTGATACATCATTTGCAAGGTAGATAGTGGGGTTAAAGATTAAGTTTCTTTCAAGGGAAGGATAAATCTTAAGTAAGGTCTCAGAGAATTCACAATTCATACAAGAATTTGATGATGGTATGTGTACATGAAATGGTAATTTGTAAGGCATTTTATCTGGGTTTTGGGATTATTTAAATTAAAAGTTTTCTGTAGATGTGTGTTCAGTTGACTTTGATGCCCTAGGATTTGGCACTGGTCATTGCTTAAGGTCACATAGTTTTCACCATCAATCAAAATGAATAATGATTTACTTTAAAGTTTTGTTGAGAGTTATATGCTTACATCTGTATCAAGCATACAGATTACTATTGTGATTTTTATAGAATTAAATCTTAAAAGGTAATACCCACCTGTAGCTTAAGGCTCAAAGAGAAGAAGGATCCAGATCCTTAACACCTTAGTGTTTATTATTGATAGATGCATCTATTGGTACTATAAGTGTTAAGTATCAGAAGTTTTTTGATTGGTTTTGATCATCTACAGTTTTAAACACTAACAAAATTGGCGACTCTACTGGGGAATTTTAAAATATTTCTGCAATAATGCTTGTTACAGTTTTCTGCTAACTGTTTATTGTTGTATTTGAAGACCAATTTATAAATCTATCCCCACAACTATGTGGGTGGTGACTTTGAACTTTGTGTTTACCAGTTTTTGGTTAAGCATATTAAAATTATTAAGATATCTTGTCAAAGTTACTATGAGTAGACAAAGGAATACAAGGTCGTACTATAGGGATCACCCAATAAGAAATATGGGTGATGAATTGCACATGCCTAGTAGGAAGAAGTGGTCTAAAAGAGGAACATCTAGCAATGACTCTCCTAGGCCAGCTCAAGAGTATGCTTCAATCCCCATCTAAATGGAAGTCCCTCCTTTTTTTGAAAATCCCAAATTCCTTAGAAGAATGAACCCAAAGTCAGTTAGTCCTCCATAGCAAGATGAATTTATTGACATAGGATTTTTCCCTGCACAAGAAAGTCTAGATTACGTAGAAGATACATTTGTTGCTAAAACTACATCTCATGATTCTGAGAAGTTGCGGAAAGAAGTTATTTCTTGAAGGAAAAAGGATCGGGAACAATTTTTAGAAATTACTAGAAGACAAAAGGAGTGGGAGAAAGAAATTTATGAGTTACTCATGGAGAGGCAAGACCTCATTAGAAAGACAAAAAATAATGAGATCCAAGAAAAGAATCTAAATAAAAAATTTAAGGGTTTAGATGGTGATTTGTTTGGTGATGTAGGAACTTTCAGACAACAAGTCAATAGCAATGAGCCTAAATCCAAGAAAGATGAGTTTGAGGGGGAAGGCCCTATCCTGAGATAGTTGCATCCATCAGAGATCAAAAGAAATGAGGATCTTAGAAATAATGTAATGGATGCATTTGATAAGGGAAAACAAAAGATAGTTGGGATCAACATAAATGAATCTAAAAAGAATGATGCTAATCCTAATGCAATATCTCAGGCTAGCTTAGATCTAGAGAAAGCTAGAAAAGCCAAGGAAGACTTGGCCATCAAATTAGAGAAGCTAGAATTGGAGGCAGTTGTAGATGAGATGAAAAGGAAAATTGTTTTCCTGCATGCCAACATGAATATAAATGCTAGCAGCTCAATCCCTATTACTAGTGGGACATTACCCCAAAATCAGTCATGTGGTCCTATACCTAGTGTCCAAGCCTCAAGCTCCAAGAAAATGGCCCAAGGACCAGTTCAAAGTGTCAATCCCATAGTCCCATATGTTGGTGGTCCCATTGGAAATATGTTACAACAAAATATTGGAGGTAGTGGAGCACAGGCTTCACAAAATTTTCAAAGAAGGCCAGTTCATCTGGACAAATACCAACCACTTTGATTTGATGGTATTCATGTTCAACCCAATGCAATCCCAAATGAGGTAAGAGACAAAATCCCTAAATTCATAGGAAATAATGTTATCACATGTGAAGAGCATCTCAAGTCTTTTACAGTTAAAATAAATGATTATGAAATTGAAAATGAAGATGTTGTGATGAAGCTTTTTGTTCAGTCACTAATAGAAGATGCTAGGGACTGTTATAGGGGTTTTCCTGAAAATAGAATTACTTCATGGGATGAATTTGTGAGAAATTTCAAAGAACAATATGTTGAAATGTAAATTCTAGTTATATGCTTAATGAGTTCAATAACATTAAGAAGCATTTGAATGAGAGCATGTCTGAATTCAATAGTAGGTTTCAAAAGGCCATGTACAAATTGTTTCAAGTTTTAAGGCTAGATGATGAGGTTTGTTTGACCACATATTTCAATGCTTTGGAGGGAAAAATGCCTTACCTCTTAAGAGATAAAAACCCACATACTTTGAGAGATTCTTTTAAAATAGAAATAAATATTGAAAGTAATAGGAAAGCATCTAGTCAGATGTACAATAGGGATGAAGGAAGATTGTAGAAAGAGACCAAACCCCATGTTGTAAAACCTACTAAAGAAGAGGACAAAGTTGACAAGCTAGCAAGTGTTGTCAAAGGTCTCTCTACTAGGATTGAAAAGGGTGGGAGGAGTTTTCAGGATAACATACTACCATACCAGAAGTAGGAAAGATTTCCTAGATTACATGATCAGCCATACAAAAAAAATTGGAAGGATGGGAAACCTATTTTTGACACCAATGAGCCACAAAAGGGAAGGGATACTCATGATCTTTTGAAGAATAATACAACACATAATGTAGAGAATATTCCATGGTGTATAGCCTGTAGCATGCCTCACTCACCTTACCAATGTGATGTAGCCCAAGCTATAGGATATGAACTAGAAGATCCACTTGCAGGAGACCATGAAGGATCTGAAAAGTCTGCAGTAAATATATTTACCACTGAAAAGGTGGAAGAACTTTCTTCTTCAAAAGATGAAGATATATTAGTTGATTTTGATCATAAAAGGAGAATTCTCCCGGTTTATGAGCAACAAGTATTTTCTCATTCTGATTTGAAGGAGTCGGATGATGAAACTTGTCAAACAAATATGATCAGACCAGAAATAGATGATACTCACTAGAGAAAGCCCAATAAAGAAGAAATGAGGACTCTGACTATGGCTGCTATTTCTCAAGCTAGATCCTCATATAACTTGCAAAATAGAAAAGTTGATGTTGATCAAGGAGTCCCAAAGTCACTCTTTGTTAAGGATGATTCTCAAAATAAGGTTTCTCCTAAACCAAATGCTTTCCCAAACAAGAGTAACAATAAAAAGCAAGAACCTGTTGTGGTTCAAAGTGCCAAGAAGAATGAGGAAATTGTTTTTGAAAAGAAAAACAAAGAGGTTGGTGGAAGAAAAGACCTATCTGATCTTTCTAATGAGGCCCCAACTTTTGACATGAGACTGGCTTTGTCTCAAATGAAGGTGTTAATTCCTTTATTACAGATGTTGAAAATAAAAGAGCATAAGGTAGTAGATTTAGCTCTGATAAATGAGCAAGAGGACATCCCTATTGTGTCAGAAAAGGTAAAGCCAATGGCAGGACTTGAGACAACCAGAAGGGTTTCCAACTTTTGTGTTGGAAATATTGTGACCGAAGAGCCATCCTCCATTGATCCTTTTTATGTCACTTTGATTGTAAATAACTTATTGCTAAAAAATTGTATGATAGATTCTGGTGCTATAGCTACACTAATGCCTTACCATGTTATGAAGGAACTAGGGCTTCAAGTTGATACATCTAATGGCAGATGTTATGCCATGGATAATAGAGCAATTCCTGTGGTAGGGACTTTGGTTGGAATAGAGGTAAAGATTGTTTCATTCCCTGAAGCCACTTACAAAATGGATGTTGTTGCAGTTGATACCAAGCCTTGTTATGGTATGCTACTATCAAAATAGTGGGCAGTAGCAATGGGAGGAAAGCTGCAACTAGATTTTTCATATGCTACCATACCCATAAATGGTACTAAGGTAAAGTTGTATAGAGAGCCTCACTCTTTAGTCATGATTGAAATTGTAGCACCTGAGGATTTGAATTATTGTGTTGATATTAACGTGGACAACTTCATAGTTGAGGAAATTGTGCCACAACTTCAAAACACTGATCCAATTGTTGATGAGTTGCTCTTACAACAAGATGGACTATGGAAGCTATACTTTGATGGAGGATGCTATAAGGAAGGCTCAGGAGATGGTGTTTTACTTATATCCCCATCAGGTACTACTTTTAAGTACTCATTTATGTTAACATTCCAATGCACAAATAATATTGTTGAATATGAGGCTTTGATACTGGGATTAGATATTGCAATAAAGCATGGTATAAAATGTTTAAAAGTTTATGGAGATTCCCAATTAATCATTGCTCAGATTAGATCATAATATGTTGCAAAGGATGAGAGACTTAAATTATATAAATATGTTTTCTGGGATAGGATTGAATTCTTTGATGCTTTCAATATTCTTTAGGTGGAAAGATCAAAAAATATCATGGCAAATTTTCTTGCAAATGTTGCACTGAAAAATAATGATGCTACTCTTACTAGTGTATCAAAATTAGAAATAAAAAATAGACTTGTTGTCCCAGATAATGTTTTCAATTGGTAAGTCTTTGAGGATGACAATGATATCTTAAGGTTCATTCAAGGGTTGGATCAATATGATGGACAACAAATTGATTTTGATGCCTATCAAGAAGTTGTTGATGGAAAAGATTATGTCATGGGAAATGAAGTTGTTCAGTTACCTCCCAACCATATCCCCAAAGGTTTAGTTGAGCTAGAAGGCATGTCCAAAATAAATGACAATCATATGTCCCAAAAATCCAATGCTAAGGTGGATGATCTAGAGGAAATAAACCTAGGGTCAAAAACATCACCTCAACTAGTATATATTGGAAAAGGACTCAGTAGGGAAGTCAGATTTAATTTGGTAAGATTGTTGAAAAGGTATAAACATGTTTTTGTTTGGCCATATGATGATCTCAAATCCTATAGGGTAGATTTGTGTCAGCATGAAATCCCTCTAAAAGAAGATGCAAAACCTTTTAGACAAAATCAAAGGCCTATTAATCCACTTTTAGCCACCAAAATGCAAACAGATCTGACCAAATTAAGAGATACAAGTATTATTGAGACCATAAGACATTCATCTTGGGTTTCAAACCTAGTACCAGCTAGAAAGAAGAATGGTGACATAAGATTGTGTGTAAACTTCAGGAACCTAAATGTTGCTTCACTAAAGGACAACTATGGATTGTCAAATATGGAAGCCATGCTTCATAAAGTGATTGGTTGTGAGTTATTGTCCATGATGGATGGTTTCTCAGGATATAACCAAGTGCTGGTCAAAGAATTAGAAAAATTCAAGACAACATTTACTACTCCTTGGGGAACATATGTATATGTCTGGATGCCTTTCAGTTTGAAAAATGTTGGAGCAACTTTTCAAAGGGAAATGGATGTAGCATTTAAAGACCTTATTGATGTTCTCATGGTATTATATCAAGATGACCTGACTGCATATTCTAAGAGGGTTGAGGATCATTGCAATCACCTAGAAAAGGTTTTGATCAAAGCTTTGGAGTTTGGCATATCTTTAAATCCAAATAAATGTCATTTTGTTGTCATTGAAGGGAATCTACTAGAGCATATAGTGTCCAAATAAGGAGTGAGGATTGATCTTGAAAGAGTTGAATCCATTAAGAAGGTCCCTTCTCTTAGAAACCTCAAATGTGTCCAGTATTTCCTTGGACAAATCAATTTTGTAAAAAGATTCATTGCCAACTTTGCAGAGTTGGTCAAGCCTATTATCAAGCTATTAAAAAAGGATGTGAAGTTTGATCGGAGTCAAGAAGTGGAAGAGGCCTTTGAGAAAATTAAATAAATATTCCAAGAAGCACCAATCTTGGTATCCCTTGATTACTCTAAACCCTTTTCTATGTTCTCTTTTGCATCTTTTCACACCATCGCAACAGTTTTGTTACAAAAGGATGGGGAATGATTTGAGCATCCCATTTCTTTCTTTAGCAAATCATTATAGTCAGAAGAGCTAAACTATGACCTGATGGAAAAATAGGCCTATGCTTTGGTGAAAGTAGTCAAATCATTCAAACCTTATCTGGTTTGTGCAAATGTAAATGCATATGTTCCTCATGCTGTAGTCAAGGATATTCTAGTGCAAAGTGAGGTCACAGGTAAAAGATGCAAGTGGATTAACTAAATCCAAGAGTTTGATTTAGAACTTCACATTACTAACTTCTCAGAGGGCTAGGACTTTTAAAACTAATGACAAAAGAAAATATGGACCTGATTCAAGTAAATAATGTTGACATAAGTAAAGAAACAATCACTAGCATTGAAATGCGGCCTTGGTATACCAATATTGTATTTTTTCTTAAAAATGCTACTTTCCCAAAAGGCCTAAGTGAAAATCAAAGGAGAACCCTTAAATTGCAGGCCCAAAGGTATACATTATTACAAGGTGATTTGTATTGGAAAGATAATGATGGGATTTTTCTCCTATGCTTGGACAAAGGAAAATCTAAGAAAGTCCTACAAGAAATGCATTCTGGACTATGTGGAGGACATCATTCTGCCAGAGCAACTACACACAAAATTCTAAGGGTTGGTTACTATTGGCCTACTTTATTTAAAGATACTCACACATTTATCAGAAGATGTGAACCATGCCATAAATTCTCAAATAAGTTGAAGTTTTTAGGAGCATTGATGTTAAACCCTATGGTTGTAGAGGCTCCTTTTTCTATGTGGGGCATTGACTTCATTAGGGAATTTTTTGAAAAAACTAGTGGAGGACATAGTTGGATACTTGTAGCTACTGATTACTTCACTAAGTGGATTGAAGCAATCCCCACAAAGAAAGCTACAAGCATAGTGATGATTGATTTTTTTATGAACAATATAGTGACAAGGTTTGGTGTTCCTATCAAACTAGTAATGGCTAATGATATGTGCTTTAGATCAGAAGAGTTCACTGATTTCTACTCAGAGATGGGCATTGTTCTTTCATATTCATCCCCATATCACCCACAGGCTAATGGGCAAGCAGAATCAAGCAATAAAAGTATTATGCAAATTTTGAAGAAAACTTTGGAAAAGAACAAAAGAACAAAAGAACATGGCATGCACAGTTGAAATTAGCTTTATGGGAAGATAGAATTACAAAAAAAAGAGCTACAAGTAAGTCCCCTTTTGAGCTAGTTTATGGTATAAAATCTAGCTACCTGTCAATAATTTGCTGCCTATTTACAAATTTATGCAAGATGAAGGATTATAAATATGTGATCCTTTACAAAACACAATGATCTAGTTAGTGGAATTGGATGAGATAAGAAGGGAAGGTCAAAAGGAAAATATAAGACTACAAAAAAAGATGAAGTATCTTTTTGACAAAAGAGCTCCTATCAGGAAGTTTCAGCCTGAGGATCTAGTTCTTCAGTGGAATGCAAGGAATGAAGACAAGGGAAAGAATATAAAATTTGAATGATATTTATGGTTGGGTCCTTATATTATCCATCAAGCTCATGGAAAAGATTCATATTATCTGAGAAATATGGATGCTGAAGAGCAGGAATTGCCATTGCATGGACAATTTCTAAAAATTTTCTTCAATTAAAATAAAATATGTTCCAAGCACAGTAGTTTTGTAGTGTATAGGTGTGTTTGGTTTCAAGTTGTGTGTTTATTTCTTATAGTAGGTTATTGCTTTGTTTGGTCTACCACCCAGAGATTCTAGTTTCTTTCTATGAATTTACATTCAAGCATCCTCAAATAGAGCCACTGTTGGAATGATTTTTAGGGTTTTCTGAGAATTACTTTTTCCAGTCTTGCTAGCTTCCAAATCTAGTATGTATGTTAAAGTTTTCATGAGTCTGCAAGAAATTGTCCTATCAAAATCTGAAATTTGAGTTCACCAGATAAAAAATACCCATATTTTCTTGCCTAGGTCTTTTTTCCCTTAAAAGGGTATCTATTTTTTAAAAAACCCTAAGTGTGCCCTAGATATTTAAGTTTCCAAGTTAATTCTTGAGGCACTTAATGGGTCATATATGCTCATGGTCTTTTTTCATCTTAGTGTTCACTGAATCTCACAATTAATTTGTTAAGTTTTCAAACATCCGTCGATTCAACGACAAAGCCCTGATTCTTTGTTATGATTACTCAGTCACTTAATCTCCATATTTCAATTGACACTTAGTGATTTGATCTAGTGATCCAAAAACAATGCAATATTAGATTCTCATAATTTTTGGTAGTTTCCTCTAAACATCTAGTGACCTAGTGCAGCAGTTATCTCCCATTTGTTAGATGTAACGGTCAATTGATAAAATGTTCAGCGATTAAGCAAGAGCCGTAGATGAAAGTCAATATCAACAGTCAGTGTTCTATCTTGGTATTTTCTTTGTAGTGAATAATGGATTCAGTGATTCAGCGAACAAAGTGTTTGCTAAATCTCCAAGACTCAGAGATTAAGTAGAAGATATTAAGCGATTCAGTGATCAAAGATGAAATATTCTTCAGTAGCTTAATTTCCAGATACATAAGATAGTAGTCAAGATAAGATATTCATATATTCATAAAATAATAGTGTTCACTTAATCTCATAAAGGTAAGACTCAGAGTTTTCTTATCTGGTGATCTAGCGACAAAGGGAAAAGGTGATAAAGTTAATGGTTTTAGCATTCAGTGAATGAGAGACTAAGGGATATCACTTAATCTCAAGATAATATGGTTAAGTCTTAAAGCATCCAATGATTCAGTGATAGCCATTGATAAAGATGATGATCAACGGTCAGTGCGTGATCTCGAAAAAGAACTGAGGTTAAGGATTTCATTAAGTGATTCAAAGATAACGGTGTTCACTGAGTCTCCCAATATAACTTGAGTTAGTATAATCTTTCAAAGATCACAAGAACACACCAGTCACTAAATCTCAAGGTTAAATTTGAGTTAAGATTTTCATTCAGAGATTATGTGAATATATTTTAGTCTCCAAATCTTGTAATCTAACTAAAGTTAAGAAGATATTAAGAGATTACGAGAATACACCTAGTGGCATGATCTCCAAATTAACTCATGGGTTAGTAAAAATATTCAAAGAATGAGAGAAGTCTTTAATCGTTGGTTCTCTAGATAAAAACTATGGTCAAGTTAAAATTACTCAAGTTTAAAAGAAGCCTTTGTTCGCTGGTTCTCCAAATAAGTGATGGGTAAAGTGAAGGGATACGAGAACACACGAAGTCTTCAGTCACTGAATCTCTAAATATAACCATGGTTGTTTTGATTTCCTCAAGAATTAGAGAATGCTCTGAGTCGTGTGTTCTCTGAATACCAGTTGGGTTAAGGTGAAGACTTGGAGATTGTGCGAAGACCGACGATGCTTTCTAGGATCAATGGTTAGTCGCTGAATCTCGTAATATAACTTGAGTTAAAGGAAACATTGAACATGAGAAAGCCTTAAGCCACTGAATCTTTGAGAAAAACTAAGGTTAAAATAAAGATTGTGAGATTCAAAGAAAGCTCTTAGTCTCTTGATCTCCAAATAAAGTGAAGTTAAAGCTAAAGACTTGGAGATTGTGTGAGGATCATTGATGCAAATCAGATCCAACGATGGTCACCAAATCTCCCATTGAAACCATGGGTAAAGAAAATGATAAGAGATTACGTGAATACTTTTAGTCGCCAGATCTATGAATGAAACTAAAGTAAGAAATTAACTTGGAGATCACGAGAACACAACAGTCACTGAATCTTAGAAAAGAACTATGGTTATGATAGGATATGTGACACTTAGAGAAATTTTTCAGTCACGTGATCGCTAGATAAGAGATGAGTTAAGAAAAGAGTTATGAGATCGCGTGAAGTCTTTAGTTGCTCATTGTCACAAGATAACCACAATTAATATGAAAATCTTAAGATTAAGAGAAGCTTTTAGTCGCTTGATCTTTGAATAACTCATGGTTAAATTTGCATTAATAAAAAGAAAAAAGAGTTGTTATTATGTGGAAAGGTACTCTACCAGGATGGAAAAATTAACAAGCTCAGCCAATCAGATCATAATTGAGGGCCTTTGTCAGTACTTGAGGGTTTTTTGAATAATGACATAGTGATCATTCCTTTTTCTCTCTTTGTATTTTTTAATACAAACTGTCAACATCATACATTACGGCTAGCTATATTTCAAAATTGGTGTTATGTGGAGTTGAATGCTGAGATGACTTGGAGAAGATTGTAGTGATCTTGATAAATCCTATGCATTAAATGATTGATGTTATATTAACAAGACAGTCTTGCATTTACACTTAACAGTCTTCAGAGAGAAATTGAAATTTTCTAAGCAATTAAAGTCCTCTAAGCAATTGAAGTAAGTAAGTTGCAGAGCCAAGTGTTTGTAAAAAATTGTAGAGATGAGCCAGCCAAAAGCAAGTTGAGCCTCTTCCAGTGGGGAAATAAAAGAACAAGAAGATTATTAGAAGGGAAAACCAAACATTTTTGAGGAATTCATCAAGTTGTTGCCAGGATCAAATCAGAATAAGAAGGCAAATGATGAAGCCTTCATTGATGGCATGGAAAAATGTAGGGATCCTGATACCCCTTCTTTGTCTGGTTTTACACTTTTTAATTACTTCTATATGAATCATGATATGCCCATCCCCATCTGTAATGCATGGGTTCTAGGCATGTAAAAATTGATAGTCCTAGATGTTTTCATATATGTTGACCTCATGTTTGAGTTAGCTAGAAATTATGATCCTATATCTAAAGTTATTAGGAAAGGTGATAAGTCTCCCTTAGTTACTCTTGATAGGGGATCCTTTATGAAATCTTTTGACTTGTATACCTCATCATCTACTAAGATAGATTTTAAAAAGGAAAACAAAAAATATGCAAGCCATTTAGGGCATGTGGAAAACCAAATGGCCAGGCATTTCCCTAGAAGTGGTAAATATATAGCCCCTCTCCTAGCACATATGAATGCTCCCTACGAGTACAAGGCCCTAAATTTCTATATGAAGTATTTGGCATATGGGTTGTGTCGAGTATTAGGGATGGATGGAGATGCTAAAAGATTGCCAACTAATTTACTAATGATAATTCTGGAAATTCAGAATTCACATGCCAAAACTGATTATGATTACATACAATATGTAATTGATAGGATACATGAGGGTTTTTTGTGCATCAAGGCAAAGAATAAGCCTATAAGATTCTTGCACTATTCTTTATTAATGCATTTGATTTTATATTGCAATATTGATAGCCTAGATGTGCATATGTTGATGCCAAGAACAATGTTTGAGGGACATCCAAACCTAGTGCAGTTCTGACTAAGAGTATGGAACTATACTTCCAATGAAAACAATTTTGTGGCTTTTAGAATTGGATAGTTCACTCACTATTGGACCTAATGGGAATAAGCATTGTGAGACTTCCAAATGCTATGATCAAACTCCTAAGACCTAAACAATTCATCATCACATGGGACAAAGGTCATAATTGGGGAGATTTCTATCTGGGGCAGACTTTTACACTGATTAGGGTCTATGGCTTCCCATAACCCCCTCATATGTTACCAAAGTATGTACCACCATGGATGGCCCTATTAGAATTCATATGGTAGTTAATGTGGACTGAAAAGGAGTACATGGCACCACATAGGAAAGGAACCTTTACTCCTCGCCAGTTTAAACTAGGGAGCTTTTTGGTTGGGAAAAGAGCACTGCCACAAGTTAGCTTGTGGTTAAATCATTACAAGATGGCTTTGGCTACATAAAGGTATGTATACCCAGAGGATTTCATTAGGAATGCTAGAATACTGCTTATCCCAAATATAGGTACAATAAAAAGCCATGAGGGATGTGATGAAGAGGATCTGATAAGAAACATGTTCGATGAGGATGAGATAGGAAGAAAGCTTACCAAATTCTATGACTTAGTGAATTTGGAAGCTCAACTTAAGAAGAAAGGAATTTATTTTGGAGGATTCTTCCCAAAACTCCCATATCTACCCAGAATTAACAAAATGGTAGAGATGCATGGCACTCTATCTAGCCAGTTAGAGGAACAGCTAGAGGAGAAGCTAGAAGTAAAAAAGGATTACTCCTCTTCTAATTATGAGGAGTACAATTATGAATCTCAAGAAGGAGATAGTCCACCTCAAGTCAAATATGAGCCCCCTACCATTGATTAAGGTCAAGGTGCACCTGAAACAGAAGATATATCTAAACCACCTCAGAAGAGGCAGAGAATTGAGGAAGGTGGACCTTCTAAATGGAAAAAAACAAAAGAAAGAAGTTGAGAGGATAAAGGCCTTAGTGCCTGGTGATAGATCCTACTATCACCATTTGAGGAAACATAACAAAGAAGGAAAGAAGGTAGCCCCACAAGAAGAAATGGAATTACCCCTTCTGCTTGGCAAAGATGAGAGGGAAATCTACCAAGAGGAATTACTCAGTGATGATCAATCCATCAAGAGTGAGGAATTCAAAAATTTCCTTATATGGAGGGACCAACAGGAAATTTCAAAGACACTACCTAAAGGTAGTTATCCAGATGAGGAAACACTCAAGGCCTTATTAGACTATAATCCATAATCTAAAAACTTTACTTTGGAAGAAGCAAGGGAAATGGTTAAAACTAGTGGGATGCTCCTAGTGCTAGGTTGGAACCTTACATCAACTTTCATAATAGATCAAATCAAAAAGCAACCTGAGGGAAATTTGTCTTATGAAGCCCAAATAGGAGACATGATAAGAGGAAGTGGATATGATCCAAAATCCCAAGCCTTAGCAATGTGGTCCCTAGCTCCAAGAACCCAAAAGCCATTTCTACTCAGCATAGAGGAAAAAATGGAAGGGGAAAAGATCATCTGGACTATTCACAACACCATTAATCTGGAAGTATCTAAGCCAATGACTCACTTTGCACATCTGAATGAGGCTAAAATAGCTCAATTATCAAATAGATATGCAACATTATTTGAAACTATAACAACTATAGTGAAGGATAGAGATCAAGGAATAATGAAAATCAAAGTCCTAGAGGATGAGTTGGAAAATTTAAAGGTCAAAATTGAAGAAGTTTCTAAAGCAAATCCTCCTCCAGGCCCATGGATAGAAGTTACAGTCTAGTCAGTGGCAGAAGTTCCTAGTGAGTCAGTAGGGGATTCATAAAAGGACAAGATAGAAGTAGTTCTCAAAGTACTCACTGATATCATGCAACATAGTTATGAGGAGATCAAAGGGAAAATGGACTCATTCCACAAATCATATTCTATGTTGCAAGTAACAAATGACAGCATTAAAGATTGAATGGCTACTCTATAGCCACTTTTCAACATCTGGTCTAGTATAGCAGCTTTGTTTGAGAAGCTTGAAATACTCCAACCACATAGGGCAGACCTTCTAGAATATGTGATTGAGGTTGGAGAGAAAAGATAGAGCAAATTGGCACAGCTTGGGGATTTTTCAAGGGCAAGGCTAATCAAGTAAGAGCCAAAATGGGTATGTTTGGCCTGGACTTTAGTAAATTCCTACCTCCAATTTGCAAAGATGATGGTAACATCATAGAAGTTGAGGAATGGAAATCATATGTGAGTCAGTTAGTGATTAGGCAGGAGGCCTTTTTAAATAATGATGGGTCCTTAGATATTGACAGGTTCAACAACATTTTGGATGACATGTTCAAAACTGAAAATGAATGTACCAAATTTGTTGTTGACATAAAGGCTATCATTGACTCTAGGTGGGACAGACATATCAAGTTGTTGTAGGACTTGTAGGGGTACAATTTGCCTTCAGAAGATACAATTTTCCTTTAGAAGATGATGTAGCTGCATGGGATAAAAGTACCAAGCCAAAAAAGAAGAAGCCAACAACAGTTGATGTTGAAGACATAAAAGAAGAGTGAGTCCTAACAAGTGCACCTGATCTATGAGCACAGGGAGAGAAATTACTATAAAGAGGATGATGTAGGTTAGCCAAATGGTGGTCATCATTCACATAAAAACTTTGGCAGTTGCTTTGAATACTGACAGACAAAGGTGCAACTCAAAGGAGAACTCACCATGAGAAGAAACAACTTCTGGCGCCCTTTTCCTTCATTTTTGTTTTAATTTAAATATGTTTTGTATTTTAGTGCAAGACACTATCAAAGCTGTCTAAATCTTGTTGCATCCTTTCCTCAAGGATTCCAAGATGGCTTTTCTATATAGAGTTTTTTCTAAGTGATTGTGGTGGTGGTGAATTACTCATTGTAACAAAAGTTTTTGCATAAGTGTTTAAGTTTTTAGAATCTTAGTCTCTGGATGTATTGATATAGAAGATTTCTTAATGAAAATAAACTGAAATTCCTTCTATATGTTTTGTTGTCTTCATGTGTGAATTTGGATTTCTTTGTGTATCAAATCTTTAAGGCATTTTTGATACATTATCTGCAAGGTAGATAGTGGGGTTAAAACTTAAGTGTCTTTCAAGGGAAGGGTAAATCTTAAGTAAGGTCTCAGAGAATTCATAATTCATGCAAGAATTTGATGATGGTATGTGTACATGAAAGGGTAATTTGTAGGGCATTTTATCTGGGTTTTGGGATCATTTAAATTTAAATTTTTTTGTAGATGTCAGTTCAATTGACTTTGATGCCCTAGGATTTGGCACTGGTCATTGCTTAAGGTCACATAATTTTTACCATCAATCAAAATGAATAATGATTTAATTTAAAGTTTCGTTGAGAGTTATATGCTTACATCTGTATCAAGCATACATATTACTATTGTGATTTTTATAGAATTAAATCTTAAAAGGTAATACCCATCTATAGCTTAAGGCTCAAAGAGAAGAAGGATCCAAATCCTTAACACCTTGGTGTTTGTTATTGGTAGATGCATCTATTGGGACTATAAGAGTTAAGTATCTAAAGTTTTCTTATTGGTTTTGAGCATTTTTAGTTTTAAACACTAACACCACCTTTAGTGCTCTTATCACATTATCATCCTCTCATTGATGCACATGTTACACATACTTTATTTCACAATGGAGGATGATCCACCTTTGGTGGACATGTGATTACACTTTGTCTAGTTGATAGGTTATCATTTGCATCTCTCCTAGTTATCATGCATTGCCTATATATTCAAGCACATCTTCATTTTACTTAATCAATTTTATTATTTGATCAATATTGAATCAATCATTTGATCATCATTTTTTATATCTCTCTTGTGCTATCAAATGAGCTTCTAGATCTTAGAATTTTCATTCTTTTCCTTAGGAAAATTCTTACATCAATCATTTCATTCCATTCCTTGAGATAACATCTCTTTGAGGCATTTAGAAAAATATTGCTAAATCATTTGATTTCCATTTACTCTAATGAAAACCCACACATGAATTTGACCTCTATTTCTATAATAGTTAAAGCATTTTGTCAAACAATTTGTGTGCATTGTTTATGCTTCCCTATTCACAAAGCTTCAAAGGATCAAAATGTTCATGTCCCTTATCTTTTCTTTGAAATTTATAAAGTATTTTCACCAAATTCATTCTCTTCATAGGCTACACTCATTTCATTTCATTCTTTTCTTTGATTGTGAAACTTTTCCTTGTGCTTATAAATTGAATCCTTCTATGAAATAGTTCACATGCTTTTCCTACTGATTATATTTACTTTAAAGTTTCTGAACTCTTTTCAAAAAATCCTTTGCCTTTTAATATTACAATCATTTCATTCATTCCTTACATCAACATCTCTTTTGAGGTAATTTGTCAAACAGATCAAATGCATTGTCTAGGATTGCACATTTTGCATGTGGTTTGACTGCTTATATTCATCATTCCCTAGCTCCCAACATATAGTACGAATATCACGAAGGTTGCATGATGTAGATTTATGTTTGATAGGTGCATTTATGTGCAATTTTCTAAATACTTTTTAATATATTAAATTTGATGTATCTCGCAATCATTGTTAACCTTGAGATGGAGTTTCTTTAAGACATTTTTCAAATCATTTCATGTATTTACCATGTGCTTCTATCACACCTCTATCATCTATGCATATTGAATGGGATTGTACACAAGGAAAAGGAATCTGTGCAAATTAGGTAAATCACCACTCCTTTTCACAATTACATATTTAGAAGGAAGATGCCCCCAATAGGCTCAAGAGGTTACTCAAGTGATAAATGGGGACAATGATCCTTGTCCAAATATATAATGATGAAAGTGGAAAAAGTGGAAATGATAAGAAGATGTAATATGGATGATAATTGAGACAAGTTACTGAAAAAATAGAAATAATTGACTAATATGAACTGACAAAGAGAGAAAAAATGTATAGAAATAGGAACCAAGGCACATATCTAACCCGTGGGTGAAATATGAGCTGAAATTGCAGAGGACTAGGTGGAAACTTTCTTTGTGTAGAGGACAAGACACCAATGGCATTTTGTACCTAGTGATTCTAGCTAAATTTATTTTGGGAACCTTTGACTATATTTGATCTTTCTATATTTCATCTAGTAGTTCCGTAATCTATTCCTACACATAGAAAAATGGGGAAGAAGGATGGATGGAGAGGTTTGACTCAGTCAAACCCCTATTTAGGAATAAACCTTGAAATAAAATAAAACAAAGGAAAGCATGTTTTCATGTAGTGGGGGGCAGATCTAGAAAATGAAGCATATCATACCCTGAAAATGAAAATGCTTCTTTCAATGTGATCAAATATGTTGATGCAATAGATTTTGACTAAACACAAAAACTAAAAAATAAATTATGAAAGTAAAAACTCATGTAATAGATATTTTTTTTCCACAATGTTTGATTGGGGAGAAGAGACAGAAGCCTTAAATTAAAGTGGATGAATTTTGATCTTCTTCCTTGATAGAAAAATCCTTTACTTGACCTCCAATAGAGAAAGAAGTTATATCTATGGAAGAAAACAACTTGAATGCTTAGAAGAATGTTATATCTTGAATGCTTGGATTTGATAATTTGATGGCTCTTGAACTTGATTTTCTTCCTTGCACTTGATAGCTTGAATTCTTGACTACTGGAATGATTTGACAATAATGGATGCACTTTATATCTTGAATATTATTTTAGTTACAAAACTGAGGAGAGGTAAGGTTTTTATATACATCTTACAACATTTCAAGGGTTAAAACTCAAGCAGGCCAACCATGGGACCAAATTTCCCACCAAAATCCTAACATAGATCTTTGGGCCAAATTTGAGCCACAATCCTCGGGGACAAGATGCCAATGGTGTTATATCCCAAGGAAAGAATGTAAATGACATCATGTACCTTGAGAATGAGTCAAATTTTTCTCAGGGTGCCATGAACAGGGTGGATGCAATATTTTTTAGTACAACCCAATCTAAGGTCAACACAGGTCATGAAGGCCACAAATAGGGATATAGGGCCTATGTGATGAATGAATTATAGGTTTGGAGTAAAAATATAGGATCACACTTAGAAATAAATGATAACCTTGATTTTGAACAAGAGTAAAAGGAATGGAGGAACCATATTTGAATTTACGCACCCGGTCATTAAGTGTCATATGAGGTACTACCATAGACAATATACTAAAGTGGGCATAAAATGATCCTTAAAATGTATGAAAATTAAATGCTTACAATTAAGGATGGTACAAGAATATAAAATTATCTTGTTGATGACTTAAATAGCTCATACTAACGGTTGGTTCCTAGGCTAAAAGTATTAAATAGTCAAGACTAACTTTCTCCAATCTTAATTTGTTCATTAGTGTGTGTTGTCAATTTTCTTGAATATCTGAAGCCTTTTTCAATAATAAAATCCATTATTGTACATATCCTACATTCATTGCATGTCTAAAGACCACCTTTATTCAAAACAATTCACATGTCTTTCTATATACTTCTATGACTGCCAACAACATTCCTCAACTTTTCACACCTTATTTGATGCCTATGTACTCTTTACAAACTTTCCATGGTTACTTACTTTCCAATTCTTGTTTAAAAAGGGGTTGCTCATTTCTTAAATAATTTTAAAAAATTTAAATCTGAAGAGGGTACATAGGTTAGGATTATAGGTTAGAATTGTTCAAAATTTGAGCAATCCTAACCTTTTATGACATTAGGATTTATATCTTTTTGAGCATATAAATTTTTGAGATTTGACTATTTTTCAGCATAGAAAGAGTTGGAAGTTAAGATTGCTCAAAATTTGAGCATTTATAACCTTTTGAAAGCTAGAAAAATAAAATTTTGGAGCATGTGAGCATGGCAAAAGGGGAGGAGATGAGTGAATGAACTTTTTTACAATTGTTCCCCTCCAAAACTATTATAATAAGAAATAAATTAAATTAAATTAAGAATATATAAATTAGTTTTGAGAAATAATTTTAAATATTTCTCATTAAAAATTGTAAGAATTTGCAAATAGCAAATATTGAACCAAGATCAAGAGGTTGAAGAAAAGCACAAGAGAGAAAATATGAAGCAAGGATGGATTGAATAGATCCAATGAATTCCTCAATAGATTAATTGAATTGAATTACATAATAGGCCTCCTTATATAGGAGAGGCAATAAGAGAGAATGATAAGGAGCTGATAAGCTATCACCTAATCACATGTCCACCAAATGTGGATCATCCTCCAATATGCAAGAAAGTATGTGCATTGGATTAGGATGATAATGTGATAAGAGCACAAAAGGTGGATCTCACACACAACGAGGTATGTGATGACAACTATCACACCAAAAGTGGAATTTCTCCTACACCATGTGCTTAATGGATGTGCAAACTCCTAGGTGTCTCAATCACAACTTACTATGCAATGCATTATCCTAAGTAAGATTAAGTAAAGTGTAATTAGGAATAATTAATTACACCAACAAAAATTAATAGCCAATTAGGAGAAAAAGCATTATTTTTTTATGTGTAAATGATCTAGCTTTGAAATTTTAACCAGGTATCAAGGGGGATGGGGTGACCACAACCCATAAATATTTATTCACAACAAGGCACTGGGAACAAGATTTTAATACTATTTAAAAATATGCTCTTGAAAATGTAGGTATTAAATCTCATTAATGGTGCAATGGGTCCTCGTGAAAATTGGCCACATTGCTCAAGATGGTAGCAAAGACATACCCCCCTCCAAAAAAGGTTTCTTTTGACACTTTTCAATTTTTAAGATTTAATTATTTTTGCATTTCTTCAAGAATTCAAAGCATACACACATAGGTCATTTCACAGTATGTTGACTAGGACTAAACTTGACTTTGTGAATGAGACGTGACTATTTGGACTTGACATTCATAATGAATTTGATGACAATGCAAATGGGATACATATTTAACAACATGTGACAATGTTCATAAATGGAAGGTTCAAACAATAGCTACATATACACTCAACATGAGGACTTTTGGAAATTCAAATGTTGGATTCAACACAAAAGTTTGAAATTTTGAGTGTACAAATGTCTAAACAACATGGCAGGAGTAGAGAAAAAGAGTGGTAATTATTCTTATTATCATATGCAGGATTATAATTAGTTTGTGGTGGCTTGTGAGATAATATATAGTCTACATATGGAAAGCTAGTGAGTCATTGTAATCATTCTATGATACAAAGCCAATGAGAAGTTGATTTTCTATTATGCGTACATTTTCACTATGTTAACACTAAGATGCATGATCAACTAGTCATGTCTCTAGATTCTTCATCTATGATTACATCAAGTGGTATTATATATTGTCTTAAAATCCTTTGGGAGGAATAGGATTTTTGAAGATCCAAGGATGAAAAAATCACTAACTTGAGGTTACTTACAACTTTTCATTAATAGAAAACTAACTATTATTCAATTGTGACCTTGTAGCTAGATTATTAGCCTAAGGCAGTTACAAGCTAGATCTAAGGAATGGTGCCACTAAGAAGGATGCTAGTTGTGATATTTTTTCAAAATAACATCAGATAAATTTTAGACATGATGAGGACTATATGATAGGAAAAGAGGCATAAAACCTAGACATTATAAAACCATAATTTCAATAATAAAATCAATGAAGCTTTGTAGCGCATATCACGATGATATTTGTTTTTTGGATGATGTCTCTCTTGGAACACACATTATTTCCACATCTCAGCATTGAGATCCTTATGATTTGGGTCCCGACCTATATTCCTATATTATTCTTTTTGTTCTTTGAAATGTGATAGAGCTTGGTCCACATATGTGATGCGAAGGATCTATATATTGAGGCATTTGGTCTTTGTTAGGTAGTAGGGGAGCAGGATAACCTTTGGGGAGGTTAATTATAGGGTTTAGATCTAAAATTCTATTGTAATTAAGCATGTATGACCGAAAGTATGTAAGTTTCATGTTGCAAGATAATTTGATGTAAATCTTTGATTCTATGATAATGTGAAGATCTATTCTAGCTTGTTGATTATCTTTTTTGTGTCTAAGTTGGTTATTTTTGTTGTATTGGATCTTGCTGCATAGTTTGGACCATCTCCATTGGGTAAACTCCTTCCATGACTACATCATTTGGTATTAGAGAAAGGTTGGTGTTCCTGTGTTATCATATCCAAGCTATCAATCTTGTGAAGCACTATATGTGTTTGTTGTGGGGTGGAAGACTGTGGATCTAACTTGCAATTGTAGAGGAATTGTGCTAAGGGATCGTAGAGGAGTTGTTCTTGGTTGGTAACCTTTTTGAGTTGATGGGAATTCTGAGGGGGAATAGATCATCGAGTTGGAGGTAGGATACAATTGTATTCAATAGATCATTGAGACAAAGGAAATTGGAACCTTGTGACCAGATCATTGAAGCTAAGGTAGTTATACCTGAGGATTGAGAAGATGTTGCCTAGAAGGATGAATACTAGAAGTATAGAGAAAATTATGGAAGACTTCAAGAATGAAATGAGGAATGAGATTCGTAATGTCATGAATGGATTACGAAGGAATCCTAAGACTAAGGAGGAATATGAAGAAGTTGTTGAAGAACATGAGACTATGGATATCGAGGTACTTGCAGATGAAGAAGTATTGTTGAGAGTTATGTCACAAGTAAGTAAAAGTCATAGAATGGAGGTTTCTAATTTCTTTAGTTCATTACATCCTAAGGATTTGATAGATTGGATTGGTGAATTGGAAGATTACTTTGAGCTAGAAGACACTGGATATCCACAAAGGGATAGGTTAGAAAAACTAAGTTAAAGGGTCATGCTGCCTTATGGTGGAAAGAATTGCAAAAGGATAGAGAAGAGCATGGTGAAATAAAGATCACTCTAGATGGAGGGTAATGGTTACAAGATTTAAAGCTAAATTAATTCCAAAGGATTATGAATTAGAATTGTTCAAGAAGCTACAAAACTTAAAGTAGAAAGAGACGAGTGTAAAGGAATACACTAGGGAGTTTTACAAGATAACAATCAAATCTGGACATAGAGAGATATCAAGGATAAGATGGCTAGATATATTAATGGACTGGGATTTAATATTCAAGATGAGATAAGTATGTTGTAGATTTATAAAATTGAGGATGCTTATCAATATGCATTGAAGGAAAAATATAAGTTGAAGAGGAGACCAAGTGATCCTATAGGAAAGGAGAAGAAAGTGAGTAGCAATGAAAAAGAGAAGTAAAAAATTGAGATAGAACTTGATCAAAAGACACTTAGGAGAGGAAGTGGTAATAAGGATTTTAAAGTTACTTGTTTCAAATGTGGTGGCATAAGATATAGATATTTTCAATGTTATGAAGGTTCTAGAAAGAGCTTGGGTAAATAGAGTCTTGTGGCACATGAGGAGAAAGCTACCGATGCACTTGTGGAGAGTATGGAAGAAGTTGAGATGAGAGAATCTATTATGTGTAGGAGAATCATGTTGAGTAAGAAGGAAGATGAACCTATAGAAAAGAGGAAAATATTTAGGATTGTATGCAAATGAGGAGGTAAATGTTGTAAGGTTATTATGGATAGTGGAAGTACTGATAATTTGGTATCATAAGAGATAGTGTAGAAACTTGGTTTGAAGAGGCTTAAACATCCTTGTTCTTATTGGATAAGTTGGTTTCAAGATGATCATGTGGTGGAGGTAAAAGGATAATCTTTGATGAACTTCAAAATTGGACCTTACAGAGATGAGGTATTGTGTGATGTGGTATATATGATAGCTTATAATTTTTTATTAGTTGCACCTTGGAAATATGATAGGGGAGCTATCCATGATTGCATAAGAAACTTGGTCACAATTGAGAAGTATGGGAACAAGTTTACATTGGCTCCCTTAAGGGAGGAAGAGGGAAAAGAGAAAAGAACTTACACATTGAAAAGAGTTATTATTAAGAGAAGTAGAATGCAAAGGTTATTTCTAAGGTTGGTATGGATCAGAAGAAGGATCTTCAAGGAAGATATGAAACTAGGTTGGCATCAAGTAGAAAGAAAGGTAAAGTGAAGAAGTAGAAGAATTTGGTTGTTGATCAAATCAAATCTTGTGGTAGAGGAAAATCAGATGTGCAGAAGAAATAAGGTGGTGGTAAGATTTCTTCACTATCTTAAGTGTTGAGAATAGTGTTGGAATTGTTGCATTCTAATGTGTTGACATTCAGTGTTTGTAATTGATGTCAACATATGTTACAGAGATGTTATCTAGAGACTACTTGCAGACTAGATAGATAGGTTGCAGAGAATTGTACAGGCACTATACAATGAATTGGCACATGCAAAAAAAATTGAGAGTAGTAAATCATGTGTACTACTCAAGTGTGTGATAGTTTATGTTTATGAGTTCATTTGTTGAAGTTATGACTCAATTAGTGAAGACTGGTAAATAGGCCAGTGACATGGAGACTTGTAGATTTGGTCTCTAAACATTTAGTATAGCTTCCATGGATGAATGATTTATGTTTTGTGAGCATGTGATCGTATTGAAGAAACTATGGCATGTGATTTAGTGAAGACCTAATTGGAATTTGACTAGGAATATGTAGTGTTTTCTTGGATGATTAAGTGTGGATCTCATCTCTTGGATCTTATATTATGAATTTGAATTATTGTAATTTTGTAGGGGATACCATGTGTATCTTAGCATGGGTCTATATGTATTTTTTAAATAGGATTTATCCTATATTTATTGACCCAGATTTAATGTATGAAACTTGTATATAAGGAAGGAATTCATTGCATTTGTAGTGTGGTTGTATCTGCAAATAATAGAAAGGTATGTGAGCTTGAGGTTGTATAGGCTTCTATTTGGAGAGTAGAGATTGTGCATCTAGAGCACAAGGTGGAACTCGCTTGGCAGTGGTTGAGTGTTGGAAGCAGTTTTAGGAACAAAATTTGTATTCATATCAAAAGTGAGGATTGATGATCCTAAGGGTGGCTTTAACCTTCAACCTTTGATTAGGTGATCTTTTTGTAATTTCTTAATAAGGCTATCAATCCTAATAGGATCAATCCTTTAATAGGGATCAATTTTAAAGACTCCTAATAGGATATGTTCTTTAACTAGGACCTAAATATTGTATTACTTGGCTCTTACTAGGGTCATTAATCTCATAGTACAGATATTTATGGGTACCATCTGTACCAGGGTTTTTCCCTTAATAGGGTTTCCTAGAGAACAAATTTGATGTTCAAGTGTATCAATGTGTTATTGTTTCTTCTTCTTTCATTTGTAGTTATTTGGTTAAGCATTGAATTTTACACTTTAAGTTTTATCTGATATGTTTGGCATCAACTGATTCCCCCCCCCCCCTCAGTTGGTTGGGACATTAATATTCTAACAATTGGTATCAAAGCCACAAGTCCTGAGAGAGAAAGCTTGAATACTTGAGGAAAGATCAAAATGTCTTACTTTAGGAAAGATATTCCCAAATTTTGTGCTGACAACTTTGGAGCATAGAAGGACAAAATGAAGACTCACCTATTTTGCATGGGGATAAAATATTGCACAATAACTAAAAAAGATATTACGTTAAAATATAAAGATCAGTTGGATTATGCTTCTACCACTAATTAGGAAAAGGAGTTGTTTTAGTGCAACATGTTGGCAAGAGAGGCACTGATCAGTGCACTATCAGAAGGAGAATTCTCATAGATCAGAGATCTGACTAAGGAAAGTGAGATATGGAATAGACTGATTGCATTGTATGAAGGATATATATACACTAAAAGAGCCAAATTGCAGAATTGGAGAGAAAATGGAAACACATTAGATGAGGGAAGATGAGATAGTAAGAATGTTTGTTTAGAGGGTTACTGAAAGTGTAACTAGAATCAAGATAAATGGAGGTACATATACTGAAGATGAGGTTATAGAAAATATTCTAAGATCTTTAACTCGTGCATATAGAACTAAGGTACATGTCATAGAAGAGACTATTCCATTCAACAAGGATTTTACCAAAGAAATGTTTGTAGACAAGATAAACTACCTTTGAGATTGCAGAGCTTAAGGATGCTCTACCAAATATTGAGATAGCTTTAAAGAAACTTTTTACAATGACAAGAAGTCTGAACCTATCTTTGCAAAATCTAGCAGGAAAAGCAAGTACAATAAAGAACTTGGAGAGTATGCTAAAGAATGGGAGGACATTAAAAGGCTTGAAAACAATGTTGATGAATAAATTATGGTCCTGATTGCAAGGACAGAAAGAAAAGGAAAATGCAATTTTAAAGGAAAGTTACCTTTGAAATGCTTTAACTATAATAAATTTGGTCATTTTTCTTCTAGATGTCTAACTAGGATTCCTAAACATAAGCCTAAGTTTGGAAAGTTCAAGAAAGATAAGGAATGCTATTATGCTAATGATGGTGGATGTTGATAAGAAGTCTAATTGGATTATAAATGGTGGATGTTCACATCATATGATTGGTGATAAAGATAGATTCATTGAGCTTAAGAAGTATGATGGTGGTGTTGTCAGGTTTGGTGACAATACTCCTAGGATGATTATTGGAAGAGGATCTATTACATCAAATGGAAAAAATAACATAGATGATCTACTATTTGTTGATGGATTAAAACATAACTTTCGAAGCATTGGTCAGCTACTTGATAAAGGAAATCATCTGGAATTCAAGGATGGTCACTATAGAATCAAAGGTGCCAATGGAGAAATGATCGCATTTGGTACAAAGATAAGAGGTAATGTCTTTCAACTAAACTCTACTAAGGTAAGTTGCATTGTTATGAAGATAGATGACAGCTGGTTATGGCATAGGAGATTCTATCATATAAACTTTGATAACATGGTAAAGGCCTACAACAATAATGCTATAAGAAATCTATCTAAGATTGTGTATCCAGCTAATACAACATGCAAAAAATGTGTTATGGGAAAGAAAACAAAGAGAAGCGTCGGGATTAAAGATTTTTCTATGAACAAAAAATTGGATCTGATTCATACAAATCTCTATGTACCTACTCATACTAGGTCTTACTTTGGAGGAAGGTACTTTATTATGCTTACTAATGATTATTCTAAGATGATGTGGATTGATTTTCTTAGAGAACAATAAGAAGCTTTTGAAACCTTCAAGTTTTACAAAGAAAAAATTTAGAATAAATCAGGATTGAAGATTAAGTTCTTAAGATATGATAGAGGTGGATGGTTCACATCAAGTGATTTCAATACTTTATGTGAGGAAAATGGAATATCAAGACAGACTTCTACATCTAGGATGCCACATCAAAATGGTGTAGCAGAGAGGAGGAATAGATCATTTCTTGATGCAGTAAGAACCATGCTAATTGAAGGAAATGTAGCACACATGCATTAGAGAGAAGCAATAAAAAAATGTAGTATACACCATGAATTGAGCTCAAATTAGAGAAGGTATTGGTAAGACTCCATTTGAGTTATGGTATGGATGAACACCTTCTATCAAATATTTTGGAATTTTTGGAAGCAAGTATTACATTAAGAGAAATGATTGCATAGGAAAGTTTAATACTAGGAGTGATGAAGGAATATTTCTTAGATATTCTACAAAAAGAAATGCATATAGATATTATAATTTGAGAACCAGGAAGATGATTGGGAGTGAAAATGTTAGAGTTGATGAAAGATTTCAAGTACATGAAACAACTTTTGGATTCAATTATTATGACCTATACCTTATTAAGTGTATTCAGAATGAGAACCATAATCAGAATCAAAGTAAGAATCAGGCACAAGGGAAAAACACAGGAGATGAAGATGAGAAAGATCGAGAGCCTCCACAAGATATTTGGTTGACAAATAATGGTATGTTTGTGGATATAAAAGAACAAACTACACCAAAGTATGTTCAACAGTATCATCCACAAGATTAGATCATTAGAGATAGCAATCAAGGAACTAGAACAAGGTCATAAAAAAGAGATACTATTTGTCTAATATCACTGTTTGAACCATAGTCTACTGATGAAGCTTGCAGAGATGAGTCATGGATCAAAACTATGAAGGAAGAACTAGATCAAATTCAGAAGAACAATACTTGGGAACTAGCTCCAAGACCTAAATATAAGAATGTCATAGCCACTAAATGGGTTTTTAGAAACAAGATGAATGAAGATGGCATTGTAATCAGGAATAAAGCAAGACTACTATGCAAGGGATATTCATAGCAAGAAGGAATTGACTTTGAGGAGACCTTTGCATCTATTGCAAGGTTAGAGAAAGTTAGGCTACTTCTGGATTCTGTTGCATATAAGGATTTCAAGTTATATCAGATGGATGTCAAGTTAGCCTTTCTTAATGGTGAATTGGAGGAAGAAGTCTACATTGAGAAACCTGATGGTTTTCCCTTGTCAAGTAAAGAAGATATGGTTTTTATATTAAAGAAAGCATTTTATTATCTAAAACAAATTCCTAGAGCTTGGTATGAAAGGTTAGATAAGTATCTAATTCATTTGGGTTTCAAGAAATGAAGTACAAATATAAATTTGTACTTGAGAATTAATTATGAAGGCATCTTAATTGTAGAAGTTTTTGTTGATGATATCATTTTTGGTGGTAATGATGCTATGAGTAACAATTTTAAATAAGAAATAAAAAGTGAATTTGAGATGTTAATGATTGGGGAGATGAAATTCTTCCTAGGACTGCAGATTAATCAGAGCAAGTATGGGATTTTCATATCTCAGACTAAGTATCTTAAGGAATTGCTAAAGAAGTTTGACATGGATGAAAATAAAACAATTGGAACTCCTATGGTGATAGGCAATAATTTGTCTACTATAGATGAGAGAAAGAATGTACCACAGACCAAGTACAGATTAATGATTGGAAGTATTTAATATTTGACACATACAAGACCTGGCATTGCAAGTGTTGTTGGAATTGTTTCTAGATTCAAGGAAGCTCCTAAGGAAACACAATTTATGCTTGTAAAAAGGATATTTAGATATCTGAAAGGAATAGTAGAGTTTGGAATTTGATATGATAGGTCTAAGGAATTCTCATTTCATGCCTATACTGATGTGGATTGGGCATGAAACATTGATGGCAAAAAAATCACCAATCTTGGAGCCTTTTTCCTTGGAAAGAGGTTAGTTTCTTGGCTTGGAAAGAAGAAAGATTGCATAGATTAGTTTACAGCAGAGTCAAAGTACATCACAACTGTAATTAATTGCACACAAATTGTATGGATGAAACAGATTTTGAAATATATTGGTGTAAATATTGGAGAACTTGTTATCATACATTGTGATAACACAAGTATTGTGAATATGTCTAAGAACATTGTGATGCATTCTAATACCAAGCATATTTCAATCAAGTATCACTTTTTGAGGGATAAAGTGGCAGAGAAAGAAGTAAAGCTTGAGTATGTCAGTACAAAGGAGAAGATTATTGACATATTCACTAAACCACTAAGAAAAGATACATGTGAGTATCTCGAAGGTAAACTTGGGTTCATATCCACACCTTATAGAAACTAAGGAGATGAAAAATTTCATTAATCCACTTGTAATCACATATTTATCATTTTGGACTTGATGCAGAGGTTTACTCCTTAGGGGGAGTAAGTGGTTGAGATGAAAGAAGAGATCAAGGTGATTGTGCACCTAGGGAAATGAAGATTTGAAAATGTTACACCCTATAGTGTATGGGGAAGTGTTTTGGCACCCTTTTCCATTGATTTCAAAGGGGGACAGTAGCTGAGAAAAACCCCAGTAGTATCTAAAGGGAGAGAGAATCAGTGAAAAGGAGCATAAAAGAGGAGAAAAGTTAAGGAAAGAGTGATTTAGCAATGGGGGAGAGATTTTCAGAAGAAACCCTCACCATTTTAGGATAAATTTGAAGAGGATATTGAGAAGGTCATATAAGAGAGAAAGAAGCACATTGTGTAGATAGTGTTACTCTAGAGTTGAGCAGATGAATTTTGGGTTGATGGTTTTTCTCATATGTTGTCATCGATGCCAAAGGGGGAGATTATTGAGAATAGTGTTGGAATTATTGCATTCCAAGGTGTTGATATTAAGTGTTTGTCATTGATGTCAACATATGTTACATAGATGTTATCTATAGATTGCTTGTAGACTGGATAGACAGGTTGCAGAGAATTGTACAGGCACTGTATGGCGAATTAGCACATGCGAACAAAGTTGAGAGTAGTAAATCATTTGTACTACTAAAGTGTATGATCATTGATGCTTATGAGTTCATTTTTTGAAGTTATGACTGAATTAGTGAAGACTCGTAAATAGGCCAGTGACAGGGAGACTTTCAAAGTTGGTCTTTGAACCTTCAATATAGCTTCCATGGATGAATGATTTATGGTTTGCAAGAATGTGATCGCATTAAAGACATGATGACAAGCTTATTACATGATTGTAGATTCCAAGAGGAATGGATACTATCAACTATGGCATTTAATTTAACAAAGACCTAATTGGAATCCGACTAGGAATATGTAGCATGTTCTTGGATAATTAAGCGTGGATCTCAGATCTTGGTGCTTAAATTATTAATTTGAATTATTATAATGTTGTAGGGGATACTGTGTGTATCTTATCATGGGTATATATGTATTTTGTAAATAGGATTTACCCTATATTGTCCAACCCATATTTAATGCATGAAACTTGTATATAAGGAAGGAATTCCTTACATTTGTAGCGTGGTTGTATCTACAAATAGAGGAAAGGTATGCGAGCTTGAGGTTGCATAGGCTGCTATTTGGAGAGTAGAAATTGTGCATGTGGAGCACAAGGTAGAACTCACTTGGTAGTGGTTGAGTGTTGGAAGAAATTTCAGGAATAGAATTTGTATTCATATTAGAAGTGAGGATTGAGGATCCTGAGGGTGGCTTTAACCTTCAAACCTTTAATCAAGTGATCTTTTTGTAAGCTCCTAATAGAGCTATGACTCCTAATAGGGTCAATCCTTTAACATGGATCAGTTGTAAAGACTCCTAACATGATTTGTCCTTTAACCAGGACCTTCCTATTGTATTACTTGGCTCCTAATAGGGTCATTATTCCCATAGTGAAAATATTTGTGGGTACCATCCCCACTGGGTTTTTTCACTTAACAGGGTTTTCTTGAAAACAAATTTGGTGTTCAAGTGTATTAATGTGTTATTGTTTCTTTTTATTTCATGTTCATTTATTTGGTTAAATATTGAAGTTTACAATTTAAATTTTATCTGATATGTTTGGAATCAAATGAGTCACCCCCCCACCCTCTCAGTTGATTGGGGCATTGTTATTCGAACATTAAGAAGATGTGATACATGATAGAGGAAGTACAGAGAAAGATCAGTGAATGGATCTGGAAGATGAAATCGAAGGGTTGTAGAGAAATAAAGTTGCAGATAAAGAGGATTATTGGACCAAGAATGGGCATGGGATTTATGTCTTGAATCATGCAGAATGTTCATAAGTTCTTATTATGGAACATATTCTTCTCTCCATGGGTGTTTGATAAAGGAGCATCCTTGGGTTATTGGAAGTCTTGCATCACTCAAAAATATTTCCCTTCAATTTTTTTCATGTTATAAGTTTATATATTTTTGGTTGCATTTTCTATAGGTGGATCATATGTAGTTGTGAACATTAGGGTATGTTTTGGACATCATGTTTTACTTATTTCTTGGTTCGTACCTCATTTGGATTCTTCATGGTAGAGTTATCTAAGACTCTAGTTCGGGCCTGTGTGTTCTTCAAGTTTCAATGGTGATCAGATGAGTTTTCCAATCTTGTGATGTAATTTCTTGATCAATGAAGCTTTGTTGATCATCACAATAATATTTGGTTATTGGATGAAATTCCTCTTAGATCACATGTTATTTCCACATCTTGGCATTGAGATACTTATGTTTTGGGTCCTAACCTATATTTTATGTATTACATTTTCTTGTTCTTAAAAAATGTGATAGATCATGGCCGACATGTGTAATGCAAAGACTCTATATATTGATGCATTTGGTATTTTTTAGGTAGCAAGGAGAAGATTATCCTTTGGAGATGTTAATTATAGGGTTTAGATTTGAAATTCTATTGTAATTAGGCATGTATGACTGAAAGTATGTAAGCTTGATGTTGCAAGCCAATTTGATGTAAATATTTGATTTTGTGATAGTGTGAAGATATGTTGTAGCACATTGATTATTTATTCTTGAGTCTGAGTTGGTTGTTTCCACTCTGTTGGATCTTTCTACATGGATTGGACCATCTCCATTGTGGAAACTCCTACCATGACTACATCACATTATTACTAAGGGAGTTCTAGAAAAGATGAAGAAAAGTGCCAATAATACATATGTGATGGTAGAACCTATTGAATCACCAAGTTCAATATGAAAAATTAAAAAGGGTGAAGATAATTGGTAATTAGGATAGGTTTTTTAGATAGACATGGATAAGGAACTATTAATAAGGAAATTTTATCCAAAAAAAAATACAAATCAAGATGTAAGTGTTACAAATTATTACAATAGTGATACTATAAATTGATGAACTACAACTAGTTGAATATCTTGAGGAAGAGTTTGAAAATGGAATGAATACTTGAAAGAAAAGTGACCGATGATCACCAAGTTACTAAAGTTAAGGTATGACATTAAATCAGTTAATATGTTTTCATTGATGTCAACTAGCTTTAATTATCATGATGGTTACAAACATCTATTATGGATTGAAGATCAAGAATGAACAAGTTTATGTGGTTGGTAAAAGAAGGATTTAGTATACACCGAGTTGGAACAGTGTACACTGAGAAAAGTGTAGTGTATATCGAGTATAGTGTTAACTGAGTTAGTTATCACTGATGCATTATGGTATTGACCAAGCGAAAGAAATAAATGGAACTTATGACTACCGAGTTAAAATGATGAGCTGGAAAAATGTTTATGATTTTAGGGTAAAGGATAATGTTTGTTATGATGATCAGATGGCTGACAAAATTCAAAGATGATCAGACGAAGGAGAATGAAACATGTGATTGACACAAGTGCTGAGGAAGGTTAAAGTGGAAAAACCTACGGTGAAGATTAAGAGGAAAAATCTATGGATGGAAATAAAATAGTTTATGATGTCTATACAAAGAGACAAGAGATTCATTATTGATTCTATATGTTGCAAGAGAATTCACATGAAAAATATTGATTTCATGCAGCACTAATCAAACTGGTTGAAGACAGAAATGAGCAAAACTGCAGACAACGTTGAGCGATAGAGAAATCATATACCGAGCATAACAGAGCCAGAGGAAACAAAAGATTGAATTGATTATTGATCAGAGGTATTATTGAGCCTAGCATAGATCTAAATATCTGCAAATCAAGTTGTATTTGAATTAGATCATTACTATATCAATTAAACCATTTCTATAGATAAATCTCTTAACCGTGTGGGACTTAATAGTCTTATTATTTCAATATGACATTGAATGAACATTGATTGTTTTCTTGTTGACCTCATAGTGAATGTTTGTTCAAAGGAGAGCTGTTAGTGATAAATCCTCTAACCAAGTCACACCTCACAGTGTGTTTTGTAACCTTTAACATGGTTGGCTCCTAACCAAGCTCACTTCAGAAGAGTGAATTATTTTGGGTTACCGATCCCATGTGGTTTTTCCTCTAATAGGGTTTACATGTTAAAAATATGTGTTATATGTGTATGGATGTGTTGTCTTGTTATTTTAATTTGCACATTTATATAACTAGATAGATCGGTAAACATGGTATTTAATTTACTGGTAATCAGTATATAAAGAGAAAGGCACAGTTGATATTTTACCGAGTTGATTAATTTATTTGAAAGTATTGATATATACATCTGTGAGTATTTGGGCCTTTAGGATAACTGGACTTAACTGATTCACCCCCCCCCCCCCCTTTCTCTTAGTTATCTAACAATTGGTATCAGAGAATAGAGTTCTTTGAAGGAAATTTTTGAAGGACTTAAGCTAAAGATCACAAGATGTATAAAAGAGAGGTGCCAAAGCTGAACAAAGACAAATTCTCAACATGGAAAAGCAAAATGAGATTGTATCTATTAGGGATTGGAGAGTCAGCAACATAATACTTGGATAATGATTTTATCTTACCTACTGGACCTTTGACTGTTGATCAGATGAGAGAAAAACATGAACACAATACTACAACGATAGAGCTTGATGCTTCCTTATCAGATGTTGAATTTGAAGATGTCAAGACATGTACAAATGCTAAACAGATGTGGGACAAGCTTACACTAGTTCAAGGAGGAGATGTAAATGTGATAAGGGCCAAAGATGAAAGTCTTAGAGGAAATTTTGATGACATGAAAATGAAGGAATGAGAAAACATAACTCAATATAGTAATTGAATCAATGAAGTTGTGAATGCCATCCGAGTAGAAGGTGGAATTATTGATGAAGACACTATTGTAAGTATAATTCTCAGAACCTTGTTACCTATTTATGCTATTAGAGTCTCTACAATTCATGAAATGAGAGCAACACCTGGAAATAATATTACACTTGATAGTCTAATCGGTAGGATGACTTCATTTGATTTGAACAACTTTGACAATAGTATTGTTCCCACTGTTGAATTTGCATTTATGTAATCTCTAAAAATTGGAAAATCAAGTAGTAAACACATGATAAGAAATGAGAGTGATAGTGAAAGTGATGAGGATGAACTTGATGAGCTTGAAGCATTAATGGCTAGAAGAATGCATAAAGGTAAAGAAAGATATAGAGTAAAACTACCTTTGGTATGCTTTAATTGTAAAGAGATTGGCCATATTGTAGCTAGATGTCCTAACAGGAAAGAAGATGAGAAAGACAATGAAAGATCTAGTGAAAGGAAATCTGATAGAAGAGATAATCAAGAACACAGAGGCAAATGACAATATGACAAAAGAAGTAATTGAGAGTATAAAGACAAAGGCAAGAAGGCATGTTACCTTGTTGAAGATGATGATGACACTGACACTGACACTGATGAAGACATTGAGGTGGTATTTGTAGCTTTGAAAGAAGATTCAAAAGAAGAAGAAAGGTATGTAGAAACAAAACTTATTTCTAAAGTTAACAAGAATGATACTTGCAATATTGATAGTGGCTATTCACATCATATGACTAGTGATGAAGATAAATTTGAATAGCTTGAGCATTATAATGGTGGATTTGTTAAAATGGGAAATGATACACCTTGTCTAGTAAAGGGGAAAGGGTCTATATTGTTGAATAATAAGATCAAATGTGAGAATGCATATTGCGTGAAAGGACTTAATTATAATTTGTTGAGTGTAGCACAATTGAATAACATAGGTCATCAAGCTGCATTTGAGAACAAGAAAGTGAAAATTTATGATGAGACTGGAAAGTTGGTCGGTACTGGTGAGAAATCAAAAGGTAACTTATTTTATCTTGACAATGTTGAAACTTCTTGTTTATTAGCTAGAAATGAAGATGGGTGGTTATGGCACAAAATTTTATGTCATGTAAATTTTGACAACATGGTTAAGATCAGTAAGAAAAAAGAGAGTTAGAGCCTTACCAAGCATATATAAACCTGACCATGTCATGTGCAAACAATGTCAAATGGGAAAAATGTCAAAATACAGTTTTAAGAGAAAAAACTATTCATCTAATGCTATTTTGGAGTTGGTTCATACTGAATTGTGTGGTCCTATGAAAATTGAGAGCTATTATGGAGATAGATACTTTATCTTGTTTGTTGATGACTATTCTAGACTAATGACTATGATGTTCTTGAAAGAAAAATCTAAAGCTTTTAAGATGTTTAAATAGTTTAAAGCTAAAGTGGAAAAAGAAAGTGGTAAAGAATTAAAATGCTTGAGATCAGATAGAGGAGGTGAATTTATTTCTAATGAGCTCACTAACTTTTGTAATGAGCATGGAATTAAGAGACAAGTTTCTGCACCGAGGACACCACAGTAGAATGGGATTGCTGAAAGGATGAATCGATCTGTTATTGATTGGACTAGAACACTAATGATTGAAAAGGATTTTGCACAAATGTAAGAGTTGATGAATTTGATGAGAAGAATGATGAAGAAAGTAAAAAGGAACTAAAAGACTATGGTAGATTTGTTTATATTGAGCAACCTAACACTCTACCCAAGTAATAGTCTGGCATTACCAAGAAATGGGGTAATTTTACCGAGCATCAGTCTATACAAATCGAGAATCAGCAAGATGTTACCAATGAATATCATGATCATGCATTGAATGAGGAACATAATGAAGAAAAAAGAAATGAACATGTACTTGCAAAATATGTAAGGATACATCATCCATAAAATTGGAATATTGGAGACAAGAAAGTTGGCATGATGACACCAAGTAATTTGAGACAACGCATGCTTAGTTTGTGAGTTTGAACCTAAAACTATTAGATATGCACTTGAAAATGATGAATGGGTTAAGGCCATGAATGAATAAATTGAGAAGATACAAAAAAACAAAACATGGACATCGGTATTGAGACCAAATGACAAGAATGTAATTGGAACCAAATGGGTTTTCAGAAACAAGTTGAATAGGAATAAGGCAAGACCTGTATGCAAAGGGTATGCACAAGAAGAAGGAATTAGCTATGGTGATACTTTTGCACCCGTTTCTAGACTTGAAGGAGTTAGAATATTGCTTGCATATGCTACCCAAAAGGATTTTTAGTTTATCAAATGGATGTCAAATCTACATTTCTGAATGGAACACTTGAAGAAGAGGTATACATTGAACAACCTGAAGGTTTTGTAGATCTAAATCAGAGAAACATGGTATGTAAGTTGCACAAAGCATTATATGAATTAAAACAAACACTGAGAGTATGGTATGAAAGAATGTACTCCTATCTTATCAATATTGGATTTGTTAGAACAAGTGACAACAAAAATTTGTATTTGAAAGGTGAAACTGATGACAAGATTCTTATTGCCAAAATTTTTGTTGATGATATCAAATTTGGAGGACATGATAACTTATGAAAATCATTTGCTGATAAAATGAGAAAATAATTTGAAATGTCAATGTTTGGTGAAATCAAAATTTTTCTTGGCTTCCAAATTTTACAATAAAATGAAGGCATATACATTACTCAATCAAAGTACATCAAAGAAGTGTTGAAGACATTCAGAATGGAAGATTCAAAACTAGTCGGTACACCTATGGTCACCGGAACAAAATTGACAAAGGATGATTAGTCAACTAAGGTAAATCAGACATTGTACAAATCAATGATTGGAAAACCGATGTATCTTGTGCATAGTAGACCAGATATTGCACATGCACTTGGAATTGTAGCAAGATTCTATGCTAATCCTAAAGAATTGCATATGACTGTTGTAAAAAGAATTTTGAGATACTTGAAGAACACTGAAAGCTATGGTTTGTGGTACAAGAAGGAAGGAAATTTTGAACTAAAAGTTTACACAGATGTGGATTGGGCTGGAAATATTGATGATAGAAAAATCACTACTGGTGGAGCACTCTTTTTGGGAGAAAGATTAGTTACATGGATAAGTAAGAAATAAGGATGCATTTCCCAATCCACTGCAAAAGCAACATATGTTGTTTTTGTTTCTAATTGTTCAAACATTGCATGGATAAAACAAATTTTAAAATGTATGAAGGAAGAGATCAATGACCCAGTGATAATATATTGTGATAATACTAGTGTAATTAACCTTTCTAAGAATCTAGTGATGCATGCAAAGACAAATCATATATCTATAAAGTATCACTACTTGAGGGAACAAGTACAAGAAAAGCAAGTAAAACTAGAGTATGTGAAATCACAAGAGGAACTTGCAGATATATTTATTAAACATTTATCAAAGGATACATTTGAGTACTTGAGGACTAGACTAGGGGTTCATCCCATGTCTATCGATCACTGGGGTGATTAGGAGGTTGCATCAACCTATACTTTATCAAAATATCAATAACGTTGATGCATAATGTTCACACTTTAGGTTTCCTGAGTTTGTGAAAGCTAGAAGATGAAAGACAAAATGACACTTCCTATTGGTACATGCAAGGTACTTGATCTGAACCGAACACCAAAGATAATGTTTTGGCTAATGAAGAGTTCTTTATTTTCTTTTGGCATTGTTTTCAAAGGGAGAGAAGATCAATTAAATATCTATCTAAAAGGAGAGAAGACAATAGGAGATAAGAAAATACATACACATTGAGAATAGATCAAATCTACAGGGAGAGACTGCATGATGAGGATTAATGTTGTGTAGTGATTAAACATATTAAATGTACAAGCTAGGGAGAGCTTGCCAAGTTACAACATTTTCTTACAGAGTCGTAGAACATATGTTTGGTATTCTATGGCATATTTCATATTGTGTTGCCATCAATTCCAAAGGGAGAGATTGATGAACTAAAACTGATTGAATATCTTGAGGAAGAGTTTGACAATGGAATGAATATTTGAAATACAAGTGATTGATGATCACCGAGTTACTAAAGTGAAGTTATGATATTAAATCAATTAATAGATTGTCATTGATGTCAATTATCTTTGATTATCATGATGGTTACACACATGGATTATGAATTGAAGATCAAGAATGAACAAGTTTATGTGGTCGGTAAATGAAGGATTCAATATACACCAAGTTGGAATAGTGTACACTGAGCAAAGTGTAGTGTATACTGAGTATAGTATTAACCAAGTTAGTTATCACCAACACATTATGTTATTGACCCAGTGAAAGAAATAAATGGAACTTATGACTGTTGACTTAAAATGATGAGCTAGACAAATTTTTATGATTTTTAGGTAAAAGACAATGTTTTTTTATGACTATCAAATGGTTGACAAAATTCAAAGATGATCGAATGAAGGAGAATGAAATGTGTTATTAACACAACTGTCAAGGAAGGATAAAGCGACAAAATCTACGGTGAAGATTAAGAGGCAAATTCTATGGATGGAAATAAAATGGTTTATGATGTCTATATAAAAAGACAAGAGATTCATTATTGAGTCTAGATGTTGTAGGAGAATTTACATGGAAAAGTTATTTCATGCAACACTGATCAAACTGGTTGAAGATAGAACCGAGAAAATTTGTAGACAACACCGAGCGACAGAGAAAGCAATTATCGAGCAAAACAGAGTTGGAGGAAATAAAAGATTGAATTTATTATTGATCAGAGGTATTATTGAGCCTAGCATAGATATGAAAATCTTCAAATCAAGTTGTATTTGAATCAAATCATTACTGTATCAGTTTAACCATTGCTATAGATAAATCTCTTAATCGAGTGGGACTTAACAATCTTATTATTTCAATATGACATTCAATGAATGTTGATTATTTTCTTGTTGACCCCATAGTGAATGTTTGGTCAAAGGAGAACTGTTAGTGATAAATCCTCTAACTAGGTCATACCCCACTATGTGTTTTTTAACCTTTAACAAGGTTGGCTCCTAACCGAGCTCACTTCAGGATAGTAAATTATTTTGGGTGACCGGTCTCAGGTGGTTTTTCCCCTAACAAGGTTTCCACGTTAAAAATCTATGTGTTATATGTGTATGGATGTGTTGACTTGTTATTGCACTTTACACATTTCTATAATTGGATAGATCGGTGAACACAATATTTAATCTACTAGTAATCAGTATATAAAGAGAAAGGCATAGTTGATATTTTATTGAGTTGATTAATTTATTTCAAAGTATTGATATATACATTTGGGATTATTTCAGACTGTAGGATAACTGGACGTAATTGATTCACCCCCCTCTCAGTTATCTAACATAAATAATCTAGTTCATGAGGATATAGTGAATTAAATTAAGTTAAAAAGGATAAAACATCCAATATTATATAGGGTCTCATTGATCTAAGGTGAAGATGATATAATTACAAGTGAACAATGTTTTGGTGAAATTTCATATAGTTTTTGTACAATGATGAAGAATTATGTGATATAATACAAATAGATGTATGTAATATATTATTAGAAATTCCATGAAAGAATGATATGAAGACAATAATAGTTGGAGAAATAATACTTACACTTTGATTTCAAATGGAAAAAAATTAGATCTTGATACCTTTAAAAGAAGAGGGCAAGAGTGAAGTATTTGGTAATGCAAAAATCTATTTGGTGGATTGAGTATTTTCATGGATGGATTAAGACATGAAAAAAATTTTATTAGGAATGCCATGAAAGAGTGATCCTAAATGAAATAATTGGAGATATATACTATTAGTAATTCCATGAAAGAATGATATGAAGACAATCATAATCGGAGGAAGAATACTTATACTTTGACTTCAAATGGGAAAAAATATATATTGATACCTTTGAAAGAAGAGGGAAAGAGTAAACTATGTTGTAATGCAAAAATCTATTTGGTGGATGGAATGTACTTTTTATTGATTCCAAGGAAGTGTAACACCCAAATTTTAGAAAATATTGTTGCAAAGGAAGATAAATTGTGAAAAAGAAGAATTGAAATTTGTGACATAACAAAAAAACATCATATCAAGGAATTGCCCAAAGAATTACCATTAGTATAGAGCACCATTCATTATATAGATCTGATACCAGAAGTTATTTTTCCAAAGAATATGAAACAACCCTTAAGGTATATGAAACAAAATATGCATGGCACCATTAGTGTTAGCATTATATCAAGTTGGGGAATGAAGAATGTTAATTAATTCACAATCCATCAACAAGATCACTATTAAATATAGATTCCAATCACCAAGGATGGGTGAAATTATGGATTATTTGAATGGTATAAATTATCTCACAAAGGTTGACTTGAATATCATATATTAACAAAACAAGATTAGGTAGAGAAATGAATGCACGATTGAATTCAAGATGAATGAGGACATATGTGTGTGGTTATTTGTGCATTTGAAGCTAACCAATACACTAAAATTTGATTTATAATAAAACCAAAGAGGAATGTTTGTAACACATTGGTCAATATTTTTAGAGATTGAAATAAGATAATTTTTTTTAAGCATAGAGAAATATATTTTCATGAAGAAACAACTAGTATATTTAGGATTTTTCATTTCTATGAAAGGGCTAAAGATGGATCTAGAGAAAGTAAGAACAATTGTTGGATAGCTAATGCAATTAGATATCAAAGAGGTACTATATTTTCTGATGAACTACAACTGATTTAGAACCTAATTGAAGAATTTGTGATTAGATATGTAAGATGATTAAATCAGTATTATGTTGTCATTGATGTCAACTAGTTTGACAGCACTTATCTTGTAAGTTACTATACCGAAACATCTGTATAAAAGGAGTGAAAGAGATGAAGAACAGATATATCTACATGAGGAAGATGGATATGACAGATGAGGATAAATGATACATTGAGTAACTTGTTGATGAGTCTATGACCCTATGATATTGACTTGATTATGTTGCATTCATCTATGATGAGGAAAAGAGCTGAAAGACACAAAGCAGTGTTGTCAGTTAATGAAGCATTTATACACCGACAGAGTGTAATGTATATCGAGCACAGTGTAAACCGAGCTTGTGTTCACCGACAAATTTATTTGTTAACCGAGAAGAGCAGAATGAATTAAATGACTAGTTTAGCCGATAAGAATTGATGAGCTGGAAAGTGTATGATTTTGAGGTAACAAATAAAGTTTGTTACACAGATCGACGACTAACAAAATTTAGGAAAGATCTAATGGATGAGAATCAAATGTGTTATTGACACAAGTGCCAAGGTATGTTTAAGAGGCAAAATCAGTGGATATGATTAAGTGGAAAAATCTGATGGAGAAAAAGAAAATGGTTCACATGTCTATATAAGAGACTGAAGATTTCACAAGTGAGTGTGATGTCGGAAGAAAAGGAAACTGCAGAATCATCGCGTGAACAAGTTTTCATGCATTCTGATCATACTGGTTAAGGAGAACCCTACTGCAGAGCATTACCAAGAGACATAGAGTAATTACCGATGGATAGTAAGTTTATATATTGTTGAATCGAAAATGTTACAATGATCAGAAAGATTTGTATGAGCTGAATATTTATTTGTATATTCGCAATTGAAGTTGTAATAGATCAGATCACCTACTGTTACATATTTAACCATTATACACAGTCAAATCTCTTAACTAAGTGGACTAAGAAAGTCTTATTATATATCATTCATAGAATGAACATTGTTATCCTGTCAACCCCAGAGTGACTGCTGGTTGGATGATAACGGTTGGTCTTAAATCCTCTAACAAGGTCACACCTAATAGTGTGTTTGTAACCTTTAACAGGGTTGGGTCTTCACCGACCTTACTTCAAAAGAGTGAATATTTTTGGGTTGCCAGTCCTAGGTGGTTTTTCCCTTCATAGGGTTTCCACATTAAATCTCTTGTATTATGTGTTGATTGTGATATTAGTTTGATGTCATATTTGCATGTTGCATGTTTTATTTGATCGGTAACTACTATATGTTTTAGACTAGTAATCGGTAAATGCACATATAGTAAATTATTTTAAGTTACCAAGTAGTAGAAGTTGAAGTATTTGTTTTTGGATTATACATTTTGATTGGGACAATGATTAATTGATTCACCCCCCCTCTCAGTTATTCTAACAATTGGTATCAGAGTGATGGTTTCTTAGAATAGATTTTTAAGGACTTCAGTACAAAGATCTCAAAATGTATAAGAGGGAAGTGCCAAGAATGAACAAAGAGAACTTCACAGTTGGCAAAGCCGGATGAAGTTGCACATATCTAGAATTGGAAATTTTGCACTAGAATTGTTGGAGAATGGCTATATAGAACCGACCACTAGTCCCTTGACCATTGATTAACTAAAAGACAAGCATGAACACAATGTTACTTTGATGGAGATTGTTGCTTCTTATACCGATGCCAAATTTGAAGATACTAACAGTTGCACTACTGCAAAATCCATGTGGGATAAACTTTCTCAAGTTTACAGTGGAGAGGTGAATGTCAAAAGAGCCAAAGCTGAAAGCTTAAGGGGCAGATTCGATGATATGAAGATGAAGGAAGGTGAGAATATTGTGCAATATCCGCTATTCATGAAACAAGGTCTGCATCTGGTAATGTACTTACACTTGACAATCTGACTAGTAATATCACAACCTTTGAATTGAATAACTTTGATAACAGTGTTGTACCATCTATTGAGTCTTCTTTCATGTCTTCTTTGAAGATTGGTAAGTCTAGCAGGAACAATAAGAATAATGATAGTGATAGCAATACCGATGATGAGCTTGATGAACTTGAAGCTCTTATGGCCAGAAGGTTACCTAAAGGTAAAGGAAGGTATAGAGGTAAGCTACCTTTAGCATGCTTTAACTATAAAGAGGTTGGCCACATTGCTGCTAGATGTCCACATAAGAAAGATGATGAAAAATCCAAAGACCAATCTGAAGGAAGCTATGGTAGGAGAGTCAATAGAGGCTACCAACACAATAGAGATAACCAAGAGAACAATGAAAAAGGAAAAAAGGTATGTTACATAGCTAAAGATAATGAATCTGAATCTGATTAGATGATGATGTAGAATTTGTATTTGTTGCTATGAAAGATGACTCCGAGGAAGAAGAAAAACATGTAGAAATAACACTGATCTCTAGAGTTAACAAACATAATACATGGTTCATACACAGTGGATGTACACATCACATGATTGGTGATGAAGAGAAATTTGATCAACTTGAAGAATACAATGGATGATTTGTTAAGATTGGTAATCACACACCCTGTATGGTAAGAGGTAAAGGATCCTTGATGATAAATGATAGGATAAAATGTGATAATGCTTATTGGGTAGATGGACTGAACTATAACTTGTTAAGTGTGGCACAGTTGAACAATTCAAGTCACCGAGTTACTTTTGAGGGCAAGAAAGTGAAAATATTTGATGATGGAGGAAGACTAGTTGGAATTGGAGCACAATCAAGAGGTAATCTATTTTATCTTGATATTGATGAGTCTTCTTGTCTGATGATGAAAAATGAAGATGCTTGGTTGTGGCATAAAAGGTTATGCCATGTGAATTTCGAGAACATGATTAAGATCAGTAAAAGGAAAAGAGTTAGAGGTTTTCCTAACTTGTCAAAACCTGATCATCTTTTGTGTCATGAATGTCAGAAAGGGAAAATGACTAAATCTAGTTTCAAAAGTAAGGATTATTCAACAAAGAAGATACTTGAGTTAGTTCATACCGACTTATGTGGTCCTATGAGAACTCAGAGTTATTATGGTGATAGATACTTTATTCTTTTTTTTGGATGAATATACTAGACTGATGAATGTTATGTTCTTAAAAGAAAAATCTAAATTTAAGATGTTTAAGTGGTATAAAGCTAAGGTAGAAAAAGAGACTGGTAAGGAATTGAAATGCCTAAGATCTGATAGAGGAGGTGAATTTATCTCTGATGAATTTACTAATTTCTATAATGAGCATGGTATTAAAAGATAGATCTCTGCACCAAGGACACCTCAGCAAAATGGCATTGTTGAAAGAAGGAATAGGTCAATAGTTGATTGTGCTAGGACACTGAAGTTGTAAAAGAATGTTTCCCAGACATATTGGAGAGAAGTTGTCAACACTGCAGTCTATGTTCTTAACTGAGTTCAATTGAAGAAGGATACCAATAAGACACCCTATGAGTTGTGGTTTGGACACAAACCAACTATAAGTTATTTCAAAAAATTTGGAAGTAAATGCTTTATTCTGCAAGATGAGAGAAATGGTAAATTTGACTCAAAAGGAGATACTGATGACACTATTCTTATTGCTGAAATATTTGTGGATGATATTATTTTTGGAGGTCAAGATCACATATGTAAAGCCTTTGCTGATGAAATGAGGAATGAATTTGAAATGTCTATGTTTGGAGAGATTAAGTTCTTTCTAGGACTACAAGTGATTTAGCAGAGTGATGGGATATTCATCACACAATCTAAATACATAAAGGAAGTATTGAAAACATTTGGCATGGAAGATGCTAAACCTGTGGGAACACCGATGGCTATTGGATGTAAACTGACCAAGGAAGATGAAACTACAGAGGTAAATCAGACACTGTACTGATCTATGATTGGTAAGTTAATGTATGTAGTTCACAGTAGACCAGATATAGTTGCTAGATTTTTTGCTAATCCTAGAGAATCACACATGATTGCTACTAAAATAATCTTAAGATACCTGAAGAAAATAGAGGATTATGGATTATGGTATCCTAAGGAAGGCAAGTTTTAACTGAAGATATACACCGATGCTGATTGGGCTGGAAATGTGGATGACAGAAAAAGTACCACCGAAAGAGCATTTTTCTTTGGTGAAAGAGTTGTTACTTGGACAAGTAAGAAACAAGCTTGCATTTTTCATTCTACAACCAAAGCAGAGTATGTTGCTACTGCTACGAACTGTTCAAATATTGCATATATTAAGCAAGTTATGGAAGGTATGAATGAGGTAATCAATGAGCTGGTGATTATATACTGTGACAACACTAGTGCCATTAACATTTCAAAGAATCTAGTGATGCACTCTAAAACAAAGCATATATCAATTAAGTATCACTATTTGAGAGAAAAAGTACAAGAGAATCAAGTTAAGTTAGAGTTTGTTACATCAAAAGAACAACTTGCCGATATATTTACAAAAGCTCTACCGAAGGATACATTTGAGTACTTGAGGACTAGACTTGGGGTCTGTCCCCTATCTACCAGTCACTAAGGTGATCCGGATGTTGCATCAGCCTAATCTTATCATAAAATCATACATGTTGATGCAACATAATTCATACTTGATCAAGGGTGCTCCCCTTTATACCAAAAACATATAATTGAAACAGAGAAACAACAACAATATGCAAGAATAGAAAATTGGCTTCTTATTATCTCCATAAATGTGGAATTACAAACTTTTAGAATTACAATATGCAAAGCCACATGGGCATTCCCTTACAATATTTTGTAGGACAAAGCCTCGAATCAATACCCAGGTCTACTACCCAGAACTGCCCTAGACAACACTATGGGCCTTCTTTATATAGGCAATTTCCACCGCCCGAGAAGGTTCCAAAAATTTAGCCCTAAGGGCCGACTAAACTTAGAATTATTTTATTTTACAATTTATTACATCAAAGTCAGCTCAAAATAACTTTTGAAACCCAAACAAAAATTTTGAAGGAAAATTATTTTCCGCCATTTCAAGTGGCCCAACTTTTGGAGACCATAAGTCATCACCAGTTGACCTGATTGACTATTATAACCCCATTTCAAAAATGCCACGAAGCGCTCTACAGGCTTAAATTGTGCAAAGTGCCCATCACCCAAATTTTTGACCTCATCCGGGGCTTCTAAAGCCTTCAAAACTAAGTTCAAAGTTTTTGTACCCTACTGCCAATACCGAAAATCTTCAATATCTTCAAAACTAGACCTGATCTAGCCATGAAACTTTACCCACAGGCTGATATGACTGAGATGAACCTCCACATGTAAAATTAGAACATTCTGAGATCGTAAGCCAACTTACTAAAAATAGCAAGTTTCCATAAATAGCAACTTTGCACAAGATAGCCCTTATTGAATACAAAAATAGAAATATTTTTTGGTGATGCAAGATTACTCTTACACCTAGGATGCTCCTGCATTAGACACCTAGGGTAATTTGAGAAGTGACCCTGTCACAACTCAGGTGTGCAGAGGAAAACCAAGACAGTTAACCTCCTCCTTTGTTAGCCATGATGAATCTTCAATAGGTCATCCTTTCCATTTGACCAAATACTCTTCATATGTCCTATTCCTTGTGCTTCTGCCAACACGACTGTCCAGTATGTCTTCAATCTCCTTGATATCTAAACTGGTTGCTGGAATACTCCACTACGCTGCTGCAACCTCATCTTCAACACCTCCTTCATGATACTCTATCAAATCTGAAATGTTAAACACTGGTGAAATATTCAGCTCAGTAGGCAATTCTACCTCATATGCATTTCCTGAATCATGCTTCTTCAGTATCTTACATGGCTCAAACTTCTTCATTTTCAACTTATTATATGCACCAACCAGAAATCGCTCCTTCCGCAAATGAACCATGACTTCATCTCCAACCTAAAATTCTTTATGCCTCATTTTCTCATCTACCTTAGCCTTATACTACACATTCATCTTGGTAATATGCTTCCTCACCTCCTCATGGATGTTCTTCAAATGTTCTACAAAATCCTCAGCTTCAACACTACTTATTTCTCCTTTATCTATCTTTCTCAATTCAGATGCATTTCTTGGACTACTTCCATATATTATCTGGAATGGTGATTTACCAGTGCTGCTGTTGACAGAATTATTGTATGCAAATTCTACCTATGGTAAAATCAAATCCCATTCTGTTGGCTTATCTCCAACCAAACATCTCAGCAAATTTTTCAAACTCCTATTCACCACCTATGTCTGTCCATCAGTCTGTGGATGATGTGATGAACTGAACTTCAAATCTATCTTCAACTTCTTCCATAATGTACACCAGAAATATCTAACAAACTTAGTGTCTCTATCTGAAACTATGGTCTTTGGCAAACCATGTAGTCTCACTACTTCTCTGAAAAATAATTTTGCTATATGAATAGCATCATTAGTCTTCTTGTAGGGAATGAAATGTGCCATCTTTGAAAATCTATCAACCACCATAAAAATTGAATCATGCCCCCGCTGTGTCCTCGGTAAACCAAGAATAATGTCCACACTGATATCCTCCCAAGGCTTCTCTGGTATAGGTAATGGCTAATATAACCCTGTATTCTACTTCACTCCCTTCACCATCTGACATACTCTGCAACTCTGTATAAAATTCTTGACATCTTGCTGCAACTGTGGCCAATCATAATTCTCACCAACCAAAGCAAGGGTTTTATCATGACCAAAATGTCCAGCCAATCCTCCACTATGCTTCTCCTTGATGAGACTCTCCCTCATAGAACTTTATGGAATGCACAACTGACTCCCTCTGAATAGCATATCATCCTGGATGATAAAATCCAGCCATTTCATCCTGTCTAGAGTAACAGGTTCTGTACAAGCTTTCCAAGCTTCACCAAAGTCAGGATCCTCTGAATACAAATTCTTGAGTTCCTTGAACCCAACCACTTCAATCTACATCTCTGTTAGCAATAGTTGCCTTCTGCTAAGTGCATTTGCAACCCTGTTAGACTTTCCACTTCTGTGTTTCAAAATAAATGTATAACTCTACAAAAACTCAACCCATTTCAAATGCCTCTGATTCAACTTTCCTTGACTATTCAGGTATTGCAAAGCTTGATGATCAGTATACAAAATAAACTCCTTAGGAAGCAGATAATGTCTCCACTTCTTCAATGCTTGAACTATAGCATAAAATTTATGATCATAAATAGAATATTTTCTCTTGGCATCATTTAACTTCTCATTGAAATAAGAAATAGGTTTACCTTCTTGGCTCATAACAACTCCTATTGTAGTACCGCTAGTATCACAATCTACTTGAAACACCTTATTAAAATTTGGAAGTGCTAAAATAGGTTATTCTGTAACTTTTTGTTTCAACAATTGAAAACTCTTTTTTGCCCCATTAGTCCACTTAAACTCTTTTCTATCCCCTCTCATTGTTTCAGTCAAGGGTCCACAAATACTGCTAAAATTTTTGATAAACTTTCTATAAAAGCTAGCCAAACCATGAAAAAATCTTACCTCAGTAGCACTCCTTGGAGTAGGCCATTCAAGCCTAGCTTGTACCTTCTTTGGGTTCATTTTTAGACCTTCTGCTGAAACTATAAATCCCAAATACACTAACTCTTTCTTCACAAAATTGCACTTCTTCAAATTAATCAACAATTTCTCATCTCTTAGCTTCTCAAACACCATACAAATATGCATCATATGTTCCTCCAATGTCTTGCTAAAGACCAAAATATCATCTAGGTAAACAATGACAAACTTACCCAAAAATTCTTTCAGAACCTCATTCATGAGCCGCATGAAAGTGCTCAGTGCATTGGTTAGCCCAAAAGGCATGACTAACCACTCATACAGTCCTTCCTTTGTCTTGAAGGCAGTCTTCCACTCATCTCCTTCTCTGATCCGAATCTGGTGATATCCACTCTTCAGATCTATCTTTGAGAAATACACAGCTCCACTCAAACAATCCATAATATCATCCATTCGTGGCAATGGAAACTTATACTTGATTGTGATCTTGTTTATTGCTCTGGAATCTGTACACGTCCTCCATTCTCCATTCTTCTTTGGTGCTAATACTACTGGTATAGCACATGGACTCAGGCTCTCCCGAATCAATCCCTTTTGTAACAACTCATGTACTTGTCTGTTCAACTCTTCACTTTCTACCGATGTCATTCTATGTGCTGCCTTGTTTGGAAAACTGGCTCCTGGAATCAAATCCATCTGATGACTGATCTTCCTTACCGATGGTAATCCATCAGGTACATTATCAGATACAATATCCTAAAACTCATTCAACAAATCTGCAACCTCTACAAGTACATCCTCTACTTCTTCTTTACTAGCTTTTGGAATTAAAGAAAAACACACATGCTCATGCCTCATACCATCTACAAATTTTCTTCCATCTACAAATGTTATTCTTGCATTACCGTATACCTTTTCTTCTGTCTCCTTCAATGGCTTTAGCTTATGTCGCACTCCATCCTTTGTCAGAGAATAGGTATTTGCATGACCATCGTGTACAGCACATCTATCAAACTGTCACGGTCTACCCAACAACATATGACATGCATCCATAGAGATGATACCACATAGTACCTCATCTTGGTACCCGCCGATCTTGAACTTTACCAGGCACTGTTCACTGACCATGACCTTGTGGTCATCCTGCACCCAGGCAATTTGATATGGATGTGGGTGTTTCTGTCTCTTGAGCTTCAACTTTGTGACCATCTCTTCTAACACCAAATTGTCAGTGCTTCCACTATCGATAATCACATCACAACATTTACCCTCACACTTGCATCTAGTGCGAAACAGGCTCCTCCTTTGTTCAGGTTCATTCTCACCACTCAGCAGGACTCTTCTGTTAATTAGTGTTTCTCCTCTTTTAGCATCTTTAGAATTTGATGATCTGGCATCTTCATCTACATGTGCAACTCTAGCCTAGCCTTCATTCCCCCTATCTATCCTTCCTTGGCATTGAGGACATTCAAATGCCCTATGACCTTCTTCTCCACAGTGAAAACATGTTCCACGGAAGCCTCCTCTTCCTGAACCTTGTCCTCTTCCTCTCTGATCTTTATTATTCTGATCTTGGAAATGATTGAAATTGTTTCCTCTCTGATTCTAGCTGCTACTGGGCTCATCCTTCTTTTTCGGATCTTCATTTCGGCCACCATATGACCATCCACCAGATCTTCCACCACGACCTCTTCCATTTTTTCTGCTCTCAAACTTCTTATTCAGCTTTTCCTCTACTTTTAGGGAAAACTAGTATGCCTCCTCAATACTGTTCATTCAAACCAGATTCAACTCCTCCTGAATGCTTGGCCTTAACCCATTAAGGTATCGGGAAACTTTCTCCTTATCAGCTTCTGCATGGCCTGTTCTGATGAGGAGTTGATAGAACTCCTCTGTATACTCCTAAATAGATCTTCTTGCTTGCTTCAAACTTTGCATTTTCTTTAGTAGGTCAAGCTCATAATCAACAGGAATGAACTGTCGCTTCAATTTATCCACCATTTGATCCCATCTTGTGATTTTATCTTTCCCTCTTCTATTTCACTCCAATTGAATCTCTTGCCACTAGATCTTCACATGACCTTTCAGTCTGGCCTTCACAAATTTGACCCTATCAGGATCCTCAACATCTTCATACTCAAAATATTCCTCACATTCATTGATCCAGTCGATCAATTCCTCTGGGTTAAGATTTCCAAAAAATGTAGGAACCTCAATCTTAGGTCTTTTTCCAATCTTAAAAATCACCCGAAAAAGTCTTTCTTCCTCCTAGTTCACAAACTCGGCTTCTCCTTCTTGATATTCTTCTTCGGCTTCATCCTCACTTTCATCTCTAACATTAAGATTCATTCCTCTACGAATCTCTTCTTGCAATGCTCGCACTTGTCTCTGCAGCTTTCTAACCTTAGGTGTCACAACACCAGCTCTTTCGCCACGTACTCTTCGTGGAGGCATTTTCGCGATGCACGCTAAAACCCTAACCACAATCCTGGTGCAAACTGCTTCACAGTCAAACTCAAGAACTCCTACTCTGATACCACTTGATGAAGGGTGCTCCCCTTTATACCACAAACATATAATAGAAACAGAGAAACAACAACAATATGCAAGAATATAGAATTGGCTTCTTATTATCTCCACAAATGTGGAATTACAAACTTTTAGAATTACAATATGCAAAGCCACATGGGCATTCCCTTACAATATTCTATAGGACAAAGCCTCGAATCAATACCCAGGTCTACTACCCAAAACTGCCCTAGACAACACTACGGGCCTTCTTTATATAGGCAATTTCCACCGCCCGAGAAGGTTCCAAAAATTTAGCCCTAAGGGCCGACCAAACTTAGAATTATTTTATTTTTCAATTTATTACATCAAAGTCAGCTCAAAATAACTTTTGAAACCCGAACAAAAATTTTGAAGGAAAATTATTTTTTGCCATTTCAGGTGGCCCGACTTCTGGAGACCATAAGTTATCACCAGTTGACCCGATTGACTATTATAACCCCATTTCAAAAATGCCACGAAGCGCTCTATAGGGTTGACTAGCACAATGTGCTCGTCACCTAAATTTTTTTACCTCATCTGAGGCCTCTAAAGCCTTCAAAACTGAGTTCAAAGTTTCTATACCCTACTGCCAATACCGAAAATCTTCAAAACTAGACCTGATCTAGCCATGAAACTTTGCTGGCAGGCTGATATGACTAAGATGAACCTCCACATGTAAAGTCAGAACATTCTGAGATCGTAAGACTAACTTACTAAAAATAGAAAGTTTCCATAAATAGCAGCTCTGCACAAGATAGCCCTTATTGAATACAAAAATAGAAATATTTTTTGGTGATGCAAGATTGCTCTTACACCGAGGATGCTCCTGCATCAACACTTTGGATCATGTCTAAAGCTGTGAAAAGTACTGGAACAGATTGGCATATCAGTATACAGAGATACAAAGTACGCATTGGACAATAGAGAGTTACTTGGCTATTGAAGAGTTGTGTGTTTATTTGTTTCTTTGGCATTGTTGTCAAAGGGAGAGATAAACAATATGAAACAATATGCACCGATGAGAACTATCTGAGGGAGAGATAATCTGAAAGAAAGGAAAAGCATTGAAAATTAGTTACTGAGAACAAAAGAAGGAATTTGAAAGTTGAAAAGATCATATTTGCAGATTGACAAAGTTGTATTTTGTAATGTTGTTGAGTAACGTAGCGATTAAACATATTAAGCTAGGGAGAGCTTGTACATCATTTGTTCACAGAGTTGTAGAATACATGTTTGGTATGGGTATGGTATATTTCATATTTCTTGAGTTGCCATCAATGCCAAAAGGAGAGATTGATGAACTACAACTGATTTAGAACCTAATTGAAGAATCTGTGATTAGAGATCACCGAGCTAACTGATTAGATATGTAAGATGATTAATTCAGTATTATGTTGTCATTGATGTCAACTAGTTTGACAACACTTATCTTGTAAGTTACTATACCAAAACATCTATATAAAAGGAGTGAAAGAGATGAAGAACAAATATATCTACATGAGGAAGATGGATATGACAAATGAGGATAAAGATTACATTGAGTAACTTGTTGATGAGTCTATGACCTCATGATATTGACTTGATTATGTTGCATTCATCTATGAAGAGGAAAAGAGTTGAAAGACACAAAGCAATGTTGCCGGTTAATGAAACATTTCAGTATACACTGACGGAGTGTAGTGTATACCGAGTATAGTGTAAACTAAGCTTGTGTTCACCAACGCATTTCTTTGTTAACCAAGAAGAACATAATGAATTAAATGACTAGTTTAGCCGATAAGAATTGATGAGCTGGAAAGTGTATGATTTCAAGGTAATAGATAAAGTTTGTTACATAGATCGACGGCTAACAAATTTAGGAAAGATATAATGGATGAGAATCAAACGTGTTATTGACACAAGTGCCGAGGTATGTTTAAGAGGCAAAATCAGTGGATGTGATTAAGTGACAAAATCTGATTGATCAAAAGAAAACGGTTTACATGTCTATATAAGAGACTAAAGATTTCACAAGTGAGTGTGATGTCGGAAGAAAAGGAAATTGTAGAATCATCGCGTCAACAAGTTTTCATGCATTCTAATCATACTGGTTAAGGAGAACCCTATTGCAGAGCATTACCGAGCGACAGAGAGTAATTACCGATGGATAGTAAGTTGATATATTGTTGAATCATAAATGTTACATTGATCAGAAAGATTTGTATGAGCTGAATATTGATCTATATATCTGTAATTGAAGTTGTAATAGATCAAATCACCTACTTTTACATATTTAACCATTGTACACAGTCAAATCTCTTAGCTGAGTGGACTAAGAAAGTCTTATTATGTATCATTCATAGAATGAACATTGTTATCCTGTCAACCCCAGAGTGACTGCTAGTTGGACAATAACGGTTGGTCTTAAATCCTCTAACAAGGTCACACCTAATAGTGTGTTTGTAACCTTTAACAGGGTTGGGTCTTCACCAACCTCACTTCAGAAGAGTGAATATTTTTAGGTTTCTGGTCCCAAGTAGTTTTTCCCTTCACAAGGTTTCCATGTTAAATCTCTTGTGTTATGTGTTGATTGTGATATTTGTTTGATGTCATGTTTGCATGTTTCATATTTGATTTGATCAGTAACTACTATATGATTTAGACTGGTAATCGGTAAATGCACATACAGTAAAGTATTTTAAGTTACCGAGCAGCAAAAGTTGAAGTATTTGTTTTTGGATTATACATTTTGATTGGGATAGTGATTAACTGATTCACCCCCCCTCTCAGTTATTCTAAAAAATTTCATGTATTAGGAGGTTTCTATAGGAGTTTCATTAGTAATTTTAGTGCTATCTACATGTTTCTAACATAAATTAGTCAAATAAATAAGAACCAAATAGTTTTCTTGAAACAGTAAAAATTTCTATCAAAAGTGAAAGTAGCAAGAAGAAAGAGAATCACGGTAAAAAAAAAATTTGGGCACCCCTTCAAAAGTTAACAAGGAAAAAATAAAATTATTTGTTCTTACAAGGAAAGCATACTTACTAGGTTTCTTAACTCTTTCTTTGGTTATTGCTCTTTATGTAAACATTTTTGTCATAAGACAAGAGATTGTAGCACACATAGTTATGGGTGGAACAAAAACAAAAATTCTTATAAGTGGTAAAATAGAAATTGTTACTTATTTTCTCAATTAGTATATTACAATTTCATATGATACAATTGCAACAACTATGGACATGTAGCAAGATTTTTTAGAAGTTTTCTTATAGAACCTAAAAAGTGAAAGAAGAAGGAAACCGTGTGTAAGAAAAAGAAAGAACCTACTAAATTTTGGAAGAGGAAGAAAGAGGATGAGAAGGATAACTCTATACTTATGAAAACTTCATCTCATTCACAAGATGTATTGTTAAGATCCTAATGGAGTATAAATTCATTGGGATAAAATCAGTCCATTATCTTTCAACTCCATTTCTTGATATAATGCACTCAAAAGGCAACCGAAGAAAGATCTACTAGTGAGTTTTAAAATTAAAAAAAAATTATAAGAAAAGAGAAAATAATGTCATTAATGTCAAAAGGATGATCCTCTTCATTTAGCAACAATGCATATAGAAGAAAGAGTTGAATATGTGTAGAGAAAAATGGGATAGATAAACAAGTTCTTGATCTATTAAAGTTATGAAAATGATCCAAATTATTTTTGGAGAGATACAAAAAAATAAATGGAGAAGCACAAAAAGGGGGAGAACTAGATAGATATCAAACAAGAGAAGTGTATTCTTAGTGCAGTAGATTTGAGTACACAAAGAATATGAATGGATGTTTCCTATGATCTTTTGATAGATGGAAGTATAATGAACATCCATTTTCCATTGATATTAAAGGAGGAGATTTATAACAAGGGGAGAATTATGTTGTTCAAAAAATATTTCTTTGTAAGGGATTCTATAAAAAAAGGGGATATTATTGGTAATATTTTCATTAATGTCAAGGGCGCGAGGATGAGTTTTTTGTTGGTATCAAAAGAAATGTCAAAGGAGGGTCAATACTAAGATAATTTATCATTGATGTCAAAGAAGAAATTAGTTTATTTCTATCAAAGAAGTCACTATCATAAATTATGTAAGAAGTCATCACCTTATAAAATACATATATGTAATAATAAGAAGTAATTACATATAAAGAAAACAATAAGGAAAATAAAAAGCAAATAAATGAAGATTAAATTACCCAAATAAAAGGGAAATTAATTAGTCAAAGCCTTATAGTTATGTAACATTAAGCTTAAAATCAGATTATAGTTTGATGGAAAAGGGTGACCCCTTCTCGTTGTAGCCCCTGTGGAAGGAATAGATTTTAAAACAAATACATTTTGATAAAGGTTGACTTTCCTATAATGAAGACTAAAATAAGTTAAGACCAAATTCAAATGGTGAAAAGAGGTAAAGATGTAAATAAAAGATGAATGGGGTGTTATCACAGTAATCTCTTCAATTTTATATCATATGATTAGAGTAGACTGAGAGCATCATCAAAGAAGTATACACGAGAGATGAAGTGAATAAAAAATATAAGAAGATTGGCCCACAGATAGAAGTTTTTAAAGATAAAATGATATGTAATTCATACACTAGTGGATCTGTGCGAGAAGAGAGGTTTATCAAAGGTAGATTTTGTGAATTCTTATAGCAGATATTTTACAAATTTATAAGCAAAATTAAGAGAAAATATAAGAATGAGATTAAAGAATTTTTTATTAGATTTATAAGAAAAAATTACAGCACATAAGAGAAGATTTAGTAGCATGCCTAATGCAGATTATGTGAAAATATTTATATGAGTAATACTCATTAAAGGTGCAAGATTCAAGAAGGAATACACAATTTAAGGAGATTGAATTATCCTTATTTAAGTGTAGAAGCAACATTTATACGATGGAATTTCATTTGGAAGTTGGTGTTTCATAAAGAAGATATTGGTGTCTCTTATTAAGTTGGTGCTTAGATATTGAGATTGTTGTCTACTAATTGTGGGGATTAGAGCCTACAAAAACTATATGAGAGAGTTTTATATGATCAAATATTTTGTTGTACTTTGTCTTGTAAGGGTCTCTACATAAATCTTGTGTTCTTTTTGTGTTGCATAATTGTTAGAACTTTTTTGATTAATATTGTTATGGTTGTTAAGTTTTGAAAAAGTATTTTTTTTCCTTATATTGATTCATCCCCAGTCAATATAATATTGTCCTCATCATATCTACCAATGGGTATAGATTCACTCTATTTTGTGGTGCATTTGGTTGGTTGAGAGATGGTTACATTTTGGTATCTCTTTAGACTAATATTTTAGAAGTGGAGCCTACAAAAACTACTCAAGACTATTAGAAATAACATATCTTTGGATCTTATATGTAGATTTTGATTATAGAAAGATGTAGGTGTTATTTATTAAGATAGTTAGCATGTCACTATCCTGGTAGAGTAAAATATTGTTTATGTGGTGTTAGTGTACATTAATTTATAGAACTAGATGATGCAATTTCATTAAAAAAAATCACAAGCATAGAGGATTTTAGGCGGTGTAGCTTAGCTATAGGCATTCAACCCCTAGTTGTTACTTAATTTTATTGGAACCACTTATATTCTTTGAAACATATATAATAAAAGGGATCATTTTTAGATTGGATGTGTGATGTAGGAGCATCAGCAATGTAAGGGCAATCCTACATCACCCAAAAATAATTCTTTTATGCTAGTTTTCTTTCGATGTTTTTGCATTTTTGGATACCCATTTGAGAACTCTAGTGAAAGGATTAGGTCAAAATCATTCACCATTTGAAAGTTATTAAGGTTTCATTTTTTTGAAATATTTTCAAAATCTCTTCTAAGCCAAGTTTGAGGCACTAAACGATCTTGTAGGGACTTGAAAATGGGAGAATGGGAAAAGCTTGTCCATAGGGGCGTATCTCACTCAGAGAGATTTTTTACGCTTGAAATGACAATTAGATGCATAGATCAAAAGTTGGACAATTTGTTTTGGGAACTTCCCCATTTTTTAATCTAGCTCGGATTTGAATTTCAAATTCCATGTTTTGTTGCCTAACTATTAAAATTCAAAATTCAAAATTTACTTTTATCTCTAAACATGAAAACATGTTATCTTTTGAACCCATCTTCAAGTTTGAAAGGTAACTTTTGGGGAGAGAAGGTTAGATTGGGGGAAAGGGGTTTTCTACAGCTTATGAAAGCTATACAATGTTACAACTTGTGATGCATGTAGTTTGATTTTTCTATTTTGTAAAATTCATTGTGGTAGAAATCTATTCTAGCAAATAATAGGGAAGGTTCTATTTTATTCTTTTTTAGTGTCCTTATGTTTCTTGGGTTTTCTAGCCTGATCAATGTTCTTTGCACCTTATAAAGTCTTGTAATAGTTTTATGGGATATTATTATAATTTTAGCTATCTAAATGTGATATTTTAGCCACCTTTTGGGAAATCCATGAGATCCTCATATGCACTTATAAATTATATTGTAATGTGTGTAAGAGATAATCTATGTATACAATATTTATAAGAATGTATATGAAAATGTCAAATGCATAAGAAGTTTTATAATGCATGCAAGAGCATGTAAGAAAGAGGCTAAATAGTAGACTTATAAGCTTTGACTAGCTAATACTAGGTATGTGTAAAGTGTTAGAATAACTGAGAGGGGGGTGAATCAGTTATCCAGTGTCCCAATTCAAAATGTATAATCCAAAACAATTCTACTACTTCTGCAAGTCAGTAAACATATAATACTTCCACTATCCTTGTATTTACCAATTGACAGTCTAAACTTTGTAATAATTACCGATTAAATCTAACATGTAATATGCAAAGTATGATAACAAACAAATATCACAATCAACACATAAAACAAGAGATTTAACATGGAAACCCTGTAAAGGGAAAAACCACCTGGGACCGGCAATCCAAAATTGTTCACTCTTCTGAAGTGAGGTCGGTGAAGACCCAACTCTGTTAAAGGTTTACAAACACACTGTTAGGTGTGACCTTGTTAGAGGATTTTAGACCAGAAGTTATCATCCAACTAGCAGTCACTCTGGGGTTGACAGGATGACAATGTTCACTCTATGAATGAAACATCAAAAGACTTTCATAGTCCACTCGGTTAAGAGATTTGACTATGTACAATGGTTAAATATGTAACAGTAGATGATCTGCCTAAATACAACTTCAGTTTGTAGTTTACAGATCAATGTTCAGCTCATTCAAATATTTCTGATCAATATAACACTTCAGATTCAATACTGTATCAACTTAATGTCCGTTAGTAATAACTCTCTGTAGCTTGATAACTGTTCTACAGCTCAGTTCTTATTAACCAGTATGATCAGAAAAACTTCTCTATGTGATTATTCTGCAGTATCTTCTTCTTCCGACATCTTTTCCATAATGAAACCAATGTCTCTTATATAGACGAGTAAAAATCATTTTCTTTTCCTCCATTAGATTTTGCTGCTTAAACATATTCATAGATTTTTCTCCTTTAAGCTCCCTCAGTTGATGTGTCAGTAACACATTTCAATCTACTCCATTAGATCCTTTTTTATTTATGTTAGCCATCGATCTTCATAACAAACTTTATCTGTTACCTCGATTTCATACACTTTACAACTCATCACTTTATCAGCTAAACTGATCATTTAATTCTTTTTTGTTTTGCTCGGTTAACAAAGAAATGCATCAATGAACACAAGCTTGGTTAATACTATGCTCGGTATACACTACACTTCGTCGGTGTATACTAAAATGCTTTATTTACCAACAACCACTGCTTTGTGTCTTTGAGCTATATTCTTCATCATAGATGAATGCAACATAATAAAGTCAATTTCATCAAGTCATAGACTCATCAACAAGTTACTCAGTGTATTCCCTATCCTCATCTGTCATATACATCTTCCTCATGTAGATATTTATGTTCTTCATCTCTTTCACCTTCCTTCAGATGTGTTGGTATAGTAACTTATAAGATAAGTATTTTCAAGCTAGTTGACATCAATGACAACATAATACTAATTTAATCATCTTGCATATCTAATCATCAACTCCTTAGTAATCTCAAATTATAGATTCTTCATTCTGGTTCTAAATCAGTTGCAGTTCATCAATCTCTCCCTTTGGCATTGATGGCAACTCAAGTAATATGAAATGTACCATACACATACCAAACATGTATTCTACAATTTTGTGATCAAATGTTGTGTAGTGTAAGCTCTCCCTAGCTTAATATGTTTAATCACTATGTTACTAAAACAACATTATAAAATATAGATTTGTCATTCTGTAATGTAACCTTTTCATTTCTCAAGTTCCTTTCGGATTATCTCTCCCTTAGATAGTTCTCATCGGTGTATATCTCCTTTCTTTTCATATTATTTATCTCTCCCTTTGACAACAATGCCAAAGAAACAAATAAATATTCAGCTTTATAGTAGCTAACTAACTCTCTAGTGTCCAACACTTCCTCTGTATCTTAGTATACTGATACCCCAATCTATTTCAGTTCTTCAAACTTAATCACAACCTTGAACAAAATCCAAAGTGTAAACTATGCTACATCAATATGAATGATCTTCTAATAAAATTAGGCTGATGCAACATCCTGATCACATTAGTGACTGATAGACAGGGGATGGACCCCAAGTCTAGTCCTCAAATATGCAAAAGTGTCCTTCAGTAGAGGCTTTGTAAAAATGTCTACAAGTTGTTCTTTAGATGTAACAAATTCTAACTTTACTTGCTTCTCTTGCACTTGTTCTCTTAAGTAGTGATACTTAATTGATATATGCTTTGTCTTAGAGTGCATCACAGGATTCTTTGAAATATTAATAGCACTTGTGTTGTCACAGTATATGATCACTGGGTCAGTGATTACCTCATTCATTCCTTCCAACACTTGCTTGATATATGCAATGTTTGAGCAATTAGTAGCAACAGCAACATACTCTACTTTAGCTGTAGACTGAGAAATACAAGCCTGCTTTTTACAGGTCTAGGTTACAAGTCTTTCACCAAAAAAAATGCTCCTCCGGTGGTACTTTTTCTGTCATCCATATTTTTAGCCCAATCAGCATCAATATAAACCTTCAGCTCAAACTTACCTTCCTTAGGATACCATAATCCATAATCCTCTGTCTTTTTCAGATATCTTAAGATTCTTTTATAGCAATCATGTGTGACTCTCTAGGATTAGCAGAATATCTAGCAACAATTCCCATAGCATGTGCTATATCTGGTCTGCTGTGAACTACATACATGAGCTTACCAATCATGGATCGGTAAAGTGTTTGGTTTACCTCTGTAGTTTCATCTTCCTTTGTCAATTTACTTCCAGTAGCCATCGGTGTTCCCATAGGTTTAGCATCTTCCATGCCAAATGTCTTCAAGACTTCCTTTATGTACTTGGACTGTGTGATGAATATCCCATCACTCTGTTGTATCACTTGTAATCCGAGAGAATTTAATCTCTCCGAACATAGACATTTCAAACTCATTCCTCATGTCATCAGCAAAAGATTTACATACATGATCTTGACCTCCAAAAATAATATCATCAACAAAAATTTCAGCAATGATAATAGTGTCATCAGTATCACCTTTCATGTACAAATTGTTGTTCTCACTAGTTCTTACAAATCCAATACTTAACAAGTAAGTATGTAATCTTTCATACCATGCTCTCAGTGCTTGCTTTAAACCATATAAAGCTTTATGTAATCTACATACCATATTTCTATTGTTTGGATCAATGAATCCTTCAGGTTGTTCTATGTAGACCTCTTCTTCAAGTATACCATTCAGAAATGTTGATTTCACATCCACTTGATAAACCTTAAATTTCTTGTGTGTAGCATATGCAAGTAAGATTCTAACTCCTTCCAATCTGACAACAGGTGCAAATGTTTCACCATAATCAATTCCTTCTTCCTGTGCATATCCCTTGCATACCAATCTCGCTTTATTTCTTGTCACTTCACGATTTTCATTCATTTTGTTTATGAATATCCATTTGGTACTGATAACATTCTTATCTTTAGGTCAGGGTACTAAGGACCAAGTTTTGTTTTTCTCTATTTGTTCTATTTCCTCCTTCATTTCATTAACCCATTCTTCATTTTCTAATGCAACTTTCAGATTCTTTGGTTCAAATTCACAAACTAGACATGTACCTTATCTTTTTTTGCTCCTTGTCTACATTCTAGCTTGTCTGTTTCCAATAATTTGTGTCTCGAGATGATGTCTTATGACAAAACTAGCCATTACTCAATTTCTTCTTTCTTGTTCATCCTATTCAGGTTCATTTGCTTGCTTGATAGCACCATCTTGTTCATCAGCTTCCCTTTCCTATTCCTCGGGGTTATTTTCCTATTGACCGGTTATCAGAGGTTGCGACTTCGGTAGATAGTCAGGAAGTTCAATGTAAGTGAATCTACCATAGTCTTTTGGTTCCTTTCTTTCTTTTGTGTTTATGTCATCATACACATCAACACAAACATTAGTACTTTCAATCATCTTATTTGTAACCTTATTCAGACATTTGTATGCTTTAATCTTAGTAGAATATCCTAAGAATATTCTTTCATCACCTTTAGAATCAAATTTACCATTTCTCTCATCTTTCAGAATAAAACATTTGCTTCCAAAAATTCTAAAATAACTTACAATAGGTTTGTGTCCAAACCTTAGCTCATAAGGTGTTTGGTTGGTGTCCTTCTTCAGTTGTACTCAGTTAAGTACATATATAGCTGTGCTGATAGCTTCCCTGCAATATGTCTGAGCAACATTCTTTTGTAGCATTAGTGTTCTCGCACAGTCAATGATTGACCTATTCCTTCTTTCAGCAATCCCATTCTGCTGAGGTTTTCTCGGTGCAGAGACCTGTCTCTTAATACCATTCTCATTACAAAAATTAGTAAATTCATTAGAGATAAATTCACCTCCTCTATCAGATCTTAAGCATTTGACTTCTTTTCCAATCTCTTTTTCTACCTTAGCCTTATACCATTTAAACAACTTAAAAGCTTCAGATTTCTCTTTTAGGAACATAATAGTCATTAGTCTAGTATAGTCATCAACAAAAAGAATAAAGTATCTATCACTATAATAGCTCTAAGTTCTCATAGGACCACATAGGTCAGTATGAACCAATTCAAGTATCTTCTTTGTTGAGTAGTCTTTGCTTTTAAAACTAGACTTAGTCATCTTACCTTTCTAACATTCATGACACATAGCATGATCTAGTTTTGATAAGTTAGGCAATCCTCTAACTTTTTTCTTCTTACTAATCTTTACCATGTTATCAAAATTCACATGACATAACCTCTTATGCCACAACCATGCATCTTCATCTTTCATTAATAAACAAGAAGACTAATCAATATCAAGATAAAATAGATTACCTCTAGATTGTGTACCGGTTCCAACAAGTCTTCCTCCATCATCATAGATTCTTACCTTTTTGCTCTCAAAAGCAATTCAGTGACCTGACTTGTTTAGCTGTGCCACTCTTATCAAATTGTAGTTCAGTCCATCTACCCAGTATGCATTCTCACATTTTATTATGTCATTAATCATCAGTGAACCTTTACCTCTCACCATACAAGGTGCATCATTTCCCATTCTAACAGATCCACCATCATATTCATCAATTAAATCAAATTTCTCTATATCACTAGTCATATGATGTGTGCAACCACTGTCTATGATCCATGTATCATTTCTGCTTACTTTAGAGATCAGTGTTGTCTCTTCATGTTTCTCTTCTTCCTCTGAATCATCCTTCATAGCAACAAATACTACTTCTACATCATCATCAGTGTCAGATTCAAATTCAAAGTCTTCGGCTATGTAACATACCTTTTTCCCTTTTTCATAGCTATCTCAGTTGTCTCTGTTGTTGTATCGATAGCCTCTATTGGCTCTTCTCCCATAGCTTCCTTCGTATCAGTCTTTGGATCTATCATCATCTTTCTTATTCAGACATCTAGCAGTGATGTGGCCAACTTCTTTACAATTAAAACATGCTATAGGTAACTTGCCTCTATATCTTCCCTTACCTTTGGGCAATCTTCTGGCCATAAGAGCTTCAAGCTCATCAAGTTCATCATCGGTACTACTATCACTATCATTATTCTTATCATTCTTGCTACTAGACTTACCAATCTTCAAAGAGGACATGAAAGTAGATTCAACAGAAGGTACAACACTGTTGTCAAAGTTATTCAATTCAAAGGTTGTAAGTTTACCGATCAGAGTGTCAAGGGTGAGGTTGGATGTAGCCCTTGTTTCATGAATTGCAGAGATCCTGATCGCATAAACTGGCAGCAAAGTTCTGAGAATCTTTCTTATCACTGTTTCATCATCAATAACTCCACTGGATGCTCTAATAGCATGTACTACCTCTTTTAGTCTGTTTGTATATTGCACAATGTTCTCACCTTCTTTCATCTTCATATCATCAAATTGACCTCTTAGGCTTTCTGCTCTGGCTCTCCTGACATTCGCATCTCCACTGTATATTAGAGTCAGTTTATCCCACATGGCTTTGGCAGTAGTGCATCCCTTAATGTCTTCAAATTCAGTGGTACAGGCAGCAACAAGTTCCATCATAGTAATATTGTGTTCATGCCTATCCTTCAGTTGATCAAGAGTCAGGGGACCTAGTGTCGGTTCAATGTAGCCATTCTCCATCAGTTCTAGTGCAGAATTCCCAATTTTAGATATGTGCAACTTCATCTAGCTTTGCCATACTGTGAAGTTATCTTTGTTCAGCTTTGGCACTTCCATCTTATACATTTTGAGACCTTTTTGCTAAAGTCCTTAAAACTCTGTTCTAAGCAACCACCGCTTTGATACCAATTGTTAGAATAACTAAGAGGGGGGTGAATCAGTTATCCAGTGTCCCAATTCAAAATATATAATCCAAAACAATTCTACTACTTTTGCAAGTCGGTAAACATATAATACTTCCACTGTCTATGTATTTACCGATTGATAGTCTAAACTTTGTAATAATTATCGGTTAAATCTAACATGTAATATGCAAAGTATGATAACAAACAAATATCACAATCAACATGTAACATGAGATTTAACGTGGAAACCCTGTAAAGGGAAAAACCACCTCAGACTGGCAACCCAAAAATTTTCACTCTTCTGAAGTGAGGTTGGTGAAGATCCAACCCTGTTAAAGGTCTACAAACACACTGTTAGGTGTGACCTTGTTAGAGGATTTTAGACCAGAAGTTATCATCCAACCAGTAGTCACTCTGGGGTTGACAAGATAACAATGTTCACTCTATGAATGAAACATCAAAAGACTTTCATAGTCCACTCGGTTAAGAGATTTGATTGTGTACAATGGTTAAATATTTAACAGTAGATGACCTGCCTAAATACAACTTCAGTTTGTAGTTTACAGATCAATGTTCAGCTCATTCAAATATTTTTGATCAATATAACAGTTCAAATTCAATACTATATCAACTTATTGTCCATCGGTAATAACTCTTTGTAGCTCGGTAATTGTTCTGCAGCTCGATTCTTATTAACCAATATGATCAGAAAAACTTCTCCACATGATTATTCTACAGTATCTTCTTCTTCCGGCATCTTTTCCATAATGAAACCAATGTCTCTTATATAGACAAGTAAATTGTTTTCTTTTCCTCCATCAGATTTTACCGCTTAATCATATTCATTAATTTTGCCATTTTAAGCTCCCTCATCTAATGTGTCAGTAACACATTTCAATCTGCTCCATTAGATCCTTTTTTATTTATGTTAGCCGTCGATCTTCATAACAAACTTTATCTGTTACCTCAATTTCATACACTTTACAACTCATCACTTTATCAGCTAAACTGATCATTTAATTCCTTTTTTTTTTGCTTGGTTAACAAAGAAATGCGCCGGTGAACACAAGCTCGATTAATACTACGCTCGGTATACACTACACTTCATCGGTGTATACTGAAATGCTTTATTTACTGACAACACTGCTTTGTGTCTTTGAGCTCTATTCTTCATCATAGATGAATGCAACATAATAGAGTCAATTTCATCAACTCATAGACTCATCAACAAGTTACTCAGTGTATTCCTTATCCTCATCTATCATATACATCTTCCTCATGTAGATGTTTATGTTCTTCATCTCTTTCACCTTCCTTTAGATGTGTCGGTATAGTAACTTATAAGATAAGTATTTTCAAGCTAGTTGACATCAATGACAACATAATACTGATTTAATCATCTTGCATATCTAATCATCAACTCCTCAGTAATCTCAAATTACAGATTCTTCATTTTGGTTCTAAATCAGTTGTAGTTCATCATAAAGGGTGTAATAAGTAATTAGTCATTAATGGATGATATTTTAGAGTTAATTGGGATGATTTTGATTATGGTGATTAAAAAAAGGATTACAAAATACCTAATCATATTTTAGAGGTTATTCTCTTTAATGGGTCAGGATAATTCTTACCATGGTATTTGGGTGCCATGTTTTGGTCTATGGTATTACCTTGTGGTGGTTTAATGCAGTCTCTGTAAGATTATATACTAAGGAAATGAGATGGAGTTTAGTGGATAATCTATGTAGGGTTATTATGTCAATTTTCCTCTAGGATCGAAGAATGTTTATCTCATTAAAGCACAAAAGCTTTGATATTGTATTGTAACACATTGTTGTTGAACAATACATTTGATGCACTACTTGAGAGGTTGAGTTTTTATGACAATGATTTCCTTAAGGTGCATCCATGACTCTATTATTAAGGTGTTGCTCTATTATTTTTCTCTTATACTCATTCTTTTTTAAAAAAATTGCATATTTAAATACTACTAAAGTTTTCTTTTACTTAAATATTTTGTGACTCTCTTCTTATAGAATTAACATAAAAAAATGTTTGCATATTATTTCATTTAATATCTAAAACATATCTTAAATGTAAATACTAACGATATATAGATAAATTATCTTGATAATTGAACTACATTTCAAAAAAAGGTCAAAAGAATATACCAAAATAGTTTTAAAATAACTCAATATATATATTTATATATAATAAAACAAATGAATGCCCATGTTATCTCAAATAATTTGAATCGAGTAGTAAACAACATAATAGAAATTCTAGGTGGTCAGCAGATATAAACAATAATTTATGAAAAGTATGAAATATATAATATAGTTGGTCTACTAATAACTCTAAGTAGTCAACATAGTTGGCCAGTAATTTATCAAAATCCAAAAATATAACCAATAAGTAATGCATAAGGATAAAACACAATTAAATTATGTTATGTCATTTAATAGAAAATTCATTGAAATGTGTTTAGAACGAATTAACACCTCGCCATGGAATTTTGAAAGGATAAAGATATTAATCTTTTTTAAAAAAATAAAAAATTGTTTTATTTAAGTAAACTAGTGATATTGGTAAAGACAAGCATAAGACCATTTGGGAAATGCAAAATGCAATGTTAATATTCAGTGTTTAGAAAATGTTATTTATAAAGTTTAAGACAAATGTATATAGAAATTAAATTTATTTTTATTTAAGTAAACTAGTGATATTGGCAAAGACAAGCATAAGAATATTGAGAAATGCAATGTTAATATCAAGTGTTAAGAAAATGTAATTTATAAAGTTTAAGACAAATGTATATAAAAATTAAATTTATTTTTAAATATATGTACATAAATTTAACTTTTGTAAATGTGGATTTGGTTGCAGGGAAAGGAACCTTTCTTATCCATAGAAGGTCTTCATCAATTGGATATTTTTATATTTGTGTTGGCCATTACTCATATAATATTTTGTGTTACAACTATGTTTTTAGGATATATAAAGGTTAGTTGATATACCTTATTTATAAAGGTTTTGTGCGCAAGATGATAAAATGATGTTATTTCATATTATAAATGAAATACAGATAGATATGTTCAATACATTATATACTATATATAAATTCATATTAATTTCTTTAAAATTTTAATATTTTTTATAGATTCGTAGTTGGAAGCATTGGGAAAGCACCATCATGAATAAGCAAAAGAAAGATGAGATCGAGAAGAAACAAGGAGATTTGAATCAGAATCAAGATGAAACGTCAGTAAAGAGTGAGTCAAAACTTTATTATTATTTATTCTTAATGCACATAACATACAAATTTACATGTAGATATGTTTGTTTCTACTCTAAGTTGTTGCTTTTAAGATAAAGAAATTTAAAAAATTGATAGACAAATAATATAATTACTTTCCAATAATAGAATAATATTCAATGGTAGTTAAAATTGATACTATGTCAAATTCAAAATATAGTGAAATATTTTATTATTGTTTGTCAATACAGCTAAGAAAAACAAATATTTCCATGTTATTCATCATGCTTTTATCAAGAAGCATGCTCCATACGAAATGTCCTTTGTTATGAGTTGGGTGGTACGTATGCTCATCTTATTGCATTGTATAACTTTATCTTTATATGTGAATTTAAGTGCATTTCTACTTTCTAAATATATATTATAAATTGCAAAATAAATTAAACTATATCTAGGATGCTAGCAAGAACTACCATAATTATATTCTGAGCATACAAATAAGTCACAATTAGAATGAATGTTAGTCTCTCCTCATTCTGTAACATATACTTATATATCAATAATGTAAATAAGGAATCAAATATAGGCGAGGGAAGATGAGACAATTTATCTTATAATAACTACAAAAGTAGAAATAAATAAATTAGTTTAGAAAAAGCTCCTACTAATATCCATAATAAGACTAATGCTTATTATTGTACAAGAATGTCACATAAATTTTGGTATTGAGTTATTATCCATCATAGAGAAAGCATGATGGAATTTAGAGCACACTTCATTGACATAAAATCTAATATGCATGTCTTGATTGTGATGGAACCAATAGAATTATATATCACTAACCTCATGTTTACTCTATCTAGATAAATTCATTTTTATTAAGTTTATAATGTTTTCTCAATTCCCTGTAGATAATTATATATAGTTAAGGGTGAAAATACTAACCTCGGTACTTTTATTAAAGGATTGTAAATTATAGATAAGAGAAATAAAGAGACTACATACTATTTATAGCTTAATGTTGATATTGTTTGTCAGATTCTTAAGAATCTAAAAATAGAAAGAGAGCGAGATAGCCTTGAAATATTGATCTCCACCTAGATGGTTAAATAGAATATAATATGATGACACTACTAGTAAATAATTCATATTGAACACTGATTACATACATGTTACAAAATTATTTTAAAATTTCTTAAAAATAAGGGATAATGAATTTATTATGTGAGGATGATGTTTCTTAACTTAGATACATTAAATGGTTTCCCATTTATATTAATCCAGCTGATAAGATACTAGAAAGTTATTGTAGTTCTATTTTGAGTATAAATCTATTTGTATAACTATCAAAGTGTAAACATAGTATATAAGTATGTACATGTGATAGTCTTTACAAATTCTACAAAAAATATCTTTGGAGAGGAGTGATGTGATGATATAGATACTAAGGTTATAGAGTTTGGAAATGTTTATGGATCATAGAGGTGACACATGGATACCTATAAGGTCTTGGAATAAATATGTCCAATGTTATATTAGAAATTGCTTTACAATGGACTCTTTGTGCATGCAATAAGATAATTACTCGAACTCCTTCAACAATAACATTATTGTGGAACCTTATACGAATTAATTCTTCTATCTAATTAAGATTATGATGAAATATAGTTGGCAAGTAATGAAAAATAGAGTTTTGTAATTTCTTAAAAAATGAGCATTTGCAAAAAGCATGCCTCATATCTTCATGTTTTTTTGGCAAAAAAAGAGATAATTAAAGGGTTGGACGATAATACACTTCAACCTACCACCAATAGGAAACTTGCAACATAATACCTTCCAACTCATTAATTGTGTTTCAACATTAATTCTTGGTTTTCGAAAAAAAAGCACTAAATTTGCGAATTTCAAATAATATTCAAGCAAGATTTCATAGAAAGACTAGGAAGCAATTGTAGATATATCATTTTAAAGGGAAAAAAACATGAAAGAATAAGAAGATAATCATAGACAATGAAAAATTTGCATTAAATAGGGCTACAAAAGTTCATAGATAAATCTAGTGGCACTAATGATTCCACAAATATAATGATGAAGGGTACTCCCCTTATTTAGCCAAACACACACAACACAATAGAGAAATAAACAAAAAATTGCAAGAATAGATTAATGGCAACAAGAACAACACCTTATTTATATTATCCTCAATGAAATGACATTACAATAGTAAAAAATATAACATGCTATAGCCACATGGGCATTTTCATTACAATAATCTACAAGACAAAGGCTCCACAATCTACCTTTTGGAACTGAACTCTAAAATTCCCCTTTAGCCCTATATAGGTATCATAATTAACTATCTAAGAATATTCTAGAAAGTGAAATTTCCCATGTTGACACCCAGTGGTTCAATTTCCCACCTTACACAATTTTTCTCTCCTTTTTGCTTGTATGGAAACTAGAGTCCTGAAGGCCCAACTTCTGAAAACTGCAACTTGTGAATCGTTGAGTCAATTAGCTATTATGATCCCATTTTAGAAATGGTGTAAAGCGCTCTATGACTTGAAATACAAAAGTATAAGCTAATCAAATTTTGACCCCTATCTGGATCCTCTAAACCCTTCAAAATTGAGTTCAAAGTTTTTGTACCACCCCGCCAAAATAGAAAATGCAATAACTTCAAAACCAAACTTGATCTTTCCATGAAACTTTGCTGGCAGGCTAATATATAAAAAATGAACCTCTAGGGAAGCAACTAGAATAAAATGTGCTCAAATGAATATCTTACTAAAAATAGTAACCCTGTCCAAAAATAACCCTTATTGAAAATTAGACAATATTTTTGGGTGATGCAAGAATGCCCTTACACCCTAGATTCTCCCGAATCATATAATATAAATGTATATGTTGTTCAAATAAAATTGTAATTTAACAAGATTCCATGGTAACCAATTCAACATGATAAAATACCAAAGATCTCCAACTTTATTGATGTCTTTTTTTATATAAAAGACATGATTGTCTTGGAAAGAATAAATCCAAAGGATGTCCATGATAAAGTATAGGTTTGTTCCAAAAAATGGATGAGCTAGAGAACTTGAAACGATGTTGAAGATATGTGTCTCTCCATCTTAAAAGATGGTAGATATTTTTCTAAGTGTTCCAAATAGATTGGAGGAAAATTAATGCCTTAATAGATAAAAATGGAGAATGAAGTATTTTATCTAACTATCCCATAGCCTCCCATTAGTCTTTATGATGCAGAAGCATTCTTGGGTCATTGTTAATCTTGCATCACCCAAAAATATCTCCTTTCACTTTGCTTGTTTACTATTTCAGTTGTGTAGTTTTTGGTATTTAGACTTCTAAGTGTTACAATTGGCTTGTTTTATTATGTGATCCTTATGTTGTGTTCTAGACATCCCAGAGATCCTATGTCTGGGTTTGTATCTCATTCCAATGTTTCCAGATGAAGATATTTAATGATTGGTTTGGTCCTATTTAGTTTTCTTGTTCTAATGGCTAGGGTGGAAATATTTATCTTGCTATGAAGTTTCACATTATGTAAAGCTTCGTGGTGCCTTGTTCTTTGTTCTTACACATGTGGCCAACCTCCTTGTATGTTTGCATGGCATGATGTAACTAATTGGAGGTGTTCTTATGGATTTAGGTCCTGACCTATATGTTTGTAAACAATTTCCTTTATCTTGGAGATCATTGATCGAATAAGCTGACTTGTGGCTAGTGATCTTCTATAAAAGCTAGGTAGTAGTTCTTGTTTTAGGTAGTGCTAGTAGATGGGAGAGAGCTGGTAGACTAGCATATTATTTTGTAAATAATCAAGAATGTATGCCTAGAATTTAAGGCTACATGTTTGCAAGACAACTTGATGTAAATCCTTTGTTTCGGTGATAATAAAATATAATATTACCTTGTTGGCTAGTGTTGTCCATTTTTTTGTTGATCATTTCCATTATGCTATTTCTAGGCACAAGGTTGGACATCACCTTTGGAGATTCTTTGTCCTTGACTGCATCAAGTGGTACTAGAGCATAATTGCAATTCTTGGTTTGTAGATCTAATTTCCTAAGCTTACGAAGTTTCTTACTTGTTGATTGTGGGGTGAAAGAATTGAGGATACCTACATCAACTAGTGTCTTGTGCAAGGTGGTTCGGGGTACGATTTTTTGTTGATTGTGAATGATAGACAAGTTTTAGCAATAGGAATGATCAGACTAAGCTCCAGAGGTTGTGAACCCTAAAGATCATGGTTGTGGAGTGGCAGAAAGAATATCTGGCCTACAATTGTAGAGGGTTGTATCAGAAGAGTTGGTGGATTAGTTGAAGGACAAGTTGGTGATTTTCAAGGACTAAGAAGACAAATTGTTTGAGGCAGACTATTGGTGTTGGTAGATTGCTTTATCACTTTTGGAAATCAACACTTCTGATCAAATCACTGAACCTAAGGATATTGAAGATTGGAATCTTTGTGAATATGTCTCCTAGAAGGATGAACCCTAGAAGATTAGAGAAGATGATAGAGGAATTTAGAAATGAGATAAGGAAGGAAATCTAAAATTCTTTAACTAGAGCTAGGAGAAACCCTGAGACTGAAGATGAGTTTGAGGAAGCTATTGAAGATCTTGAGACAGTTGAATTTGACATCCTTACAAAAGAAGAAAGATTGTTTAGAGCTATGGCACAAATGAGTAAGAGCCATAAGATAGATGTATCTTACTTTTATGGTTCATTGCATCCTCAGGAATTGATAGATTAGATTAATGAACTAGAGTATTACTCTAAGCTAGAAGATACTAAGGATCCACAAAGGGTTAGGTTAGCAAAGACTAAGTTGAAAGGTCATGTTTCCTTATGGTGGAAAGAGTTGCAGAAAGATGGGGAAGATAATGGAGAACCTACGATTACTAGGTGGAGATTTATGGTTTCTAGACTTAAATCCAAGTTCATACCGAAGGATTATAAATTGGAATTGTTCAAGAAACTATAGAATCTAAAGAAAAAGTGTTTGATAGTTAAGGAGTATACCGAAGAGTTCTACAAGATTTTTATCAAGTATAGACACTGAGATTCATCTAAGGAGAAGGTGGTTAGGTATGTTAATGGTATGATACTTAACATTCAGGATGATTTGAGTATGTTAAGGCTTATTACAATTGAATATGTTTATCACTATGCTCTGAAGGCAGAAGATAAGTTGAAAATAAGATAGGTTACACCTAGGGTCAAGGATAAACCAGTTGGTGATAAAAGAAAGGATAAGCTTGTGATTAAAGAGGAACCTGGTCAAAAGATTCATGGTAGGGGAAGAGGCAATAGAGAATTCAAGGGTACTTTTTTCAAATGTGGGAATATTGTACATAGATATTTCCAATGTTCAGTTGGTTCTAGAAAAGGAAAATAGAACATAGTGGAACATAAGGAACATGCAGATGATGAAATTATTGACAAAGAGGTTGCACCTAAGATGGGAGAATCTTTGATATTTAGTACAGTTATGTTGAGTAATCAGGAACTGAAGCTTGTTCGTAGAAGGTAGTTGTTCTAGACTGTTTATAAATTGAGAGTTAAATTTTGCAAATTAATCATGAATAGTGGCAATACTGAAAACCTTGTATTGGAAGAGATGGTACAAAAGTTGGGATTGAGGTTAAGTTCAACATTGGTCCATACCGGGATGAGGTATTGTTTGATGTGGTGAACATGAGTGCTTTCCATGTTTTGTTGGGTAGACCTTGGTAGTATGATGTTGGTTTTATTCATAATTTCCAAAGGAATTTTATGTTGATAGTGAAGGATGGACATAAGTTTACTTTGATTCCTTTGAAGGAGGAAGGAAGGAAGTCTAAGAACTTGAGTGTAATGACAACTTGAACCTTAGGATATTAGACTGCTTCAGATCAAGAGGTGTTGGATTTTTAGTAGATAGATAAGAAGGTTTTTGAGGTGTTACAGTTGTTCTTGAATTTGATTAATGAATCGGAACCAAAAGAGTTAAAGGCTAGTGACAATTAGATGATGTTACAATAGAGCACTAGAGAATTGGTATCAAATGAGTAGAATACTCTCTTGAGTAGATCGGTGGTTGAGGCTGAAAATTTGTTGTTGAACAATGTTACGAGTGGAATCAAGCAACAAAGAAGGAAGAAGACATTGAAGACCGATTGTAGGAGCCACAAAGTCAGAAGCAATTGGAAGGAACTGAAGAATCAAAGTAGTAATTATTAAAGCAATAGCAGAAACATAGTTGTACCACATGCTGAGAAGGATATTGATAGGTTAGGTTTGAACACTTGTATCTACAATAGTATGGATAGGCATGTGTAGACTCAAAGAAACTATTTTCCTTTTGATGGAGAGGATATGTGGGTTAATAATGAATATGGGATTTATGTCTCGAATCCTATCAGATGTTTATAATTCCTTATGGAACATCTTCTATTCACCTGGGGTGTCTAATGTAGGAGCATCATTGTGTTTTTGGAAAACTTGCATCACCCAAAAATATTTCCTTTTAGTTTGTTTATTTACTATTCTAGTTGGGCAGTTTCTGATGTTTAGGCTTGTAATCCTTCTAGTTGGATCATTTTCCTATGTGATCCTTGTGTTTTTTTCTAGACATCCTGGAGATCTTATGTCTAGGTTTGCAGCTCATTCTGATGTTTCTAGATGAAGATATTTAATGGTTGGTCTAGTCCTAGTCAATTTTCCTATTCCGATGACCAGGGTGGCGAGATTCATCTTGCAATGGAGTTTCACGTTATTTGAAACTTCATGATGAATTGTTCTTTTTTTTTTACACATGTGGGTGACATCCTTATATGTTCGCATTGTATGATGTATCTAATTGGAGGTGTTCTTATGGATTTAGGTCCTAACCTATATGTTTGTAAATTGTTTCCTTTATCTTGAAAATTATTAATCAGATAAGCCAACTTGTGGCTGGTGATCTTGTATATAAGCTAGGTAGTAGTTTGTTTTTTAGGTAGTGCTAGTAGATGGGAGAGAACTGTTAGACTAGCATTTGATTTTGTAAATAATCAAGCATGTATTACTGGAATGTAAGACTACATGTTTGCACAACAACTTGATGTAAATCCTTTGTTCCAATGATAATAGAAGATCATATTTCCTTATTGGCTAGTGTTGTCTATTATTTTGTTTATCATTTTTGTTGTGGTGTTTCTAGCTACAAGGTTGGACATCTCCTTTGGGGATTCTTTGTCCTTGACTGCATCACTTTAATTGAGGTAATGTTAATTTTATTCTAAAAAAGAATTTTCTAGGTTCTTCTCCTTTGACAACTTTGGTAATTTATTTATTTTATAAGAAAATACCTTTTGTTTTTGGATCTAATCTCCCCAAGCTTCCTTTACACTTAGGTTAAATGGAATGAGTCCACAAAGTGGCTATAAATAACATCCTTACATCCCATTTACTCTATTAAAATTTTTAAATAATTTTAATTAAGTCCTCATATCCTTTGTTGAAAGTCATCCAACAAGATGAGTAATAAACATGTTGATGAAGGCTGTTCCCCTTAATACCACAAACATATAACAAAAATAGAGAAACAACAACAATATGCAAGAATAGAAAATTGGCTTCTTATTATCTCCACAAATGTGGAATTACAAACTTTCAGAATTACAATATGCAAAGCCACATGGGCATTCCCTTACAATATTCTGTAGGGCAAAGCCTTGAATTAATACCTAGATCTACTACCCAGAACTGCCTAGACAACACTGCGGGCCTTCTTTATATAGGCAATTTCCACCGCCTGAGAAGGTTCCAGAAATTTAGCCCTTAAGGCCAACTATACATAGAATTATTTTATTTTCACAATTTTTACAATAGGGTCGGCTCAAAAGAAATACAAAATATGATTTTAGGTAACCCAAATTCCGGAGGCCATAACTTTCTAACCATAGCTCCATTTTTCTATTGTAACCACTTTTCAGAAATGCCATGACGAGATCTACAGTGCTTGACATGTGCTAGTGCTAGTCAATCGGGGGTCGATCGCAATCCGAAGCCTCTAAGGCCTTCAAAATTGACCTGAAAGATTTTGTACCCAAAAACCTCAATTAACTCCAACAATATTGATGATGTGGCAATGAAACTCAACTGGTAGGCTGAAATGACTAGGATGAACCTCCAATTGTGAAATCAAAACATTCTGAGATCATATGACCAACTTACTAAAAATAGTAAGTTTCCATAAATAGCAGCTCTGCACAAGATAGCCCTTATTGAAAAGCAAACAGAAATATTTTTGGGTGATGCAAGATTGCTCTTACACCCAACATGCTCCTGCATCAGACACCCGGGGTAATTTGAGAAGTGACCCTGTCACGACTCGTGTGGGCAGAGGAAAATGAAGATGGTTAACCTCCTCCTTTGCTAGCCATGATGAATCTTCAACAGGTCATCCATTCCATTTGACCAAATACTATTCATATGTCTTGTTCCTTGTGCTTCTGCCAACATGACTATCCAGTATGTCTTCAATCTCCTTGATATCTAAACTGGTTGCTGGAATACTCCACTGTGATGTTGTAACCTCATCTTCAACATCTCCTTCATGATACTTTGTCAGATCTGAAACATTAAATACTGGTGAAATATTCTACTCAGTAGGCAACTTGACCTCATATGCATTTCCTAAACCATACTTCTTCAGTATCTTACATGGCCCAAACTTCTTCATTTTCAACTTGTTATATGTACCAACTAGAAATCTTTCCTTCCACAAATGAACCATGACTTCATCTCCAACCTAAAATTCCTTATGCCTCTTTTTCTCATCTGCCTTAGCCTTATATTGTGCATTCATCTTGGTAATGTGCTTCCTCACCTCCTCATGGATATTCTTCAAATGTTCTACAAAATCCTCAGCTTCAGCACTACTTATTTCTCCTTTATGTATCTTTCTCAACTCAGATGCATTTCTTGGACTACTCCCATATACAATCTAGAATGGTGATTTACCAGTGCTCCTGTTGACATAATTATTGTATGCAAATTCTACTTGTGGTAAAATCAAATCCCATCCTATTGGCTTATCTCCAACCAAACATCTCAACTCATAGAACTTCTTGGAATGCACAACTGACTCCCTTTGAATAGCGTATCATCCTGAATGATGAAATCCAGCCACTTCGTTCTATCTAGAGTAATAGGTTCTTTACAAGCTTTCCAAGCTTCACCAAAATTAGGATCCTCTGGATACAAATTCTTGAGTTCCTTGAACCCAACCACCTCAATCTACATCTCTGTCAGCAATAGTTTCCTTCTGCTAAGCGCATCTACAACCCTGTTAGACTTTCCACTTCTATGTTTCAAAACAAATGTATAACTCTACAAAAACTCAACCCATTTCAAATGCCTTTGACTCAACTTTTCTCGACTATTCAAATATTGCAAAGCCTGATGATCAGTATACAAAAAAAACTCTTTAGGAAGCAGATAGTGTCTCCACTTCTTCAATGCCTGAACTATAGCATAAAATTCCTAATCATAAACAGAATATTTTCTCTTGGCATCATTTAACTTCTCACTTAAATAAGCAATAGGTTTACCTTCTTGGCTCATAACAGCTCCTATTGCAGTACCACTAGCATCACAATCTACTTGAAACACCTTATTAAAATCAGGAAGTGCTAAAATAGGTTGTTCTGTAACCTTTTGTTTCAACAATTTAAAACTCTTATCTGCCCCATTAGTCCACTTGAACTATTTTCTATCCCTTCTCATTGTTTCAATCAAGGGTCCACAAATACTGCTAAAATTTCTGATAAACTTTATGTAAAAGCTAGCCAAACCATGAAAAGACCTTACCTCAGTAGCACTCCTTGGAGTAGGCCATTCAAGGATAGCCTGTACCTTCTCTGGGTCCATTTTTAGACCTTTTTCTAGAACTACAAATCCCAAATACACTAACTCTTTCTTCAAAAAATTGCACTTCTTTAAATTAATCAACAATTTCTCATCTCTTAACTTCTCAAACACCATATGAATATGCATCATATGCTCTTCCAATGTCTTACTAAAGATCAAAATATCATCTAGGTACACAATGACAAACTTACCCAAAAATTCTTTCAAAACCTCATCCATGAGCCACATGAAAGTGCTCGGTAAATTGGTTAGCCCAAAAGGCATGACTAACCACTCATACAGTCCTTCCTTCGTCTTGAAGGTGGTCTTCCATTCATCTCCTTCTCTGATCTGAATCTGGTGATATCCACTCTTCAAATTTATCTTTGAGAAATACAAAGCTCCACTCAAACAATCCATAATATCATCCATTTGTGGCAATGGAAACCTATACTTGATTGTGATCTTGTTTATTGCTCTGGAATCTGTACACATCCTCCATTCTCCATTCTTCTTTAGTGCTAATACTGCTGGTACAGCACATGGACTCAGGCTCTACTCAATCAATCCCTTCTATAACAACTCATGTACTTGTCTGTTCAACTCTTCATTTTCTGCTGGTGTCATTCTGTGTGCTGCCTTGTATGGCAAATTGGCTCCTGGAATCAAATCCATCTGATGACTAATCTTCCTTACCGATGGTAATCCATCAGGGACATTATCAGATACAATATCCTGAAATTCATTCAACAAATTTGCAACCTCTATAAATACATCCTCTACTTCCTCTTTACCAGCTTTTAGAATTAAAGAAAAATACACATGCTCATGCCTCATACCATCTAGAAATTTTCTTCCATCAACAAAAGTTATTCTTGCATTACCACATACCTTTTATTTGGTCTCCTTCAATGGCTTTAGCTTATGTCGCACTCCATCCTTTGTCAGGGAATAGGTATTCACACGACCATCATGTACAACGCAGCTATCAAACTACCATGGCCTACCCAACAACATGTGACATGCATCCATAGGTATGATATCACATAGTACCTCATCATGGTACCTGCCAATCTTGAATTTTACTAGGCATTGTTCACTGACCATGACCTTGTGGTCATCCTGCACCCAGGCAATCCAATATGGATGTGGTTGTTTCTATCTCTTGAGCTTCAACTTTGTCACCATCTCTTCTAACACCAAATTGTTAGTGCTTCCACTATCAATAATCACATCACAACATTTATCCTCACACTTGCATCTAGTGCAAAATAGGCTCCTCCTTTGTTCAGGTTCATTCTCAGCACTCAGCAAGACTCTTCTATTAATTAGCATTTCTCCTCTTTCAGCATATTCAGAATTTGATGAGCTGGCATCTTCATCTACATGTGCAACTCTAGCATAGCCTTCATTCCTCCTATCCGTCCTTCCTTGGTATTGAGGACATTCAAATGCCCTATGACCTTCTCCACAATGAAAACATGTTCCACGGAAGCCTCCTCTTCTTGAACCTTGTCCTCTTCCTCTTCCTCTCTAATCTCTATTATTCTGATCTTGGAAATGATTGGAATTATTTCCTCTCTGATTTTGACTACTACTGGCCTCATCCTTCTTTTTCAGATCTTCATTTCGGCCTCCATGTGACTATCCACCAAATCATCCACCGTGACCTCTTTCATTTTGTCTGCTCTTGAACTTCTTGTTCAACTTTTCCTCTACTTTTAGGGAAAATTGGTATGCCTCTTCAATACCATTCATTCGAACTAGATTCAGCTCCTCCTAAATGCTTGGCCTCAACCCATTAAGGTAATGAGCAACTTTCTCCTTATCAACTTCTGCATGGCCTGTTCTGATGAGGATTCAATAGAACTCCATACTCCTGAATAGATCATCCTACTTGCTTCAAACTTTTTATTTTCTTCAGTAGGTCAAGCTCATAATCAACAGGGATGAACTGTCGCTTCAATTTATCCACCATCCAATCCCATCTTGTCATTTTATCTTTCCCTCTTCTATTTCAATCCAATTGAATCTCTTGCCACCAGATCTTCGCATGACCTTTTAGTCTAGCCTTCATGAATTTGACCCTATTAGGATCCTCAATATCTTCATACTCAAAATATTCTTCACATTCATTGATCCAGTCGATCAATTCTTCTGGGTTAAGATTTTCTAAAAAAGAAAGGAACCTCGATCTTAGGTCTTTTCCTGATCTTGGAAATGGCTCGGAAAAGCCTTTCTTCTTCTTGATTCAAAATTTCACCTTCTTCTTCTTGATCATCATTTCCTTCTTCGGCTTCATCCTCACTTTCATCTCTAACATTAAGATTCATTCCTCTGCAAATCTCTTCTTGCAATGCTCGCACTTGTCTTTGGAGAGCTCTAACCTCGAGTGTTAGAACACCAGCTTTTCCACCACGTTGCCTTCGTGGAGGCATTTTTGCGATGCACACTGAAACCCTAACCATGGTCCTGGGGTAAATAGCCTCACAGACGGTGATCTGTTTACACACTCAAGAACTCCTGCTCTGATACCACTTGATGAAGGGTGCTCCCCTTAATACCATAAACACATAATAGAAATAGAGAAACAACAACAATATGCAAGAATAGAAAATTGGCTTCTTATTATCTACACAAATGTGGAATTACAAACTTTCAAAATTACAATATGCAAAGCCACATGGCCATTCCCTTACAATATTTTGTAGGACAAAGCCTCGAATTAATACCCAGATCTACTACCCAGAATTGCCTAGAAAACACTACGGGCCTTCTTTATATAGGCAATTTCCACCGCCTGAGAAGGTTCTAGAAATTTAGCCCTTAAGGCCGACTATACATATAATTATTTTATTTTCACAATTTTTACAATAGGGTCAGCTCAAAAGAAATACAAAATATGATTTTAGGTAACCTAACTTCTGGAGACCATAACTTTCTAACCGTAGCTCCATTTTTCTATTGTAACCACTTTTCGGAAACTCCATGATGAGATCTACAGTGCTTGACACGTGCTAGTGCTAGTGCTAGTCAGTCGGGGGTCGATTGCGATCCGGAACCTCTAAGGCCTTCAAATTTGACTTGAAAGATTTCATACCCAAAAACCTCAATAACTTCACCAATACTGATGATGTGGCAATGAAACTCAAGTGGTAGGCTAAAATGACTAGGATGAACCTCCAACTATGAAATCAAAACATTCTGAGATCATATGACCAACTTACTAAAAATAGTAAGTTTCCATAAATAATAGCTCTGCACAAGATAGCCCTTATTGAAAAGCAAACAGAAATATTTTTGGGTGATGCAAGATTGCTCTTACACCCAAGATGCTCCTGCATCACATGTGTGGCAAGGAAATTTTTGATAGAAACTTGGAATATTCCAACTAAAGAGAGGAATTTATTTCCCCTATCAAAAAAATTAGATTTGAATCCATTAAGCTAGAAGCTCCACATATCATAGAAATAAACTCCAAGACCAAAACATATTCTATGATACCTCATTATTTGATCGTACTTGATTTATTTCCATTCCCATGCTATCCAGTGAGGAAAAGTCCCAATCCGAATCATCAGGAATTCAATTTTATCATGAGCATGCTTAAATCTAGAAACAAAACATTATAACTCCAAAATATAAATTGTGTTAGAGATGTCTTTTTCAAAATTTTGCAAGAATAATAGGTTACCATAAATACAGTGGGAGTTAATAACAACAACATTTTAAGAGATAAATATTCATGAAATGAGACTTATTTTGTTTGCACTTTGCAACATGTGACCCAACACATTATTCATAAGAACTTATAGATGAGGAGATAAAGGGAATCCTTAATGAATGGATCTTTATAAAGGAAAAGGATCAATCATCATATTGTTAACAATAATCTACAAAGCAGGATATTGAAATAACATTTAAAAATGAGCTCAATATTTAGGACCGAACCCCACCCATAAAAGCATATTAAGATTAAAATTCCACCAAAATATTGTCATAAGCCTTCTCAAAATCAAGTTTGATAAGAATAATGTTTCGATTGATTTATTGGGACCATTTACTAGTTTCCCAAGCCTAAATCAAATTATCAAGGATGCATCTATGACATAAATGACTTTGTAATGAGAGATTGGAGGTTTAACACAAATGTCAAACAAATTAAATATGCAAACACATATATAAATGTGATAGGAACATTAAATAAAAAATTATATTTGAAATACAAAAAAAACACAAATAACAACCACAACAATAAACTTGGGATTCAATATTTGTCCTTCCAAAAAATCATTCCACCATGTCTCAATTTATTCTCTGCTAATTAGGAAAGAAATTTCAAATTAAGTATATCAAACTTATTCAATGTTTGCAGGAAATAGACTCATTTCCACACTCATGCCTCTTCCTTTCAATTGTTGATTCCCTTATGTCTTCCCTCTACCCCAAAACAACAACAAATTCCACCCAATCAGTCTCTCTCTAAATATATAACATTAATATCAAATCCTCCCTTTGAATTTCTTGTGTTCTGCCCTTGAATTCAATTTTTGTTTGCTCTCAAAATAGATCTCTTGTCACCCATCCTGTTTGTATCTACAATGGTATTCTTCTTGTTTCCAACCCACCATTTTTGTATCCCCCAATGGTTCATTCTCCTCCTCCTCCCTCATTTCCAACCACCATTTTTATTTCTTCTCTTTGTCAAAACTATTCCATTTGGTTTCCATCAAACACAAACCCCATAATTTCTCATTGAATCAATTTTAAGTGATTGGAGAGAGGGAATTCAAGATCCCACTCTACTATTATATCAAAATAAAATGAAACATAATATGTCACAAAGATTAAAAAACCAAAGCTTTTGACTAAAAAAACTAAAATTTGTAACAAAACAAGACTTAACAGATAAATATAGAAAAAGGGCTCAATGCCCCTTCATGAGGCTTCCAAGGTGGGGTGTTTATGAGCATAGCTTGTAAAGTGAGTTGGGTAGTAGGACTATCCTTTAAATTTTTTGTCAACTTGTAGCATACCCCCCATGCTTTGATACAATAATCTCTATCAATTTACTCATTTTTCTTCTTATCTAGCATGTAAGTGGAACATGTCCTTCCTCAAGCACTCCTTCATCCTTTTCTACAAAGTTTGTACCACTTCCTATCATCACAAGCCACTATCCATTAATAGATACAATCTGATATAACAAATCATCTTCCATATTCTACATTGTTATCCCACACTCCATCTATGAAGAACCTTGACCATATACTCATTTTGGCATTGTTGGTATGAACTTTTTTGGACTTATATTTCCTCAATAGGACCAATATTTTATGTTGTACCAACATGTACTTATTTCTCATTTGTTGTAAATTGGTTATCCTCTTCATCCATTGGCTTATCTACATGCGAATTAGTGTCATCCACATCCTTGTAACCTTCAGAAGAATGGCACAAAATCCTTGGTTTTAGCTACAACTTCCTCTTCCTCCCTACCATCCCCAATCTCTTACCCATTGACCAGCATCACCTTACTATTTCCACTATGACTGTCCTCTTTTGGCTCTCACAAAGGAAACAAAGGATTTTTGACACCTTCCTTCTCAAAAATGTAGGTGTTATGTCTTCCATTATGTATTGTCTTCCTCTAAAATTTCCAAGGTCTACCAAGCAATACATGAAACACAACCATGGGAATAGCATCACATAACACACTATCTTGGTAACCACCAATCTGAAATTCTACAAGAACTTGTTCATCTACCAATAATTTATGCCCATTCTATAACCAATAATATCTATAAGAAGAAGGATGTTTAGTTTTTGCAAAGCCTAACTTATCTACCATCTTTGTAGCCAAAAACATTATCCATATTACCACTATCAATAATTAATTTACAACACTTAACTTTAGCCTAACATTTGGTTTTAAATAGACTTATTCTCTAAACTAGTTCTTGACTTTCCAACGGTGGCTTCAAAAACACTCTTTTGAATAGAAAAGACTCTCTTGACTTAGGCTCCTCATTGTGATGGGGAGATGATCCTACACTTTTTTAATCTTCTTGCACAATTTCATTACTCCTTATTGTGTGATGATGATAATCACCTTCATGAAATTAAGATCAAATTAGCGACAATTCTAAAGTAAATACAATGCAAATCTATTTAAAAATGAAACTAAGATCTATAGCATCTCATGGCTCTCTAGAAAGAGGTGGTAAGTGAAGCTCTCAACTCAAATCTCCACTAGTGACACTTCTAAAATGAGAATGTATGCTACTCTATGCTTCTACAATGCTTCTATGATGATGATTCTAGCTCAAATTGACAAAAAGTATAATGCAAATGCTCTAAATGCTCTTAAATCCTCTTAGAATGCTCTTCAATTGCCTATAGTAACAATGCTTTGCAAATGAATTTCTAAGATTATAATTTCTCTCAAAATGCTTCATATTTATAGTAAATTCCCAAGGGTAGGGGGTGGAGTGAAGTAATCATGATTAACCCTTGGTTGAGTCAAATACTTTGCTTTGTTCATAAATGGGGGGACAATTTAAAGGTTTGTCTCACAGCTTTGGACAAAAGGACAAGATTGAGTGGTTGAGATTGAAACTTTAGAATGAGTGATTGAGATTCATCCTTTTTGAGTGATTTTTGTCTTTTTGTCCTCAATTTTCATTGGTTGCTCAACTTTGTTGAAAGATATTAGGAATTATTAAATTCAATTAATTAATTAAATTTAGCCATGTAAAGGTAATAGGTTCATTTTGATTTTTGATTTAAACAACTATACAACTAATTGATTAAAATCAATTATATAGTGTTTTTCACCCCTTTAAGCTTTGATTTAATTATTTAACATCATTATTTGATTTTTCCTTTGCTTTAATTATTTTTGTCCAACTTGATTTAACTATGTCCATTTTAATTGATTTGATCCCTTTTTTATTGAATTAGTGCATTTTGATGATTTTGAGCCATTTTATTGATTTTTTCAATTTAAAAGTACTTGTACATTCTTGTTGTAAAAACTTAGGACACTCTTAACTCTTATGACCAACATACTAGTTGCACTTAAAATAATTGCTTGATAAACCTCTATCCTTTTTTTATTATGGAAGAAACACATTTTGAAGGGACCTGAAACCCTTTACATTGAAATTACATAAGATATATCCATTTAGTCCCACCAGATGAGACACACCAAATAAATAATGGGACTAAAAATAAAAGAGAGGTAGACCCAACCCCAACCCAATAAAAGACTAGAAAAAAGCTAGCACAAGATAGTTTACACCTAAAACACAAAGCTAGCCCAAATTTCTAAGGGTCTCAACGATATCCTCTTCCATCTATTCCATCCTTTGACAAACTTATTTCATATTAGTAATACCCTAAGGCATAGTGAATATTTTATTTTTAGTTTTGGTTCTCGTCCTCTTACTTGAACAATTAATTTCCTCACAACCGACCTCCTTATCCTACTCTAGGTCCCCAAAAGACCTATCCTGATGGATTTTCTCAAGACAAGCCACAAGAATCTTTATATTATTAGATGAAGACTTAACCACTTTATGAATTTGATCCATAATTTTGCATAGAGTAGAATTACACTTGGAAATCATCTAGTTCATAGCTTCAATCTTTTTGTCAAAATATCCTTGGTCTTCTTAATCACCTCCAAATTCTTAGTTAAATAATAAGAGACCATGTCCTTTTATTTTTTTGTCCAAAGGACATAAACATAAGGGTCAAGAGAAATATTATTTGGATTTGTAGGCATAATATGAACTGAATGTTCTCCACCCTCCTTGCTCTACATTTCCTCAAACTTTGAGGACAAATCATGATACTTCAAGTGAATGGATTTTATCTCATGGAAGAACCACCTAATAAGCTAGAAAAAATTCACAAAATTATTCTTAGAAGTCTCTAAAACACCCAATTAAATCTCCTTCTTGGCATCAAAATCTTGAGGATCAAACTACTCAAAGGTGTCATCCTTCTCATTTAGAGATTGAGTCTTCTCAGACTCAGATGGAGGGGGGAGCCATCATTCTCCTTAGAGCTTCCATAATCCACAAGAGTAGAACCTTTATCCTGCCATTCCTCCCTATCAACATAATGTTTCCTTCCAAAAGTAGTAGACCCTTTTTTCATGTTGAAAACAGGGGTAGGGGAAACAACATCTTCCTTTCCAGATCCCCTCCCTTTCACAACATCATCAATCCCTTTACATTTTCTTCCAGAGGGGATATTTTTGGGTGGGAAAGTAGAAGCCACGTTTTTATCCATCAAGCCTTTCCTTTATTATTAGGCCTCTTCCTAGGTGTAATTTTAGGTTTTTTTGATAGGGCATGCAAAGAATCATCCTCATCCTCCTCCGTCTCCCAACCCTTTTTATCAAAATCACCACTTCCTTCCAGATCTCCAAATTCATAGAAAGGATCCCTAGGAGGAATATCAATAGACCTATCTTTGAAATGCTCATAAATAAGTAAAAATGAGGCCTTGATTTAAATAGGATGCTTCATAGGCTTATTCCTATGCTGGATAATGCTATTATTAAGCAATGAGAGTAAGTAGATAGGAAAGGAGATGAGTATTTAATGTTTGAAGTGATTCAACATTACCAAGTGGTAGTCATAAATCCTGGTGAATCTCCCATCCAAATTGAAATACTCCATAATGGGATTAAGAAGCTCATGCCAAATCTCCTTAATCTTCTCTAGAGAGTAGTATGAGTTGTCATCTTTAACTAGAGCTTCTTCTTCCTTCTTAGTCTTGGGGAATTTCTTCACGGCTTCCTTAAACATATTTCTTTCTTTGTGAAATTTGATACCTTCAAAAGAAAGATCATTAATCTCAGCCACCAACTCTTATCCACTATCACATTGTTACCAAACAAACTAATTTTCCCATTCCTCCACTCCTAAACAAAAATCCTGGTAACTTTCTCATCATAATTATGGATTTTTTAAAGATATTGGGTCATGCCTCCTTTCTCCAACCTATACCAGATATTTGCATTTCTTCTCCATGCTTTAGAGCTCACAAGTTCCTCTCTTTGCAACTCTCCACCCACATTCAATGTTATAGAGCAGAGAAAACCAATATTGACCAATAATTGACTTACCAATAAAAATCTAGCAACCCCAATTAAGCACAAGAGCACCCATAAAATGTGCAACTTATTAAATTCTTTAATGAAACCCCTATCAATCAGATAGCTGCCACATTTAGCAATAAAATCAAATTTATTGAGTGTCATCATCATGATTAACTAGAAATTTTCCCACTCTCCCATGTATATGATCAAATCTAAGGAGATTGATGACATCATTATTCAAATTTATTTCCCCTTTCAAAACCATAATATCCTTTGAATTGACCCCAAGGTTGGCCATATAATCAAATACTAAATTTATTTCTCTATATGCATGGGCATTGCAACATTTCTCAAAGGATTGAATGATGTGTAAAGACTCCTTGATAATATTATCAATGGTCCAAGAATCCTTATTATCACCCTTGAGGCATCTTATAATGTTGTTAGATTCTCCTTTGATCTCTACCCTTTTACAGTTGAGCCATTTAGATAGAATCAAAGATTGATAGACTCTCATAGCCTCAACAAGGTGGTTAGTCTAGATTCCCAAGGGGAGTGCCACCATTTCCAAACACGTACCATTTTTAGCTCAATAAACCTCTATTGTTTCATCTACATCCTCTTCCTAATATCTCTTTCTCTTTTGAGCTTTTTCTTGTCTTCTCACTCCATGTGGGATTGATTTATTCTTCAATGTACTTTCCCTTTCCACTACTTTCTTGTCCCTTCTTAGCTTCAAATCTTCCCCAACTTTTGGAGTTATTTAATTTCCTTCTCATTAAAATCTCGTCAACCTTCAATGCATATTGAATGCTTCCTCTACTGTAGTATTCTCGAACATACTCATTTCATCTTAGATTTTAAAGAACAAGCCATTCACATACATGGCTACCTTGTCCTTACCAATTTCATTCCTTCCTGATAAAATGGCCAACATGTAGAACTCCTTACTGTATTCTTTTATGCTCATATCTTCTTTATTTAAATCTGCAACTTCTTAAATAATTCCATTTCGTAATCTCCCAGAATAAATTTCCTATTCAACTTGGTCACCATTTGATTCCATCCTATTATTCTTGGGTCTCCATTTGTTGTCCACTCCCTTTGTAATTCCTTCCACCATAGTGTAGCATGTCCTTTAAACTTCACTTGGGCTATCTTTACTCTTTATGGATCTCTATTTTTTTCACCTCAAAATATTCTTCCAACTCTCCTATCTAAAAAATCAATTTATTTGGATTTAGTTCTACACAAAAGATTTGTGCATCTATTTTTTTTGGTCCTTGCAATTTGTGAAAGAGCCCTCAAGATTTGATCTTTTCCCATTTCATCTAGTTGTTTTCTATTTATTTCATGTTCCTACATGTCACTTTCTTCTTCACTCAAAGAATTTATTACACTTATAGTAGCCAATGGTGCCTCATTTTGTATGTCCTCCCTGAGATTACTTCTTATTAGCTCTCAAAATCTCTCCAACACCTCCTCTATTCACAACATTCCTCCTCAAGGTGACATCTTTAATAGTATTTTGTGATTATTTCAATCAACAATTTCCAGTTCTCTTTCCACCGACCAATCCTAGCATAGATCACATCTCATTGAATGCTTTGTTTATGCCCTCAAAATCTTTGGCTCTAATACCAATTGATAGAAACGGTTTCCATAATACAAGACATGAGTTTTAACAAAAATGCCAAACAAATTCAATACACATATATAATATGACATGAACATTAAATAAAAATCAGATTTGAAATCGGACAAAAACAAAAATAAAAACTACAACAATAAATTTGTGATTAAATATTTGTCCTTCTAAACAATCATTCCACTGAGACTCAATTTATTCTCTACTAATTGGGAAAGAAAATACAAAGTAACTATATCAGACTTATTCAACATTTGCAGGAAATAGACTCCTTTCCATGCCCATACCTCTCCCTTCCTAATGTTGATTCTCTTATGCCTTCCCTCTTCCCAAAAATGGTGACTAATTTCTACCCAGATTTCTATAAAAATAACATCAAAGTCTTCCTTTGAATTTCTTGTGTTCTCTTGGATTTTAATTTTTGTCTTCTCTCAAAATAGATCTCTTTTCACCTCTCCCCTTCTTCTCTACAATGGTATTCTTCTTTTTTATGATTTGCCACTTTTCAGCCACAAATGACATTCTCATCTCTAATTGCCCCCTTAACTTTCTTCTCTATGAACCCCCTTAACTGTCGTTGAATATTGCAAGATGTTAAGTGATTGGAGAGAGGGAATTAAAAATCCCAATCCATATTTCATCGAAGTAAAATAAAACACAATATGGGACAAAGAGAACAAGCCAAATTTTTTTATTAAACAAACTAAAATTTGTAACAAAATTAGACTTGCATATTTCAACATGATTAGTAAGAAGAGAATCCGATTCATCATTTTAGTGCTAATTCTTTATTTTTTGTGTTTATAATTGAGGTAAAATTTTATTAAAAAATTTAGTGTTAATTTTGAAAAAATTGAAACTTTGGGAGTGAGCTCTACAACTGGTACAAGCCTTGAGAGTTAAAGGGACACCTCATCATCTTGAGTGCCCGTACATAGCACTGGCGACCTCTTATCCTACATGGAGTCTTTTGCTGCTTTTGTGCATGTTTTGTGTTTTCTTAGGGTCCGTTTGGGTGCTGGAATACCAAATGTTAGATATAGTCAATTCTAGAAGATGTTGCAATTCTTGAAGATACAAATCCTAAAAATGATTTTTGGAATATGGGCTGACCCATTTGGTTCACCTGGAAGATGACTGAGAAGATGCATAAGGAATTTTAATTCTTTATTTTAATTTCTTTGAATATGGTGTGTATATATTTGTATATATACACACATACATGTGTGTATATATACACATGCACACATATGTATATATACACATACACACATGTGTGTATATATACATACATGTGTGTATATGTGTATACATGTGTGTATATACACACATGTATTCACATATGCACATATGTGTATATATACACACATATATACATGCATGTACAAGTGTGTGTATACACACACATATGCACATATATACATATACACATACACATATATATACATACATGTGTTTATATATACATGCATGTGTGTATATACACACACATGTATATATACACATATGTATGTATATATACACATATGTATGTATATATACACATATGTATGTATATATACACACATGCACACATATATATATACACATACATGTGTGTATATACACACATGTGTGTATATAAACACATGTGTATATATATACAAATACACATGTGTGTATATATATATATACACAATTGTGTGTATATACACATGTGTTTATGTATATACACACACATGTATATATATACACATATGTATATACACACATATATGTATATACACACACATGTATATATATACACATATGTATATACACACATATGTATATACACACATGTGTATATATACATACATGTATATAAGGATGTATATTATATTGCTATAAGGATGTATATACATACATGTATATATACACACATGTATATATATACATCCTTATAGCAATATAATATACATCCTTATAGTCACGGATCCCACAAAATATTAAATTTGGTTTTATAAAAATTGGAATTGGAATCCAAAATTCCAATTCCACCTATTTAAGTGGAAGATGCAAATGCCCATTTTGGGGCAAAATTGGAATTTCAAAATTCCAATTCCAATTTTTTGGATGGACACAAACATGGAATTGACATTATCTAGAATTATATAATGCCAATTCCATTCTAATTCCAGCCCCCAAACGACCCTTATTTATTTTGCTTGTGTTTTTTATATGTTCTTACCATCCCATGTGTGACCCCTTCCCTGGATTTGTGCCTTGGAGTTCGGCTCTTCGAGCCCTATTTCTCATTTATTATATTTGTGTTAATGGGTGATAGTATTGAGGTTGTACCAAATGGTAATGGGGCTAAAAATGGTGTCGATGGTGTTAAATATGTCATTGAGCATAATTAGTTGGAGAAGGAACCAACCAAAGCATCTTACAAGGTCGTGCTCATAGAAGATTCAGTGGCTCCTTGTCCTTCAACTGCTGAATTAAATGGAGTCTTTTGAAACACCAATTTGGAATCCAGAGGACTACTAGGTTCCGACTCAAATGGAAGTAGAGGATGAGGCTTGCTCAAAGAGGAAGACCTCGGAGGGGGAGGAATTGGTAAGTGCACTCCTCCAACTTTAAAAACATTATCCCTTTCTTTGAATGAGGATATGGTAAGAGCTATCAAGAATTAATAGTCTAGGTTAAAAAATGTTTCAATTTCCATTGTTTTCATGAATAATGATTCTCAGTTGTCTAGGAAATCTTTTGATGACTAGCTTGCAAATGTGTGGGGAAAAAATATGGGGTTATATGTTAGTTTTTGTTGAATGGTTCATAAAGGATTTTTTTGTTTTTCTGAAGAACCATAGTATGCATGAATTGATTCTTAGAAATCCTTTTTGGAATATTGAAAAATCACTTTTCAGGGAATTCCCATGGTCTCCCAAAGGTAACCTTCAACAAGTGGTTGTCCGCTCATCTCCCAATTGGGTTGAATTGAAAAACCTCTAGCCCGAGTTTTGGTCTTTCATTTCAAAAATTCTCAGACCGTTGGGTTTGGTCTTGCAGGTTGAGGACTCTAGGGTTACCCTTCCACATCTTACTGTTGTGGTTTTGATAACCCTAGAACCAAAAATTGATATTCCCGACATAATTTCTTTATGCATCAATGATGAACAATTTTCATGGGATCTCTCTCTCCTTGGCAATTTAAATTCTTACTTACACTGGAAACTTAACGGACACACCCATAGATATTTTCCTTAAAAAAAATTTAGAAGGGGGATTTTAATGTGGACTCTAGTAAGGTCTCGAACCCCAAGATTATTTCTAATGTTTCAAATAAACAAAATCATGCTTCTAATAGTGATATAAATATTGTGAATTCATCAAAATCTAAGAAACAAGTTAACCATAACGAGCAAGGAGGTAATAAATTTATGTCTCTTACAAACCCCCTATTTGAGGATGAGTATGAAGCTACTTCTAATGGGAATAACCAAGGCAATCCCTCGGCCTCCCTATCATTTTGCCAATCTAAGAAGCCTTGTGATGAATAAATAACTCCTAATAGATTGAATGCTTAACAATTACCTCTAGTTTCTATTAATGAGAAACCAGAGAAAACCAGGGCCTCTAAGGAGGCACCTTTGGTCTGGAGTGCATGGACCCCATGGATGGGGAAGTTAACAATAAATAGATTGTGACAGTAAACAAAGACACTAGAATTGATACTATTGAAGACTCCCATTTTATTGAGGTTGTTAGTAAAAAATAAAAAAAGAAGAGGAAAATAATGGAGAGGAATTCTTTACCCAACTCCAATAATAAGGCTAATAAGGGAAAGTACCTAGAAATTCTTGACTTCTTTAATAGGCTTTATAAGAATTAGAAGCCCACTCCCAAAAATTAATGATGATTAATATATCGAGTTGCAATGTTAGAGGTCTTGAAATTCCCAACAGAAAATATGTTGTAAGGAATTGGTGTAACAAGATGCAAAATAAGGACATTCTATTTCTACAAGAGGTCAAAGTATTTGGCTACCATGTGTTCATTGTTTTAAAATTTGTCTAAGACCAAGCTATTCACTTTGTCTCTAAATATGAAAAAGGTAAAGGGGGAATGGCTATCCTCATTGGACCTAAATGGTCTGATGTGATTGAATAAAATGGTGTTTCTCTCCATGTAATAGAGCTATGTGGGTTATTTTAAACGAAGAGATTAAACCACTGGGTTGTGTAATATTTATGCCCCAAATGATTATAGAGATAGGGTGGCTCTTTGGGACTGGTTGGCATCTTCCCTCCCCAATTCTCACTAGAAATTTGCAGGAGATTTCAACATGATAGAACATGGTGAGGATAAGTGTGGAGGCATTAAAAATGTTTGGAAAGGTAATGAACACTTTTTTTGGTATAAACTCAAAAGGAGACTCAATTTATTGGACCCTATTGAAAGTAAGGAGGATCTTTATTTTGATATTTGGTTCACATGGTGCAATAATCAGTCACAAAAGAAGAAAATTTGTTGTAGACTTGATAGATTTTATGTAAATGCTAATTTTTTTTCATTTTCCTCCAGTGATGGCTCATCCCTGGTGAAGGTAGCCCCTACCTCCATTTATGATCACTCCCCTATTCATTCATCTATGTTGATTTATGTCTCACATCCAAGCTTTGTTAGACCCTCATCAAATAATGCCTTCAAACTCAATGTATCTGTCCTTCATGAGAAAGATTCTACTGATGCCATCAAGATGGCCACCTTTTTTACTAAGTTTTGCAACAAAGGCCTTGATCATAGATGCCAATGGGAATCACTCACCTCTATGTCAAGGAAGATGTTTCATCTTATTGGTGCAAAAAAATATAAAGATAGGAATATGGTTGAAACCACACTTTAGAATAAATTGATCTTCACTGAAACAAGGCTGGAAGAAAAAGGTAATGATAAGTCTCTAGAAGATTTTAATATTACCAAGATGGAACTTAGGAGACTCATTAATTATAGATTTCAAGGGGAAAAAATTAGAGCCAAAATGAATTGGCATAAGGAAGGAGATAGAGGCACTAAATACTTCTTCAATTTGATTAGATCTAAACAGAAGAGAGAATCCATAGAATAAATTCAAAATTAAGAAAGTCTAACAATAAATGTTGCAAATATAAAAGAAGCATTCTTTAATTTCTATCATAATGTATTCTCTTCGGAGCATGGTTCTAATAATCAAAATGCATTAGCTAAATGTTTGCAATTGATACCTAAAAAGGTATCTAGTGTTGATGCTCAATATCTTGATCAGGATATTACAATTGATGAAACTGAAGAATCCATTAGAGCTATGCCTAATGATAAATCACCTAGTCTTGATGGGTTTCTTGTTGAATTATACAATCAAAACATAGAATGGATCATTTTAGAATTGCTGGAAGTATATATGGAGGTTTAAGATATAGGATCATTAGGATAATTCATTAATAGAGGGTTTGTCAAATTGATTCCAAAATCTAGAGACAAAACTCAAGTAAAAAACTAGATGCCTATTACCCTCCTCAACCTATCCTATAAGATCCTAGCCAAAATTTTAGCCAGGAGAATAGCTAGATTACTTAAAAACATATCATTTATGTGACTCAAACTAGATTCATAAAAGGGATGTACATTTTGGAAAATCTTATTACTAGTTGGGAATCTCTTCATTGGGCAAAGGAGGATAGACAAGTTACAACCATGGTGTTTCTTGATTTTGAAAAGGCTTATGACATAATAGAATGTACCTTTTTTATTGGTATGCTTAAGGATTTTGGTTTTCCTCCATCATTCTACAAATGTATTGAAATTATCTTCCAAGATTCTTCTATTATTATTAATATTAATGGGGAGTTATTTGAGCCTATTAAAATACAACAATCTATTAGATAGGGTTGTCACATTTTCCCTTCCCTTTTTGTGGTTTTTGTTGATTCTCTTTTTTATATCCTCAAGAAATCTTCTTTGGGTCCCTGTTTTGAAGGAATCACCCTCCCTAATTATGATGATCTCTTAAACACACAATTTGCAGATGACACTGCTTTGTTTGTGGAAATTCTTTAACAAAACTTTGATAATGTGTTAGAGAGGTTGGACTTCTTCTGCCTTGCTTCCGGAGCCAAAGTGGCTCCTCACAAGTCTATTGTTATTAGTTGGCATGAGACTGATCATTAAAGGATACATAATAAAGGATGGTTATGGGTTGGTCCTTCTACAATTTTTAGATACTTTGGCATAGCTTTTTTTGTGTCCCTCACTCCAAAGGAGATGTAGGAATGGGTGTTTTCTAAGGTGAAAAAAAAGTGCCCCGAGTGGAAAACTCATTTACTTTCTTTTGTTGGAAGAGTCCAGTTTGTTCAAAAAATGTTGGCTTCACATTCTATTTATTTCTCTTCTTCTTGGTTATTCTCTAACTATCAAATTGAAAATCTTGATAGAATTATGAGAGACTTTTTATGGTCTGATGGTAGAGCATCTAAAAAAAGACACTTTGTCAAGTGGGAATGGTGTTGTATGCACGAGAAATTGGGTGGATTGGGGTTGAAAGATATCAAATTACATGGTATTGACTTGGCCTCCAAATGGATATTCAAAGCCCTTCAAGGCAATGAACCATACAATGTGCTTATCGGGAATAGAATTTCTAGATTTGCTACTAAAAAGGGTGAATTTTGGAAAAACTCATCAATTTGTGACATCATTATGGGAGACTTTGATGTGAAATTATTTGGTTCCAATATCTTTTATTCCTTATGGAGATCATGGACTCAGAATAGGGGGTTATTATGTTCTAGAAGTGTAGTTGGAGGTCCTCCCTATTTTTTAGTTATTGACAAATCTATCTGGTGGGGCATTCAACTTAATAATAAGCGTTTGGCTCTTACACAAAGTTGTATTGCCAAGAAGTGGCATGAAAAGGGCATCTCCTTCATAAAAGATATTCCAATTGGTAATAGGATAGGGATGTGGGAGGAAATTCAAAATAAATTTGGCATACCATCTTCTTGGAAAAAACTTATACCTTGATTGTCAAGGTTGTTGGAAAGCATTTCCTAGGTAAGTTGATGAACAGTGATGAATTTCTTAGATAGTTACAATGGAAGGATGGCACACTTCTTATGGATGCTTCTATTAAACATATTTACAATATAATAAAAGATAACTCATTAATTCTTAAATTCTTAAACAATTTTTAGGGCCTTGAATGGTCGAACTCCAATTGGCAATTTATCCTTAACTTTCATTGGCACCAACATACTGAACCAAAAAAATGTTTCTTTAGATGGATTTTTTTTCTAAATAAAATTTTTGTTGGCCATATTTTATCTTTAGTGGGTGTTACCCCTCCATGTCTCCCTTTATGTCTTGTTCTTGAGACTATTGATCATATTTTCTTTTCTTGCAAATTTTCTTGTCTTGTCTAGTCCTTATTTTTTGGCTCTCCTATTACCTGGAAATATAGACCAGGCCTTATTTGGATTGAAGTTCTTGTTGTCTTTGTTGATGATTTTGATGCTAAACTTAATACTTTATGATTTGTCCTTACAGTTGAAGTTATTTGGTTCCTTTGGAAAAGGAGAAATGATGAAGTTTTTCAAGGTAAGAAGAGGGTACTTACTAAGTTCAATAAGAAAATCACACACTATTTCATCATGTCTCACATATCTGTTGTTCTATAAATTCCAAAGAGTAGATTTATGATCCTAGTACAAGAAGGTTCCATGATGAACTACAACTGATTGAGAACCTGATTGATGAACTACAAGTGATTAGAGATCAGTGAGCACTGAATTATTATGTAAGATAATTGAATCAATCATTTTGTTGTCATTGATGTCAACTAGTCTTGATAGTACTTATCATGGTAGTTGCAAATATCTAGACATCTGTGAAGAGGAGAGAAAATATGAAGAACCAAGATATCTACATTGAGGAAGATGGATATGACAAATGAGGATAAGGTATACTCTTGTTAACTTATTGATGAGTCTATGACTTCATATTATTGACTTGATTATGTTGCATTAATTTGTTATGAAGATAGAAGAAAAATGTTACAAAGCAGTGTGGTCAATTAATGAAGAATTTTAGTATACATTAAGCTAGTGTAGTGTATATGGAGAGACAGTATCAACTGAGCTTGTGTTCACCGATGCATTTCTTTGTTAACCGAGTATGGAAAAACAACTAAATGATTAGTTTAGCTGACATAAATTGATGAGCTGTAAAGTGTATGATTATGAGGTGGAAAGATAAAGTTTGTTATGAGATCTATGGCTCAAAAAATTTGAAGAAGATCTAAAGGATAGAATTGAAACGATTCATTGACACAAGTATTGAGGAAGGTTTAAGCGGAAAAATCAATGAAGAAGATTAAGCGGCAAAATCTAATGGATTAAAAGAAAATAGTTTACTTATCTATTTAAGAGACTAGGGTTTCATAGTGAAATGAATTTCAGAAGAAGGAGACTGCAGAGATATCGCGTGAACAAGCTTCATGCATGCCTGATCAGACTAGTTGAAGGAGAACCAAATTGTAGAACAGTATCCAATGTTAGAGAGCTTTACCGAGGGATAGTAAGTTATTGATTGTTGATGAATTGAATAGAAATATTAATCAAAGGATTTTATGGACTTAGAATAGATCTGAACATTTGCAAATCAAGTTGTATTGCGATTAGATCACCTATTGTTTTAGTTTAACCATTGTAAATAGATAAAATCTCTTAACCGAGTGGACTTGAAAGTCTTATATGTCATTCATAGAATGTACATTGTTATCTTGTCAACCCCATAGTGAATGCTAGTTGGACGATAACTATTAGTGTTAAATCCTCTAACAAGGTCACACCTTACAGTGTGCTTTGTAACCTTTAATAGGGTTGGCTCTTCACCGAGCTCAATTCAAAAGAGTGAAAAGTTTTTGAGTTATCAGTCCCAGGTGGTTTTTCCCTTTGCAGGGTTTCCACGTTAAATCTTTTGTGTTATGTGTTTATGTGGTGATTGTTTGGATATCATACTTTACATGTTACATATTTGATTTGGTCGGTAATCACTATGAGTATTTAACTGGTAATTGGTAAATACACAGATAGTTTAGTTTTCTTATTTTACCAAGCTGCAGAATTAGCTGAATTTGTTTTAGGTGATACATTTTATATTTGGGACTGTGGATAACTGATTCACCCCCCTCTCAGTTATTCTAACAATTGGTATCAGAGCATATTGGTTTCTTGGAACAGAGTTTTAAGGACTTCAGTAGAAATATCACAAAATGTATAAGAGGGAAGTGCCAAAGCTGAATGAGGACAACTTTACAATATGGAAAAGTTGAACAAGACTTCATATATCTGGGATTGGGAATTCTACCCTCACCCTATTGGATAATGGCTACTTAGCGCCGCCTATAGGACCTTTGACTCTTGATCAATTTAAAGATAGACATGAGCATAATGTTATTATGATGGAGATTGTTTCTGCTCTATTAGATGTCAAATTTGAAGATGTCAAGGATTGTCTTACCTCAAAGGAAATGTGGGATAAACTTACTTAAGTTTATAGTGGTGATGTGAATGTTAGAAGAGCCAGAGCTGAAAATTTAAGAGGAAGATTTGATGATATGAAAATGAAAGAAGGATAAAACATAGTGAAGTATACAAACCGAATAGAGGAGGTAGTTAATGCTATCAAAGGATCTACTGGTGTCATTGATGAAGATACAGTGGTAAGCAAAATTCTAAGGACTTTATTGCATATTTATGCAATCAGAATATCTGTAATACATGAAAATAGGTCAACACCTAAGAGTACTCTCACTCTTGATAATCTAATTGGTAAGCTAACAACTTTTGAACTGAACAACTATGATAATAGTGTTGTACCATCTATTGAGTCTTCTTTCATGAGTTCTCTAAAGATCGGTAAGTCTAGTAGTAGAAGTAATAATGATGATAATGACAGTAATACTGATGATGAGCTTGATGAGCTTGGAGCTCTTATGGCCAGGAGATTACCTAAAGGTAAAGGTAGATATAGGGTTAAATTACCTTTAGCATGTTTTAACTACAAAGAAGTTGGTCATATTACTACTAGATGCCCGAACGAGAAAGAAGATGATAGAAACAAGGATCAATCTGGTGAAGGAAGCTATGGGAGGAGAAACAACAGAAGTTACCGACACTACAACAGAGATAACTGAGACAATAATGATAAAGGCAAAAAGGTATGTTACACTGCTGAAGAGAATGATACCAAGACCGACACGAATGATAACGTTGAAGTTGTATTTGTTGCGATGAAGGATGATTCTGAGGAAGAAGAAAGGTATGTAGAGACAACACTCATTTCTAAGGTTAATAAAAATGATACATGGATCATTGATAGTGGATGTACCCATCACATGACTGGTGATGAAGAAAAAATTGATCATCTTGAGCAATATAATGGAGGATCTGTAAAAATGGGTAATGATACACCTTGTATGGTTAGAGGAAAGGGATCTTTACTGATAAATGATAAAATCAAATGTGATCTTTACTTGCTAAGTGTAGCACAACTTAACAACTCAAGTCACTGAGTAGCTTTTGAGAGAAAGAAGGTAAAGATATTTGATGATGGAGGAAAACTTGTTGGAACAGGAGCACAAATGAAAGGTAACTTGTTTTATCTTGACAATGATAAGTCTTCCTGTTTAATGATGAAAAATGAGGATGCATGGATATGGCATAAAAGATTATGTCATGTAAACTTTGATAACATGATTAAAATTAGTAGAAAGAAAAAGGCTAGAGGTCTACCTAGCCTAGCAAAGCCTGATCATGTTATGTGTCATGAATGTCAAAAGGGTAAAATGACAAAATCTAGTTTTAAGAGTAAAGACTATTCAACAAAGATAATTTTGGAACTAGTTCACACTGACCTATGTGGTCCCATGAGAACACAGAGTTACTATGGAGATAGATATTTCATTATGTTTGTTGATGATTACACTAGATTAATGACTATGATGTTTTTAAAAGAGAAATCAGAGGTATTTAAGATGTTTAAATGGTATAAAGAAAAGGTAGAAAAAGAAATCAGGAAGGAACTAAAATGCTTGAGATCTGACAGAGGTGGTGAATTTATTTCTGATGAATTTACTAACTATTGTAATGAGCATGGTATAAAAAGACAAGTTTCTACATCAAGAACACCTCAGGAGAATGGTATTGCTGAAAGAAGGAATAGATCAATTGTTGATTATGCAAGGACACTAATGTTGCAAAATAATGTTGCTCATACATACTGGAGAGAACTAGTCAGCACAGTTGTTTATGTTCTGAACCGAGTACAATTGAAGAAGGACACAAACAAAACACCCTACGAGCTATTGTTTGGTCACAAAATGATTGTAAGTTACTTAAGAATTTTTGGTAGCAAATGTTTTATTTTGAAAGATGAAAGAAATGGAAAGTTTGACTCTAAAGGGGATGAAGGGATATTTCCTAGATATTCCACTAAAAGCAAAGCTTAAAAGTGTCTGAATAAAGTTACTAATAAAATGATTGAAAGTACTAATGTCAGGGTTGATGAATTTGATACTAAGAACAGTGAAGAAAGCACTAGGGAGCCGGAAGACTATGATAGATTCACTTACATTCAACAACCAGAGTACCTACCAAAGTCGTAGAATGTATCAACTGGACATCAGGAAAACAACACCGAGGAACAACAAAGAGAAACTGATGATCAAGAAGGAGCTACCGAGCAAGCACATGAACCTGAACAGGATGAACAACAAAGAAGAGATCAAGTACTGGCTAGATTTTTTAGAAGACATCATCCTAAGAACCAAATCATTGGTGACGAGCAAGATGGCATGATGACAAGAAGTAAGTTAAGACAAGGTACACGCTTAGTTTGTGAGTTTGAACCGAAAAATGTTAAGGTTGCATTGGAGAATGAAGAATGGATAAATGAAATGAATGTAGAGATAGAATAGATAGAGAAAAACAAGACATAGATTTTAGTACCTAGGCCTAAGGATAAGAATGTTATCAGTACTAAATGGATTTTTAGGAACAAGTTGAATGAGAATGGAGAGGTAACAAGGAACAAAGCTAGACTTGTATGAAAGGGATATGCACATGAGGAAGGCATAGATTATGGTGAAGCTTTTGCACCTATTGCTAGACTAGAAGGAGTCTAAATGTTACTTGCATATGCAGCACATAAGAAGTTTAAAGTTTATCAAATAGATGTTAAGTTTGCATTTATGAATGGGATACTAGAACAGGAGATCCACATCGAACAACCAGAAGGGTTTGTTGATCCAGACAATAAATACATGGTATGTAGACTATATAAAGCTTTATATGTTTAAAGAAAGAACCTAGAGCCTGGTATGAAAGGTTGCATACTTATTTGTGAAGTATTGGTTTTGTTAGAACAAGTGAAAACAACAATTTGTATATGAAAGGAGAGTCTGATGACACTATTTTGATTGCTGAAATATTTGTGGATGATATGATTTTTGGAGGAAAAGATCATATTTTTAAATCATTTGCTAATGAGATGTGAAAAGAATTTAAACTGTCTATGTTTGGAGAGATTAAGTTCTTTCTAGGCTTGTAGGTTATTCAGCAGAATGATGGAATATTCATCACACAATCAAAGTATATAAAGGAAGTACTGAGAACATTTGGCATGGTAGATGCTAAACTAGTTGGAACACCAATGATCACAGGCTGCAAATTGACTAAAGATGATAAAACTACAGAGGTGAACCAGACACTGTACCGATCTATGATTGGTAAGTTGATGTATGTAGTGCATAGTAGACCAAATATTACACATGTTGTGGGAATTGTTGCTAGATTTTTTGCAAATCATAAGGAGTCACACATGGTTTCAACAAAAAGAATCTTAAGATACCTAAAGAAGACAAAGGACTATCGATTATGGTATCCTAAGGAAGGGAAGTTTGAACTTGTTGGAAATATAGATGCAGTAACTGAGAAGGGGGGTGAATCAGTTAACCATAAAAATATTACCACTGATCCCTTAAATATCTTAACAAATTATTTACTGTGCCACTCGGTAAATATACAAAGAAATGCTAAAACTTGATCCTTGAAGTGTGTAATAATTAAACTGTTCTTAAGCATTCAACACTGATTAACTTACATGAATAAAGAAAATAACATGAACACAAGAGACACCAGATTTATCGTGAAAACCCAATATGGGAAAAACCACCAATGTAACTAGTTACTGTTTTTCACTCTTCTGAAGTGATGCCCGGTTAGAAGCCAACCCGGTAAAAAATTACAAAACACATTGTTAGGTGTGACCTTATTAGAGGATTTAATCATCCTACTAGGAGTGGCCTTGTAAGAGGTCTTAAAACAATTCAATAGAACTGTCACCTTGTTAGAGGATTTACAAAATGGTTGTTAAACCAACTCGGTTAAGATATTTTGATATCACTGCGACAATTGTAAGAGAGTAACAATGAAATGACCTGCAACTGAATTGCTGAATATAGATCTCTATTCTATTTCACTAGATCCTTACTGATCAAATAAATCTTTGCTGCTCTTCAAGGATATCTAACCATCCTTCAAAATTCGCACATACGTTTCTTCAAAATGATTTCTGCATGCTGTATATATTTTATTCACCACTTGACCTTCTATATATATATGCCATTTTAATTAACATTTAGATTGTCCAGTCAGCACAAATAATTATTATAACAGTCGGCTTGGATAAACAAACTATAACAATAAAATCCTTTGAAAGGTTGACATTGCTCAATAAACATTAATCCTGAAAAGATTTCCTTCGGTGACCGAGTGAACTCGGTAACCACAATGAATTCTACAACATCCTTCAGAGACCGAGAGAGCTCGGTAACCACTACTTTTCCTGCGATAACCGAGGAGGCTCAGTTAACACTGTTACCCTGTCATGTTTCCTTTAGACACCTGAGAGATCTTAGTAGACACTAAAAACCACCTAACTGACTGACTAAGCTCGGTAGACACTGAGAATTGCTTAGCTGACCGACTGAACTCAGTAGACATTGAGAATGATAATTGATATGACATTTGTGTGACATCAAAGACAACACATAGCTAATCCAACAATGTCCTTCAGACAATTGTATCCAACAATCTCCCTCTTTGGCATTGATGGCAACACAACATGTCATAGCACAATGAAATTTCACAAAGAAACCTACAAACATATCCTTAGCTTCATTCTAATTCTTATCATCTTCAAACTTCTTTCTGACTGAGAACTCTTCCTCTTAACTTCTCATATTATTCTTCAAAGAAATTTCTTGAAATGACAGCAAACAACAAACTCTCCCTCTTTGACAACACATACCAAAGACAACTTACACAGTTTTTGTAAATATCAATGTACCTTATGTACTGATTCATATGCAATGATTCCCTGACTATGCTACATCAACTAATCTATCTTCAACATGTTCTGGTTGATGCATCACTAAAACTTTATTTAGTGAACCTCGGATAGGGGAGTGACCCCTAACTTGCCTCTAAGATACAAGAATGCATCCTTAGGTAGTGGCTTGGTGAAGATATCTGCAATTTGTTCTTTTGTATGAATATATTCCAATCTGATTTCCTTGTCCTACACCAATTCTCTGACAAAGTGATATTTTATTGCAATGTGCTTGGTTTTGGAATGTATTACTGGATTTTTTGAAATATTTATTGCACTTGTATTATCACAAAACATAACAACTGGTTCTTTGATCTCAACCTTCATGCCTTCCAAAAGCTATTTAAACCATACAATATTAGAGCAGTTTACTGTTGCAGCAACATATTCTGCTTCTGCTGTGGATTGGGATGTGCAGTTTTTCTTTTTACTAGTCCAAGATACTAACCTCTTGCCAAGAAAGAATGCTCCACCACTTGTACTCTTTCTGTCATCAATGTTTCCTGCCCAATCAGCATCAGTAAACACTTTTAAATCCAGATTGCCTCCAAATTTATACCACAAGCCATAATCTTCAATTCCCCTTAAATACCTCAAGATTCTTTTGATTGCCATCATGTGATTTTCTCTAGGTTTAGCCGAGAATCTTGCCACTATACCAACTGCTAAGGCAATATCAGGCCTTGTGTGTACTACATACTATAATTTTCCAATCATTGATCTGTATAAGGTCTGATCTACTTCTTTTGAATCATCATCTTTGGTAAGCTTCAGTCCAGTACACATGGGTGTACCAACTGGTTTTGAATCTTCCATACCAAATTTCTTAAGTATTTCCCTGATATATTTAGACTAAGTAATGTAGATACCATTTTTGTTCTGCTAAATCTGAAGTCCAACAAAGAATTTTATCTGACCAAACATAGACATTTCAAATTCTTTGTTCATATGCTTTGAAATTTCTTTGCACTAATCATCATTTCCTGTAAACATAGTATCATCCACAAATATTTCTGCCAAAACAATTTTGTTATCTGATCCTTCTTTGATGTATAAATTATTGTTGTCATTGGCTCTTTTAAAATCAATCTGAGTAAGATAGTTATGTAATCTTTCATACCATGCTCTAGGAGCTTGTTTCAGACCATACAATGCTTTGTGTAATTTGCAGACCATATCCCTTTTGTCTAGATCAATAAAACCTTCAGGTTGCTCAATGTAGACTTCTTCCTCAAGAATACCATTGAGAAATGCAGATTTTATATCCATCTGATATACCTTAAATCCTTTATGTGCTGCATATGCAAGTAAAGTCCTCACACCTTCTAATCTTGCAACAGGAGAAAAAGTCTCTCCATAATCTATTCCTTCTTCTTGAGAATATCCTTTACATACCAATCTTGCTTTGTTTCTTGACACTTGACCATCTTCATTCAACTTATTTCGGAATACCCATTTTGTCCCAATTACATTTTTATCTTTAGGCCTAGGTACAAGAGTCCATGTCTTATTTTTCTCTATTTTCTCTATTTCTTCATTTAGAGCCTCGATCCAACTTTCATTTTCCAATGCATCTTTGACATTTTTAGGTTCAAAATCAGTAAATAAACATGTACCTTTTAGTTTACTTCTTGTCATAGTACCATCTGATTTGTTTCCAATAATCTAATTTGGTTTATGATGCTTTCTGACGTACTTGGCCAATACAGGTTCCTTGCTTCCTGAATGAGTTACATTGTCATCTTCTTCATCTTTAGGTTTAGGTTGCTCGGGCTTGGTAGATACTTGCTCAGCAGCTTCAGACTGAGACTCGGTACTTTGTGACTCGGTTTGAACTTCTTCTTGTGACTTGGTTACTGTACTAGGCTCGGTAGATGTAGTTTCCTTATTGACAGATGTGTCTGGCAATGTATCAAGTTCGATGTAAACAAATTTTCTGTAATCCTCTAGTTCTTTTTTGCTTTCTTCTTCAGTCTTTTCTGCAAACTCATCAATTCTCACATGTGCACTTTCTATGATTTTGTGAGTAGACAAATTTAGACATCTATATGCCTTACTTTTGCAAGAATATCCCAAAAATATTCCTTCATCACTTTTTACATCAAATTTTCCTTTTCTAGATTCTTTTAAGATATAACATTTACTACCAAATACTTTTAGGTAACTTACATTTGGTTTGTAGCCATACCATAGCTCATACGGAGTCTTGAATGTGTCTTTTCTCAGCTATACTCGGTTCAAGGTATGAACTACAATGTTGATAGCTTCCTTCTAGTATTTCATAGCAATGTTCTTTTCAATCATTAGAGTCCTTGCACAGTCCATGATAGATCTGTTCCTTCTTTCAACTATTCCATTCTTCTCATTCTCGGGGCTGATACCTGTCTTTTGATTCCTCTTTCAATGCAGAAATTATTGAATTCATGGGAGATGAATTCACCACCTCTGTCTGATCTCAAGCATTTTATTCTTTTTCCTGTTTCCTTTTCTACTCTTGCTAAATACCATTTGAATTTCTCAAATGCTTATGACTTTTCTCTTAAATACATAACAGTCATCATTCTAGAGTAATCAACAACAAAGAGAATAAAGAATTTTTCTCTGGTATAGCTCTCAATTCCAATAGGTCCACATAAATCAGTATGCACAATTTCCAAAATATCTTCAGACTGATAGTTTTTACTTTTAAAACTAGACTTTCCCATTTTACCAATTTGACAATTCTTGCATAGACCAACATCAGGTTTCTTCAAAGTAGGAATACCTCTTACTTTCTTGAATTTGCTTATTTTCATCATGTTGTCAAAATTTACATGACATAACCTTTTGTGCCATAACCAACTTTCTTCAATTTGAGCAATAAAACATGAATAATCACTAAGATCAAGATAAAACAAGTTACCTTTGGTTTGTTTGCCTGATCCTATCAGTTTTCCTTTGTCATCCAGCAGTCTTGCTTTTCCATTCATGAATTCAACCTTGAATCCAATGTTAATTAGCTGTGCTACACTTAGAAGATTATGCTTTAGTCCTTCAACCCAATATGCATTATCACATATAAGTTCTTTGGTTAATGAAATTCATCCCTTTCCTTTTATACAACAAGGTTCATTGTTTCCAAACCTTACATTACCACCATAAAAGTTTTCAAAGTGTTCAAACTTGGTCCTGTCACCAGTCATATGATGTGAACATCCACTGTCTATAATCCATGTATCATTCTTGCTTATATGAGAGATAAGTGCCATCTTATCTTCATCATTATCAGATTCATCTTTTACAGCAATGAAAACAATTTCTTCTTCACTATCATCTGAATCTTTAGCTAAAAAACATGTTTTCTTACCTTTATCCTTGAATGATTTGAAATTTTTCTTGCCATTGTACTTGTAATTTTTCTTCTCATCTTTGCTTTGCTTGTTTGGACACCTAGCTGCAATATGACCGATTTCTTCACATGAAAAATAGATTAAGGGAGTTTTACCTTTGTATTTTCCTCTGCCTCTTGAATACTTCTTTGCAAGTAATGCTTCAATAACTTCAAGATCGCTATCAGAACTTTCCTATGATTCTTCTTCACTTTCTGATTGAATTTTCTTCCCTTTCTTGAGTGAAAGTTTGGCCTCAAAAGCTGATTCAATATTTTTAGAAGTTGGAACATAGTTGTCATAGTTATCCAGTTCAAAGGCTGTCAATCTTCCAACTAAGGCATCCAAAGTTATATTGTGATTTTCTTCACATCTTCTTTCTTGAATAGCAGAAATTCTTATTGCATAAATAGGAAGTAATGTTCTAAGAACCTTACTTATAATAGTTTCATCATCAATTTTTCCTCTAGAAGCTCTGATTGCATTAACACTTGTCTTGATCCTTTCAACATATTTTGCAATGTTTTCTTCTTCTCTCATTTTCATCTGATCAAACTATCCTCTTAGGCTCTCTGCTTTGGCTCTCTTCACATTGTCATCACCACCATAGATTTTCTTCAGCTTGTTCCACATTTCATGAGCAGTTGTGCAGTCTTTGATTTCATCAAATTCTTCATAGCTAAGAGATGATGCAATGTCTATCATCATAGTGTTATGGTTCTTCTTCTCTGCAATGTCTTCAACAGTTAATGTGCCAGTAGGAATTGTATATTCTTGATCAATATATTTGCATCCTAAATCACCAATGGAAGCCAGATGTAGTCTCATGAGACCTTTCCATGCTGAAAAGTTATTTCTATTAAGCCTTGGAATTTCTCTTTTGTAAGACATCCTAATCTTTAGCTTAGGTCCTTGAAACCCTTCCTGCAAGCACCAAAAGCTCTGATACCAATTGTTGGAAATATAGATGCAGTAACTGAGGGGGGGGGGGGTGAATCAGTTAACCAAAAAAATATTACCTCTGATCCCTTAAATATCTTAACAAATTATTTACTGTGCCACTCGGTAAATATACAGAGAAATGCTAAAACTTGATCCTTGAAGTGTGTAATAATTAAACTATTCTTAAGCATTCAACACTGATTAACTTACATGAATAAAGAAAATAGCATGAACACAAGAGACACTAGATTTACCATGGAAACCCAATATGGGAAAAACCACCAATGTAACTAGTTACTATTTTTCACTCTTCTGAAGTGATGCCCGGTTAGAAGCCAACCCGGTAAAAAGTTACAAAACACACTGTTAGGTGTGACCTTGTTAGATGATTTAATCACCCTGCTAGGAGTGGCCTTGTAAGAGGTCTTAAAACAATTCAATAGAACTGTCACCTTGTTAGAGGATTTACAAAATGGTTGTTAAACCAACTCGGTTAAGAGATTTTGATATCACTGCTACAATTGTAAGAGAGTAACAATGAAATGACCTGCAACTGAATTGTTGAATATAGATCTCTGTTCTACTTCACTAGATCCTTATTGATCAAATAAATCTTTGCTGCTCCTCAAGGATATCTAACCATCCTTCAAAATTCGCACACACCTTTCTTCATAATGATTTCTGCATGTTGTATATATTTTATTTACCACTTGACCTTCTATATATATATGCAATTTTAATTAAAATTTAGATTGTCAAGTCGGCACAAATAATTATTATAACAGTCAGCTTAGATAAACAAATTGTAACAACAAAATCTTATGAAAGGCCGACCTTGCTCGGTAAACATTAATCCTGAAAAGATTTCCTTCGGTGACCGAGTGAACTCGGTAACCACAATGAATTTTGCAACATCCTTCGGAGACTGAGAGAGCTCGATAACCACTACTTTTCCTTCGATAACCGAGGAGGCTCAGTTAACACTGTTACCTTGTCATGTTTCCTTTAGACACCCGAGAGATCTCGGTAGACACTAAAAACTGCCTAACTAACCAAGTGAGCTCGGTAGACACTGAGAATTGCTTAGCTGACTAACTAAACTCAGTAGACACTAAGAATGATAATTGATATGACATTTGTGTGACATCAAAGACAACACATAGCTAATCCAACAATGTCCTTTAGATAATTGTATCCAACAGAACTAAGAATCTACACCGACACAGATTGGGCTAGAAATATAGATGATAGGAAAAGTACCACCGAAGGAGCATTTTTATTTGGTGAAAGACTTGTTACTTGGAAAAGTAAGAAAAAACCTTGTATTTCTCAGTCTACTGCTGAAGCAAAGTATGTTGTTGCTGCTACAAACTGTTCAAACATTTCTTACATCAAGCAAGTGTTGGAAGGGATGAATGAGGTAATCACTGAGTTAGTGATTATATATTGTGATAACAAAAGTGCAATACCCATTTCTAAGAATCATGTGATGCACTCAAAGACCAAGAACATTTCTATTAAGTATCACTACTTAAGAGAACAAGTACAGGAGAAGCAAGTTAAACTAGAATATGTTACATCAAAAGAGAAACTTGCTGACATATTTACCAAGCCTCTACCGAAGGAAAATTTTTAATACTTGAGGACTAGACTTGTGGTCCATCCCCTGTATATTGGTCACTAATGTGACTTGGAGGTTGCATCAGCCTAATCTTATCAGAAGATCATTCATGTTGATGCAGCATAGTTCACACTTTGGATTCTGTCTAAGGTTGTGAAATATTTCAATAATAGCTATTTGCATATTAGTATACCAAGATACATTGTATGCACCGGACAACAGAGAATCACATGGCTAATACAAAGCTGTATGTTTATGTGTTTCTTTGGCATTGTTGTCAAAGGGAGAGATAAACAATATGATAACTAAGGATATTACTGGAACATCTATCTATGGGAGAGACAATATGAGAAAGTCAGGGAGAGTTTTGAATATTTGTTGCTAAGAACAGAAGGAACCTGAGAACTGGAAAGATCATATCTACAGAGGAAAGTCTAGATTTGCAATGTTGTCATGTAACGTAGTGATTAAACATATTAAGCTAGGGAGAGCTTACCGAGCTACAACATTTGCTTACAGAGTTGTAGAATACATGTTTGGTATGTGTATGGTATATTTCATATTGCTTGAGTTTCCATCAATGCCAAAGGGAGAGATTGATGAACTACAACTGATTGAGAACTTGATTGATGAACTGCAAGTGATTAGAGATCACTGAGCACTGAATTGTTATGTAAGATAATTGAATCAGTCATTTTGTTGTCATTGATGTCAACTAGTCTTGACAGTACTTATCATGGTAGTTGCAAATATCTAGACATCTATAAAGAGGAGAGAAAAGATGAAGAACCGAGATATCTACATTGAGGAAGATGGATATGAAAGATGAGGATAAGGAATACTCTTGGTCGTAACTTATTGATGAGTCTATGACTTCATATTATTGACTTGATTATGTTGCATTAATATGTTATGAAGATAGAAGAAAAATGTTACAAAGCAGTGTGGTCGGTTAATGAAGCATTCCATTATACACCAAGCCAGTGTAGTGTATACCAAGCAACAGTATCAACTGAGCTTGTGTTCACCGACGTATTTCTTTGTTAACCAAGTATGGACAAAAGAACTAAATGATTAGTTTAGCTACTAGAAATTGATGAGCTATAAAGTGTCTGATTACGAGGTGGAAAGATAAAGTTTGTTATGAGATGTACGGCTAAAAAAATTCAAAGAAGATCTAAAGGATGGAATTGAAACAAGTCATTGACACAACTGCCGAGGAAGGTTTAAGTGGCAAAATCAACGAAGGAGATTAAGCGGCAAAATCTGATGGATGAAAAGAAAGTGGTTTACTTGTCTATTTAAGAGACTAGGGTTTCACAGTGAAATGAATGCTGGAAGAAGGTGACTGTAGAGATATCACAAGAACAAGCTTCATGCATGCCTGATCAGACTAGTTGAAGAAGAACCAAACTATAGAACAGTACCGAGGGTCAGAGAGCTTTACCAAGGGATAGTAAGTTATTGATTGTTGATGAACTAAATAGAAATATTGATCAGAGGATTTTATGGACTTAGAATAGATCTGAACATCTACAAATCAGGTTGTATTGTAATCAGATCACCTACTATTTTAGTTTAACCATTGTAAACAGATAAAATCTTTTAATCGAGTGGACTTGAAAGTCTTATATGTCATTCATAGAATGTACATTGTTATCATGTCAACCCCATAGTGAATGTTGGTTGGATGATAATTTTAAGTGTTAAATCCTCTAACAAGGTCACACCTTACAGTGTGTTTTGTAACCTTTAATGGCGTTGGCTCTTCATCGGGCTCACTTCAGAACAGTGAAAATTTTTTGGGTTATCGGTCCCAAGTGGTTTTTCCCTTTGCAGGGTTTCCATGTTAAATCTTTTGTGTTATGTGTTTATGTGGTGATTGTTTGGATATCATACTTTACATGTTACATATTTGATTTGGTCGGTAATCACTATGAGTATTTAACTAGTAATCACTAAATACACAGATAGTTTAGTTTTCTTGTTTTACCAAGCTACATAATTAGCTGAATTTTTTTTAAGTGATACATTTTGTATTTGGGACTGTGGATAACTGATTCACCCCCCTCTCATTTGTTTTAACAATGATTATATACAAAGTTGATATTTAGTCAACCCACTATATTAACACTTACAGTGACATGTTAGATCAAAAGGAATTAGACATACTCAAGAAGGTTGTTAGTTTTATGATTGATTGCAAGTATAGTAATATTATTGTCTTTCTATATTTTCCAAATGCATCGATCTCTTGGTTTTATACAAGGCAAAGACAAGAAGATATGTCTATTCGTTTCAAGGGACATGTCTATTAATAATAAATTATTATAAGATTAATATTAATATATTAATAATATCAATTATATGTGTGTGTGTATGTGTGTGTGTGTGTGTGTGTGTGTGTGTGTGTGTGTGTGTGTGTGTGTGTGTGTGTGTGTGTGTGTGTGTGTGTGTGTGCGGGTGTGTGTGTGTGTGTGTGTGTGTGTGTGTGTGTGTGTGTGTGTGTGTCACAATATGATAATAATCCACTTATATTAATTATATGGATATATATATATAGTAATTATAATACATATTATTATTATTACATATATCTATATATACTTGATAATTCAATAACAATGATTTTATCTGAACGAAGCTACATTCCTTAACACTCCCTCTTAGTTAGAGAAGATAAAATCATTATATGTTTTACATTAACTCAATAATATCAATAATTGTGATTTGATTCAACATACATGATGTCTATCACAATATGAGAAAATGGTGATCTATTTCAACATCATATGTTGTATATCACCTTCAGTGACCGTGATTTCATCCTCACATGTTGCCTATCACTTTTAATAATTGTGATCTATTTTAGCATCCTCATGATGACTATCATAGTATGAAATTAATCCATCACACAAGAATTCTTTATCATGATCTATTTCAGCCATCGCATGGTCTATCATGATCAATAATTATGATTCATTTTAGTGTCACATGACGACTATCACAATATAAGTACCGGTGATCTATTTCAGCATCACACAACGACTATCACCTTCAATATTTGTGATCTGTTTCAGCATCACATGATGACTATCACCTTCAGTACTATGATCTATTTTAGCATCACATAATGACTATCACAATACGAGATCATGGTCATTTTAAGGAACTCAATCCACCATGTAATAATTCATTTATCATGATCTATTTCAGCCATCACATGAGGTCTATCATGATAAAAGATAGTTATTGTAAGATCGTCACCTTTCAATAACATCAAAGAATACAAGTGATGATCATTGGAAGTCGTCACCTCCAGATGATATACACAGGGCCCATATAGCATTAAATAATTCCATTAGTATAATAAAAAATTATATCAAGTTTACCTCAAAGGTGTTTCACCTTCATTAGTGAACTCCCTCTCAATCACAAAATGACCGAGATTATCAAAAGTTTACTGAACCATATCATTTATCTTCTCCCTCTGAAGCTCAAGTTCATCAACCTCTTGACCTCCTTTTAAATTCTCAGAATCCCTCTGAATGAAAATGTCTTTATGCTTTCCTCCTAAAGGCATGTCAAAGATGAATAGTTCATAAAGTTAAACTATCTCGAAAAGAAATACCATTGATAGAACCATACAACATTTATCATTCAATGTTATAGAATTACGAATTCAAAATTCATATGCATTAATAAAACATAGAGTACTTATCTTTTAGTTTCAAATATTTCCTTTCATAAGGTGAGCCCAATATCACGCATGAATTTACTCTCATCCTTCATTCACACCTTAGTATTGTGGTTGAGAGGTGACTAGTGATCAAATCAATATTTTTCTTGCGACACTAATTCCTCTTATAATTCTGACATCAGATTAATACATCTGATTATAAATCTATTCTCCCTTAATTTCAATGATTACACCTCTTTAAATGAATAGTAATATCCTTTTAATGACGTGGCTTTCCAATTTAATAAGTCGCTTATGATAATATGGCTTAGGAACTTATTATACTAATTTGTCTTTAGATGATGTGGCATCAACCTATCGTGGTCTTAGCAAATGATTTTGAAGGCCCGATAATATTGTCACCTTTGATTATGATTCACCATTTCCAGAAAAACACCTCTGCAATCATTCTCATCACCACATATCTTTTGAAGAATACCATTCTCGCGTATTTCTATCATAGATCGGGATCCAAAGTGTCAACCTTTCGATCACCAAAAATATGCTCTTTTCTCTCTCATAGAAAGTTCTATGAACATGTCACATTTGGCTTTTATGGTCTTTGAGTGTTTTTATCCCCTTCAACCTACCTAGTTGTCCGTTGGCATCATCTAGTTCATCACAATCACCACCCTCTTTACTTCGGGTTTGTGACATGGTTATCCTCAGCGTGACTCAAGACGAGATCTCTAAACATGTCCTATGCATTCTCAATGAAATGTTTCCTCAAATACCACTACAACCATGATGGTCATGGGTCAATTTAGATCTCGGAATATATCCTAAATAATCAGATTTTCCAATCGTGGCTACAAGCTCTCTTATGTTTCCAATTTCCTCATTCAAGCAATTTATTTTTGCAACGATAATCACCTTTGATCATTCAGTTATCCTAAATTTATTTTATGATTACATTTGCAACTCTGGCTCTGATGCCATGTTAGTTTTATGATCGATTGCAAATGTAGTAATATTATTGTATATTTTCCAAATGCATCGATCTCTCAATTTTATAGAAGGCAAAGACAAGAAGACATGTCTATTAATAATAAATTATTATAAGATTAATATTAATATATAAATAATATCAATTGTGTGTGTGTGTGTGTGTCTATATATATATATATATATATATATATATATATATATATATATATATATATCACAATATGATAATAATCCACTTATATTAATTATATGGATATATATATAGTAATTATAATACATATTATTATTATTACATTTATATCAATATATACTTGATAATTCAATAACAATGATTTTATCTTAACAAAGCTACATTCCTTAACAAAGGTTATCAAAGACAAAAGCATAAATGTGGATAAAGAAAATGAAGACATTATGAAGTCTCATGGACCAAATGCTCCTAATTGGGAAGCAACATCAAAGTTCCTACAAGTAGTTGATCCTCCTCTCAGAGCTTATGAGTTTGATCAAGAAGATTGTAGTAACAATGTTATTGGGTCTTGGGACCCCTAATGTGATGCAAAACATACTCGTATCTCTGTATTTTTTCTTATGACCTTTAGATGTTTGAACAATTGGTCTATGATTTTTTGATGTGATGTAAATGTATGTAATGTATAGATAATCAGTGACAGACTTTGTTACTAGTCCATTACTCATTTGATATAGCTCATTATAATTTGATGTTCTTCATCTCTTTAAACTACATTTAATATATATAAAAAAATTAGTGTCCTTCTTTCCTTCTTTCATCCAATGTAACCTAGATCTTATTTTAGCTCCTTGACCTTTGTACTTGTCAATTTTATACAATTGACTTTCAATAAAAATAATATATGATTGAAGATTAATATTACTAGGTTAGAGTTGAGGAGTTTTCTAGCATGATCAAGTTTCCCTTAAAGAGATTTTTACTTATGTTTTCATTACTAGGCCATTTATTTTCCAAAATAATGAAGGAAATTTGTGCATTAAGAAATAGAAATACACCCTTACTCAATCTAAAAATGATGCAAGAGCATCCTAGGATTCTTGGAAATCTTGTATCAACCAAAAATATGTTTGTATTTGAAGGTAGGTTATTAGTTTTGATCTTGGTTTGGTGGAGTTCTTGCTCAATTTGGGAGACTGGTTGCTTAGTTTCTGTGGTTACCGGGGTGCTCTGTCTCTGAAGAGTGCTCGGTGACTGAAGGCATCAGTTCACTAGCACTCGGCAATAACTATGTTCCTCGATCATGCCTAGCATGGTCGGTCGACTAGTGCTCAGTTATCTCTTCTGTTGCTTAGTGTTCTTACTTACCAACTGGATTGTTTTGTCAAATCCACTTGGCTGACTAGTGCATTTAATTTGGGCCATGCTCCTCATGTTATGGATTGACCATTGGACATGTGGGGACTTAGATCTGGCGTGTTGCATTCTTCTATATGGAACTAATAAATATTTGGGGCCATCTTTGAGAGTTTATTTATTTTGTAAGGCTATGTGAGAGTCGATTGATGTTTTTAGCATTTAATATTTATTTGTAAAGATGTATTGTTTCATCAGCCGACTTGTGGCTGGGAATTAGTATTTATAGGATGCTTGGGTAGAAGTTTAGGGCATCAGATTGTTGGAAGGGAGGTTAGTAGCTTGTGAGCTTAGGAACAGAAAGATTTCTTGGAAGTTTGAGTACAAGTTTAGATCTTTCATGGGTGCCTACCAGTGTGTTGTGTGTTACAGACCTGGTCTAGATGAATGTTGATGTTGGGGAAAAGATTTTGATCCTGCAAGATCTTGTAGACTATTGTTTGCTTTGTATTTGGTCATAACTAGGAAAGCCTTATAGCCCGACACATTGCATTTAATTGGTAATTTGATGAATAAAGACTTATATTTCATTTTAGATATGTTGTTATTGTGTATTTCCGCTACATATTGGTTTGGCTACAAGGTCGGTTAGTCCTTAATTGGATCCACCAGCCTTGACTATATTAGGTGGTATTAGAGTGAAGTTTGTTCCTATTTGAGAAAAGTCTGTTCCTGTTGGAGCTGAGTGGATCTTAGTGTTTGTGTCTAGATCTTGATTTGAAGATGCCTCCAAGGAGAAACCATGAGATCTCTGAAGAAGAGCAAGCTACTCGTGAATTCTGTTATGATGATTTTAGGGCTTTGCAGAAACAAGTGCAAGACCTACAAGAGGAATTGAGAAAGAAGAAGCCTACCTTGAAAGAGGATAGTGATGATGAATCTGAGAAAGATCATTTTGAATAAGCTATCGAGGAAGCTAGAGATACTTAGGAGAATCAAATTTTGAAAGCTATGTCTAAGATTGGGAAAAGACCTAGGATTGAAGTTTATGCATTTGCTGGAAGCCTTAGGCCAAAAGAATTGATTGATTGGATCAATGAGATTGATGAATACTTTGAGTATGAAGAAATAAAAGATCCTGATAGGGTTAGATTTGTGAAGACTAAATTGAAAGGTCATGCAAATATCTGGTGGAGAGAAGTTTAGTTGGAAAGAGGTAGAAGAGGAAAAGAGAAGATCACTAAGTGGAACCAAATTATTGATAAGTTGAAGAAGTAATTCATTTCAGTGGATTATGAATTAAACATGTTTAAGAAGATGCAAGTTTTGAAGAAGACTAACAAATTAGTACAGGAGTATATCGAGGAGTTTTATAGAATCCTGATTAGGATTGGTCATTTTGAAGCTAATAAAGAGAAGGTTGCTAGGCATGTCTATGGCTTGAGACCTAGTATTCAAGAAGAGTTACTTACTGTGTAGATGACAACAATTGGTGATGCTTATTAGATGGCATTGAAGATTGAAGAGAAACTGAATAAGAAGTATGAAGTAAAACAGAACAATAGGAACCGAGGTGGTAAAACTGGTGAGACAGTTGTTGAGAGTAATGTGACAAAGAATCTTAAGTCTGATGTGGGACCTAGCAGTGGTCAAGTTACTAAGAATGTTGGATAGAGAGGAAGGTGGAAGAATGATTTCATTAGCACTTATTATAACTATGGTGAAGCTGGTCATAGAAGTTGGCAGTGTCCTAAGAAAAGAGTTGCATTAGCTGCTGAAGAAAACATTGAGAATATTCCAGAGAAAGGTGAATGTCTTGTCACTAGGAGATTAGCTACATGTGTCCATGAACCAGTGCAAAGGAGAAATTTGTTTAGAACCAGATGTAATTGCAAGGATAAGGTATGTAATGTCATAGTTGATGGTGGTAGTTCTAAAAACTTTGTTTCAGATGAAATGGTTAGTAAATTGAATTTGGAAAGAAGGAAACATCCTAATCCTTATTGTCTGTGTGAATTTTATACCTAGCTGTAGACACAACACTTCAGTAAAACATTAGAGATTAGCAAAAATTGAAATTGTGCAATGAAATGGAAACTAAACTAACCAAGTGATTTACTACCTTCTAGTAGGTGCGAGTATGTATTCTCAGATTGGACCGAGATTAGTGACCTTGATGACACCTAAACGAAAGATTTGAATGCAAAATCTAGATATGAATTAGATGCAAATTAATCTAATTTTTTGGATTTTAAATTCAATAATATGAAATCTAATCTATATGAAAAACTAATATGAAATACAATTAATCTAACAATGATATGCTAAATATGAATCATCTCACAAAAGTTGTTGATTCGCAAAAGAAGCTTCAATTCTTTAGATGTCAATTCGCTAGCATAAGTTTGCAAATTATGAGATGATTTGTGAAGAGCTGAAGCCTTGATTTTATAGAAATCTAGGGCTTTGGAGGTGCATGGAAAAGTCATAAATCACTCAGTTGATTTTTGAGTCAACAAGGAATTAAAGATAGTTAATTCACAAAAAATCATGGAAAAATAGCTTTTTGATTTAAATCAGAAGTTGAGATCAACTTTTAACTCAAAAGAGAGTTGAGTTTATTTTTAAAACAACTTGAATTGATTTTATGATTTATAGTTTAACTATTTTTTGGATGTGCATAATTAATTATGAATTAAATAAATGAATAAAGTGATTTATCCTCAACTTAAGTGATTTTAAAAATAAAACAATTGATTTATGGGTTAATCAATTATTAAATAAAACTTTTGTTCCAAAATAATATCATTAAATATGACAACTTGCTTTAATTAATTAAATAAGAATTTAATCAATTAATGAAAGGAATTTTGATTTATTGTCAAATTTAATTAATAATAATTAGGAATAAATACAATTAAGTCTAATTAAATAATTAAGTGGCAGTATTAAATCTAATTAATTAAATATTCAGAATATTCCATTAATCAAACTTTAGGATAAATAGGATTTATCGTCAAATAATCATGAAATTAAAGATAATTAAGATAAATAGGAATATTGCTATGAATATTCCCCGATGCAGAATTTGAGATAATCAATTAGGATTCGATGATGTTTAGATGTGTCTTAGGTTAGGACTTTGATGTCGATTTTGTTCGATGTGTCGATACAGGAGGTTAATGAACTTATAGCCCATTTTTGGGGTATTACATTTTGCCCCTCTTTGAATTGTTGTGTGAAGCGTAGTGGTTCAAAGATAGTCTATGTATGATGTTGAAACTGATGTTTGAAATTGAAATTGATATGAAGCAGAAACTGATTGAAATTGATATGAAGATAATAGGTCCTGAATGACCAAAGCTAATGTTAACTATAACAGCAGATGAACCGATGATTGCGAAGAAGAGTCAAAACGCCCGATTCTAAACCTTATGATTGCGAAGAAGTGAGTGACCAATTCCAGACCTGATTGTCAATAAGAATCACATTGGTATCACATCTGAACCCTTTAGTTACGAAGAACCAAGGAAATAACACTAATGAACCGATGGTTACAAAAAATTGATATAGTTTACAAGATTAAGAGAATACCAGATTGAAATGGATCTCGATGAATTTGATATGCCCCAAGCAATGATTGATTTGCCCCAAGCAATGAGGTCTTTTTGATGAATCAACAACTAGACGTGGTTGTTGTCTTGATTATTGAGGAAAGATATTGATTTAGATTTAGATTACAGACTTTGAATGATGTGCAATACCATGCCCCCTTCGGGATAAAAATTGAAATCTGACAAGAAAAGTCAGCGTTGAATAGTTCAGAAGCATGTTAATTGATTTGAGAAGTGGTTATACATGTCTGAGAATGCATTCTGCATTGTTGGAGGGTCCAAAAGACCAAGTTTGACTAGGTTGGACCATGAGTTGACCATGGTGGACCAAGTTGAAATTTTGATAGCTTGATGTAAGATAATCAATTAAGTTGAATTCTAGATTTCTGTGATGATTGAAGGTTGATTATGCAAGCAGTTGACAATATAAATGATCTCAGATTTTGATTTTCATCCCGAAAATGGATTCTACTTGCTATTTCCTTGGATGGACCTTCAGGTAAGATTCAGCTCTTGTTAGATTTGAAGATGCGATTTGAAAAATCATTTAAGCATTGAAGTTTAGCCAACCATTGTGAGATCATGCAAACATGCAAAATGCAAAGAGACATGTAGAATGAAATGCAACCTAAGACCTAGGACCTAGTCACTGATCATGTGTTGGTCATTCTCATCATTGAATTTTTAGGTAACTGGATAAATCAATACAATACCCACTAGTTATGAAACCATAGACATATGAATATCAATTTGTATGCGCAGGAATCAATACAACATCCACTAGTCGATCAACCATATATATATGAATATTGATTTTATTTTTGGAATGTCGGATTACATATAAGCACCAAAGCACAAACACTAGGATGACCTGAATATCATGTCCATTTTGATATAGCAATTTGTATAAGCATCAGAACATAAACGTCGTGATGACTTAAATACACCTTGCATTCAAACACATCAAACATTCAAGAGATCATTCTCAATCCAGTGTGAATTACCCGTAGTGACCCTTTATCATTCACATCCTCAGGTCAGATCATGTTTCATAGTAGGAGAAAGAACTCACTCAAAAAGACAATAGTTAGATCAAACTTCCTTGAATTTTCTAGGTATCAATGGTTGAGGTACTCATGTCCATCCAATACGACATAGAGGCTCTTACAAATGGACACCATTTCAATCCAGAATTTCCAAAGTTGTTAGATTTTCACATACAAGCAGAAGACAAAGAAAAGATTATGGCCCCAGTCATCACTCTCTAAATCCTGTAAAGGACATCATCGAAGAGCTCGAAGGAACATAATATGCAAAAATCTCAATGTGAATCAGTAAGCATACAAGGAGATAAAAGCATGTAAAAAGCACAGATTGTTTTCAGTTTGAGTTTGATGTTAATTGCATTGTTGTAGATGTAAAATCCTTTCTGGAGACAAGACTGACTGACTGACTCAAATGAAGCTTCAAAGGACTCTGACTGGATATGATATGTTTAAGATACATTGGAGGCCATAGGATATGACTTTGATTGCCCCCAAGTTTGAACATTGATTGGATACAGATGCTTGAGCTAATTGGTGTACATACCGACTTATTGAAAATGGGAATGCAGAAACAAACCGAGAGATATGTACAAACTAAAGCAAGACAGAAAGCTGGGAAAGACCAAGATTGCACTGATAGATGGAGAGTTTTGAAACAAGTGGTGCCCATTTTCCGAGTTTTCACCATCTTGGTAGAGATTCTATTTTTGCTACCGAGGTGCCTGTTTCTAGGTTTTCACCAAGGCACTTTTTCTTTTTCTCATTTTTTTTTTTGTATTTTTCATTTTTTCAATTTTTTTGTACTTTTGATATTTTTTACTTTTTTTGTGAATCATCAAGGTGCCTATTGCTAGGTTTTCACCAAGATGTTCATTTTTTCAGGACTTTTTCCAATTTTTATAATTTTTTTTCAGGACATTTACCATAGACTAAATGTCTTAGGCGTAGAATTTCTTCAGATGGAGAATGTTGATTGGTTCTCAGATCTATTCTCCTTCAGTCGTTGAGAGTTGATAGGCACCAGAGCCAAAAGTAGTAGTGATAAAAAAGGGACTCAGCCAGTTGGGTTCAAACTTCCCCTTGCGTTCTCGATGTGATTAATTTTTAGGATGCTCTCTCAAGACTAGCTCGCTAACCTGAAATTCTTTGTGTCTGACTTTCTTGTTGTAACCTCTAGACATTCTCTTTTGATATACTCTAAGATGATCATACACCACTTTTCTACGCTCATCTATTAGTTCAAGTTCTTGCAACCTAGACACTCTGTAGTCATCATTAGTTACTAGACCATGCATTTTGATTCCTAGTGATGGGATTTCAACCTCAATAGGTAGTACCACTTCAAATCCATAAACTAAAGCAAAAGGAGTAGCCCCAATGGGCATTTTGATACATGTTCTGTAGGCCTAGAGAGCTAGATTGATCATGAGATGTCAGTCTCTTCCTATTTTATTAATGGTACGGTGCAATATTTTCAATAGATTCTTGTTAAAAGCCTCTACTTGTCCGTTCCCTTAAGGATAGTAGATAGATGACCAATGTTGTGTAATCTTGAATTTAGCACATAAATCATCTATATCTTTGTTCTTGAATTGTCCATCATTATCTGTGATTATGGAATGAGGTATCCCATATCTGCATATGATATAGTTCATTATGAACATAGATATTTGCTTTCCAGTTGCTTGTGTCAAAGGGACTGCTTCTACCCATTTTGTAAAATAATATGTAGTTGTGATTATATGGGTATGTCCATTAGAAGAATGAGGATGTATAGCTCCTATAGATCAAAGGCCCATTGGTGAAAAGGCCATTGTGTAGTAAAGGGAATTAGATCTCTCCCTGGAGCATGAATTAAGTTGCCATGCACTTGGCACTTTTGACAATTGTTAGCAAACTTGATAGACTCTTTCTCCATTTCAGGCCAATAGTACCCAACCCTAATAAGTTTTCAAGCTAGTGTGACCCACAAATACCATCATGGACCTCCTCTAATGCACATTGAGACTCATCCCATTCTAAAAATATAAGTATCATACTATCTAGACCTCGTTTGTATAGATTGTGACCACTGATGACATATCAGGAGGCATTACGGATAAGGTATCTATTTTCATGGCAGCTAAAGGTATCGGGAATGATGTGGTATCTGGATGAATCATGACCAACAATAGTGTATATCATGTGGGTTTCAAGAGAATCATATGTAGGATAAGATAGTGCTTCCACTAGGAACTCGTAGCGTAGCTCATGTTCAGGTTGTTGTAATAAAGTAGATAGTGTTGCCATTGCGTCGGCAACCTTATTCTCTATTCTAGGAATTTGCTCAAATGTGCTAGATATGAAATGCTTCTTTAAATCATCTACCATTCTCTTATAAGGAATGAGCTTTTCATCTTTAGTTTGGTACACATCATTGACTTGATGGATAACAAGTTGAGAGTCTCCATGAATGTGTAGCTCTGTCACTCTCCACTCAATTTCTAGTTTCATGCCATTAAGAAGGGCTTCATATTCTGCAATATTGTTTGTGCAAGGGAACTTTAATCTGAATGCTTTTGGGATTGAGTATCCTTGAGGAGTTATGAACAATATGCCTACTCCTGATCCATTCTGTGTATAGGAGGCATCAAAGAATAACTTCCATTCTCTAGAAGAAAGAGTCATGATAGAGGAATCTAGAAATTTCATTTGCATTGGTGTATCATCAATCATAGGTGCATCTGCTAATTGATCAGCAATAACCTATCCTTTGATAGCTTTTCATTCCACATATTCAATGTCAAATTCACTTAAGAGCATGACCCATTTAGCTAATCTACCTGTGAGGGCAACTTTTCTTAGAAGGTACTTGAGTGGATCAATCTTAGCTAGCAAATGTGTGGTATGAGCTAACATATAATGTCTCAATTTCTATGATGCAAAGATCATAGCTAGACAAGCTTTCTCAATCATTGAATAGTTCTTCTCATATGCAACCAATGTTCTACTGATATAGTATATAGCTCTTTCCTTTTTGTTCTCATCATGTTGTGCAAGTAATGCCCCCAGTGATGTATCTGTAGCAGAGACATATAAGATCAAAGGTTTCCCTGGAATGGGAGGCATCGAGATAGGAGGATTTGATAGATACTTTTTGATATGATGAAATTTATTCTCACATTCTTCATTCCATGCAAAGGTCACACCTTTATGTAATGTTTTTGTAAAAGGTTGTGATATGTCTGCCAACTGTGATATGAATCTTCTGATAGGTTGAACTCTTCCTTGCAATGTCCTCATTTGACTAATATTCTTTGGAGGTTGCATTTCCATGATAGCCTTTACTTTAGCTAGATCGACTTCAATGCCCTTCTTTGAGACTGTGTATCCTAAGATTTTTTGAAAAGTGACACCAAAAGCACACTTCTTAAGATTTAGTCTGAGACTAAAATTTTCCATTCTGTCTAGTATCTTGCTCAAGTCATTTAGATGTTTAGCTCTAATCATAGATTTTGCTAAAGTATCATCAACATAATCCTCCATATTTCTATGTATCATGTCATAAAAAATAGAAGTCATAGCTCTTTGATATGTAGCACCAGCATTCTTAAGCCCAAATGGCATGACATTCCAATAGAAGGTGCCCCATGCACATGTGAAAGCAGTTTTCTCTTGATCCTCTTGAGCAATTTTTATTTGATTATATCCAAAAAAACCATCCATTAAAGAATACATCTCAAAGCCCGTAGTCATGTCCACTATCATATCAATATTAGGTAATGGAAAATCATCCTTAGGGCATGCTCTATTTACATCTCTAAAGTCTATGCACACTCTAATTGATTTATCTAGTTTTGAAATAGGTACAATATTAGAGATCCACTCTGCATAGTCAATAACTCAGATGAATCCAGCTTTTAGGAGCTTCTCTAATTCAGCTTTTACCAAGAGTGCAACATCAGGATGCATCTTTCTCAATTTTTGCTTAACAAGTTTGACATTTGGAGCTATAGATAAATGATGCATTATAAGATTAGGATCCAACTCTGGCATATCTGAATATTTCCATGCAAAGTTGATCTTCTTTTCTATTAGGAATGTAGTAAATTTTTGCTTCTCTTCTTCTGATAAAGATTGTGCTACATGAATCAACTGTGGTTCTTCTGTTGTTCCCAAGTTGATGGATTGAGTAGGCTCAATTAGAACTGGAGTTCTATCCTATAAATGACTTGGAAGGACATCAAATATCTCATCCTTAGGCACCTCAAAGAGGTTTTCACCTTCGGATATGTCTTTTATTTTTACTTTTGTAGGTTCTGAGACTACCACAAAGTGGTTTTCACACTCAGAACTCCTTTTCTTTTTATTCTTATTCTTATTTTTCTGACTAAGATACTTGATGTCTAACTTCATCATGCTAACACTCGGTTCACTAATGGAAGTCCTCATAGGCTCAACTGCATTGAGGTAGCAAGAAAGGGCATAGTCATTCAGGAAGGTATAAATACCATGGCTCAGATTTGTGGAGGTTTGATCAAGAAGTTCAAGATGTTGGATAGTCAAAATGGGGAAAGATTGGGAGATAGTGTTTACAAATATGGATCTGTCATCATTGGTCCTAATCTAACGCTCAAGTTCAAAGGTGATATTACAACTTAAGACATTCAATTCATGAATAGGCTCAATGTCATTGTGGGAGTCCAATTCAGCCATAGGTGGATCAGATTCAATAAGTTCATCATTTCGCTCTAGACTTACATTGGGTTTGGGTGCATATTGGTGAATAACATCAACATGTTTCTCTATAATAAGCTCATCTTCTTCTAGAATGGCTCCCCATTCATAGTCATTAGATTCTTCATCTATGCCTCTAGGAAATATAAGAACATGAGTAAAGTCAGGATGAATACCCCAAGAAGGGTTACCCTCATAGTCTGATTTGAATTCATACTCATGAGAATTTGTCTTAGAATAACTACCACCTTCCTCTTTGTCTGTTTGATTGTCTTTGAGATTAGTTGGTTCTTGTGTTGCAACTATCTCTTGATAGATAGTAGTTTCTTTTGTTTCTACTACATTGATTCTTTTGATTGGACCATCTTCAGCTTCAAGGAGGTCTTTGATTTCCTTAGGCAAATGCTCATAAGGAACAAGTTCTGAGCTGTCTGAATCACTATCTGATGGTTCAGTTTCTTCCTTCTTAAGAAGGGGTTCACCTGGTACGATCTTCTCTATGACATGAGAACAATTACCTTTGAGGTGGAAGGGTTTCTTTTTAAAGCCTAAGCCAACAGTATCTTTGTTTGTCCTACCAGTATGTGAAATAGGTGTTATAAGACCTTCTCCTCTAACTCCTAGAGGTCCTTTACTTGGATATCCCATCTTAGCTATTAATTTATCTCCTGGACCATATGCCTTAGAAGGGATTTTGGATACTGTAGAGTCACTCATTAGAACAGCTTGAGATTCAGGTTCATCTTTGTATAGCCATGCAAGCATAGCTTTATCTTCTTCAAATTCTTGCTTGGAGACTTGTTCTGCCACAAAATTCTTTTTATATGCCTCAAGAGGTTCTTTAGAGTTTGCTTTGGACTGTTTCGAAGACTACCCATAAGACTTAGGTGAGATAGGGAGAGATGTCAAAGATAAGACTAGTTCTATAGTATATTCTCCCATACCATTTTCTTTGATATTGACCTCTTTTGCAAGGTCTTCCATTTTAGATGTGGATGCTTCTTTTGTTGGCTCAATGGAAGATTCTTTGTTATTAGGCACAAGTTTATCCGCACTTTCCTTCAATGTATTGCAAGTGGTGGATATGTCTACTGGAATAGTGACCTCTACTCCTTCATAAGGAAATTTCAAGAATTGGTGGAATGTAGAAGGAATAGCCTTCATCTCATGTATCCATGGTCTCCCTAGAAGAATGTTGTAAGCCAAAGGTAGATCAAGAAATTGACATATAGTATCTCTGATAACCAGACCTGCTCTAATAGGTAAGACAATGGTGCCTTTAGAAAATCTTTCTTGTTCATCATAGGCTTATATAGTTATTTTCTTTCTAGGATCAATAGCCAATTCTAAAAATCCCAATTGTGTGACCAATCTGTAAGAACAAATGTTTAGGCTAGCACCCCCATCTATCAACACACGTTTGACTCTACGATTTTGGATCAATACTTTTATATGCAAGGGCTGGTTATGCGGGTGGCTCAAGGAGTTGTCATCTTCCTCTAAAAAGGATATATACTATGGAGACGTAAGATGTCCAACCATAGTCTGGAACCTGTCTAAATCAAGGTGATCAGGAACATTGGATCTGAGAAAAGCTTTGTCTAGAATAGCTCTATGAGCTGGAGATATCCGAAGCAACTCAAACATGGAGATTTTTGCATTAGTGTGTTGGAGTTGTTGAAAAATGCTATAAGATGTCAGCCTTGTATCTTTAGGATTGGAAGATTTAGAAATAGCCTTCTGTTTGGAAGTGGAAGAAAGATTGAAGGGCATCTTAGGGATATTTGATGAATCTAGGATTTGTCCATTCAGATGTGCCTAAGCCTATGATCGAGTCACTATGTTAGCTAAAGTATGATCTCTATCTCTTCGCATAATTGTGATGACATTGCAATGCTCAGAGAGATAAGGTTCAACCATATTGATAACAGCATTATTTCCCGGATAAGCATAATTGACCTTTGCCCCCATATTAGGCTGAGAAGATGAAACTTCTTGACCATGTTTCAAAAATGGTTCTGTGAATGCTGTATGATCATTATTGCTCTTATGATTGTCAATTGTGATGTCTCCCTTATCAATCAGATCTTGAATAGTATGTTTTAAGCATAAGTAGTTATTAGTTTTGTGACCTTTACACTGATGGAAATCACAAAATTCATTCTCCCTCCACCATTTTGGTTTAGGGTCCGAATCAGATTGTCAGATCTTAGGCAAGGAGATGATGTTATTAGATAATAGAGTTCTCATAGCTGATTCCAAAGATTCTCCTAGAGGAGTGAACTTTCATTTGTTGTCAGTGGACCAAGATTTGTATTCTGGCTTCTTTTGAGATGGTTCAGACACCTTTTGCTCTAAGGCTTTGATGGCTTGGGTGCCAATAGCTAGATTGAAATCTAGTGCCTTTGATGGGGCATGGATAGTATCAACAACACCATCTATGACAATGCCTTTATTCTTGTTCCAGTTTTTGTTCTTGCCTTTAGAACTGGATCCTGATTCATACTTGTCCTTTTGAAGTGTGATATCTCCTTTTTTCACAAGTACTTTTTCAATTTTGATCACATTGTCTACCATCTTATCAAAAGATGTATGATCTTGCATTTGTAAAGGGTAGTTGATCTCTGGGATAAGATTATTGATGAAGATTTCTAGTTTCTCAGTTTTTGGAATAGGCCTAGCATATAGAGAGAATTTCTTCCTCCATCTCTTGAGAAATTTTAGGAATGGTTCTCCTAGATATTGTTTGAGATTGTAGATATTGATCATGGTGACTAGATGTTGAATGTTGTAGGAGTATTGCTGATAGAACAATTTGATCAACTCCTCAAAAGTTTTGATAGTAGAAGGCAATCTAGAGAACCAATGAATGGCTGCTCCTCCTAGAGATCGAGGAAAGAGACGCATCAGATAGGTTGGTTTGTGCATGAACTCCATAGATTGTGTACAAAATTCTCTGACATGATCTTAAGGATCAGAGTGTCCATCATACTTATCATATTTAGGCATCTCCCCTCTTTTCGGCAATGGTGGCATGTACAAGTCTTTGTCAAATGGAAAAGGACATAGGACCTCCATGGAGAACTCCTTGGGCTCCTTTTCTTTCTCAAGTTTATTAAGTTTGACTTGCATGGTATGCATCTATTTCATCATAGTTGTGAGTGGAGTTTCTTCCTCATGTGTAATGATATCTTCAACATTAAAGTTGGGAGTAAGTTTAGCTCCTTGATGAGCTAATTGTAAAAAGTATGCTTCTCTATCTTCTTTCAAGAAATGCTTCATCATTATTTTGAAGTTATCATCATTTTGATATTGAGCAATTTCTTCAGGTGTGGGTTCTTGATCTGCACCATGTTGAGATTGAGCTCTTTAAGAGCCAAAGTTTGTCCCTGCTTGAGACATGGTAGGAGTTCTCCCTAGGATAGATCGAGGAGAAGTTGGTTGATTACCTCCGTGAGTTGATGAAGGAGGAATGTAACCAGTTTTCAATCAAAAATTGCCAAGACCGTCATCTTCGTAAAGACCAAAATTGTAGAGTTGCTCAAGAGTTGGACCCTTGATAGTGGTTATAGGTAAGGTATGGGATGCTTCTCCAGATTTCTTGTGAAAGGAAGCTCTAGTTTCCACCATTAACCTTGGGTGAAGCAAAAGAATATGATGAAGACAACTAAAGAAAGATCTGATTCAAGAAGATCAAATGACGCAACCTTGTCAAGGTTTGGCTGATTGAAGCTTGGATTAGACATAGATGAAGGAAACTATGCCCTAGATGTATGGGTAGATTCCCAAAAGATAGCGGACATGAGTTCACAACACTTAGCCATTTTGAAGATGGATTGAAAATTGATAGTTATGACAAGGTTTTGACACAAGATAATAAAGACTCAAATTGATTAAACCGAAAGCTATATCAGATTCAAAAGGCTACTTTAGGAAAATGATTGGATTCTCAGTAGTTGCTGCTCTATTCCTGACACCATGATTTTCTTGACAGATTCTAGAAATAGGCTGAAAAAGTTGGTCTCTGACAGTTCTGACAACTTTCTGGTAATTTTTCAAAATTTCTCGAATGACTTTCTACAGGCTCGTACAATAATGGGTATAGCATGAAACGACAATTGAAAAACTCGTACAACTATTGCAAAACTCGCATGATAGTTGATAGTAGGGTTTTTGACTTTTTTTGAATTAACTGGCATCAAAACTCGTACAAAAATGTACCATATACTATACGACAATCTGGGGGTTCTAAAATGACAATAGCTAAAATTCATATGACTTTCTAACTTTACAAAATGACTGTTGACTCCAGAAAGGTGTTTGGCATCAAATTTTGCAATTTTTTAGATTTTTAGTTTCAAACTGTTCACAAAATTGTCTGTCCAGATCTGAATATTGTAATAGATTGATTCATTCTCAGTAACTAGATAGATAAACAAGCACGCAAAACATCAAGCAAGTGATTTCAAGCACGTTTGAAAACAATGAATAGGGGACAAAGCAACCCTGTGTATGAATAATCAAGTGACTGAATTGTGCTAATCCCTAGGAGTGCTAACAGTGTATGTTCCAAAAAGTTTTACAATAACACACATATTCCTAGAAAATGAAAATTTGGCCTCACTAGGGTTTTAGTAATGGTCTGACTCTGCAACTTTTGTGATCTCAAGAGGGCGAACTCCAATCCAAGCACACTGAGGTTTTGACATAGTCCAAGAATTTAATCAATCAAGAGCTACTAGGGAGATCTGACAGCCCAACAAGAGACCACACCTGTGAAGATTTCCTCCACAAGGACATTTATATAGTGGTTGTTGCTACCATGGAAAAAATGGTTATTATCACTTCAGGTTCCATCAATGTGGTTGACCCAATTAAGGGAATGTCCACTATGGTTAACCCTCTCTAAAGGTGACTCACAAAATATACCACATCGAGACTGGTTCCAGATTCAAGGATCTGAGTTTCTGGTACTACCCAAAAAGGGAGTAGAGCATAGTCCTCTAGCCTTTTCACTTTTAATCCAAACAAAGTAGATAGATTAATCCGACACGCTAAGACCAAGATTATCTCACAAAGATCTATGATGTCAACCACTCATGATCTATCAACCTCTCTGGAGAGAGAATGTATCAATCAGAAGCTGAAGACACACAAATCTAGTAGAACGTGAGACTCTCTCAGTAACCTCCCTACCTACAAGGTCAATCAGAAGCTGAAGACACACAAATCTAGTACAACATGAGACTCTCTCAGTAACCTCCCTACCTACAAGGGTTCCTTTGTTGAGAAAAGTTTCGCTGGAAACCCACTCTCTCAAGAACCACGAATAGTGTTCATAGGGCATATTTACTATGTGTAACAAAGATGCTAAAAAGCAAATCTATGTTCATTTTTATAGCCCAAAATGAAATCTGTGATATGAAAGCAAGAAAGGTCACACAAGATTGACACGCAAGAGTTCTTTTTAATCCAAATCAAAATGTTATCAACTGAGAAAATTACCTGAATTCCTCGCAACGCGCTTAGTAGATTCTTACCTATTTTTAGCAATTCTCATGCTTTTGTCCAATCAAAATCAGTAGAAATCAATTAGAAATAGCAAATTTCAATCGTTGATGTTAGCTGTCAGTCCAAATCAGGAAAATAAATCTAGAAAACTACCTGAAAAAGTGAAACAACAATTGAAACCTAGCACTAAAACTTGTACAACAGTGGGTCACCTCCTAAACGATAGTCCAAAAACTCATACGACACTGGGTATTAGATCATATGACAACAGAGCTTCTAAACGACACTGTGTCTCTGACGGTATGATCCTCGATCAAATAAACTATCATACGACAGTGGGTATCTCCTGGTATGAGTTTCTGACAAAACTTGTATGAAAATTGTACTGACAAAAATTAAAAATCGTAGCTTGGAACAGAAAATGACAAGAAGATGATAGAAATTGATAGAAATTGAATGGAAACCCATTTTAGGGCCCCACGGTGGGCACCAAAAATGTGTGTGTGAATTTTGTACCTAGCTGTAGACACAACACTTTAGTAAAACATTAGAGGTTAGCAGAAATCAAAATCGTGCAATGAAATGGAAACTAAACTAACCAGGTGATTTACTGCCTTCTATTAGGTGCGAGTATGTATTCTCAAATTGGATTGAGATCAGTGACCTTGACGACACCTAAACGAAGGATTTGAATGCAAAATCTAGATATGAATTAGATGCAAATTAATCTATTTTTTTGGATTTTAGATGCAATAATATGAAAAATGATATGAAATCTAATCTATATGAAAAATTGATATGCAATATAATTAATCTAACAATGATATGCTAAATATGAATCATCTCACAAAAGTTGTTGATTCACAAAAGAAGCTTCAATTCTTCAAATGTCAATTCACCAGCATAAGTTTGCAAATTATGAGATGATTTGTGAAGAGCTAAAGCCTTGATTTTATAGAAATCCAAGGCTTTGAAGGTGCATGGAAAAAGCCATAAATCACTCAGTTGATTTTTTAGTCAACAAGGAATTAAAGATAGTTAACTCAAAAAATCATGCAAAAATAGCTTTTTGATTTAAATCAGAAGTTGAGATCAACTTTTAACTCAAAAGAGAGTTGAGTTTATTTTTAAAACAACTTGAATTGATTTTTTGATTTATAGTTTAACTATTTTTTGGATGTGCATAATTAATTATGAATTAAATAAATGAATAAAGTGATTTATCCTCAACTTAACTGATTTTAAAAATAAAACAATTGATTTATGGGTTAATCAATTATTAAATAAAACTTTTGTTCCAAAATAATATCATTAAATATGACAACTTGCTTTAATTAATTAAATAAGAATTTAATCAATTAATGAAAGGAATTTTGATTTATTGTCAAATTTCATTAATAATAATTAGGAATAAATATAATTAAGTCCAATTAAATAATTAAGTGGCAGTATTAAATCTAATTAATTAAATATTCAAAATATTCAATTAATCAAACTTTAGGATAAATAGAATTTATCGCCAAATAATCATTAAATTAAAGATAATTAAGATAAATAGGAATATTGCTAGGAATATTCCCCAATGCAGAATTTGAGATAATCAATTAAGATTCAATGATGTTTAGATGTGCCTTAGGTTAGGACTTCGGTGTCGATTTCATTTGATGTGTCGATATAGGAGGTTAATGAACTTATAGCCCATTTTTGGGGTATTACACTTATCAGATTAGTTGGATACAAGATGTGTCTAAGGTTAGATTTGAAGAACAATGCTTGGTTAAGTTTTAGATTGGATCTTACCTTGATGAGATATTGTGTGATAAATTTCCTATGGATTCTTGTCATATATTGCTCGGTAGACCCTGGCAGTTTGACAGGAATGTTTTGTTTGATGGTCGTGCTAATACCTATGTGGTTAGGCATAAAGGAGCTCGGCATAAACTGATACCTTTACAGGAGACAGGGGTTAAGGGATGTGGAGTTATCAAGTGTTGTCCTTATGAAAAACCTCAGGAGCACAAGGTTGATGAACCTATTCCTATTAAGTCTAGTTTGAAGGAGAAGGAGAATGATATCTATAAAGAGTTTGTTGAGATTAAGAGATAGATGGTTTTGTTGGAAGAGATGGTTCAGAAGATGGTGACATTTGTGACACAAAGAGATGTAGATGATATTGAGTTGGTTGAGGAGTCTAGAGAGGATGAACCTTACCGAGCCACTGACGTGATCGGTAGTGGTTAGAGTCAGTTGCTGTCAATTGCCAACCAAAGGGGTAAATGAAGTGGAAGGCAGAAGGACTTTTTGCATGAGACAGTGAATGCAATGAAGACTACTTGGGATGAAGGACAAAAAGAGATGTGGGTGAAGAATAGATTCGGCATACCTGTTCTGATTCCCTTGAGGCATTCTTGATTTCCTTATGAGAAAATCTTTCTTACCTGGGGTGTCTGATGTAGGAGCATCCTAGGATTCTTGGAAATCCTATATCAACCAAAAATATGTTTGTCTTTGAAGGTAGGTTGTTAGTTTTGATCTTGGTTTGGTGGAGTTCTTGCTTGGTTTGGGAGACTAGTTGCTCAGTTTTTGTGGTTACCGGGGTGCTCAGTCTCTAAAGAGTGCTCAGTGATGGAAGGTGTCAGTTCATTGGTGCTCAGTGATAACTATGTTCCTTGGTCATGCCTGGCATGGTCGGTCAACTGGTGCTCGATTATCTCTTTTGTTGCTCGGTGTTCTTGCTTATGGACTGGATTGTTTTGTCAGATCAGCTTGGCTGACTGGTGCATTTAATTTGGGTCATGCTCCTCATGTTATGGATTGACTGTTGGATGTGTGGGGACCTAGATCTAGTGTGTTACATTCTTCTATGCAGATCTGATGACCATTTGGGGCCGTCTTTGAGAGTTTATTTATTTTGTAAGGCTATGTGAGAGCCGAATGATGTTTTTAGCATTTAATATTTGTTTGTAAAGATTTATTATTTCATCAGCCAACTTGTGGCTGGGAATTAATAGTTATAGGATGCTTAGGTAGATGTTTAAGGCATCAGATTGTTGGAAGGAAGGTTAGTATCCTGCGAGCTTAGGAATAGGAATATTGCTTGGAAATTTGAGTATAAATTTAGATCTTTCATGGGTGCCTATGAGTGTGATGTGTGTTACAGACCTGGGCTAGCTAAATGTTGATGTTGGGGAAAAGATTTGGATCCTGTGAAATCTTGTAGACTGTTGCTTGCTTTGTATCTGACTGTAATCGAGAAGGCCTTACATCCTGGCACATTGCATGTAATTGGTAATTTGATGAATAAATACTTATGTTTCATTTAAGATCTGTTGTTGTTATTGTGTATTTCTATAGCATATTGGTTTGGCTGTAAGGTCGGTCATTCCTTAATTGGATCCACCAGCCTTGACTGCATCAAAAAATTTACTTCACTAGGCTTAAGAAGGGATTTCCAAATCCCCTCAAGGGAATCCAAGCAAGTAGGATTATTCAAATGAGAAACATTCATCTTAAAAGGGAAGGAAAATTCTCTATAGTAGGAAAATGATTGAAAAGGGTAGAAGAATAATACACCTAAAAATACAACCCCAATGCATCTTAGACTAGTGAAAACCTAGAAGAGACACGAGATTTGTCCAACTTATTTTTTTTATTTTCTACCATTCTCTATTTGGACTAGGTATATCAATTTTTAGGATGACTAGAAAATTTTTCATGAATGGGATCAACCACACTCAAAGAGTTATGATAAAAAAACCAACTATAAAATTCCTCCCTACTGAGATTTAACTGTTAGAAAGTAAATTCCACCAAGATAACTGAGAGGGGGGGGGGGTGAATCAGTTATCAAATAATTATAACTTTTATCATCTTCTACAGCATTAAACCATATAAGAAATATAATTACCAACCATAGAAAGATATTCATACACAATAATACAATGACACAAGATATGTTGACTAGGGAACCTCTTGATCAAAGAGTAAACCTCGGTGGGAATGATGCCCACAAAAGATGCACTAATATGAATATTCTTTGTGAAAGGATGGACTCTGTTAGGAGTCTTATGAAATACATTCAGTACATATGAATCCATGTTAGGAGATTTTGAATCCCTGTTAAAAGATTCTAACCCTATTAAGAGTTATAGAAGACAGAAGGACCCACTGCCCAAACAGCTTCAGGGTAAGGTCACTAAACACACTGTCAAAATAATCTTTGTATTACTCAATAGAATAATATGTTACCTCTTCTCTAACTGTGCCAAACCGCACTCACTGTTACACCAAATCTCAATTTCAGATCTATGTACCTCACATGTCTTCCTTCATAAATTTGCTTTCATACTTAGCTCTTTTCTTCACTTCATGCATACACCATCACACACAACCACCACTACAACAAGGAAATACATTCCTTCCTTTATACCACATTCAAATAATTACAAATGAGTCAGCATATAATTTCAATATAAAAGTTTCCACACACTACATCAAAATTACACAAAACTATCAGCTTCCAAATACAATAAATCTTCACTCGTGTGACCTCAAAGTTTGTGTTTTCATCCACATCACTATCAATGTGCCTTCAACTTCCCTTTAACTGTGCAAAACTAGATTCCATCCCGATTAGGAGATATCATCCGATTTCCACAAACCGCTACTTAGGAACACTACCTGAATACTACTTCCACCAAAATGCTCATAACTTCCATGAATAAATGAATTAAAATCTATGCTCTTAACCATAGACATATAACATATCAAGGAGTATATCCTCAACATCACATAGCTCCAACTATAATAATCCATGTGCGCTAATCCAAACTCTGTCTGCTTCTCTGCAAGTCTCCGGTAAATCACTGTGTTGACATCAATGACAATCATAGTCATGAATGCAACAACAACTGCTATAGAATGGCTGCCAAACATTTAGCATCCATTCCTAACAATCTCCCCCATTGGCATTGATGGCAACATAGATGAAAAACATCCAATGTTCCAAAAATCCAATACTGTAAAACTGTTGCTCCAAATCATCTTCATCAATCAAATCTTGCTTCGGTTTCCTATTCAGTTCTCTCCAACAAATGTTTCAGATAGTTTTTCATGTATACTTCTCCCCCATTGACATCAATGACAGAAATTTCATCACTATGTCAACAAAAATTCCAATGTCAAAAGACACTATTCAGAAAATACATTCATTAGAGTCCTGATGACTCAGCTCAGATACACATACTCCCCCATAGAGGAAGTACCAACATCCAGTCCAGAAGAAAGATAAGGCTCATATACCCCTAGATAGATGCAACCAACTACATCACTTTTCAAAAGAAGGCTGGGGCATAACCCCAAGCATACCTCTCAGATACTCAAATGTATCCTTAGGAAAAGGCTTTGTGAATATACCTGATATCTACCCCTTTGTACTTATGTACTCAAGTCTGACTTCTTTCTCAACAACTTTCTCTCTTACAACATGATACTTAATCTCTATATGCTTTGTCTTAGAATTTAATGCATGATTCTTAGACATACTAACTGTGCTGGTGTTGTCACAATGTATGACAATAGGTTCAACAAACTTTATTCCAATATCCTTCGGCATTTGCTTCATCCAAATTATCTGGTTACAATTGTTTGTTGTTGCTACATATTCTGCTTATGTTGTGCTCTGTGAGATACAATTCTACTTCTTTCTTAGCCAAGAAACTAATCTTCCTCCAAGGAAAAATGCTCCACCACTGGTGCTTTTCTTATCATCAATATTGCCTCCCCAATCAGCATATGTATATGCACATAGGGTAAAATCATCAAATTTTTCATACCATAGTCCATAGTCCATTGTGCCTCTTAAATATCTCAGTATCCTCTTTACCACTGCATAATGTGATTCTCTAGGTTTAGCTTGAAATCTTGCTACAATTCCAACTGAATGTGCTATATCAAGTCTTGTATGAGTCAAATATTGTAATCCTCCAATCATAGATCTGTATTTCTTCTATTCCACTGTAGGAGTCTCATCTGTGCTAGATAGCTTATGTCTAGTCACCATGGGTGTTCCTACTTGTTTACAATTCTCCATTCGAAATCTTTCAAACAAGTCATTCAGGTACTTTGTCTAACTTACAAAGATACCATCATTGTTTTGTGTTATCTGTAATCCCAAAAAGTATTTCATTTCACCAATCATACTCATTTCAAAATCAGTCTTCATTTCATCATCAAATTTCTTCACTAGCTTCATATTCTCCTCCAAAGATAATGTCATCAACAAAAATAACTATAACCAACAAATCATCTTCAATTTCTTTTGTGTACAAATTTCTATCAGCTATTCCTTTTGTAAATCCCAATTTTAACAAATACTTATCCAGTCTTGCATACCAAGTTCTAGGTGCTTGTTTAAGTCCATATAAAGCTTTCTTTAGTTTACATACCATGTCTCCTTCTTGAGTCAAAGGAAAACCTTTAGGCTGCTCAATGTAGACTTCTTCTTGCAATTCTCCATTTAGAAATGCTGACTTCACATCCATCTGATATACTTTGAATTTCTTGTAAGTTGCATAAGCCAAAAACATTCTTACTGCTTCAATTCTTGCAACAGGTGCAAAGGTTTCTTCATAGTCAATTCCTTCTTGCTGTGAGTAACCCTTACATACCAATCTTTCTTTGTTTCTTACTACTTCTCCTTGTTCATTCATCTTGTTTCTGAATACCCATTGAGTTCCAATAACATTCTTGTCTTTAGGTCTAGGGACCAATTCCCATGTCTTGTTCTTTTCAATCTGATCTGGTTCTTCTTTCATAGCATTAGTCTAACTTTCATCTTCACATGCTTCATTAGTAGTCTTAGGTTCAATTTGAGAAATCAAACATAACTGTTCGTGTACCTTATTTTGAGTTAGAACTCCTCTTTTGATGCTTCCAATAATTTGTCCAATAGGATGATTTCTTAACAAACTCTTGCTAGGTGTCACTGTCTCAGATCTCACTTTAGATGTAGGTTCTTCAATGACTTCACTGTGGCTTTCATTCAACAAATCACTATCAGTTTCATAAAATAATTTAGTAGATCCAGTGTTAGGTTTAGGATGAGCTTCTTCATTTGATTCATAATCAAGCATTCATTCCTAAATTTTGAACTTTTCATCAACTTTAACATTTTCACTTTCAACAATAGTCTTAGTTCTTTTATTGGAGCATATATAGGATTTTCTTTTCAAAGAATATCCAAGAAATATACCGTCATCACTTCTAGGATCAAACTTTCCAATATCATCATCTCTCTTTATATAACATTTGCTTCAAAAAATTCTAAAATACTTAATTGAGGGTGCATGTCCAAACCATAATTCATAAGGTGTCTTGTCTATGTCTGCTCTGATTTGTACTCTATTCATTGTATACACTATTGTGTTCACTGCTTCTCTCCAGAATATCTTCTCCAAATCATTCTCAAATAACATAGCTCTTGCTACTTCAGTCACTGATCTATTTCTTCTTTTTGGAATGTCATTTTGTTCAGGTGTTCTAGGGGTTGAATATTGTCTCTTAATTCCATTTTCTTCACAAAAGGTGTTAAACTCTCTAGAAGTAAATTCTCCACCTCTATTAGATCTCAAACATTTAATCTTCATTCCAGATTCATTCTCAACTTTATTCTTAACAACCTTAAACTTATCAAATGCTTCATATTTTTCTTTAAGAAATGCAATCCACATCATTCTTGTAAAATCATCAACAAGAATCATAAAATACCTTTCTCCATAGAATCCTCTAGTCTTGGTAGGACCGCTCAAATCTGTATGAACAATCTCTAGCTTTTCTGTAGATGTAAACTTCTTACTGGGAAAAGAACTTCTCTTATGTTTAGCCATTACACATTCTTTGCAAATTATGTTAGTAGGCTTCATAATTTTAGGTAAATCTCTTACTGAAAGTGTAGTACTTACTTTCACAATGTTATCAAAGTTTATATGACAAGACCTTCTATGCCATAACCAACTATCATCAATCTTAGTAATCAAACATGTCATCTCAATAGGATTCAACTGAAATGCATTACCTTTGGTTCTAGATCCAGTTCCAATCAGATTTCCATCTTTATCCTTTATCACACAAGTTTTCTTAGTAAACCAAACTTGATATCCCTTATCAACTAACTGTCCAACACTCAAAAGATTATGTTTCAATCCATCCACAAAATAAACATCATCAGTATTAGTCTTTCCATCAAGAGTAATAGATCCTATACCTTTAATCAAACAAGGTGCGTTGTTTCCAACTCTAACAACTCCTCCATCATATTCATTAAACTTTATGAACTTTTTCATGTCTCCAGTCATATGATGTGAACAACCACTGTCTATAATCCAATCAGCTTTCTTTTCAACTTGAGAAACTAAGGCTTTTTCTTCCTTAACATCATTTTTAGGATTCTCTTCTTTAATTGCTACAAATCCTATGTCATCATTATTCTTAGTATCACTTTCACTTAAAGTTCTTTCTATAGTAGCTTCAAGATCTTCATCATTAGCATAATAACATTCCTTAGATCTTCTAGGTTTGAAATTGTTTCTGTACTTATTTAACTCTCTTAGGACATTTAAATGCAAAATGAGCATATTCTTGACAAGTCCAACATTTAAATATTTTCTTACCATCTGGTTCTCTTTTCACAAGCAAGGCAATACCTTCTTCAATCTTCTTGTCTTCTTCATTTCTAGATTTGCTACTGCCAACATAATCTCTACTCACACTTATGCTTCTTGACAAAGTAGGGCAAACACTAAGAGCACTGAATGTTGTCTCCATTCTAGGCAAGTCTCCTGATAATCTCAGGTTCATTTCTGATGCTTCCAATCTTCCAAGAAGAGTCTCTCTTGTAAAGTTTTTAGTACAAAGTATAACTTGTTCAATCATCTGTGTTGTCTGCTTAAATACAGGGGTCAATGTCCTTAGAATTTTCTATATCACTTCATTCTCTTTCTTTGTTCCTCCACAATATTTAATACCTGTAATAATTTCTGACATTCTACCAATATAGCTTCTAATAGATTCATCTTCCAACATTCTTATATCTTCAAATGCACATATCCAATTTTGTAATCTAACTCTTTTTGCATGTTCATCACCTTCAAAAGTAGAGTGTAAAGTATTCCAAATTTCATGAGATTTTTTCAAATATTTTACCTGATTGTACTAATTCTCTGGAAGGGATGTCAAAAGTGCTTCTCTTGCAAGTATGTTACACATGAATAGATCTCTCTCATCAGCAATACATGTTTCAAGATTGTCCTCTTCAATGATAGTCTTATCATTCTTTGTAATCAACCAATAAACTAGTCCTAAACATAGTAGGTGTGTCTTCATCTTTTCTTTCCAGCTGTCAAAATTTACTCCATCAAACTTACAACTTTCTTTCCTGAAATTAACCATGGATCTCCTTAAGTTGTTAAACTTCTTTTTCAAGGACCTGCCGCTCTGATACCAATTGTCAGAAAGTAAAGTCCACCAAGATAACTAAGAGAGGGGGGGGGGGGGGGGGGGGGTGAATCAATTATTAGATAATTATAACTTTTATCATCTTCAACAGCATTAAACCATATAAGAAATATAATTACCAACCATAGAAAGATATTCATACACAATAACACAATGACACAAGATATGTTGACTAGGGAACCTCTTGATCAAAGAGTAAACCCTGGTGGGAATGATGCCCACAAAAGATGCACTAATATGAATATTCCTTGTGAAAGGATGGACTCTAGTAGGAGACTTATGAAATACATTTAGTACATATGAATCCCTGTTAGGAGATTTTGAATCCTTGTTAAAAGATTCTAACCCTGTTAAGAGTTATGGAAGACAGAAAGACCCACTGCCCAAACAGCTTCAAGGTAAGATCACTAAACACAATATCCAAATAATCTTTGTATTACTCAATAGAATAATATGTTACTTCTTCTCTAACTGTTCCAAACCACACTCACTATTACACCAGATCTCAATTTCAAATCTCTATACCTCGCATGTCTTCCTTCACAAATTCACTTTCATACTTAGCTCTTTTCTTCACTTCATGCATACACCATCACACACAACCACCACTACAATAAGGAAATACATTCCTTCCTTTATACTACACTCAAATAATTACAAATGAGTTGGCATACAATTTCAATATAAAAGTTTCCACACACTACATCGAAATTACACAAAACTGTCAGCTTCCAAATACAATAAATCTTCACTCATGTGACCTCAAAGTTTGCACTATCATCCATGTCACTATCAATGTGTCTTGAACTTTCCTTTAACTACACAAAACCAAATTCCATCCCGATTAGGAGATATCATCCGATTTCCACAAACCGCTACTCAGGAACACTGCCTGAATACTGCTTCCACCAAAATGCTCATAACTTCCATGAATAAATGAATTACTATCTATGATCTTAACCATAGACATATAACATATCAAGGATTATATACTCAACATTGCATAGCTCCAACTACAATAACCCATGTGCGCTAATCCAAACTCTATCTGCTTCTCTACAAGTCTTCAGTAAATCACTGTGTTGACATTAATGACAATCATAGTCATGAATGCAACAAGAACTACTACAGAATGTCTGCCAAACATTTAGCATTCATTCCTAAAATTAACACCTTATTCTAGCTATGATCTTGGTAATTTTCTACCATGTTAATTTCACCTCCTAAGATCCAGAAATATCATTAGGTAATTTATTGTCCATCCAATCCCAAAGGTGAATTTTCTCTTTAGAGAAATTTGAAGCATATATAGAGAAAATTATAATGACATGTCCATTGATGATAGTAAGAACCTATACGCAATCATGGGAGGGATCTTCACCTTTATCAATGATAAATTTTTAAACCCTTGTTGACATCCCAATAATGATATTGCCTTTACCATCCAAATGGGATGTATGAAAAAAAAATGATTTATTTTTAAACATTGTGTAGGGAAGTTTGAATTCTAATGTTGTTGATTTGACTTCTTGGAGAAATAAAATATTAGGTTTCCATTTTGTAACCATCTCTTTTACTTTATATTTGTGAGGAGGGAGGGAAATACCTTTTACATTCTAAGATAGGATTGTAAAAGTCATGGAGTGGGTTAGAAGACTCGTCACCCTAAGCTAACATATTAATTTTTTTATCAAGAGTAAGTTCTTGTTCCTTGAATTTTTTACTTTTGAAGGTGGAAGAAGGTGATATAGGCCTATGGCAAGAGTGGTAGGATGGAACTAGGAAGTCACAATAGCATGGATGAGGAGAGGCATGATGAGAGGGGAAAGAGTGACATAGTAAAGGAAGGAGTAATACCCAATGGAGAAGTCCAACCTTCTAGATTGAGAATACACAATGGAAAATGACAATACCAAAACAAATATTACTAGAAGATAGAAAAAAAGAAAATTTTATTATCAATCGGAAAAAATAATTACATTCAGCTAGTTTGAAATATGCAAATTTAAAAATTCACTATTGTCAATATACAACAGTAAGTAACCAATTTTTTTCTCTCAATTTCAAGCCCTTATACACAGCTAACCATTCCTCAAAATCATATACATTCCATAGAGACAACCACATCACCAAGTAAGCTCTGAATCTACAAGCTCATAACATTGAAACTAGCCTTCCTGCAGTTTCTTATTTATGAATTTCTTTCTCTACCAACTCCTCTTGGTTTGCTTCTTTAAAACCTTTGTTCCCTTCTTTATCTCTTCTCCTTAAAAAAGAACTAATACCCTACTTATATAAAAGATATCCAACCACAAGTCGGCTTATCCAATAAACAAATTCCAAGATTAAGTAAATGTATTACATCAAATAGGATAGGACCTAAATCCATAATAACACCCCAAAATAGATATAACATGATGTATGATTTTGCAAGGAGGTTGGCCATGAATTTAAGAATATCAAATAATGTTCCATGAGCAACAAAAAACCATGAATGTTCACCGTAAGCCGGATCTCGCTACCCTATTCGTCAAGAACATGAAATAAATATAGGACCAAACCAATCATAGGATATATTTATCTAGAAATAATAGATCCCGATGCGTTCATAGACATGATATATTAATGATGTCTAGAACATACTATAACTACCGCATGAGATGGTGTTCCAACTGGATCGACCACAACTAAAAACATAGAAACTACCCAATTGGAATAGTAAACAAACAAATTGAAAGGAAAATATTTTTGGGGTGATGCAAGATTGCCAACTGCCAAAGGATGATCCTGCATCAAACACCCCAGGTGAATAAAATATATTATATAAAAGGAGTTTATGAACATCTTGAGGGATTCATGACACAAATCCCATGCTCATTTCAGACCCACAAAATTTCTTTGTTTGCAACCATCATTTTTTGCAAATGGCTATGCCTACTATCCAAATCTAGGATTCCAGTAGTGCATCCACCTTCCTTTTGTGCAGATGATTACTTTTTTCCACAACCTCTATCATGATCCTTCATTCTAAAATTTCTTTTTTAATTGTCACTCATGCAATCAGCTACAAATGTCTTCTCCCTATCCAACTAGTTGTTACCAGATTTGTCTACCACTAGTTTAGATCTTATAAAGTTGTCAAGCAACTTTACAACCCCAGCAACCTTTTTATCCACCTTTTGCAAATCCATTGTTTATTGGAAAGATTAGGTACTAAGAGGGGGGTGAATAAGTACTAATAGATATGTATCAATTCAAACTTTTAATCTTTAAGTATATAATTTAATTCCCTATTTAGCGATAGTCTTTTCTGTATTACCGATATGTTGTAATTGAAATAACAAAAAATAAATAACAATAACTCATCAAATGATTCACACAACCATAACACAAATATTTTTGGTTTCACATAAACCCTTGGTCAAAGGGAAAATATTGCGGTGGGGATGATACCCACAACTCTTCACTGTAGCTAAAAATATTTTTTCGATTAAGGCTACAAAGTGTCACTTTCTAAGTGACTCACCTAGTAAGGAGTGACTAATACATGGTTAAGTGTACCTACAATATTTTTAAGACTACTCTACTAAGACATTTTATCATGCCTATGTAGCATTCACCCTATTAAAGGATTTACAATGAGTTCCTAAAATAGAACTTCTAAGTCCAATTAAAAACTACCTGGTTAAGGGATTTCACATCTTGTTGCTAAAATGTTAGGAATAAATTCAACAATAAATTTTACCTATCTTTTCTTTCCTCCAAAGCTTTTCAGATCCCTTATGTTCATTGTCTCTATCTTCCAACTCTTTTTTTCCTTCTCTGATTGCTCTACGCTTGTATATCTTTTTCTGCTCTATATCCTTTCTCTTGATCCTTTGAATCTTTATATGTTTCTATCCATTGAACCACATAATCATGACCTTAGATATTAGGGTTCCTTGATCTTGATCTTCTCCATAAAACATTTTTGTCTTTTCCTCTGTTGGCTATAATACATGTTTTCCTTTATCCGATAACTGTTGAATTTTGATAACTAACTCCAATATCTACTATAGTATGTTGATAGTATAACTCTAATAGTTTGACATCAATGAAAAAAATTATCAAACTTATCTTGAGATTTCCAACAATCTCCCCCTTTAGCATTAATGGCAAAAAATCAAATTCTCTGATTCTCCAAAACTATGTTGTCGATATCTCCTTGTCAGTATCTCCTCCTATGATAATTTCATCCCGTGTTTTCTTCTCCCCCTTTTTTCTTATGTTTAATTTTCCCCTTTTTATTCTATTTAATTCTCCTCCTTTTTTAGAAATCAATCACATGAATCCTACAATTTTTCAGTGATGAACGTGTACATTTCTCTTGGATTCTACAAAATAGTGTTCCAGGAATAATGTTAGCACTTCTTATTTTCTAGCACGAGACTCTATGTTTTGAATTTTACCAATTTAACAGAGGAGTTTTTTTATTTGGTTATGGCTATCATTGTAAGTGTTATCCATTTCCTCAAGTTTGCAAAGGAACTATTTCTCTTTGTTCCTAAAAAACTCTAGGTGAAGGAAAATAACCCTAAGCTTTTGTTTTGAAGAATAAACCCTAGGTCGTGGTTAAATTTTCTAATTGATCATTACCTTTTTAGCCACTTAAGTTCCTCATTAAAGCGTGTGTTCTATTTCATTGTCGAGCGGTGCCAAAGTCTTTCAAAAAATTGATTTACCTAGTAAGCCTTTTAATTTTTCCTAAGTTTTAAACCCCGACAATTTTTCCTAAGTCCTAGTAATTTATCAAAACTATTAAACCCTTCCTTGATCTAACGGTTGACGTAATCCCACAATGAATAAGTGATTGAAGTTTACCAATCGTGGGATTGCAATAGTCGTTAGATGCTTCAGTAATGAAAAGATCAAAGCAAGTGGGACCAAACTTTAAGGTTTTATTTTTATCGACCGATCGATATAATCTAATAGTGTGTATTTACTGGGCCCAAGTCATAAAGGAATTAAAGTACCTTCACATGTATTTTGATCTAACAGTCGGCGTAATCCCACAAAGAAAAGATAACCAAGGATTATCGATCGTGGCATCGCACCAGCCGTTAGATCTTCTAGTCAATAAGGGATGATGTCAGTGGTGTCGAGAGATAAAGATTCATAAAGGTTCTTACTTGTCTCTTTTCATCAGATGGTTGTCACAATGCCTTAATGAAAAGGTGAGGGAAGATTAGTGATCGTGAGATCACACCTTCTGTCCAATCATCTAGGGTAATGTAAAGCAAGCCAGTGGGGTCCAAATAAAATAAAATAAAGGCAACTATTGGATGATCTTGATCCAATGGTGATCATGAGACCTAAATGATAAGTGGGTCTGAAAGGATACAGTTTTGATCACTGGTAGATCTATTTTGATTGAACAAAAGGCGTGAAGCCTCAATGAAAAGTTGGTCGATAGATAGTGATTGAGGGATCGTGAAAACTGTTTGATGTGTCTTAAGTGAAGATCGACGGTTCTATTTTAAACTTGTTTTGTTTGGTGTGAAAGCTTTCATATCCGTTAGAATGAAGAATTTCAAATTTTCAAAGAGTTATGGCAAGAACTTGTGGCATGGCTGGCAAGAATTAATGATTTTTTGCTTATGCAGTATATCTCTCAAACGTTTCATTTCTAAAATCAAAGTTACATAATTTTCAAAAAAGTTGGGCTTCAGAGGGACTCCTTTTATCCTACCATATTAGGTTCCTATGAAGATTGGAATAGCCTAGATTTTGAAACAAATTGGAGGATTGCAGGATGTTTCCCTTACAGGAAGAGGAAGAGGAAGAGGAAGAGGAACTATTTTTCCAATAGCCACTATAGCCCACCAATTTTTTATTACAAAGGGTGGTTGGTCACACATGGATAAAGTTTGGAACCGTATCACATGGCTACTTCAGTAGCTAGGCCTGTAGATCCAGAGGGGCTTTACAATGACATGCTCAAAAAGAGAACTAGGTGTGCCTCCATGGATCATGTTTTCAATTTTCCTAAGGATATCAATAGAAATATTTTTGAATTACAAGAGCAAGAGATTAGGAAAGAAAAGTGGCTAGTGTATAAGAAGACACTAGATTTTATCCAACACTTTGTCAAGGAATATGATCCCTTCAAATATTTTAAACCATTTGAGAAGAAGGTGGAAGCTCTTATGAGCCACTTTGAGGTTATAATAAAAACCCTGAATGAGAAGGACATAGTGATGTAGACAGAGCCAGAGAGGGCTAAATTTGTCCTAAGTAAACCTACATTTTACAAGATGGTGCCCTCGGGTAGATATATTATGCAGAAGAGAACTGGATACAGTGTGGTGGTGCCTGGCCCAAGTGTGCAAAAAAAGAGTCAAAGGGAAGAAGATATCCCTTCCTCTTCTAGAGGAATAGAAATGCAAGAGCAATAAGGGATTCTCCTATATCACCAGAGAATAGGCCTATAGATATTGACTCTAATTCTCCACCTCCCCAAAAGAGGCAAAGGATAGAATAAATACCACAACAGAGTGAGGAATCTTACTCTCTCACTCAATCACCACTTAACCTTGAAACTACTAAGCTTAGTATGAAGGTAGTAGAGAAGGAAGCTAAGGAAAAAGAAGAGTTGACATTAAAACTTGAAACAGTTTTAAAAGCATATGGTGAAATGAAGAAGGAGATCAGTGAGAATGATAAGATAATAGCATAATTAAGGAGGTTGGGAGAAAAAATTCCAATGCAGATGTCTGCACAATTACAAATTGCTTCCTTCCCTACCATACCTCCTTCATCCAGTCCTATTATTGAATACCCTCCTTCCCCCATGCCTCCATTTACTCATCAGGAATTGTTGATAGAAAGAGAAATGCTAGAGGATGCAAGGAGGGCCCTTATTTAAAAGGGAAAGAGAACATGAAATATGAGGACAAAGTAAGGGATACAATTTTTCAGTTTTCCCAAAGCATTGAGCCAAAGGGAATTTACTATACCAGAGAGGAGTTGATAAAGATTTTGAATTCTTTTAAAGAATAAATTGCCACTGTAGACCCGATTTTGGATAGATGGGTTGCTAGAAGAGATAAAATTAAATTATTTTATTCTTTAAATAAGGCTCAAAAGGTTGCTCATGAAAAAATAAATAATACTCACAAGTTAGTTAAAATCTTGCTTGAGTTTGCAGTTAAAAGGGAGAATGTAAAAAGAAAGGCATCAGTAGTGAGGAGGAGATATTATCAAGATTGTTTTCAAATGTTTCTCGATCTTTTCAAAAATAATGGAGAGATGAAGGAAAAAAAGGTGTGGTTAGAAAAACTAGATGATCATTTGTGAATCATAGTAAGGAGTAATTTAAATACATACAGTAACATCCTTTTTGTCCAAACAGTTGAAATTTTGGAAGATGCTAGAGTACATTTTGAATCCCTTAACAAAGAGGTTCAACAGGTAAAGTTTGATTGGGATATCTTGGTAGAGAAGAGAGATGAAGTGGTTGCTTTCCCTTGGCCTAGTGAAGAAATTTACAAATATTGGGAAGATACATATTCTTTAGAAGAGGAAAAGACAGAAGAGATACCCACTAAAACTACAACAGGTGGCACTTCCCCAGCCCCTTAAACAAAGCAAACTATAGGGAGAATTGTGTATGAAATAATAATTACAAAAGCAACACTTGGCAAAGATAGAACTAATTTTGGAAATTTTGGCAATTTTGGCAATTTTGTAAAATGAAACAGAACAACTATTTTGTACTTACTGACTTGTGTCTCATTTGATGTAACCTTTTGTCTTTTCCTAAATGATTTGTAGCTTGTTTGCAATCTTTGTTTTCTATAAAAGGATTTCCAGGATCATTTAGAAGGACCAAAATTTTAAGAGTTTTTACTTATAAGTTCTGAGTCTAAGGTATAGCATATTGTATTAGGTTATGTTTTTATAAGAAATAGAAATTTCTTTAGTTTTCACCCATTATTGAAGTGATTTATGATTTTAAAGCATACTGTATACATGAAACATGATTCAACATATTTGAATATAAATTCTAGGGTTTACATCTCTCCTTTGTGTACATTTCTTTGAGTTATGAGTTTTAAGATTCATTGCATAGAGTTCTTCAGTGTATATGTTACTATTCCTTTGCTTTGATCTAGGATCAAATTAAATATATTTTGATAGAACATAGATATTTTGGTTTGCATAAGGATTTCTATAAGTAGGGTAAATCCATAGATATTTTAATCAATATCATCATAAGTTGGTGGTAGTAAAGAGATCCTAAATCAATAATCTTGATTAGTTTCTATATTTATTACTTTGCAGCAAAGTATAGCCCAATGGATAAGGCACTGGCCAGAAATGAGTTCATTTTTCAATAGTAATTTCTTAATAGGGTTTGGTTATATTCTTAACATTGATATAAATCTGTCAAAAGATCTCTAAAGTATTGTGACCTACAAGTTGTATCCTATCAAGTGGTAATGGAGAATCAATAAATGACTGGTTATCATTTAGTATTTTCTTATTATTTATCTATTATGTTGAATCGAGTCTGAAGTTATAGAAGTGAGATTTATTTTGCTGGATTAGGAACACCCTCTTGGTTTGGCAGAGCTAGAAGTGCAGAGGGAAGTCTTGTCCCTATAGTTGGTCTAATCATCCCAAATATTCATACTTGGAATCAACCATTCCTTGAAATCTATTTATGAATGTATTGGTTGTTGTCATGAGCATAAAGTCCATTTTAAAGAACCAACAAATCCTTCAATGTATTTAGACCTATAAAATGTCCATTGAAATCATATGCTAACCCCTATAGGTTGTCCACCAAACTAAGTTCAGGGGTCTGTACAATTTTCTCTTCCTCTTCAACATTAGCTTGAATAATAGCTATATGAGGAGTTATTATGCTTTGCAATTCCAAAATCCACATATGTATCCTATCTCATTATGTTGTGAACTCATGTTCCTTTTATATTAACTCTCTTATCTTCACTAAATGTGCTACAAAAATTATCATTGTCGGTTGTAGGTTGTCAATGTGCTTCTCGAGCTCCGCATGTGCTCCAGTAATCTTACTATCCACTTCCTTTGTGAATTCATCACAATTACATAACTTACTATACATTGACTTTTCCTTTATCAAAATTTCCTTCAAGATTTCAATTACTTTAGATAACTCTTGAATTTCAAAATAACTATCTTCGTTAACAATTTATGTATAAGTTGATGCTCTATTTTCTTTGTAGCTTCAAGTTTCTACTCCATATCATTCTCAGATCCACTAAGTTGATCAATATAAACCTTCAACTACTACTCCAATGAGTTTTATTCATCAATATTTACATCTAGCATCAATTCCTCAAATATATTAAGTGTTCTATTAAGAACTCTTCTTCGTATCTTCTTAGCTTTTTCTTTATCCAACTTTTTCTTCAGATGTAGTACTCATACATATTCCTCCTTATCCTTATTTTTCTTCATCTTCCTTTTATCTTTCTTAGGTATCTCAAATTGGGGGTCATCAATGTTTTCTTCATCATCTTCATCTTCTTCTTCTTCTTCATGTTTCTGCTTTCCTTTAGATTCCATTTTCTCCTTATCGGTATCTTTCTCTTTGTCCTCATCATTATTCTTGTCTCCATCCTTCTTGTCTTTATTATTCTTCTCATACATATCATTTACTTTTCTTGATTCTAGTTTATCTGATTCTAGTGGTTCTTGGGATGTCTACTCTTGTCTTCTGGCATCTTCTTTATCTTTGTCTTTGCTTCCGCTATCCTCTACCTCTTGTTGCTTCTCGGTTGATGGGTCAATTGGTAAGTGTTGTTGTTCAACTTTTATGTGGTTCTTCTCATGTGTTCCTTACACTTATTCTTTCTTATTCATCTCTTGTAATACTTCCTTATTACTTTGCAATATATGCTTAGGTAACTCTACTTGTTGTGTTACTGATATAGAATCTTGTCAATTTTGCTCCTCTCCATCTATTTCTAGTGATATTTGCTTAGTAGTAGTGTTGATAGATGTGTCAAAAAATTTAGTGTCTTCTTCTATTCTCATTTGTACTGATGCTTCCTATTTTTCCAACTCCTCAGTAGTATCTTCAATAATCACCTCATTGTTATTAGTTTGTGTATCGGTTGCACTAGGTGCATTACCAATTAACTCATTGATAGTAAATGAGTTGTCAAACTATGATGTTTGTGCCTCTGTATAGGCTTCATCTTTCTCTTTTTCCATTATCTCCTTCCATAGTTGTGTAATAGTCTCATCCAATTTTGAATCTTCATTGACTAATACCATAGCAGTCATTGTTTTTGTTCTAAATGTGTTCTTATGCTTCTCTACATAAATCTCTACATCATTCACCAATAGATGTGGCATAAGTTGTTTCAACACTTTTGTTTTGATTTCTTCTACTCTGTGGTATGTTGAATTCCATCTTACTAGTAATGTTCCATATAGTTCCTTTGGTACATTATCCTTGATGTCACTAGGGTACTTATTGTATGTGTAAAAATGTTTGACAATTGTGTCCTCAATTAGTTGTTTATCTTCTTATAAAATCTTTGCAAAAGAAGTTGGGTTAATTCGTCCAACTATTCTTGTATCACTAAGATACTATGCCATCTCTATAGGATATGTTGGTAACCTATATTTATTTCTACCATATCTCTTTCCCCGTGATATTATCTCTTTCTCAGATTCAGTATCTTCCTCTTCTACTTCAGTCTATTCCTTCTTTGCAGTTGGAGTTCTTGCTTGACTCATTTTTGTTCTTCATTCTGGCTTAGAAGGTTGAGTAGTCTTCCTCCTTATTTTCCTTTTCAAGGTTTCTTCTTTCTCCACAACTTCTTTACCTTTTCTACCAATAACACTCGGTGTCTTTAGTTCAGTTTCATCTTCAGTGCTATCTTCAAATTCTTGAATAGTGGGTAGGGTTGGTGTCTCTATGGTTGTTCCACTGTGTGATGTCCTCTTCTTCTTTAATGCTTTGGAAGGGAGGTGTAGTGACTTTTCTTGTTTTTCTTCCTCTTCCAAATGAATATTGCTTTCTTTTTCACTTTCTCCATATTTATCTGATAATTTCTTTAGAATTTTCTCCTTCTTCTTATGAATCTTAGGCTTCTTGATTTCCAATATTATTCTTGCATATTGTTCCTTATATGTTCCAAAAAATTCAGACTCACTATCGATAGGTAGGCTTAGGATGTGTTTAGCACATCTCACTACATCTTCCTCAATGACTTCATATCCAAATTCTAGTACCCAAGATTTTCTTGTTTGCATCGGCTGGATCCTGCATGTGTCAGTATCTACCACAAAATAAATTGAATCTCTATGTTTCTCCACCGCTGATGGAGGTATCTAATAATTTCCTTGTATCTTAATTTTAAATTCTTTAAAGTATCCCCACATAATTTTATTAAATCCTTCTCCTAATTGTGAAATATACTCATTCATCTCATAGATTTTTTGTCTATCCATTTTTGAATTTACATGACCTATGCGTGGGAAGAAATTCTTGACATAGAAATATAAACAAATTAAAAACGTGTTAGGATTAAGTAATACTAAGAGGGTAGGTGAATTGGTATTATAGCACTTCAAATTAAACTTAAACCAATTACTTATAAATCATATGAATGCTAAAATAAAAAGAACAAAAATGTACAATACATAACTCATAACACCATTATTTTTTTTCGAGGAAACCCTGGCCAAGGGAAAACCCCAGTGGGGATGGTACCCACAACTATGTACTAAAATATAGAATCCCTTTTAGGAGATCTAGCCCTGTTAGGAGATGAGTATTATATAGTACATTTCCTTGTTAAAGGAATAGAAAATCCTATTAGGGGTATAAAAAAAACCCTGTTAAAGGTATAGTGAGCTTACAGCTCTTACAATCAAAACTCTGTTACAAAAGTGTTCTTCAAGTAGTGAACAATACAAGCATCTACTATGCTTTGATAGTTCCAGTTAAAGCTCTATCAATCAGTGATCTCACATCTGATATCTGCCTTTACTAATATCCCAAATTCACATCCATCACATCATCATATCTGTCGCACATATCGCTTCCACAAAACACTCTATACTTATATCAATTCTGCCATTCAGTCAGCTCTCAAATACATTACAAAACATAATAATTACTTATGCAAATAATAAACATAGAGTCGGTGATCTTATATTACTAAAGTGTTGGCAATATACAACTTTCATCTGACTTAGCATGTTACCATTCCTTCTAATCTTCCCTCAATCATTGCAACTGTTCACATACCCTGATTCACTATTTCTCTATCTTCGCATAACTTCATATCACTGTATCTTACTGATATCAACACCAAAACACGTGCGACCTTAACCAAAGGTCATACATATCCCAAAATGTATTCATCTATCTTCACAAGCCATAATGCATCATATATTATCTTCACTGACCAAAATAGTACAGTAGTATATTGTTATTCAGATTCTGTACTTAGTCATTTTCATTACCATATCTCCGGTACCTATACTCACTTCATGCGATCACTCCAGCATAATTTTTTCCATAAATGACAACCCTTATTGATCCATAGTGCTCTCAAACATCACTTGCCAATAAAATGATCCATACTTAACTTCTTGTTTATGATCCCTTTGTAGTCAATTCATGTTCACAAATAGTTTTGTTTGAAAAATGTCTACTAAATCATATGCTTTGCCTAACTTGTCTATCTCGTAGGCTACATGCACAGCACTATCAGGTACATTTTTTCATCAACTAGATTGATAAACTTTGTAACCAATTATCATCATTACAAATCATGTCTCCATATATTTGACTTTATCCACTCTCGTGGCTCTTTGATACTTAGATGTTTCAGTGATTTGCCTCATCTCATCCATATTACTCAATGTAGTGTGCATTCCTTTCCTGCCATTGGTAAACCAGTGACCATATGAATTAGGTCTTTCATTATTCGAATCATCTTCTCCTCATCTAACCACATGAATTCCTCGTGTACTTGACTTAATACATATTTGATCAATTTTTCATTGAATTCAAGTAAAAATACCATATGTGTGAATCCTTTAGTTTCCAGATGCTTATGCTCATCCTTGAGACTTCCTTCAACACTTAGCTAAGTATAATATATCTTATTAATTTCTTCATCTCTTAGTTATACAACCTTGTTGTGAATAAAGTTCCTAATATCCTCTATAAGCATTACTCTCAAAGGTAATGATGATAGGGCTCCAACATTGTCTCTTTCAATTTCCTTCAACGAGTATATTTTAAGTTCTAGTGGTGGATCTTTGTTGATGCTAACCACTATAGGGTTTTGAATATATGTTGTCATTATGTTCAAATAATTCCTCAAATGTAAGTTCTCCACTAGCATCTTTTGCAACTTCAACTGACTATGCTAAACTAGGGCACGGAAATATTTTCAAACGCTTCTATGATAGATTCTTGGTAATAATACTTCTCAATGAATTCTCTTTTGACACTTTGATGCCACTCAATTGATTGCTTCAGAAAAAGAGGTAACTAATGAATAGCGTCAACATGTATTTATTTCTCAAAAGTATACAAATGGCTATTTAGGCAATAAATGTTCCCAAAAGTAACTATTATGCTGATAGTCATCTCTTTTTTCCAATGGTGAATACTTTCCACTAATTACTATCCTTTCATTTTCTCACTAATAACTATATATCATCAAAATGATAAAGAAATGATATCCAAAACTAATTGGTTTCCACTACATGTGTCTAGTATGAGATCCAGTATATCTCTAATATGCTAACCTGTGATCCATCTTATCTTTACTTATAAAGTGACAAATAGATTTAACAATTTATTATCGATCCCTAAGCAAAAACTTACTTTCTTAGTTTGATGATGAATCCTCCTTCCATGGGGTTAGAGGGATTCCTTCTTGATTGTTGACTCTCTCCTTCTTGATCCACTTTTTCTTCATATTATTTCTTATTTGTTTTAGATTAACTACCTCTTTTCCTTTGTTATCCGCATTACTGGCTTGTCGGTATCTGCAATTTTGTGTGATATGTCCATACTTGTGATAGATGAAACATACCATACCAATTGATCTCCATGGTCCAAAATTTCCTCTTGGATTTCTCAATCTGCAATTCATTTCCATATGTCCAAAGTGTCCACAAATGATAAACATTACTGAAATATTTCCTTCTCTCCTCAATATTCTTATCAATTTAGCTAGTATTCTTGTAGGTAAAACTCTTGATCTACAGTGTTCAATTTTATGTCCATACTGATTGCAGGTGTAACAGTATTTTGAGAAACTTCCTTTGGATGATATATTGTTGGATCTTGATCTTCATTCTCTTACGTGATGTCCAAATTTATTGCAACTGTAACAATTTCCATTAAAGGTATACTGCTTGGAATATTGATTGATCTGCTTCTACAGATATTTTATGTGTGACCAAGCTTTCCATAATTGTAACAAGTAGGATTTATTTTTTTCTTTCCTTGTGTTTCGATAGGCTCCTTTGGCTTTTTTGATTGATTTTTCACTACTTCTTTTGATGATTCACCAATTTCAAATTTCCTATTACCGATATATCCTAGACTGGTTGTGTTTCCATATCTTTTTTTATTTTTCCATTGTTCATCAATTCTTTGCATTCTTTGATCAAAATTAGTTAATTTGTCATTAACTTCTTTTTCAACTTTCAAATTGATCTTCAAGTTTTCAAGTTCTTTTCTCAGATTTTTGTTCTCAGCAAGTAATTGTTTATTTTCTTCATTTGTGTCATTCAGTTGTTCACCCAATGTATTATTTTCATTTTGTAGTCTCTCAATGATGTCATCTTTGATCATTCTTTCTAGATTTCTCTTATTGGCTTCAAGGCTCACCTTAGATTCCTCCACAGTCTTCAATTTTTCAAGTATTTTAGTCATTCTTATTGCTTGAATTTTAAGTTATTTTGTGCTTCATTTAGGTTCTCTTCCATATATGTGTTCTTTTCCAATAGATCAGCAACTGTTGCATCAAATTCTTTAGATTTCGTACTCTTTTCCGATAGTTCTTCAAGGTTTTCTAGACTTATTTGTAGGCGTTCTATGAGTTCTTTTCTTTTTTCAAATGATGCTCTTAATTTCTTCTTTAAATTTTGATTTTTTGCAAGTCCTTCCTCTAGGGATTCTTCCAATTGTCTTTCTTTCTTATACCTTTCCATATTCCTAGATCTACTCTTAAGTTGTTAAACTTTCATCTTAGACAACTAAGCACTAATATTAGTTGTTGATTGGAAAGGTTAGGTACTAAGAGGGGGGGTGAATCAGTACTAACAAATATGTATCAATTCAAACTTTTAATCTTTAAGTATATCATTTCATTCCCTATTTACTGATAGTATTTTTGTATTATTGATATGATTTAATTGAAATAACAGAAAATAAATAACAATAACTCATCAAATGATTCACACGCCCATAACAAAAATATTTTTGGTGTTGAAGAAACCATTGGTTAGAGGGAAAAAAATGTGGTGGGGATGATACCCACAACTCTTCATTGCAGCTAAAAAGAGTTTTCCGGTTAAAGCTATAAAGTGTCACTTTTTGAGTGACTCACCTAGTAAGGATTGACTGATACATGATTAAGTATACCTACAGTGTTGTTAAGAATACTCTTCCAAGAGATTTTATCCTTCCAATGTTGCATTCACCATGTTAAAGTATGAGTTCCTAAAATATAACTTCTAAGTCTAGTTAAAGACTGCCTAGTTAAGGGATTTCACAATCTTGTCGATAAACTGTTAGGAATAAATTCAACAGAAATTGACCTTTTTGTACTTTCCTCAAAAGCTTGTCAAATCCCTTATGTTCACTCTCTTTTTCTTTCAACTCTTTTTCACCTTTGTTGCTTTCTTTTTCATGTATATCATTTTCTGCTATGTCTCCTTTCTCTTGATCCTTTGAATCTTTATATGTTTATTTCCATTGAAATGCATAATCATGACCTTAGATCTTAGGGTTCCTTCATCTTCATCTTCTCCATAAAACATTTTTCTCTTTTCCTCTATCGTCTGTTAGCTATTTTTCTTGCACGGGTAAATAACTAGACCATAACCTGATCTCTCCCTTTGATGCTCTTTTCATGGCAAGAGAAATGCTAATTGACAAGGATGGAATCCTTCTTCACTTCAGGCTCCACAGACCCAGGTGGGTGTACCTTACTTCTCTACTTATGCAAACTGATATGAACTAATACAAACACCTAATAAGCAGATTCACTAATGGATTAAATAGAATAAATATGTCCTGCAACAGGATTCATAACTGAGATGAATCTATGTTATGGGAAGCCTACCCACATGCTCAATCTATCTTTCAAACTCATCAACAGAAAAGGCAAGTTGATTTAAAAGATTAGATTACAAGCTTAGTCCAACCAGTGCCTAATCCTGGGCATGGAGTCAGAAAATGCACATCAACAGGAAACTTCAAATCTTATACAACTGAAATTCAAACAATGTACCTTGCACACCATTCCTTCTTTCCCCTATTTGGCCATCAAATCCTCATGAAACATCAGATTATCAACAACAATCTTCAAGATATTACACTTTCCTTGAAAGAAACTTGAGAATCATTACACCATTTACCTTGTAAACAGGTATACAGAGATGCCTTACAAATCGATATAGAACAATTTGATATAACACAAAGAGACATCAGACAAATATGGGAAAGGATTTTCCCTATACTTCATTAAATCATCTTGTATCTATACATTCAATCATAGAAAAATCAGAATCAGAACTCTGACATGAAACCTACAACTTGCATTAATGGAACTCAAACACTTGCAGAGCTCCACTCATGCAAAAAGATTGGAACCCTTTACAAAGAATTCAAATCAGAATAAGGAGAGGAGAAAACTCAAAATTCATCCACAAACTGACACTTTTTATCCTCTAAGCCTCTTGCTAATGAATCATTGCTCAAAACTAAAAATCTGATCTGCATCATTCCCTCCTGAAAGCACCTGTCCTCTGCTCAAACAAACTATGAATCACCGGATTGAACAAAATAGATATTTTCAAAATATCTTCCTACCCCCCCTAATTCATTCAACTATAGATAACTCAAAACCAACATGACCTGCATCAAATCTAACCTGAGAAATGGATTCCTTGTTCTCTCACCTTTCTGGTAGTATATAACACTTGCTATCTGACACATGGCAGGCTCAGATTGGCCGGCCTACCACCTCACCACTACCACCTCATCTAGTGACTAGGTGACCATGAAGCTATTCTCACATTCGCTAGATGTTTTATACTGACCGCCAACTATTTGGTGAATGGCCAACTATGCGTTCGCTGAATCTCCAAGTTATTCATGCTAACCGCTAGAAATTCAGAGAATTGGCGAACCAGGTTAACTAACAGCTAGTCGCTGAATCGCGGGCATCTGATGCTAATTGCTCGATCTTCTAGCGAATTCATGAACTCGTGACATGTGTCATCAGCATCCAGTCAGCACCTAATTCTCCCGCATTGCTGACCTGGGTGCCACCTCACTGGCCAGCTGCCACGTGTTAGCCTGGTGCATGATCGCATGGGCTAGAAATGGCCCATGCAATCATGTGACCACCCTTAGATTACCACACACTACATTTCCTCTAGTCAAAGGGCCCAACAAGAGCCTCCTTGCCACCTCATCGGGCTGCCACATGTCAGCCTGGTGCATGATCGCATGAGCCAGAAATGGCCCATGCGATCATGTGACCACCCTTAGATTACCGCACACTACATTTCCTCCAGTCAAAGGGCCCACCGAGAGCCTCCTCACCACCTCATCAGGCTACCACATGTCAGCCTGTCGCATGTTCACAAGGGCTAAAGTTGGCCCTTGCGATCATGCGACCTCTTGACACATGTCCATCCGATCACCGCACTCCGTCTGCAAAATTTCTTTCCTGGGCCCACCCTTGAGCTTAATTTGATAGTAATTTCCTTGAGCATGTAGATTTCCCTTTTTCTCAGCATGATGCTAATTTTTCCTTGTTTCAATCTAATGATGTTTTGTGTGAACATGAAAAACATGGATATAATGCAGACGTTAGTTCCTGCAGTAGTTACTTTACACAAGGTAATGTGAGACAAATGAATTCAGTCCCGGCTTCAGAAGGAGAAGAGATGTGCAGCATCAGTAGTGAGAATGAGGAAGTGAAATGTGATGTTCAGTGCTAGATAAGTAGTGAGTAGATTTCAAGTCTTTTGGATGTTGAATTTCAGAGCCATGGTACTAAGTTTGTTTCCAAATTTCCATGCCCATTTAACATAAGTTTTGATGAAAGTAATTCAGATGATGGCATGATGGATGAAACAAATTTTGATGTCTTTTCTCCCATTGTAAATTAGCAAGACTCAAGTGCATTTCATTATGATGAATTTGATAATGTTATATTTGATGAGTATGATGATGAGTGTACTAGTGCATGTGTAGACTATGATTTTGAACCTGTTACCTGTCTTGAAAGGCTGAAACATTCAAACATTAGACTAATCTAACATATTCATGAACTAAAAAAATAGCATAAGACATGAAAACAAAACCAAAGCCACCTCAAGATTGTTGCTAAAAAAACAAGTGCTATAGAGCAAATGTTTGATTCGCTTCAATTAGAGGGATGTGGGTGTGCTCTCTAAGCACTTGGAGCATATTCTAATGCATACTAAGATTGATTTTAGACCAAATATAGGTGTGATATGATGCTATATGCTATGCAAAACAATAAAAGAAACTATGTTAATCCATTATTGCTAAGCTATGATGTTCTTTAAGAAAGCTTGAAGATGATAAAAAGAAACTAACAATTAGTATTGCTTATGCTAAGTCTAGAGCTAAATGGACATGATAACAATGCATAAAATGAAAGGTGAATGGATATTTTGCTCTTGGAAATGAGGACTATTTATAGACTTTTGGGAGGATGAATGAGTGGCTAGGATCAAAATCCTTAAGAGAGGCCAAGATTCATTCAAAGGGGAGCACATGGATTGTGCTAGTTCAAGGCCACCTCCTTGTGACAAGTGTCACAAGGGCATTGGGTTGAAAGATGGGAGGAATGTGCACAATTTGGGAAATGTGCCTAAGGTCAAAGGGTGTAAGAAAGGGGTGAGGGGCTTCTTAAATGCATCATAAATGCATGTAAGAGGGATAAGGAGGCTTTAAATGCACTTAATGCATGTAAGAGAAGCCTCTAGAAGTTTGTTGACTTTGGGTCAAGCTTAGGAGTTGGCTAACCTTGTTTAGGGAATGTGACAAGGTTAGGGGGAGGATTAGGATTAGGATTAGGGGATTTTAGGATTAGGATGGGTGAAGAGGTTGGGTTGAGAAGTTTCTAGAAGAGTCTAGAGTTTTCTTAGGTTTTATGGAATAAAAGTTTATTCATTCCAAAAGCTTAAGTTTGAGAAAATTTATTGAAATATTTTCAATAAATATGAAAATTAAATATTTAATCTTAATTAAATATTTTGAGTTGAGATTAGGGTTAGAAAAGGTGGGATTAGCCTTTTAATCGAAATTAAGAAGGGATTAGAAGATTTTGGAAGAGGTTAGTGGTCTTAAGAAAATTGGCCAAGTTTTGGTCAAAAAATAAATTAATTATTTTTTTGGGGGATTTTTGGTCAATTTATTAATTAAAATAATTAATAAATAGGGGATTAATGTTTAAATAAGATTTAAACATTTTTGGGAGGGATTTCTTAATTAAATATTTTTAATTAAGAAAAAGGGATTTAATGACATAAAAATAAATTAATTAATTAAATAATTAATTAATTAATAAATGATGATGTCATCAGAGATTTTTCAGAAAATAAAAATACTTTATTTTCTAAAGGATTTTTAGGTGTCTACATTTTGCCCCTCTTTGATGCGATGTCGCAAGTGGCATGGCGTCAAAGACAAGAAAATAAGATGTCCAAGGCTAGAATTTAGAGGAATAAGGGATTGTGCCCCCTTGAGAAAATAACGCAAGGAGCAAACATTGTGAAATTTTCTCGAAAGGAAACAGAGAAGGAAGGACCTAGGAAGAAGGGGAGATAAATAACCAAGCTTCCAAGAGCAAAGATGAGTGAATGCAAGATGAGATGGAATGCAAAATGCAGGATGCAGCTACATGAGGATGCAAGATTAATCTATATGATGCAGGATGCAGGGGAGATGGGGAAGCTCCAAGTGCAAATGTGGAGAGCACAACCTAGTTTAATATAGCAATGCTAGAGACCTGCCAAGGATACTGGGATCACGAGGCCTTGTCACCAGTGTTGCATAGGACTGACGTGAAAAAGACACGCAGGGTTGCCCCAGCATCGCACATGAAACCCGAAGGAGGCATGGTGGAAATGATGCTGAAGAAACCACAAACACACGACTGACTCACAGGCAGAAGCAAAAGATCAAAAGACCTTGCCCCAGATTATCCTCATTCGCAGCACACCATGATATAAAGGATCGTGGTGACGTTGAGTAGAGAACAATGAGAGGCTGTAAAAGATTAACAAGACCCAAAGGACAAAATCCAAGGTCAAAATGAAAACTCCAAAAAGACATCCTTTGCCAAGGAGAGAGATTTGATATGATTGATGGTGGGAAGATTGGTCGGACAGGAGGAGATATATCCTCAAGGACCAGGATGGAAGATTAGGTCAGACAGGAGGAACGATATATCCTCAAGGACCCATGGGTTGGTGAGAGAATAAGTGTAGTTGTTCGCTGGCAAAAGCTGAAGTTCAAGGAATAATCAGGATGAGAAAGGATAAGTCGACAATTGATGTTGCTGAAGCACAAGGCCCGAGTGGGACTAAAAGTTTTCTGAGGCTGGGGATGGGACAAGATATTTGATCAAATGCTGCTGCAGGACGGACAAAGGTTATGTACAACAAGGAGGAACGATATGCACAAGGGATATGTACAGAAGCTCAGGATTGGGGATAGGAAGATCACACTCGGCGGGACTCTCACTAGGACGGAGACAAGAAGGATAAATACAGGGAGGAAAGCGCTATACAGGAAAGGGAAAGGGATATGGTACAAGATATGGTACAAAGCTTTGGAATAGGATATGGATTGCAGATGGGTTGGAGGAAGATGGAAGCCGAATGCTTGGAGGATAGGGGAGATGGAACTGCTGGGAGATCTGTTATGGATGGAGGAAGAGGACGGTAGCTGAAAGGACAACTGAATAGATAAATAGCCTAGTTTACTATGTTGGCGCCTGTTTACCAGGTTTTCACCAACATACTTGTCCAAGGCGCTTGAATTGCCAAGTTTTCACCGTTTGGACGATCATTTTCTCTTTCTCTTTTCTTTTTTGCTTTTTTTGCTTTTTTGAATGTTTTTGGATTTTCTGATATATGCAGGATCAGGTTCAGGCATAGAACCTCTTCAGATGGATGATGTTGATAGGATCATTCAAGGGCTCACCTTCTGGTGTTGATAGCTGATAGGCTCCCGAGCCGAAGGATGCGGTGACAACATAGGGGCCCAACCAAGTAGGCTCAAACTTGCCTTTCTTTTCTCTATTTGCTAGGACCTTCTGATTTTCTTTAAGGACCATGTCACCGACCTGGAATTGTCTAGGATGGACCTTTTTGTTATAACTCCTTTTGAGTCGATTTTGGTATGCCACCAGGTGATCATATGCTTGCTGTCTCTTTTCATCTAAAAGGTCTAGCTGTGTGAGACGGGCTACACGATAATCTTCATCAGTGGTGTAGTTCTTCATGGAGACTCGCAATGAGGGGAGCTCAACCTCGATCGGTAGAACAGCTTCAGCACCATACACAAGGGAGTATGGGGTGGTGCCTGTGGGAGTGTGATAAGAAGTGCGGTAGGCCCAAAGGGCGGGATTGATTTGGAGGTGCCAGTCACGACCAGAATCATTGACAACCTTCTTGAGGATTTTCAAGATAGTTTTGTTAGTTGCCTCAGCTTGGCCATTTCCTTGAGGGAAATATGGACTGGAGAAACGGTGATGGATGTGGAGTCTGGCACATAGATCATCCACATGCTGGTTTTCAAAAGGTGTGCCATGGTCTGTGAAGATGGTAGATGGTATGCCGAAGCGACAAATGATATGATAGAGGATGAACTTGGATATTTGGATGCCAGTAGTAAGGGTGAGTGGAATCGCTTCAACCCATTTGGTAAAGTACTATGTGGCTGTTATGATATACTTGTGTCCATCCGAAGAGAGGGGGGTGATCAAGCCAACGAGGTCGAGGCCCCAACATGAAAAAGGCCATGGTGGTGCAATAGGCTGCAGATCTTGTGCTGGTGCATGTATCAAATTGGCATGCTGTTGACATGGGAGACATTTCTTGACAAAATCACATGCATCATGTTCCATTGTTGGCCAATAATATCCAACTCTAAGCAGCTACTTTGCTAGAACCATGCCACTCGTGTGGGCACCGCAAATTCCAGCGTGAACTTCTTGTAAGGCCAGGACGGCCTCGTTTGAATCTAAACATCTAGATAGGACATTGTGATACCCACGACGATATAGGGTGTTGGCTACAAGAGTGTAGCGGGAAGCTCTGCGAATAAGGTTTTGGCGTTGGTTATTGGTGAGATGGGGAGATATGATACCATTTTTTAGATATGCATGGATGTCATGGTACCATGGGGATTGGGGACCAACCAAGACACATACCATTTCTGCATCAGCGTTCTCATAAGCTGGCGTATGTAGCTACTCGACTAGGAATTCATATTGTGATGCGTCGCGTGGGATTTCTAACAAGGATCCAATGGTTGCCATTGCGTCCGCTGCTTTGTTCTGAAGTCTTGGGATCTGTGTGAACTGTAGATGTAGGAAATGCTCTTGCAGTTTGTCCACCAGCTCTTTGTAAGGTAGCAACTTGTCATCCTTTGTTTGATATTCATCTAGGACTTGTTTGATAATCAGCTGTGAATCTCCAAATACATGTAATTCTATGATATTCCACTGAATGGCTGTTCTGAGACCTAAGATGAGTGCCTCATATTCTGCAATGTTGTTGGTACATGGGAATCCCAATTTGAATGATTTTGGGATGTAGTCACCTTGAGGTGTGACGAATAGGATTCCTGCCCCTGATCCATGTGATGTGTAGGAGCCATCAAAGTATAGTTTCCACATGGGCTGCTCTTCAATCATGCATAAGTGTTCATCAGGGAATTCCATGATTAGTGGATAGGCATCCACCAGTGGTGCTTCTGCTAGTTGATCGGCAATGACTTGCCCTTTGATTGCTTTGCGATCAATATACTGGATGTCAAACTCACTGAGTATCATGACCCATTTTGCCATACAGCCTGTGAGAGTTGTCTTTGATAGTAGATATTTGAGGGAGTCCACCTTTGAAATGAGCTTGATTGTGTGACTGAGCATGTAATGTCTAAGCTTTTGAGTGGTAAAGACCACTGCAAAGCATGCTTTTTCCATAGGTGAATAATTAAGCTCATATCCGACAAGAGTGCGACTGATGTAATAGATGGCTCTCTCCTTGTTGTCATCATCATGCTGAGCTAAGAGTGCCCCCAGTGCTGTAGTGGTTGCCGAGATGTAGAGTATGAGAGGGCGTCCTGGAATTGGTGGTACTAGGATTGGAGAATTGGCAAGATACTCCTTGATCTTATCAAAGCTTCTGTGACATATGGGATCCCATTTGAAGCTTGTGTCTTTGCATAGGAGATGCGTAAAAGGTTGGCACTTGTCTGCTAACTGAGAAATGAACCGACGCACTGATTGAAGCTTTCCTTGTAGGCTTCTGAGCTGTTTGAGTGTTCTTGGTGGAGGCATCTCTGTTATTGCTTTGACCTTCTTGGGGTCTATCTCTATGCCTCGTCGCGATACTATGAAACCTAGGAGCTTTCCAGATGTAACACCAAAGACACATTTCTTTGGATTAAGCTTTAAGCCATAATGATTCAGACGATCAAACACACGCTCTAAGATGTTGAGGTGTTCATCCCTTGTTTTGGATTTTGCAAGGATATCATCCACATAGTCTTCAAGGATCTTGTGGATCATGTCATGGAAGATCGCTGTCATTGCTCGCTGATATGTTGCTCCTGCATTCTTTAGCCCAAAGGGCATCATATTGTAGCAGAAGGTACCCCATGGGGTTGTGAATGCTGTTTTATGTTGATTTGCTTCTGCTATATGAATCTGGTTGTAACCGGAAAATCCATCCATGAGTGATAGCATTTCGTGACCCGCTGTGAGGTCTACAAGCATGTCTATGTTTGGCAATGGGAAATCATCCTTAGGGCATGCCTTGTTCAAGTCCCTGAAATCAGTACAGATTCTGATGTCGCTAGAAGGCTTTGTGACTGGCACCATGTTAGAGATCCATTCTGAGTAGTCAATTGCTCTGATGATTTTTGCTTGAAGGAGCTTCTCAAGCTCTGCTTTAACTAGTAATGCTACCTTTGGATGCATTTTCCTTAGCTTCTGCTTCACTGGCTTAACGTTTGGATCTACTGATAGATGATGAACAACAAGGTTTGGATCAAGCCCAGGCATGTGGGCGTATGACCATGCAAAGTTGATAACTGATTCCTTGAGCAAGGTGCTGAGAGCCATTTCTTCTCCTTCTGTTAGGTTGACTGCAATGTAGGTGATCCTTGGACATTCTTCTGTTCCCAAGTTGATTGGCTTGGTCTCTTCTATGATGATTGGAGATTGCTCTGGTCTATAATCTTGGATAGGGGGAAGAGGCAAGGCTTCATCTTCTAGCGCTTGAATTGCCAAGTTTTCACTAGAAGATACGCCCTTTATTTTTACTGTTTTGGAGTCAGAATGTGCCCCAGAAGGGTTTTCACATAAAGAATCATGATGTTCTTTTGCTTTATCATTTTTGCGACTAAAGCTTGCCTCTTCCCCAAAATATCCTTCTGGGTGAAGCTGATAGACAGAGGTTGATGTTGGATCTTGATTGCTTGCTGGACCTGATGCCCCCATGAATTCTAGGAGTGCTTGTGCGCTTTGGAACTCATCGATGTGTGCAATGCTTGGTTGGTCCCAATCTATGAGGTCGGGGTTTGTGAGGGGAAGATCTATGAGGTTAATGGAGAGTTGTTGGAGAACAGAAGTCCCCAGGAGGGTGTCGTCGGCAAAGATATCGTCATAGGATTGGATGTCTTTCTCTTCGGGGATGTCTTCAATTTCCACAAGGTCATCCTGGCTATTCGAAAAGTTCACGTTGGTCATGTTAGTGCCCTCAGTTGTGGTATTGGGCTCTTGTTCAAGTAGGTGAGAGGTATTAAAGCCAAGTCCTTGCTGTTCTAGATTCTGGGATGGTGTGATAGGAAATAAGTTTCCATCCTCTTGTGGTCCTAGACCACCACCTTGATAGTTATAGTGTTCTGTGACATTTTTGTAGGGGATTGGATATTTCTCTTTGAAGTACTCAAGAAGTTGTGTGTCACGTGATGGGGGATCTTTGTATAACCATTTGTTAATATCTGGATCCATTTCTTTGCTGTTGATGGTACCATGAGACTCAAAAGTCATGTTTCCGATTTGCTTGAGCTTATAATGTTCTTCAACAGGCTTGTTTTGACAACTTGGGCGCCCTTGAGTATGTGGATCACGTGGAAGAGCTCCTACAGCAAATGCATCACTGAGGCTGTATTCGCCACAACCCTGGTTGTTGATCTTGATGGATGATAAGGTGGAAGAGAGGATGGTCTCTGGATCGCGATGGGATCGGGATGAACTAGCAATAGAAGTACCAATATCGGTTCCAGGACAATGAGTAGAATGAGGGAAAGATGTTTCCATCGCAAGGCAGTATGCGAAGGGGTTAGGGTCAGCGTGGATGGTAACCTCAGTGCCTTGATGTGGAAACTTGATGCACTGATGGTAAGTAGATGGTACGGCCTTAATGGAATGGATCCATGGACGACCGAGGAGGATATTGAACGGTAGGTCAAGATCAACAACGTGGCAGAGAGTATCTTGCATTGTTGGGCCTAGCTGGATAGGCAAAGTTATAGTACCTTCAGAGGTACGCTCCAAGTTATCATATGCTTTGATAGTGATTTGCTCATGTTGTATGTTGGCCTCCGTGAACCGGATCTTCTTGATAAATTTTAATGTGCACAAGTTGAGGGCTGAGCCATTATCCACCAGAACTCGTTTGATGGTGAAATCTCTGACCATGACGGCAATGCGGAGAGGAAGAATATGGTCAGGAGCGACATCTGGTATATCAGATTCTTTGAAGGATAAGGCACATGCTACTGATAGGTGTCCCACAAGAGTTTCAAACTGAGTTGTGTTAATATTCGTGGGGACATGGCCTTCTTTTAGAGCTTTGTCTAGGATCTCCTGATGGATGGGTGATGTGCGGAGCAAATCCAAGATAGATATTTGGGCTGGCATGTTCCCAAGATGCTCTATGATATTGTATTGTGCACTTGGTGCATTATGCTGTGTTGCGCGTGCATTTGATGCTAACCTAGTGTTAGACTGTGCTGTGGATGCAGTAGATGTTGGCCTTGGAGGAGCAGCTGACCTTGGAGGAGCACCGGCAACAGTTATCCTACCACTGCGGGTAGTTGCAGCACATTGTCGATCCGGCCCTTTGACGTGGATGGTATTGATGGTGGGCTCATCTTGGATGGGCTCAACTTGAGTTATGCATCCGACATACTTGTCATAGTTGATGTAGGCCGCTGTGTGATCTTCTTGCTTGCCTTTGCCACGATTTTGGGGCTGATTGGCGTTGGCTTGATTCTTCCCGGTATCGTGTTGAGGGAACACATTTTGATATATTTGCAAACCGGCATTGGGTGAAGCTTGAGTTGGTGCATCGACCTGGATTTCCTTGCGATCGATGAGATCCTGGATGTAGTGCTTAAGCCGCATGCACTTCAATGTTGTGTGCCCCTTCACACGATGGTAATCACAGTATTCATGTTCTTTATACCAATCAGACTTTGGTGCGTTGTCATCCTTCTGTGGGATGGGCGGATATGTGATCATATTTGCCTTGGCTAGCCGATAAAAGATCTGATCCAGAGGCTCACCCAAAGGTGTGAAAGTCCTCTTTGGATTGTTCTGATTGTTGGGTTTGTTCTGCCTTGGGGCAACGTTAACTGCGTTAACAGGATTGCCCTGACGTGCTGGCTGTTGCTGTTGGTATTGCTGCTGATACTGTTGCACGGGTGGTTGATGAGCTTGAGGAGGCTGCTGATAAATAGGTGCTTGATATGCGGGAGCTGGGGGTTGCTGATAGATGGGCGCTTGTGGCGGTTGGTATGTTTGAGCTGGTGTAGGACTAGCCACAACGAATTGTACATTTTTAGTGTCAGTGGCTCCATCTGTAACAACATTCTTGTTACGATTCCAGTAACGGGATTTATCATTGTTGGGTTTGTTCTTGGAATCATCCTTGAAGTGACGAATAGTGCCTTCGTCTAGGAGAGCTTTCTCGATGCCTATGCCTTTGCTCTTAATGTCTTGATATGTCTGGAGACAGTTTATTCGTATGTGATGGGATAGCTTTGGATGCAGGTTATCAATGAAGATCTTTGTTAGATGCTTCTCTGGCGGCTGATATGATAACCTAGTTGTAAGATTCTGCCATCTTTGCAAGTATTCTGCAAGGCTTTCTCCGTCTTTCTGCTTTGAGTTGCATAGGTCTAGCAAGGACAACTCATTCTCCACATTATGGGCATAGTGTGTGATGAACTTCTTAGAGAGTTCAGCAAAGGTTTTTATTGTCCCATGTGGTATTTTGTAAAACCACTCAACAGCAGTTCCTCCCAAGCTTTTGGGAAACAGGCGCAGGAGATAGTTATCACTGTAAGCTACTTCTTGGCACGCCATGTAGAACTCTTTGATATGGTTTACTGGATCTCCTTTCCCCCGATACTTGTCGAACTTGGGCATCTCAAAATGCTTGGGGAAAGGGATAGTTGCTATGGACCGATCGAAGGGATATGAGCACACCTCTTCGAACTTGTATGTTTTATTCTCTGTTCCACTTTGTAGCTCTTTTAGAGCATTTTTCATTGCTTCCCACTCAGCATTGAGTGGCGAGGGAACTGGAACTTCTGCTTGCGATGGAAGCTGTGGAACTAGATATGGCGTTTGCTGTGGATAAATGGGTTGGAACTGATTCTGGGGCAATGGTTGCTGGGGATATTGCTGGTGTGGCATAGGGGGATATTGTGGTAAATGATATGGAACCGCTTGATGTTGTTGGGCTACTTGTTGTTGTTGAACTGGCAGTTGTTGTGGGACTACTTGCTGATATTGGACATTTGGAACTTCCTGTTGTAACTGATGGGTGGGAACTTGTTGTTGCTGGGGGATGATAGGGATTTGTTGCTGAGGTTGATAGCAAGAGACTTGCTGTTGTTGAGGAATGATGGGTGTTTGCTGAAAGGGGACATGTGGTTGCTGTGGGGGAGGCTGTTGGAACGATGCTGCTTGCGAGTATGATGGTGGTAGTTGCTGAGGTTGACTTTGGGTTTGGCTGATATAAGCTGGGTGCATGCCTGCGTTACTTAGAGGTGGAACAGATGTGGGGAAGCTAGAAGCAAAGGGTGATGGGGTAAGATAGCTGGGGAAAGTTGGCTGTTGAGGTGGTGGAACTTGCTAGAAGGTATTTGGGATTTGGGATGAATAGCTTGAAGCCGGCGGTGCTTGGGGTAGTTGCTGCTGTGTTGCTTGGGTGAAGGCGTTTTGTTGACTTGCAACCATAGATGTAGGGGATTGAGATGGGATCCCCCATGCCTTCATTTCTTCTTGCGTAAGGCCCCATTGAGAGCTTGTGTTAGGGTGCACTGCAGTGGATGATGGAATGGTAGGAGCAACAGGAGCTTGGGACATGAATGATGGTTGAGAGAGAGGAGCTTGTTGAGGTTGTGGTTGAGCGGATGCTTGTGAGGAGGAAAATGAAGGAAACACCCAAGAGAAAGATGAGGTTGGAATGGGGAGCGATTGCGCTAACCCCAAAGAAGAAGGTACGGGTGCTTGGGGGGTGAAGGGTGACGGTGCTCCTTTGATGGTGAAAGGCATTGCTTGACTTGTGAATGGTGGTGGTGTAAAAGCTTGTGTGAGAGGTGGAAGCTGACTTTGGGTTTGGATTTGGGCTTGGGCAGCCATAGCAGATGATGAAGCAAAAGGGGTATGAGATGGAGCGGATGGTGCTGCAGCTTGTGTTGCGGGACTGGCGAGGCTTCCTTGCAAGAAAAGGGGAGTGGTGGAAAGCTCTTGGGGTGTTTGCATGATAGGATCGGGAAATGATTGGACAAACGGAGAATACGCTTGTGCTGGAACTTGGATAGTTTTGATGGGGATGCGTGGATAGAGAGATGGTAGGATGGAGGTATTTTCTGGCAGGTAGTGAACAAACGTGCTCTGCTGATGTTGCGGTATAAGGGCATTGGTCGCTGGTGGGCTATCTGGAGGATTTGCGAATGCTTGGATTGCCAACGGGGATGAAGGGATGTTTGGATCTTCACATGGGTTACTGGCTTGGATCTGGGGATTGTAGGTCATCATGGCGTTGGTGAAAAGGTTGGGATCGGATGAGGTTGTTGGTGGATAAGGATTCATGCTTCTTCTTTTCCGAGATCTGGTCTCAACAGGCATGGAGATGCAAGTGCTAAATGGATGCAAGATGTTTGGCTAAAAGATGTTGATGGATGCAAAGTTGATGAACTTCTAAAGATGATGACTTTCTAGGATGCAATGCAAGGATGGATCAAGATGGCGATGATGGAAGCTGGATGGAACTGATATGGATCAAGATGGTGGAGGAAAGATAGGTTGCTGGTGGAAAGCTGGTGAAAGATTACTGAGTGGTCAACAAATGAGCTGCTATTTTTCCCAAATGGAGGATCAAAGATATGATGGGGTCAACCTAAGATAGACTGATGATCTTCGGTCAACAAGTTTCTTATCAATGCACTCCAATCTCTTGCTCGAGATGATGGCTATGCAAGGACAAGGTTTGATTTCTTTATGACAACACGTTGTGCCAAAAAAGAGGATGATGGTCTCTGATCTTGGATATGGGATAGGAACAACTCAAAAAGGTAGAACACTAAGTGTTGGTGGATCTCTGGATTTGGAACAAAGGATGATGGATCTGCTGGAAAGATATGGAAAGCTGATGGGTGGATGCTGGTGGAAAAGGTATTGAAGGGTGAAGGGACAATGCTCTTGAAGGATGATGCAAGTGCAAATGACAAGGACTGATTTTAGAATGCTGGTAGGAAGATGAATGCAACTTTTATGATGTTCTTGAGATGCAACTAGAGTTTTGATGCTGATGCAAAGGGTGAAACTAGGATGAAACTAAGATGCAAGGTTGTTTGAGACAAGATTTCAAGATCTGAAGATGGAAAAAGACATGAACAAGGAATTGGCTAATCTTCTGGCTCAAGGTTGACAAAGTGATGGTTAACTCGGAAACGGAAGGCGAACTGTTTGATGCGAGCGTTATGGGCAATGTTCTCAAATCTGGCTTGGGACTTCTCCTCTGCTTGGGTTGCTTGGATAGTGGATTGATAGGTCTTGAGTTTCTTCTTGGTAACTTTTCGCTCTTGATAGGCTTGGGATTTGGGCAACTTCGCTTTAGGATGTTTGCTCTTGCTGGGCATCACTTTGGAAAAGAGGCTTCTGATTTTGAGGCAAAGGTTTCCAATGGCAAAAGTTAAAGTCAAAGCAATCTCCACAAGGGACAAAGCAACCCTGCGGGATACAAACAAAGACAACTGACTCTGACAAAGCTTTGAAAGTGTATGTTTCAACAAGTGTTTTCACGGAGTCTTTGACTATCAAGCACTTCAAACAGATCTACCTAAGGAAGGTGAGTATCAAAATCGCTTGCCCACAGCTTGGTATCCCCCAGAAGGGAATACAAATGGTGAGTAATCTTGAGGCGACCCGGTAAACCCCTTGGAATCGGTCCTTGCACAAGGATTTTGATACTTTCGGATGTAGATAGGGTAGCCTCTATTTTATCAGGTTTTTAATAGTTCCGTGGAGTCTCCATACCCGGTTTTGCTGATCATTCGTGACTCACCTAAGAGCCTTGCCAATAATGCTGGGGGAGAGGAATGTTTACCATCCCCAGTCACGTGTTTGGCACGAACGCCCGGCGATTAGGAGATGTAAGTGATTATTTTGTTCTTCACTTGTTTGTATACCGGTCGGAGGGGCTACCGGTTTGAGGTCATTCTCCAAAGAGGAAGCGCTTCTCCCTGGACAGGCCTCGCTAAAAGTAGAAGAAGTGGACTTGTTCGAGTCCAAGTGTTCTACGTTGCTTAAGTTTAACAGGATTTTGCAAAAAGTAAAACTCCTAAATGCACATCAAGCAGTTGTTCATTTTTCCAAATTTGATTAAGTGTGTTTGAACCTTTGAAATTGAAGACACAAGTGTTTAAGATTTTGACTTTTTCTTTCTCCAAAAAGTAAATCGAGCGTTTGCAAGTTTTTTGACTTGGGCATTCAAGATTGAGTGTGCGTGTTGATTAAGAACTTTTTAAAAAGCTTTGTTTTGATCTTTAAGGCATTCAAGATTGTGTTTTCTTTTCAAATGGAAAGTGATGCTTTAATGGAACTCAAACACTTGCAGAGCTCCACTCATGCAAAAAGATTGGAACCCTTTACAAAGAATTCAAATCAGAATAAGGAGAGGAGAAAACTCAAAATTCATCCACAAACTGACACTTTTTATCCTCTAAGCCTCTTGCTAATGAATCATTGCTCAAAACTAAAAATCTGATCTGCATCATTCCCTCCTGAAAGCACCTGTCCTCTGCTCAAACAAACTATGAATCACCGGATTGAACAAAATAGATATTTTCAAAATATCTTCCTACCCCCCCTAATTCATTCAACTATAGATAACTCAAAACCAACATGACCTGCATCAAATCTAACCTGAGAAATGGATTCCTTGTTCTCTCACCTTTCTGGTAGTATATAACACTTGCTATCTGACACATGGCAGGCTCAGATTGGCCGGCCTACCACCTCACCACTACCACCTCATCTAGTGACTAGGTGACCATGAAGCTATTCTCACATTCGCTAGATGTTTTATACTGACCGCCAACTATTTGGTGAATGGCCAACTATGCGTTCGCTGAATCTCCAAGTTATTCATGCTAACCGCTAGAAATTCAGAGAATTGGCGAACCAGGTTAACTAACAGCTAGTCGCTGAATCGCGGGCATCTGATGCTAATTGCTCGATCTTCTAGCGAATTCATGAACTCGTGACATGTGTCATCAGCATCCAGTCAGCACCTAATTCTCCCGCATTGCTGACCTGGGTGCCACCTCACTGGCCAGCTGCCACGTGTTAGCCTGGTGCATGATCGCATGGGCTAGAAATGGCCCATGCAATCATGTGACCACCCTTAGATTACCACACACTACATTTCCTCTAGTCAAAGGGCCCAACAAGAGCCTCCTTGCCACCTCATCGGGCTGCCACATGTCAGCCTGGTGCATGATCGCATGAGCCAGAAATGGCCCATGCGATCATGTGACCACCCTTAGATTACCGCACACTACATTTCCTCCAGTCAAAGGGCCCACCGAGAGCCTCCTCACCACCTCATCAGGCTACCACATGTCAGCCTGTCGCATGTTCACAAGGGCTAAAGTTGGCCCTTGCGATCATGCGACCTCTTGACACATGTCCATCCGATCACCGCACTCCGTCTGCAAAATTTCTTTCCTGGGCCCACCCTTGAGCTTAATTTGATAGTAATTTCCTTGAGCATGTAGATTTCCCTTTTTCTCAGCATGATGCTAATTTTTCCTTGTTTCAATCTAATGATGTTTTGTGTGAACATGAAAAACATGGATATAATGCAGACGTTAGTTCCTGCAGTAGTTACTTTACACAAGGTAATGTGAGACAAATGAATTCAGTCCCGGCTTCAGAAGGAGAAGAGATGTGCAGCATCAGTAGTGAGAATGAGGAAGTGAAATGTGATGTTCAGTGCTAGATAAGTAGTGAGTAGATTTCAAGTCTTTTGGATGTTGAATTTCAGAGCCATGGTACTAAGTTTGTTTCCAAATTTCCATGCCCATTTAACATAAGTTTTGATGAAAGTAATTCAGATGATGGCATGATGGATGAAACAAATTTTGATGTCTTTTCTCCCATTGTAAATTAGCAAGACTCAAGTGCATTTCATTATGATGAATTTGATAATGTTATATTTGATGAGTATGATGATGAGTGTACTAGTGCATGTGTAGACTATGATTTTGAACCTGTTACCTGTCTTGAAAGGCTGAAACATTCAAACATTAGACTAATCTAACATATTCATGAACTAAAAAAATAGCATAAGACATGAAAACAAAACCAAAGCCACCTCAAGATTGTTGCTAAAAAAACAAGTGCTATAGAGCAAATGTTTGATTCGCTTCAATTAGAGGGATGTGGGTGTGCTCTCTAAGCACTTGGAGCATATTCTAATGCATACTAAGATTGATTTTAGACCAAATATAGGTGTGATATGATGCTATATGCTATGCAAAACAATAAAAGAAACTATGTTAATCCATTATTGCTAAGCTATGATGTTCTTTAAGAAAGCTTGAAGATGATAAAAAGAAACTAACAATTAGTATTGCTTATGCTAAGTCTAGAGCTAAATGGACATGATAACAATGCATAAAATGAAAGGTGAATGGATATTTTGCTCTTGGAAATGAGGACTATTTATAGACTTTTGGGAGGATGAATGAGTGGCTAGGATCAAAATCCTTAAGAGAGGCCAAGATTCATTCAAAGGGGAGCACATGGATTGTGCTAGTTCAAGGCCACCTCCTTGTGACAAGTGTCACAAGGGCATTGGGTTGAAAGATGGGAGGAATGTGCACAATTTGGGAAATGTGCCTAAGGTCAAAGGGTGTAAGAAAGGGGTGAGGGGCTTCTTAAATGCATCATAAATGCATGTAAGAGGGATAAGGAGGCTTTAAATGCACTTAATGCATGTAAGAGAAGCCTCTAGAAGTTTGTTGACTTTGGGTCAAGCTTAGGAGTTGGCTAACCTTGTTTAGGGAATGTGACAAGGTTAGGGGGAGGATTAGGATTAGGATTAGGGGATTTTAGGATTAGGATGGGTGAAGAGGTTGGGTTGAGAAGTTTCTAGAAGAGTCTAGAGTTTTCTTAGGTTTTATGGAATAAAAGTTTATTCATTCCAAAAGCTTAAGTTTGAGAAAATTTATTGAAATATTTTCAATAAATATGAAAATTAAATATTTAATCTTAATTAAATATTTTGAGTTGAGATTAGGGTTAGAAAAGGTGGGATTAGCCTTTTAATCGAAATTAAGAAGGGATTAGAAGATTTTGGAAGAGGTTAGTGGTCTTAAGAAAATTGGCCAAGTTTTGGTCAAAAAATAAATTAATTATTTTTTTGGGGGATTTTTGGTCAATTTATTAATTAAAATAATTAATAAATAGGGGATTAATGTTTAAATAAGATTTAAACATTTTTGGGAGGGATTTCTTAATTAAATATTTTTAATTAAGAAAAAGGGATTTAATGACATAAAAATAAATTAATTAATTAAATAATTAATTAATTAATAAATGATGATGTCATCAGAGATTTTTCAGAAAATAAAAATACTTTATTTTCTAAAGGATTTTTAGGTGTCTACATTTTGCCCCTCTTTGATGCGATGTCGCAAGTGGCATGGCGTCAAAGACAAGAAAATAAGATGTCCAAGGCTAGAATTTAGAGGAATAAGGGATTGTGCCCCCTTGAGAAAATAACGCAAGGAGCAAACATTGTGAAATTTTCTCGAAAGGAAACAGAGAAGGAAGGACCTAGGAAGAAGGGGAGATAAATAACCAAGCTTCCAAGAGCAAAGATGAGTGAATGCAAGATGAGATGGAATGCAAAATGCAGGATGCAGCTACATGAGGATGCAAGATTAATCTATATGATGCAGGATGCAGGGGAGATGGGGAAGCTCCAAGTGCAAATGTGGAGAGCACAACCTAGTTTAATATAGCAATGCTAGAGACCTGCCAAGGATACTGGGATCACGAGGCCTTGTCACCAGTGTTGCATAGGACTGACGTGAAAAAGACACGCAGGGTTGCCCCAGCATCGCACATGAAACCCGAAGGAGGCATGGTGGAAATGATGCTGAAGAAACCACAAACACACGACTGACTCACAGGCAGAAGCAAAAGATCAAAAGACCTTGCCCCAGATTATCCTCATTCGCAGCACACCATGATATAAAGGATCGTGGTGACGTTGAGTAGAGAACAATGAGAGGCTGTAAAAGATTAACAAGACCCAAAGGACAAAATCCAAGGTCAAAATGAAAACTCCAAAAAGACATCCTTTGCCAAGGAGAGAGATTTGATATGATTGATGGTGGGAAGATTGGTCGGACAGGAGGAGATATATCCTCAAGGACCAGGATGGAAGATTAGGTCAGACAGGAGGAACGATATATCCTCAAGGACCCATGGGTTGGTGAGAGAATAAGTGTAGTTGTTCGCTGGCAAAAGCTGAAGTTCAAGGAATAATCAGGATGAGAAAGGATAAGTCGACAATTGATGTTGCTGAAGCACAAGGCCCGAGTGGGACTAAAAGTTTTCTGAGGCTGGGGATGGGACAAGATATTTGATCAAATGCTGCTGCAGGACGGACAAAGGTTATGTACAACAAGGAGGAACGATATGCACAAGGGATATGTACAGAAGCTCAGGATTGGGGATAGGAAGATCACACTCGGCGGGACTCTCACTAGGACGGAGACAAGAAGGATAAATACAGGGAGGAAAGCGCTATACAGGAAAGGGAAAGGGATATGGTACAAGATATGGTACAAAGCTTTGGAATAGGATATGGATTGCAGATGGGTTGGAGGAAGATGGAAGCCGAATGCTTGGAGGATAGGGGAGATGGAACTGCTGGGAGATCTGTTATGGATGGAGGAAGAGGACGGTAGCTGAAAGGACAACTGAATAGATAAATAGCCTAGTTTACTATGTTGGCGCCTGTTTACCAGGTTTTCACCAACATACTTGTCCAAGGCGCTTGAATTGCCAAGTTTTCACCGTTTGGACGATCATTTTCTCTTTCTCTTTTCTTTTTTGCTTTTTTTGCTTTTTTGAATGTTTTTGGATTTTCTGATATATGCAGGATCAGGTTCAGGCATAGAACCTCTTCAGATGGATGATGTTGATAGGATCATTCAAGGGCTCACCTTCTGGTGTTGATAGCTGATAGGCTCCCGAGCCGAAGGATGCGGTGACAACATAGGGGCCCAACCAAGTAGGCTCAAACTTGCCTTTCTTTTCTCTATTTGCTAGGACCTTCTGATTTTCTTTAAGGACCATGTCACCGACCTGGAATTGTCTAGGATGGACCTTTTTGTTATAACTCCTTTTGAGTCGATTTTGGTATGCCACCAGGTGATCATATGCTTGCTGTCTCTTTTCATCTAAAAGGTCTAGCTGTGTGAGACGGGCTACACGATAATCTTCATCAGTGGTGTAGTTCTTCATGGAGACTCGCAATGAGGGGAGCTCAACCTCGATCGGTAGAACAGCTTCAGCACCATACACAAGGGAGTATGGGGTGGTGCCTGTGGGAGTGTGATAAGAAGTGCGGTAGGCCCAAAGGGCGGGATTGATTTGGAGGTGCCAGTCACGACCAGAATCATTGACAACCTTCTTGAGGATTTTCAAGATAGTTTTGTTAGTTGCCTCAGCTTGGCCATTTCCTTGAGGGAAATATGGACTGGAGAAACGGTGATGGATGTGGAGTCTGGCACATAGATCATCCACATGCTGGTTTTCAAAAGGTGTGCCATGGTCTGTGAAGATGGTAGATGGTATGCCGAAGCGACAAATGATATGATAGAGGATGAACTTGGATATTTGGATGCCAGTAGTAAGGGTGAGTGGAATCGCTTCAACCCATTTGGTAAAGTACTATGTGGCTGTTATGATATACTTGTGTCCATCCGAAGAGAGGGGGGTGATCAAGCCAACGAGGTCGAGGCCCCAACATGAAAAAGGCCATGGTGGTGCAATAGGCTGCAGATCTTGTGCTGGTGCATGTATCAAATTGGCATGCTGTTGACATGGGAGACATTTCTTGACAAAATCACATGCATCATGTTCCATTGTTGGCCAATAATATCCAACTCTAAGCAGCTACTTTGCTAGAACCATGCCACTCGTGTGGGCACCGCAAATTCCAGCGTGAACTTCTTGTAAGGCCAGGACGGCCTCGTTTGAATCTAAACATCTAGATAGGACATTGTGATACCCACGACGATATAGGGTGTTGGCTACAAGAGTGTAGCGGGAAGCTCTGCGAATAAGGTTTTGGCGTTGGTTATTGGTGAGATGGGGAGATATGATACCATTTTTTAGATATGCATGGATGTCATGGTACCATGGGGATTGGGGACCAACCAAGACACATACCATTTCTGCATCAGCGTTCTCATAAGCTGGCGTATGTAGCTACTCGACTAGGAATTCATATTGTGATGCGTCGCGTGGGATTTCTAACAAGGATCCAATGGTTGCCATTGCGTCCGCTGCTTTGTTCTGAAGTCTTGGGATCTGTGTGAACTGTAGATGTAGGAAATGCTCTTGCAGTTTGTCCACCAGCTCTTTGTAAGGTAGCAACTTGTCATCCTTTGTTTGATATTCATCTAGGACTTGTTTGATAATCAGCTGTGAATCTCCAAATACATGTAATTCTATGATATTCCACTGAATGGCTGTTCTGAGACCTAAGATGAGTGCCTCATATTCTGCAATGTTGTTGGTACATGGGAATCCCAATTTGAATGATTTTGGGATGTAGTCACCTTGAGGTGTGACGAATAGGATTCCTGCCCCTGATCCATGTGATGTGTAGGAGCCATCAAAGTATAGTTTCCACATGGGCTGCTCTTCAATCATGCATAAGTGTTCATCAGGGAATTCCATGATTAGTGGATAGGCATCCACCAGTGGTGCTTCTGCTAGTTGATCGGCAATGACTTGCCCTTTGATTGCTTTGCGATCAATATACTGGATGTCAAACTCACTGAGTATCATGACCCATTTTGCCATACAGCCTGTGAGAGTTGTCTTTGATAGTAGATATTTGAGGGAGTCCACCTTTGAAATGAGCTTGATTGTGTGACTGAGCATGTAATGTCTAAGCTTTTGAGTGGTAAAGACCACTGCAAAGCATGCTTTTTCCATAGGTGAATAATTAAGCTCATATCCGACAAGAGTGCGACTGATGTAATAGATGGCTCTCTCCTTGTTGTCATCATCATGCTGAGCTAAGAGTGCCCCCAGTGCTGTAGTGGTTGCCGAGATGTAGAGTATGAGAGGGCGTCCTGGAATTGGTGGTACTAGGATTGGAGAATTGGCAAGATACTCCTTGATCTTATCAAAGCTTCTGTGACATATGGGATCCCATTTGAAGCTTGTGTCTTTGCATAGGAGATGCGTAAAAGGTTGGCACTTGTCTGCTAACTGAGAAATGAACCGACGCACTGATTGAAGCTTTCCTTGTAGGCTTCTGAGCTGTTTGAGTGTTCTTGGTGGAGGCATCTCTGTTATTGCTTTGACCTTCTTGGGGTCTATCTCTATGCCTCGTCGCGATACTATGAAACCTAGGAGCTTTCCAGATGTAACACCAAAGACACATTTCTTTGGATTAAGCTTTAAGCCATAATGATTCAGACGATCAAACACACGCTCTAAGATGTTGAGGTGTTCATCCCTTGTTTTGGATTTTGCAAGGATATCATCCACATAGTCTTCAAGGATCTTGTGGATCATGTCATGGAAGATCGCTGTCATTGCTCGCTGATATGTTGCTCCTGCATTCTTTAGCCCAAAGGGCATCATATTGTAGCAGAAGGTACCCCATGGGGTTGTGAATGCTGTTTTATGTTGATTTGCTTCTGCTATATGAATCTGGTTGTAACCGGAAAATCCATCCATGAGTGATAGCATTTCGTGACCCGCTGTGAGGTCTACAAGCATGTCTATGTTTGGCAATGGGAAATCATCCTTAGGGCATGCCTTGTTCAAGTCCCTGAAATCAGTACAGATTCTGATGTCGCTAGAAGGCTTTGTGACTGGCACCATGTTAGAGATCCATTCTGAGTAGTCAATTGCTCTGATGATTTTTGCTTGAAGGAGCTTCTCAAGCTCTGCTTTAACTAGTAATGCTACCTTTGGATGCATTTTCCTTAGCTTCTGCTTCACTGGCTTAACGTTTGGATCTACTGATAGATGATGAACAACAAGGTTTGGATCAAGCCCAGGCATGTGGGCGTATGACCATGCAAAGTTGATAACTGATTCCTTGAGCAAGGTGCTGAGAGCCATTTCTTCTCCTTCTGTTAGGTTGACTGCAATGTAGGTGATCCTTGGACATTCTTCTGTTCCCAAGTTGATTGGCTTGGTCTCTTCTATGATGATTGGAGATTGCTCTGGTCTATAATCTTGGATAGGGGGAAGAGGCAAGGCTTCATCTTCTAGCGCTTGAATTGCCAAGTTTTCACTAGAAGATACGCCCTTTATTTTTACTGTTTTGGAGTCAGAATGTGCCCCAGAAGGGTTTTCACATAAAGAATCATGATGTTCTTTTGCTTTATCATTTTTGCGACTAAAGCTTGCCTCTTCCCCAAAATATCCTTCTGGGTGAAGCTGATAGACAGAGGTTGATGTTGGATCTTGATTGCTTGCTGGACCTGATGCCCCCATGAATTCTAGGAGTGCTTGTGCGCTTTGGAACTCATCGATGTGTGCAATGCTTGGTTGGTCCCAATCTATGAGGTCGGGGTTTGTGAGGGGAAGATCTATGAGGTTAATGGAGAGTTGTTGGAGAACAGAAGTCCCCAGGAGGGTGTCGTCGGCAAAGATATCGTCATAGGATTGGATGTCTTTCTCTTCGGGGATGTCTTCAATTTCCACAAGGTCATCCTGGCTATTCGAAAAGTTCACGTTGGTCATGTTAGTGCCCTCAGTTGTGGTATTGGGCTCTTGTTCAAGTAGGTGAGAGGTATTAAAGCCAAGTCCTTGCTGTTCTAGATTCTGGGATGGTGTGATAGGAAATAAGTTTCCATCCTCTTGTGGTCCTAGACCACCACCTTGATAGTTATAGTGTTCTGTGACATTTTTGTAGGGGATTGGATATTTCTCTTTGAAGTACTCAAGAAGTTGTGTGTCACGTGATGGGGGATCTTTGTATAACCATTTGTTAATATCTGGATCCATTTCTTTGCTGTTGATGGTACCATGAGACTCAAAAGTCATGTTTCCGATTTGCTTGAGCTTATAATGTTCTTCAACAGGCTTGTTTTGACAACTTGGGCGCCCTTGAGTATGTGGATCACGTGGAAGAGCTCCTACAGCAAATGCATCACTGAGGCTGTATTCGCCACAACCCTGGTTGTTGATCTTGATGGATGATAAGGTGGAAGAGAGGATGGTCTCTGGATCGCGATGGGATCGGGATGAACTAGCAATAGAAGTACCAATATCGGTTCCAGGACAATGAGTAGAATGAGGGAAAGATGTTTCCATCGCAAGGCAGTATGCGAAGGGGTTAGGGTCAGCGTGGATGGTAACCTCAGTGCCTTGATGTGGAAACTTGATGCACTGATGGTAAGTAGATGGTACGGCCTTAATGGAATGGATCCATGGACGACCGAGGAGGATATTGAACGGTAGGTCAAGATCAACAACGTGGCAGAGAGTATCTTGCATTGTTGGGCCTAGCTGGATAGGCAAAGTTATAGTACCTTCAGAGGTACGCTCCAAGTTATCATATGCTTTGATAGTGATTTGCTCATGTTGTATGTTGGCCTCCGTGAACCGGATCTTCTTGATAAATTTTAATGTGCACAAGTTGAGGGCTGAGCCATTATCCACCAGAACTCGTTTGATGGTGAAATCTCTGACCATGACGGCAATGCGGAGAGGAAGAATATGGTCAGGAGCGACATCTGGTATATCAGATTCTTTGAAGGATAAGGCACATGCTACTGATAGGTGTCCCACAAGAGTTTCAAACTGAGTTGTGTTAATATTCGTGGGGACATGGCCTTCTTTTAGAGCTTTGTCTAGGATCTCCTGATGGATGGGTGATGTGCGGAGCAAATCCAAGATAGATATTTGGGCTGGCATGTTCCCAAGATGCTCTATGATATTGTATTGTGCACTTGGTGCATTATGCTGTGTTGCGCGTGCATTTGATGCTAACCTAGTGTTAGACTGTGCTGTGGATGCAGTAGATGTTGGCCTTGGAGGAGCAGCTGACCTTGGAGGAGCACCGGCAACAGTTATCCTACCACTGCGGGTAGTTGCAGCACATTGTCGATCCGGCCCTTTGACGTGGATGGTATTGATGGTGGGCTCATCTTGGATGGGCTCAACTTGAGTTATGCATCCGACATACTTGTCATAGTTGATGTAGGCCGCTGTGTGATCTTCTTGCTTGCCTTTGCCACGATTTTGGGGCTGATTGGCGTTGGCTTGATTCTTCCCGGTATCGTGTTGAGGGAACACATTTTGATATATTTGCAAACCGGCATTGGGTGAAGCTTGAGTTGGTGCATCGACCTGGATTTCCTTGCGATCGATGAGATCCTGGATGTAGTGCTTAAGCCGCATGCACTTCAATGTTGTGTGCCCCTTCACACGATGGTAATCACAGTATTCATGTTCTTTATACCAATCAGACTTTGGTGCGTTGTCATCCTTCTGTGGGATGGGCGGATATGTGATCATATTTGCCTTGGCTAGCCGATAAAAGATCTGATCCAGAGGCTCACCCAAAGGTGTGAAAGTCCTCTTTGGATTGTTCTGATTGTTGGGTTTGTTCTGCCTTGGGGCAACGTTAACTGCGTTAACAGGATTGCCCTGACGTGCTGGCTGTTGCTGTTGGTATTGCTGCTGATACTGTTGCACGGGTGGTTGATGAGCTTGAGGAGGCTGCTGATAAATAGGTGCTTGATATGCGGGAGCTGGGGGTTGCTGATAGATGGGCGCTTGTGGCGGTTGGTATGTTTGAGCTGGTGTAGGACTAGCCACAACGAATTGTACATTTTTAGTGTCAGTGGCTCCATCTGTAACAACATTCTTGTTACGATTCCAGTAACGGGATTTATCATTGTTGGGTTTGTTCTTGGAATCATCCTTGAAGTGACGAATAGTGCCTTCGTCTAGGAGAGCTTTCTCGATGCCTATGCCTTTGCTCTTAATGTCTTGATATGTCTGGAGACAGTTTATTCGTATGTGATGGGATAGCTTTGGATGCAGGTTATCAATGAAGATCTTTGTTAGATGCTTCTCTGGCGGCTGATATGATAACCTAGTTGTAAGATTCTGCCATCTTTGCAAGTATTCTGCAAGGCTTTCTCCGTCTTTCTGCTTTGAGTTGCATAGGTCTAGCAAGGACAACTCATTCTCCACATTATGGGCATAGTGTGTGATGAACTTCTTAGAGAGTTCAGCAAAGGTTTTTATTGTCCCATGTGGTATTTTGTAAAACCACTCAACAGCAGTTCCTCCCAAGCTTTTGGGAAACAGGCGCAGGAGATAGTTATCACTGTAAGCTACTTCTTGGCACGCCATGTAGAACTCTTTGATATGGTTTACTGGATCTCCTTTCCCCCGATACTTGTCGAACTTGGGCATCTCAAAATGCTTGGGGAAAGGGATAGTTGCTATGGACCGATCGAAGGGATATGAGCACACCTCTTCGAACTTGTATGTTTTATTCTCTGTTCCACTTTGTAGCTCTTTTAGAGCATTTTTCATTGCTTCCCACTCAGCATTGAGTGGCGAGGGAACTGGAACTTCTGCTTGCGATGGAAGCTGTGGAACTAGATATGGCGTTTGCTGTGGATAAATGGGTTGGAACTGATTCTGGGGCAATGGTTGCTGGGGATATTGCTGGTGTGGCATAGGGGGATATTGTGGTAAATGATATGGAACCGCTTGATGTTGTTGGGCTACTTGTTGTTGTTGAACTGGCAGTTGTTGTGGGACTACTTGCTGATATTGGACATTTGGAACTTCCTGTTGTAACTGATGGGTGGGAACTTGTTGTTGCTGGGGGATGATAGGGATTTGTTGCTGAGGTTGATAGCAAGAGACTTGCTGTTGTTGAGGAATGATGGGTGTTTGCTGAAAGGGGACATGTGGTTGCTGTGGGGGAGGCTGTTGGAACGATGCTGCTTGCGAGTATGATGGTGGTAGTTGCTGAGGTTGACTTTGGGTTTGGCTGATATAAGCTGGGTGCATGCCTGCGTTACTTAGAGGTGGAACAGATGTGGGGAAGCTAGAAGCAAAGGGTGATGGGGTAAGATAGCTGGGGAAAGTTGGCTGTTGAGGTGGTGGAACTTGCTAGAAGGTATTTGGGATTTGGGATGAATAGCTTGAAGCCGGCGGTGCTTGGGGTAGTTGCTGCTGTGTTGCTTGGGTGAAGGCGTTTTGTTGACTTGCAACCATAGATGTAGGGGATTGAGATGGGATCCCCCATGCCTTCATTTCTTCTTGCGTAAGGCCCCATTGAGAGCTTGTGTTAGGGTGCACTGCAGTGGATGATGGAATGGTAGGAGCAACAGGAGCTTGGGACATGAATGATGGTTGAGAGAGAGGAGCTTGTTGAGGTTGTGGTTGAGCGGATGCTTGTGAGGAGGAAAATGAAGGAAACACCCAAGAGAAAGATGAGGTTGGAATGGGGAGCGATTGCGCTAACCCCAAAGAAGAAGGTACGGGTGCTTGGGGGGTGAAGGGTGACGGTGCTCCTTTGATGGTGAAAGGCATTGCTTGACTTGTGAATGGTGGTGGTGTAAAAGCTTGTGTGAGAGGTGGAAGCTGACTTTGGGTTTGGATTTGGGCTTGGGCAGCCATAGCAGATGATGAAGCAAAAGGGGTATGAGATGGAGCGGATGGTGCTGCAGCTTGTGTTGCGGGACTGGCGAGGCTTCCTTGCAAGAAAAGGGGAGTGGTGGAAAGCTCTTGGGGTGTTTGCATGATAGGATCGGGAAATGATTGGACAAACGGAGAATACGCTTGTGCTGGAACTTGGATAGTTTTGATGGGGATGCGTGGATAGAGAGATGGTAGGATGGAGGTATTTTCTGGCAGGTAGTGAACAAACGTGCTCTGCTGATGTTGCGGTATAAGGGCATTGGTCGCTGGTGGGCTATCTGGAGGATTTGCGAATGCTTGGATTGCCAACGGGGATGAAGGGATGTTTGGATCTTCACATGGGTTACTGGCTTGGATCTGGGGATTGTAGGTCATCATGGCGTTGGTGAAAAGGTTGGGATCGGATGAGGTTGTTGGTGGATAAGGATTCATGCTTCTTCTTTTCCGAGATCTGGTCTCAACAGGCATGGAGATGCAAGTGCTAAATGGATGCAAGATGTTTGGCTAAAAGATGTTGATGGATGCAAAGTTGATGAACTTCTAAAGATGATGACTTTCTAGGATGCAATGCAAGGATGGATCAAGATGGCGATGATGGAAGCTGGATGGAACTGATATGGATCAAGATGGTGGAGGAAAGATAGGTTGCTGGTGGAAAGCTGGTGAAAGATTACTGAGTGGTCAACAAATGAGCTGCTATTTTTCCCAAATGGAGGATCAAAGATATGATGGGGTCAACCTAAGATAGACTGATGATCTTCGGTCAACAAGTTTCTTATCAATGCACTCCAATCTCCTTGCTCGAGATGATGGCTATGCAAGGACAAGGTTTGATTTCTTTATGACAACACGTTGTGCCAAAAAAGAGGATGATGGTCTCTGATCTTGGATATGGGATAGGAACAACTCAAAAAGGTAGAACACTAAGTGTTGGTGGATCTCTGGATTTGGAACAAAGGATGATGGATCTGCTGGAAAGATTGGAAAGCTGATGGGTGGATGCTGGTGGAAAAGGTATTGAAGGGTGAAGGGACAATGCTCTTGAAGGATGATGCAAGTGCAAATGACAAGGACTGATTTTAGAATGCTGGTAGGAAGATGAATGCAACTTTTATGATGTTCTTGAGATGCAACTAGAGTTTTGATGCTGATGCAAAGGGTGAAACTAGGATGAAACTAAGATGCAAGGTTGTTTGAGACAAGATTTCAAGATCTGAAGATGGAAAAAGACATGAACAAGGAATTGGCTAATCTTCTGGCTCAAGGTTGACAAAGTGATGGTTAACTCGGAAACGGAAGGCGAACTGTTTGATGCGAGCGTTATGGGCAATGTTCTCAAATCTGGCTTGGGACTTCTCCTCTGCTTGGGTTGCTTGGATAGTGGATTGATAGGTCTTGAGTTTCTTCTTGGTAACTTTTCGCTCTTGATAGGCTTGGGATTTGGGCAACTTCGCTTTAGGATGTTTGCTCTTGCTGGGCATCACTTTGGAAAAGAGGCTTCTGATTTTGAGGCAAAGGTTTCCAATGGCAAAAGTTAAAGTCAAAGCAATCTCCACAAGGGACAAAGCAACCCTGCGGGATACAAACAAAGACAACTGACTCTGACAAAGCTTTGAAAGTGTATGTTTCAACAAGTGTTTTCACGGAGTCTTTGACTATCAAGCACTTCAAACAGATCTACCTAAGGAAGGTGAGTATCAAAATCGCTTGCCCACAGCTTGGTATCCCCCAGAAGGGAATACAAATGGTGAGTAATCTTGAGGCGACCCGGTAAACCCCTTGGAATCGGTCCTTGCACAAGGATTTTGATACTTTCGGATGTAGATAGGGTAGCCTCTATTTTATCAGGTTTTTAATAGTTCCGTGGAGTCTCCATACCCGGTTTTGCTGATCATTCGTGACTCACCTAAGAGCCTTGCCAATAATGCTGGGGGAGAGGAATGTTTACCATCCCCAGTCACGTGTTTGGCACGAACGCCCGGCGATTAGGAGATGTAAGTGATTATTTTGTTCTTCACTTGTTTGTATACCGGTCGGAGGGGCTACCGGTTTGAGGTCATTCTCCAAAGAGGAAGCGCTTCTCCCTGGACAGGCCTCGCTAAAAGTAGAAGAAGTGGACTTGTTCGAGTCCAAGTGTTCTACGTTGCTTAAGTTTAACAGGATTTTGCAAAAAGTAAAACTCCTAAATGCACATCAAGCAGTTGTTCATTTTTCCAAATTTGATTAAGTGTGTTTGAACCTTTGAAATTGAAGACACAAGTGTTTAAGATTTTGACTTTTTCTTTCTCCAAAAAGTAAATCGAGCGTTTGCAAGTTTTTTGACTTGGGCATTCAAGATTGAGTGTGCGTGTTGATTAAGAACTTTTTAAAAAGCTTTGTTTTGATCTTTAAGGCATTCAAGATTGTGTTTTCTTTTCAAATGGAAAGTGATGCTTTAATGGAACTCAAACACTTGCAGAGCTCCACTCATGCAAAAAGATTGGAACCCTTTACAAAGAATTCAAATCAGAATAAGGAGAGGAGAAAACTCAAAATTCATCCACAAACTGACACTTTTTATCCTCTAAGCCTCTTGCTAATGAATCATTGCTCAAAACTAAAAATCTGATCTGCATCATTCCCTCCTGAAAGCACCTGTCCTCTGCTCAAACAAACTATGAATCACCGGATTGAACAAAATAGATATTTTCAAAATATCTTCCTACCCCCCCTAATTCATTCAACTATAGATAACTCAAAACCAACATGACCTGCATCAAATCTAACCTGAGAAATGGATTCCTTGTTCTCTCACCTTTCTGGTAGTATATAACACTTGCTATCTGACACATGGCAGGCTCAGATTGGCCGGCCTACCACCTCACCACTACCACCTCATCTAGTGACTAGGTGACCATGAAGCTATTCTCACATTCGCTAGATGTTTTATACTGACCGCCAACTATTTGGTGAATGGCCAACTATGCGTTCGCTGAATCTCCAAGTTATTCATGCTAACCGCTAGAAATTCAGAGAATTGGCGAACCAGGTTAACTAACAGCTAGTCGCTGAATCGCGGGCATCTGATGCTAATTGCTCGATCTTCTAGCGAATTCATGAACTCGTGACATGTGTCATCAGCATCCAGTCAGCACCTAATTCTCCCGCATTGCTGACCTGGGTGCCACCTCACTGGCCAGCTGCCACGTGTTAGCCTGGTGCATGATCGCATGGGCTAGAAATGGCCCATGCAATCATGTGACCACCCTTAGATTACCACACACTACATTTCCTCTAGTCAAAGGGCCCAACAAGAGCCTCCTTGCCACCTCATCGGGCTGCCACATGTCAGCCTGGTGCATGATCGCATGAGCCAGAAATGGCCCATGCGATCATGTGACCACCCTTAGATTACCGCACACTACATTTCCTCCAGTCAAAGGGCCCACCGAGAGCCTCCTCACCACCTCATCAGGCTACCACATGTCAGCCTGTCGCATGTTCACAAGGGCTAAAGTTGGCCCTTGCGATCATGCGACCTCTTGACACATGTCCATCCGATCACCGCACTCCGTCTGCAAAATTTCTTTCCTGGGCCCACCCTTGAGCTTAATTTGATAGTAATTTCCTTGAGCATGTAGATTTCCCTTTTTCTCAGCATGATGCTAATTTTTCCTTGTTTCAATCTAATGATGTTTTGTGTGAACATGAAAAACATGGATATAATGCAGACGTTAGTTCCTGCAGTAGTTACTTTACACAAGGTAATGTGAGACAAATGAATTCAGTCCCGGCTTCAGAAGGAGAAGAGATGTGCAGCATCAGTAGTGAGAATGAGGAAGTGAAATGTGATGTTCAGTGCTAGATAAGTAGTGAGTAGATTTCAAGTCTTTTGGATGTTGAATTTCAGAGCCATGGTACTAAGTTTGTTTCCAAATTTCCATGCCCATTTAACATAAGTTTTGATGAAAGTAATTCAGATGATGGCATGATGGATGAAACAAATTTTGATGTCTTTTCTCCCATTGTAAATTAGCAAGACTCAAGTGCATTTCATTATGATGAATTTGATAATGTTATATTTGATGAGTATGATGATGAGTGTACTAGTGCATGTGTAGACTATGATTTTGAACCTGTTACCTGTCTTGAAAGGCTGAAACATTCAAACATTAGACTAATCTAACATATTCATGAACTAAAAAAATAGCATAAGACATGAAAACAAAACCAAAGCCACCTCAAGATTGTTGCTAAAAAAACAAGTGCTATAGAGCAAATGTTTGATTCGCTTCAATTAGAGGGATGTGGGTGTGCTCTCTAAGCACTTGGAGCATATTCTAATGCATACTAAGATTGATTTTAGACCAAATATAGGTGTGATATGATGCTATATGCTATGCAAAACAATAAAAGAAACTATGTTAATCCATTATTGCTAAGCTATGATGTTCTTTAAGAAAGCTTGAAGATGATAAAAAGAAACTAACAATTAGTATTGCTTATGCTAAGTCTAGAGCTAAATGGACATGATAACAATGCATAAAATGAAAGGTGAATGGATATTTTGCTCTTGGAAATGAGGACTATTTATAGACTTTTGGGAGGATGAATGAGTGGCTAGGATCAAAATCCTTAAGAGAGGCCAAGATTCATTCAAAGGGGAGCACATGGATTGTGCTAGTTCAAGGCCACCTCCTTGTGACAAGTGTCACAAGGGCATTGGGTTGAAAGATGGGAGGAATGTGCACAATTTGGGAAATGTGCCTAAGGTCAAAGGGTGTAAGAAAGGGGTGAGGGGCTTCTTAAATGCATCATAAATGCATGTAAGAGGGATAAGGAGGCTTTAAATGCACTTAATGCATGTAAGAGAAGCCTCTAGAAGTTTGTTGACTTTGGGTCAAGCTTAGGAGTTGGCTAACCTTGTTTAGGGAATGTGACAAGGTTAGGGGGAGGATTAGGATTAGGATTAGGGGATTTTAGGATTAGGATGGGTGAAGAGGTTGGGTTGAGAAGTTTCTAGAAGAGTCTAGAGTTTTCTTAGGTTTTATGGAATAAAAGTTTATTCATTCCAAAAGCTTAAGTTTGAGAAAATTTATTGAAATATTTTCAATAAATATGAAAATTAAATATTTAATCTTAATTAAATATTTTGAGTTGAGATTAGGGTTAGAAAAGGTGGGATTAGCCTTTTAATCGAAATTAAGAAGGGATTAGAAGATTTTGGAAGAGGTTAGTGGTCTTAAGAAAATTGGCCAAGTTTTGGTCAAAAAATAAATTAATTATTTTTTTGGGGGATTTTTGGTCAATTTATTAATTAAAATAATTAATAAATAGGGGATTAATGTTTAAATAAGATTTAAACATTTTTGGGAGGGATTTCTTAATTAAATATTTTTAATTAAGAAAAAGGGATTTAATGACATAAAAATAAATTAATTAATTAAATAATTAATTAATTAATAAATGATGATGTCATCAGGGATTTTTCAGAAAATAAAAATACTTTATTTTCTAAAGGATTTTTAGGTGTCTACAGCATGTTCAGATTTGCATCAGCTTGCTGACTGTGTTTTTTGTACACATTTTGATGCTGAAGAAAGTGGTGAATCTGAAAGTGTATCCTCAAATTTTCTAATGACTAATAAGTCACTCACTGACAAAGCTTGTTCTCTTCTAAATGATGTTGATGTAGTTTGTGGTCAGCAAAATGTTCCCGGATTTATGCAATCAGATTTTTGTTTTGAAAGGTTATGTGTTAGTCTGCAAAGTAATGAGACAGAAAAGGTTTATTCTATTCTGCAAACTAATGATCAGAAAATTAATGTTTCTAGCCGTGATGCTGAGTTACAATGTTTCACTTTTCAGCGTGGTAGTGATAATGAAGAGTGTGACGGTTTAATGTCATGCAGTGATCAGTACTCATGGCATCCTGATAGCTTTCCCATACCGGATAATGGTGAGTTTGCTGACCATGTTTTGTATGTTGAACTAATGAAGAATGTGAGTATTGTTAATCAAGCAGATTTGAATGATACTTACAGCTTGCCTGAGTGGGATGGAAATGAAAATCATGTACCAGGGTAAGCATTGATTTCAGTTGAAAGTTTTGTAAATACTTGTACAGTTGCTTTGCTTTGTGTCATTTGTTTGCTTTGAATAAAGGAGCCTTAGAACCAAGTAATGGATTGGAGGAATAAGAAGATGAAGTTGTTTTTGGAGTGATAAGGGGAAGCTAGTTTTTGGGGTGGTCTACTCTTCCAAGAGATTCTGAGATTCTTGTGTTGATCTTATGCTCAACCATCCCCAGATAGAGCCAATGTTGGTACTCAAAATGCAGTTTTGAGGTACCATGTAAAACGCTTGCTAAATTGCTCCTTTTGGTCCAAAATGCACATATGAAAATGGTGTCTCCGGGTCCTGTAATGAGTGGAGAATGATTTGATACCTTGTTTATGTCCCATTGTTTCAAATTGAGCTTTCATTTCACATATTGAAATGGGTTTGTATCAGTTCGTTTCTAGGAGATCTTGAATGCAGAAATTGCTGTGTGAAGGTCACTGGGAAGGGGTACTTTGTCAGCTTGTAATTTGCACCCTGGAGATCCTAATCTCAATCTATTTGTGTCCTTGTGATCTATGCATAAAATACTTCAATGCTCCAAGATTTTGGGTCTTGACCAATCCATTTGTTAGCTTTTCCAGGCCCCTTCTGTTTGCAAAAATTGAAAACTCCCTAGTTGTTCTGAATTGCAAAATCCCAGGAGTCAACTTTGCCTGCTTATAACTTTTGACCGGTCAAGCCTAATGTTGAAATTCTTGTTGCCCTCTGCTATAAACATAAAATACTATCTCCAGTCCCAGTTGGAGCTTCCTACCAATCCATTTGATGTCTTTGTGAAATCGATTCCATTTGCAACTTTTAAGAGTTTTCTACTTTGTCTGAGTGTGTCTCTGTGAGTCCCTATTTTTAGGCCATATCTTCCTCCCCGCTGGTGCCCAGTTCGAAGCAGTGATTGACCTATGTTGTGGACATCTTAATGTACTTGCATGCTAGTTTGTGGCTCCTCCAAGGTCCGTTGGCTATTTTTACCAAGATGGTTGCAGTTGCAGTTTATTATTTTCTAATGGTGGGTTTGCAGAGTAGAATGAAAGTGCCAACTTTGATCAGTTTATCCTTTGGCTCGAGTCTCTCCAGGATTTCTTCTTCGGTGGGCATGTTTTTTTGTTTGGGGTCAATGTGTGTCCCCGGTGGTGTGATCCCGTGATGTTGTTTTGTTAGTTTTTGAAGTTGCCTTTTGGGGCCAGTTAGTGTAATTGATCAGTTTTTGTCAAAGTACAGTGAATTGAATGATATGCTTAATCCATGATGCTTCGTGGTCACATTTCTTCAAGCGGATGTGTGTGGATATGCAAAGATAAATGTGAAGTCTACATGTGCTTGTCCTTTTGTTATGCTTCCCAGATGACGGTCTTTTGGTTCATAGAAATGCATTAGCATCATGGTTATCCGTCTTATATGTCTTCCTATGCAGAGTTAGCAAAATCCATGCAAAAGAGGCAAATAATCCCACCAGCATCTTCTGAGGCAAGAGTGAGTAGTTCATTCTTCACTAGGAGTATGATGTCATTGGATTTCCTTTTAAGGTCGATGCAGCTCTTAACTAGCACTAGTGGTACCTTTCGTGGGTATTCTCAACTAGAAAGGCCTTTTCATTCTAACCCACTGTCAAATACATATTCATGTACTTCAAAAGGGTTTGAAGGAAGATGATATACAGTTGGCACCAAGTTGATCACCATCATGCCCGAAGCAATCAAAACTTCTTGGATTCAAGAAGTAATGCTGGCAGTAGATTCATATAGGGAGCGGGGTAGCACACCACAACACTATTATAGTGATGCAATAGTTGGCATCTATATAATAGTAAGCACAAATAATCTTGAAGTTCCTAAGCACTAAATAAAATAAGATGGGCCTCAACTCCAACAGCAAGAATCGTTCAAAGGCTACCAGGCACACCATTGATTCATGAAATAGCAAGGATTCAACGCCATTATATGGTGCTTTGCATGAATGAGAACAAGCTTCAAACATTTTGGAGGGACCTACACATTGACACTAAAGAAGTTTGCAGTAGAGAAGCTACCAGTTTCATGTGCCTCACTCAAACTTTGGAGGGCCAGTTAATTGGAGTTATGCAAATGAATAAAGGGTAGGCACATTTTGAACGAGGTCAAGTGCATAAGCAAGGGAGACATGATATTTTTCAATGAGCTAGTGTTGGGCAAAACAAGAAGGAGCCACCCATTGGTTCTGTCTCTAGCATCCCTGTTTGCAAAACACGTGCAGAGCCACAAAATTGTAGTGTTTGTTGTGTAGTTCAGTGCATAGTAAGTAGGAGGAAGTAATCCATGCATTGAGGAAGGGAACCTGGGCAAGCGTTTGGGTAGCTTGCACAGGTTTGGAAGTGGTGCCTCACGTAAATTGAAGGGAGGCGTATATAAAGAAAAGCCTTCATACAATTTGAAGGTGAGGCCACCAGTGTAAGGGAGGATTTTACTGCTAGCACACATTTGGGGGGTTCACAAATTTTCACAACCCTGAAATAGCACTCTCACGGTTAAATGGAGGCCTTTGCATTCGATAAAGTGGAAGGGGCGGGACCAGTTCAAAGGAAATTGCGCAAGCAATTGGAGTGCAAGCATCAACATATAAGGATGCTCATGTATTGCCGCAGGGGAACTGTTTATTAAACAAATGATCAGTACATTATGGTGCCAGCTAATATCAAAGGGATACTCACATTTTGAAAGGAACCCTACACAAATTCATTGAATGTGCCCGTGTAATAACATGAACACTCAATGCCAAGTGTTTCGGTTGCTAGCATATGAACACCCACGCAATGTGTTGAGGAGGAGACCTACTTTTCTTCCCAGCCTACTCATGTTCTCAACAAATGGAGGTCTAGGCAATTTAATGGGAGATTCCTCATGCAGTATATAAAGGGAGACCAAGATACGCACAACCAATTGAGAGGCTACCTCCACCTGCTGTGTGGGTGTTGGAGTGTCCCAAAGCCAACATTGGTGCCTGTGTTATTATTTGGGTGCCTTGCGTAAGTACATAGTGATGCATGCCAAATGGTGGTTGTGCATTTTATGCAACCAAGCAATGTGTCTGCCCTGAGTAATGCAATGAACAACTGCGCCATAGCAATGAAGAAAACCAGGCATCATGGAATACGAAGCTGTGAAGTTTTTGAAAATAGTGTTATCCCACATGCAGTGGGTAAGTGGTTTTAGTTGTATTTTTATATCCCAACACTCAAGCGCTTTGTAAAGAAAGAAGCACGGAGGATATTGGAGGGCCCGCTTGATTGGAGTTTCCTTGTGCATGGTGGGGCCCCATATTTTGAGTGGATATTCTGAGAAGGTTTTAAAACTTGCGAACTTAATAGTCCCACATTGCTCTTGTAACGAACTTCTCAATTGTATATTAGCAAGTCCACTCACATGTAAAGTAAATAAAGTAGAGGAAGCTCTGCCTGTGTGACTATGTGTTGGCACCTTGGTTTCTATGCCGGCAGGCCCAGGAAAGAAATTTTGTAGATGGAGTGCGGTGATCAGATGGACACGTGTCAAGAGGTCGCATGATCGCAAGGGCCAACTTCAGCCCTTGCAAACATGCAACAGGCTGACATGTGGTAGCCTGATGAGGTGGTGAGGAGGCTCTCGGTGGGCCCTTTGACTGGAGGAAATGTAGTGAGCGGTAATCTAAGGGTGGTCGCATGATCACATGGGCCATTTCTGGCCCATGCGATCATGCGCCAGGCTAATACGTGGCAGCTAGCTAGTGAGGTGGCACCCAGGTCAGCGATGCGGGAGAATTAGGTGCTGACTAGACACTGGTGACACATGTCATGAGTTCATGAATTCACCAGAAGATCGAGCAGTTAGCATCAGATGCCTACGATTCAGCGACTAGCTGTTAGTTAACCTTGTTCGCCAATTCTCTGAATTTCTAGCGGTTAGCATGAATAACTTGGAGATTCAGCGAACGCATAGTCGCCCATTCGCTGAATAGTTGGCGGTTAGCATAAAACATCTAGTGAATGTGAGAATAGCTTCATGGTCACCTAGTCGCTAGATGAGGTGGCAATGGTGAGGTGGCAGGCCGGCCAATCTGAGCCTGCCACATGTCAGGTGGGTCCCAGGAGAGATAAAGTAATATTTTATTGGAAATTCCTGTGCACATTCAAATTTAAAAATCAAAATTATAAATGTTAATTTGTATAGTTTTGAACTATATCAAAAATTCAGAAATTTCAATCACAGAGTATGCGAGCTAAATTAATAGCTGGGGGCTTTATTTTTCGCCCAAATAGCAAGTGTTATATACTGCCAGAAAGGTGAGAGAACAAGGAATCCATTTCTGAGGTCAGATTTGATGTAGGTCATGTTGGTTTCAAGTTATCTATAGTTGAATGAATCAGGGGGGCCGGGAAGATATTTTGAAAATATCTATTTTGTTCAATCCGGTGATTCATAGTTTGTTTGAGCAGAGGACAGGTGCTTTCAAGAGGGAATGATGCAGATCAGATTTTCAGTTCTGAGAAATGATTCATCAGCAGGAGGCTTAGAGGATAACAAGTGTCAGTTTGTGGATGAATTTTGAGTTTTCTCCTCTCCTTATTCTGATTTGAATTCTTTGTAAAGGGTTCCAATCTTTTTGCATGAGATGAGCTCTGCAAGTGTTTGAGTTCCATTAATGCAAGTTCTAGGTTTCATGTCAGAGTTTTGATTCTGAGTTTTCTGTGATTGAATGTATAGATATAAGATGATTTAATGAAGTATAGGGAAAATCTGTTCCCATATTTGTCTGATGTCTCTTTGTGTTATATCAAATTTTTGTATATCAATTTGTAAGGCATCTCTGTATACCTGTTTACAAGGTAAATGGTGTAATGATTCTCAAGTTTCTTTCAAGGAAAGTGTAATATCTTGAAGATTGTTGCTGATAATCTGATGTTTCATGAGGATTTGATGTCCAAATAGGGGAAAGAAAGAATGGTGTGCAAGGTACATTGTTTGAATTTCAGTTGTATAAGATTTGAAGTTTCCTGTTGATGTGCATTTTCTAACTCCATGCCCAGGATTAGGCACTGGTTGGACTAAGCCTGTAATCCAATCTTTTAAATCAATTTTCCCTTTCTATTGATGAGTTTGAAAGATAGATTGAGCATGTGGGTAGGCTTCCCATAACAGAGATTCATCTCAGTTATGAATCCTGTTGCAGGACATATTTATTCTATTTAATCCATTAGTGAATCTGCTTATTAGGTGTTTGTATTAGTTCATATCAGTTTGCATAAGTAGAGAAGTAAGGTACACCCACCTGGGTCTATGGAGCCTGAAGTGAAGAAGGATTCCATCCTTTTCAATTAGCATTTCTCTTGCCAAGAAAAGAGCATCAAAAGGGAGAGATCAGGTTATGGTCTAGTTATTTACCCGTGCAAGAAAAATAGCTAACATCGTCTATAATACATGTTTTCCTTTATCTAATAACTGTCAGCTTCCAAGAGCTAACTCCAATATCTAATATAGTATGCTGATAGTAGAACTCTAATAGTTTGACATCAATGACAAAACTTATTAAACTTATCTTGAGATCTCCAACATCCAACACCTTCTAATCAGAAACATTTTGATCACCCAAGGTGTAATTCTTCATCACACTTAGGTTCTTATCATTTCTTTCTTCCTCCTTCAAAGGAATTATAATAAAAAAATTTCCATCCCTCATGATAGACACCACATTCCTTCAAAAATCATGAATAGCTCCAACATCATACTGCCAAGGTCCTCCTAACAAGACATGACAAGCACTCATATTCACTACATCACACAACACTTCATCCTTGTATCGACCAATATTGAACTTGACCCAACATTTTTCTTTTACTTTCACCAATTAATCATCTTGAAACCAACTTATTCCATAGGGAAAAGGGTGTTTGAGTATCCTTAAACCCAAATTTTGTACCAGCTCCTTTAGTACAAGGTTTTATGTGCTACCACTATCCATAATCACTTTATAACATTTATCTCATGATTTGCAAATTGTCTTGAACAATTTCCTCCTCTGTTCAAGATATGATTCTTTGTTTCTTAACATAACTCTCATGAATAACAAATATTATCCCATCTCAAGTGTGGCTTCGTTACCAACAAGTTCACCTTCTACTAGTTCCTCATGTGCCACTATTTTTTGTTTTCCCTTACTAGAAATACCTGGGTATTGGAAAGCTCTACGTCCAACATTTCCAAACTTGAAACAAGTACCTTTGAACTCCTTATTTCCTCTTCCCTTGACATGAATCTTTTGATCAAATTCCCCTTCAATTACCAATTTATCCTTACCCTTATTATCCACCAATTTATCCCTAACCCTAGGGGTAATTTTTCTTCTTTTCAACTTATCTTCTACCTTCAAAGAATATATTTATAAGCATCTTCAATTGTACCAACCCTTAACATACTTAAATCATCCTCAATGTTAAGTCTCAAGCCATTAACATAACTGGCCACATTTTTGTTTGATGACCCTTTGTTCTTAGATCTGATAGACATCTTGTAGAACTCCTCAGTGTAATCTTTCACAGTCAAATATTTCTACTTCAAATTATTCAATTTCTTGAACAATTCTAGTTCATAATCTTCTAGTATAAACATGGCCTTAACTCTAGAAGCCATAAATATCCACCTAGTGATCTTAGGTTTTCCATTTTCTTCTCTATCTTTATATAATTCCTTCTGATACTCCTAAGAGTCAATTTTGTTGGCATTAGTTATATGGAAGTCATTATGTTTATCAAAAGCATTCAGTAAAAGGAATAAATTTACAAGGAATTTTGGTAAAGAGAAAGAAAGTATAGACACTGAGCGAGGTATAACCGAGCACCGAGAAGAGAACCTAGTCACCGAGTTAGATAAAACGTATTACCAAGCATAACAGGCCAACACTAGATGAAATCTAAGTACATTGAACCTGGACACTGATCAGAAAATGGTTTACAAATCTTGAGGAGATTGAATAACAGAACATTGGAGATTGAAATATAATGATTATGCATGATTACAAGGTTAGTATATCAAATGGGAAAATAGATGAAATATGCATTGGAAGTGTACCCAATGCTAGCACCACTTGAAGATGAAGATTCTAGAACATCTAGCACCACCTAAAAATTGTATGTAAGAAGATCAGAGTGTGAAGATTAGTTTAGTGGCATATCCATGTGTGAAGAGAAATTGAAGATTGTAGATCAGAGAAGAAGGTGAATAAATAGAGAAGCTACCGAGTATCATAATATTGAGGAAGAGATTTAGAATTGAGCTACCGAAAATTGAATTGTTTATGTGAAGGTTACACAGTATGAGGTAATGTGATATTGAGCACATGGAGTTTGATAAGCATTTTTTAATGCACATTTAACAAACATTTTTTTGTTACTGATTAAGGAGTAATCAAAATTATATAAGTCTCTTAACCGATCAGATCTTAACAGATCTTATGTATAAATCCTTTAACCAGGTACAATTCTTAGATTAGAGTTGTGAAATATCTTAATAGAGTAGACTTAGCAGTCTTATAATTCTTAATAGGGTTAATACCTTTAATAGGGTAAGCTATCAGAAATAGATAAGCATTGTAGCTCTAACTGAGAAACTTTATTCCTGTAGTAGTGAAGTGTTGTGGGTATCATCCCCACCGCATTTTTTATCCTCTAACAAGGATTTATGCAATATCAAAATCCATCTGTTATGCGATGTTCATTATATTTTTTATTTATTTATGTGATGCATGAAAAGGTAAAGTAATTAGTAAATGAATATGAAAGAAGTTCAAAAAAGTTTAAAAGTGTTTTTAAGTATTGATTCACCCCTCCCCTCTCAGTACTTACCTTTCCACACCTAAATTCAATAATTGGTATTAGAGCTCAGTCTCTTATTAAGGAGTTTAGTCACTTAAGAGGAAAGATCTGGAAAGATGGAAAGCTAAAAGTATAAAAGAATAATTGATAGTATGAAAAAAGAGCTAAAGATGGCTAATGAGAAAATTGAAGAATTGAGTGTGAAGCTGAAATATTCAATTAGCAAAAGGAAAGAGCTTGCATTACAATTGAAAGAAACTCAAGATCATGTTGAGGAACTTGAAGAACAATCTAAGGGAAGCATGTCTAATGAATCTGATGTAATCATATCAAAACTATCTGAAAAGAATAAGAACCTAGTTGATCAATTCAAAACACTGAAAAGAGAACAAGAAGCACAGTCGATAAGGATGTGTGAGATCATGGAACAAAAAGGAAAATTTGAGGATGAAAAAAGAACTGTAGAAGAAGAAAGAAGGAAATTGAATACAAGATCAGATGAGAAAGATAGAGAAATCATGAGGTTGACACAAAAACATTATAACTTGATAGATCAAATTTTTATGGAAAATCAACATGTTGCTAGGAAAGTCGGTGAGATTGGAGAAATAAGATTTAAGAATGAACACTTGAAGAATAGTCTAAAATCTGAAAGAGATGCTAATGAAATCATGAAAAGAAATTAAGAAGCATGGAAAATTCTAGATGAACAATTGAAAAACCAAAGGCAGCCTATGACACCTCTGGACTCAGTTTTAATGCATACAGTACTACCAAGAAGGGTGATTCCTCCAAACATGCAACCAACTGAGACAAAGTTTCTACCCCACCAAAACCCAATAAGCCTACATGTTATCATTGTGGGAAACCAAGACATATAGATAATGTTTGCAGAAGAAAGAGAGGTAATTCATTGAATACTCCTAAGTTCAAAGGTTATTGTTATAATTGCAACAAGTTTGGTCATAAGGAATTTGAGTGTAGATCAAGAGTTTTGAACACTCCAAGGAAACCAAGGTTTGAAGGATATTGTAACAACTACAAGAAATATGGTCATAAATATGAAGATTGTAGATCACAAAGAAGAAATGAGAAATGGGTCCCTAATCAATAGAGTGTTGACAACAACTGACAAGGACCTACAATACCAAGGGATTATAATACAAGGATTGCTTGCACTACATGTGGAAGATTCGGTCACATTGCTAAAAACTTCTTTAAGATGCATGGAATGAAAAATAGGAAGTCATGGAGAAACACTGGAATGGCTTATTTTCATTTCCACAGAGTCGATCACCTTGCTAAGAACTGTAGGTACCGAAATAAGGATTCTATCGAGGAGCAACTGAGTGAAAATACTCAAGCAAACATTGATGAAATCTGAGAGAAGATGAATAAGACTTGGAGAAGAAAGTCTCAAGATGATGGAATAGAAATGGGAACATATGATGGCACCACATCATCTAGATTAGGTGCACCTATCTTCACATAATCGGTCAATGTATGAATAGGAGTTGATAACTTAAAGTTTATCTTAAATCAGTTCCTAGATTTAATACATAGATCCATATCAGCATATTAAGATGCATTTGGATATTAGTTATAAAGTTGTGATTTCATATGTTGATCGGTAAAGAGTTAGAGTTATTCTGTTACATTTGGTGAAGTAAAAGTAGAGTTAGGTTTAATGGTAATATAAAGTTAGGTAAGGAAGCATTTAATGCATTTACATTCATTGGAAGCCCTAACCTATAGGAAAATCTATAAATAGAGGGAAAGATACATAATTTCTACTTTACATTCTTGTGAGCATGTTTGAGAAGTGACAAATACAAGATCAAAGAGCTATTTCTGAGCAATCAGTTGAGCATTCTAAGAACATTCAAGATTATCTGAGTTATTTCTAGAGTTCATCGAGCTGAATTAAGAAATTCTATTTGCTATTCCCTTTGAACACTAGAATTTGTTGAGATATTTTCAAGAATCAATGGAACCTAAGTTGGAGAAGTGTGTAGTAGTTGAGAAGATTAACTTAGTTAATCTGAAGTACAAGCTTCCACCTATTGTTGCTATAGAAATTGACAAAACCAGATCCCTATCCTCGATCCCACTAAGAGTAATCTTGATTGAAGACATTTGCACCTTCATTAATTGTAAAATAGAGGGTATTTGTCAAACTGAGATTGATGCATCTTACAATAAGTTGTGTGTTAATAGGAAATTAAAGAATGATTACATTCACCTACAAACCAAGGGTTTGGTTCATGCAATGCATGTACCAATGGTATTCAAGCATGAGTGGATGATAATAGTTTTGAGTAAAGTTCATGATAAATTAAAGTGGCTTGATGGGCCAGTCAAGATAACTAAGGATGTATTGTACATCATAACTAGATTTATGGTCAGTGATAGATCGAGGGCCTACAAACAGACAGACAAGAACAAACTCTATGAGCTAACCAAAGACAAAGGGGATGGAAGAGGTTTGAAACTCTCTACAGTTGATGACCTCTAACTAAAATTTTCATCAAATACCATATAGGATATTCCAATCATCTCAAGTTGATAGTGTACCATTTGAAGCTATGGATATAGCATATAATATGGTGAAGAAAGATATTCAAAGATTGGCTTGTGTGAGATCCTACTAAAACAACTTGATGATAATATGAACACAATTTTAAAGGAAAAGTCAAACACACTAAATTTTGGACCGTTATTGGTATGTATCTTTTTCTATTTTCAAAATTCATTTCCAACAATCGGTGAAGTTAAATGGAATGCAGATAAACCCATATTTTATCAAATCAGTGATTATATTCAAAGCATGGGTGAAAATTTTAATGTTTTGATTATGTAAAATAAGGTTTTGTAAGGACCCAAAACCTTATACAAGAGCATAAAAAGATATGGCAATTAAAGACCAATACAACTGTGGTGCCCCACCAAACAAACCAAAGGAACAAACCAAAGTTCCTACCAAATGGATAGAATCCCACACCAGATACAACAAAGGGTGATCAAGATTTACATTTTTTCCCATGTGAACATAAGTTCATATCAAAAGGAGTGGAAGATTTAATTTTTTTCACTTCACTGTTGTCCATCCATCTTCCACCTTACCAGCATCCTTCTGCCAAGCCAAAGAAGAGCTAGATGAGTCCACTAAAGGGCAGGTCACAAAAGAGCTCACAACTCTAGCACTCAAGACAATAGCTGGACCAAAGACAACATCACCCACATTAGAGCCAGAGACTCCATCGAGAGCAGTAAAACTAGCAGTGTCCGTAGACAAGACCGTTAAACCAGAGACATCACCAGTGGTCTAGACAGGATTTGTGCCAAAAGGGATAGCATAAACATCTTGAGTTAGAGCCACATCAAAGCTAGCACCAGCAGCATCAAAGATAGCTTTAGAATCAACCGAAGCATCAACAAAAGCTCCAGCCAAAGCATGATCATTCTGAATAGGGCTCGAAATTGAGCCCCCTTCCTTAGAAGCTTTCTAAAGTATAATGATGGTCAGAGGCCCCCAACCACCAAGAGGGAAATTTATTTGATTTAATCTTATTTGATAAACATCATGCAGCCAAATGCCCAGTCTTGTGACAATTCCTACATCTAAACAGAATACCCTCATAATCCAAATTTTGAGTCCAAAAGCCCAAAGGAGAAGCCAAAGTAATCTGCTCAAGGGGACCCTTAGAAACATCAACCTCCACAAGGATACGAGCATAAGTAGTCTTAAATATTTCAGAGGAATTTGAATCCACCATTTGGAAATCCCCAATAGCCTCACCCACAGTTTCCAAAACCGAATCCAGCCAGAGATGAAGGGGAAGATTCGGTAATCTTACCCATAAATTTAATGTTATTGTGGATGACTACTTTAATAAATTCCAAGCTAGAATGCATAAGAGGTATAGGATTCCACCATAGTTAGTGGAAGAGTTTAAAGATGAGTTATGCTTTGAAGTGGACACAAATGTGTGTATCATAAGGGAAGTAGAGCCTAGAACTGAGTGGTTACCCCCGATGGGATATGAAATGAATATAGATGCAACCATTATATAGATAAAAGGAATTTTGGAGATGCCAAAGAATAGAACTCCAACTCGGTATGGCACCTATGAAGAGGTGAAGGAGAAAATAAGAAATGATATATTGATATCAAAGGCAATAAGGAAGAGAGGTAAAATGATCAGTGATTTAACTAAGAAATTAGGCATTGTTGATTTTGATGAAGCTGGGGAAGATTTTGTTGAGCCTTCAGTAACAAAGGGGAAGATAATAAAAATCAAGAAGGAAACCCCTAGGCTTTCCAGTGTAATGCCATCTACTCAGTCTACCTCTACACCAAGAGGAAAAAAGAAAGTTGAATCAGAGACTAAAAAGATAAAGGCATACGTCAATGAAACCAAGGTTACTGGAAGGCCTACGAGAAAGTTGAAACTACAAGTAGAGAGTGACACTAAGTCGAATGACTTGTCACAATTCAAAGTAGTACCGAGCAAGAAGAATATAAATCTCAATGAACTACTTAAAACTCTAGAGATACATGGATCCTACTCAGTCATGAAAAAATTGAAGTTTGACACTATGACTGGTGAGGAGAAAGCAAAAATGAAGAAATTGTCATTACTACTTTGCATAAATTCATAATTCCACCAGTTGAGGTAGTTGAACATCTTGATAAGGAGCTATACAAGAGAATTGATGCCAGATGAAAATATGTCATTGCTATTGAAAAAGGAATGTGGGAAAGATCCCTTGCAATCATAGTCCTAGATTTAACAAAGAGGGGGATAAGAGATACTCTAAATGAGTACTCCAATAGATTCACACTGAAGGGAAGAGAAATGAGTATAATGGTCGGTCAATTGAAAGAAGTACAAAAGGATACTGATGATCTTTGGAGGAAGATCTTTTTCACTGACCAACCAATGAAGATGTAAAAAATGAAGAGGATAAATCCAATCCAGTTGGATTGATAAAAATTCAGGAAGAAGTAACCATAGAAGACATTACCAAGAGAGACATTGATGAATCAGTGGAAAAAGATGAGGATACAATGGTTACAGAGGCCATAGAATTAGAGGTGATGGACATAGATGACTCAACTACAGCAAGATTACTAACAAAAGAGCCAATAATTTTACAAGTTATGGATTTTACTGAGATAGAAGCAGTTATCTCAAAGATTACAAGTGGTGAGACTACTACTTTTGATGCTCCTACCAATCCAACAAAGTAAAATGAACACAAATATACCAAAGAGAAGAATACAGAATCAGTGACCCCCACTGAGACTATAGGTTAGCAGGAGCCAAAACAAGAGAAAGGCACAAAAAAGTAGAAGAAAAGAAAGAGGACAAACAAGAAAATAAGAAAAAAATAAAAAAGAATAAACAAGAGAAGAAACAAGAGGAGAAGAAGGAGATGGAAGATAAGATTGAAGTAACACCAACCCAATCAAATGTAAAGATGGCATCAAGTTCAGAGAGAAAGTCTAAAAAGAGAAAGGTAGAAAAAGAGGTAGATATAAATGAAGTTATAGTCATACCGAAGGTTGGCTATACTAATATGAGCCCTAAGGAACTCTCTGAGTTTGGTGACCTCTTGAAAGGAAAGCTGCACTAGATAAGCTTATAGCTAAAAAGTAGAAAAATGGTGTGCTAGAACAAATAAAGAGCATTTTAAATGAGATTGTTCCAGAGGCAATAGTAAATGAGAAGGCAGATATATATAGTTAGTTAAAAGAACTTGTCATTCAAATCAATCAGTCAGGAACTGACACAACTGAATATTTGATGAAAGTGCACAAGAAAGATATGGAGTCCAAGGTGATTGAAGAAGTTCTTCAATCGGTAACATTGGACAAGGTAACTCTCTCTGAGTTAGTCAATGCATTAGAGAAAGAATTACAAAATATTCTTTATATATTTCAAAAGATTTGTTTAATATCACATTTTACAAAGGAAATAAAGGAAAAGGATGAAAATGTGGAAAAAGAGCTTACCGAGCTACTATCAAAGATTTTCACTGAGCCAAAGACTATCACATAATATTATGAGAAGCTCAAGTACCTAATGGGAGTGCAATCTGAACTAAGAAAGGAGGAGAACCACATAAGGATGGAACTTTTAGAACTTCAAACATTTTTTCTCCCAAACATTGAATCACTGCATAAGCAAATATAGAAAGCAAAAGATCCAGTGAGTACACCATATGTCAGTGCCATGGACAGCATGGTTAGTCTAACTGTAGATATGAGTGAGCAGATTATAGTGTTGTAGATACTACAGGACACTTGCAAGGCATCATTAAAGGATGCACATGAGAAATATAAAGTTATTTTTTATAAGATCCCCACATCAAAGAAGAAATGAGTAAGTATTTTGGCATTTTTGTTAAAAAGGGGGGAATATAGATAAGTTTTTTTTGCCAAACAGAAAAGGGGGAATATATATGTGTTTGAGGGGAATTAGATATAAAAGGGGGAATATACAGAGTATATGTATACAATATGGAGATGTACCATAATTATTACTTCAGAGGGAGTAATAAGTTTTACCGAGGAAGAGAAATAGTCAAGGACAAAATTTTGTTTAATGACTTTGAAGATTTTGAAGGTTTTTAAAAAACATACCAAACTAATTCCAAAGGGGGAGATTGGTACTCCTAAGAGTCAATTTTGTTTTCTTTAGTTATATGGAAGTCATTATGTTTTTCGAAAGCATTCAGTAAAAGGAATAAGTTTACAAGGAATTTTGGTAAAGAGAAAGTAAGTATAGACACCGAGCGAGGTATAACCGAGAACCATGCACCAAGAAGAGAAATTAGTCATCGAGTAAAAGAAACTGTATTAATAAGTAGAGTAGGCCAACACTAGATGAAATCTAAGTACATTAAACCTAGACATCAATCAGAAAATGGTTTACAAATCTTGAGGAGATCGAATAATAGAACATTGGAGATTGAAATCTAATGATTACACATGATTACAAGGTGAGTTTAGCCAATGGAAAAAATGGATGAAATATGCATTGGAAGTGTACCCAATGCTAGCAACGCTTGAAGATGAAGATTCTAGAACATGTAGCACCACCTAAAAATTGTATAAGAAGATCATAGTGTGAAGATCAATGTGGTGGCATATGCATGTGTGAAGAGAAAGTAAAGATTGTAGATCAGAGTAGAAGGTGAATAAACAGAGAAGCTACCGAGTATCAAAATATTGAGGAAGAGATTTAGAATTGAGCTACCGAGTACTGAATTATTTATGTGAAGGTTACATAGTATGAGGTAATGTGATATTGAACACATAGGGTCTAATAAGCATTTGTTGATGCACATTTGATAGAAATTTTGTTATGACTGATTAAGGAGTAATCAGAATTGTATAAGTCTCTTAATCGATCAAATCTTAATAGATCTTATGTATAAATCCTTTAACTAGGTACAATTCTTAGATTAGAGTTGTGAAATCACTTAACAAAGTAGACTTAGCAGTCTTAAAACTCTTAACAGGGTTAATACCTTTAACAGGGTAAGCTATCAGAAATAGCTAAGCATTGTAGCTCTAACCGAGAAACTTTATTTGTCTAGTAGTGAAGTGTTGTGGGTGTCATCCCCACCACAGTTCTTATCCTCTAACAAGGATTTATGTGATACCAAAATTCATTTGTTATGTGACGTTCATTATATGTTTTATTTATTTATGTGATGCATGCAAAGGTTAAGTAATTAGTAAAATAACATGAAAGAAGTTCAGAATATTTTTAAAGCATTTTTAAGTATTGATTCATCCCTCCCCTCTCAGTACTTACCTTTCCACGCCTGAATCCAAAACCCTCCACCATAAAGAAGCATGACCCTTCTACTTAGTTTATGATAACCTAACTCTCTGTGGATCTTCAACATTTTCAAGTTTGAAGTAATCTTCTAGTTCATTAATACGATCTATCAATTCTTCAGGATGCAATGAACCATCAAAACAAGTAACATATATTCTATGACTCTTACCCATTTGTGTCATAGCTCTCAACAATCTTTATTCATCTACGGAGATCTTGGTTTCTATTATTTCAAGATCTTCAGAAGGTTCCTCATATTCATCTTCAGTCTCAAGATTCCTCCTAATTCGAGTCAAAGAATTTTAGATCTCTTTTCTTATCTCATTTTTTAATTCCTCCATCATTTTCTCTAGCCTTCCAAGGTTCATTCTTCTAGAAAGCATGTTTAAAAGAATTCCAATCTCTTTAGGTTCGATTATCTGATCACTAGTGTTGATTGCCTAAACAAATCTAGTAATCTTCCAACACCTACAACCTGCCTCAAGCTATTAGGTCCACTGGTAAACCACAGAAACTATGAATCCTCACTTCTCAATCACTCAACCAACCCTTGTGGTAGGTCTTTCTGTAATTGCAAGTTAGATCTCACTAATGCCACCCCACAACCATAAATTTAAATCATCGGTACTTCATCCAACTAATTCTTTATCATTGTCTCCCTCTACTATGCCAGTGAGATACAAACCTATTACTGACCACCTTGCAACAACTATTGGTTGATGTAGATCAGATCCATGGTTTTGTCACTCCACAAACAATAAGAAAGAAGCCTCGCAAGAGCAGTAACTCAGTTATTTGCAAGCCAAGATAACTGAGAGGGGGGGGGGGTGAATCAATTATCTAAAAGTTTCAATTTTTTATCCAATTAAGTATACTTAAACATTAAGCATAAACACAATTAAAGAACACTTGAACATAACACCAATATTTTGGTTACGAGAAAACCCAAATAGGTAAAAACCCTAGTGGGAATTGACACCCACTAATAAACTGCACTAGTGTATAATGATCCTTGTTAGAAGATCTTACAACCCTGTTAGGAGTTGATCTTTACAATGCAATTAGTACAGTGACCTAGTCAAAGGTCAGACACTGTTAGGATTCTTTTATGATTGACCCTGTTAGGGGTGAGGATGCACTGTCTGAGAGCTCACTGCTCAAAGGGGTAAAGGTTGCAACCTTCTTAATAATAGATACACACTATATCTAGATCTTGGTGAGCTTCGAGGTAGACCTGTTGTCTTGATCAATTCCAATGAATAGCATATACTCTTTACTTGGTCACATAGACCTTCTGCTGATGGCTCAACACTTTGCACTCTCTTCTCTACTCTTGTCTTTCAACTCTGAACCATATCTTTAGCAATCACAAATGACTACTTATAAATATCTTCTCTCTAAATGATATAATCAAGTCGGCATGTTAGAACCACCTTGAAATCATATTAGAGAAACAATAACACTCTCTAATAACATTTATTTCAGCTCTACTAAGCACGCAACACAAACTGGGACCTGTCCAAATCAATAAGTGTAGACGCACGCTCCTCACTGTCAGTTCAACCAAATTTACTAAAACTTTCTCCTCAAGCTGAATTACATCATGCACTCTTAACCAAACCTTCTTAACTCTTCTCTAATCACTATGATGTAGGAGCATCCTGGGTGTAAGAGCAATCTAGCATCACCCAAAAATATTTCTGTTGCTTTTCAATAAGGGCTATCTTGTGCAGAGCTTCTATTTATGGAAACTTACTATTTTTAGTAAGTTGGTCATATGATCTCGGAATGTTCTGATTTCACAGTTGGAAGTTCATCTCAGTCATTTCAGCCTACCAATTAAGTTTCATTGTCACATCATCTGTATTGGTGAAGTTATTGAGGTTTTTGGGTACGAAATCTTATAGGTCAATTTTGAAGGTCTTAGAGGCTCCAGATCACAATTGACCCTTGGCCAACTAGTGCTAGCGCGTGTCAAGTACTGTAGATCTCGTCATGGCATTTCCGAAAAGTGGTTACAATAGAAAAATAGAGCTACAGTTAAAAAGTTATGGCCTCCGGAAGTTGGGCTACCTAAAAGCATGTTTTGTATTTCTTCTGAGCCGACCCTATTGTAAAAAATGTGAAAATAAAATAATTCTAAGTTTGGTCAGCCCTAAAAGGCTAAATTTCTGGAACCTTCTCAGGCAGTGGAAATTGCTTATATAAGGAAGGCCCATAGTGTTGTCTTAGGTGGTGCAAGGCAGTTCGGAGTAGTTCAGAGTAGTTCTGGGTAGATCTGGGTAATGATTCAAGGCTTTGTCCTATAGAATATTGTAAGGGGAATGCCCATGTGGCTTGCATATTGTAATTCCACACTTGTGGAGATAATAAGAAGCCCATTTTCTATTCTTGCAAATTGTTGTTGTTTCTCTATTTATGTTATGTGTTTGTGGTATTAAGGGGAGTACCCTTCATCACACTAATACAAGAACACGTATCGAAATGATTGGTGCAACTCATGTACCACTATAATCTATGTCGGCTCTTATGGATAAACACAAGAAACTATAACTGGTGAATAGTGACTGCATAACTTCACTTCTACTACACATCAAACTCTGCGTCCATGAATGGAGCAACACTAACATGTTTCCATCACATATCCAAAGGTGCAAGGTTCCATGATAACGGTACAGACAATCACTCATAGAACACTGTCTGTAACTCTGTCAGGAACACTGCTAACACAAGCTGCTACATAACTATCTGTATAAACAATTAACCTTTGCGTCCATGATATCATGCTGATAACATGTCCATGCTATTTATACTCAAAGCTTACTATATAAGTCTTCCACGCATGCTACTTACCATATGTTGTCATCAATGACAAACATACAGTCAGCACTGGCTTGCTGGAAAATCTCCAACAATCTCCCCCTTTGGCATTGATGGCAAGATATGGAATGAAAAACACCACCACTCCAAATGACCAATTATTTTATAACATTCTCTATTTCCTCATCAAAACTCCCCCAAGGATGAATCCTCCATCTACTGCAATATTCTTAATTATTCTCTATTTCCTCATTTGATCTACTTCCATGACTCAATACTACTCCCTCTTGCTGCTATATATTACTCCTCCTTAATTTTGTATGTGCTCCCCCTTTAATACTATTTTTCATGACTATATACTACTCCCCCTTTGACATCAATGGAAAAGGGCACCAAACATTTAAGCTTCGATACTACTCCTGAAGTAGAGTAGTCAACCATCCATCAGTCACTGAGGACTAATGCTTTTTCCATTTTCTCTAAGTAGAATCAAGGAAGGGAATTACTCCCAGCTTCTCCCTGAGATACTCAAAAGTATCCTTTGGTAAATTCTTTGTGAATATATCTGCTAGCTATTCTTTTGTACTCACATCATCCAATTTGACTTCTTTCTCTGCCACTTTCTCTCTTAGGAAGTGATACTTATTCTCTGTGTGCTTTGTCTTTGCATGCATCATAGGATTCTTTGACATGTTGATAGTGCTAGTGTTATCACAATGGATAACAATAGGATAATCAATCTAAATTCCAAAATCTTTTATCATATGTTTGATCCAAACAATTGTAGAATAATTCAAGGCTGCTGCAACATACTCCGCTTCAGCTGTTGATTGAGAAATATAATTTTGCTTCTTGCTTATCCAAGTGACAAGTCTATCACTAAGAAATACATTAGGAGGAGCAGTATTTCTTGGTGAGTGACATATATCTAAATATTCTCTTTACTTCCATGAGGTGACTTTGTTTAGGCTCTGCTGCAAATCTTCCAACTATGTCAATTGCATTAGAAACATCAGATCTAGTTCGAGTATGATATATGAGTTTACCAATCATATAATTGTACAATGTTGTATCTATTGTTGGAGAATCATCTTCTTTTGTAAGCTTGCATCTTGTTATCATAGGTGTACCCATTGGCTTACAATCATCCATCATGAACTTCTTCAATATCTCTTTCACATATTTAGACGGATTAATGAAAATGCCTTTCTCTATCTGCTGCACATTTAATCCCAAAAAGTATTTGATAGGTCCAATCATGCTCATCTCAAACTCGCTCTGCATCTCCTTAGAAAATTTTGCACTAAGTTTGTCATTACCACCAAAGATAATGTCATCAACAAATATAGCTACAAGTAATAAACCTTCAGATGTCTCTCTGATAAATAGATTACAATCTTCTCCTTTCTTGAGTCCATTTTTTGTTAGATATCCATCAAGTCTCTCATACCAATCTCTATGGGCTTGCTTAAGTCCATAGAGGGATTTCTTCAATCTGCATACCATATCAGGCTTGTCTAATAAGGTGAATCCTTCTAGCTTCTCAATGTATACTTCTTCCTTTAACTCTCCATTCAAGACTGCTGACTTAACATCCATCTGATAAACTTTGAAGTTTTTGAATGTTGCATAAGCTAGAAACAACTTAATAGCTTCTAATCTGCTCACAAGTGAAAATTTGTCTAAATAATCAATACCTTCTCTTTGCGTATATCCCTTGCATACTAACCTTTCTTTATTCCTTACCACTATACCATCTTCATTCATCTTGTTTCTAAATATTCATTTTGTTCCAATCACACTCTTATCACTAGGTCTTAGGACCAGTTCCCAAGTATTATTCTTAATAATCTAATCTAGTTCTTGCATAGCATCATGCCAATTTGAATCATTACATGAATCTTCAACACTTAAGGGTTGAATCTAAGATAGTAAACATACCGCTTCATTGCTTGCTGAACTCTTTGCTTTTGATCTTGTTGTGACTTTTCTGCTCTGATCTCCAATGATGTCATCCTTAGAGTGATATCTAGATGTATACTTTGGATCTTTAGGTGATACTGACTCATCTAGCTTCTGAGTTTCTTCTTCACTTGATTCAAGGTCATTGAATAATACATCAATACTGTCAAACATCTCTTCAACAACTATCTCACTGGTGGAAGGATTGGGTTTTTCTTCAATCATAGGTGAATAATCATGATATCTTTCTTGAATCATAAACTTTTCATCAATCTTAACATGAGCACTTTCAATGATTTTTTTCAATCTCAATTTGAAACATCTATAAGCTTTGCTTTTAGTAGAGTAACCAAGGAAATTACCTTCATCACTTCTTGCATCAAACTTGCCTATTGCTTCATCCCTCTTGATGTAGCACTTGCTTCCAAAGATTCTAAAGTATTTCACTGTGTAACATTACCAAACCACAGATCATAAGGTGTCTTGTCCATGTCAAGCCTCAATTGTATTCTATTGATGGTATAGATTGTTGTATTGACCGCATCTCTCCAATAGGTGTGTGCAACTTTTCCATCAATCATTATAGTGTGTGTTGTATCAAGGATGATCCTATTCTTTCTCTCTACAATCCCATTCTGTTGAGGGGTTCTAAGTGCACTCAATTGTCTCTTTATGCCATGTTCTTTGCAGTACTCATAGAATCTATCAGAGGTGAATTCTCCTCCTTTATTGGATCTTAGACACTTTATCTTTAGTCCAGATTCATTTTCAACCTTAGCTTTGAATATTTTAAACTTCTCAAATGCTTCAGACTTATCTTTCAAGAACGCAACCCACATCATTCTAGAATAATCATCAAAAAACAAAATGAAATACCTTTCACCATAGTATGATCTTGTTTGAGTTGGTCCACCTAGGTCTGTATGAATCAGATCCAACTTGTTTTCTATAGAATTATGCTTGCTCCTAAATGAATTCCTCACATGCTTTCCCATCACACATTCCCTGCAAATAGTATCAATTGACTTTTCTATGCTAGGTATATATCTTACTGCCTTTACATTGCTTATCTTTACTATGTTATCAAAATTGATATGACATAGTCTTTTATGCCATAGCCAACTATCATCTACTTTAGCAACAAAACAACTTGCTTCTGAATTAAGCTAAAAAACATTACCTTTAGTCTTTGAACCTGATGCAATCATTACACCATCCTTGTTGTTAATGATGCACTTGTTGTCTTTGAACTCCAATCTATAACCTTTTTCAACAAACTATCCAATGCTAAGAAGGTTATGCTGCAAACCATCTACATAAAGAACATCATCAATGTTGTTCTTTCCATCCAATGTGATAGCTCCTCTACCAATGATAGTTTTAGGAGTGTTATCTCCAAATCTAACCATGCCACCATTGTATTTTTTCAGATGAACAAGTCTTTCTTTATCACCTGTCATGTGATGTGAACAATCGCTATCTATAATCCAATATGTCCTTATGTTTGCTTGTGAGATCAATGCTAGCTCTTGTTCCTTTTTTTCATCTTCATGATCCATCTCATCATACATCTTCTCCATAATAGCAATGAATCCAATTTCATCTTCAACTAAATCATCATCAGAAACTCCATCACCAACATAGTAACATTCTTTTGTATACTTAAGCTTGTAGTTAGTTCTAAATTTCTTAACTCTTGTAGGACACTTGGATGCAAAGTGACCAATCTTATTACATGAGAAGCATTTGAAAGGTAACTGACCTTCATACTTTCCTTTTCCTTTTATTTCTTTCTTAGAAATCATAGCAATAATATCATCTATCTCTTTATCTTCATCTTCATCATCAAAATTACCATAAGTGTTTAAAGATTTCTTGCCATGGCCTAATGCTTTGAAGGTTGTTTCACTTTTAGGCTCTGTCTTCAATCTTGAAATCTCAAAAGCTGAAATTTTGCTGATCAAGGTCTCTCTCTTGAAATTTGTTGAAGCTTCAAGGTCTCATCAAGGATGTTGATCTTGTTTTCATACTCTTTTGTAAGAGTAGTCATCAACTTATCCATAATGTCTTCCTCTGAGATCTCTCCGCCATTGTTCCTAATTCCAGCAACTGCTTCATTAATCCTTTGGTTGTAAGCTCTGATGTTTTTTTCAGGTAGCATCTCTAATGCATTTTATCTTTTATTCCATGTCTTTTTGTGCGCATTCTTTGCTTGTGTATCTCCTTCAAACATGTCTTCTAGGTGCTTCCATGTCTTGTAGGCTATGTCTACTTTCTTTAATTCTTAAAAACTCGCTATCAGATAAGGCATTGATAAGGGCTTCTTTGGCTATTGCATTATGATGGAAAAAATCCTTTTTCTTGCTAGTAGCATCATCCTTTGCAAGATCTTCTAAAGAGGGGATCTTAATTTCTTTGATAGCCACTTCAAAAACTTCAAAAGAAATGCACTGCAAATGTGTCACCATTTTGTTCTTCCAATCAGGATAGTTCTCTCCATCAAACTTAGGACTGTCTTTTCTAAAGAATGCCATCTTGATCAACCTCAAGTTGTTAAACTTTCTCTCTGAGGCACTTGGCTTTGATACCAATTGTTAGGAATAGTCCCAAGAGATAACTGAGAGGGGGGGGGGGGGTGGGGGTGAATCAGTTATCTACAAGTTTCAATTCTTTATCCAATTAAGTATACTTAAACATTAAGAATAAACACAATGAAAGAACACTTGAACATAACACCAATATTTTGGTTACGAGGAAACCCAAATAGGTAAAAACCCCAATGGGAATTGACACCCACTAATAAACTGCACTAGTGTATAATGATCCTTGTTAGAAGATCTTACAACCCTATTCGGAGTTGATCTTTACAATGTAATAAGTACAGTGACCTGGTCAAAGGTCAGACACTGTTAGGAGTCTTTTATGACTGACCTTGTTAGGGGTGAGGATGCACTGTCTGAGAGCTCACTGCTCAAAGGGGTGAAGGTTGCAACCTTCTGAATAATAGATACACATTACATTTGGATCTTGGTGAACTGCAAGGTAGACCTATTGTCTTAATCAATTCCAATGAATATCACATACTCTTTACTTGGTCACATAGACCTTTTGTTGATGGCTCAACACTTTGCACTCTCTGCTCTGCTCTTGTCTTTCAACTCTGAACCATATCTTTAGCAATCACAAATGACTACCTATAAATATCTTCTCTCTAAATGATATAATCAAGTCGGCCTATTAGAACCACCTTGAAATCATATTAGAGAAACAAGAACACTCTCCAATAACATTTATGTCAGCTCTACTTAGCATGCAACACAAATTGGGACCTGTCCAAATTAATAAGTGTAGACGCATGCTACTCACTATCGACTCAACCAAATTTACTGAAACTTTCTCCTCAAGCTGAATTACATCATGCGCTCTTAACCAAACCTTCTTAACTCTTCTCTAATCACTAATATAAGCATGCATACTAAAATGATAGGTGCATCTCCTGTACCACTATAATCTATGTCGGCTCTTCTAGATAAACACGACAAACTACAACTAGTGAATAGCAACTACATAACTTCACCTCTACTACACATTAGACCTTGCATCCATGAATGGAGAAACACTAACATGTCTCCATCACATATCCAAAGGTTCAAGGATCCATGATAATGGTATAGACAATCACTCACAGAACACTACCTATAAATTTGTCAGGAACATTGTTGACACAAGCTGCTACATAACTGTTTGCATAAACAATTAACCTTTGCGTCCATGATATCATGTTGATAACATGTCCATGCTATATGTACTCAAAGCTTACTGCATAAGTCTTCCACACATGCTACTTACCATATGTTGTCATCAATGACAAACATATAGTCAGCACTGGCTTGCTGGCAAATCTCCAACACTCTTTAGGTTCGATTATCTAATCACTAGTGTTGATTGCCTAAACAAATCTAGTAATCTTCCAACACCTACAACCTACCTCAAGCTATTTGGTCCACTATTAAACCACAGAAACTATGAATCCTCACTTCTCAATCACTCAACCAACCCTTGTGGTAGGTCTTTCTGCAATTGCAAGTTAGATCTCACTAATGTCACCCCAAAACCATAAATTTAAATCATCGATACTTGATCCAACTGATTCCTTATCATTGTCTCTCTCTACTATTCCAATGAGATAAAAACCTATTATTGACCACCTTGCAACAACTATTAGTTGATGTAGATCAGATCCACGATTCTGTCACTCCACAAACAACAAGAAAGAAGCATCACAAGAGCAGTAACTCAGTTCTTTGCAAGCCAAGATCCACAACCATCACTGATACCATATGACATGGTCAAGGAAGGAGATATCCCCAATTGAGAATTCCAACCTTGCAAATTGAGATTACACAATGGAAAATGACAACACTAAAATAAATATTACCAGCAGATAGCAAGAAACAAAATGTTATTATCAATCGGAACAAAGAATTACATTCAAATAGTTTGCAACATGCAACTTTATAAATTAACCATTATCAATATACAATAGTAAGCAATCATATTTGTTTCTCTCAACATCAATCCCTCATATGTAGCTTATCATTCCTCAAAATTATATACATTCCACAGAGACAACTGCATCACCAAGTAAGCTCTGCATCTACAAGCTATTAACATCGAAACTATCCTTCCTATAGTTTCTTCTTTATGACTTTCCTTATCTACTAGGCCTTCTTGGTTTTCTTCTTTAATACCTTCATTCTCTTCTTTCACTCTTTCCCTTAAACAAGAACTACTACTCTACTTATATACAACATCGTTAGCCACTAGTCAGCTTATCCGGTCAATGAATTTCAAGATAAAGGAGACGTATTACATCAAATAGGACAGGACCTAAATCCATAGGAACATCTCCAAAATGGATATAACATAATGTGTGATCATGCAAGGAGGTCGGCCGTGAATTTAAGAATATCAAACAATGTGGCATGAGTAACCGCAAATTGTGAATCTTCACCACAAGCTGGATCTCGCTACCCTAGCTGTCAAGAATGAAAAATAAATATAGGACCAAACCAATCATAGGATATCTTTATCTAGAAACAATAGATCACAATGCATTCATAGATATGATATCTTAATGATTTGTAGAACACACTATAATGACCACATGAGATGATGTTCCAACTAGATTAACGCAACTAAAAACATAGAAGCTGCCCAACTGGAACAGTAAACAAACAAACTGAAAGGAAAATCTTTTTGGGCAATGCAAGATTTCCAACTACCCAAGGATGCTCCTACATCAAAAAGGATGACTTATAAGAAGAAGGATATGAAGGGAGAGGTTTCATGGGGTGAAGAATGAGAGATGGGAGTAGGCGAAGGGACCTTTTAGTTCTTTTATTTCCCTAACCAATCTCCAACTATCTAACATGATCATGCCCCTATAGGAAGGGGAAGACTCGCAAGAAGCATAAAAAATAATGGATGTACTAGGAAATGAAGTGAGGATATTGTTAGTGGTAAGTGAGGATCAATGAAAACCTTGAATGCTATATGGAGAGATCTAAGGTGTTTGGACCAATCTAATTATTCTAATAGGACATTTGTATATTATATGGTCTTCCTTTCAAAAATAGAAATATGTATTGGTTTATTCAAATAAACTAATGGTTGGTCTAGTTCAAAACCTGGTCTAATAAGTTTGATGCCATTAGGTAACTTGGATTATTGAAGTTTACTTCCACATAGGCCCTTGGGTGAACCCTTAAACTTGATAACTTGTCATAATTATGTTTACAACAAGTCACTCTCCTATTTGAGCCACAATTTCATTTAAGAAAGGTTAGAATACCATATTAAGTAAAGGAAGTTCAATCCACATAGGATAATGAAAGCGAGAAGGTCCTTTAGGATGACAATTAAAAGTCCAAGCCTACAAGTAACATATTTTCCCACATAGGAAAAAGAGGAGCTGAGTGTGGAAGAAAAAGAATAGGAAGAGGAGATGAAGGAAAAAGAAATAATGGAAGAAGAAGAGGAGGAGGAAGAAGGGGGTAAAGAAGAGGAAATGGAAGAGGAAGAAAAAGAAGAAGGAGCTGAAGAGGGGGAGGAACTTTCTCAGGACTTCCCTTCTCTAGGTGAAAAAGAAGAAGATCAAACTGATACTGAGGATGGAAAGATCCAGGCTAGTAGAGAGGAAAAAGATGATGAACGTGCTAAAGAGGGAGAGGAGGCTAGTCAAGAGATCCCTACTCCAGGTGAAAAAGATGAAGAACAAATTGAAACAGAGGGTGGAAAAGGTCAAGATAACAATGATGAGGGTAATAGCCATAAGGAGGAGCCCTTAGGCCTCCTGATGGGTGCTACCATGCTGGAAGAGGTCAAGGCTGAAGGCCATGATATTCATCTGGACAAGTGGGTCACGCAAGAGATGCAAGAAATGAAACTCCATCTGAAAGCAATGGAAGATACAATGAAAACTCTCACTACTAAGCTAGAGAAGCTGGAAAAGAATTTTTTGGATAAGGTAAGTAACAAAAACCCGAATGAGGATATCAAAATGATGGTGGACAACAAGTTAAAAGATGTTACGGAAAAAATTAGTGACAATGGGTACATGATAAAATAAGTCCTCAAACATAGTAATGAGGGCCTTAGCATTTCTATTATGAACCTGAAAATGTTGTACAACTATCTGGAAAAGAACCTGCTGGAAAAAAACTACCATAACAATTGATGATGATTCTGGGAATGCTCGTTCCAGGAATGAGAACTAGAGGATGCACTCAGAGGAAGGTTCCATAAACTCCAAAGGAAATGAATGATCTGAAAGGTGCTATCTAGAAGATGGAGGACCTGCAGAAGAAGGTGGAGAAAATGATAAAAAACTAGTCTGGTCTGGGGGGTTGTTGGGCATTAGCTGGTAGTTGTGCTAGTAACTGTTTCTTTTGTTTTTTTTTGTCACTACCAGGGTTGTTTCAGGTCTTGCTTTTGTCTTTTTGGTAGGTGTCTCTTTTCGGAAAACTGAAATGCTAAATCTCTCTGCTTTTTTGTAAATGGTTTCGGGTACCATTCAAAACATGTTTTTACCTTAATCAAAAACATATTTTCCCACATGATCCATGTGTCATATCGTAAAATGGCTTGAACATGGTATAGAATTTAAATATGCATGAAACATACCCTTTTCCAAGACCTCTTAAGGCTTCTATCTCCCAACCCAAAAATCTAAGCCCATTTGGAAAAATCTACCTCAAAAGTGATGTGTTTAATGAGGAATAAAATTAGAGCCTCATTTTTGCATTCAATAATAACATCTACAATATTATCATGAAGTTGTATCTCTAAAAATTTACATGTTTTGGCATTCTAATGTTTCCCTTATAGCAATCCCTTAATTTATTTGCTTGTTCTATCATCAACAACCACATTTTATGCTTGACTCATTCCTTTTTTATCATGCATATATTATTTTTCCTTCATGATATCCATTGGTTCTGAAAAAGCACTACTCTCAACCAGTTTAGCCACCATTGTGAGGTGCATTAGAGCCTCCACCATAGAAGAATCACAATTCAAAATAGTTGAGGTTTCACTGCATTTGGAACTTTGATTGTGTTCTCACTTCTTTACTCTCTTTTTGCACTTTTTCTTCTCCTTTGACTTCAAACTTTGCTAAATAATGATTTCCTTCCCAAGAGGAAATGATTCTTATATATATATTCTATCCTAGAAAATATAAATTATATGATGAGACTGTTATATGTATTTTTAAATGCATTAAGCAATGAATCTTGATTCATGTAGTTTAGGAAAGTATTAAGAGAGAAAAAAATAAAATGAGGCTCGTAAATAACATGAATAAATATTTTAATTTAATTTTTTTTACATGAAAAATCTAAAATAATTAAATTATCTTTATTCATTTATGACTCAATTTAAATAATATTTTGTACATAAATTTAAATAAGTGTATTAAGGTTTTATTTAAAAATTCATGCAACAATTTTATAAGAGTTACTATTAACAATGTTCTCTTCATTTTCAGATTTCCTTTTTCAAGCAATTTTGGGGATCGGTGAACAAGTCAGATTATACCACAATGCGATTAGGATTCATTAAGGTACACATAGACTACAGTTATAACTTTTACAAATTTATTTCCTTTCATTTTGAAGTGTATGTTATATCTCTCATAAATTTTCTCCATTGCCTCAATGTATAATTTAACTCTTGTCTAATGATAATGCTTAAACTCCTTGTAGGAGATAATTATGCTTTCTATTTCAATGGGTTCTCTCAATGATCAAAGTGCTTCATTGTATGTAGAATATATCGAGTGAAGTAATACCTTATAATTTTTACAAGTACATGATACGAACCCTTGAAGAAGATTTCAAAAAAATTGTTGGCATAAGGTTTGTACTCCTTTCCATAATTGACATTAGTTAATCTCCTTTCTTTTACTAATATAGAAGAAAACTTATCTTAGATGATTATGTTTTACCTTCAATTTTTTGTGAATTATTGTAGGTGCTACCTCTGGATATATGTGATCGTCTTTTTATTATTAAATAATCACGGTGAGTTAAATACATGCACAATACAAATGTAATCATTTTATGAAAAGTTTATCAAAAAACTTGTAATTAAAGGTAGATAAAACTATTTCTAAAAATTACAATCCAAGATCTATTTTTTTGTTTTAAAATTAATTGTTCAATATTTAAAAACATTATGAAAATTAAAGAAAATTATCTCTTAATAAAAATGGCACAATATGAAAAAACAACATAAAGACAACATTTTTTTGTTAAATATCCAATTATATTTATTTTTAATGCATTTTAAATAAGAAGAATATATCCACTATGAATAAACATATGAAAATCCAAATATATCATTAGATTTTTTTTAATAAAATAAATTTGTATTCTTTAAAAAAATGTAGATACATATTGAAATAAATAGATAGTTAAAATAACTAATATATTTTATTATATCAAAAAATGCATTTGTTTATCTATATTGTAATTAATATTATACTCAATTGTCATAAATTACATAAACCATCAAAGAAATGTATTATTAATCAAAGATATTAGAGAATGATAAATGGCATGGTCATCGTTGATCTTATCAAGGCATAACCTTTTAGAAGACAACTTAGTTTTTAAACTAGCGCTTGCACCAAGTGAGGTGCAATGGTGTAGCCTATAGTAATATATGAAACCATATTTTGTGAAACCATTAAATCTATCAATTTTGTAAGAAACAGGTTAATCTAAAGAAGAAAGCGACTTTTAGTTCCCTTGTAATGGGATTTAGTCTTCTGTAAAATGTAAAATAGGGTTGTGGTGATACGAGTTCCTATGATAGTTGTTTTCATAACTTAAAAAATAGAAAAGATCTATGAATCATGGAACTACAATGCTAAAGGAATTGTAATTTCATGGTACAATATACAATTGAACTTACAAAACACCCATATAGTCATGCATAAACATTCTTACAAGCATTTTATCTAGGTATCTCTTTGGCAGGATGCATATACATCAACACACACATTTACATAATTTTTAGCTAGACATTTTATTGTATTCATTAGAAAATATATATTTGAATTACAAAACACCCAAATACACAAGAATTATATAATCAAAATCTTTGTACATAATAACACATGTCAAATGATGTCGCCAAGATAGCTTACAGGGGTAGGGGGTAAGAGATAAGCACTACTTTACATAATTTCTAGCTAGAAGTTTTGTTGTATTCATTATAAAATATATAGTTGCATTACAAAACACCCAAATACACAAGAATTACACAATCAAAGGCTTTGTGCATACTAACACACCATGCCAAACGATATCACCAAGATAGCTTGCAAGGTTGGGGGTAAGAGATAAGCACTACCAAATTTACCCCTCTAGAAATTACCACAATAAGATTCATTTAAAAATACACTAAAGAAAAGGATTCATTTCAAAATACCATTTCCATCCATAAACAAACAAATACTTATTAAGTAAAGGAAATAATCAAAAACAAAATGATACAACTATTACTCCTAAAGAGAATTAATGGTTGTCATTAGTATCATTCAGTCATATAGTCAGTAAAGGAGATAAGACAAGACAATCAGTCAATATACAAAGCCTAGACACCGAGAAGAACACAAGGCAGATCACTATGATAATTGAATAACAGTTTTAACCGAGCACTCTTACCAAGCTAGATGATCACCGAGTACCGTGCACTGTACTCACCGAGCATTCATATGAATCAAGCACCAGTTAATTATCAAGTGATGAATGCAGTATACACTGAGTGAAATAGGAAATGACACAGCAGTTTGAAATGGCACAAACTACAAGGAAAATGGTTTACACCGATTAGAAAATGCTTTACCAAGATCGAGATGAAATTTAATATGGATGTAATCATTTAATTACTAATTATTCCTATGCAAAGATGATCTAGGTTATTCATTTCTACCATTGATCTTAGGTTTTCCAAGATAGTGTCTAAACCCTAATTAGGTCAAATCAGTTTGATATAAAAAATTTATAGATGTCATTTTGACATGTATCACCACACATGTAGTAGCCACTACATTGGAAGACATCTACAGATCAGACAGGGTTATGATAGACAAGCATTGACAGAGCATATAGTTTATCAGAAACAAAAGGCTACCAAGAAGAATTCAAAGAAGAGATCAATCACGTTAAGGTGATAATAGATAATTATATAACAGATCTGATATCAAGCAAGATAGGTTTCTATTTATAGATCAATTCTTACTATGACTATTTAACCATTGTAGCAGACCTTAAATCTCTTAACAGAGTGAACTTAACAGTTCTTTTGTAAATCTCTTAACTGAATGCACACTTAATTGTGTTGCTAAAATCCTCTAACCATGTAGATATAGTTGATCTCATTGTTACTCCTAATAGACTAAGATCACCAAAATTGATATCAATGTTGATGAGGTAACTCCCATCATTGATCAACTTGCTACTCTAACCTGCCATATAAATTCTCCAAATATAGATGCAAAGAAAATAATAGAAGAAAGAGCTAAGGCTAAGATTTCGTTAAAGTTAGCCAGGTGAATCAGCCAGGAAATGGAAGTCAATAAAGTAAACATTTGAGGTAATAACCAAGCTAGATACTATTATTCAAAAATTTATTACAATTTTGCACAAATTATGCACTATAGACCATTTCACTACTGAGCTTAGTGAAAAGATCCATAAATTAAATGAAGATATAAAGAATAGTGCAAATAGTCTTTTAACCGAACCAAATGCATTTTATGAGCATTATGCTAAGGTTCAACAAATACAGCGGTTAAGACTACAACTCAGGAAGGAAGAAGATACAAGCATAGATCAAGTAACTGAGCTATACATGGAGTTACTTCCACACCTCAAGGTGATGCAAAATTATGTGAATAAGGCAAAAGAGTTAGTTGCCACCCCTGAGATATTTGTAATAGAGAATATTTTTGGATATGCATGCACAAGTCAGATTAGAGAAGTTTACCCTTGAGAATCTCAAAGAGGAATGGGACAACCTCTTGGCTACATTTCAGAAAACCCATCAGAACATATTCAACAAGTTGTAAGTACATTTTTGGCATTAATTTCAAAAAAGGGGGAAAATATATGTGAATAGATGTGAAATGGGATCACCTTAAAATGAATGATTATTTGAATTTGAATAGGAGTATGATATAGGGGTGAAATATAGGACCTATCCTTAATCCAAATCCCCACAAGGAAAGATCCAAATGGATTAATCACAAAGAAGTGATCAATGCACAATTGAATCAAACAATGGAGAACATGAAGAAAGGAGAAAACCCTATAATCTACTATAAGAAGTATATACTTGAAATCTGAAATAAATAGAAGACAAATATTAACCTTAAAATAGGGCAGATCTAGAAAATGATGATTTCTGATGTCTGTGCACAGTTTCAAGCAATTCTGCAACCTATTTCAGACTGGAAATGCTGAGATGTAGAAAACCTAGAAAACTTTTGTCTTTCAGGAAGCAGGTCGTCCTTGACCCAAATAGCAGGGAAAGGTCTTACCCCGAGGTAGGATCCTACCCCCTACTAAAGGTCGACCTTGACCCAAAACAGCTCCGATGGAAAATCTATTCGCGGATCTCAGAAGTTCGTCGAAAAGGGTATTCAGATTTGCACTTTAGTTCATTGTCTTGTACGTGTACCTGCAAGAAAAATATTTTTTTGTTGTTTGGATGGGGTGTTTACCTTGGTCAAACCCCAATTTAGGAATTAACCTTGAAATTGAATTGAAATTGCAATATGTATAAACAAAGTAAATGGAACTATTCACCTTGCTTATGTTGAAGTCCTTGAGGAGGATTCGATACTTGATTCCAGAAGTAGGAATGCTCCAAATGAATGTAGAAATGAATGTAGGATGTCTCAAATCAATGGCACTAGATCTTCAACACCAATCTTGAATGGATCTTTGCATAGGAAGAGGCTTGGATGAATAAGGATGGAGAAATCTTCAAGGGGGCTCCAAAGAGATTGAATCCTTCAATAGCTAACAATGGATCTCCTTGATGAATGCTTGAATTCTTGAATGCTTGAATGCTCTCCTTTTTGCTTGCTTGATTGCAAATGCTCATGAAAATTGGATGTGAATTGATTGCTCAAAACTTGATGGAGAAAATGAGAGAGGAAGGCTTCCTTTTATAGTGATCTAGGGCACAAACTTCTAGAGAGGCTGACATTGGAGAATCAAATCCCAATTAACCTTAACCCCTAGAAATGGACCCAAATTAAATGCAATTTAAGGATTTTCCATTCTGAAACCCAAAATGGCTAACCCAGAAGCAGGAAAAAAAAAACTTTTCGAAGCCTAACATCCTGTAACTCCTGGAATCTTAAAATTGGACCAGGGGTCAGAGATGAGGTAGACTCCGCCCTAGGTCAGGGTTGAGGTCGTCCCTAACCTAGGTCGGGGTCTAGGTCATCCTTGACCCTACCAGGTCATCTTTGACCCTGACAGTCAGAAACTCTAGATTCTCAGAGAAAACTGTCAGAAAAAGGCTGGAAATAAAAGGGAGAGAAGCAGAACATGGGGGAAAAATCCAAATACATGCAAAGACCCGATCAAGGTGCTTAACATGACCCCAAAATACTCACTCGGAGGGCTAAACGCTTTTAACATGGAAGTGCTTCCATTTTAAGATGATACATTAAGCCCCCACTTTAACAAGAGTATGGACTTGATGCAAACTCTTAATAAAGGAGATCATAATGAAAAGATAATCTTATCATAATCAAAGGGACAAAGGAAACCTTAATCCCCCAGGGACTCAAGTCTTCATCAACTCCAAGATCACAATAAGAGAGACATCTCTAAAGAGAAAGATAGAGAGAGAGAGTGTGTGTCTGTGTCTGTGTCTGTGATTATCTCACCCAATGAGAACTTATGTCCCATTGTGAACCACACAAGGAAACAGCACAGTTGGAAAGATGGAATTGAACCGCCTAGTGAATGTGGCTACTCACTAGTCAACCCATCAAGGATTCACCCTTAGGAATATTCTATTCCATAAGAGTAAAACCAAAAACAAAAGAGATCCAGTCTTAAGGACACCTCCAACCTTAAGGGATCAAGAATTTGAAACTGGAGGGATCAAGAGATCCTAAAATATAAATCCATGCTTTAAGGATTAGTCACTAATCCAAAAAGGGAGAAAAGGTATCTTGAAAAATAATATATGTGTATTGAAAAGTGTGTGTGTGCAATAAGTGAGAAAAGTGTATTCCCCCACGTTAAAGTCATTGCTAACACTTTAATAGGAGCAATGGCTTTAATAGAAACATAAACAACTACACTGATTACATTTCCACTACGAGATGCCCCCAAATGAAGACAACTCAAGGGAAATATCACATAAACATACAAAGAACACAAAAGGGATCTACATGTCGTGGGGTCAGTATGATCATAAGATAATATATATATGATATTATTTCAAATGAATTGACATCATTCCCCAAAGAAAGTAGAACTAAAATCATAAAGGAGGAAAGATCACATAAGATATACGAAGAAGAATCTTTTCAGACCATGACATGGAGACCAAAAAGAATTAGTGCTACCACATCTCGAATCCAAGCAGATTACACAAGGAAACATTTACGAACAATAGCACAGCTACAACATAACATGAAACAACATATAGAAGAATAGAGATACATATAGAGTAATTTGTACAACAGGTTCGATTCCCTTATCACCTTGCACCAACAGAGAAAAAAGGGTCGTATAAAAGAATCTAACAACATTTAGCAAACACATCACGGGAGAAGCACCGTACAATGGGCAAACACACAACAAAGCTACCATAAAGGACAAGCCGATCAAGCGTGCCGCCTACTCTCCCCATCTCATTCTATATCATTTAGGGAAGGTGGGTAACTCGCAAGAGGGACTACATCCAACACAGTAGGAATGATAGCCAGTTCCAAACAAGGATCCTCTTGACAATCACAATGTTCGACACTAGGTGTAAGTGTTAATTGTGATGAAATCATATTAGGTAAATCAATGTCAATGTCAATAGTCTCATATTCATGATTAACATCATCAGTATCATCAAGAGTATCTTCTTCATCCAGATTAATCAAAATAGGATCTAAGATACAAATGGAATCATCATAATCTTGCATTTTAACATCATTATTAGCAACAACTTCTTCTAACACATCATGCATAGGTTTATCCAAAGAAGGAAAAGAATTTTGAAGAATAGAATTACAAGCTTTAGCTTGAGCACGATGTTTCTTACGATGTTCATTAGCAGATCGATTACGCTTTTCTTTACTTGAAATATGTTGAGAACTAGGAGGAACAATCACAAGATCCTTCATAGGTTCTTTAGGAAGATCAATAGGATTATCAATAGTTGGACAATCAATAGTAGGACTTTGATTAACAGATGTAGAAGCCATGGATAAAGGAGGTATAGAAGGTGTAGGCAAAAGACCACTATTAAGATCCATAGGAGGTACACTTAATTTGAGAATATTTTGATGCTTATAGGCTTGATATGAACGGAAAAGATTATCAGGTTGAGAAGGACATGAATTATGTAATGAAGGCCAAAAGAAATCAAGAGCAGCACAATCTCTAGGCTTAGAAGGTTGATATAAACTATAATTAACCATCTTCACTTCTTCATCATAAACAAATTTAAGACATTTATGGATAGGTGAAGCAACAGCATGCATGGCATTTAACCATGGAAAACAAAGCTTAACTTGAAACTGATCAGAAGTAGGCACAACAACAAAGGTAGTGTTCGCAATTTTACCACAAAGTTCAACCAGTAAGTTAATAGAACCAAATGATGGATAAAGAAAACCATTACAAGTTTGAATCCACACATCTGACATCATAAGAATCACATTGCAAATTTTTCATAAAAAGATTTTCTTCAGTAATAACATTGACTAAGGATGTAAGATCAACAAGACAACCATGAGTAGGTTTCTGAGAAACCCTAGCATAAATATAAAGGGGACCTTCAGGAGCTTTAATAGTCTCAGAATCATTGAAGGTAATAAAAAATTCTCGAGATCTTTTATTCTTAGGTTGTTGTCGAGGTTTAGGTTGAGTTTTCAATTTAGGCTTAGGTTTTGTTTGAGGTTGAGATTGAACTTGAGATTGAAGCTGAGGTTGAGGTTGAGGTGGAGATACAAATTGACCAACATGCTCCACTTGATTAACAATGTGATTGAGATCATCCATCTTTGAATTATACACAATTTTCATAGAAGATGGCTGAGCAATGGTATTAGCATCATGCGTAGGTAAAGGATTTGTATAGATTTGAAGGTTTTGATTAGGAGTAGAGACAGATTTGTTCCCACTACCATCAAGATTATCAATAGATAAGGCATTAGAATCAATTCAGTCTTGAATCTTATGTTTTAAAGAATAACACTTCTCAGTATCATGACCATTCTAATGATGATATTGACAAAAAGCTTTAGGATCAAAAGATTTAGATGCAATCGTAGTAGGTAAAAGAGGTCAAATATGAGGTAAAGTAATCATATTAGCAGTTAACAACCTATTCATAATAGAATGTAAAGATTCAGAAAGATGAGTAAATGTACGATTTAATCGAAAAGCAATGGATGCAGAAGTGGCATTGTGAGATGCAACAACAACTTAATCAGCAACTACATTCACTTGTTTGTTTATCTTGACATAGTTGTTGAATTTTTTAAATTTGTTCGGATTAGGAGCAGCATCACTTTTATCAACTGGAACAAGAGCCATTGGAGTGGTGCTCTCAAATTGACTCACTTGTAATTGATAATAATGAAGTGCTACACAAAGTTGTTGAAAAGAGGTAAATTCAGTAAGCAGAATCTTATCTCTAATATCCTTTTGCAAATTTGAAATAAACATACGTTGAATATCAATATCAGGAATAGGATAGGAAATCTGAGCATGCAAATGCTTAAATCTACCAATAAATTCCGTCAATTTTTCCTTCGCAATTTGTTTACAATGCATCAAATGATTCAAAGACACTTGTGGACCAATGTTGCTTTGAAATTGTTGAATAAAAGCATTGACAAGTTGTGGAAATGAATCAATAGAATAAGGAGGCAAGGAACAATACCATTGTAAGGCCTTGTCACAAAAAGTTCTAGCAAACAGTTTGGCTAAAATCCTATGGTCATGAGCATAATCACTACAAAGGATTTGAAATGTTTTAACATGATGCACAAGGTCTCCTTTTTCGTTATAATTCTCAAGACGAGGCATATCAACTTGCTGAGGAACATGAGTACGAATAATGTGTCAGGACAAAGGACTTCCCATGTCACATGTAGGAACACTAAACTTGTTTTGAGTTAAGGAAGCAAATTTTTGTTGTAAAGATGACACAATTTGAGCCAAACTGATGATTGTTGAATCATTAGAAGAAATAGGAGGACTAGCAACATTAAAAACACTAGGTGAAGTGTAAGAAGCTGCAGGAATGGAAGACACAACTGGAGGAACAACTGGAACTACAGTTGGAAGAGGATTGGAATAAGTAAAAGGAACATTATGATAAGAAGGTTGTGATGTAGGTAGAGACACAAGGGGAACACTCATAGGAATAGAGGGAATCGTCATAGTCACCAAAGGAGTATAGGTAGGAACACTTGGTAAAGGATTAGAAGAAGGTTCTACACTAGTGACAGGAGGAATCAACCCTAAATCTTGAGCTTCTTGAGCTAAAGGTTTAACATTTGAATGCACAAGGTGAGTAATACTACGAAGAAGATTAACACCTTGATCACTATCATGAAGAACTTTCTTAAGAGCCTCTATAACTTGAATAGAATCTTGATTATGATTTTCTTGAATAAGCCAATTACCCATTTTATCAAGTTCAGTTGAAAGTTTTTGGACTTGTTGAGGAGGAACTCTTAAAGCATCATCCTCGTCATGAGATGACTGAGAAGAGTCTTGCTCCATAATAGGATTAGAATAATGAAGAGTCAAATTATCATCCAGGATCCTAAGGAAAGGAGAGGAAGACTCGGGATCAAAGGCACCCATAAGTCTATGACTTCATCTAACTGGAATATTATAAGTAGGACTAGTAGTAGTAAAGCTCATAAACCAATGCAATGCAAATGAACTAAACTAAGAAAATATAAAGCATGAATATTTTTGTATTTTGAAAGAGATTTTGTAATTTTTTTGTATTTTTGAAATCTAATTACCATGCAAGATCTAACACAAAGGGAAAATCTAACATCAACAAGATAATATAAAAGGAAATCTAATACCACAAAACACAATAGGGCATCTAATTCCACAAAAGAAAGGAGCGTAAGTATGTCGGGTTCACCAAAATGAATAGAGGTGAAATGGGATCACCTCAATATGAATGAATGTTTGAATTTGAATAGGAGTATGATATAGGGGTGAAATATAGGACCTATCCTTAATCCAAATCCCCACAAGGAAAGATCCAAATAGATTAATCACAAAGAAGTGATCAATGCACAATTGAATCAAACAATGGAGAACATGAAGAAAGGAGAAAACCCTATAATCTACTATAAGAAGTATATACTTGAAATCTGAAATAAATAGAAGACAAATACTAACCTTAAAATAGGGCAGATCTGGAAAATGATGATTTCTGATGTTTGTGCACAGTTTTAGGCAATTCTGCAACCTGTTTCAGACTAGAAATGTTGAGACAAAAAAAACCCAAAAAACTTTTGTCTTTCAGGAAGCAGGTCGTCCTTAACCTAGATAGCGGGGAAAGGTCTTACCCCGGGGCAAGATCCTACCCCCTACTAAAGGTCGTCCTTGACCCAAAATAGCTCTGATGGAAAATTTGTTCGCGAATCTTACAAGTTTGTCGAAAAGGGTATTCAAATTTGCACTTTAATTCGCTGTCTTGTACCTGTACCTGGAAGAAAAATAGTTTTTTGTTGTTTGGATGGGGGGTTTGCCTCGGTCAAACCCCAATTTAAGAATTAACCTTGAAATTGAATTGAAATTGCAATATGTATAAATAAAGTAAATGAAACTATTCACCTTGCTTATGTTGAAGTCCTTGTGGAGGATTCGATCCTTGAATCGACTAGTAGGAATGCTCCAAATGAATGTAGAAATGAATGTAGGATGTCTCAAATCAATGGCACTAGATCTTCAACACCAATCTTGAATGGATCTTTGCATAGGAAGAGGCTTGGATGAATAAGGATGGAGAAATCTTCAAGGGGGCTCCAAAGAGATTGAATCCTTCAATAGCTAACAATGGATCTCCTTGATGAATGCTTGAATGCTTGAATGGTTTCCTTCTTGCTTGCTTGATTGCAAATGCTCATGAAAATCGGATGTGAATTGATTGCTCAAAACTTGATGGAGAAAATGAGAGAGGAAGGCTTCCTTTTATAGTGATCCAGGGCACAAACTTCTAGAGAGGCCGATATTGAATAATTAAATCTCAATTAACCTTAACCCTTATAAATGGACCCAAATTAAGTGCAATTTAAGGATTTACCATTACGAAACCTAAAATGGCCGACCCGGAAGCGGGAAAAAAGAAACTTTTTGAAGCTCGACATCCCATAACTCCCGGAATCTAAAAATTGGACCTGGGGTCAGGGACAAAGTAGACTCTGCCCTAGGTCAGGGTCGAGGTCATCTCTGACCTAGGTCGGGGTCTAGGTTGTCCTTGACCCTACAGGTCATCTTTGACCCTGACAATCAGAAACTCTAGATTCTCAGAGAAAACTGTCAAAAAAAAGCTGGAAATAAAAAGGAGAGAAGCAAAACAAGGGGGAAACAGCCAGATACATGCAAAGACCTGATCAAGGCGCTTAACATGACCCCAGAATACTCACTCGAAGGGCTAAATGCTCTTATCATGGAAGTGCTTCCATTTTAAGATGATACTATATATATATATATATATATATATATATATATATACTTCACATCAAGAGTATGTACAAAGGAGGAGTTCACACATATTCATATTTTTGGCTAAGTTCAATTTTTGTTGCCGGTACACATATACATAAAGTTTTTGATACTAATGCCAAAGGGGGAGAATGTTCCTAAAGAGAATTAATGGTTATCATTAGTATCATTCAATCATACAGTCGATAAAGGTGATAAGACAGGATAATTAGTCAATATACAGAGCCTAGACACCAAGAAGAACACAAGGAAGATCACTATGATAACCAAATAAAATAGTTTTGACCGAGCACTCTTACCGAGCCAGATGATCACCGAGTACCGAGCACTATAGTCATCAAGCATTCATATGAACAGAGAACTAGATAATTACTGAGTGATGAATGCAGTATACACTGACTGAAACAGGAAATGACATAGCATTTTGGAATGGCACAAACTACAAGGAAAATAGTTTACACCGATTATAAAATAGTTTACCAAGATCAAGATGAAATTTAATATGGATGTAATCATTTAATTACTGATGATTCCTATGTAAAGATGATCTAGGTTATTCATTTCTATTGTTGATCTTAGGTTTTCTAAGATAGTGTCTAAACCCTAATTAGGTTAAATCATTTTGATATAAAATTTGTACAGATGTCATTTTGACATGTATCACCACACATGTAGTAGCCTCCACATTGAAAGACATCTAAAGATCAAACAGGGTTATGACAGACAAGCATTGACAGAGCATACAATTTATCAGAAATAGAAGGCTACCGAGCAGAATTTAGAGAAGAGATCAATCACATTAAGGTGATAATAGATAAGTACATAATAGATCTGATATCAGGAAAGATAGGTTTCTATTTACAGATCAATTCTTACTATTACTATTTAATCATTGTAGCAAACCTTAAATCTCTTAACAAAGTGAACTTAACAGTTCTTTTGTAAATCTCTTAACCGAGTGCACACTTAATTGTGTTGCTAAAATCCTCTAACCAGGTAGATCTAGTTGATCTCATTGTTACTCCTAATAGGGTAAGATCACCAAAAGTGATCAAAATATTTGTAGCCTTAACTGACAACTTTGTTACTGCGGTAGTGAATCTTTGTAGGTGTCATCCCCATCGCAATTTTTACCTTCTAACAAGATTTTTTGCGATACCAAAATACTTGAGTTATGTGTATGAAATCTCATGAATGTTTTATTGGTTAGATCACATGTATTTACATTTCGGTTATGTTTTGGATGTATGTTAAATGCAAATGATATAATTGGTTAGTGATATTCATGTCTACAAAGATTCAGTTTGAAAATTTTTTAAAAGTACTGATTCACCCCTCCCCTCTTAGTACACATCTTTCCATAATTCCAACAACAACGTTACTGATAACTAAAATAAAAATTAGGATGTAGATGCTAAGCACAATTATATGATTCCATTATCGATGTAAAATCCAACATTCACTGGTCAGCTTCACAAAATCTTTCATAGATCAGGAACATATCAAACTAAAGAAAAGAAAAACTCTAAAAGAAAACTATTCTAACCATTATTTACTACCATGAGATGTGGGTCTTGTCAAGAAAGCTAACTATCACTATCACTATGGCCTTCAAAATCATCAACTTTATGAACCCTAAGAATGGTCTAAATCTGCGTACTTATAGAGAATTTACAAAGTGTACATACTTTTTACAAAAAACTAACTCTATTTACACTATTGTATAACTATTTAATGCTAAGTACACATTCACGTGGGTGTACAACATCTACAAGTACATATTCGAAAGGGATAGAAAAGAAGAGGGAAAGAGAGAAGGGAGGAGGAAACTAGGGTCCAATTACCAAGGGAGAGTTCACTCATGTACATAATCTTTGATCTGTTAAATTGTGTAAGCACTTCAGCAGCTCTCCTCATGAATGCAAACATAGTGCCCTATCGAACAGTCTGCCTCACCTACTTTAGCCTTAAATGCTATATCAATGCCTCAGACAGTGAAAAAGGGTTCCTTGTAGCAGACCTGTCCTATCAATTACTTCCAAGTCAGATCATACCTGTCAAACTTCTGACAAGTGTAGTTTACAAAACATCTGGACAACGGTCGATTGCATTCTAGAGAAAACATCACCCCATACCATCGGAATGAATGAAATAAGGAATTAAGGACTTGTACACTTCACCGCGACCCAAGGCTCGAGGATCTGAGAAGACTTTGGAGAAATAGAGGATGAGGAAAGGGGAACAGGGAAACCTTCTATCCCAAGGACCGTCCATTTAGAAACTTCTTTTACTTTTAATGCATTCATCAACAATGGCGTCGTCAATCTCCTAAATGCATTAAAAATAGACTTGGTTCTCCTCAAGCTTACCCTAGGCTTCAAAATATTTATCTCGCATCAAGGCTCTGGTCTGAGAAGCCTCATGAGCATCTATAATAAGCCTAGTACATTCATTTAGTATTGTTGTGTCAAAGTCCCAAGAAGGACCAAACTTAATAACTGCCTTCTCATCAAATCTAGCGAGTAGCGAATCTATGGGCGTGAGTCCATCTATTTCTTCAGGATTCAGTCCTACACATCTCGCACAAACACTTCATAATTAGAGATGAAATTCTCAAGGGCCAGCAGATATGTTGCAATGGAATTATGTTCCCTATTCAGAGTGTCCACCTTGAGATCTAACTATCGGTTGATGAGGCAAAGAAATTGTGTGGTCTCCCTACTGATGATATTAATTTCATTCAATTTATCTCCACCTAACCCAACAATTTCCTTCATCATGTCTCTCTTCTTGGTGTGTCAATAAACCTTTTATTTCCATATATCCATATCCTGCATGATATTGAGATGGATCCACTTTCCTTTGAAATATTGCGAAAGGGACTTGACAAGAAAGCCCAACATTATTTACATTTGCGTGGAGATCCATTCATCTACTACCAAAGCCTTCTTCTTCATCATCCATATGAAAAAAATTTATGCCTGGGGAACCAACTCTGAGGTGGAGGCCATTAGCATTACCGACATAACAGATGAGGTGAGCTCGTAAATTATTTATTTCAATCTTGTCTCTAAAGCTTGTACCTATTTCTTTTTATGGTACTCTTTTTCATAATGGTCATGGACCACATCAACTACTTGATTGAGCTCGTTGAGATCTCCACACTTGTCTCTTTTACTGAGGTTGATCTTGTGCACCTCATAGTCTTTGGATTTCATCTCAGACTCATTTTTGTCCTCGAGAGGCACAGTTGTGGTAACCACCATTTCGCCTCTGGAATTTTTCTTTGTTATGTACAGGGCCTGATCCTTCTTAGGCTTCTTGAGTGATGGATTGGTTAACTCTTTCATAACATCTTGGAGAGAGGGTGCAACGTAGGTCTAATCTGGATGTTTTTTCTTATTCTTTTTTATCATCCATACTGGTGAATCGAGAAGATCTTCCTCTTAACTGGCAGTGTTTACTTTGGACGTTTCACTGCCACGATACACCTAGTTCTCATTGGTAAGTGGAGATTGTTCTTCCTCCTGAGGAGGATACCTAAAATGTTGAATTTTAGCTTCCCCCTGGGGTGGTTGCATTCGAACCTGGGAATCCAATTGTGAACTCTCCTTCGAACCTAGTTGTAAAGTTATTGTGTTTTGTTGTAGATCCAATTCGTTGGCCTGGTGGAGGGGTGGATACGGAAGTATCTAGAGGAGAGTTGAGTGTAGGAGGAATGGAGGAATGATAATTCTTAGGGGTGTGGTTTCTCCTTGTGCTTTGATTTACTCCTCGGCTCTTCTATTTTCTTCTTCTTTCCTTTGGGCCTCATCCTCCTAGTGTTTCTTATTGGTAGCCTCTGGTTCTCGCTACCTTCTTTCGACTGCTTCAATGGCCTTATGGCGAGCCTCTTCTTTTGCTTGTGCTCCCTATTCAGTGCGCACTCTTTCTTCTTCTTTGCAGAGTCACTCTTCTTCCACCTTTGCCTCTTGTTTCACCTAGTATTTATCTTTCTCTTCCTTCTTTCTAATTTCTTCATGTTCTTGGAAGAGGCACTCTTGATCTTCTATAGTTAGGATCTCGTTAAGATCCTCAAGGGCAGGATAAGCTTCCAGGTAAACAAAATTTTGGGTTTGCTCAGGTGCTAACTTGTAATCAAGTGTTTCAATATCCAGACCCAGGCATCACTAAAATCTTACCTGTCCTCGGGATCGAGTTCTATGTCAAAGTTGTCAACCATGACTCGAGTTCTCTTTATATTCTCTCTTTGGATGCATCAAGGGTATGACCTCCTCTTCCTCAACTTCAATTTCCTTTTCTATGTCAACGCTCGGGAGGCCGAGGGTAGGAGCTGTAGAACTTGTTGCTTTGAAAAGTGGTGGTGCGAACTGTTGGTTTCCAAAATCACAAATTGGAAATCCAAAAGGTTTGCTTCTTCCTTTTACATGAATTCTTCAATTAGTTTTGGCCAACAAACGCGAATGATCGCTGATCTTATTTTCCTGCACTTTTGGCTCCACTAAACCAAGGTGGGTGAACCCTTACCTCAACCTCAATCTGTTGGTTAGAAGCTTTTATATAGAATATTTAGGCTTTATGATCTCTTAAGATGGCAATTACTCTTGAGGTGGATCTTATTGTGTTTCACACAATAATTGAATAACTTATGAAAACTTTGAATTGACTTCTTATGAGAAAATACTTTGTGTAAATGATTGCTTAGTTGTAAAAATGAATTGTAAAATATAAATATGATTATTGACTAGAAATGTCGTGAAGATGATTGATTAAATCACCTCAAATTAGTATTAGATTAGTTCCTTTATCCTATGTAGAGTATTATCAATTCGATTTAAAGTGATCTTATGTATAACCCTATGAGACGATTTTAACAACTTACTTCTCAAGTAAGACCATCACCCAAAGGCATAATAAATATGATTATTGACTAGAAATGTCCTGAAGATGATTGATTAAATCACCTCAAATTAGTATTAGATTAGTTCCTTTATCCTATGTAGAGTATTATCAATTCGATTTAAAGTGATCTTATGTATAACCCTGTGAGATGATTTTAACAACTTACTTCTCAAGTAAGACCATCACCCAAAGGCATAATAATTAAAATGTGTTGTTACAATTAGTCTTATGGATTTTAACTTCTTTAAGAAAGACTAATAAGACAGAGTGAAGCCTTGACAACCAACCTTCAAACTGATGATCAAACTGAAACTAATTCAAATCATCATGTCATAAGATAGCACATTGAAGCGTCTAAATGAAATAGATTATCATAGAGAACTAATCAAATTAAATGAAGACAAATACCAACAAGAATGAAAGAGAAAATGAAATTATATTAAACTAAGTATGATTAAACCCAATTGAATACAAACTGTGAAATAGTTCTTCTCGAGCCATCCATCTTCAAGAGATGAGTCTAAAATACATTGTATAAATAAAATATGCATCTATGATTCCCTCCATGTGTTTCACAAAAGATCCTCCTTATATAGATGAGTATTCAATTTCAAAAATGAAAGGGTATTACGCCTTCATAACTATGACACAGTTGTTCCTATGACACAGTTGTTCCTAATTGACAACTAACAATGCAACTGATTGCATAACAACATACTAATGAAATAGCAAAACATTATAAATAACATCATGGATAATGGAGATTAATCTCCCAAGAGAATGCTACACTTCTGAAATATCTCCATTCGTTCATCCTACAAATATTTCCATTCTCTTAGTCAATCCTTACCTTTCGTTATGGTTTTTTCAAAAGAAAATATCATTAGTAACATACTCCTACCAAAACTTTCACCTTTAATCAAAAATATGTAATCCCTTTAAAAAATATAGTCGCAAATATTAAGGGTATAATATTAATACTTTTAATTTCATAAAATATCCCTTTTCCTCAAATATCCCTTTTCCCATGTATATCATTCTTTGAAGAAAATAAAATTTACTCCAATATAGATCCTCTTCAAATCATAATTTTCCTTCATAGTTTGAAAATATTTCAAAGTAAACAGTATTAAGATATTATTTATATAATATCCTTGAAATGTGAGAAAAATCCTCCTCTAGGTGATAATAATTTGCTTCTTCCAATTTATTCTTAAAATTTATGATCATTGAGTCTTCATATATATATTTACCCCCGATCAAAATAATTTTCCATGTTAATGCTTTCACTCCTTGCAAATGCTTTAATTTCTTCAGTAAAAATGTATTCATATTTAGGTCAATTCATTTAAATTGAAAAATTGTAAGTTCTCATTGTGGAGACTAATTGTGAGGACTCTAGTTCAAATCTAAGAGGGACATAAGTACATTTTCACCCACTGTGAATATGTTTTTACTTCCATTTTTCAATTTGCAAAAAAGTTTAGAAACACTTCCTTATAATCACTGTGAATACTCTCTTCCTGTATCTATTGCAGAAAAGTTTAGAAACACTTCCTTGACATTATTAAATGTTCTGAAACATTCCAGCCATCTTTTCCCTGACAAAAACACCATAAAACATTAATTAACGTATCAATAACTCGTTTTAAGGCATTTTTTATATTGCTGGGTCATTTTTGGGCTTGTTGTCACTTCAAAAATGGTCTGAACGGCGTTAGAAATGTTTTGGAAAAGAATATGGATGAAGAAATGACCATATTCATTTGAAAAATATTTCAAAAACCTGCCTCCAATCTCAAAAACGTGATTGGTATTTACTTTCAACATCAAATCCAATTTGTGCATCCCTTCGATATAACTCCTGGCTTCTTCTAGAATATCAACGTGCTCAACAAATTGTCTTTGAACTCATTTCATAAAATCAAATCAATCATGCTCAAATATGGTTTGTTAATATTTTCAAAAATTTTGAAACCAACAAACCTTTGTTAACTCCCTTGTGATTCATCATGAAAGCACATTCTCACATAAATAATTGTTAGAAACAATTTGTCTGACATGATATTCATCCATTCAAGAAATATAATATTTCAAAACAGGCTCTTTGGAAATTTCATCATCCTACAAGTAACAAATTTATAGAAACTGTAATTTGCATTAGCTAAGTAAAAATATCAAATGAGCTCTTGAAGTCTTGAAACTTCGCACAAAGCATCATTCATCATATATGAATACAAATAATGTTAAGGATAAATCATTCATTATATGATTTATTCAAATGCAAAACATGACCCTATCAAAGGGGCTAATTGGAGAAAAAAAAACTTTCACAATGCGTAAAAAGATTCTGAATAAATTGGGAAATGGCTTTGGTAAAAATAGTAAATCAAGGCGTAGGACCCTGAAAATTGGCACAAAGCTTCATTATGATGCAGAAAACATAGAAGAATGATCATTTTGATATGGGAGAACACTGGGACAATTTTATAATCATTCAAAGATAGTAACCTGGATAACACTTCCATAGTGTAACCAGAATATTATGAAAATTGCAAATGGATTAAGCCTTGCAAAATTAACAAATGAGGTCATTGGACTTTAAGATATTGCACAGGGTTACAATATGATGCAAATATTACACAAGAACAATTGATTTAATAGAGGGGCTAGATGGGAAAAAGTTATTAATTCCCAAATATGACCAATTTAATAAAATTTTATTCGACAGATGATAAACTTTAAGAAAATGTATATGAATTAGCTTTATGAAAAATAGCAAATGATATCGTAAGAATCTACACATTGATATAAAGCTATTTGAATATACACAAAATACAGTAGAATAATCAGATTGACATAATAATACTTTGGTGTGAAGAAATTATGGTCTCAAAATACTTACTTGGAATGATTCTGCATCTACAAATATATACATACCTGGAAATCCACCATTTGACATATGCATCAGAACCTATTTTTTGGGAGTTGGAAATGGAGGTACATAATTGATCCTAGATGATGCATGTGATTGGGTGGAGAATTTTTCTTCTTGGCATAGAATCTAGAACTCTAAATTTTATAAAATTTAGGGTTCCAACACGGACGCCAAGGGCTCCGCATTGAATCCAATGGTGACTCCTTGTTTAGCCAAGGGCTGATGCATGTAATTGATCATAGATGATGCATGTGATTGGATGGAGAATTTTTCTTCTTGGCATAGAATCTAGAACTCTAAATTTTATAAAATTTAGGGTTCCAACACGGACGCCAAGGGCTCCGTATTGAATCCAATGGTGACTCCTTGTTTAGCAATGGAAAAAAACCTCTAATATCTATCAATTTGTGCTCCTAGTTCATCCATGATTGCTTCAATTGGGGCTTCCTGGAGGGGATTCAGTTGTGCGGATGGAGAATCCTCTTTCATTTTATTGCCTCACCTCTCATACTACTGAGAGGGCTAAGTCACTATCCTGATACTCTTCGGGAAAACCTTTTCAAAAAGAGTGTGGCTCTTATCTATGATTTCTTGTGTGAGTACCTCTATATTGTGCTCTTCTCGGGGTGTTCCAATCAATTGGTGGGAGTGGGAGACTCCCCATGTTATTTTGATAAAAAATGGGATCTAAAACAGATGTTTTATCTTCAAATTTATTCAGAAAAGACAGAAGCCCAAAGTCTTCCATTTGTTCCGCAGAGAGCTAGTGGAAACAACGTCAAAACAAATCAAAATCATCCTGAAAATTCGCCCAAAAATCCTTGAGATGAGGGACATGACCTGTGAAAGTGTTAGGTATTGTATTATGTAACCTTCCCAGGTGATCATACCAGTGTCGCTGAAGATAAAACTTCTCCAAATTGAGACTTTACAACTCATCATATGCTTCCTTTGTGGCATCCAGGGTACACTTGTAATCCCCACATGAGAATGGGAATCCTATCACCTTTATCTTCTTGGAAGAGTAAAGATTATGTGTTTCCAAAATCTACCTGCAGAACTCTAGCAGGACAATCCAATCACTACAATGTCACGAGAGGAGGTAGGGTTTCCTCGTGAACTCGGACATGCAAATATAAGTGTGCAACTATAATTGTAATATGTAACATCCCCATGGTTCGATTACAGTAATGACCGCCTTGGACAGCCTATATCTGGGGTCTCCTATGAGAGTTGTTATTCTATCATATACAAAGGCGTCATTAACCCTACAAAATGAACCAAAGAAATTCTCTAGCCTGGGTTGGGGATACTAAGTCCATGGTAGTGCATCCTCTAGCCGATCACCTAGCTGATCAAGCATGTCCAACCCTGCATAGTCTCGATGGAAAGCTATCAACCATACCATGAAGGAAGTCATGTAGAATTGCTGTGTCTCGAACTTCCCGTAGTTTTTGATCTATGCGGTCTGAGATTATTTGGGCCCAATCAAAATGGGTTGTGGCACTAGAAACATTATACATGAAATAGTACATCCAGGGGGCATACCCCTTCACATTTGGATCACTGAAGATGTCGTAAAATGCAATAATAACCCCTTGGATGGGTAGTGTGAAATCTGTTCTGGGAAGGGGGATGGCCAGCTTTAAGGCATCCTTGTGTGGTGCAATAAGTCATTGTGAGTTTAAGTGTCACTTGCATTCCTCTCTACAGAGCGGTATTCATTCATGGTAAAGGCCTTGCTTGGCATTGACACTTTCTTAGGGTAGAGGATGCGAAGAACAAGAGCAATAGTATCTAGATCAAAAATAGGGATGGGAGTACCATCTAACAGAGAGCACCTTCACATGGCTTCATCATAGTGATTAGATAGGGCGTAGATAAATTCCAAAGACTAGAGAGAAGTGGGAAAGAATATTGCCTGCAACATGCCAGACCTGAAAATAATTACACTTTCTCCTTCCTTGGAATCCTTTCTCTCTCGGATGTTTGCTCGAATGTTATCCAAGTCGTAACCTCCAAGAACCATATCAGTCATGAATTGTATTGAGATTTCTATCCTGGATGCCTTAAGGACACCATCCTTTATGTATTTCATTGTAAGAGGTTGTCTCTCTAACTCTCAATCTGCTTTTCTTTTCTTTTTGGATGATCTAGGGTGGGCCAGACTAGGTTTTGCACCCTACACTAATGAAGAGGATGTCATAATTCATCTATATTTCCTGCAAAACCAACTATCACCGGTACATAAACAAGGAAATCAATATTATTAATCCCATTAAATGATCTCAATGTTCACGTTACGGGGATTCAGGTGAGTGTATCTATTAACAAACTATTATGAAGAACTAAGGATGCCTGAAATCAGAGGATCAAAACATTTTTTTTTAAAGAATCTAAATTTTGGAGGACTAGACAAGTGGTATCGAAGGGATTCCTTTATTGTCATGATGAAAGAAATGGAAGACCTAAAAACCAAAGGCCTCCATAGTGATTCAACATTTTCACCACGAGCGACATTAGGGGCTTAGTCAATATTTGGGATATGAAAAGCCCTTTATTTCTGATAACGGCTAAGTCCAAGGAGTTTTGAACCCACCACCTTGAAAGTGATGAATATACGAGAGACTCGATAGTGCATTGATGAGAACCAATGGCTAGTTGGTGACTAGGGTGTCGAGCCAAGTATGTGCAAAGTGGGATTTTATCACATGGCCTTCCACTAGGTCAAAATTGGGTAGGGCTTCAAAAAGAGAACCCATTATTGCTTGAGAATCCAAAACCTGGATGTAGAACAACAAAATTGTGCCTCTCAAACAAGATGAGATAAAAATAAGGGCATCACATTGAGGGAATGCAAAGGCGAAAACTTTGGAGGAAAACCCTACTCAACACTTGGGCGTAAAAACCACCATGTCTGCAACCGCTCAAAAAATTGATGCATAGGACACAACGAAAATGATCACAAGAAGCCCTAATCAAAAAGAACCAAACCAACAAGGCCAAACACTCGACGCTTGCAACTAGGGGACAAATAAAAAACCTTAGGAAAACAAAAAAACAAGACCTTGAATTAAGTTCAAAGGTCACGAGGAATTTCAAATAAATTTGCTATATTAACCCTATGGCAAGAAGCAAAAATGCGGAAATGAAATAAACAACAAAGCAGAACCAAAAAGGACCCAAAATTACCAAGGGAAAAGGGAAAAGGAGGGCCTACCTGAAACACAAATCATGCACCCTTTCTAAGTAATCCTCGATCACACCCAACAAGCAACCAAATCCATAAACAACACATGAAATATGCAAGCTCTAGAATTTGATTACAAAGGGGCTCTCGGGGGGAACATATATTTGCTTGGTGATGAAAATGATTGTTAAAAATACTTTTATAAGCAGTGAGGGAAGGAAATTTAATGCATGGTACAATTTTTATTTTATCATTTACTTTCATACTTTGGCTTGGTAACTAACTCTTGGGTCCAGATCCTAGAGAAGAATAAAAATAAAACAAACAAGTCCCAAAAGGAACAAGGCAAAACCAAGAAACTAAAAAAAATAAAGAAAAGAACAAGGGGGGCCTAACATTTATTCGGAAAAAATGCAGGGACTGTTATGAAAGGCATAACAAGGTGTTGGTGCTATATTAGTGTTAATATGATTTAGAACAACAAAGAGGGGGGCTGAATCAGTTGTTCTTAGGTCCAGATGTATAAAAACAAACTTTAAAACTCTTCAACAAATCAGATCTAATAACCAACAACTACTCGATCATTACTGATTGCATAACAGAAACATATAACAGTGCAGTCCACTTATCCAATAGCATCTAACTTGTAAAACACAGAAATGTTCAAACCAAAACATTCACACAAGTATCAACACCAGGATTTATAGTAGAAACCCAATTTGGTAAAAACCACTTTGTAACATGTTACTATTATGTTCACTCTTCTGAAGTGAGCTCGATGAAAAGCCAACCCTGTTAAAGGTTACAAACACACTGTCAGGTGTGACCCAGTTAAAGGATTTAAACCGCTCTATTAAAAGTGTGGTTTGTTATAGGACTTACATACACTCCATTAGAATGCAACCTTGTTCAAAGGATTTATACCTATGATTGTTAGGTCAACCTCTGTTAAAAAGATTTTGACTGATACAATGGTTAGAAAGTAGCAATAGTATTGATCTGAAAAATATACAACTCACTTTGCAAATATCAGATCCAATTCTGTACACATATGTTGGCTTACTGATCGTGAACCTTTACCATCTTCATCACTAATCTTCTCAGAACTCTCTTCAAGCAATCACAACACTTCTTCAGCCTTCTCTGCTTAGATAGTCAATAACATCAACAACACTTCCAGCATCCTCTCTCTCACAACCTCTAGCTTAGGTTTCCTTAATACTTTCTCCATTAGGTCAATACATCTTTTGATGCTTAATCTCCTTTGTAGATCTTAGGGTTAGGTCAGATTCATTGAATCCGTCCTACATTATGTTCCTCGGCTATCCTTCTAGAAATATCTTGAATCTCTTAATAGATTTACAATAAAATATTTTACAGTGCATTAAATGCTTTCATACAATCAATAAATAAAGTCAACACGTTTTACATAATCCAAGAATTCAACAATGTCGGCTGGAAATCTAAATTCTTCCTCAAATGCAAAATACTAATGCTCGGTCAATATTGTGTTCAACTTCTCGGTCTTCACTAGAAAGCTCGGTCACCTCATAAATTGTTTCCTCGGCTAATACTGTCTTCCTTGGCAATTAACTGGTATCTGGTCAACACTGAATTTACTCAGCATATACTAGCTCGGTCGACACTAACAACACTCGGCTTAAACTAGATTTATTCACTTTTGCTTGGTTAAGCCTACCAATTTAGTCTTCATTCTTACTTAGATAAACAATACAACGTCTCATCATTGTGCCACATAATCAAGTACTCATTGAAGTATCAAGATAACTCAACCTTTTCTTAGGTGCTATTGTTACCAATATTGCCTTACCCCTTGGCAACAATCAAATAGATATAGTATTTTCTTAAATAGCAACAGTCTTACCAATTAAAGTTTGACATCAATGACAGTACAACAATTGCTTCAATTGTAGTTTTCAACAATCTCCCTCTTTGGCATTGATGGAAACACCATATGAATATCACATGAATTACCAACCAATCCAAAACTTATATGTCCATCAGAAATATTTATAATATCCTTAGCTTCATTCTGATACAGAATCAATCAGCCATGCTTGAATGATCGCCCACGGAATTTCTCCCTCTATCTTGATCTTCTCATTCTGTGTATTCATTTGTGATCATCTCCCTCTTTGACAAAAATGCCAAAGCAGCAACAAAAACATACATCCTGCAGATGTAGATATTATCTTTTCAGTTCAGTAACAGTATTTCTCCCTCTGTCATCTTTGCTTATGACTGATTCTTGTATGTGCTATACTTTTCACAACTCTAGGCTGCTCCTAAAGTGTGACCTTTCTCTACATCAGCTTGTTAGATATTCTTTGTAGCACATTTGATGCAGTGCTCCTAGCTTGACTAGGCACCCTCTGTTAGGGGAAGGACCCCTAATTGACTTCTCAGGTATTCATGAGTTTCTTTAGGTAAAGCCTTAGTGAATATGTCTGCTAATTGTTCCTTTGTATTCGCATACTCCATTCAGACCTCTTTGTCTGGTACCAGTTCTCTCAAGTAATGATACTTGATGGCAATGTGTTTGGTCTTTGTGTGCATTACTGGATTCTTAGAGATGTTGATAGCACTTGTGTTGTCACAGAAAATGACAACTGGTTCAGTGATTTCTTCTTTCATGCCTACCAACAATTGCTTTATCCATATCAAATTTGAATAGTTCACAGCGACAGCCACATACTCAGCTTCAACAGTAGATTGGAAAATGCAATTCTGTTTCTTGCTTGTCTAGGAAACTAATCTCTGTCCAAGAAAGAAAGCTCCACCACTAGTACTCTTTCGATCATCTACATTTCCTGCCCAATCAGCATCTGTATACACTCTCAGTTCAAACTTTTCATGCTTCTTGTAGTACAATCCATAGTCAGCAGTTCCCTTCAAATATCTCATGATTCTTTTAACCACCATCATGTGAGTTTCCTTAGGATTGGTAGAGAATCTTGCCACAATCTCAATAGCTAATGCAATATCTAGTCTGCTATGTACAACATATTGTAGCTTTCCTATCATAGATCTATACAAAGTCTGGTTAACTTCTACAGCATCATCATTTTTAGACAACTTATGTCGAGTAGCCATGGGAGTACTTACTGGCCTTGAATCTTCCATACCAAAGGTTTTCAGTATCTCATGAACATATTTAGATGGGGTGATGAAAATTCCTTTCTCCATCTGATATATTTGCAAACCAACAAAAAATTTGATCTCCCCAAACATACTCATTTCAAATTCAGTTTGCATTTCATTTGAAAATTTCTTACACAAGGCATCTTGTCCACCAAATACAATATCATCTACAAAGATCTTAGCTAACAAGATTCCTTTACCTTCTTCATGTTTCATGTATAGATTGCTTGTGTCATTTGTCCTTAAGAATCCAATCTGTATTAGGTAGTTGTGCAGTCTCTCATACCATGCTCTGGGAGCTTGCTTCAGCCCATACAATTCTTTATTCAATTTGCAAACTATGTGTCTTCTGTTTGGATCAACAAATCTTTCTGGTTGTTCAATATACACTTCTTCTTCTAATATACCATTTAAAAATGTAGATTTAACATCCATTTGGTATACCTTGAAATATTTATAGGCAACATATGCAAATAGAGTTCTTACTCCTTCCAATCTTGCTATAGGGGCAAATGTCTCCCCATAATCTATTCCTTCTTCTTGTGCGTAGCTTTTGCATACCAGCCTAGCTTTATTTCTTGTTATTTGACCATGCTCATTCAACTTATTACGAAATACCCACTTTGTCCCAATGACATTCTTATTGTCTAGTCTCGGCACCAGAGTCCAAGTATCATTCTTCTCTATCTTGTCTATCTCTTCATTCATTGCCTCTATCCAGTCTTCATTTTCTAATGCCTCCTTTGTTGTCTTAGGCTCAAATTCACATAGTAAAAATGTTGGATCTCTTGCCTTGCTTCTGGTCTGAATTCCAGTATCTTTATCTCCAATAATCTGTTCAGGCTTGTGATGTCTCCTTACATATTGTGCTAGAACAGGTTCTGCTCTTCTTTCATTTTGCTCATTAGGTTCACCAACAAGATTGTCAGATTCAGCTTCTGAATTCTTGGCAACCTCTTCCTGATACTCGGCAGCTTCTTCCTATCGCTCGGCACATTCTTCTTCTCTCTCGGCATTGTTTTCCTGATGCTCGGCATTGCTTACCCGAGACTCAGCATCAGGTGCAAGTCTATCACTTGCCTCTTCTTCCTCTATATACACAAAAGATCTGTAATCTTTTGGTTCTCTTTTACTGTCAGCTTCATTTTTCTTTGCATACTCATCAACTTTGACATTCACACTTTCCACAATTTTGTTAATGTTAGAGTTCAAACACTTATAAGCTTTACTTTTTGTGGAATAGCCTAGGAATATACCCTCGTCACTTTTAGCATCAAATTTTCCATTTCTACTGTCATTTAATATGTAGCACTTACTTCCAAAAATTTTAAAGTACTTTACATTCGGTGCATACCCATGCCACAATTCATAGGGTGTCAAATTTGTACCTTTTTTTATCTGTACTCGGTTAAGAGTATAAACTATTGTACTTACAGCTTCTTTCCAATGCTTATGTGCAACATTCTTTTCAATCATTAATGTCCTTGCACAATCCAAGATAGATATGTTCCTTCTCTCTGCTATACCATTCTGTGGAGGAGTTCTAGGTGCAAACATTTATCTTTTGATCCCTCTATCATTGCAAAATAGATTAAATTCATTGGATATAAATTCTCCACCTCGGTCAGATCTCAGACACTTCAGGTTCTTACCTGTCTCTTTTTCAACCTTAGCCACATACCACTTAAAAAATTTGAAAAGCATCAAATTTTTCTTTTAAGAACATTACATGCATCATTCTGGTATAATCATCAACAAACGGGATAAAATATCTAGCACCACAATAGCTTTGTACACCCATCGGTCCACAAAGGTCAATATGAATCAAATCTAAGATATTCTCAAAAGTAAAAGTTTTGCTCTTGAAACTAGACTTTGTCATCTTACCCAACTAACATTCTTTGCAGATTACATTCTAAGGTTTCTTCAATCTAGGTAGACCTCTCACTTTCTTTTTCTTACTAATTTCTACCAGATTATCAAAGTTAACATGACATAGCTGCTTATGCCATAACCAAATATCATCAATTTTTGCAATCATACATGTTTCTTTAGATAGGTCTAGATAGAATAAATTACCTCTTGTCTGTTCTCCACTTCCAATCAATTCACCAGTGGCATCAAATATTTTGGCTTTTCTGTGATGAAATTCCACTCGGTAGCCAGTGCTATTAAGTTGTGCAACACTCAGTAGATTATAGTTAAGACCCTCAACCCAATAAGCATTTTCACAAGTGATCTTATCAGTCAGCTTAATCAATCCTTTGCCTCTAATAGGACATGGTGCATCATTACCAAATTTCACACGCCTACCTTTATAATGATCGAAGGTATCAAACTTACTCTTATCTCCAATCATATGATGTGAACAACCACTGTCTATAATTCATTTATCATTTTTTTTCACATAAGATATCAATGCAGTTTTTTCATCATCAGATTCATCTTCATTGCAACATAGACAACCTCAATTCCAAAATCATCACTATTAGTGTCAATCTCTTCTTCGGTAATATAACAGGATTTCTTACCTTTTCCTTTGTAGTCCTTGTATCTTCGGTAACCTCTATCTTCTCTTTTGTCTTTATGCTTGTTGTCTCTTTCTTCATCCTTATTATCCCTATCAGGACATCTAGCAGCTATATGACCAACTTATTACATGAAAAACATATAATAGGGAGTTTACCTTTGTACCTTCCTTTTCCCCTTTTTAGTCTTCTAGCCATAAGAGCTTCTAGATCCTCAAGTTCTTCATCGGATGTTTCACTGTCACTTTCACTGATGCATCTTTCTTTTTCTTTCTTTGACCTACTTAGAACCATCTATGACTTAAAAGCATATTCAATATTACCAATAGTGAAGTTATCATAGTTAGAAAGTTCAAAAGCAGTAAGCTTACCAACCAAACTTTTCAAAGTAAGAGCATTCATAGGGTTACATCTAGATTCTTAAATTGCAGAAATTTTGATTGCATAGATAGGACGCAGAGTTCTCAACACTTTTCCTATTACAGTTTCATCATCAATAGTTCTATTTTCTCCTCTAATAGCATTTACAACTTCTTTTATTCTACCACAATATTGTGCAATGTTCTCACCTTGCATTCTCATTTCATCAAATTTACCTCTTAGGCTCTCAGCTTTTTCTCTCAACACATTTATGTCACTACCATAAATGTTTGCAAGGGTGTCCCACATTTGCCTTGCATTACTATAGTCCTTAATGTCTACAAATTATGGATAACTTAGGGCAGATACAATCTCCAACATTGCTTGGTTGTGTTGTTGTTTAGCTTTCATTTTCTCGGCAGTCAGAGGTGCAACAAGTGTGACATAATCATGCTCAATGTAATACTTTGCAGAATCACCAATATCGGCTAGATGTAGCTTCATCAAGCTTTTCCATGCAGGGAAGTTCTCCTTATTTAGCTTTGGTACCTCCTTCTTATACATCTTGATCATTTGCTTCAAGTACCTTCAAACTTGTTCTCTGTAAGCACCAACAGCTCTGATCCCAATTGTTAATATGATTTAGAACAATAGAAAGGGGGGTGAATCAGTTGTTCTCAAGTCCAGATGTATAAAAACAAACTTTAAAACTCTTCAACAAATCAAATCTAATAACCAATAGCTACTCGGTCATTACTAATTGCATAACAAAAATATATAACAGTGCAATCCACTTATCCAATAGCATCTAACTTGTAAAACACATAAATGTTCAAACCAAAATATTCACACAAGTATCAACACCAGGATTTATAATGGAAACCTAATTTGGGAAAAACCACTTTGTAACATGTTACTATTATGTTCACTCTTCTGAAGTGAGCTCGGTGAAAAGCCAACCTTGTCAAAGGTTACAAACACACTGTCAGGTGTGACCCAGTTAAAGGATTTAAACCACTTTGTTAAAAGTGCATGTTGTTATAGGACTTACATACACTCCATTAGAATGCAACCTTGTTTAACGGATTTATACTTATGACTGTTAGGTCAACCTCTGTTAAAAGGATTTTGATTGATACAATGGTTAGAAAGTAGTAGTAATATTGATCTGAAAAACATACAACTCACTTTGCAAATATCAGATCCAATTTCGTACACATATGCTAGCTTATTGACTGTGAAACTTTACCATCTCCATCACTAATCTGCTCAGAACTCTCTTCAAGCAATCACAACACTTCTCCTTTAGCCTTCTCTGATTAGACAGTCAATAACATCAACAACACTTCCGGCATCCTCTCTCTTGCAACCTTTAGCTTAGGTTTCCTTAATATTTTCTCCATTAGGTCAATACATCTTTTGTTGCTTAATCTCCTTTGTAGATCTTAGGGTTAGGTCAGATTCATTGAATCCATCCTACATTATGTTCTTCGGCTATCCTTCTAGAAATATCTTGAATCTCTTAATAGATTTACAATAAAACATTTTACAGTGCATTAAATGCTTTCATACAATCAATAAATAAAGTCAACACGTTTTACATAATCCAAGAATTCAATGATGTCGGCTAGAAATCTGAATTCTTCTTCAAATGCAAAATACTGATGCTCGGTCAATACTATGTTCAACTTCTCAATCTTCACTAGAAAGCTAGTTCACCTCATAAACTGTTTCCTCGGCTAATATTGTCTTCCTTGGCAATTAATTGGTGTCTGGTCAACACTAAATTTACTTGGCATATACTAGCTCGGTCAACACTAACAACACTCAGCTTAAACTAGATTTCTTCACTTTTGCTTAGTTAAGCCTACCAGTTTAGTCTTCATTCTTACTTAGATAAACAATACAATGTCTCATCATTGTGCCACATAATCAAGTACTCATTGAAGTATCAAAATAACTCAACTTTTTCTTAGGTGCTATTGTTACCAACCTTGCCTTACCCCTTAGCAACAATCAAATAAATATAGTACTTTCTTAAATAGCAACAGTCTTACCAGTTAAGGTTTGACATCAATGACAATACAACAATTGCTTCAATTGTAGTTTCCAACATATTTGTACCTCCTTCAAAGAAGCTTATTCCTCTTTATTACATCTTAAATTCCTTTTCACTAATAATATTGTAGAATATGAAGCCCTTATCATTGGATTAAAGGTATTTTTATCTCTTATTGTACAATATGTATGCATCTATGGTGATTCACGGTTAATCATGAAATAATTTAAATCCATTTACCAAACAAAGCACTCTAAATTATCTCAATATCGTGATTTGGTTCTATCTTTTTTTAACAAATTCCTCTCTTATAGTATTGATTCTCTACCACAAAAAGATAATAGATATGTGTATGCTATGGCTATCAATGTGTCTTTCATAGTGTAGACACCTAAATCTGATTACACAATTAAGTAATCTCACTTAGTTTTCTCCTAAGGCATATATTAATTAAATATTATCTATTTAATTAATTCATGTCATCCCCTGGTTAATTAATTTAATTAATTAACTCTAGTTCAATTAATTATCAAAATGACAAACCCATAGTCTAATAATTAATTAAATCTCTTTCCTCTATTAATCTAAATAAATGCATTCATCTATTTAAATTAATTCATAAATCTCATTTTTCTTCCCATTTTGAATTAAATAATACATTTTAAATCCAATTTGAGCACATGGCTCCTAACTTTAACCCCTAACAAAACCAATATCATCAACTTAACCTTGAGTTCCTACTCAACCCAACCCATTCACACATGCTAATCACTCTTAATTAGCTAATGACCCATGATTAGCTAATCCAACCCTCCACTCATTCTCTCTCCTCACATCACATCCTCCTAATCTTTCCACTTGCCTCCTAATCCAAACCTAATCACTCTCTAAGGGCCCGTTTGGACCACGGCATACAGAATGCCGGATATAGTCAATTCCGGAATATGCTGCAATTCTGGAATATACATATCCTCAAAATGATTTTCGTAATATGTTGAAACCGTTTGGTTCACCCAAAAGATAACTGAGAAGATGTATTATCCCCGTTTGGGTGCCACAATGTAGAATTAGAATATGCACTGAATAAGTGAATAATTGGACTCCAATAATATATTAAATTGTTAGCAACTGACCTAAAACAGACCGCAGCCTCTGAATAGACCGAGAGGAAGGCTCAAAAGCAGCAACAGAAAGAAGTTCTCAGTGCAGGCTTCGAATAATTTCCGAACAGCAACAGCCGGTATTGGAGACTCGAACCCTAGCCGATTATCTATCTTTTTGTGCGGCTTTCAAAATGCGACAGGATTTGGTGGCTGCAATGTGTTTGGAAAATGCGGCAGGATTTTGGCGTTTGCAGACGACGCGGAGTCCCTTCAGTTGAGGTGGGCCGAAAAACCAGAGAGCGGCAGGATAATGGCGTTTGCGGAGAGGATCTAGTGTTTCTGTGGGCCGAAAAACCAGAGAGCGGCTGCTACCTCATACACATCCTTCGTTTTAACGTTAGCAAAGGTTAAAAATCTCGGACCTCAAACAAATACTTTGTAAGGACGCGGACCCGACCAGTTTAAAAATTGGAATTGCAAAAGTGGCATACGATGGTGTAATTCCAATTCCACCTTTTTAAGTGGAAGACGGAATGCCCATTTTTTGGGCAAAATTGGAATTCCAAAATTCCAATTCTGATTTGAAAAGGTGGACACAAACATTGGAGTCTGTATTCGGAATACTGTATTCTAGAATTAGGGCCCATATTCCATGGTCCAAACGGGCCCTAAACACTTGCACAATCATAATCCATGGATTAAGAAGTCATAACTCAACCCAAGTCAACCCTCATGTCACATCCTCACATCCCCCAATTCATTCACCTCATGTCAATCTTAAATGCTATTACACATCCCTTACACACTCCATCTCCCTCTTACACATTTGTCCCCTCTCACATCTCCCAAAATGGTCACATTCCCCCATACCTTCCAACCTCTCCCATTGTGACACTTGTCACAATGAGATGCATTTGAGAAAGCATAATCCATGTGCTCTCTCTCAAATGCATCTTGACCCTTCCTTGGATTTGCATCTCAACCATTCATTTGACCCTCCTCTTGCCTATAAATTGAAGACTATTTTCTTTCATTATCATCCACCTTCCATGCAAAGTTATAATGTTAATTTGAGAACCTAAAAACTACCAAAATACCATTATAATGTCAAAATCCTTACTCGCTATTGATGCTTGAGCATACATTGAGCACACATCCAATCTATTTTGACAAATCCAAAGATCAAGAAGGCCTCATTTGGGTGTTTGCACTCTCTTCCCTTTTCTTTATTTTGTCTTAGCATAAGTGTTGTTTATGATTTGTTTTGTTGAATGTTTAACTTATTTTCATATTCCTAACAACTCATTTCCTAACTCCTAAGACTCATGGGAGCTTTAGATCAACAATCACACTAGGGGAAAGAATCAGCATACATCTATCAGCTCAACCCCAAGGGATACTTCGGGGAAGAGGAAGTCTTCAGTCATTAAAAAAATTTTAAAAAAGAAAATAAAGAGTCATTTTGTGAAAATCCCTCTGGGGCACATTCCAACTCCAAAATAGTAAAAAGAAAGGGCATATCTTCTAGTGAAAACCTCCCTGAGGCACTAGAAGATGAAGACTTGCCTCTTCCTTGCATCCAGGACTACAAACCAGAACAATCATCTATCTTAATTGTAGACACTAAGCCTATCAACGAATGTCCACAGATCACCTACTTCGCAACATCCTTATCTGAGGCCGAAGAGCTAGCTTTCACTGCGATCCTCTAGGAGGCAACCATCAACTTTGAATGGCCATATGATCACATGCCTGGGCTAGATCCGAATTTGGTTGTTCACCACCTTATAGTAGATCCAAATGCAAAACCTATTAAACAAAAGCTACGCAAAATGCATCTGAAGGTGGCCCTCTTGGTAAAGGTAGAGCTTGAGAAAATCCTAAGAGAAAAGATCATCTACGCCATCAATTATTTTGAATGCATATCCAACATGGTGTGAATCACTAAACCATCAAGAGAAATCAAAAATTATACAAATTTATGAGACCTAAATAAAGCATGTCTAAAAGATGACTTCCCATTGCCAAACATCGACATGATCATCGACCTTACAGCAGGACATGAGATGTTATCCCTAATGGATGGTTTTTCAAGATATAACCAAATCTGTATAGCAGAAGAAGATCAACATAAGATAGCATTCACAACACCATGGGGTACCTTCTGTTATAACATGATGTTTTTTGGGTTAAAAAATGTGGGAGCTACATATCAAAGAGAAAGTTGACCTCAATCTTCCATGACATGATCCATAAAATCCTTGAAGACTATGTAGATGACATCCTCTCCAGGTCAAGAACATGATTGGAACACCTCGATATCCTTGAGCATGTGTTTGATCACCTACATCACTTCAGTCTGAAATTGAACCTAAAGAAATATGTTTTTGGCATCACATCAAAAAAAATTTTGGGGTTCATCGTTCACAACAGGGCATAGAGATCGATCTGAAGAAGGTGAAAGCCATAATGTAAATGCCTCCTCCCCAAACACTCAAGAAGTTAAGGAGCCTATAGGGAAAGTTGTAGTTTGTCTGAAGATTCATCTCATAGATGGCAAACGAGTGCCAACCGTTCACACACCTATTGCACAAGGATACAATTTTCAAATGGGATCCGATCTGTCAGAGAAGCTTTGAAAAACTTAAGGGGTGCCTAGATAACTCACCCATCCTCGTTCCACCAATGCCAAGTTAACCTCTCATTTTATACATATCGGCAACCACAACAGCACTGGGGGCACTCCTAGCACAACTTGATGATAATGGGAAAGAACATGCTATCTACTACATCAAGTGCACACTTGTAGGCTATGAGCTAAATTATTCCCCCATAGAAAAAGCATGTCTTGCAGTGATTTTTTCCACTCAGAAACCCTGGCACTACATGCTAAGCCACATAGTGAAGCTCATCTCCAAGGTCAATCCTCTCAAATACTTTCTCTCAAGGACAACGCTTACAGGTTGGATGGCAAAGTGGATTATGCTTTTAATTGAATTCAACATCTAGTATGTCGACCAAAAAGCAATATAGGAGCAAGTCATTGCATATCAGCTCATTGAAGCACCCCTAGTCAATATATACCCATTAGTAATGGAGTTCCTGGATGAACATCTTTACATGGTCGAAGAACAACCTGTGTGGAAGTTATACTTTGACGGATCATATACATCCCATGGATTAGGGGTAGGGATACTATTTTTCACCCCTCAAGGTGATTACATCCCCAAGTCCTTCAAACTTGGATTCTCATGCACAAATAATATCACAAAATATGAGGTGCTCATCTTAGGCCTCAGAATAGCTATTCAATGGAATATCACAGAACTATAGGTATTTGGAGATTCCCAACTGATTATCAAATAGGTACTAAACAAGTTTCAAACCAAGGATGATAAGTTGTTTCCATACAAAGATCTTGTGGATAATTTAAAAGAATAATTTGTCAATTTATAGTTTACACAAGTGCCAAAGCTTCATAACAAAGCAGTAGACGCAATGGCGACTATCGGGTCATTGTTAGAAATCCCTCGAGATGCAGTGTAATATGAATTTCTAGTCAAGCAAATACACATGCCCACTTACAAGAACACTAACTCCAAAATGGTGTACATTTTGGTTGGTCCCCAGTCCCCATGATACCACAACATTCACGCTTACCTAAAAAATGGTATCATATCCCCTCACCTCACCAACACCCAATGCCATAACCTCATTCGTAGAGCTTCCCGCTACACTCTTGTAGCCAACACCCTATATCATCATGGGTATCATAACATCCTCTCTTGATATCTATATTTGAACAAGGCCACCATGGATTTGCAAGAGGTTCACGCTGGTATTTTTGGTGCCCACACAAGTGGCATGGTCCTAGAAAAGTGGAGCACGACGCGTGTGAGTTTGTAAAGAAGTGTCTACCCTGTCAACAACATGCTAATCTAATTCATGCACTAGCACAAGACTTGCAACCCATTTCTCCACCATGGCCTTTCTCGTGTTGGGGCTTTAACCTTGTTGGTTTAATCACCCCCCTTCCTCAAATGGACACAAGTATATCATAACTACCACATAGTATTTCACAAAATGGGTTGAAGCAATTTTGCTCACCCTAACTACTGGCATCCAGATATCCAAGTTCATCCTCTACCACATCATCCATCACTTTGACATCCCCTCCATCATCTTCACAGATCATGGAACACCCTTTGAAAACTAGCAAGTGGATGATCTATGTTGCAGATTCTACATTCACCACCATTTTTTCAACCCTTAGTTCCCACAAGGTAACGACCAAGTTGAGGCAACCAACAAAACTATCCTAAAATTCTCAAGAAGGTTGTCAATGATTATGGTCGCAACTAGCATCTCCAAATCAATCCCACCCTCTAGGCCTACCACACTTCATTCCGCACTCCCACAAGCACCACCCCATACTCCCTGGTATATGGTGTTGAAGTTGTCTTACCAATCACGGTCAAGATCCCTTCACTACATGTGTCCATGAAGAACTACACCATTGACAAAGACTACCGAGTGGCACACCTCACCAAGCTGGATTTTCTAGATGAAAAAAGGCAGCAGGCCTTGATGAACTACAACTAATTTAGAACCTAATTGAAGAATTTGTGATTAGAGATCATCGAGTTGTTGATTAAATATGTAATATGATTAAATCAATAATATGTTGGCATTGATGTCAACTAGTTTGACAATACTTATTTTTTAAGTTACTATAACTAAACATCTGTAGAAAGGGAGTAAAAGAGATGAAAAATAGAAATATCTACATGAGAAAGATGTATATGACAGATGAGGATAATGAATACATTGTGTAACTTGCTGATGAGTCTATGACATTATGTTATTGACTTGATTATGTTTCATTCATCTATGATGGGGAAAGAGCTGAAAGACACAAGGTAGTGTGGTCGGTTGATGAAGCATTTTAGTATACACCGATGGGATGTAGTGTATACCGAGCATAGTATAAACCGAGCTTGCATTCACCGACACATTGCTTTGTTAACTGAGCAGGAGAAAAGAATTAAATGATTAGTTTAGTCGTTAAAGATTGATGAGTTGTAAAGTACATCGTAATTAGTGATGGAGATAATGTTTTTTATGAAGATCAACGGCTAGTATGATTCAAGGAAGATCTAAAGGATGAAATCAAAATATTTTACTGGCACAACTGTCGAGGAAGGTTTAAGCGGCAAAATGGACAAAGGAGAATAAGTGGCAAAATTTTATGAAGGAAAAGAAAATGGTTTACTTGTCTATTTAAGATATCAGAGTTTCATTATGAAACACATGCCGGAAGAAGGACTATAGAATTATCACATGAACAAGCTTCATGTATGCCTGATCAAACTAGTTAAGGAGAACTAAACTGTAGAGTTTATCGAGAGTCAGAAAGCTAGTACCGAGCAACAGTAAGTCATTGATTATTATTCATACAGAATTGAAATACTGATCAGAGGATTTGTATGGGCTAAACATAGATCTGATAATCTGTAATTGAAGTTGTATTGTATTCAAATCAAACTATTGTTACATTTTAACCATTATAAATAGAGAAATCTCTTAATAGAGTGGACTTGAAAGACTTATATGTGTCATTCATAGAATGAGCATTGTTATCCTGTCAAGCCCAGAGTGACTGCTGGTTGGACGATAACGGTTGGTCTTAAATCCTCTAACAAGGTCACACCTAACAATGTGTTTGTAACCTTTAACAGGGTTGGGTCTCCACCGACCTCACTTCAGAAGAGTGAACATTTTTGGGTTGCCAGTCCCAGTTGATTTTTCCCTTCACAGGGTTTCCACGTTAAATCTTTTGTGTTATGTGTTCATTGTGATGATTGTTTGTTATCATACTTTACATATTACATGTTAGATTTGGTTGGTAATCATTAGTAGCTATTGACTGGTAATCGGTAAATGCACAAACAGTAAAGTATTTTATGTTACCGAGTTGTAGAAGTTTAAGTAATTTTTTTTGGATTATACATTTTGATTTGGGACTGTGGATAACTGATTCACCCCCCCTCTCAGTTATTCTAACAATTGGTATCAGAGCATTGGTTGCTTGGAATAGAGTTTTAAGGACTTCAGCACAAAGGTCTCAAAATGTTTAAGAGGGAAGTGCCAAAGCTAAACAAGGATAACTTCACAATATAGAAAAGTCGAATGAAGCTTATATATTTAGGATTGGGAATTCTACCCTAGATCTGATGGAAAATGGATACCTTGCACCACCCACTCGTCCCTTGACCCTTGATCAACTAAGGGACAGGCATGAACATAATGTTACTATGATGGAGATTGTTGTTGCCTGTTCAGATGCCGAATTTGAAGACATCAAGAACTGTACTATTGCTTAGGAGATGTGGAATAAGTTAGCTCAAGTCTACAGTGGTGATACGAATGTCAAGAGAGCAAGAGCTGAAAGCTTAAGAGGGAAATTTGATGACATGAAGATGAAATAAGGTGAAAACATTGTGCAGTACACAAACAGAATAAAAGAGGTAGTTCACGCTATTAGAGCATCGGATGGAGTTATTAACGAAGACACTGTGGTAAGAAAAATCCTAAGAACCCTATTTCCTATCTATGCAATCAAAATATCTGCAATTCATGAAAATAGGTCAGCACCTAACAACACACTCACTCTTGATAATCTAATTGGAAAGCTTACAACATTTGAACTGAATAATTATGATAATAGTGTTGCACCCAATGTTGAATCCTCTTTTATGACTTCTCTGAAGATTGGTAAGTTTAGTAGGAGAAATAATAAGGATGATAGTGATAGCAATACTGATGATGAGCTTGATGAACTTGAAGCTCTTATGGCTAGAAGGTTACCTAAAGGTAAAGGAAGGTATAGAGGCAAGTTACCTTTAGCATGATTTAACTGTAAAGAAGTTGGTCACATCATTGCTAGATGTCCACACAAGAAAGATGATGATAGAACCAAAGACCAATCTGAAGGAAGCTATGGGAGAAGATACAACAGAGGCTACCAACACTACAACAGAGATAACCAAGATAATAATGACAAAGGCAAGAAGGTATGCTACATTGCTGAGGAAGAAGATATCACTAATATCGACACTGATGATGATGTGGAGGTAGTATTTGTGGCATTGAACGATGATTCTGAAGAAGATGAAAGGTATGTAGAAACAAAACTTATCTCTAAGGTTAATAAGAATGATACATGGATTATAAATAGTGGTTGTACCCATCACATGACTGGTGATGAAGAAAAATTTGATTATCTTGAAGAATATAATGGAGGATCTGTAAGAATGGGAAATGATGCACCATGTATGGTAAGAGGTAAAGGATCCCTGATGATAAATGATAGATTAAAATGTGAAAATTCTTATTGGGTAAGAGGATTGAACTATAATTTGTTAAGTGTGGCACAACTGAACAATTTAGGCCACTGAGTTGCTTTTGAGAGAAAAAAGGTGAAAATATTTGATGATGGAGGAAGACTTGTTGGAACTGGTACACAATCCAGAGGTAATCTATTTTATCTTCATAATGATCAGTCTTCTTTTTTAATGATGAAAGATGAAGATGCATGGTTGTGGCATAAAAGTTTATGTCATGTGAATTTTGATAACATGATTAAGATCAGTAAAAAGAAAAGAGTTAGAGGTCTGCCTAACTTATCTAAGCTGGATCATGTTATGTGTCATGAATGTCAGAAAGGTAAGATGACTAAGTCTAGTTTCAAAAGCAAAGACTATTCAACAAAGAAGATACTTCAGTTGGTTAATATTGACCTATGTGGTCCTATGAGAACTCAAAGTTATTATGGAGATAGATACTTTATTCTTTTTGTTGACGATTATACTAGGTTAATGACTATCATGTTCTTAAAAGAAAAATTTGAGGCATTCAAGATGTTCAAGTGGTATAAAGCAAAAGTAGAAAAAGAGACTGGTAAAGATTTGAAATGCTTAAGATCTGATAGAGGAGGTGAATTTATCTCTGATGAATTTACTAATTTTTGCAATGAGCATGGTATTAAAAGACAGGTCTCTGCACCAAGGACACCCCAGCAGAATGGCATTGCTAAAAGGAGGAATAGGTCAATTGTTGACTGCGCAAGGACATTAATGATAGAAAAGAATGTTTCTCAACATACTGGAGGGAAGTTGTTAGCACTATTTTCTATGTGCTAAACCAAGTACAACTGAAGAAGGACACTAATAAGACACCCTATGAGTTATGGTTTGGACACAAACCCACTGTAAGTTATTTCAGAATTTTTGGAAGCAAATATTTTATTCTGAAAGATGAAAGAAATGGAAAGTTTGACTCAAAAGGTGATGAGGGAATATTTCTAGGATATTCTAGTAAAAGTAAAGCATACAAGTGTCTGAACAGAGTAACTAATAAAATGATTAAAAGTACTAATGTTCCAGTTGATGAGTTTGATGATAAGAATGCAGAGGAAAGTAGAAAGGAACATGAGGACTACAGTAGATTCACTTACATTAAACAACCTAGGTACCTACTAATGCCACAGATAGTGACAACCGGTCAGTAGGAAAATAATATCGAGAAACAGGAAAAAGAAACCGATGAGCAGGAAGCACCCATTGAGAAAGCAAATGAACCTGCACAGGATGAACAAGAGAAAAGAAATAGGATACTAGCGAGTTTTGTTAGAAGACACCATCTTGAGACACAAATCATTGGAGACAGACAAGTTGGCATGCAAACAAGGAGTAAAGCAAGACAAGGTACATGTCTAGTTTGTGAATATGAATCGAAAAATGTAAAAGTTGCATTAGAAAATGATGAATGGGTTAATGCAATGAAAGAGGAAATAGAACAGATAGAGAATAACAAAACCTGGACCTTAGTACCCCGACCTAAAGATAAGAATGTTATCGGCACTAAGTGGATATTCAGGAACAAGCAGAATGAGAATGGAGAAGTAACAAGAAATAAAGCTAGATTGGTATGCAAAGGATATGCACAGGAGGAAGGAATTGATTATGGTGAAACATTTGCACCTGTTGCTAGATTAGAAAGAGTTAGAATGTTACTTGCATATGTTGCACACAAAAAGTTCAAAGTTTATCAAATGGATGTCAAGTCGGCATTTCTTAATGGAATACTTGAAGAAGAAGTCTACATAGAACAACCTGAAGGGTTCGTTGATCCAGAAAAGAAAGACATGGTATGTAGATTACATAAAGCTTTATATGGTTTGAAGCAAGCACCAAGAGCCTGGTATGAGAGGCTGCATACTTATTTGTTAAGTATTGGATTTGTTAGAACAAGTGAGAACAACAATTTGTATATGAAAGGAGATACTGATGACACTATTCTTATTGCTAAAATATTTGTGGATGACATTATATTTGGAAGACAAGATCAAATATGTAAGTCATTTGCTGATGAAATGAGAAGTGAATTTGAAATGTCTATGTTTGGAGAGATTAATTTCTTTCTAGGACTACAAGTGATTCAGCAAAATGATGGTATATTCATCACACAATCTAAATATATCAAGGAAGTATTGAAAACATTTGGCATGGAAGATGCTAAACCTGTGGTAACACCAATGGCTACAGGATGTAAACTAACTAAAGAAGATGAAACTACAGAAGTGAACCAGACACTGTACCGATCTATGATTGGTAAGTTAATGTATGTAGTGCATAGTAGACTAGACATAGCACATGCTGTGGGAATTGTTGCGAGATTTTTTGCAAACCCTAGAGAGTCACACATGATTGCTACAAAGAGAATCTTAAGATGCGTGAAGAAAATAGAAGATTATGGATTATGGTATCCAGAGGAAGGCAAGTTTGAACTCAGAGTCTATGCTGACGCTAATTGGGCTGGAAATGTGGATGATAGAAAAAGTACCACCGGGGGAGCATTTTTCTTTGGTGAAAGACTTGTTACATGGACAAGTAAGAAATAGGCTTGCATTTCTCAGTCTATAGTCGAAGCAGAGTATGTTGTTGCTGCTGCAAACTGTTCAAATATTGCATATATTAAGCAAGTCTTGGAAGGTATGAAAGAGATAATCACTAAGCCAGTGATTATATACTGTGATAACACTAGTGCAATAAACATTTCAAAGAATCTAGTGATGCACTCTAAAACAAAGCATATATCAGTTAAGTATCACTACTTAAGAGAGAAAGTACAGGAGAAGCAAGTTAAGCTAGAGTTTGTTACATCAAAAGAACAACTTGCAGACATATTTACAAAGCCTCTACCGAAGGATAGATTTGAATACTTGAGGATTAAACTTGGGGTCCATCCCCTGTCTACCAGTCACTAAGGTGATTTGGATGTTGAATCAGCCTAATCTTATAAGAAGATCATTCATGTTGATGCATCATATTTCACACTTTGGATCATGTCTAAGGTTGTGAATAGTTTGGAGAACTGGAATAGATTGGCATATCAGTATATAGAGATACAGAGTATGCACCGAACAACATAGAGTTACATGGCTACTACAAAGCTGTATGTTTATTTGTTTCTTTGGCATTGTTGTCAAAGGGGGAGATAAATAATATGAAACAATATGCACTGATGAGAACACTGACATCTATCTAAGGGAGAGACAAATTGAGATAGAGGGAGAGCAATAAAGATCAGTTACTAAGAACAGAAGAAGGAATCTAAGAGATGAAAAGATCATATCTGCAGAATGTCAAAGCTACATTGTTAATGATGTTGAGTACCATAGTGATTAAACATATTAAGCTAGGGAGAGCTTGTACATCATTTGTTCACAGAGTTGTAGAATACATGTTTGGTATGTGTATGGTATATTTCATATTACTTGAGTTTCCATCAATGCAAAAGGGAGAGATTGATGAACTACAACTGATTTAGAACCTGATTGAAGAATTTGTGATTAGAGATCACTAAGTTGTTGATTAGATATGTAATATGATTAAATTAGTAATATGTTGTCATTGATGTCAACTAGTTTGATAGTACTTATTTTGTAAGTTACTATAACTAAACATCTATAGAAAGGGAGTAAAAGAGATGAAGAATAGAAATATCTACATGAGAAAGATGTATATGACAGATGAGGATAAGGAATACATTGTGTAACTTGCTAATGAGTCTATGACCTTATGTTATTGGCTTGATTATGTTTCATTCATCTATGATGAGGGAAAGAGCTGAAAGACACAAGGCAGTGTGGTCAGTTGATGAAGCATTTCAGTATACACCGACAAGATGTAGTGTATACCGAGCTTGCATTCACTGACACATTTCTTTGTTAACCAAGTAGGAGAAAAGAATTAAATGATTAGTTTAGTCATTAAAGATCGATGATCTGTAAAGTACATCATAATCAGTGATGGAGATAATGTTTGTTACGAAGATCAACGGCTAGCATAATTCAAAGAAGATCTAAAGGATGAAATCAGAATGTTTTATTGGCACAATTGTCGAGGAAGGTTTAAGTGGCAAAATGGATGAAGGAGAATAAGCAGAAAAATCTTATGAAGGAAAAGAAAATGGTTTACTTGTCTATTTAAGAGATCAGAGTTTCATTATGAAACACATGTCGAAAGAAGGACTAAAAAATTATTCGCATGAACAAGCTTCATGTATGCTTGATCAAACTGGTTAAGGAGAACTGAACTGCAGATTTTATCAAGCGTTAGAAAGCTATTACCGAGCGATAGTAAGTCATTGATTATTGTTGATACAGAATTGAAATACTGATTAGAGGATTTGTATGGGCTAAACATAGATCTGATAATCTGTAATTGAAGTTGTATTGTATTCAGATCAAATTATTGTTACATTTTAACCATTGTAAACAAAGAAATCTCTTAACAGAGTGGACTTGAAAGTCTTATATGTGTCATTCATAGAACGAGCATTGTTATCTTGTCAACCCCAGAGTGACTGTTGGTTGGATGATAACGGTTGGTCTTAAATCCTCTAACAAGGTCATACCTAATAGTGTGTTTGTAACCTTTAACAGGGTTGGGTCTTCACCGACCTCACTTCAGAAGGGTTACCATTTTTGGGTTGCTGGTCCCAGGTGGTTTTTCCCTTCATAGGGTTTCCACGTTAAATCTTTTGTGTTATGTGTTCATTGTGATGATTGTTTATTATCATAATTTACATATTACATGTTAGATTTGGTCGGTAATCATTAGTTGCTATTGACTAGTAATCGGTAAATGCACAGACAGTAAAGTATTTTATGTTACCAAGTTGCAGAAGTTTAAGTAATTTGTTTTGGATTATACATTTTGATTTGGGACTATGGATAACTGATTCACCCCCCTCTCAGTTATTCTAATAGGCCTATGACCACCTAATTGTGTACCAAAATAGACTCAAAAGGATCTACAACAAGAAATTCCACTGTAGAAAGTTCCAGGTGGGGGACATGGTCCTAAAAGAAAATTAGAAGGTGCAAGAGAATCGAGAAAAGAAAGTTTGAACCTACTTGGTTGGGTCCTTATATTTTCATAGCTATATTTAGCTTCGGAATCTATCAGTTGTCTACACCAAAAGGGGAACCCTTGAAAGACCCCATTAACAACATCCATCTCAAGCGGTTCTACGCCTAAACCAACTCTTGTATATCTAAAAAAATCTCTAAGAAATCATAAAAAGTCTTGAAAAAATTATTGTCTTGGTGAAAACTTGGTAAATAGGTGCCTCGATAGAATAAAAAACATTCAAATTTTTTTTTTAAATATCACAAAAAATGAAAGATGAAAAAAGTAAAGAAAAATAAGTGTCCAATGGTGAAAGCTTGACAATCAAGTGCCTTGGACAAGTATGTTGGTGAAACCTGGAAACAAACACCATACATAATGGACCATACCATTATCTATAAAACTCTCACCTCATGACCATATGCACCTTCCTCTAGCATCTTTTTTCTTCTGCTCCATCTGCACATCCCCATTCCCAAGGTGTTCTTATCCACACATCAAGAAGAATGAATTACTATACTACATCCTGAGCTTCCTATATATATTAAGGCATGTCCTATCCTCAAATCCTGAGTTGTGTACATAACCATCTTTTGTTGATCTATCTTGAGCTCCTGAGCTTTGTGAACAGTTGGTTGTATATAGTATCCTAGTCTGCGCTTGTACTTTTTTATCAGTTTCACTTGTACATATCCATGTTTGTCCTGCAATAGCTTAGTGCAATGCATCACCTACCCAAGTCGCATTTCCCAGCAATTATCTCAGCAAGAGTTCCCAGTCATTGTGATTATCTCAAAAACTCCCTATTTCCAGTAAGACCCAATTTGTAGCCAGACTCACTAACCAGGTCCTTGCAGGATGTATCCTTCCTCATGCCCGACCTAATCTCACTATCCCACAATCAATCAATCTCTTTTGGCAAAGGACATATTTTGGATTTTATCATATTGATTTTTCATCTCTTTCTTTGATTCTTGTTTATCTTTTGCGCCTCCATGTTGCTCCTCTCCTCAAGGTCACCACAATCCTTTATATCATGGCGCATTGCAAATGAGGATAATATTGGGGCAGGGTCTCTTTGGTCTTTTTGTTTTTGCCTATGATTCGGTCGGATGTGACGCTTGCACGTTCCACATGTGATCTTTCGGGTTGCATGGTGCACTTGGGAAGTGTCGTTTGTTTGTGGATTCCTCAACATCGTTTCCACCATGCCTCTATCAAGATTCATGTGTGATGTTGGGGCAACCCTTGCATGTCTTTTTTGTGTCATTCCTAAGCAATTTTACCAATGTAGCCTTGGATTCCCAATAACCTTGGCATGTCCCTTATGTTACTATTTCAAACTAAGTGCTCAAACTACATGGTGGTATTCCCTCTCGGAATACCCCACACTCAAGCTTCAAGAAAAATCCCTCTATCAACTCCTCGGCTACATAATCCCACTATCAGTCCAAACAGGCATCCTAGCAACTCAGCAACCCACTTGATCCCCACTACCAATCAACATTAAACCTATCCATCACTTCCAAAACTATCATTCTGATGCAAACTTGAAAACCATCCATTCCCATTTCAATCCCTAACCCATGAATTTTGATTGTGTAGATCACCTCCCCCCATGACCTATCCCATTTCATCCCCTTAGCAAGGGTTCAGTCAGGTAGTGATATGCTTCATATACCACCTTTGTTCGCATTCTCACATTCATTCACTTGCATTTCATCTCATGCACATTATCATTTAAAATTGCATTTAGTTGCATTATCATTTAAAATCGCATTTAATTGCAATATCATTTAAAATTGTATTTAGTTGCATTATCATTTAAAATTGCATTTAGTTGCATTATCACTTACAAATTGCATTTAGTTACATTATCATTTAAAATTGCATCATCATTTAAAATTGCATTTAGTGGAATTAGCATTTAAATTGCATATAGTTGCATTAAACATTTTAGATTACATCTACTTGTATTTAGTCACACTTAATTGCATAAATATTCATCTTTAAAAATGCCTAGTTGCACCCATCTTCTTTGCATCGTTAAATCATCAATTCAAAATCATTTAAGTTGCATTGTTAATTCATTTAGATTAATTTTTCATAAATCACAGGTTGCATTGTTAATTCATTTAGATTTATCTTTGCATAAAATCATTTCACTTGCATTTAAGTTAAATGATTTTAGTTTACTATCTTGCATTGTTAAGTCATATAGTCTTGCATAGTTAAATCATTTAATTCATTTTAGTTCATTATCTTTCATTGCTAAGTCATATAGGCTTGCACATTTAAATCATTTAATTCATTTTACTTCATTGTCTTCTATTGTTAAGTCATATAGTCTTGCATAGTTAAATCATTTAATTCATTTAGTTCATTATCTTTCATTGTTAAGTCATAGTATCTCACATAGTTAAAATCATTTTATTCATTTTATTCCATTCATTTGTCAAGTCATATAGTGTTGCATAGTGAAATCATTTCATTCATTTTAAGGTGCATTTATTATCTCACATTGTTAAGGCATTTTCCATACATACATCCATGCATACATAAATCACAGCATAAATTGATCCTACATCACATATAAAAAAATCACATCCCATCCTCCATCCACAAAACATCAGTAACTGCATCTCACATACATCATCTAAATCACACACATCACGTAGATATTAAAACCATATAAGCACATCGCATCCTACATCACTAACATGTTAGCCTCATATCATATTCATAAACATCACATCACATCCTACATCAAACACGTCAATACATCATAACATCATGCATAGAAAGTAAACTCATAAAACATCACATCCCACCCAACTCATCATCATCAATATCCCATCCCAAAGAATAAAACAATAAACGTCTTTCTAAGTCCAAGTCCATCAATAAAGTACATGTGCAATACATGGGGACAATGCCCTCCAAAATTGATCATAATGTACATATCAAAACTGTGCAGCATATCACTGCCTATCTACCTCTCCCAAGGGAGGCTGCATCTCGATGTTGGCCAAAGGGTCAAACTATGGTGGATCTTGTGGTGGCATTGCAAAAATAGCTATCTACATAACCCTCAAAAATGGTCTCTCCACTATGCTCTAGATACCTATGTCCTACAGTTGTGTGGGTGCTTGTGTCGGCCCTATAACCCCTCCATCTCCTCCACCATCTACCTCTATCCCAACCCCTGATCCCTCCACCTCTGCCATCTGCACGGAGCCACCAATCGACTGATGTTGTCTTTATGGATGCCCGAGTCGATGGCTCTCCCACCCTGTCCTCCGTGATGGCCTAGCTTTTGGCTACTCCCACCTGTCCTCTAGCTACTACCAGCCCCTATCCCTATACCTGTACCTGTGGCCCCAAATCTTCTAGCTCACCAATAATGCTCATGTCTCTCTAGCAGCACTGATGTGTGATATATTGCATTGTACCATCCCATCTACTCCCTCAGGTCTTCTAGGTCCCTCTGCAACCTCCTCACCTCCTCAAACCTATTTGTGTCCTATGTACTCCTAGATGCTCTATCCCCCCTAGCAGGTTGTCTCTCCACCCTGAGCTACTGAATGACCATATCTCTCTCTCCTACAGTCTATCTCTTTCATACTACATACCATCCCACTCCCCTATAGTTGATCCCTCTCTAACCTTGGGTTCTCCCTCTCCTGGCAGAGTTGCTCTCTCTCATCAATGGTATCAATCCCATCCTATAATACTTGCGCCAGTTACGTCGTCAATGTGTCCCGCACCCCCTACGTATCTCAAAGCATCTATCATGTCTGATGGAATGCAACCTATAGGGATGCAAGTTGCCCTGCTAAATCTCCACCCCCACCTCTTGATGATCCCACCCATAGTGCATGTGTTGGTGGTGGTCCTTGCGGTGGTGGTGGTCCCTATGGTGGTGGTACATGTCCCCCATCTCCTCCTCCTCCCCCCATCCCCTCCCCCTCCTCTGTCAATATCCATCCCATCACCACCTCCATCTCCATCCCCATCTCTCCCTCCCCTCCCCTCGCCCTGCCTGCTCTACCTGTAGCTGGCCTACCTCCTCTCCTTCCCAATCGCCCAACTATGACAACCCACCCACATCCTGATGTTGCAGGTACTGGAACTCCCCTAGCTGGTAACCCTACCCTCCCTACCACCTGTGGCCTCTGAAACTAGGACTGGTACTCTACAATCATCCCTCCATTTTTTAGCCCTTCAGCCCAATCCCAATGAACAGGCTGTATTGCCTATCATGCTGCAAAAATTATGTCCCTATCTAATCGACCCCTGAACTCCGCTCGCCACTCCTGAGTCATCCTCTGATACCAATACTCCACATCTGGTACCCCTGTGTATACCCAAACTATTGAACTACCTTATCTTGCCTATACGGCTCAATGATGTACTCCCAACAACCTAGAATGTATGTGGGCATCATTGCATATGGGAGCTCACGTTGATCCTCTGCCCAAGCTACTAGTCCCAGGTATGGTCATCGTGTGATACCATCCTCCAGTTAGTCAAAAGTATCTCTCCAGTAATCAATATCATCCATGTCATGATAGGATAGCAACTTTCCCCATCTGTATACTATTGGCTCCTCTATCTTCCTGTCAGTCATGTCCAATGGCCTCAATATTTCTATGTGCTCCCAAGCCCATACCTATAGAAGGGAGGTGAAGCCTACACTCCTCCCTTGTGTCTCCCCTCTATGATAAACTATCTGATGTAAATCCATGTACAACTTAGCTAGCATCAACATGCCCCAGGTGACTAGGACACCTGCATCGACAATCCTCACAATCCGTAGGATGAGTGCGAGTGTGACACTCGTCCCTCCTATGTTAGGGGAAATGTACCCCAAGACCAACCCACACACAAAGAGGTACACTCAGTGTGTTGGTGGCATCATCGCTAGATGTCTAGCTAGTGCCAACTGACCATGTCACAAAATACATGCTACTCCTAGCCCTAATAACATTTTCATCATCTGCTATTGAGTATAATCCCTCGTGACCACTGGCATACCCCGGATGGGTAGCTGAAATATCTTTTAGATGTCCTTTAGCATCACAGTCAACTCCCATGTTGATAGATGGAAGGTCACCATCTCTGAGTGCCACCTCTCAGATAGAGATGTCACCATCGACATGTAGGTCCTCCTTCACAACATCCGCACCAAATAGCCTAGCCCGATCACATCCACCTACGCCCACTCAGCAGGGGTGAAATTCTCCCCTACCGCTAATACGGTTGCATGCCTCCCACAACTAGTAAGTTGCTCCACCGACTACTATAACTAAGCCAAGTCAGCTGTGTCAATTTGTTCTCATACCAAATTCTAGCTAATTACAGTATTCATTCCCCTATCTAACCCTTCCTTTTTTCCTCTAACCCATTTTTTTTCACGTTCCTGCCCATTTTCCTTTATCCTGTGTTCTTGCAAAAACTTTGTTCTCGCAATCCTACAAAATCTATGTTCCCACAAACGCAGGATCGTATTCTACCTTCCTCGACATATGGCTGTGAGAATGCATTCATGCGACACCCCCCACCTACCCCCTTCTTCCCCTCACGGGACCGCATAATTTCTTATACTCTCCTTTTTGCACTATGGGATCGCGATCCCATTAGAAATTCAAGCGGGATTACGGTCCCACCAAAAAAAATTCTGTAATGCCCCACTAGGGAACCCAAGAGAATTTAACCTAATACAAGTCACTATGTTTACCGAATAATTTTTTTCTTAAGTGTTTACAAACAATGATGATAACAATGTGGAATCAATACAACCATAAGATACAAACAAGAACATATACACAACTCAATTATAGTTAACAATCCTCAAGGGTCCCATAACATAGAATCACGTATAACAAAATAAATATTTAGATTAAGAATAATTACAATTAACTTATATGAATAACAAGTACATCCAACACCATAAGGTATACATAATGTTACAACATCCTCTACACAAGCCGTAGGGTATGTCACAAAAATCAAATACAAAATATAGTATAATATCTATAACTCTAAAGCACTAATACAATATATAATCATGAACATTAAAGATAATAATGAACAACCCTCAAATGAAGAATAATAAGAAGGTAACAGGAACAAGCATCCTCCAGCACCACTACAAGAACGTCAAAATCTCAAATGGTAAAAGATAAGACTACCACCCGACCTCGTGGAACCAAAGGTCCACTCCCACCATGTTGAGGAGATAACAACAAACCCCACTCGGATAACAAACTCAATCAAAACATCTAAGAAAAGGTCCTGAAGGCTTTCTAACTCAAAGTACCACAAACTAAAGATAAATAAAAATCAAATAACCAATATGTACCAAAACACCCAAATACCATATTATCGAACACATATTCAATCACCAAATCAAATAAAATAAACCACCAGGTAATAATGAGACAACAAAGATACACCACCAGATAATACTAAACTACCAAGACAACCACGAGAGGCAAATGCAGATAAACTAAGGAGGAGACATAGGCTACATACTATGGGAATGTCATCACATGGACAACCACTTGAGTTACCCTAGACTGGTCTCTCTAGACCCCTGACCCTCAAGCGTTTACCAGGTTGAGTTACCTTGGACTGGCCACTCAGGACCCCAGACCCTCAACATGACCCATGTGAAACCAGAATACCCTCTCATGAAGACAAGGAATTCTAATCATACCTGCTATCTAGGTATCATCCCATTCCCATCCTTAGCCTATACAAGCACTCAAGGCATGGGCGAGGCATACAATCATCTTATTAATATTTGTCTAACAAGTTTATTAAGTTATCACTTATTACACAACTTACGATAGGTTACCCTGGTACTGACCACTTTGGGTCTCGGACCCCTATTGTAAGCCACTCTCCTAAGATGCGCCTATTTAACCTCCCCTAGGCTCACAAGCATAAATAATCACATAGGTCTCATGAAATTATACTAATCAAATTTTGGTTCTCACAAAACATAAGGAACATACACTAGTTCCCAAAAACATGACCTCATAAATGCACTCTCAAAGTGCTCACATAAACCACATGCTACAATACACCAGGTTGGGTAGAATAATCAAGACCATAATCACAGCATCACAATGCATACATAAATGATACACACCCTCCAGGAGTTCACAATAAACCTGAGTTCAAATGAATAAGGTTGAATAAAAATGATTGAAATGATAGAATCGTCATAATGCATAATAAATAAATAAACATATAAACAACCATAGGAAAAGATCCCCAAGCCTCTGGTACGACCCTCCTAGACTTATACAATTCTCCAAATCTATTACACATACCTAACACTAAAGATAAAAGACTGCATATATCATACTCAAATCCTTAAACTTCAATTTACACAAATCCATTAATTTAATACATCACACACGCTTATATTTATTTGATTAAATAATATTTCTTTAACCCTAAATATTCTATATTAAGCATAATCCAAATTTAATAACAAACACATTGGTTAGAATCTTTTTAAATAAAAGCCAATATCACTTAAAGAATACTATATAAAATATATCTATACAAATATAAAATTCTATATATATAAATAAATAAATAAATAACTTGCATATTAAACTTACTATAATTAAATTACTTAGAATCTTACTTTTTAAATAAAAGCCAATATCACTTAAAGAATAATCATATAAAATATATCTATACAAATATAAAATTCTCTATATATATAAATAAATAAATAACTCGATACACAACTAACCGAGAGAAAAACGATGACAACTTTTATCCAAATCTCTAGGCGATAACTTATAATCTCAAATCACACTTTTTCCTCCTATTTCGGCAATGCATGTGGGCAAAGTTTGAACTTAAAATAGACCAAAATCGCATAGAGCCAGACTTAACTCTCTCATCCATTAATTAGCATTAAACAAAGTTATTAATGAAAACAAATAGGAAATGGCGCCAGGTCTGACATGGAAATCCCCAAGAAAGAGGTGTACCTAACTTAATAAAAAGAACACCACTTCCTATGGTAACGTGACAGGAATAAAAGGTGGAATAAAAATAAAGTTTAATTGAATGGAAGGAGGCGCTATGTATATGGTGGAGCCCCCAAAGTCTATTAGGGCAGGTCCCCATGCGGCTGCTAGGCTAATTTTGACTAGCAACCACTGCTCAACATTTTTAGGAGCTTTTTGTGGAGTGGGTGGCCTCATGAGTATTAATAATTCTGCTTATTTTTTAGCATTCAGTTTTAAAAAAATTCAATTAATTTATTTTTAAATTATTAATGATTTGGAGATAAAAACTTCTGAGTTTCATAGTGTATCCACAAGATGCATTAAGAAAAAAGAAAGCATAAAATTACCAGTTGACCAAAAGTGAAGGTATGCCTGGTTGAAAAAGAAAACTTTTTCAAAAATTTATGTCATTAGAACACAATTTACGAATCTTGTATGATTACTGAGACATAAAATTTGAGTAAAATTTATTTACTTGACTGGTCAAAACGAAGTCTACAGCACCCACGGGTGAAATATGAAAGGGTATGCCTTCCTCACGTCTGCAGCACGGGTGAAATATGAAAGGGCAATTTGTATTTATAATAATATATTAAAAAAATTGGAGGGAGAAAGAACAGACGAAAATGTAAAAATGGAGGGAAGAAAAATGGTGAAGACAGCTGGTCTTATTTTTAGTATGCAGTCATTGCATAATTTCAGCCCCTCCTTTTTTTAACAACTTAATTCTAATTGTTAAGCAGCAGCTGCTCCCTGAAAATAGGAGAAGATTCTGAATTATCCTTTGTGCTAATTAAAAAATTAACATGGGGACACATTTATGCTTATTATTAAGCACAAAAGAGACTTTAGTAGCCACATGGGAACATGGGATTATAGTCGGCCTTATTTCCCTCACAAGGGAAAAAGAAGCATTAAATAAGAATCTATTACAACTTGCGAAAAAATAGAGACTTAATTATTTATCCTTTATTTATTTAGTATCATTTTTATATCCCTCACAAGGAATTTATTAATTTATTTATATAGTTCTAATTATTTCACCATGACTTGAATAAAACAAATTAAGGTAACTCAAATCCCATATATCAAAACACATGATTAAACTCACCACCACACTGGCACAAAGAAGACAGGTACGCAAATTTTCAATCAACAAAAGAGAAATCCCCTACCTCACAAGGGAAGTGAATCAAATTCAAAGAAGACAAGGAATGAAAACCTCTTCCAAAATGAATCACAAGCTTTCAATAAAGTCCCTAGATTCACCAAAGAGAGCTCCTCCAAAACCTAATAGACGTAATGACAATAATACCCAAAATCCCTACATAAAGAAAACCTATCCCTCCTAGGATTTCCAAAACATGCAAACTTAAAAGCAGAACTCAACTCTCTCTCTCTCTCTCTCTCTCTCTCTCTCTCTCTCTCTCTCTCTCCATTTGGATGATAAAATAACTCAATAAATAAAGCACTTTTAAAATTAAAAATTGAACTCAACTTTTAACTTTAATTATAATTTCAATTTCACTTAAATTAGATGTGCAACTTAAATTGCATACAATTATTTAATTAAACATAAATACTTTAACACAAGTCAACTATGCAAACTAATAAATCAAATATTAAATAAATCAACTATGCCCTTTAATTTAATAATATGATTTAATAATCAATTAAACCTTTTAATTCCAAATTTAAGTCTTTTAATTTAATCATTTAATTAACAAAGGTATTTAATTACCTTTAATAATTAAATATGCTCTATAACTAAAATTACCACATTCATAAAATATAAATATTCAAACCTCCAAATTAATCCTAACTTAATTAATTAAATCAAATAATATAGACATGAAAATCCACCTGACTCCCAAAACTCAAAGGATGACTACCTCTATGTGACCCGTTTTTCCTTTCCGAAGCCCCCCAGCCCACCCTTTCTTCCTATTTTTCTGCCTCTCATCACTTTCTTGCCTAATTCACCCTTTTTTTCAACTGTTCATGCCCTTTTCTGGCATGTTGCACCTAGCCCCTTCCTTCCTTTCAAGATGCCACCCAAGTCCCTTTTTCTTTCCCTGTCGCCCTCTCGAGGGGGAATCACCTAGTCACAATGAGATGCATTTGAGAAAGCACAATCCATGTGCTCTCTCTCAAATGCATCTTAACCTTTCCTTAGGTTTTCATCTCAACCATTCATTTGACCCTCCTCTTGCCTATAAATTGAAGACTATTTTCCTTCATTATCATCCACCTTCCATGATAATGCTAATTTGAGAGCCTAAAAACTACCGAATTACCATTATAATGTCAAAATCCTTACTCGCTATTGAAGCTTGAGCATGCATTAAGCACACATCCAATCTATTTGGATAAATCCAAAGATCAAGAAGGCTTCATTTGGGTGTTTGCACTCTCTTCCCTTTTCTTTCTTTTGACTTAGCATAAGTGTTGTTTGTGATTTTTTTTGTTGAATGTTTAACTTGTTTTCATATTCCTAACAACTCATTTCATAGCATACACATAGAAATTGAAGATTCTTTTGTGGATTGTCAATTTACCATACATGGCCTCTTAAATCCTACTATTTATAAAAGCTCTGATAGTGTGAATTGGTGTTTTTATGTGGATTTTGATGAATGGTATTCTCATACCTTTCACTATTTATGAGATGATACTTTTCTTGAATCTGCTACAAGAAATAGTAGACCTCGAATATGAAATCTCTCTTCTCGATATATCATTCTTTCTAATGTCCTTTGTAGACATGGCTACAACAATTCTTCTCTTTCAATGTCTTAATAAAACTAAAATCCATGTTTCCCTTGAAGAAGCTCATTTAGGATCTTGTGGGGGGCTTTTTGGTGGAAAATTTCTAGTTAATAAGTTACTTTGAATTGGAAATTATTGACAAACTGTACAACAAGATTCATTTTTGTTTGTAAAGAGATGTTATCAATGTCAATGACACATAATTTGATCCATGCTCCTTCCCATGAACTCTGATCTCAGGTAGCATCATGGCCTTTTAGATTATTGGGTTTGGATCTCATTGGGAAAATATTTCCTCCATCTTCACAAGGACATGTTTTGATTATTACTACCACTAATTACTTCACTAAATGGGTTGAAGTTGTTCCTCTTTATTCTACTATGATGGATTCTATCTATAACTTCATGTAGGATAACATTATCTATTGATCTGGTATACCTTTAAACATAATGTTGGATAATGGAACTTCTTTCAAAAATAAGGATGTGATGAAATTTCTTGAAAAATATCACATTAAACAATGTTTGTCTAGTCCTTATTACCCTCAATATAATAGCCAAGTTTAAGCTTCTAACAAGGTAATTGAGAATATTCTTTGTAATATTGTTAATAAACATGATAAGGATTGGCACACCCCAATCAACTTATGCTTTATGGGCCTACAAAATAAGTATTCATACATCCACGGGTACAACTCCCTGCAACCTAGTTTATGGTGCTAATGTGATTATGCCTTTGGAGTTAGAAATTCCTTCACTTAGGATTTCTCTTAAGGGTCTTATTGACAATGGCACTTATAGGGAACAACTTCTTCAATAACTTGAGATGCTTGACAAACATATTAATTCTCTTGATCATATCCAAGCTTATCACCAATCTTTACAATGAAGGTACAGTGATAAGGCTATTGAATGATCCTTTTCAGTAGGTGATTTAATTCTTTATAAAAATCAATGTAATGTTAATGCTCTACTAGGAGAAAAAGGAAAATTCAGTCCCAATTGACTTGGCCCCTTTATTGTTACTGGAGTGTACAGTTCAAGTGCTTATAAAATAGTAGATATGGAGGGTATACCTCTTAAAGACCTGATAAATGCTATACATTTGTGTCAATATTACTCTTTATCTTCTCATAGTTTTTCCCGCTTAGCTATCTTTTTTGTCTTTCTTCCTATTTTAAGTGGTATGTTAGTATAAATCTCTTCATTAGAGTGCATTTTTTAGATAGTTAAGAATTGCTCTTTACTATTTCAAATGTTGCTTCATTCATGACAAGAAATGCATTTTTGTCTTGAATTCATTTTGTAATGTCTTTTTCATTTGAGTAAGATATTGCTTAGTTATATTAGCATACTACATACATTTTCCATGTACCATGTTATTATAGATTATGTCATATTTAGTTAGCTAAATTAAATTTACATTTTTCTACATTGGTGTATTACATCATCAATTGTTGCATTTTTATTAAGCATTACTTATGTTTTATTAAATCACATGAATATCATTTTTAATCATCCTAGCATTAGTTTTTCAAATCAATCATAATAGAATGAAAAATAGACATATGCATTCATCACCATGTTTGTCTTATTTTAATCATAAGCAGTAATAAACATTAATTAGAGAATTGAAATGACCTAAACATGTTAAACATCAAGACATCATATATATCCAATAATATAGTCACCACTATCCAAAATGTGGTCTATCTCAAAAAACATATAACATATATAATCACCTCTCATCCATGGGATGATGGCTACCCAAGCCCTCTAGGCCTCAATGTGGAGAAGGTTGTCGGACAGAAGAGGACCTATGAGATTTAGTAGACCATGAATGGCTCCTTGAGGATCTCCAAATCTCTAGACCTTGTATGATTCCTCTCACCTCTTATAATTCCTATTTGGTCTAGGCCAACTCATGTTGCACTCTCTCCAATTTTAATTGTTCATATTTTTCTATTAGCAGTTCTACTCTGGCTGGATCAAAGATATATGCATGTCATCCTATGTATTTTAATGGTACATAGGCTTCTTGCAAGGACCATGGGATACGTCCATCTATGGCCAACAAGATATAAAACATAACAACAATAGTCTCACTAATATCTCTAGGCTCTCGTATGTGTATACCCCTACTAGATGGTTGATCTAAAAAGGCCCTCTGTGGTTTTCTCCATAGGGGTGTTCTCTCTATCTCCTCCTTTTCCTCATTTTTTCCCTAGTCACCTTTGATAGGTCCCTCCTATTTCTCTACTCCAGGATGATCATCATCTCTCCCCCCCTCCTCCACATGCTCCTCGTGTGCTTCATCTTTCTCCACGTGTGCTTCTAGTCTCACCCAAGGCTCTGGGTCATCTATGGGGTAGTTACTCAAAAAAATGAGGTGAGTCTTGTGATACTCCTAGTGTCTTTGATACTCTCTAACTATACTTGCATCCTTAATATCATCTGACATCCATACATCTTTTCCCTTCTCTATTTTGGAATATGTATCCTCAATATCATCAAATATGGGTCTCAATAGGGCCTCGAGCCTTGATATGTAATTTTGTGCAAATGTATAGACTAACACCTCTCTTGGTGCATCTTGTGGGAAGCCAAACTAACTCCTCACCCTATCAAAATAAAAGGAAACTATGACATAGCTATGGATATCCTCTAGAAAGCAATCTCTCTCCATACATCTTATTTTTTATATTCCATTTATCCATAGCACCATCTAACAATAGGGTCTCTATATGATATTAGTTGGTTGCAACCAATTGATGTTCATCCTCTAGGATAGTAAATTTCCCAACTTTAATGCATTACTTAGTGGATAGATGAATTATCATGGATCTATTGGTGTTATCTCAATAGGCAATCCAGTGGGCCACATACATGTAATGTGCTCAAACGTCCACACTTTTAGTAGTGTGCATATGCTAAGGCTCTTCCATTAATAGTGAACATATTTCCCCACATCATAATACAAATGAGAAAGCATACTCCTTCCCCATGAGAAGATAATACACTTCTACTCCATCCTCTAAACAACATGGTTGAGGAATGTTAGAAATGCAGTACCTCTGTAATCTGGTGTCACCACTACTACAATTGTACACAACAGAACCTTCCTAACCATGGCACATCCTTAGAAGCATGAAAAAGGGAATCAAGTAAGATGTGATGAGATGGATTGTGTGGAATAGCTCTATCTAGACAATATATCTAGTTATCCTCAATCTCTACCTCTGATCATGATGTGGCTACTCTCATTGTCGATCCTCGGATGGGTAAAATCTCATAATGTGATATATGTGCTCCAATGTAATTTTAATCTCCCATATGGGTAGATGAAATGTGCATGTATCCTCATGTCAATGCTCCATGAGTTTCATCAACATCACATCTTGTAATTTTATCACATGAAGGTGATATGCCTAGTATAATCTAATATCCCTTAGGATACTCATATCCTCGGTGCTCAAATATTGTATCTTCCCTCATAGATATGACATGAAATAACCACTTGTGTGCTCTTGTATCTTAGGATGCTCCTACAATCATAAGATATAGAATCAACATCAATACACAATTTATGCATCCTATCCCCTCTGGTTACAAAATTCCCTAGCAAGTACAAATTGCCTACTAAGGTACATATCGCCCATAGTGGAACACAACACCCACCTAGGTACATAATACCCAACAGGGTACATAGCACCCATCTAAGTACAGAATGGCTAGAGGGATATAGAATGCCCATAAGGGAATAGGATATCAAAGCAGTTATAAGATGGACAATAACATATCAAGCAAAAAGTCAAATAGTGACGAAATGACCTACCTCATCCAATGGTATCTCATCGTCAACTTCCTATCTCAATTTCCCAATCCTTGTGGACATGATCAATTTCTTGTTTAGCATATTCTTCACCTCTTCAAAGATCACAAGAGAAAAAATCTGAAAATAACACTTTAAATAGTAAAGGTAAGCACTATTTAAGTGGTGAGTATGGTATTTTTACTTTTTTACTTTTTCTTTTCTTTTACTAATACATTCATTACTTAATCATTCATATCTTGAGCTAGAGAGCTCTGATTCTTATAATGTTTGTTGTTCTAAGGTCGTGATTCAACTCTCTACCTATCCAAATGGTCTATAACATGTTTCAAATATGGGTCCTCTATCAATTCAAATTTTCTTAAAATTAAGGTAAGCCCTTATTTTTTACTGTGCTCCTCTATTATTCCTCCAATCTAATAATGTTTTCATCACCTAGGCCCTATTTTACCATTTGTGACCTTCATATTTTAACCCAACCTAAGAATTAGTTGTATCCTATAATTTAGCATCCCTCAACCATCTAAGACCCATGGTCCTAATTTGAGCTCTAATTGGGTGGAACAAAATTCTTTGGGCTTTATTTTCCTTGTAACATAATGCCCAGTGTATTATGATCCTCGAGGATGGGGTTGAAATTGAGACTGGAGCTTGGCCTTGACGTTTTAGTTGGGATTTATGATCTGTAGTCAACTCTCCAAATCATCCTCTAATTTTATATGAAAGAAATCCTCATGCTTCTTTTTGTCAAGGTGAAATAAATTTCAAGGTTGTATACCATCTTAAAAAATTAGCACCCATAATTGGATGCTCACTTAGGCCTCATTTTGGCGATTTTGAGATTTCATGCCTAATATGCTTGATCCAAGTACCTATCTCCCCCTAATCCAACATGTATCATATCTTTCTGACATCTCATTTAAATTGTGGTTCTTTCTCCTAGGTACATAACATCTAAGGCTTTACGTTCCTAGGAACAAAATACCTACAACATTGGTTTCCCCAAGGAATAGGCCCAAATTTAAGTCGGAGCCTTGTTGTGCTTTAGTGGGAAATTAGATATCATGGTCAGTTTGGCTTAATTTGGAATCTTGAAATGTGTGATGAGATATATAAACACCCTATCTCTCCTCATTTTGGTATCCACTATCTATTATTGAGAACCAAGATCTATTAGAAATCATAAACAAGGATTGGAGAACCAAGAAGCAATCAAGTGAATTCAAGATTTAAAGGCAAGCATACAAGATATAGCATCTCTATAAGAATCCAAATAATTTTTAATAAAATCTTCTCCATTGTACTAATATGATCTCCCATGATGGCCAAGTAGAGGATTTTTCAAGCAAGCAAGAAGATCCTGTGTCCATTCTCATGCATTCCTTCATAGAAAATGTTCAATCTAGCATAAAAAAATTTAGATCTAGGAGTGGCATTCATAGATCCATGAATTTATGAAGGAATCATTTATTCCTTTATACATTCCAAGGTCAACAACTACAATTCAAGCATCTTCATGGATATGTGCATTCTTGATATTCATTCGTGAAGGTATTGGAAAGATAGATCTACTATTTAGCTTCATATTTACTTTCCTTTATGAAATCTTATTTCATTTCAAGGTTCATTCCTATATAGGGTTTTAACCAAGGAAAACCCCTTTCCACAACCTTTTTCCTATTTTTATATGTGCAGGTATAGGTGGTGCATTTTTTGGGACCAAATCCAAAAAGTTTAGGATCAACAAGATTAGCTATCAAGTTTCGGGTAGAATGCCAAGGAAGAAAATTCCACAAGCTTCTTTTTCCCTAGAACAAAACACCCTAGGAATGTTTTTCATATTAGAGCACCTGCATATTTAGATCATAAGCCAATTCTACTTTTGGGTTTCAATTTCAAGTCATTGTATCTTAGTGTCTATTTTCCATCAATTTGTCTTTTCTGAAACTGATCACATTTTCTTATTTAGTCATCTATCTTGCATTATTAAATCATTTTTATAAATCCATTTCATTATTAATTATTATCATGAAGGATCATTTCACTCACTTAGCATTTAAGTCCTACTTAATCCTATTGGGTCATCTTCCATCCAATTGTGTATTATGAAAAGGTGGACAAAACCCTTCTATATCCTGCTCCCCCTTTTCTTTTCAAGATTTGAAGGAAAGAATCCAAGATCTATCATATATCTAAGAATTAAAGGCATTTTTAAGATAATATTCTCCATTATATTAAGCTTCTCTCCCATGATGGCCAAGTAGAGGAGTTCTCAAGAAAGCAAGAAGATCCTTTATCCATTCTCATGCATTCCTTCATAGAAAGTGTTCCATAAAGCATAAAAACTTTTAAGATCTAGGAGTGGCATTCATAGATACATGCAATTTTGAAGGAGTTTTTTTATCCCTTTCTATATTTCAAGGTCAAAAACTACAATTTAATCATCTTCATGGATATTTGTGATCTCAATATCCATTAATGAAGGTATTGTCGAGATGGATCTAATATTTACATTCATATTTACTTTCTTGTATACAATATTATTTCATTTTCAAGGTTGATTCCTATACAAGGGTTTTATTAAGGACCCTTTCCACAACCTTGTCCTTTTTTTGTGTGTGCAAGTATAGGTGGCACAATTGTTAGGACCAAAGTCAAAAATTTTAGGATTTGTGAGATTGACTATCAAAGTCTCAAGTAGAACTCGAGGGAACAAAATGCCCCAAGCTTCTTGTTCCCTAGAAAAAAGTTCCATATGCATTTTGTTCCTATCAAAATACCCTTAGATTCAAATTGCATGTCATTTCTTCTTCTTGGTTTCTATTTAAGGTCAATGTAGCTTATTGTCTATTTTCTATCAGTCAATCTTTTGTGAAAATGCTCATATTTTCTTATTCAGTCATATATCTTGCATCATTCAATAATTTTCCAAAATCCATTTTACTATTAGTCATTATAAAAAAGGATCATTGCACTCACTTAGCGCTTAAGTCCTACGTGAGCCTACCGGGTCATCTTCCTTCCAATTGTCCATTAGGAAAAGGTGGAAAAATCCCTTCTATATCCCACTCCCCCTTTTCTTCCTAATGCAGTCAAGGTCGAAGGATACAATAAAGGACTATCCAAACTTGCAGCCAAACACCAACAATGTGGAATTACACAGCAAGATAATTCTCAAACATAATGTTCATTTAACATGCCTGACTGCAAGGCCTTCTGGGCTAGGGCCAAATACAATCAATTACAATAGTAATTCTACAACCACCTAGCTAGTCCAATTCTGCAACACATCAACAACTAGTGGAAACACTAACGCAGATCTAAACTTGAGCTCGCAAGCCACCAAGAAATCTCCTTGTCTCCAAGAATGCAAACCACTAGCTCTGCTATTACAAATATCAAACAAACAATCTACTCTTCAAGATCTCGTAGGATCCCATTATTATCCTTATCAAATCTACTGACTCTCCCACTTCTGTGTCCCTGAACAACTACCCCAAACACTCCTTAAATACATTTATTCAACCACAAGTCGACTGGAAGAAAAAATTAACTCCTAAGCCAAGTCGACTTCTACTACAATCAAATATTAAATGCAACATTAGTTGGCTCTCAAATAGCCTTACAATTATTTAATTCTCCATGTTAGCCTCTAGATCTACCTAGCAGAATGTAACATCAGCTACCAACATTAAATACACCAAGTTGGCCAACCAAAAGTCCAAGAACTCCATTCATTAAGCTAGAACTATCGAGCACCAGTAAAACAACCAAGCATGCTAGGAATCATTGAGAAACCATATCGACCGAGCACTGCAAGCATCATCGAGCACAAGTTCTGCAGAGTGCTAGAGATTTTACCAAGTTCCTTCAGCGACCGAGCTTCCTTCAATGACTGAGTCAACAACAACTGATCCATTCAATGACCAAGCTCCTTGGTCAAAGATGCAACCGAGAAACATAAAACCACTTCAACACACCACCATGCAGATTTGTCGAATGCCCCTGCATAAGACACTCTAGGATCGCAAAGATGTTCTCAATAGCTAGAAGAACATCTTCTGGGATTCAACACATAAACCCCGAATTGGTTCTTCTCATACATGTCCTCCAAGTCTTCACCTTGCACACTCTTCCATTTTTGCTTTCTATGTCTCTTCAAGTCTTTCATCAACAAAACATAGGTTTGTTCTTCATATTGATCAACAATCCTCTTAGGATCTAACAACTCAACTTGGCTACCAAAGCTCAGGTTCCTCCTACCGAGTGTTATATACAACAAAGGTGTTAGGGAAAAATTCCCTTCATCCTTCTCTATAGTAAAAAAAAATTCTTGACATAGTCATGCACAACCTTGTAATCATACTCCCAAGGTCTACCAAGAAATACATGACAACTACTCATATTCACAATATCACACAACACTTGATCCTTATACTAGCCAATCTAAAAATCAACAAGACATTGTTCCCTCACTTCCAAAGCATGAATATCTTTCAACCAACCAATCCTATAAGAATAAGGATGTCTTACTCTCTTCAAACCAAGTTTATGAACCATCTCCTTAGTTATAAGGTTATCAGTACTACCACTATCCATAATTACATCACAAAGTTTACCTCCTGACTCGCACTGAGTTTTGAACAAGTTACTGCTTTGACAACATTATACCTTAGTACCGAGCAATGTTCTTCAAACCAGCAAGTTCTCAGATTATGTCTCGGGTTCATTCAATATATTCTCATTCACCACAGTAGTCCTACGATCACCAATCTTCTTTTATGTGCACTCAAAAGATCTATGTCCTTCTTCACCATAATTATAACAAGTACCCTTAAAGATAACCCTACATGTCTTCTTCCTCAGCTCTACAGGTTTCAGTTCATCTTTTGTAGTCAATTTATCCTTCACTGAGTGATCAAGATTCTCCTTCCCTTGGGAATTACCATGTTGTTTCCTTTTCAACTTATCTTCTGCCTTCAGAGCATACTGATAAGCATCCTCAACCGAATCAATCTTTATCATACCAATCTCATCCTGAATATTGAATCTCAAACCATTCACATACCAAGTTACCTTTTCCTTACCAAGTTCTTTGTGCCCAGACTGAATAGTCAACTTATAGAACTCATCGGTATAGTCTTCCACAATCAAATCTTTCTGCTTCAGATTCTGTAACTTCTTAAACAATTCAAGTTCATAGTTAGTAGGTATGAACTTAACTTTCAATTTTTCCACCATCAACCTCCACCGATTGATCTTCATTTCACCTTCATCTTCTCTTTCTCTTTGTAATTATTTCCACCAAAGAGCAGTATGTCCTTTTAACTTTGTCTGTGCCAACCTCACTCTAAGAGGATCTTCAATTTCTTCAAGCTCAAATAAGTCTTCTAACTCACCAATCCAATCAATCAAGTTCTTAGGTTTCAAAGTACTAGAGAAGTTACAAACCTCCATTTGGTAACTAGTATTCAACCAAACTCTAGATCTCTGCAACCAACCAATTCTGTCTTCACCAGATCTATCCCTTTGATCGGCTCTATCATCTCCACTAGATCTAGCAACTTCAAAGTCTTTAGCAACTTTGTCATAACCATCCTCAGTACCAATATTTCTCAGCATACCAGCAACATCCCTAATAATCTCAGCGATCATTTCATTCTTCATAAACTCTATCTCAGATCTAAAATCAAATTTTACCTTCTATGTAATCCTAGACTCCACAGTATCACAGAGATCTGCAATATCCCTAGGGTCCAATCTTCTCCAAGGCATCCTCAAAGATTTGCGAAAAGAAACCCTCTGCAACCAAAACCTACACTGACCACCTTGTGACAACCTCCAAGTTGTATGCAAGTAAGATCAACCTGCCACCTTACATGAACAACTACACCATGATTTCACAAGTTCAGTAACATGGGTTTGCAACTCAGATCGCACCCAATCTCTTTGCCAACTTTTCTTCCAATAAGATCAACTCTCTCAAGATCAACCTCACTCTGATACCACCTGATGCATTCAAGGTCATAGGATCTAATAAAGGATTGTCCAAACTTGCATCCAAACACCAACAATGCAGAATTACGCAACAAGATAATGCTCAAACATAATTTTCATTTAACATGCCTCACTGTAAGGCCTTCCGAGTTAGGGCCAAATATAATCAATTACAAAAGTAATTCTGCAACCTCCTAGCTAGTCCACCTTTGTAACACATCAGCAACTAGTGGGAACACTAAGGTAGTCTAAGCTTGAGCTCGCAAGCCACCAAGCAATCTCCTTGTCTCCAAGCATGCAAACCACTAGATCTGCTATTACAAATATCAGACAAACAATCTAATCTTCAAGATCTCGCAGGATCCAATTATTATCCTTATCAGATCTACTGACTCTCCCACTTCTGTGTCCCTGAACAACTACCCCAAACACTCCTTAAATACATTTCTTCAAACACAAGTCAGCTGGAAGAAACAATTAACTCCTAAGCCAAGTCAGCTTCTACTACAATCAAATATTAAATGCAACATCAGTCGGCTCTCAAATAGCCTTACAATTATTTAATTTTCCATGTTGGCCTCTAGATCTACCTAGGAGAATGTAACATCAGCTACCAACATTAAATACACCAATTCAGCCAACCAAAACTCTAAGAACTCCAGTCGGTAAGCCAAAACTACCAAGCACCAATAAAACAACTGAGCACACTAGGCATCACCAAGCACCGCAAGCATCGTCAAGCATAGGTTCTGTCGAGTGCCAAAGGTTTTACCAAGTTCCTTCAACGACTGAGCTTCCTTCAATGACCGAGTCATCAATGACCGAGCTCCTCGGTCAAAGATGCAATTGAGCAACATAGAACCACTTCAACACACCACCATACAAATTTGTCGAATACCCTAGAATGCCCCTGCATCACTTATTGTACGAGTTGAACCCCAACTTGAAGATATTCCATGAAGTGAAATCTTGCAAATAAACACTACATCAATAAATTATTGAGTATTATATCATATAAAACATTTAACATCAATATGAAACTTCAAAAGCATTATGGTGATGGCTAGGAGATCACCGACTGATGTTGGCTTGTACTCTACCTCTTAGGTTGGGTATGATTTCTTATTATTCTTGGATCTTTATAGTTGAACTTAAAATTTGTGTTTATTTCATGCTTTCAATCATACATTAATTTCATTTTTACAATAGGACTTGCACTATTACATTAGGGTAGATTCTTTACATTAAAATTATGTATTAGGCTCACATTTGGGTAGACTCTTTATATTACATTTATACATTAGGCTCATATAAATTAAGATATACTCTAGATTCATGAGCATAATATACATTGTCTTTGTTATATTAGCTATTCATGGAGGTGGGAATCAGGAAAATTGGGGTTTGACTAAGGAAAACCCCTATATAGCCACCCACACACATGTTTGTCATATTTGCAGATGCGGAGGACTTCAAAAATATCTATCGAAAGAAAACTAGACGCTCTGCCCTATGACAAACATGATGCTATATGTCTTGGCTCTAAGAGAATGGTACAAAATGCATTGGGTATTTTGTTTCTCATAGATTAGGCTAAGATTTAGTATGTAGTCAGGTTTTTCTTAGAGATTGTAGATTTGCAGTTATAGGTGTTTTCAAGATCCCAACTATCAAAAATTTAGATCTACATCAATATTATTCCTCTTTCAATCGCAGGTGTGCACAAGTCTGTCCCAAATCCCTTTTGTACCTTACTTTCATTCTGCAAGTTCATTTCTTATATCATTTAGTCATTAGCATAAGTAGATTATATATCGCCTTCCCAATTCAAAGCAACAAAGGATTAGAAACCCCAAGAGCATAGATAATGCATTGACATCCTCTTAATCAATTGGTGTCAATCATATTTGTCTTGAGGTGGTTTTGCATTCCAATGTGCTTTAAAATAGGGGATTGGACTCCATACTTTAATCTATGTTTCTTATTGCGCGCGCACACACACATACACACACACACACATCTCTGTGTGTGTGTGTGTGTGTGTGTGTGTGTGTGTGTAGATATGTATGTACACACATATATAAATATAAATATTAATACACACATACATATACAAGTCTTTAAGAGAAGACGAAGAGACAAAAGAAAGGAAGATGAAATGAACAATAAGACTTCACATTAAACAATAATAACTCAAATAAAAACATCTTAATATATCCTTCATAACTGTATCTAATTTTTCAATTTATATTTAATGAAAAATCATACATTAGTACATGTATCTTATCTTTTCTACAAGAAATTCCCTCCTATGGTTAAACCTTGAATTGAATTTTTGTTTGTAAAGTGTATTGAAAAGGGAGGACATACACATACACACACACATACATATACACATACACATACACATACACATATATATACATACACACACACACACACACACACACACACATATTTATGATCTCTTTTTTTTTAAAGATAATTCCTTTCAATTTGAAAATAGATATAAATGTTATTTGTATGATGATTGGTGAAAATGTTTTTTATATAATAAAATTTATTTTTTCATAAAATAAATTTTAAGTAATTTTTACAAAATATTTTCTTTTATAATTAAAATATAAAATTAAATTATATATTTTATAAATTTCCCTAAATATGTGTAGATTTTATTTTTGATAGTCATATTCACATACAAATTGAAATATAAGTCTAATCTAAAAATTTTGGTTTGAATGCAGGTTGGCATATGTATTTTTATATATCCTTTGTTCCTTTAATTGTAAGTTAAATTGTTTCTTTCAAATACCATTTATTTTATTTCATGTCTCTATGTGTGTGCAGATAAGTATATATGTATGTATGTATGTATACATACATACGTATGTATGTATGTATGTATGTATACATACATACGTATGTATGTATGCATACATATGTATGTATGTATGTACATGCATACATACATATGGGTAATTTATTCTCATGTGTTATCAAATACAAACTAACAATATGTAAAAAAATATACCATATTTTTTCCATGTAAGACATAAAAATTAATATCTTAGTAAAATCTAGGGACTTGGGGCTTGATTCAATTGGAAAGAGCTTCCTATGGTAGGCACGAGATCACAAGGTCCAATCTTCCTTATCCCATGTGGCACTAGAGGGCATGTCACACTAGCATCATCAATCATGTTAAAAAAAAATCTTTGCACACTAGATTTTATGGGGAACTACCCAATTCCTAAAATCTTAAAAACTATCTTTAAGAAAAATTAATGTTAAATAAGAAATTTAGAATAAAATAGATTGAAAATGTATTTTTTATAGTAGTTTGATCAATTGCATCATTCATATTATGTGTTAAAAACACAATTCAAACGATTCTTCTACTTACTCAACTTTGAGACACAAAGCAATCCATTATCCTCTAACATATGATGGATAAAAAAATGATGGGTAACAAACACTTATCAACATATATGTATAAAATTATTGTCTAATTCTATTTGTTCACAAATTATAATGTGACGAGATGTGATTTAATTTTTCCTCCATATTTTACTCTACGAATATGAAAAATAATTCATTAGTGATGTTAATACAACACACACACACAAGCAAACAATGTAAGATAACTGTGAGAGGGAAAAAAGTGCAAATAATGCTTCCAAACACTGACCTAGTGAGGGAGATTATGCATTTTTTTCCTACAAATCTTAACTAGTACAACAAAAGGAATACATACAAAAATAGATATTAAACATACATAAATATTACCACAATGAACACACATTATACATGCAAAAAACCCTTTCAAAGAAAACCACACACTCCAAAAGTGCAACATACTGTATTATTTATAAACAAAGTAATTACAATGTAATGACAACATTATTCTTCTTAAAGATGAGTATACTAAAATCAATCCTACTCTTGGAATGATTCTGCAAAATTGACTACACCTACATAAAAATTCTCATAAAAAATCTATACATCATGATCTCCAAGACCTCTAATTTATAGAGAAACCAAACAAGGAGGTGAGGCCAAAATAGATGGGTTATCCAAAAGCAAGTGGCACATTTTACAACTAATGACATGTATATATCATTTTCAATCCCATTGCACATACCTATAAAATTAGGTACCCAAAATTTAATATAATAATGTATTGTTAGAGTTTTAGGTGACTCTACAACACCCCCAAGATCAAATTAATGAAAGACCAAGATAATTGCATGGTAAGAAAAGGAGTGAGATATAGAAGGGATATGTCCACCTTTTCCTAATGCACAATAAGAAGGAAGATGACCCAATAGGATCAAGTAGGAATTTTAATAACTAATTGAGTGAAATGTTCCTTCATGATACTGATTAAGAATGAAATGGATCTAGGAAAATGATCTAATGATGCAAGATAGATTACTAAATAAACAAATATGAGCATTTTTTAAAAAGATGGATTGATAAAAAATAAACAGTAAGCTAAAGTGACCTAAAATGGAAATCTAGAAGCAGAGCTGACATGTGATATGAATCTGAGGGTGTTCTAATAGGAACATAATACATGGGGCATTATCCTCCAGGAAACAAGAATCTTTGGGTGTTTTGTTTCTTGGACTTCTACCCAAAACTTTGACAGTCAAACCCACAAATCTCAAACTTTCTAGATTTGGTCATGACAATTGTGCCACATGTACATGCACACATAAAAATAGGGAGAAGATTGTGGAAATAGTTTTTCCTTGGCAAACCCCTATATAGAAATCAACCTTGAAAATGAAACAAAATTTCATAAAGGAAAGTAAATATGAAGGTAAATATTAGATCTACCTTGGAATGTAGAAAGGAATCAAGGATGCCTTTAAAAATGCATGGATCTATGAATGTCACTTCTAGATCTTCAATGTTGTTATGCTTGATTGAACACTTTATATAAAAGAATGCATGAGAATAGATAAAGGATCTTCTTTCTTTCTTAATAAATCCTCTATTTGACCATCATGGGAGAGAAGCTTACTACAATGGAGGATATTTCCTTCAAAATGCTTTTGATTCTTAGAGAGATAATAGATCTTGGATGCTTGCATTCAAATCTTGAATTTTCCTGATTTCTTGATTACTTCTTGGTTCTCTAATTCTTGTTCATGATTGCTAATGGATCTTGGTTCTCAATAATATATTTTGGATACCACAATGAGGAGAGATAGGGTGTTTATATACCTCATCACATATTTCAAGATTCAAAATTAAGCCAGACCAACCACGGGATCTAATTTCTCATTGAAATACCGTAATGGGGCTCTAGTTCAAATTTGGGTCCAATCCTCAAGGAAAAAAAATGTCAAGGGAATTTTTGTTCCTAAGAAAATAAATCCCTAGGAATTTATACCTAGGAGAAAGGACCAAACTTTAAATGGTAAGATGGGGAGATATGATAGATGTTGAATCAGGGGGAGATAGGTAGATGGATCAAGCATAACGAACATGAAATATCAAAATCACCAAGATGGGGCCTAATTGAGCATCTAATTATGGGTGCTAATTTTTTAGGATGGTACAATAACTTCCACAAGAGAATGACAAGAAAATTGCAACAAGATGCAAGAATGATAATATTTCTAAAGGACATGATCAAAATGTACATAATGATCCTATTTATATAGGTAAGGCAATAGGAGACTATGATAAGGAGAAGATAAGTTATCACCCACACAAGGTGGAATCACATGTCCACCAAAGGTTGATCATCCTCCATTGTGCAATGAGCTATGTACAACATGTTACAAGTGTGATTGTCATTGTACCAAAAGATCAACATGTTTTCCAAATATTGTGAAGATCAATCTCTATCCAATAAACTATTAAAAGGATGTGATAAAAGGCTTAAATAACTACACCATGAAAATTTTTAAGTCATATGAAAATTTGAAAATTATGTTGCCTTCAAGTGGAAAACCATGATAAAATTCTTCTTCTTTATGGTGCCAAAAATCAACTTGCATATCATTCTTAATAAACCTATCTTATTTGAACTTAAACAATAATAAGTATCAATAAGGCATAAATGGGAAACATAAGATCAACACTTTATAGAAAAATTTTATGGAGAAACTCTTGCAAAAAAAAAGCTCCACCAAGAAGAGAGACCAAGCTTGCATTATCAACAATAAATGTGCTTACAATACAATCACCTCCATTCTCCTATTTTCCTCCATCATAGAAACCTATGTGCATGTGAACAACCTCCTTATGCCTTTCACTTGTATGTTGTTCTTGCAAAGAAATCTACATTCAACTATTACTCAATTATTCACCCAAAAGTTTGGATTTATAGAATGAAAAGAGCTCCAAAACCACCAATAAAGATGTCTAAATATGCCTCTTCATTCATCATGACCACAACCCTTGGAATTCATCCATATAACTTGAAAAGAGACTAGTTTTGGATATAGTACTTTTCCTTCAACTAAAGCTTCCATTCTCGAAAGATAAATATTACATTAAATGCAATTTATGACATAATACTAAGAGACACCTATCACTTGTTCCATGCTCCCACTTGGAGAAGCCAAAATTTCACTCTTGTGTCCACTTCTCAAGTCATTAAATATCTTATTATAGATTTCCATAAGTAGGGAAACACTATATTATAAATGTGATGCAACCCAGTTTTACCGTTGTTATTGGAACCCATCACCCCTTATGAATGCATTACAAAAAATGGAGATAATTCAACATTGAAAATTATACTCCCAATACATCCTAAATTCCTTATGAAAATTTATAAGGATGTTAGATCAATGTCATAGGATTTACAAGGTATATGACACCTTAATTCTAACATTCTTCCACTTGACATCATTTATTGCAAATATACCCATATAAATCACAAACAAGAAAAAAACCCCTCCCTTAGTCATTCATGTACCATTTGAATCTTCACCGTACTCTCATGCTCTAACAAGACACCTAAAAAATAAACCATTATAACTACCATCAAGAAAATAACTCCTCACATCCTCCAACACACCACCATCAATAGAAGAAAAGGAACATGTCAAGGTGAACCATATCAACTATCATTAGAACCTACACCAATCTCTACATGAACATAAGCATTAGATTCAAATGATGACAAAGGCTTTGAGTAACTAACATAGTCAAACCACCTGGTGTTAAGTGTCATATTCATTTTATAATCCTTTAGATTAGGAGTTTTGCATGTTAATATTCAATTGATTGTAATATTTTAAATAATTAAAATTATTTTATGTTTGGTAAATATCCTTGAATAAAATGTATCTACTTTATTAAATGATGTATATTTATCAATTTAAAGATTGCAAATTAATCTTAGGATTCCATTTTTTTAGCTGTCAACTTTGGCCTCTTAAATGGAATGACTAAGATAGACCTCTAAGTACCTAGACTAGGTAATATGGACCATGGTAGAATAGCTTTCCTTCTAAGTAGGAATAATCCATTCCACCTAAGTTACCATGTCAAAACATGGATGAACACAAAGATCCTTAAAACAAGTTTAGTTATACAAATATATTATATCGTAAAGGGGGGCTCATAAGTCAATAAAAATGATTTTTAATTTATCATTGAGAAGTTTCATTTTAACACAAAGTGATTGAAATAGCATGACAAGTTCATCGATGTGCTCATTGGATCTTTGCGTACACCCAAAGAAATAATAAATTATGGTATTTGTACTTAGTTGATCAAAATTGTGAATAGTTGTGGAAGACGAGGATTAAACAGTCTACAAAAAATGTTTTGAGGAAATAACTTAGATGATATTTCATGATGTAAGGATAATATACACATGTTGAATTGAAACCTTGCCAATGAGAATTCAAGTCACCTTTTTCATATCATAATTCAAATGCGTCATAAAAATATAGAGGTAATAGATAAGTCACAAGATCAAAATTAATATCTAATGTGAAATTCATTAGAGTAATTGTGATATCATCTTAGTTGCTAGGCATAGAATCAACTTTATTTTCAAATCTATCCAACCTTAACAAAAGTGTATCAAAGGTGGAGGTAGGGATATTTATGGTAGGAATAGAATGTGAAATAAAGGAATGAGTATAAATAAGATGAGGGATAATAGAAAAATAAAATGTTAGGGGGAAGAGAAGTCATACTATAAGTCAAACCAAAGGTTGGTACACTAACAACATGAGATGACTTGGAAAGAAATGAGTGGTAGAGCAAGTCAATGTGGAACTAGTAAGTAGAAAATAAAGAAGAGATCTAGTAGGATTTTAGGTAATTAGTACTCTAGTAGAGGTATTAATATGAAGGTAGGATTCACATTAAAGGTGATTATTGGTGTAATTAAGTATTCACTAGTTACACTTTACTTAAGTTTACTTATGATAATGCATTGCATAAGATTTTGCAGATGAGACACCTAGGATTTTGCATCTCATTTCATCACATGGTGTAAGATAATTCCACCGTAGGTGGTGATAGTTGTTATCTATTTCCACTTTATGTGAGAGATCCACCTTTGGTGCTCTTATCACATTATCACCCTCTCATTTTTGCACATACTTTTTTTTACAATGGAGGATGATCCACTTTTGGTGGACGTGTGATTAAACCTAGTGTGGTTGATACGTTATCACTTGCATATCTCCCAACTATCATACATGGCCTATATATTCAAGTACATCTACATTGTATGTTTCCATTATCATTTGATCATTATTGAGTTATTCATTTGATCATATCATCTTGTCTCTCTTATTTGTGTTATCTATTGAGCTTCTATATCTTGGCATTACATTCATTTTCTTAGGTAAATTCTTATATGATATCAAATCCATACAAGTATTCATTGCATAGCCATTGGAGAGTCATTGCTGCTTCAACTTTAGAAGGTCGTGATTCAAATTTGGGATCAGCACTTTGTGGGATCCTTTTGAGCAAGATCAAACCTCACCATTGAATATGGGTCGCTATTCTGGTGAATTTTGACTATAAATTTACCTACCTTGGACAAAATTTAAATTTGAGGCAAATTTGTTTTGCAAATCAGACCCCTAAGGCCCGATCTACAATTGGGTAATGGTTTTTTGCGATTTTGCATTTCAGATTTGAAGTTATTTTAATTTTTATCAATTTATTTTTTGGATCAGTTATTTTGCTATTTTCATAAATATATTTTTTCCATAAAAAAATTGGCCTATGAGGCCTCTAGTTGTTAGATCATCTTGCAAGTCTATTGGTATGTACAGATCAGACTAATAGTAATCAAACTCTCAACCCCTAACCCCATCCCAATCCCACATAGAGTGCACAATCAAATTGGCCCAAGTCAGATCGACTAAACCACAAGTCAAGTCAGAGTCATATTGACTCACAAGTCAAGTTGGATTAGATACATTCTTAGGGGCAATTTGGTCAACACAAGTGGTGATTGTTCAAGTGTTGATTGTTCACCGAATGCAAACCTATTTTCTTGGCCTTTTGAACAAAGGCTAAATCCATTAGAGGGTGCATGTCACAACCCCTCCCCGCTAGCCCTTAGTAACAAAAGAGCCACTAGAAGACACACACCACACAATAAAGGTAACTGCCATGCGGCCATTGCCCAATAAGGCCCTTAGAGCCACATCACCACTTGGTGATACATTAGATCCACCATCAGCCGACCCAATCATCGATCAACATGTAAGCCAAGAATATTTTTCCTTTCCATGACATCTTTCATTAGTTTAAATTTTATGCCCATCCATACATCATATCGAGGTGGTTGTGTTTTTTTTTGACAACCATTTGATTGTTAAATTTAACATAATGATTATGCAAGAAGGATTTATTTTGATGATCATTTGATTGTAATTTTTGGGTGAATTTATACTATTGTGATGGTTGTTTAGATGTCAAATTTAACCTCCTAGTGTTGCTGATGCCAACAGAGTTGACAAGTTTTAAGCCTTCACCATTTGCAATTTTCATTTTGCAATCCAACTTTGAGATGCCATAACTTGGTCATTTGGGCTCCAAATTGAGTGCATTTATTTTATTTTTTGGGTAGAGTTTCTTAAACTTTTTAGTGTTGCAACTATTTTCTAGTTCTCATGTATGGATTTTGTAGAAATTATATTTTTTGGTGACTATAACTATCTGATCCTATATTTTACAACTTTAGAGGATTCGTTCGGGCTCATACAAGCACATTTCAGGTGCTATTTTTTTTTAAAGTGCATAATTTTTTGAGTACTTTTCAAATTTGCAATAATATTATAGTCTTGTTTGGGAAAAAATATCACTTTCATAAATAGGTCTTTTTTGACCTTATATGATCATTGTAATGCTTAGGATTTGACTTTATTCTAAGCAATATTGATTTGAGTCTGGTTTGGCCTCATAAAGCCAATTGTAAACATCAAAATCAGAAGTCCACTTTCGCCTGAAATTGGCAAGTGGTAATTGTACATGCACTATATAAGTGCCAAAATCATCATTTTAGGGGGCGGGGGAGGGGTTCTTTGAGTGAATTGGGGGGGTGTCTTGTGTGCTTGTGTCTCTTTATTTCTTATGCTATTTCATTTTTTCATCATGGGTTCTATTGCAAAATTAACTCCACATAACTATGCTACATGGAAAGATAATGTATGGAGAAAGTTAATGGTAAAAGGTTTAAATCCTTATGTGTATGGTACAATTAGAAAACCTACTGATGATGATGGTGTTTTAATAGCTAATTGGGCATCCAAAAAAATTAAGGATTTAGGAGTCTTGAGAGAAAATGTTTTTGAAGCTATCATGTATCACATCAAATCCATGAACAATGCTAAATAAGCTTGGGATAAACTTGCAAAATTGTTTGGTAAAGTGGATGAAGAAATGGGATTCTAAATTGAGACTGATCTTCTAAAATTGGAGCCTAGGAATTTTGACACAATCCAAGATTATCTCAACAAAGTCAATGATTATAGAGTATAATTTGAGGATTGTGGTACTCCCATGAAGGATGAGAATTTGATTCATCATTTGATAAAAAAATATTCTTCCTGACTATGTAGATTTTATTTCAAGTCACAATACTCACAAGTTGACCATCGTAAGTGCCTTCACTAAGCCCTCATTTGAGTCATTTTCATAAATTTTGGTCTTGGAACAAGAAAAATTGATGAGTATGAGGATATTCAAGTCTTCAAAGTCTAAGGCATTGGTGGCTAATAATGGGAATCAAAGGAATCAAGGTGGTAAAAGTTCCAACAAGAAGCAAAAGTAGTGGAAGTTCGAATCACAATCCGAGACACAACAATCTTCCTCCTCACAACAAGGCAAGTATTTTTCCAACATCAAGGGAAAAATTCTAAGAAGGAGAAGAAAATTTTTGCATATTGCAAGAATCAAAATCATGATGACCATCAATGCACAAGAAACAAATTGATGAGTTGATAGACATAATAAAGAAGCATCATATTGATTTTCCAAGTGCCTACAAGGGGAAGGATTCAACACCTTCCACTTCCAAAGGTAAAGGGAAAGCATTGGTGGAAAGTACAACTAATTTAGAGGAATGGATTTTGTATCCAGGTGCCACATATCATATGGGTGCTTCAAATGAGCAATTTTCTTCTTTGAAACCATCTAAGGTACCTCACATTTATGTAGGAGATAATACACAAGTGGAAGTTTAAGGGAAAGGGCAAGGTGAGATGGAAAATGGAGATTTCAAAGATGTTCTCTATGTTCCAAACCTTAGCACTAGCCTCCTTTCAATTTACCAAATCACTCACTATGGAGGTGAAAATAAAGTTGAGTTCCTTCCTGATTCAATTGTAGTGAAAAATCTTAAGTATGATTCTATGGTGGAAATAGGTAAAGCTAATCATGACACAAGGATTTATTCCTTTTCTCATTTTATGCCTAAGTCTCCTTCACATGCCTTGTTGACACACTCAAATTCACAAAGTAAACTTTGGCATGAAATATTTGGACATCTCAACTATCTCTATCTTCAGCAACTTAGCAGCAAGGATATGGTCAAAGATCTACCTCAAGTCAAGTATTCAGAGGGTGTATGTTCAGGTTGTGAAGTGGGAAAACATCCTGAACATAAGTTTAATAAGGGAAGTCTTGGAGAGCAACATTTGTTCTTGAGTTGGTTCATAGTGATGTAATAGGCCCTTTTCCAATGTCATCATTTGGCAAGGCTCACTATGTACTCACCTTCATTGATGACTTTTCATGCTACACTTGGGTCTACTTTCTTGGTCACAAGAGTGAAGTGTTTGATAAATTTTTCACCTTCAAGACTCATGTTGAGAACCAGTTAGGGAAAGCCATCAAGATTCTTAGAATAGACAATGGAAGGGAATATGTGAACTCAAGTCTTATAGAATTTTGCACACTTTATGGTATTGATCTTCAACATTTTGTTTCCTACACTCCATAGTAGAATGGTGTTGCAGAGAAGAAGAACATAACCCTTAAGGAGATGGCCACTTGTATGATTCATGCTAAGTCTCTTGATCAATCTTTTGGGCTGAAGATATATGTTGTGCCAATCACATCCAAAATGGAATTCCTCAAATGACCTTGGATGGAGTTTCTCCTTTTGAGACTTGGTGTGGTAGAAAACTAGTTGTGAAACATTTTAGAGTCTTTGGTTGTCCAGCTTGGGCACGAATACCTCCATAGAAGTGCAGGGCATTGGAACTCCAAAGTAGGCCTTGCATATTTGTTGGTTATCATGAGAGTCTTAAGTCATACAAATTTATGGATCCTGAGTCACATGAAGGAGACAACATGGTGATATTTATTGTAGGGTGAGAGAAATAAATAAGAATTTATGAGAAGATAAGTAGATGAACCATCTAAAGTAGTAGAAGTATACATAATAAAATAAATTATATAAATAATATCATAATCAAAAAGGCACTTTAATAATTTAATAATATATACATAGATATATAATAGTGAAGGATACGTTGCATTGGTAATTTTCTAAAAGAGTGTTTGTCTTTTGTGAGAAAGATATTTCTAATTACAGTGTGTACTATTATTGAAATTAGATATCTCATTGTGATTGGGTTAATTAGGGGTCTCGCAATTGGTAGAGTGATAGTACATGTGAGGATTAATTGGATCACTTCTTCTTAATGTAAAACTAAAGTTTTAATAAGATCTTGGAAAAAAAAAACAAGAAAAGATCATCCATGAAAGAGAAAGGTTAGCTTTAGAAACATAATCAATTTCATATATGTATTAGAAAAGTTATAAGATAAAACCCTAAGAGGGTGTGATGATGGAGGAGCTCACCAAAATGAAAAGAAATCAAATATTATTCTCTCTTATTTCCATTCCATTCCAATGAGGTAGTTATTACATAATAATGAACAACTATTATAGGAAAATGAGTTGGGATGTATTGACAATTGAACTAAAATAAAATTTTAAAAATAAAATAAATAATTTTTTTATCTAGCTAGAATTGTGATGTAGTTTGGTTGTGATTGGTTACTAAGGTGAAAAATGATAATGATGCTTAAGTATGAATGCTTTAGAATATGTGAACTTGTTGTCTACTTGTCTAGACCATATTTGTAACTTTTAGAATGCCTACACAAGTTTGAATATGTCCTAAGGTGCACAAATATAATTTAAGAGCACAAATCTAATCTATGTTATGCTTAATATGTTCACTTTGAGATTGTTTTGACAATCTATTTTAACTCTTGAATAAAGATAAATTTGGCATTCTTGTGGTTTCAATGTAACAATGATAATTCCTCCCTTGTGTCAAACCACATAAGGATGTTGAGTTAATGATTTATAAATTGACTAAGAATAACAAGAGAAAATGTATAGATGTCCCAAATGATGATGCAATGTAGGTACACTAATAAATTCTCTTTGGTTTTAATTGATTTCTAGGCATGTAAATATAGGGATGACCTTTAAATTACAACTTCAAAGATCATAAATGAAAATTTTAGTGTGTCTAATAAACACACAATAGTCAAGTAATAAGCATAAATCAAGCCCTAGTTTTTAATGTTAATCTTAATAGAATATGGGATTATTTGCACAATCACATTTCTAACCAAGGTCACCTACACATATGTCAATTTGACAAAGGATGGGAGATGGATAAATTTGAGGATTGAGGTTGATAATTTCTATTGATTAATTACATATGAATACAAGTAAAGCTCAAGTTATGTGTCAACTACCACACATAGCAAGTCACTTGTATACTTATCATTGGATAAAAAATAATTGGAGCAAAATGAGTCCAAAGCAAAGGAGAAAGTGTATAGTATACAATTTTAAATATTCCAAACATAAATAAGTGTGTTCCTATCAATTTTCCAAAAGTATTCACCTCCAAGATATCTTGCAACTCCTCCCTCTCAATTAAAACAAGAAACCAATCTTGAATGTATATAGGAGGGAGGATTTGATTGTGTTAAAAATGTGATTATATTGAACAATAAAGAGCTATTGCTTTTATTTCTATTTAATAACATAAAAAATACTTTTAAATAAAAGTTTATCATAAAATAATTACTCATAATGGGGCATATAGAATACATAAAAATATATAACTTGATAAAAGACATTGTTCAAACTATGTTGTTATTGGTTGTGTTTATGGGAGACGTATCTTAATTTGTATATAAAGAATTCAACTTTGCCAATATACTAAAAATATATATTTTAAAATATAATTTTTAATTTTTATGTACTCTAATGTTATTTTTTTATATCGCTCTTAATTTATCAATTTTAATTTAAGAGATTTTTTCACCATCAATTCTTGAAAAAATATCATGTATGTTACCTATATTTATATCAACAGTAGAACCCAATCCAACTATTAACCCCTCTTGATATTAGTTTTTCATGCATCTATTCATTACATAGTTCAACTGATATTTTTTTTATGAACAGCTTCTATTTGCATTAGGTGCAAAACTAGAGCACATTATGATTCAGTTAGCCCAAAATTTTAGACAGAAGCACACTGTATGGACAACTAACGAAATAGAAATTCGTCCTTCAAATGAGCACTTCTGGTTTAAGTGGCCTGAACTGCTACTTTATTTAATTCAATTCATTTTGTTTCAGGTAAATGAGTACTAACCCTTACACACCACAGTTGTGATTTATCATTATTTTCTTTACTCTTTTAGAATGTGCATAAATTGAAATAACTATATTTGTTTTTGTTGTTTAACAGAATGCATTTGAAATAGCATTTTTCTTCTGGGTTTGGGTAAGGGTTCAAAACACAGAAATTAAATTTGATATTTTATGGAATTTTTATTCTTATTAATTTTAATATAAAGGATTCAATATGCAGACAACTTTTGGTTTTCGATCTTGTATAATGGGAAAAGTTCAATATGTTATTCCTAGACTTGTAATCGGGTATGTTTCACATTCTATCTAAATCTTTTTCCTTTCATAATCTATCATCGAGATATAATTTTTTTGATAATACATTCTTTGAAAAATAGCATCATTCTTATATACATCAAATAAGATAGCACCGTAATAGAATCAATGAAATGGCTTCTTGATGAAAAATAATTATGCAGTTAAGCTTGTTGAATCTAAGACCTTTCATTTGTTGACCACTCAGCTACTAATCTAAATGTATTTCTCATATTTAATTTGAATGTAACCCATATTCTAACATCTACATCATCCAAAATTTCTATGATCATGTGATATAATAAATATTACCTAGTAATTCCGACCAAAAAATTACCTAATAATTAATTTAGATATGTTTAACTTTTAATTTGTTGATTTTCATTTTAATTATATATACTCTAATTTTATTATCACGATGTTATCATGATTTTTTAAATCTAAATAAGCTTTTATTCAGGTTAATTGTCCAAGTGCTATGTAGTTATAGCACTATACCACTTTATGCCCTTGTTACTCAGGTGATATGCAATCTACTTTGTATGTCTTATTATTGTGGTATTAGAGTTTATATTGCTAACCTTAGGTTCTTATCTGAATATTGAGGAATTCACATCACTTTGTTTTTTGAACTCAGATGGTAAGCCAACACAAAATGACACTATTTAGTGAAAGAATTGGAGAAGGCATTATGGCATGGTATAAGAGAAGCAAAAAGAGAATTAAGAGGGGTGAATTGGATAATCTAGCCAAAGACATAGAGATGGCAGAGATCGATGTCACATCTCAAATGCCATCATAAATGGGTATTGGAATAACAAAATTCATAGATGAAAAAATAATGTACTGAGTATAAGACATCTTAAAATATGTGTTTGAAAAGATTATGTCAATGACATATTGTGTTCAACTTTAACTAGTTTGATAAAAACAATTAATATCAAATAATTTATTCAAGTTTTATGAACATTTATTTGTGAAGAAGGGCTTTTCGTTATAGAACAACATATGTATATTTTGGAATGAATTGTTTTGAGAGAAACTAAAATTGAATGATGAAAAATATTGCATGTAACATATTATCTTAAAGGAAGCAAAGTTTGAACAGAAAACAATTCATTTTTATTTTAATATATTATATTAATAACAAAAAGTATGTATCTTTTTAATTTATTATATTGGTAGTATTTTTATTTTTATTCTTAATTATTCGCTTTTATCTTGATTTAATAAAAGATTAGCTAAAATTTGTTTGTTAAAAAAATAAAGAAAATAATTTTAGAATGTTCAAATTTTTAAATATTTCATAAAATGAAAAATAAAATATTTACAAACTAATCATAAGTAATATAATTCTTATAACTAGTTTGAAACACAATTTTAATAAATTAAAAAAAATGTATCTAAAATTTTAAATTTAGAAATATTGTTTAATAAACTGAACTAGAGGTCCACTAAATTAAACAAACATGTCATGGTAGAAAGTTTATAGCTTTTGGAAAATACAAGAAACTCATCAAAATTACACATATCCTTAATAGTTATTAATATATACATTAAAGAGTATTATATAATTCATATAATTAATAGACTATAAAGATATTAACTAAAAATTAGATAAGTGGAGGAATTCTTAATATCAATTTTTAGAAAATACAAAAGAGGAAGATAAAATACTTGGCACATTAATGTATAAGGTTTTGGCATTTGATTATTTTTTCTCTAATTCTAAAGAGATTTATAGTGATAACTTTTTTTTAAATTAAACAAATATTTTACAAATGCTATCAAATTTTCATAATCCATATTGAAATTTGCTTGATTAAATTTTGGATTAGATTGTGTAAGATTTTTTTAACATCAATCTAACTTAAAAGTTAATCAAGAAAAATATTTTGCTATAAATTGGTTGGATAAATATTTGTGAAACTCTTTAGTATTCATAAAATATATACTAAATAAAAAATTCTTAACAACTGTCACATTGTGTCGATTACTTGCCTTTGTAATATTGTAATAAAGGCAAATATCCTAATAAATTATCAATCTAAGCTAGATAAAGGAATAATAAATAGATAAATTGACTGTATTCATTTAGGAGTAGATGAGAAATACTCTGAAAGTAATTCCTTAGTTGGATTTGTATAGTTTTAAACTCATAAACTATGTTACTTTATCTAAGAACATTTGGAACCTAGCTAATTCTTTAGAAGGATTGTGTACTTTAGACTTATAATAAATTATGTTGTTTTAGTTGAAATGTAAGTTATACATGTGATGCAAATTCCAAACTAATTAGAGTTATCTAGAAGCTACTATTAAACGTTAATTAAATATTCTTTACAGTAAAGCATAAATAAACTTACTTAATATTAATTTGTAGATAGTTTACTATGAAACATACTAATTATATGGACAAAGATTAATCTTAATTATTAAAATTTTATAACAACACTTTTAATGAAATTATTGTTAAAATGGCTCCACAACTCCGTAGGGTATATCAAGCACAAGCAACACAACTTTGCAAAGGAATCTAGAGAAATGGTTTTTCTTTGAAACTGGGCAGAGATAATGGTTAAAGACTAGCTATTAGAAATGCTCAACAAGGGATTGTTTCTCCACTAGGCTTGCTACCAAACCCCAGGGAAGGGTAAAAAAATTAAGGAGGATTATGTTGAAGAAAAATATACTAGTGAGTCTAAGAGCCATGAAGAGAATACCCACATTAAGGAGGCTTAGTCGAATGAAAGAATCTCTTCCCATGTTTCTGAGAGCCTTAAAACTAAGTCCTTGGACCTCACACTTGAAGTTGAGGAAGGTGTTGGAAACAATTGTCTGAAGGAAATTGCTACTCAAATTATGTATTGTCTTTGATGTCACACAATGTCATAGTCCGCAGCAATTAGTTACTACTGAGCTCAGTCGGTTTGCCAGACAGGAAGATTAGTACTTACCGAGTCCACTCGGTTATCAAAGAAAATCAGTGTCTACCGAGTTCACTCGGTTACCAAAGAAAAGTTAGTGTTTACCGAGTTCAGTCGGTTGTCGAAGAAAAGTTAGTGTTTACCAAGTTCAGTTGGTCATCGAAGAAAAGTTAGTGTTTACCGAGTTCAGTCAGTTATCGAAGGTAAAGGATTGTCGGTGTTTACCGAGTTCCCTCGGTCTCTAAAAGATTATAGAAAGTTATGGTCACCGAGCACTGTCGGCCCTTGAAGGATTTTTGCAAATAGAGTTTGCTTAATTCAGCCGACTGTTATACTAAATAATGTCGATTTGACAAATCTAAAATCATATAAATAAAAGGTCAAATGTGAAAAGTAAACAAGAAAATATAGTAGAAGATTTACAGAAGAAAGATAGGAAAGGTGTGTGCGAATTTGTGAAGGATGTTCAGATATCCTTGAGGTGCAGCAGAGATTTATTCGATCAGAAAGGATCAGACTTATGCAGAACAGAGATCTGTAATCAGCAAGACAGTTGCATTATTATATAGGTCATTTTTTCATTGTTACCTTCTTATCATTGTAACAGTGAATTCTAAATCTCTTAACCGAGTTGGTTTAACAACCATATTGTAAATCCTCTAACAAGGTGACAATTCCATTGAATTGTTTTCAAGACCTCTTACCAGGCCACTCCTAGCAGGGTGTTTTAAATCCTCTAACAAGGTCACACCTAACAGTGTGTTTTGTAACCTTTTACCGGGTTGGCTTCTAACCGGGCATCACTTCATAAAAGTGAAAATCAGTATCTAGATACATTGGTGGTTTTTCCCATATTGGGTTTCCACGTTAAATCTTGTGTCTCTTGTGTTCTTAATTGCAATCTCAATCATATACATGTGCTGATGAATATCTAAAGATAATTTTGCTAATACTTTCTACATCTTCAAAGTTACTGCAATCTATTTACCGAGTGCTAAAACAGATAACATTGTTAAGATATCCTAAGGGATCTGGAAACAATTAATTGTGAAGTGTTTTATGGTTGACTGATTCACCCCCCCCCCCCCCCCCCCCCTCTTAGTCACTTCATCCATATTCCATCAATTGGTATCAGAGCTTTTGGTGCTTGCAGGAAGGGTTTCAAGGACCTAAGCTAAAGATCAGGATGTCTTACAAGAGGGAAATTCCAAAGCTCAACAGAGATAACTTTTCAGCATGGCAAGGTCTCATGCGACTTCATCTAGCTTCCATTGGTGATTCAGGATGCAAATACATTGATGAAGAATACACAATTCCTAATGGCGCATTAACTGTTGAAGACATTGCAGATAAAAAGACTCACAACACCATGATGATAGACATTGCATCTGCTCTCAGCTATGAAGAATTTGATGATATTAAAGACTGCACTACTGCATATGAAATGTGGATGGCACTGAAGAAAATATATGGTGGTGATGCCAATGTGAAAAGAGCCAAAGCAGAAAGCCTAAGAGGATAGTTTGACAAGATGAATATGAAGGAAGATGAAAACATTGCAAAATATGTTGAAAGAATCAAAGAAAGTGTAAGTGCAATTAGAGCTTCTGGAGGAACAATCTCAGATGAAACTGTTATAAGTAAGGTACTCAGAACATTACTCCCTATCTATGCAATAAGAGTATCAGCTATTCAAGAAAGAAGATGTGAAACAAACCACAATATAACTTTGGATGCTCTAGTTGGAAGATTGACAGCCTTCGAATTAGACAACTATGACAACTATGTTCCAAATTCCAAAAATATTGAATCAGCATTTGAGGCCAAGGTTTCACTAAAGAAGAACAAGAAAATTAAAGAAGTTCAGTCAGAAAGTGAAGAAGTATCAGAAGAAAGTTTTGATAGTGATCTTGAAATTGTAGAAGCATTACTTGCAAAGAAGTACTCTAGAGGGAAAGGTAAATATAAAGGTAAAACTCCTTTAATCTATTTTTCATGTGAAGAAATTGGACATATTGCAGCTAGGTGCCCAAACAAGCAAGTCAAGGAAGAGAAGAGAAGTCACAAGTACTATGGCAAAAAGAATTTCAAATCATACAAGGATAAAGGTAAGAAAACATGTTTTATGGCTAAAGATTCTGATGATAGTGAAGAAGAAATTGTTTTTATTGCTATAAAAGATGAATCTGATGATGATGAAGATAAGATGGCACTTATTTCTCATATAAGCAAAGATGATATATGGATAATAGACAGCAGATGTTCACACCACATGACTGGTGACAAGACAAAATTTGAATATCTAGAAGACTGTGATAGTGGTAATGTAAGATTTGGAAATAATGAACCTTGTTGTATAAAAGGAAAAGGAAGAATCTCATTAACCAAAGAACTCATATGTGATAATGCTTATTGGGTTGAAGGACTAAAACATAATCTTCTAAGTGTAGCACAGCTAATCAACACTGGCTTCAAGGTTGAATTCATGAATGGTCAAGCAAGACTGTTGGATGGAAAAGGAAAACTCATTGGATCAGGCAAACAAACAAAAGGTAACTTATTTTATCTTGATCTCAGTGAATATTCATGCTTTATTGCTCAAATAGAAGAAAGTTGGCTATGGCACAAAAGGTTATGTCATGTGAATTTTGATAACATGATAAAAATAAGCAAATTCAAGAAGGTTAGAGGCATTCCTACTTTGAAGAAACCTGACACTGGTCTATGTAAGAATTGTTAGATTGGCAAAATGAGTAAAACTAGTTTCAAGAGTAAGAACTATCAGTCTAAAGAAATTTTGGAAATTGTGCATACTGATTTATGTGGACCTATTGGAATACAAAGCTATACTGGAGATAAATTCTTTATTCTTTTCGTTGATGATTATTCTAGAATGATGACTGTTATGTATTTAAGAGAAAAATCAGAAGCATTTGAAATGTTCAAATGGTACTTAGCAAGAGTGGAAAAGGAAACAGGGAAAAGATTGAAATGCTTAAGATCAGATAGAGGTGGTGAATTCATCTCCCATGATTTTAACAACTTTTGCATTGAAAGAGGAATCAAAAGACAAGTATCAGCTCCTAGAACTCCTGAGCAGAATGGAATAGCAGAAAGAAGAAACAGATCTATTATGGATTGTGCAAGGACTCTAATGATAGAAAAGAACATCGCTATAAAGTATTGGAAGGAAGCTATCAGCACTGCAGTTCATACCTTGAACCGAGTACAATTGAAGAAAGACACATTCAAAACTCCTTATGAATTATGGTATGGCTATAAACCCAATGTAAGTTACATGAAAATATTTGGTAGCAAGTGTTATATCTTAAAAGAATCCAGAAGAAATAAATTTGATGTGAAAAGTGATGAAGGAATATTCCTAGGATATTCTAGCAAAAGCAAGGCATACAAATGTCTGAACTTATCTACTCACAAAGTCATAGAAAGTATACATGTAAAATTTGATGAGTTTGCAGAAAAGACTGAGGAAGAAAGCAAAAGGGAACCTGAGAACTACAAAAGATTCATTTACATTGAACCTGAAACATTGGCAGACACAACTATCAATAAGGAAACTATATCTACCGAGCCGAGCACAGTTACCGAATCACAAACCGAGTCACAGGAAGAAGTTCAAACCGAGTCACAGGAAGAAATTCAGACCGAGTCTCAGCCTGAAGTTACCGAGAAAATATCTACCGAGCCCGAGCAACCTGAAGAAGAGATCCTAGAAGACAATAGCATGAATCATTCAAAAGGCAAGGAACCTATGCTAGCCAAATATGTCAGAAGACATCATACACCAGATCAAATCATTGGAAACAAATCAGATGGTACTATGACAAGAAGCAAGCTAAAAGGTACATGTCTGCTTACTGATTTTGAACCTAGAAATATCAAAGATGCATTGGAAAATGAAAGTTGGATTGAAGCAATGAATGAAGAATTAGAACAAATACAAAAGAACAAAACTTGGACTCTTGTACCTAGACCTAAAGATAAGAATGTAATTGGAACAAAATGGGTATTCAGGAATAAGCTAAATGAAGATGGTCAAGTATCTAGAAACAAAGCTAGACTGGTATGTAAAGGTTATTCTCAAGAAGAAGGTATAGATTATGGAGAAACTTTCACTCCTGTTGCAAGATTAGAAGGTGTAAGAACTCTACTTGCTTATGCAGCACACAAAGGATTTAAGGTATATCAGATGGATATAAAATCTGCATTTCTCAATGGAATTCTTGATGAAGAAGTCTACATTGAACAACCTGAAGGTTTTGTTGATCCAGATAAAAGGGACATGGTTTGCAGGTTACACAAAGCATTGTATGGTTTGAAACAAGCTCCTAGAGCATGGTATGAAAGACTCCATAACTATTTGATTCAGATTAATTTCAAAAGAGCTAATGATAACAGCAATCTGTATATTAAAGAAGGACCGGATGACAAAATTATATTGGCAGAAATATTTGTGGATGATACTATATTTACAGGGAATGAGGATCAGTGCAAAGAATTTTCAGAGCAAATGAACAAAGAATTTGAAATGTCTATGTTTGGTTTAATAAAATTCTTTGTTGGTCTTCAAATTCAGCAAAGCAAGAATGGTATATACATTACTCAATCTAAATACATTAAGGAAATACTTAAGAAGTTTGGTATGGAAGATTCAAAACCAGTTGGTACACCCATGTGTACTGGACTGAAACTTACCAAAAATGATGATTCAAAAGAAGTTGATCAGACCCTATACCGATCTATGATTGGAAAATTGCAGTATGTAGTACATACAAGACCTGATATTGCCTTAGCAGTCGGTATAGTAGCTAGATTCTCAGCAAAACCTAAGGAAAATCACATGATGGCAATCAAAAGAATCTTAAGATACTTAAGAGGAACTGAAGAATATGGTTTGTGGTATAAATTTGGAGGCAATCTAGACTTAAAAGTGTTTACTGATGCTGATTGGGCAGGAAACATTGATGACAGAAAAAGCACAAGTGGTGGAGCATTTTTTCTTGGAAAAAGACTGGTATCCTGGACTAGTAAAAAGTAGAATTGCACATCTCAATCCACAGCTGAAGCAGAATATGTTGTTGCAGCAGTAAACTGTTCAAATATTGTTTGGTTTAAACAGCTATTAGAAGGTATGAAGGTTGAAATCAAAGAACCAGTTGTTATATTTTGTGACAATACCAGTGCAATAAATATTTTGAAGAATCCAGTGATGCATTCCAAAACCAAGCACATTGCTATTAAATATCACTTTGTCAGAGAATTGGTGTAGGACAAGGAAATCAGATTAGAATATATTCATACAAAAGAACAGATTGCAGACATTTTTACCAAACCATTACCTAAGGATGCATTTGTGTATCTAAGAGGTAAGTTAGGGGTCATTCCCCTATTCGAGGCTCACTAAATACAGTTTTAGTGATGCATCAACCAGAACATGATTGAAAATCAACCTGTTGATGCAGCATATTCAAGGAATCATTGCATATGAATCAGTACTTGAGGTACTGGACTGAAACTTACCAAAAATGATGATTCAAAAGAAGTTGATCAGACCCTATACCGATCTATGATTGGAAAATTGCAGTATGTAGTACATACAAGACCTGATATTGCCTTAGCAGTCGGTATAGTAGCTAGATTCTCAGCAAAACCTAAGGAAAATCACATGATGGCAATCAAAAGAATCTTAAGATACTTAAGAGGAACTGAAGAATATGGTTTGTGGTATAAATTTGGAGGCAATCTAGACTTAAAAGTGTTTACTGATGCTGATTGGGCAGGAAACATTGATGACAGAAAAAGCACAAGTGGTGGAGCATTTTTTCTTGGAAAAAGACTGGTATCCTGGACTAGTAAAAAGTAGAATTGCACATCTCAATCCACAGCTGAAGCAGAATATGTTGTTGCAGCAGTAAACTGTTCAAATATTGTTTGGTTTAAACAGCTATTAGAAGGTATGAAGGTTGAAATCAAAGAACCAGTTGTTATATTTTGTGACAATACCAGTGCAATAAATATTTTGAAGAATCCAGTGATGCATTCCAAAACCAAGCACATTGCTATTAAATATCACTTTGTCAGAGAATTGGTGTAGGACAAGGAAATCAGATTAGAATATATTCATACAAAAGAACAGATTGCAGACATTTTTACCAAACCATTACCTAAGGATGCATTTGTGTATCTAAGAGGTAAGTTAGGGGTCATTCCCCTATTCGAGGCTCACTAAATACAGTTTTAGTGATGCATCAACCAGAACATGATTGAAAATCAACCTGTTGATGCAGCATATTCAAGGAATCATTGCATATGAATCAGTACTTGAGGTACATTAATTTTCACCGATAATATGTGAATTGTCTTTGGCATGTGTTGTCAAAGAGGGAGTGTTTGCTATGTCTTTTCTATTACTTCAAGAAATTTTCAATAGTCAGAAGGAAGAATTTTTAGGATAAAGGAAGTTTGCTGACAGAGGGAGATTTGAATCTGAACCAAGCTAACTCTTTCAAATTTCTTATGCTATGACATATTGTGTTGCCATCAATGCCAAAGAGGGAGATTGTTGGAAACAATTGTCTGAAGGAAATTGCTACTCAAATTATGTATTGTCTTTGATGTCACACAATGTCATAGTCCACAGCAATCAGTTACTACTGAGCTCAGTCAGTCTGCCAGACAGGAAGATTAGTACTTACCGAGTCCACTCGGTTATCAAAGAAAATCAGTGTCTACCGAGTTCACTCGGTTACCAAAGAAAAGTTAGTGTTTACCGAGTTCAGTCGGTTGTCGAAGAAAATTTAGTGTTTACCGAGTTCAGTCGGTCATCGAAGAAAAGTTAGTGTTTACCGAGTTCAGTCGGTTATCGAAGGTAAAGGATTGTCGGTGTTTACCGAGTTCCCTCGGTCTCTAAAAGATTATAGAAAGTTATGGTCACCGAGCACTGTCGGCCCTTGAAGGATTTTTGCAAATAGAGTTTGCTTAATTCAGCCGACTGTTATACTAAATAATGTCGATTTGACAAATCTAAAATCATATAAATAAAAGGTCAAATGTGAAAAGTAAACAAGAAAATATAGTAGAAGATTTATAGAAGAAAGACAGGAAAGGTGTGTGCGAATTTGTGAAGGATGTTCAGATATCCTTGAGGTGCAGTAGAGATTTATTCGATCAGAAAGGATCAGACTTATGCAGAACAGAGATCTGTAATTAGCAAGATAGTTGCATTATTATACAGGTCATTTTTTCATTGTTACCTTCTTATCATTGTAACAGTGAATTCTAAATCTCTTAACCGAGTTGGTTTAACAACCATATTGTAAATCCTCTAACAAGGTGACAATTCCATTGAATTGTTTTCAAGACCTCTTACTAGGCCACTCCTAGCAGGGTGTTTTAAATCCTCTAACAAGGTCACACCTAACAGTGTGTTTTGTAACCTTTTACCGGGTTGGCTTCTAACCGGGCATCACTTCAGAAAAGTGAAAATCAGTATCTAGATACATTGGTGGTTTTTCCCATATTGGGTTTCCATGTTAAATCTTGTGTCTCTTGTGTTCTTAATTGCAATCTCAATCATATACATGTGCTGATGAATATCTAAAGATAATTTTGCTAATACTTTCTACATCTTCAAAGTTACTGCAATCTATTTACCGAGTGCTAAAACAGATAACATTGTTAAGATATCCTAAGGGATCTGGAAACAATTAATTGTGAAGTGTTTTATGGTTGACTGATTCACCCCCCCCCCTCTCAGTCACTTCATCCATATTCCATCAGAAGGTAGTAAAACCAACTCCCCAATTGGTGTCACCTCCCTGCTGATACTAAGGGCATATCTATGGGAAACAAGACTGTTGTGAGTGGTGAATGTAGTAACTATGGGACTACGTGGAGATAAATTGGTTATATCGTAAATGATATAAAAAAAATTAGAGAACAAGTTCTTGGAGCTATCTATGTTCACCCTCAAGGTGATGTGCTCTTCGACCACCACCTTATGTTTCTTGCAGGAGGAAAATTCTAGAGTGAAAGATTCTCAAGATTGTGATTTCAAGGATCTCTTTAAGTTCATAATGGAGGATTGGGCTCGGATGATGTTTTCTAAGTGTAGGGTGCTGAAGAAGAAGGCCTAGATCGAGCATGTGTTCCCTATCATTTTGTTGTTGGATGGTTTCTTCTATTGTGGTTTTTTTTGGTGTTCCTTCTATAGGTTTTTTGGTCTTGTTTAATCTATGTTGGTTTAACCCTACATAGCATACCAAAAAAACTTTTTATAACTATAAATTATGTGGACTACGACTCTTATGTTATGGGTTAGTACCCTTAGTTTATATATGGTGTGTTTAGTTAATCTGGAGGTGTTAGTTATGAACTATATTCTCATAGCTAGAGACTAGTTTTGGTTTTTTATATTAACTAGCTAGATGCTCTATTTATCTTTTGCTTAGTGTTTTCAGTGTGCTGACAATGGTAAGTCTTCTCTAGTCACCCTTTGGGCATTGTATCTAAGGGACAACACCCTCATTTTTTTCTTCTATTAATATTAAAAAAATAAGGGCTCTTAAAAAAAATAGCCTACTCTAGGGGGCCTCAGAAGGAGAATCAGGGGCTAGTGGGTTCTAGTTTCCACATAGAGAAGAGTTTTATAAACTGGTGCAATGGTAGAGGATTAGGGAATAATAGAAAGGCTTGTGCGTGAATATTTTACCTATTGTCCTGCTAGATAAACACTTTACTAAATAATTATACCAATTGGTTAGCATGTTAAATTAATGAAAACATCAAATAAGCTAATATAAATCAATTTAGAGCTCCCTAGTCATAGTGAGTTTAATATAATTGTGAATTTTCTCTCAGATTGAAGCTATTAGATCAATGACTTGAATCCTATAAAATAAAAGATTCAAATTATGCAATATACATATTTAATTATAGTGCTCTTGATGATCTAGATGAGAGACAATACTCCTAATTAATCAAATTAAGCTAGAACAATAATCTACATGATTGAATGTAACATGAATTGATGTTCCAAGATTATCTAAATGAATGATAAAGATGTAAATAAGTTCAACAATTAGTTATGCAAGTGAGAAGTTAAATTGATAAAGGTTTTATGAAAATTAATCTAGATGCCTAATGCCTTGATTGAGCTTAGCTTTATAGGATTGAATTGAATTTGAATGGTTAAGATGCGCATCTTTGAGGGATGGATGAGATTTATTCTCCAAGTGATTCATGTGATCAAGCTTCATTGGAAGGATTTAAGTCATTTGTCCTTTTGTTAGGTGATTGTGTAATTAAAACTTTTAATTAGTAACTCTAGCCATGGGATTTTGGACTTTGATTTACTTAATTAGGTTATTAGTATTGATTAATTAATTAATTAATTTATCTTGATTAATAACCTTTGAAGATTGATTATGAATTATTGATTTAGGATGAATTATCCAAGTAAATTGATGAAATTCACTAGCACAATTAGGCGATTTCATTGACTTGAAGCTTTGATTAGGGTTTAGGGTGAATTTTATTGATTTAGGCTTTTTGATAGCACTAGCCCATTTTTAGGTGATTACATTTGCCCCTCTTTGAATCAATGTGCTATCAACACATTGATTCAAAGAATGTCTAATGTTTAATGATCTATGTAAGATTCTGATCAAGTGAATAGTTTGATATGAAACTATTAACAACCTAATTGGATCTGAGAACTTGAATTGATATCTGATGACAAATTTGAGACTAGGATAATAATTGTATGTGAAGCATTGAAATTGATCACCTATCTAATACAAATGAGATTAATACTAACAAATAACCAATTTGATGTGAATCGATAAAATTGATTACCGTTAGGAAGATTCGAAAAGCAATGATGTTGATAGGAAAGAATAACCAGTTTGATGTAGAGCAATGAGACTGATTACCGTAAAAATTTTGATTGAGATAATTAACTTGATATGGGTCTTGATGAAGTCAATTATATGATGAAAACACAATAAATTTTATGTAGTGCAATGAAATTGATATGTCCCTAGCGATGTGGTTATGTTTAATTTGTTGAATCACTGATAGATTCTATTTGATTGATATAAAACTTGATTTGACAACCTAATTCAATTGATAAATTCACTTGATTGATTAATTTGAAAAGATTCTCTGATTTGATTGATGAAATTTGATGTGATTATGCATGCTTGGGAGTGAGATCGAAATTAAATATTGATAACACGCCTATTTTCATTGATTAGGATGATGGGAAACTAATTTTGATCGATGAGAAATTGATGAGTTGATTTCATGTTGATTTGAATAGGTTTTGACCAAGTTTGACTAGCATTTGACTTGATTTTGACCAAGTTTGACCTTGGTTGACTTGAATTTGACTCATGTTGACTTGATAAAAAAAGTTAGATTTAATTCATGTAGCTATTGATATGTTCTTGTGCCCCGATTGACCAAATTTGACCTAAGTTTGACTAGGGTTGACTCATAGTTTGACTACGTTGACTGGATTAAGTTAACCTACTCATTTTGATGTCAATCCCAAAGTTCATTTTGATATGTCATCGTTGTCTAACTTGAAATGATTAATTTGAAGGTCAAAAGGTTGACCTAATTACCCAAAAGGTATAAATAGGTCAAAAGGTTGACTTAATTACCCAAAAGTTATAAATAGGTAAAAATTTACTTTTTCACTATTCATTTTGACTTTCCACTTGTAAATTTGAGAGTCTTGTGATCACAATCTTGATTTTGACTGAGATGCATTGATTCGAGTGAGTTTGCTGCCATCAGAGACCAACACACTACTCACCACATGTGAGTGATCAAAATCACCCTTTAATTTTTTAATCTGTAATGCCCCAGCAGGGAACCTAGGACAATTTAACCTAAAACTTGTTGCTATGTTTACATAATATTTTTTTTCTTAAAAGTTTACAAAATAATAATGATAACAATGTGGAAACAATACCACATAAGATACAAATAAGTACATAAGTACAACTCCATTACAATTAACAACTCTCAAGGGTTCCATACCAAGTTTTTTGAGTTTTGTTGTGTGAGAAGAAATTCTAATATTTTATTAATGCATATGAGCATACATGTATTAATTTGTATATAAGTATAATATTTTATAGTATTCTAGAAACCCTTGTGTTTAAATTCAAAAAAAAATTATGATTTGGTTAAAACCCTAGGTTGTTCAAGGTGGAAACATATAGACAATTAATTTATAAAAATATAAAATTTAGATCCAATAAGGGTTTGATTGAATTATTAACAAAGTATTCGAGAGGCCAACAAAAATTGTAATCATACCTACTCTCTAGGTATCATCACATTCCCATCCTTAGCCTCTACAAGCACTCAAGGCATGAATGAGACATCCATAATTAATCTTGTATTTAATGTTATACCCAAGTTTTATTATTAGGTTATCACTTATTAACAAACTTATGATAGGTTACCTTGGTACTAGGCTCTTTGGGTCCCAAACCCCTATTGTAAGTCACTCCCCTAAGATGCACCTATTTAACCTCTGTTAGGCTCATAGATCACAATTAGATCTCACAAATCATATAAAACAAGATAATCAATTTTAGTTCCATAAAAGATATCTGGAACTCACATTGGTCCTCAAACCATAATCCCACAATTACAAGTTGGTTCTCAAACCATAACATGATATAACACACCTTCTCAAAGAGTTCACAAAATAATGAGCTTAAGAAATCAAGTCGGGTAAAAATAATCATGACCAAGTCAACATTATAAAAATATTGAAAAATGCATGTCACATAGAAGACAAACCCCCCAAGCCTATGTATACCACTCTTAAAGGCAACATGATTTTCCCAAATAAACAACATCAAACAAGGTAATAAAATATACTAAGTAGTCAAACCATAACACAAGTCTCAATTGTTTAAGCACACTCAATTTTGTTTATTAAAGTCTAGTTTGACTTATTAAGAAAACAATCCTATAAAATCTCATATATATATATATATACTTTTTAAATAGGTATTTAACTAAAATCTCTATGCATATCAAAACACCATGTATTTCATAATAAAATAATGTTGTTAATTTTCTAAAAATAAATATAAATGAAAATATTAATATTAAAACCCGCATATAAAAAAAAAGAAATCAATTAATCTTTATTATTATTTGAAATTAATAAATAATTATTTTTTATTTTTTAAAATTTTAAATCTAAAAATTAATAATTAATATTTATTTATTTATTTTTCAAATCCAAAAATTAATAAATAATAATAATATTTTTTTAATAATTTTTAAATTTGAAAATTAATAAATAATAATAATAATATTAATTTTTTTTTAAAAATTATAGAAACTTTCAAATTATATATACATGTAATTTTCTCTTTGTGAAACAATTGATTTTGAAGAACCTAGTTTTGCTATTTAATTTCAATTGGGTTTTCATATTTAATCGTTTTGATGATTTCAATTTTTGTTGTCCTCTCGAATACTTTGTTAATAATTCAATCAATCTAAATTATATACTTTTATAAATCAATTGTATGTAGGTTTCCACCTTGAACAACCTAGGGTTTTAACCAAATCATAATTTTCTTTTGAATTTAAACACAAGGGTTTCTAAAATACTATAAAAGATCAACTTATATACAAATTAATACACATATGCTCATATGCATAATAAAATACTAGAATTTCTTCTCATACAACAATGCACAATAATATGTCACCCTTTTATAAAGGAAAAGGCTAACAAAATCAAAGTTGTTCAACTTCAATAGTATAAAAATGACATTTATGTTTGGAATTTGAAGATGATGTAAACTAATTAAATGTGTTAAAATAGATGAATTTTATGATTAAAATTTTTAATAATTTTTTTGAATAAGAATTGATATTTTTTATTTTTTTTAAAAGATGATTTTTCAATTGCTGAAAAATGCAAAAAATTAGGGGTTTAGTTCCCACCAAAAAATTATGTGTAAATAAACATTTTCCCCTAATTTCAAAATATGTTATAAATGACATATATATAGTGCATGAAGAAATAAAAATTGGTTTGTGACCTATATTTTATCTTTTATAACAGTTCAAATTCCAACTCACCTGAAATCGACATTTTTCATCTCCCGCCATATTTTTCATAAAAAATCTATCCCAAGCAAATATATATATATATATATATATATATATATATATATATATATATATATATATATATATATATATATATATATATATATATATATATATATATATATATATATATATATATATATATATATATACTCTTGAAGAAGACTCTCTCCTCTAGTGCACCATATATTTTTCAAAAAAAAATTAATATGATTTACTATTTTTTTCTTTCTCCAAATCAACATCTCCTTGATTGTTAAAATACCTACTTGTAATATTTTTTAATTACAATAAACTATGTCTAGAATTAAAACACTATAAATCTATATGAGGATATTCTTGACTCTAATATCTACAAAATGTTTTTTTATTTATTAATATCATTAAAAAGATTAAGAGTTACTGAAACGTCACTTTTATGAAATAATTTTATTTCTATGGTAATTGGACCTAAAGTGGTATAAAACATGCATTTAATAGACATTTCCAATTGGAAAAGTTAAATCACTTATCTAACTTAGCTAGAATGAATCTAGCTATACCATATGTTTGACCAAAATTTATTTTTAGTTAGAAATATTAAAATTCAATTGTGCTGATAAGTTAGCCTAAAAGATGACATATTATTGTGCAAACACGAAGAAAATCTACAACAATCTGGCAAACACAAAGAAAATAATCTTTTTTTGAAAAGAAGATTTACAAAGGAAAATACAAACCCTACCTCAAATTCAATAGATCTGTGACGATACCAGTCCAAAATTCAAGCTTCCCAAAAATTCAAGTTTTCAAGAAAAATTTTCAACTCCAAATTCCAAGCAAAACCTGTGATCTCCAAATTTGTGTGTGCAATAATAGCTAAAAGGATCTCCAATATAGAAAACTCAATAGACAAAACTCAACATGCAACACCCAATCAGGAATTAGAACTCAACATGCAACACTCAATAATGAATTAGAACTCAACTTCCTAACCTTATTTTTATCAATTTCCTTTTTGCAAATTTAATTAATTATAATAATAATTATATGCACTTTTCACTTAATAAGCTTAACTCAACTTTCAACTTAATTTTCTACTTCAATTTTATTAAACTGAATGTGCAACTTAAATTGTATATTAAAATTTAATTAATCAATTAATATTGTAGCACATTAATAATTATACAATGATAATTAAATATTAAATAAATCAATTATGCCTATAATTTTAATTTTAGATTTAATAGTTAATTAAATCTTTATTCCAAATTAGACTTTTAATTAAGTCTTTTTAATTAAATAAAGGTATTTAATTAAATCTCAATAATTAAATATCCTTATATTCAATATTTTAATTTTTATAAGATATAATTATTCTAATTTCATAATTAATATTAATTTAATTATTTCAACCAAATAAACTACACAATAAACTCACATGACTTACAACACACGAAAATCAACTATCTCAAATAACAAACAAACTCAAGGGAAGAGCTCACAAATTTACGTCATCTTGACAAATTCAGATAGGTAGAAAAATATATACTTGTCCATTATTCCAGGACAATCAATGGCTTGGGTTGGGATTGGACATGTATGTTATCTCCTCACTTTTACCATTTAGATAGTGCAATAGGGCACACTCATCCTGTCAATTCAGGGAAGTCGATGTACGGTACCTGAAATCCTGCATAAAAGATGAGCATGTACATACATGTATAAATATATAATAGACAATGATGGGGATCAACCAATTGTGTGGATCTCGCAAGCAAATAACTACGACTTCGTCCCTCAATCATATCAGACACATCAAATAAAAATATAAAACATACACGTCAACCATACACATGCAAGTATGAGGTCAGTAAAATCATAAACATAATATACATAACATCAAATCTATCTGAGGATTTATACACACATGAAAAGTGGCTTAAAAGAGCCTGACCAATTAAACTAAAAAGTAAACTATGGGAGGGGTATTACATCCACCTCCCCTAAAATTAGGCTTACTCTTGGAAGCCTACAAATAAAAAAGGATATGCATCCCCTAATCATGAAGCGTCCTACTAAGACAAAATACAAAATGATATCTAAAAACAAGATAAAAAATAAGGACATGATATATAGTCATTAAGAGTAATATAATTATAGTTTAAGAATAAACCAAAAATCACATTGATCAATCATTCATTATTTACCAATTTAAATAGATCTAAATCTTTATTCAATCATCATTGTAGAAAATATCTAGTAACCAATTGTATAAAACACACATTTGTATTCACATCAAATAATAAGTTGAGAAGTTCATGAAAACCTAGTTAATGCAACACTCGTATAAAATCCAATCCAAACATACAAGCCTCATTTGTTATACCTCTAGGCTCATAAACAATAGTCTTAAATACAAAAGTATCACATGTCTAAGTTTCAAAGTTTTAATTGTTTAGACATCTATTGGGTGTATAAATTCCCAGAGTTCTCAATGTAGAAAATCAGGCTCTGATACCAAGTATAATGCCCCATCAGGGAACCCATGAGAATTTAACCTAAAATATGTTGCTATGTTTACAAAAAAAATTCTTTAGAGTTTACAAAACAATAATGATAACAATGCAAAAGCAATACAACATAAGATACAAACAAGTACATTAAGTACAACTCCATTACAATTAAAAACTCTCAAGGGATCTATGATGTAGAATTATGTATACACTTATTAATTATTTTAGATTAAATATAATTACAAATCTCACATATACAAATGAATAACAAGTACAACCAATGCCATAAGGTATGTACACAATGAAACAACATCCTTTGCACAAGTCACAGTGTATGTAACAATAAATAAATACAAAGTATAGTACAATATCTGAAAAGAATCACATCTGATACACTGATACAAGGTACAAATATAACATCATAAGATAGATATGAAAAAACCTCCAATGAATAACAAGAAGGTAACATAAACAAGGATCATCCAACACTGGTACAATAATGTTGAAATCTCAAATGGTAAAAGAATCACTACCACCCGACCTTGTGGAACCAAAGGTCCACTCCCACCATGCTGAGGAGATAACAATAGAACCCACTCGAATAAAATAATCAATACAAAAAAACAACTAAGCAATGGATCATGGAGGCTTTCTATCTCAAAAGGTACCACCAACTAATGATAAAGAAAATATAATAAATACCAAAATACCAAAAAGTACCAATACCATGTACCAAAACCAACCACCAGAAACCAAATACAAAATACTAAACAAATACCAACCACTAGATACTAAATACCAAAAATATATCACTAGATAATACTGAAATAAAAAAGACACACCACCAGAGGAAAATGCAAAAAACTACAGAGGAGACTTAGGTTACATACTATGGGAGTGTCATCACATGGTCATCTACTTGAGTTACCTTGGACTGGCCACATTGGACCCTGGACCTTTAAGCATTTAGTTACCTTGGACTGACCACTTCGGGCCTCAGACCCTAAATATGACCCACATGGAACTAGAATACCCTCTCATGAAAATGAGGAATTCTAATCATACCTACTCTCTAGGTATCATCTCATTCCCATCCTTAGCCTATACAAGCGCTCAAGGCACGAGTGAAACATCCATAATTAATCTTGTATTTAATGTTATTTTCAATTTTTATTATTATGTTATCACTTATTAACAAACTTATGATAGTTTACCCTAGTACTTGCCTCTTTGGGTCTCAGACCCCTATTGTAAGCCACTCCCCTAAGATGCACCTATTTAACCTTTGCTAGGGTCATAGATCACAATTAGATCTCACAAATAATATAAAACATGATAATCAATTTCAGTTCCATAAAAGATAACTAGAACTCACACTGGTCCTCAAATCATAATCCCATAATTATAAGTTGGTCCCCAAACCATGACATGATATAACACACCCTCTTAGACAGTTCACAAAATAATGAGCTTAAGAAACAAAGTTGGGTAAAAATAATCATGACCAAGTCAACATTACAAAAATATTGAAAATGCACATGTCACATAGAAGACAAACCCCCCAAGCCTCTGTATACCATTCTTAAAGGCAACACGATTTTCCCAAATAAACAACATCAAACAAGGTAATAAAATATATTAAGTAGTCAAACTATAACACAAGTCTCAATTGTTTAAGAACAATCAATTTTATTTATTAAAGTCTAGTTTGACTTATTAAGAAAACATTCATAAAAAATCTCATACATATATATACTTTATAAATAAGTATTTAACTAAAATCTCCATGCATATCAAAACATCATGTATTTAATAATAAAATAATGTTATTAATTTTTTAAAAAATAAATATAAATGAAAATATTAATATTAAAACCCGCATGTAAAAAAATTCAATTAATTTTTTTTTTTAAATAAATAAATAATAATAATAATAATTTTTATTATTTCTTTTTTTAATTTTAAATCTGAAAATTAATAAATAATAATTTTCATTTTGGACAAATACAAAAGAAGTTCTGGCGGCCAAAAGGATCTGGAGCCTCAATGGTGTCTGTCAACAAGGCCTCTTCTTCTCATCAAGATAATGGCAAGGTAGATAACATATTTGTTTTTTGATCCTCATCTGTCCAAATTAATAATCCCCAATGGAATGCTCAGGTTAACTGTTTTCAAAACACTGCTTTCTTTTTGAAGTGGTTGGGGTCGTGGCCTTCTATTCAGAAGATCCAAAAATGGATTTTGGATAACTAGGGTGGGGATTATGTTTTGGAAACTCTCTCAAATGAGTTCTTTCTGGTGTTGTGTCCCTCCAAGGAGGATAAAGACTGGATTTTAAATAGTGGCCACTTTTCTCTTAATGGGCTTAGTTTTTACATTTGTGATTGGAAGACAAATTTCAACCCTGACAAAGAAGAGGTGAGCAGCATTGTTGTTTGGATTAAACTTATTAACCTCCCTTGGGAATATAAAAATGATGAAGCTTTCAAAATTATTGGCAACACTCTCGAGAAATTTATCAAGTCTGAGGAGGTGGTTGATATGAATGACTTCTATATTTACTCTTGGGTTCTTGTTAATGTGCAAAAATGCTATCAAATCCCTGATGTTGTCACTCTAAGTTCAGCTAATGGGGATTGGCATCTCAAGGTTGAAGTTGAATTGGCTAACTTGAGGTCAAATGCTGCTTTTCTTGGAAAAGGAAAGGGATTAGCTGAGAACAAGTGTTTAGATTTGACTAAAGGCATTGAATCCACTCGTGCCAGACAACCACCTTGGTCTATTCAATTTGAACATGAAATGATATTGGATAGGAAGGGAAAGGAGGTTTCTCACTTTCTCCCATCAAAAGGCTTGGCTCCCCCCAATAATACTTCTGGCCCCTCCTTTGCATCTTCCCCATTGTATCCACTCAATGGCTTTGTTTCTCCATAGGTAATCCCAGCCACCCCCCTGTCTTCACCGGTTATTTGTCCATCTGCAGATGCTTCTCCCTCTAAGATCCAAGTGCATGAGATGCCTTATGTTGTGCCAAACACCCTGGAACCATCTCTCTATCTGCAGCATGATTTGGACTGCAGTTGTAAACTAGATGGCATCCCTGTAGGCATTTCCTCCCCAGGCTCCCATTCTGATTCATTGTTGAATGTGGATGACTTATCCCGAGTCCAATGCACTGATGATCAGGATAACTGTTCTCTCTTTTTGGGTAATGCTAGACTGGGCTTAGCTCCCTCTTCTCCTTTTCTTATGGATCTCCCCTCTGGTTCGGTTCCTGAGACCCAACCCATTTTCCCCTTGGCCCCTATGTTGATTCCTTCTTCTAAGGATCGAAAGAGTGGCTTCCATCCTATTATTGAAACACTCAATAATATTTAGGATACACTAGATGTTACCCCCATCACTAATGAGCAAGTTGGTTTAGACAAAGATTTCAAGGAGGGCCAAATCTCCCCTATCAGAAATTTGGATAGCTCCTTCATCGAGGCCAGAGACAATGGAGACAACTTGATGGAGACCTCATCCAATTTTAGTTACTTTAGTGATGAAGGAGGAGATGATTTTCTAGGTTCTGAAGATATTCTGAATGTCTCTGGCTACAGGGTTCTACACCTTATTGACTCTCTTTTGAAGAAACCTAGGTTGGGTGAAAGAAGAAGAAGGGGACCTAAATCTACTAAAGAAAAGTTGGAAAAAGTTGGTTGTGCAACAGACCAAACAAAATTGTTGAGATTAGGGAAAGTCTATGCCTTCTCCCAGAAGCAATGAGACTCCTCTCATGGAATGTCAAGGGTTGTAATGCCCCTGAAAAGGCTCGCTTTCTCAAAAGAGGTTTTGATCAAGCTCGAGCAAATATTATTTTACTCCAAGAAACAAAACTTAAAGGTAACGATTTAGTGCTTTTTCAGAAGAAGTTTTCTAGGTGGAAGGGTGTGTTTTCAGAGGCACTTGGTGCTTTGGGTGGTCTTGGTTTTTTGTGGGATGACAGTGTGCTTGATGTTGTTGTGATTCGCCAGGATCCCAATTGGCAATTTTGTGAGGTTTCCTCCAAACAACTCTTCTCTAAATTCTATGTCTTAAATATTGATGACCCTAATAACCTGATTGAGAAAGTTGGTCTATGGAGGACTCTTACCATGCTATTAGATGATAGAAAGGATGATCTATTCATTTTGGGTAGGGACTTCAATGCAATCTTAAGTCCTTTGGACAAGAAAGGTGGTAGGGCATGGCAGAATAAAATTCAAAGAGACTTTGCTGATTTTATGATGGATAATGGCCTAGTTGAATTGGACTTCAAATTAGGTGACTATACCTGGACTAATTGAAGAGGTGGTTTTCTCAATATTGCTGAAAAGCTTGATCATTTTTTATTGGCTAGGAGTTGGGAGGAGCAAGAATGGCTTACCACTGCTGATATTCTACCTATTTCTGGGTCAGATCACTTTCCTATTGTGTGTAACATTCAAGAGGATATTACCCCTGAACATTCTCCCTTCAAGTTCGAGGCTATGTGGCTAAGGGCTGATGATTTTCTTGACAATATTCAGTCTTGGTGGGCTAATTCTCCTTCATGGGAAGGTAAAAAATCTTTCATCTTCTTCAAAAAACTCCAGTTTATAAAAGAGAAGTTAAAATTGTGGAATAGGGAAACTTTCAAAGATATTTTTATGGAAAAGCTTAAGGTTGAAAAAAGCTTGCAAATCTTAAATGAAAAAGTGATTTCTTTTGGGATGGATGAATTTATGCATTTAGAGGAACTCACACTCCTTAAACAATACAAAGAGTTGCTTGCTCGTGAAGAGCTCTTTTGGAAACAAAAATCATGGGAAACATGGTTGAAAGAGGGGGATAGGAATACCAAGTTCTTCCACAAATCTATCAAAGTTAGAAGAGCTCGCAATAAAATCTTTTCTATTGAACAACAGGATGGGGTGGTGTTAAATGATAGTGACAACATCAATCATGCTGTTGTGGAGTTCTTTCAAAATATTTTCACTCAATGAGATCAGCTTCATCTAGAGGCTGAAGAGATCTTAAATCTTATCCCTAGTTGTATTTCAAAGGCCCAAAATAAAATGTTGATGGATCATGTTTCTTTAGCTGAAGTGAAAATTGCTCTTTTAGGATTAGGTGGAGATAAAGCACCGGGCCCTGATGGATTCCCAACTCTTTTTTTTCAAAAATCTTGGGATATCTTAGGACAGGATTTATGGCAGGTTGTGGAGGAATCTAGAGGGGAAGGGTTTATGCTAAAAGATTTCAACAATACCTTTATTGCTCTCATCCCAAAGAAGTCAGATTATAAGACCTTTGATGACTTTAGGCCTATTTCTGTATGTAATACAGTGTATAAAATCATTGTTAAAGTTGCAGCTAATAGACTTAAGCAAGTCTTAGGGAACATCATCTTAGAGGAACAAAGTGGATTTGCACCAAATAGGTCTATTTTTTAAGGGATCATAATAGCCCATGAGGCTGTCCATAATATAAATTCAGCTAATGTCAATCGAATGATGATCAAACTTGACATCAAAAAAGCTTATGACAATGTGAATAGGCCTTTTTTGCTCAATGTTCTTAGAAGATTTGGCTTTGAGAAGAGTTGGGTGAAATGGATAGTGAGCTGCATTAACACACCACATCTCTCTATTCTCATGAATGGCAGCCCCCAAGGCTTTTTTGAAACCACTAATGGCATTAGACAGGGTGATTTGGTTGCCCCTTTTTTATTCATAATTATGGCTGAGGTTTTTGGCAGGCTGGTTAAGAACAAAAGGGTGGATGGAAGGTGGAAAGGTATTCAAATTGTAGAGGGTGTTGAAGCCACTACTCATCTACAATTTGTGGATGATAAATTCCTTATGGGGGTGGCTTCAGTGGAAGAAGCTGGTGTTATTAAGGCAACTCTGGATAGTTATAGTCTGGCTACTAGTCAGTGTATCAATTGGCATAAATCTGAGATTTACTTTTATAATACTGAGCGATGTGTTCAAGCCTACATTAGTGAAACACTAGATATTAAAATTGGCAGTCTCCCAGGCAAATATCTAGGTGTGCCCTTATTTGATGGTGCTTCTAAACCACATTTATGGAAGAATCTTATGGACTCTTGTTTGAATAGAATGGATGGTTGGAAAAGTAGGTGGCTCTCTTCAGCTGGCAAAATTCTGCTTCTTCAATCTATGATCTATGCTATTCCTATTTATTCTATGAGCTTCTTCAAAATTCCTCATAAATTTTTAGACTCTACTATGATCCGTATGAGGAAGTTCTTCTAGAACGGGGACGATGCTGGTGACAGATGGCCCCTCCTTGCTTGGGAAAAAATCTGCAAGAGCAAAGTATTTGGAGGCACTGGTTTGGAAGACTAGAGAAAGATGAACTTAGCTCTGGGTAAAAAACTTGTTTGGTTTATGTGTTGTCAACTAGACAGTTTATGGGTTAAAATTTTATGTGCTAAATACTTAGATTCTTCTTCTAATGAAAGAATTCTCACTATTGCCAACCCTCCTCAGGGCTCTTCTATTTGGAACTTCATTTTAGACTGCAAACATGTCATCAATCAGCATGTCTCTTGGAGTGTTGGGGATGGCTCTAAAGCCTTATTTTGGTTAGACTCATGGAATAGCCATCCATCTTTGAAGGATGATGATAGATATTATGACTTGAGCCAATATTTTACTAATTGCTAGGGTCTGAAGGTCTCTGATTATTTATAATGTAAAGAAACTATCCTTGGCTTGGTGTGGCAATGGAAAAGTTTAGATCCCCTTGACTTATCTCCTCAACAGAAGGCTGTAATGCAAGACTTGTTGCAGAAAAGGAGCTTCACTAGGAGTAATCAGAGTGATAATCTGATATGGTGTCATGCTAGTAGTGGTGTTTATTCTATAAAGCTGGGCTATCTATCCCTAGAGGAGGATGTGGCTCCCATCTCTTGGCCTACCACTTTATTCTAGGATAAGCATTGCCTTCCTAAAGCTAGGGCTTTTGCCTAGTTGGCTGTCCATAAATGAATCTTAACTACTAAACGAAGGAAGCGATTCGGTCTTCATGGCCCGACTAGATGTGTTCTGTGCAAGGATGCCTTAGAAGATGTTGATCATCTGCTTATTCAATGCCCTTTTTCTGCCGATTGTTGGAATATGGTTAAGGAAAAGCTAAATTTTATTGGTCTTCTTCAACATGAGGTTAAAGCAGTCTTTCAGAGCTAGCCAGTCCCTTTATCTTCTTCGGCTTTATCTAGTTTATGGAAGGTGAGTCCTTCCATTATAGTTTGGGAATTATGGAAGGAAAGGAACATGAGGATTTGTTAGGATAAGGAGTGCTCCATTCATAGCATTAAGTCTTCTATCTGCACCTCGATTGAAGAGGTTATGAAAGCTACTATCCTCTCTTCTAATGGTAGGTATGTTTATTCTCATTTAGATAGTTTGCTTCACCGTAATTGGCCTTGTTTAAAATTACGAAGTGGGAATATTCAAGATGCTTGTGCCCGGTCTACTTCTAGAGCTCATGTTAAATGGATAAAGCTAGATCAAGGATGGGTTAAAATCAACTTTGATGGTGTCTCTCGGGGCAATCTTGGTCCATCGGGGGCTGGGGTTATTGCTAAGGATTGGAATGGGGATGTTCTGGCTTTAGCTGCCCAGAGGCTTAAATTTGGGTCCAATAATTCTACTAAAGTTGGGGCTGGTCTTTTGGCTCTTCAATTGGCTAAGAAGATGAAACTACAGCATGTCCATCTAGAAGGAGACTCTCTTATCATTGTGAATGCAATTAAGAATGGTGTTATTCAAGCTTGGCACATTGTGAATGTCTTGAATGAGATTTGTCTTCTCCTACATTTGTTCTCAGAGTTTAAAATCAGCCATGTCTTTAGGGAAGGCAACATGGAGGTTGATATTATTTTGAAATGGGCGACAAATTTAGAGAATGTTAATGAGGTCATCTTGGAACTTTTTCTAGATCCTCTGACTCTTTGATTGACTAATGCTGCAGGTCCGCTTTCTTCTTCTCTTGACAAGCTGCACCCTTTTCCTTGGGTTTGCTCTTCCATCTTGTGTTACACATGATCCCCTCCATGGTCGTAGTCCTTTTCTTACCGTTGTAGCTTTGGATCAGGCACTAGACTTTGCTCTCTTTGTCACCTTGGATTTCTTGATGAACTATTGTTCTCCTAATGATTGCAAGCTCTTTTGTGCTCAATGGTGGTTGCTTTTCGATTCCATGTGGCACTCTCAGTGTCCTCTTGATAGAGGATGCTTGTTGACCATCAGCTCTCCTTTCTTCCTTCTTTCTCCTAGCTATTTTTATATTGTTGATGTTTACTCCCTTTGTTACTAGTTTTCCTTTTTCTTGATCTTAGATGGAGGTGACTTTCTCTATGCGCACGATGAAACAATAGAAAGCAATTGAGGGCCCTGCAAGCCATGAATGCATAATGGGACTTCTAAACATTAAACATGAGGCTCTGGCTAATGTGGTTTTGGATGTGCTAGGAAGTCAATACCAGGAGCGACATGAAAAATGGCATTCCAATGTTGATATCATCTCTCTTGTGATCACTTGGGCCCTGCAGCTTGGTGAACCAGAAATGGAGGTTAAGCACCTTATTAAACTTCTTTTTGATAAGGATCTTTTGCTTGGCCTTGACTCCATCTTGGAATGGGTTGTTCCTAGGCGTGGCTTCGATTATAGCTAATGTTTTAAAGAGATCAAAGATAGGTTTGAGTTCGGCTGTGTTCCTTTCCTCTGGTGGTGGGGCAAAGTAGACGAGGAGGCTTATCAACAAGATATTGGAGTCAAGTGGAGCTATTTGAAAGATTTATTATCTGGCCTTTGCAAAATGCAGGAGGAGCAAGATAAGGCTATCTTCAAGGACATCCCCTGAAATAAGCATGGTCAGCGGAAAGGAAAGCAACATGATACCTAATGAAGTTCTGGCTTCATTTTTTGCCACTGTCTATTGATTTTGGCCTTCTTTGGCTTGCGACTAGCTCCTTATCTCTCTTCTTTTTCTTTTATGTATTGTTGGTTTCCCTCTAGCCTTTCCTCTATCTCTTTTTCCCTATTTGGGCCCGCGGGGTGTTTCTTCACTTCTTCCTCCCTTCCTTCTTATCTAGTTATGCTATGGTTGCATGAAGGCATGCATGTAAGGCTTATGGCAGATATCTCTATGTATTCTCTTCTTATCAATACAAATAAAATTGTTATAGACCAAAATAATAATAATAATAATAATAATAACAATTAATTTTATTATTTTTTTATAGAAACTTTCAAATTATATATACATGTACTTTTCTCTCTATGAAGCAATTGATTTTCAAGAACCTAGTTTTTCTATTTAATTTCAATTGGGTTTTCATATTCAATCATTTTGATGATTTCAATTATGTTATCCTCTCGAATACTTTGTTAATAATTCAATCAAACCCTTATTGGATCTAAATTTTATATTTTTTTAAATCAATTGTCTATAAGTTTTCACCTTGAACAACCTAGGGTTTTAACCAAAACACAATTTTCTTTTGAATTTAAACACAAGGGTTTCTAGAATACTATAAAAGATTATATTGTTAGAATAATTGAGAGGGGGGTGAATTAGTTAATCACTATCCCAATTCCAAAATGTATAATCCAAAAACAAATACTTCAATTTCTACTGCTCGGTAACTTAAAATACTTTTACTATCTATGCATTTACCGATTACTAGTCTAAAACTTATAACAGTTACTGATCAAATCAAACATGCAACATGTAAATATGACATCAAAACAAACATCACAATCAACACATAACACAAGAGATTTAACGTGAAAAACCTGTGAAGGGAAAAACCACCTGGGACCGGCAACCCAAAAAATATTCACTCTTCTGAAGTGAGGTCGATGAAGACCCAACCCTATTAGAGGTTACAAACACACTGTTAGGTGTGACCTTGTTAGAGGATTTAAGACCAACCATTATTGTCCAACTTGCAGTCACTCTGGGGTTGACAAGATAAAAATGTTCATTCTATGAATGATACATAATAAGACTTTCTTAGTCCACTCGGTTAAGAGATTTGAATGTGTGCAATGGTTAAATATATAACAGTAGGTGATCTGACTTAATACAACTTCAATTGCAAATTATAGATCAATGTTCAGCTCATACAAATCTTTATGATCAATAAATCAATTATATTTCAAAAACTGTTCAACTTACTATCCATCGATAATCACTCTCTGTCACTTAGTAATGCTCTGTAGTAGGGTTCTCCTTAACCAGTATGATCAGAATGCATGAAAACTTGTTCACATGATGATTCTGTAGTTTTCTTCTCTTCTGGCATCACCACTTTGTAGTGAAATCTCCAGTCTCTTATATAGACATGTAAACCATTTTCTTCTGCTCCATCAGATTTTGCTGCTTAATCATTGTCATTGATTTTACCTCTTAAACATACCTTGACACTTGTGTCAATAACATGTTTGATTCTCATCCTTTAGATCTTTCCTAAATTTTGTCAGTCATTGATCTATGTAACAAACTTTATCTATTACCTCGTAATCATACACTTGCCAGCTCATCAATCTTATCGGCTAAACTAGTCGTTTAGTTCATTCTATTCTTCTCGGTTAACAAAGAAATGCGTTGGTGAACACAAGCTCGGTTAACACAGTGCTCAATATACACTACACTCTATCGATGTATACTAAATTGCTTCATCAACCGACAACACTGCTTTGTGTCTTTCAGCTCTTTTCCTCATCATAGATGAATGAAACATAACAAGTCAAAAACATGAAGTCATAAACTCATCAACAAGTAACTCAATGTATTCCTTATCCTCATCTGTCATATCCATCTTCCTCATGTAGATATTTATGTTCTTCATCTCTTTCACTCCTTCACTATAGATGTTTCGGTATAGTAACTTACAAGATAAGTATTGTCAAACTAGTTCACATCAATGACAACATAATACTGATTTAATCATATTACATATCTAATCAATCTGCTAATTGATCTCAAATCACAGTTTCTTCAATCAAGTTCTAAATCAGTTGTAGTTCATCAATCTCTCCCTTTGGCATTGATGGCAACTCAAGTAATATGAAATATACCATACACATACCAAACATGTATTCTATAACTCTATGAGAAAATTTTGTACAAGCTCTCCCTAGCTTAATATGTTTAATCACTACATTACTCAACAACATTATAACATACAGCTTTGTCAATTTGCAAATGTCATCTTTTCAGCTTTCAAATTCCTTCTTCTGTTCTCAATAACTAATCTTCAGTGTTCTCCCTTCTTCAATTGTCTCTCCCTCAGATAGTTCTCATTGGTGTATATTCAAATTATCTCTCCATTTGTTTCATATTGTTTATCTCTCCCTTTGACAACAATGCCAAAGAGACAAATAAACAAATAGCTCTTCAGTAGCCAAGTAACTCTCTGTTGTCTGGTGCATGCTCTGTATCTTTGTATATTGATATGCCAATATGTTCCAGTACCTTTCATAGCTTTAGACATGATCTAAAGTGTGAACTATGTTGCATCAACATGTATGATCTTTTGATAAGATTAGGCTGATGCAACATCTAAATCACCTTAGTGACTAGTAGATAGGGGACGGACCCCAAGTCTAGTCCTCAAGTACTCAAATGTGTCCTTCGGTAGAGCTTTTGTAAATACATCTACAAGTTGTTCTTTTGATGTAACAAACTCTAACTTAACTTGCTTCTCTTGTACTTGTTCTCTTAAGTAGTGATACTTAATTGATATGTGCTTCATCTTAGAATGCATCACTGGATTCTTTGAAATATTAATTGCATTGGTGTTATCATAGTATATAATCACCGACTCGGTGATTATCTCATTCATACCTTTAAGAACTTGTTTAATGTATACAATGTTTGAACAGTTTGTAGTAGCAGCAAAATACTCTGCTTTGGCTGTAGATTGAGAAATGCAAGCCTGCTTCTTACTTGTCCATGTAACAAGTCTTTCACCAAAGAAGAATGCTCCTCCGGTGGTGCTTTTTCTATCATCCACATTTCCAGCCCAATTAGCGTCAGTATAGACTCTGAGTTCAAACTTGCCTTCCTTAGGATACCATAATCCATAGTCCTCTATTTTCTTCAGGTATCTTAAGATTCTTTTAGTATCAATCATGTGTGATTCTCTAGGATTAGCAAAAAATCTAGCAACTATTCCCATAGCATGTGCTATGTCTGGTCTACTATGAACTACATACATTAGATTACCAATCATTGATCGATACAGCATTTGGTTTACCTCAATAGTTTCATCTTCCTTAGTCAATTTGCAACCAGTAGCCATCGATGTTCCCATAGGTTTAGCATCTTCCATGCCAAATGTTTTCAATACTTCTTTTATGTATTTAGACTGTGTGATGAATATCCCATCACTCTGCTGGATCACTTGTAGTCCAAGAAAGAACTTAATCTCTCTGAACATAGACATTTCAAACTCATTCCTCATATCATCAAAAAATTCTTTACATATTTGATCTTGACCTCCAAATATGATATCATCCACAAATATCTCAGCAATATGAATTGTATCATCAGTATCTCCTTTCATATATAGATTGATGTTCTCACTTGTTCTAACAAATCCTATACTTAACAGATAAGTATGTAGCCTCTCATACTAGGCTCTTGGTGCTTGCTTCAAACCATATAAAGCTTTATGTATTCTACATACCATATCTTTCTTTTGTGGATCAACAAACCCTTCAGGCTGTTCTATGTAGACTTCTTCAAGTATTCCATTCAGAAACGCTGACTTGACATCCATTTGATATACTTTGAATTTCTTGTGTGCAACATATGCAAGTAGCATTCTGACTCCTTCCAATCTAGCAATAGGTGCAAAGGTTTCACCATAGTCTATGCCTTCCTCCTATGCATATCCTTTGCATACCAATCTAGCTTTATTTCTGGTTACTTCTCCATTTTCATTCTGCTTGTTCCTGAATATCCACTTAGCACCGATAACATTCTTATCTTTAGGTTGGGGTACTAAGGTCTAGGTTTTGTTCTTTTCTATCTTTTCAATTTATTCTTTCATTGCATTAACCCATTCATCATTCTCTAATGCAACTTTTACATTTTTTGGCTCATAATCACAAACTAGACATGTACCTTGTCTTGCTTTGCTCCTTCTCTGTATGCCAACTTGTTTGTCTCTAATGAATTCAGGATGTTGTCTTCTAACAAAACTTGCTAGTATCCTATCTCTCCTTTCCTATTCATCCTATGCAAATTCATTTTCTTGCTCGGTAGGGCCATTCTGCTAATCGATTTCTCTTTCTTGCTATTCGGTATTGTTTTCCTGCTGACCGGTTATCACAAGTTGTGGCTTCGGTAGATACTCTAGTTGTTCAATGTAAGTGAATCTACCATATTCTTCCAGTTCCTTTGTATTTTCCTCTATGTTCTTTTCATCAAACTCATCAACATGAACGTTAGTGCTTTCAATCATTTTATTAGTAGTTTTATTCAGACATTTATATGCTTTGCTTTTACTAGAATATCCTAGGAATATCCCTTCATCACCTTTTGAGTTGAATTTACCATTTCTCTCATCTTTTAGAATAAAACATTTTCTTCCAAAGATTCTAAAGTAACTTACAGTAGGTTTGTGTCCAAACCACAACTCATAGGGTGTCTTGTTGGTGTCCTTCTTTAATTGCACTCAAGTTAATACATAAACTATTGTACTGATAGCTTCCCTCCAGTATGTCTGAGCAACATTCTTTTGTAGCATCAATTTTATAGCATAGTCAACTATTGCCCTATTTCTTCTTTCAGCAATCCCATTTTGTTGAGGTGTCCTCAGTGCAGAGACCTATCTTTTAATTCCATGCTCATTACAGAAATTAGTAAATTCATCAGAGATAAATTCACCTCCTCTATCAGATCTTAGGCATTTCAATTCCTTACCAGTCTCTTTTTCTACCTTAGCCTTATACCACTTAAACATCTTAAATGCTTCAGATTTTTCTTTTAAGAACATAACTGTCATCAATCTAGTATAGTCATCAACAAAAAGAATAAAGTATTTATCACCATAATAACTTTGAGTTCTCATAGGACCACATAGGTTGGTATGAACCAACTCAAGTATCTTCTTTGTTGAGTAATCCTTACTTTTGAAACTAGATTTATTCATCTTACCTTTCTGGCATTCATGATACATAACATGATCCAGTTTTGACAGGTTAGGTAGCCCTCTAACTCTTTTCCTTTTACTGATCTTAATCATGTTATCAAAGTTCACATGGCATAACCTTTTATGCCACAACCAAGCATCTTCATTTTTCATCATCAAGCAAGAAGACTCATCAATATCAAGATAAAATAGATTATCTCTTGATTGTGCTCTAGTTCCAACTAGTCTTCCTCCATCATCAAAGATTTTCACTTTCTTTCTCTCAAAAGCAACTCGGTGACCTGAATTATTCAGTTGTGCCACACTTAACAAGTTATAGTTCAATCCATCTACCCAATAAGCATTATCACATTTTATCGTATCATTCATCATCAAGGTTCCTTTACCTCCTACCATACAAGGTGTGTCATTACCCATTTTAACTGAACCTCCATTGTATTCTTCAAGTAGATCAAACTTCTCCTCATCACCAGTCATGTGATGTGTACAGCCACTGTCTATGATCCATGTATTATTTTTGTTAACTTTAGAGATCAGTGTTGTCTCTTCATGTTTTTCTTCTTCTTCCTCTGAGTTATCTTTCATAGCAACAATTACAACTTCTACATCATCATCAGAGTCAAATTCAAATTCATTATCTTCATCTATGAAACATACCTTTTTTCCTTTGTCATTATTGTCTCGGTTATCTCTGTTGTGTCGGTAACCTCTATTGAATCTTCTCCCATAGCTTCCTTCAAATCGGTCTTTGGTTCTATCATCATCTTTCATATGTGGACATCTAGTAGCGATGTGGCCAACCTCTTTACAATTAAAGAATGCCAAAGGTAGCTTACCTTTATACCTTCCTTTACCTTTGGGTAATCTTCTGGCCATAAGAGCTTCAAGTTCATCAAGCTCATCATCGGTATTACTGTCACTATCATTTTTATTATTCCTGCTAGACTTACTAATCTTTAGAGAAGACATGAAAGTGGATTCCACAGACAGAACAACACTATTGTCAAAGTTATTTAATTAAAAGGTTGTAAGTTTAACAATCAGATTGTCAAGTGTAAGTACATTACCAGATGTAGACCTTGTCTCATGAATAGCTGATATTCTGATTGCATAAATCGGCAATAAGGTTCTGAGTATTTTGCTAACAACTGTTTCTTCACTAGTGAATCCATCAGATGCTCTAATAGCATGTACTGCCTCTTTCAGTCTATTTGTATATTGCACAATATTCTCACCTTCTTTCATCTTCATATCATCAAATCAGCCTCTTAGGCCTTCTGCTCTAGCTCTTTTAACATTTGCATCTCCACTCTAAACTTGAGAAATTTTCTCCCATAGTGCTTTTGCAGTAGTGCAACTTTTGATATCTTCAAATTTGGCATCGATGCAAGCAGTAGCAAGTTCCATCATAGTAACATTGTGTTCATGCATGTCTTTTAGGTGATCAAGTGTCAGGGGACCTGGTGTCGGTTCTATATAACCATTCTCCATCAATTCTAGTGCAGCATTCCCAATTCTAGATATGTGCAACTTCATCCAGCTCTGCCATACTATGAAGTTCTTATTGTTCAACTTTGGCACTTCCCTCTTATACATTTTGAGATCATTTTACTGAGGTCCTTAAAACTCTATTCAAAGCAACCAATGCTCTAATACCAATTGTTAGAATAATTGAGAGGGGGGTGAATCAGTTAATCACTGTCCCAATTCCAAAATGTATAATCCAAAAACAAATACTTCAATTTCTGCTACTCGGTAACTTAAAATACTTTTACTATCTATGCATTTATCAATTACCAGTCTAAAACTTATAACAGTTACTGATCAAATCAAATATGCAACGTGTAAATATGACATCACAATCAACACATAACACAAGAGATTTAATGTGAAAACCCGGTGAAGGGAAAAACCACCTGGGACCAACAACCCAAAAAATATTCACTCTTATGAAGTGAGATCAGTGAAGACCCAACCCTGTTAAGGGTTACAAACACACTGTTAGGTGTGACCTTGTTAGAGGATTTCAAACCAACCGTTATCATCCAACCAGCAGTCACTCTGGGGTTGACAAGATAAAAATGTTCATTCTATGAATGATACATAATAAGACTTTCTTAGTCCACTTGGTTAAGAGATTTGACTATGTGATCTGACTTAATACAACTTCAATTGCAAATTATAGATCAATGTTCAGCTCATACAAATCTTTCTGATCAATAAATCAATTCTGTTTCAAACACTGTTCAACTTACTATCTGTTGGTAATCACTCTTTGTCGCTCAATAATGCTCTACAGTAGGATTCTCCTTAACCAATATGATCAGAATGCATGAAAACTTGTTCATGTAATGATTCTGTAGTTTTCTTCTCTTTCGGCATCACCACTTTGTAGTGAAATCTCCAGTCTCTTATATAGACATGTAAACCATTTTCTTATGCTCCATAAAATTTTTCCACTTAATCATTGTCATTGATTTTTCCTCTTAAACATACCTCGACACTTTTGTCAATAACACATTTGATTCTCATCCTTTAGATCTTTCCTAAATTTTGTCAGCCGTTGATCTATGTAACAAACTTTATCTGTTACCTCGTAATCATACACTTTCCAGCTCATCAATCTTATCGGCTAAACTAGTCGTTTAGTTCATTTCGTTCTTCTTGATTAACAAAAAAATGCATTGGTGAACACAAGCTTAGTTAACATGTGCTCGGTATACACTACACTCCGTCGGTGTATACTAAACTACTTCATCAACTGACAACACTGCTTTGTGTCTTTCAGCTCTTTTCCTCATCATAGATGAATGAAACATAATCAAGTCTAAAACATGAAGTCGTAGACTCATCAACAAGTTACTCAATGTATTCCTTATCCTCATCTGTCATATCCATCTTCCTCATGTAGATATTTATGTTCTTCATCTCTTTCACTCCTTCACTACAGATGTTTCGGTATAGTAACTTACAAGATAAGTATTGTCAAACTAGTTGACATCAATGACAACATAATACTGATTTAGTCATATTACATATCTAATCAATCTGCTCGATGATCTCAAATCACAGTTTCTTCAATTAGGTTCTAAATCAGTTGTAGCTCATCATATACTTATATACAAATTAATACACGTATGCTCATACGCATAATAAAATACTAAAATTTCTTCTCTCACAACAAAATTAAAAAAAAATTCAAATTCAAAACCTCCAACAATAAAAAAAACCATAAAAACTTCAATTCAAAACCCTACAACAATCTGGCAAACATGAAGAAAATAATCTTTTTGGAAAGAAGATTTACAAAGGAAAATACAAACCCTACCTCAAATTCAATAGATTTGTGATGATACCAGTCCAAAATTCAAGCTTCCCAAAAATCTAAGTTTTCAAGAAAATTATTGAACTCCAAATTCCAAGCAAAACTTGTGATCTCCAAATCTCTGTGTGCAATAATAGCAAAAAAATCTCAAATATAGAAAACCCAATAGACATAACTCAACATGCAACACCCAATCAGGAATTGGAACTCAACATGCAACACACAATCATGAATTAGAACTCAACTTCCTAATCTTGTTTTTATCAATTTCTTTTTTCATATTTAGTTAATTATAATAATAACTATATGCACTTTTCACTTAATAAACCTTAACTCAACCTTCAACTTAAATTTCTAATTCATTTTTATTAAACTGAATGTGTAACTTAAATTGCATATTAATATTTAATTAATCAATTAATATTATAGCACATTAATAATTATACAATTGATAATTAAATATTAAATAAATCAATTATGCCTATACTTTTAATTTTAGATTTAATAATTAATTAAATCCTTATTCCAAATTAGACTTTTAATTAAGTATTTTTAATTAAACAAAGGTATTTAATTAACTCTCAATAATTAAATATCCTTATATTTAGTATTCTAATTTTCATAAGATATAATTATTCTAATTTTATAATTAATCTTAATTTAATTATTTTAACCAATTAAACCACACAACAAACTCACATGACTTACAACACACGAAAATCAACTAACTCAAATAAAAAACAAACTCAAGGGAAGGGCTCGCAAATTTATGTCACCTTGATGAATTCAAATAGATAGAAAAATAGATACTTGTCCATTATTCTAGGACAATCAATGGCTTGGGTTGGGATTGAACCTGTATGTTATCTCCCCTCTTTTAACATTGAGATATTGGGATGGGGCACATTCATCTTGACAATTTAGGGAAGTCAATGTCTGGAACCTAAAATCTTGCATAAAAGACGAGCATGTACATATATGTATAAATATATAACAGATAATGGCGGGGATCAGTCGATCGTGTGGATCTCGCAAGAAAGTAACTATGACTCTGTCCCTCAAGCATATCAGGCACATCAAACAAAAATATAAAAGATACACACCAACCATATACATGCAAGTATGGGATCAGTAAAATCATAAACATAATATACATAACATCAAATCTATCTGAGGATTTATACACACATGAAAAGTGGCGTAAAAGAGCCTAGCCAATTAAACTAAAAAGGAAACTATGGGAGGCATATTACAGAATCTATCAAATTTTCATGCATTTTAGTCACTTTTAGTGTTTAGTCATATAGGAAATCTTGGCTCATATGACCCTAGGTCACAAGCTATACCAGGTTTTTAGATGATTTCCAGGCTTGTATACCACCCCGTTTAAGCTTGTATCTGGTCTAAAAGATCATATGTTGTTTGGTTTGAAGTCGTATGATGAAAACGCTTGTGCTTGTATCCATTGAATTTTTGGATTGTATCCTATTTATAACTTGTATAGCCCTGTACAAAGTCTCGTATACCATTTTCTAGATTGTATGTCATTTTGGAATTAGATATGATTTACTGCATTTAATCATATTTGGAAAATTTATTTGTGCATCCTGATTTATTGATTATTTTTCTTTTTCATTTGACAATTGAGGTTGTACTTTAGTAGTACTTGATGTTACTTGTATTTTAGTAGTCTAATGATGTTTTGATGTTCTGATACTAACATTTTAATGTTGATTACCCCTTGTAGGTGAACTTCAATGTGTTGATTTTTCATGGCCAGTATCTACGGACAATACAGATGATACCTCTTCTATCGGTTGATGATAGGAGCATTATTAGGTAGTGTGAGTTTTTTATATTACTCAAGTTTCCTGATATTTAGGTGAATAAGAAAATTTTGACTTCTCTTGCTCAAAGGTGGCACCTTGAGCACAAGACTTATCATATGCCAATTGAGGCAATTACAGTGACCCTCGAGGATGTATATAAGATACTGCAGCTATCGATCAATGGGTCAATGGTTTATTATGATATGTAGCCAGTGTCTACAAGGATTTATTGCTTATAGAGGATATTCTAGGATCCATCCCTTGATTCCATATATTTGACTTGGGAGAACATGCAGGCATGTTATGTTGCCCTACCTTCGTAGTGTGTTCTTTCTAGGTTAATAGGAGAGATTGTGATGTCAGACTGGAGTGAAAAGGGTTTTCTTTATGGATGGACCCAGATATTTGAGGATTTAATATAGAGACCTTGTAGGTTTTCATAGGGTACTTATTTACTCACTCACCTCTATTGTGAGCTCCATGAGCTTGTGTACAAGAGTTGTCATAGTATTTTAGTTGGAGTATTTCTTTTACAAGTGTGGGTTTGGGAGAACATCCTAGTTACCATACTTATTGGAGAGAGATAGAGATGGCCACATTATCCATACTTTGATCAATATAGTGGTTACATTCAACAACCCAACTTGGGCAAGTTGGAGTATTAGCATCGAGTTTTGGATGATTTCACTGTTATTATATGGAAGCCATACCATAATTGTGAGCATTGGCATTCTAATTTTTTGGACCTTCTACTATGTTTCATGATCAGGTACCTTATTGGTTGATCACATGTTGTCATTGAGATATTAAGTCTTACTCAAGTGATGACATAGTTTGGTCATGTATAGGACATTCCACAAGACATGGAGGCCTATGCTCGGGTTAGAGATGATGAGGTTGATTGGGGACCCCACATTTCTTTTGAGGTTGTCGTACATGATTGCTAATGGATTGTACCTATTACTTGGGACTATTTACCTAGTATAGAGGATGATGGGATGACTTATGAGTACAAGAAACACATGGATCAACTTCCTTTTCCTCGACTAATAGTCCCAGAAGAGATTACACCACAAATCAAAGAGCTAGAGGATCTTGTTGATGATGCTAATGGTGGAGGACAAAGATGTCCTAGGTGAAGAGGTGGGAGAGATGGTGGTAGGGATAGGGATCAAAAAAGAGCTGAGGGGGGAGGATTAGGAGCTATAAGTGGTGGAGATGGAGGAGATGATGGTAGTGGTGGTGATGAAGGAGGTGATGGAGGAGCTAGAGGAGGAGGAGATGATGGTAGGAGAGTGAGGATGAGATTCATTCCTCCTAAGATAATTGATCATGGACCATTTTTACCATAAGATGAGTTACAAATATGAGGATAGGGATGAGGTTGAGGTGCTAGACAAGATGATAATTTTTCCAAAGAAGAGAGGAGAACATGATGACACCTTGTCACGTCATCAATAAGAGAGAGGATAGTTGTGGACACAAGTAGTTTTATTATAGTCCCTACTAGAAAAGTGTGATCACTGCATCTAGGATCTTGCCATTGAGAGAGATAGAGTATAATGTAATACATCTCTTCAAAGGAGTTAAGAAAAATACTACTAGGTTGCCTATTTTATATTTGTACCAAATTTTTCCTTGTATTCAAAGCTTGTGGTTCAATCAGAGGGTGCATCTCCAACACTAACTAGAGCTAATGTTCCACTTCCTGGTCCATCTTCGACTGGTCTAGAAGGTGGTAGTGAGACCTGAGTTGATTGATTCCTCCTGATGTTGTATATATGATCCCTTATTATATTGATGGCTAACATACTAATTTATATGCCAATCACATGTTGATCATTTGATGTATTTGATACATCTGATACATTGACAACTTGATCTGATATATGATTTTGATCTCATTGTACTCTTTTCACTGATACAGTTTTATATATGAGATGTAGATATTTGATGCCTATATGTGTGTGTATGATGTTTATGAGATACTTGTATTATAGATACATTTTCTTTTTGTTTCTTTTCACATGTGAAGAATGCTATGATAGTTCCTAATTCTCTTTAATGTTATATAGATTTGTACATGATATGCCATGGATTTTATCTCTTTTATGCTTTTATGATGCATATGCAATGCAAACGTATTTTATTATGATAATGCAATTGATTTTTATGAATCCAAAATTTTGATGAGATAGAAAATGCAATGAATGTGTAATGATGCAACAAATGATATGATGCCACTAACATGTAATGTAGGTCTTTTTGATGTCAATGAAAGAGATACTCGATCATGATCAGATTCACATGATGATATCAATAAATAGGATGATGTTTCCCATATTTGATCTCAACTTGATGTTTATTTTGTCCCTCACAAGAATAGTCTCATTTAGAATATTTCAATCAAGAAAATTATGAATGAAATTCTAAAATGAATGCAACTAACTCTGAATGCTAGGATAGTCATTGATCATTTAGATATGTTATTTTTCATCATTGAGAATTTTTGGAACATTGAGGCTAGTAAAACCATCATTGATTAGATTTACAATCATGAGAATATGAATACTATCTTTATCAAATTTACTATCAAAAGTGAACACAATAAACGAGGCATACAAAGCCAAGACAACCTGAGTGTTACTTTCTTTTGACGTTGCAAGGTGACACAAGCATCAAGGCATGTAGAGCCAAGATGACCCGAGTGTTACTTTCATAAAAAAATAACCTTCCATTCTTGTGTGATGTATATGTTAGGAATGAATTCTAAACATATCCTATGGGGGAGTATTCATAGACATTCTATAGTAGTTGTTGTTGCATTCATGAATGTGATTGTCATTGATGTCAACACAGTGATCTACTGGAGATTAGCAGAGAAGCAGATAGTGTGTGTATTAGCGCACATGGGATATTTAAGATCAAGCTATGAAGAGTTGAGGAATTAAAATATATTATGTCTTGTGTTCATGGTCAATAGCACATACAAAAATTCAACTATTCATGATAGTTATGTGTAATTCAGTGGAAGCAGTATTCAGACAGTATTCCTGACGGATTGTGGAAACTAGATGATATCTCCTAATCAAGATAGAATCTAGGCATGTGAGGTTGTACAAATGATGTAGACATGATGATAGTGATGTGGACATGACAACAAGGTTAGAGGTTGCATGAGTAAAGAATTATCTTGTTTGGAAGCCGATAGTTTTATGTAATTATAAAATATTGTGTAACATGTGGAATTTTATATTTTGTAATTGGTTAAATCATGTTGGCCGACTCATTTGTAATTATTTGAGTGTGATATAAAGGAAGGATTTTTTTCCTTTATTGAAAAAAGATATGAGGAATAAAAGTGAATCGCGAAATTGAGCAATATTTGTTGTAAGAGGATATGTGAAATGCAGAGATTTGGTATTGAGATCTAATGAAGCAGTTGGTGCAGTTTGGCACAGTAAGAGGAGAAGTGATAATTTTTTGAGATCAGTAAGCTTTTGGTATTATTCTATTGATTAATACAAAGATCAGTTGGATAGTGTGTTCAGTGATCTTTCCCTTGAAGCTGTTTGGACAGTGGGTCCTTCTGTCTTCCATAAACTCCTAACAAGGTTAGAATATTCTAACAAGGATTCAAAGTCTCCTAATAGAGATTCATATGTACTGAATGTATTTCATAAGGCTCCTAATAGATTCCATCCTCTCACAAGAAATTTTCATATTAGTGCATCTTTTGTGGGCATCATTCCCACCGGGGTTTACTCTTTGATCAAGAGGTTCCCTAGTCAACATATCTTGTGTTATTGTGTATGTATATATTTCTATGGTTGTTTCTTACATTTCTTACATGGTTAAAATCTGTCAATGGTGATAAAATTTGTATTTACTTGATAACTGATTCACACCCCCCCCCCCTCTCAGTTCTCTTGGTGGACTTTACTTTCTAACAATTGATATTAGAGAAACAGTTCCTTGAAGCAAATGTTTAACAACTTAAGGAGATCCATGGTGAATCATTTTAGGAAAGAAAGCCCTAAGTTTGATGGAGTGAACTTTGACAGCTGGAAAGAAAAGATGAAGACACATTTGCTATGTTTAGGACTAGGATACTGGTTAATCACAAAGAATAAAAAGACTATCATTGAAGAAGAAAAAATTGAAGAATGTACTAATGAGGAAAGAGATCTATTCATGTGTAAAATACTTTCCAGAGAAGCACTCTTGTCAACCCTTCCAAAAAATGAGTAAAGTTAGGTAAAATATATAAGAACATCTCATGAAATTTGGTTAGCTTTACAATCTACTTTTGAAGGTGATGAACATGCAAAGAGAGTCAGATTACATAATTGGATATGTGCATTTGAAGATATAAGAATGATGGAAGATGAATCTGTAAGAAGTTATATTGGTAGAATATCATAAATTGTTGCAGGTGTCAAATCTTATGAAGGAAACAAGACAGAGAATGAGGTGATATGGAAAATTCTAAAGACATTAACTCCTGTATTTAAGCATATAGCATAGATGATTGAGCAAGTTATACCTTGTACTAAGAACTTCACTAGAGAAATCCTTCTTGGAAGACTAGAAGCAGCAGACATAAGCTTGAGACAATTAGGAGATCTACCTAGAATGGAGAAAAAATTTAGCACACTTAGTGTTTATCCTACCTTTTCAAGAAGTGTAAGTGGAGATTATGCTAGTGGTAGTAGATCTAAGAATTAAGAAGATAGGAAGATTGAGGAAGGAATTGCCTTGCTTGTGAAAAGAGAACCATAAGATAAGAAAATTTTTAAATGTTGGACTTGTCAAGAATATGGTCATTTTGCATCTAAATTTCCTAAGAGAGTAAAGAAGTATAGAAAGAACTTTAAACATAGAAGATCCAAAGAATGTTACTATGCTAATGATGAAGAATTTGAGGCTAGTATGGAGAAATCCCTAAGTGAAAGTGATAATGAAAATAATGATATAGAATTTGTAGCAATAAAAGAAGAAAACTTTGAAACTGAAGTTGGAGAAGAAAAAGATTTAGTTTCTCAAGTAGAAAAGAGATCTGATTGGATTATAGATAGTGGTTGTTCACATCATATGACTGGTGACATGAAGAAATTCATAAAGTTTAACAATTATGATGGAGGAATTATTAGAGTTGGAAACAATGCACCTTGTTTGATAAAAGGAATAGGATCTATTTCTCTTGATGGGAAGACTAACACTGATGATGTTTATTATGTGGATGGATTTAAACATAATATTTTGAGTGTTGGATAGTTAGTTGATAAGGGATATCAAGTTTGGTTTATTGAGAAAACTTGTGTAATCAAGGATAAGAATAATATTTTGATTGGAACAGGATCAAGAACCAAAGGTAATGTATTTCAATTGAATCCTACTAAGATGACATGCTTGATTACTAAGATTGATGACAGTTGGTTATGACATAGAAGATTTTGTCATATAAACTTTGATAACATTGTGAAAGTAAGCACTACACTTGCAGTAAGAAATTTGCCTAAAATTATTATTGTGGTCCCACAACCACGCTCCCCTTTTTTGGCCTCTTGGCCTCAGGGACCCCCCTTTTTACTTTCTTCGTGTTTCATTTCTTTTTTCTTGGTCTCTCTTGTCCTTAAATGTTTGTCAATTATCAACCTTTTCGGCCTTGTTGAGCTTTCGCACTTTCGAATGTTCGAAAGTGTGAAAAGGCCGAAGGAGCGAGGAGTTAAAACACCGCCCTATCTTTTCGGCCCTGGCACCACTTTCAGACTTGTCAGAGGTTTGACCCCTTGCGGGAGTCGACCTTTCAAAATTTTAGCATTTTCAGTGGTCTGACACCCCCGAAAGGCCGATCCCCCGGGGTGATGATGTCAGCCACCAGGGTAGCCTATATAAGGAGTGAAGGTTTTTAAAACCCTTACTTTCACACTCGCTCCTCCACCTCCAGCCATTTTTCTCACCGCTCGTCTCTTTTCACCATCTTGGTCTCTTGCTTTTGTTGGTCATCCTTGATTTCATCATTTTTGAGGTGGGTCATCTTCTCTTCCTTCTTCCTTTTGTTTTTTTTTCGGTCTTAGCTTAGGGTTTTGGTCCTTTCACCCTTTTCAACCTATCTTAGTTTAGGTTCATGTCTTTTCGGCATTGTCTTTAAGTCTAGGTTGTTTGGAGTCATCCTTTTGGGCCTTAGGGATCATCAAGGTAGTCACCTTGCATCCCCTTGACAAGTTTTTGGTCAAACTCATTGTCGAACTCATTTTCAAGTTCGATTGAGAAACCCTAGTTTCAGACCTTCAGGGTCTGAAACTTTCAAGCAACTTGCAACAGGAATTCTCCAAGTGTTGAGGGCACCTTTTGGAGTTTTGGTGTTGTCATACACTGAAACCTTCATACCTCTAAATCACCGAAAGTAGACCATCTTGCCCAAAACACTCAAGTGCACCTTTGGCATTTTTGGCCTTTTCATCCTTATCGCACGCCAAAGATATATCAATCCCTCGATTGCCGAACTCTTCAAGATGCTACTAGAAACCCCTCCTCAGCCTTTTCAGCCTGTGGGGGTTCCTCATCTCCGATTCACCGAAAGAGCTGAGAGTATTGTCAGCATAGCCTCTTTCAGCATTTTTGACCTTTTTTGACTTTTCGAAGGTCCGACAACCCCAAAAGTTTGAAAGGCCAAAATTACTTTTGTGGCCCCTTTTTGAAATTGGTAATATGTTTTGCTTTCTAAGTTTTTTCCTCCCACCATGTTACTAATTCATGTCTTGTCCTCACTGCAGATATGGCTAAAAAGGTAGTGGCATCACCAACAATGAAATATCAATTCAAAGGCTATCATCCACCATCCAAAGTGACCAACTTGCATGTAGGCATAACGGACACCAATATTGGGAATGTAAGCTAGAATGACTACCTGATTAAATGTGCTCAACTGGTAGGACATTCAGAGGACTACACTTCATTAGTCCACTACTCTCCGATGAATGCGGCAGCTCATCCAGTTTCCATCCAATCGGAAGACCTAATCAATACATTGGCCAGTAACGATGTGCCTGATGAGCGCATGGTAAAGAACATTGGTGAAGTGGTCTTGGACCTGAGGCCCGACAAAATTGAGGATGTTTTCCATATACCCAAAGGGGTGGACAAGTTCTTTAATTTCAACATCAATAAGGGAATGGCATTCTACAATAAAGACATACAGAGGGCTCACAACATTATCAATAATGAGTACCTGATGCAATCATTACCCAAGAACAAACTGGATAGGATTGATATGAGAAGAGGGTATATGCAAGAAGATATATAGGCGGTCATAACAATGATTAGTAGGGTACATGAGCTGCCTAAGTCCTCTTAGCTGGAGCCATGGATGATTTTCCTGATCCAAAAGATAACAGAAAGGCAAGCAAGGTTTGATTAGGCTGCCATCCTAAGTGACCAACTTGATGAATAATTGATTCAGGTTAAGAAAAACCCCCATTTCTATATGACATCCTATATCATGTATCTGCTAGCTACACGGGCAATATATCCAAGATTGACTAAAGTTGGGGTGATGGGTGAACAGAATACATGGCCATTTACCTTGTATCCTCAACTAGTGAGGAAAGACTTCTACACACACAATAGCCCAGACTTCAAAATAGTCAATGATGTTTTCATTTTTTCCATCATATGCTCCATTGAGGGAGAGTATGCCAAAAGGTTATCCACAAAAGCAACAGCTAAGGTAAAGGCCCTAGGGGCATTCTATATACAATTATAGACCTTCACTTACATTCAGGTGGTAGGAAGCACCCTGGCACCAAAGAAGTAACCAAGGTACCCATCTGATAGGGTAGTCCTCCTGGAGATTGCAAGGCAGCTATCTAATGCACACAAACACATTAAGCACAAGAAGAAGCATTGCTAGGATTTTCCCATTTCCATTGGCCCCCACTACATCCCAGATATGAAGGTCTGCAAGTCTTTGACTTGGGAGTGGGATGAATTCCCACTTTTAACTTACAACCTGGTGAGGCCTCACTTTGATCCCATTGGTACATACAGCCACATAATGGGGAGGCACTATGTTCATGAGCTACATGTGGAAGACCATTAGGCAAACTGTGTTGATTATTATGAAGTAAGGGTTTGTGATTATTGCCAGATGAGTCTAGAGCTGGCACAAGGTGCCCTTTTGTTGAAGATTCTGCAGAAGGCGATAGACACTGACTCAGATAAAATTTTGGATTCTATATATAATACGAACAAGGTGTTCGCAAGGGCCATCTTAAATGTAGAAGTGGACTGAGATGAGAATGATAGTATGGATTTTAGAGCCCACCATGTGGTTAAATTGATGAAATCATAGATTGCTCATCCTTTCCAAATGTAGCCAATTTTGATTAAACAACTCCCGGAGAAGCCCTCTCAAGAAAAGAAGGGAGAAAAGGTTTTGAAACCACAGTTCAAAGAGGTCACTCCTCTAAATCTAGAAACTATATATCGACATGAGCACCCCACTGCATATTGTCCAGCCATGCACTCCAAAAAGGTCAAAACCAAAATGACAAGGAACATCGCACTACCAGATATGCCATCATCCAGTAGCTATGATTCTCCCACCACGGCCAAGAAAAAAAAGTTCAAGATCACAAGACCCAAGCCATTCAGAGTAATCAAGGGTCATGTCTACAAGAAAAAGAGAGGCTCAACACCCACACAAATGGATACCCTAGTGGAAGACAATAAAGATGAATTGGATGAAGTTCCCCTTAGTAGCAGAACTCGATCTACGGGTTTTTTGAAGAAAAGGAGGATAATGGACAATAATCCTGAGAGAAAGGGAGGGGCTACTCAGGATGAGCCAATAAATCTAGATGCTCTCGATGATGATGAGTTTGACCTCATAGATTTTGCAGGGCTACATGGTTTTAAAGAGTTCGAGTAGGAATTTCCTATACAGTTTACAAGTCTTTTTAGTGGTGTAGGAGAGGACACCCAACGGGAATCTCAAGAGTAAGATGATGTAGAGATGGCTGAGGCCCAGAAGGTAACTGTAGAGCCAAAAAAGGACTCTTATATTGGGGTCACCATAGAAGAAGATGTAGCTACATAGGTCCCATTAGATTCATCCCTTCCACCTCTGCCTCCACCTCAACATCCAACTCCACCTATAGTTCCACTTCAAGAGCCTCCCACTACCCCACTTTCCACTCCAATACGAACCACTATGTTGCCTCAACAACCTTCTTCATCCCATGTTCCCCTTTCAACTCCACCTCCACCAGCCCATTCAACCACTCACATTGTGTCTCCTATGCCTCCCTCGCTAAATATTCCTCCCCAAGTTCATGTGCCTTTACCATAGGTCCATAATGAATCAGTGCCTCAGAGCTCATAGGAGTTGAAGAAAGAAGCAAAAGTCAGTGGCGAAGAGAAGATGGAAGAAGCTCATACAGGATCTGAGGAGCCAGATGATAAGGGAGAATCATAGGTAGAAGAAGAGCCACATACTGAAGAAGAGAAGCAACAAATAGATACTGAGGAACAAACGACTGATGAGTAGTAGACAGCTGATGATGAGGAAAGCACATAGGAAGAAGGTGGACAAAATACTGAAGATGAATAGGAAATAGAGAAAGAAGAGGAGAGTCAAGAATAAATAACAATAAGGCACCTAAAAACTTCATCCACATTGGCTACTCCCTATGAGCCATTGAATGCATTCTCAAAGCCCACATGGTTCACTAAGGAAATATAGCCAAGGCTCAGGGTGTATACAAATGATGAGGCTAACATAACCATGCCAGGGCATGCCTTCCACCAAATGACACCAGTTCCCTAAGCAAGACAATGTCTTATGTAACACAAGACCAAATGGGTAGGTGGAAAGCATAGGTGGTTGTTCCTACAATGGATGTTAGTGAAAATGAGATCACTCTAGATGAGTATATGTTGGAGGTGGTAGACTTGGGGGAGCCCACCAAAGAAGGTAGCAAAACCTTGGCTACATTGGGATTGAAGCATGCTCTGGGCTTCATGGATAAGGATGGAGAGAGAATAAAGGCTCTGGTAGAGAAGAACAAAGCTATGAAGAGATTAATTTTGAAGATAGCGGGTCCAATTGAACCAGATAACCCCAAAGCCTCATTAGAGGCAATTTTGGAGAAGAAAGGGAAAATAAATACGGATGTTCCACATTCTTTTGTACAGGCTTGTGCTGAGTGGAAGCTTGATTTTGAATAGTTTGCCAGCCTTTCTCTTAGGAGGATTCTAAGGCCCTTTCATAGAACATGTTGGCAGGAATAACTTCCTTAATAGAAATTATGAGTGAGGAAAATGGTGTAAAGGAAACCATCCTTAATTGGCAAAAGGTGTTGGATGAGCTGACAATGATAAGGAAGTAGCACTTCTAGGTATTGATGAAGATATATGAAGGATCAGAATTGGATAATTTTGAAGAGCGGATCCAAGAGATAGTTGCGGCATTGGCCATATTCAAAAAGGTTCTCAAGAGGTTGAACAAGAGAAGGGATGATAGCATACTTTTTGCAAAGGAGCTACAAGAGTTCTTCGAAGACTTAGACCTAGATTTGTTTGATGAGGATGATGAGAAGACCATGCACTTGGTAAATGACATCACAAATAAATACTTAGGGATATTCTGAGGGGTCAAGACTAAAGAAGATCTCCAGTAGATGTTTTACCAGAAAGAGGAAATTCAGAAAATGCTATCTCGTGAAGAAGAAATAAAAGCTTTCGCACAAGAACTGACTGACTTCTGAGATAGGTAGCAAGAGATCCTTCAAGGGATTAAGATGTTAGACTTTGATGAGGTGTTGGAGATAGTGGATTGGTTCAAGAAAGAACATCCAAAAGTACCTCCCAACCAGTAAGTCTCCTGTCTAAGATCTGCCAAATTTTGTGTACAGAAAATCTAGTTTTGACACTTAGCCATTTTTTTAGAGCCTGATTTTTGGCATTTCAGCCATGTGGGTTTTTTGGCCTCCGACAAGTCCACAAGTCTAAAATTTTGGAGATCAAGGACTTGGTACTTAGTTAATTTTGGGTCTTGGGTTTTTTGGACCAACTGTCAGGATTTGGGCATTTTTTGGCACGTCCAAAAGTTAACTCTAGTTATCTCAGAGATCATTTTCCAGTCATCTGGGCTTTCTTTTTGGGATCGTTTGTGCATGATTTTGGGATCTCTTCTAGTTGGGTCCATGTGGAGAAGCTGGAACCAAGGATCAAGGGCAGAAACATGGAGATTATCAAGTGCATGCATGAGTTCCAGCTCCACTTTTGAGTTGTTTAATGCCATATTTATTCAAATATTTGTAATGTACAAGGATTAATTTCATGCTAGGATAGTTCAATTACATTTTAGTAGTAGTTTCTTTAATGCAAACTATAGTTAGATTTACTTTCAAGTTTTAGTTGTAGCTAAACCCTAGTTGCAAAAATAAGAACCCAACTCTATAAATTGTAATAAAATGATGTAATGAGGGTCAACTTGATGATTAATACAATAGATACAATTGGTGCTTCATTTATGGTGTGATTTATCTAATATCTAAGTGAAATTGATGAATGTTTGAATTACTCATTCTTTTATTTCAAAGAGCCAATTGGTTGTTTAATGATTTTAAGTCTGCAATCTTTTAGTTCGGTGTTTGCTGGCATTGCATTGTTGTGTTGTGATGAATTTTTGAGAAGATTATTCTTTGGTGCTTGAAGATTAACTTGTCTCATGTGTGCTCACATCTGGAGTGGCTTCATGATCTGATGAGTTTTGGCTTATCATACATTTGCATTTGTTTGAATCCATTGATGATTGCATCCATTCAACTGAAGATTATGACATGATTTGATCTTTGTTTTGTGGGTTTCTTCATCTTCTTGGTTATTTAATTCACATGGTGGTATGATGCTAGCATATGTCCATTAGGTTTCTTTTCAGAAAATTCATTTAAAATCGCTTGTTACCCTACATCTTCTAACCCTCTTTGAAAGTTATTTTCAATAGATTAATTAAACTAGCATTACTTTATTCTTAAATCTGGAAATCGTATCAAAAAAAGAGAGAACTTTTGGTTTCCTAAAGTTTGTTTTACAATTTCCCTTGAGGGAAGAACCAATAAACACCTCCTTGTTAACAAATTCACATTTTTCTTCTATTGAGCTATCCAAGCGGTTGAGACCCAGCCAGAAGGAACCTTGATATTGATTCCATCAATCTTCCAAGAGAGGAAGTTGCTCACACAAATTCCTAGCCGTTGTCTTCATGTAAAAATGATGCTCAACAAAAGTGGCGCTAGAAGGAGGGCCCTCAAAAGGGACACCCTAGAATATTGGATTGTTCTCTCCCAAGAGATTTCAATGAGTCCTTAGATCTTCACCCAACAAAGGGGAGTTCCTTGAACTGACAGAGTTTCGCAGACCTTGCAGGAGCAAAACAAAGCACGGAGAGGATACTTCAGATCATCTGAATCTTCCTCCAATTCCAACCATTCTTGCCCTGCCTGCTGCTCCTCCACCACCAACCCCAATGGCATTTTTTGCAAATGCTCAAAGTTCACCACTAAACTTACAAGGATAGATCCATCAGCTGCCCAAAAATCTAGAAAATTTTTGTCCACGTTTCATCTATGAAGAATCTAGGACAGTGGAAGAATGTGTTCATGCGTTCAAGGAATTATGCAATCAGAAAGAGATTTCTCATCAAGACATCATGTGCCACCTCTTCCCCTACACACTGGGAAAGTTTGCATATAATTGGTATCTGAATCTTCCACAAGGATCTATTGCCACTTGGGGGGAATTTGAAACAAAGTTCCTAAATCAATTCAAATTGTATGTGGATCTGGCAACTCTTCATCACCTGTTCATCTCGGTGAGAAAAGACCTCAATGAATTGATAGCTATGTTCAATCATCATTTTCACAAGATGTACCAAAAGCTTGAAGCTCCATACATTGTACCAGTTGGCACTACCATACAAGTGTACTTGCACACCTTAGACCCATTAACATCTATATTCTTGAAAAGGCTTCCTCTGGGAGATATTGGCACTTTGGAGAAAGTGTGCAATGAAGCTATCTTGTTTACCCAACAAATGGACCCACAAGCGGGTGGGAATTATGGCATTCCACCAACATTGGGGAACATTGTTGTGACCGGTCCATTTGCAGCAAACAATCAACTTCCAATACAACAAGCCCCAAGGATCAATTCGGTGCCGGCTCTATATGTTTCTGCCCCACCATTGGCCATCACATACCCAGGATATGATACACATAGGGCTGCCTTGTGCGAACAAAAGGTCGTTGTCCCAAATGAACTAGACCAAGCTCTAGTAAATGAGTTAGATGCCATGAAGAAGATGCTATCTTAGTTGACTGGAGAGATCACCTAGATGAAGCTCAACCCAACTCCAAATCAAGGAAACTATCCATGGCCAGCTGTTGTCCCGAATACCTACTCTCAAAATCAAAATCATAATTATGGCAATTACAGCAACAACAATAATAACAATGGAGGAGGTTATGGGAATGACTCTCAAGACAAATAGTTTGGGAAACAAAGGACAAATAGGACATGGAACATGCATCCAAATAATGGTAGTATCCCCACGGACAATGCCAATTTCTTCAGTTTGTCAGAAGTCAACTATGCCCAAGGTCCCAGCATGCATCAACCAGATTATGAATATAGGGGGGAGTCTGACAATCAACAAACTCTAGATCTTGAGAGTTCCCATGCCCATTTCAGTGCCATAGCTTTTGAGTCATATGATCCAAGCTCGGATGGAACTTCGGTTAATAACGCTTTAGAGGAAGAGTTCATTTTCCTGTTCAATCAAGAAAACCAACCAGAGTATTCTAAAGTCCATGCTTTCCAGAACAACAATAGAAATACCTATAACTTGAGGAGCAGAAGAGAGCCTTTGATAGATGACATTCCTCCAAGTATGTAGCCCACTCCACCTGATCCAAAGGCCAGCAATAATCCTACGCCCCCGAGGGGACCCAGTACCATTGTTGTTCAAACAACACAACAACAACCTGCTATGTTGAAAAATCCAATCTGGGCCAATGAAAAATATAGCGCAGTAGATGAATTGAAAAAAGTTAGAACAAATATGTTGATGTTGTGTGCTATAAATGTGTCACACTTCTATGAATCATTACATGCAAGGAAACTCAAGAATGAGGCCTCACAAATCGATCCATAGCTCCCTAGGCATGGAGTGCAAGGGCTTTTAAGAATGCTCTCAGCTAGAGCTATTTAGCCAATAACCTTGCTAGTAAACCATGCAATGGGAGATTCAATGAAGACAAGGGCAAGAATGCCAATATCCTCAAGAATCAAGAATGAAATGCAATGCAAGCTAGATTAAGAATGGAAATGCAAGCTAAACTATGGAAATGAAAGATGCAAGTATTACAAAGCCTCCTAGTTAAACTAGATGAATTAATCTAAAGCATAAAGGAAATCTAAGCTAAGAATGCCATGAAAATGAAGCTACTATGCAAGAAATGAAATCTAACTATGAAGCAAGAAAGCCATGATGATGCAAGAATGAAGACAAGAAGATAGAGTGTTGATGAAGATCCAAGATGAATGCCAACAATGCTCCAAATCTTCAAGCCCTAGATGCAAGAATATCTCCAAAAGCTTCAAGATGACCTAGAAAACCTGTAGCATAACAATAGCATAAAAAGTTGTGTGTGCAAATGAGGAAGAGAGCTCTCCTTTTATAGGGAATGAAAAAGGAATGGGCCATGGAGATTAAGAGGCAAAATATTTAATCAACGGTGGAGCTTAAAAGAGGAGCAATCCATGTGCACAAGTATCCTCCAATGAGAAAATAGGAGTTGACTTTTGTGTCCATATGAGACAAAAAGTGCTTTTTCCCTTTTTATAAAATAAGAATAATGCTTTATTTGTGCAACTTAGGATAAGAGGAAAAGTGGGGGCTTTTTATTTATTAAAAGGGGAGGGAATATTCCTTTTAAATAAATAAAAACTTAGGATAAGATGGTTAGCCCATAGAAAATAATCGAATAAATGATAGAACTAGGATTTGATCAAGAATAAGCAATTGATGATTTAGCAAATGGGGGCTAATAGTCTAGGTGACCATTTTTAGGTGTATACAGATGTATGATATGTCACAGAGTTGTCCTACTCAAAGAGAGGCTCTCCTAATGTCCTTGGATCATTCCAAATCAGCCTCGTCCAATAATAATACCAAGAATGTATCTAACGTAAATGTCGTAGAGGCAATGCCGACTATGTTCAAAGATAGGGTAGAAGTGCCCCTGTTCCTACTTAGTCTCAAAATATTTGGAAGGAACTTGCACAATTTTTTAATCGATTCAAGAGCTTTGTGTAATGTGATGTCATTATCTATATGCCAAAAGGTAGGGATGAATCCCCAACCGGCCAATAGGGTGGTAATCTAGCTCGATAAAATCAAGGTCAAAGTTATCGAGGTCCTAAAAGATACATGCATACAATTTAAAACTAACCTCGGGATCCAAGATTGCATTAACATACACATGGTGGACATCTCAAAAACTTATGGCATGTTGCTCAGTAGAGAATGGACCCGATCTTTGAGAGGGTGGTTCTCCATGGACTTTACCCAACTTTGGTTTCCATGGAAGTGGCTCAATAACCAGATTAAAATAGATGCAGAACCCAAGCTCAAACAAATGATAACTAAGTACAATTCCTCAAATGAGGTTTTATTCTCACAAGCTAACCTGGGAGTGTATAGTTTTGACAAGGCATTCGCATTTCAGCTCAAGGAAGAAGTAGGATCGGATAGTAGCCCTGTTCAAGGTTTAATAAATGTTCAGATCCCTGAAGAGATTCTCACAGAATTTATAAATGGTATGACAAAGAATATGAGGCATCTGGGCCAAGATGTTGATCCCAACATACTGATGCTACCCGGGTATTGTCATCTTCATCAGATGAACCACTTGGAGTTTACACGTCAGGACTGCCAAGATGTGGTGATCTGAGTTATGAACTAGATATCAAATGTATCCAAACCTCCCAAGAATATAGCAGCACATTTGAGTGAGGATGAATCTCCCCTTAGCGAAGAACCTTAGGGCCCCATGGCCGAATGCTTTATACAAGAGGAGTGGAGCTCTTCTGATGATGGTTGCCTACCCCCATGCCATGTGGTTTGGCGCAATGTCAAGGAAAAGCAAAAGATGAAGTGGGTTCAACTTTCAAAAAGAGAAATTTTAGACAAGGGAAAGTCAGAAACTCCAAGTAAAGAAGGCCTATCATCACTCGTGGCCCCCGCAGAACCCCAAACTGAGACACCTTTGTCGGAAGTAATCCTGGAACCCCAAGTCAAAATATCTTCCAACAAGAATCATTTGGTATGGAAACTCTGGTTTGATGGCTCCAAGTGCAAGCTATGAGAAGGAGTTGGGATCAAATTAGTTAACCCCTATGGGGGTTCATACTATGCTGCCTACTAGTTGCAATTCTACTGCACTAACAATGTCACCGAGTACGAGGCTCTAGTCCGGGGTCTCCTCCTGGCACATGAAAAGAAAGTGAATGCAATAGTAGTAGAAGGTGATTCACAATTGATAGTCTAACAAATCAAGAGCTAGTACTCCTGCACTGAAAAATGATTGGTCTCATACCGCAACCACGTCTGGGACCTAATCAAATATTTTGAGGCCTTTAACATTAGGAGTGTCCCAAGAAGAAAGAATATTGTCACCAATGCTTTAGCAATATCTGCAAGCTCCCTACAACCGTTAGAGAAATCCAAATTGAAGAAATTCTCCATGGAACTGGTGGTTGTACCAACTATCCCTGACAACATTAAAAACTTCTAGGTATTTCAAGATGATCAACAAATATTGGAATTCATTATGAACACAGGGATCTTTGACAAGCAGAGCATTGATGAAGAAGAGGATGAAATAGAAGAGTCAGATGACTTAGGGATTTTGAACTTGAAAAAAAATTCTATTCTGAAAGGTATGGTAGCTCTAGAGAGGATTTTTGATAAAGATGAACACACTCAAGGAAGAGGGAAAACACCAGTAGTGGGCGGAGATGATTGTGAGCTCTACAACTTGGGTACACAACTCGAACCCAGGGAGATCCATATAGGAAAAGTCAGCACACTAGAGGAAAAGTAATAGATGGTCGAGTTACTCACTGAATACAAAGATGTCATAGCATGGTGCTATGAAGATTTGAAAACCTATGACCCCAACGTTATTTTCCACAACATTCTGTTGAACCCAGATGCTAAACCTTTCCGCCAGAGACAAAGACCAGTGAAACCCATGATCGAGCTAGTGATTCAAAAAGAAGTGCAGAAGTTGCTTGATGCCAAGATAATGTTTCCCATTTGGCATTCAACTTGGGTCACCAATCTTGTCCCTGTAAGGAAGAAAAGCGGAGAGGTTCAGCTCTGCGTGGACTTTAGAAATTTGAATAGGTCCTCTCAAAAGGATAACTATCATTTGCCTTCTCTTGATGAAGTGTTACAGGTGGTCAATGGTTCCCAAATGATGTCCTTTATGGATGGCTACTCTGGGTACAACCAAGTCATGGTGAAGGAAGAAGATCGCCTGAAGACAACCTTCACCACAAAATGGGGGACATTTGCCTACCATCACATGTTGTTTGATCTAATCAACGCTGGAGCCACTTTCCAACGAGCTATGGATGAGGCATTCAAGGATCTGGTTAACAAATGAATTGTTATATATATGGGTGATCTCACAGTTTTCTCCAGGAGCCGAGCGGACCACATTGAAGATTTGTGAAAGGTTTTGAAGAGGTGTCGATGTTATGGGATTTCTTTGAATCCTAAGAAGTGTGTCTTTGGGGTGACTCAATGAAAACTTCTCGGGCACATCATATCTGAGATGGGCATCTCAATTAACCCCAAGAGGGTTGAAGCTATCCTCAAATTGGTTCCACCAAATAGCAGGAAGGAATTGAAGTCCTCTTTTGGGAAAATCAACTTCATCAAGAAGTTCATCAGTGGTTTTGCAAAAATAGTGCATCCTTTAAATGATATGTTGAAGAAGGATGCTAAAATCAAATGGAGCACCCTGGCTAAGGAAGCCTTCAAAGAAATCAAGACATCCATTGCCACAGCTCCAATCTTGGTCAGTCCTAATTATCTTCTACCATTTAAAGTCTACTCATTTTCTTCGGAGCATTCATGTGCAGGAATCCTCACACAGAAGAAAGAGGGTGAAGATGAACGGTCGATTGCTTTCATGAACTATCCACTGAAGAATGCAGAACTCAAATATCCTAATTTGGATAAACAATCTTTCATCTTGGTCAAGGCTGTCAAAAAATTCAAACACTACATACTTTGGATTAAGGTCATTGCTATTGTTTTGGATCCAGTAGTCAAATCCTTACTAATACAAAATGAACTCGGAGAATGAAGAGGCAAATGGATGGCAATATTGGAGGAATTCAACATTCAGATCCAACCGATGAAATTGGTGAGAGGTCAAGGCCTCACCAAGATGATGGCTGAAACAAAACAAGGTTTGGTGTGCCAAGTGTACACCAATGAAGGAATAGTCACTGACATATGGTATCAAGACATAGTTTACTACTTGCTGCAAAATTGTTGCCCAGATGGATTAAATGGTTCCCAGCAGAGAGCACTTAAGAATAAGAGTAGTTCATACATGTTGAAAAATGTGAAGCTCTACAAATGCAATTATGAGGGATTGTATCTATGATGTTTAGATCAAACAGAAGCTGAACTAGTTCTCACATAATTTCATGATAAGTATGGTACTAGGCATGGATCGGCAGAAGCTACAGCTCATCAAATACTGAGATCTAGCTATTACTGGCCAACTTTGTTTAAAGATACTCATGAGCATGTGCGCTCTTGCCATGTTTGCCAAACCAATGCCACTTGAGAAAGATATCCAGTGATGCCCTTACAACTGGTATACGAAGTGCGTCTATTTTCCCAATGGGGGCTGGATTTTGTGGGAATGATCAATCCTTCATCCTCGGCAGGCCACCGATACATCTTGACTGCAACCGATTACTACATGTGCTGGACCAAGGCATAGGTTATGAAAAATTGTACCACTGAGGTGATCACCAAATTCCTAGAAGAGTTCATCATCACGAGGTTTGGCATGCCTTTTTTCCTAGTATGTGATAATGCCCCCTACTTTTCATCTACAAGTCTCATTCAATGGGCCTTTGAAAACTAGGTAATTCTAAAATTCTCATCCAATTACTACCCGCAAGGGAATAGAGTTGCCGAGTCAACCAACAAGAACCTGACAATGGTAATCAAGCATCTTCTGGATGACAATCCCAGAGACTAGCACACCCAGTTGAAATATGCTCTATGGACAGATCATGTCAAAGTCAAGAATGCCTTAGGGACCTCTCCCTACTAGTTAGTTTATGGTCTGCAACCCATCTTTCTGATGAACCTAAAAATACCAATCTTGAGATTCATGGATCAATACGTCGAGGGTGAGGATCAGGTGTAGATTCACCTCATGAATTTGTTAAACCTTGAAGAAAAATGAACTATGGCCTTGGAACACATAGCCAAACACCAAGTTGTTGTCAAGCGATGGTTTGACAAAAGAGAAACCATAAAAGCCTTCCAAATTTTTGATCTGGTCTTAATGTGGGACAAAGAAAAAGAAAAACCAAGCAGCCACACCAAGTTCCAACATTTGTGGATAGGCCCATTCCAGATCACAGAGATCCTGGGAGAGACTACCTTTCGGATTAGTTCTCTTGACGGAGAATTGGTCCCATTACCAATCAATGGCCAGTTTCTGAAGCATTATTTTGGGACTTGATTGGTCCCTTGTATATTACTATATATTCTTGTACTATATCATCTTTTCCTTATTTGTTGTCGGTCTTATCGTCAATGTCTTTTCTTTGGGTCTTTGTTTGTAGGAGGTAGGTGCTTTCAGTTTTAGTGGTCCATTCAGGTAGCCCAGGCAATAAGTAAAGCTTCCCATAGTCTAAACCTTTGAGATAGTTTCATTTTGCAATGAGCTAGAGATGATGATCATAGGAAAAACATGTTTCTTTTCAGACTTCTCGAGGGAGTTTATCAGAATCAACCATCCTAAACACCAACACATATTTAAAAGGAGATCCCAAGCCACGAGCTTCTCAAGATAGGATTCCAATATGCACCGAGAGATGCCCATGGTCATGAAGGAAGCTTGAAAGTTAGAACCCTTTCCTAGCTAAAATGCAGACTAAAATAAAAGAGCAAGAAAATAAGAGGAACGCATAAAGATGAGATAAACAAAGGAATGCTCAAAACCAGGATAGCACAGTCTAAGCGCTGCCCCATTTTTAAAAAAGAATAGAATAAGAGCAACAAACAATATTTTACGAAGCTACAAGGAGCATCGAAGCATACCACATTGAACAAAATTTGCTGATAACAAGGTGCTTTGAAAAGGATCAGTTAAAAATTGGAGCAAATCGAGTCTAAGAGCCCTCCTATGAAATCTAAGAACTTCTATCAAAGCTCATTTGCAGTTAGGAAAGGGTGACTTTAGCAACCTCTATTAGGGCTATTAATGCCTGTCTCGCAATAGAGCAAGGTTAAATTAATTTATGGTTGACTTTGTATTAGTGGGCAGTGATCTAGCAATGACAGGATGATCATCAGCAAGAACTTGTGATAAAGGGTTTCAAAGGAAATTCGGACACACGTGTTCACACACTGGATGCGTGACATTATGATTTTTTCCATCTTGATGATGATAAGAGATATGTTCAATCTAAATATTTTTTAACTTGGCTCACTATAGGGTGGAATTGTCTCCTCATGAACTGGCTCAGGGTAGCCTGCGTTGTTTCCTTTTATTTGTTAGGGCTATTTGTTGTGGTCCCACAACCACGCTCCCCTTTTTTGGCCTCTTGGCCTTAGGGACCCCCCTTTTTACTTTCGTCTTGTTTTGTTTCTTTTTTCTTGGTCTCTCTTGTCCTTAGTTGTTTGTCAATTTTTGGCCTTGTCGAGCTTTCACACTTTCGGATGTCCGAAAGTGTGAAAAGGCCGAAGGAGCAAGGAGTTAAAATGCTGCCCTATTTTTGACCTTTTCAGCCCTGGCACCACTTTCAGACTTGTCAGAGGTCCAAAAATTCAGAAGTCCAACCCCTTGGGGGAGTCAACCTTTCAGAGTTTTGGCCTTTTCAGTGGTTTGACACCCTTGAAAGGCTGAAAGGCCGATCACTTGGGATGATAACGTCAACCACCGGGTAGCCTATATAAGGAGCGGAGGGTTTTAAAACCCTCACTTTCACACTCGCTCCTCCGCCTCCAGCCAATTTTCTCATCGCTCGTCACTTTTCACCATCTTGGTCTCCTATTTTCACTAGTTGTCCTCGAGTTCATCATTTTCAAGGTGGGTCATCTTTTCTTCCTTCTTTTGTTTGTTTTTGGGTCATAGCTTAGGGTTTTGGTCCTTTCGGCCTTTTCGGCCTGTCTTAGTTTAGGTTCGTGTCTTTTCGGCCTTTTCGGCCTTGTCTTTAAGTCTAGGTTGTTTGGAGTCAGCCTTTTCAGCCTTGGGGATCATCAAGGTAGTCGCCTTGCATCCTCTTGACAAGTTTGTGGTCAAGCTCATCGTCAAACTCATTTTTTATTCTGACTAAGAAACCCTAGTTTCAGACCTTCGGGGTCCAAAACTTTCAAGCAACTTGCAATAGGAATTCTCCAAGTACTGAGGGAACCTTTTAACATTTTGGTGTTGTCACACACTGAAACCTTCATACCTCTAAATCACCGAAAGTAGACCATCTTGCCAAAAACACTCAAGTGCACCTTTAGCATTTTCAGCCTTATCGCACGCCAAAGATATATTGATCCCTAGACCGCTGAACTCTTCAAGATGATACTAGAAACCCCTCCTCAGCCTTTTCGACCTTGTTGACCTACGGGGGTTCCTCACCTTTGATTCATTGAAAGAGCTGAGAGTATCATCAGCATATCATCTTTTGGCATTTTCAGCCTTTTTCAGCTTTTCAGAGGTCTGACAACCCCAAAAGTTTGAAAGGCCGAAATTACTTTTGTGGCCCCTTTTTGAAATTGGTAATATGTTTTGCTTTTTTATTTTTTTCCTCTCACCATGTTACTGATTCATATCTTGTTCTCTCTACAGATATGGCTGAAAAGGTAGTGGCATCACCAGCAATGAAATAGCAATTCAAAGGCTATCATCCACCATCCAAAGTGACCAACCTACATGTAGGCATAACAGACACCGATATTGGGAACGTAAGCTGGAACAACTACATGAATAAATGTGCTCAGCTGGTAGGACATTTAGAGGACTGCACTTCATTAGTCCATTGCTCTCTGGTGAATGCAGCAGCTCACCTAGTTTCCATCCAATCGACAGACCTAATCAATACACTAGCCAGTAACTACGTGCCTGATGAGAGTATGGTAAAGAACAACATTGAGGATGTTTTCCATCTGCCCAAAGGGGTGGAAAAGTTCTTTAATTTCAACATCAATAAGGAATGGAATTCTACAATAAGGACATACAGAGGGTGTTAGTCCATTTTCCTGTCAATGCAAAATCCTGTGAAAATGGCCTCTTCCCTGCAAATTTTGAGTTGTCCTACCATGCCTGCAATCATAGTTTTAATGTGCAATGAAGATCCACAATTTTTCATGGTGTGTGCTCTTGGCCCTGTGTTCTTTATTATGTCACCTAGCTCTAGTCCAGATCGCATAAGCTAATTCATAAAAACCAAGGAGTTATTAATGTTTTAAGGTCTGCGGGAGATAGTTCTTAATATGCCAAATTGTCGAAAACCCATTGTTGTTTTCTATCTCTATTACTTTTGGGGTTTGCATGAAAACCTTGGTTGTTTTCGACTTGCACTTATCATCCCCACTACTGGGACCAGTTTATGGTTTGAATAAGGCCGAATACCTTGGATGTTTTCAACCTTTCACCAAAAACCCTATCTATTTTTGACCTCGCACTTCTGCCTTGTTTGTTGCATTCCCTAACTGCGCAAGTTCAATCAGATGGTGGGCCTGGGTCTTCAAGGGTTTTAAGATGATTGGTTGTCGCATGATCGCATGTCAAAATTTTCTGACATGCGACCATGCGACTGCTTACCTTTGTGTGCTGGGGCCCATCAATGATGGAGTTCAATGGTCTGTGGTGATTATGTGGCATCTTGTGGTTGGTTGTCGCATGATTGCATGTCAGAGATTTCTGACATGCGATCATGTGATCAATTGACACCTGTCCCATTGGTGGTGGAAGTGTTGTGGTCCTGCTGTCAAGCTGGGAGGATGCGGTGGCAGTCTTGTAACCTTTTCGCATATTCACAAGGGCCATCTTTCGGCCATGTGATCATGTGACAAGGGTGCCACGTTGTGCAACGGTGGCGGTGGTTTTGTTAGAGCGGTGACATGGTGCTGACATGGAGGTGTGTCACATGTTCACATAGCCCTTCTCCTAGCTATGCGATCATGCGACAACTGTTATGATGTCGTTGTTGCAGAGTGAAGGCAGGTCCATGGTGTCGGTGCTACTGAGGTGTTCTTTTTTGATTGGTTGTTGACTACTGACAAGGCTATTGACTTTTCAAAGGGGCCCACAAATATTGTGAGATTAAATGCAGATCGCCCGATTTGCTGGGAAAGGATTGAATCTACAGTCATGTTTTAAACTCTTGGGGTAACCGTTGGAACTCAAATTCAAACATGAAGAGGGTTTTTGAGACAAAAAGTACTGGTTTTAATGCTTTTTTGGTAGATTTCTTGCTGGTTTGATGGTGGTAGGTGTTGCGATCTGGCTCGACGGTCCTTTTGATTAGTGTCATGATGTTTTTGTACCTGATGGTGAATTTTGGTGGTGTGTCACATGTTCACATAGCCCTTTTCTTGGCTATGTGATCATGTGACAACCCTTGTTTTGCAGAGTTTCCTAGCAGTCTTGCCATGTGCGATGAATGTGGTAGCTCGGTGGCAGTTGCAATGTTGATGGTGAAGGTCTATGTGGTTGCGTAGATCAGATTTTCTTGCCTAGGGTGTCGCACTAGTTTAAATGCACTTATCTATGTCTCTCTGCAAGTGGCAAAGGTTTTGATTGATGCCAGAGATCTCCATGTTTTGTACGTGTGAAGTCTTCAGGCTTGCTCTGGCATTGATGTTTATTCTTCCTACAACAAGAAATCACTATTATTTGCATCGCAGTTAGCCTGTGGTTATGAAACCAATGCATTGTACATCAGATTTGATCTGATTTTCCTAGGTTTCTAGGCTTCTCTGCACTCTTTCTCTTGTTGTACTGGGTGGTTGCAGACTTAAATTTTTCCCTAATGATTAGTAGCTTGTTGCAGTCCTTGTTCCTATAAAAGGTTTTTCATGATCATTAGGAGGGGTTCAAATTTTGATCAATTCCAAGCGTTCTGATTTCGATTAGTTCCAAGGAAATAGTGAACTTTGTCACATTGTAGGAGGCTGAGTAGAACTTCTTTGTATCTTTTGTAGGTTATTGAAGTGGTAGTCTCATTTCTGGTATAAACATGTACATGATTCATCAAACTTAACATAATTGTTTCAAGCTTTCAAGTCTCTCCTTGGTGTCAGTTTTATGAGTTTTGGATTTTTTGGTCCATTGCATAGGGTTACCTTTGCATATGTTCTAATCTTTAGTTCTTGATCTAGGATCAAGTGAAAAATACTTTGGATGGGGCATAGATTCATTAGACTTGTCTACAGAAGGATCTTATCAGTAGTGGATGGGCTGGAATAGTTGTATTTATGGCTTTGAGTCTTTGACAGTAGTTGGTTCATGTTCTATATTTATTTTTGAGTGCTGTCCAATGGATAATGGCACTGATCAAGGGCTAGTATATTCAGTTGAGTCCAATGTTTGATGGGTTTTGGCTATTTCTTGCATCTTTATATATCAATACCATTTTCAAGTTTTAATCTGATGTTTGGTTGACAGTAATACCCTGCATAGTGGAGTTGATTCAATGAATACTTGGTTAGTATTTAGTAATCCTTTACTATGATCTGCTATATGAATCTAGAAGTATAAGGTGTGTAGTGAGTGGAGTTTTGTTTGGATTAGGTGCACCCACCTTGGTTTTGCAGAGCCAGAAGCAAAAGAGGGTGTATTAAGACCCTATAGTTGGTCCAGTTGCCTTACAGAGCTCCCATACTTGGAACTAACCACTCCTAACATTAGTCTCAAGGCATATTGGCAGCCCTAAGTGGCGTAAGCATTTTCAAACACCAACAAGATGGTGACTCTGTGGGGGAAGTGTTTAAAGAAGCTATAAATAATGTTGGTACGAGTAGAGCTTGTCTCCTGGCCGGCTTGTTTATCATATCCAGTGGTTACCATTGATGGTATAGAGTCATGTTTGATGAAGAAGATATTCCTCCTATTTTACAAAGTGAGTTAGGTCTATTTTGTTTGTCGTTGTTAAGTCTGAAAGTCCTAGTTCCTGAATTATTTTTTAGTAATTTCTCACATTTGGTGAGTGGCGACTCTGAGTTCTCTGATTTGCACCAATGTGCATATTTGAAGGAAGGCTACAAAGAAAGAGGTGGACTTGCAGTGACAGAGGCAGCAGACATTTGGTCTCTTGTGACTTACAATGTTAAGTCAAGAGAGGAATAATAAGGGGACCCTATGTGTTGTGATTGTGGGTTTTGATGAAGGAGCAGACATGGATGGGTATGAGGAAAATAATGAGGATCAAACACAAGAAACTAGTGTCTTTGTTGATCCCATCATGAGTGATACTTACTATGAGAGTCTTCTCGTCAAGATTGCTACTCTTAAGAAGAAGATTACAAAAAGAAATGCTAAGATATGGCAGTTAGAGGAGGACAAGAGATTGCTAGGACTGGTGGTTCCTTATGATGATCATGAGGAGGCCAGTGTCTATGATGTTGAGTCTCATTATGTAGAAAGTGTTGACTATGAAGCTGATATTGAGGTTAGTGCATATGAGGATATTGAAGGTGAATCTGAGGTTGACAGTATTTCCATTTTATCTACAAATTTTTCTTCTTTTCAGTATTAGGATTCTTGCTTCTTGTCCCGGTTTGGTGATGTTTTTTGTGAAGGGCAGAATATTGAATATGATGTAGATGATGATTCCTGCATAGAATTCTTTACACAAAATGATTTGATTCCAGTATTGTCAGTCCTTGTTTCAGACAAGGAAGATGTCTACAATAATAGGGACGCAGCATGGGAAGAGGAAAGTATTGAGGGAAGTAAGCACTCTTTTGGTAGTGAGGGTATGTCTTCTCTTTCTGAGTTTGAAGATGAAATTGTTTCTCAATTTCTGTATTGCACAAATTAGTGTGAGCATGTTGATTCTAAGAGTGACTCATCCTCAAAGTATGAAGACAAGGAAGTGGTGTTTGAATGTGATGTCATTTGGTCTTCATATAGGTTTGATTATTCATTCAAGGTCCAGCCGGTTACACATGTGGAAACGCAAAGTCAAGGTATGAATGAGGCCTTTTTGCAGGTAGAATATGAGGCTTTTGTGTTTCTAGTTGATAGCATGCATGAATCAGTAGGTGAAGATCAGTTTTAGTATAGAGGTGCTGATCATTAGCATGCTGAATCTTTTCTTCATAGCGAGCAAGGAGAAGAGAGTGCAAAAAAAAATTTACATGCACTATGAAGACAGTTACTTTGTTCTTCCTGATTTGCTGATTAAACATGTTGACAAGCCTGTGGAGACAAATGAAAACAAAATGTCTGGTGTGCCTCATGAAGCAAGAAATGAAAATTAGATTTTTGACAGAGGCAGGAACTAACTCTTGTTTGTTGTTGCAGGTTCTTTGTAAAAAATGTATATTTTGTGAATAGTTTCCCTTTCCTGTTTGTTCCCTGTGTTTTTTGAGGTCTTTGTGTTTTTTCCAGTGGGTGGTCTATTTCTTCCCAGAGATCTGAGGTCCTCATTATATCTATAGGAGATACATGTCCCCAACCAGAGCCACTATCAGTCCATTTTCCTGTCAATGCAAAATCCTGTGAAAATGGCCTCTTCCCTACAAATTTTGAGTTGTCTTGCCATGCCTGTAATCACAGTTTTAATGTGCAATGAATATCCACAATGTTTCATGGTGTGCGCTCTTGCCCCTGTGCTCTTTATTGTGTCACCTAGCTCCAGTCTAGATCGCATAAGCTAATTCATAAAAACCAGGGAGTTATTAATGTTTTAAGGTCTGTGAGAGATAGTTCTTAATATGCCAAATTGTCGAAAACCCATTGTTGTTTTCTATCTCTGTTACTTTTGGGGTCTGCATGAAAACCTTGGTTGTTTTCAACTCGCACTTATCATCCTCAATACTGGGAGCAGTTGATGGTTTGAATAAGGTCGAATACCCTATATGTTTTTGATCTTTTGCCGAAAACCCTGTGTGTTTTTGACCTCACACTTATGCCATGTTTGTTGCATTCCCTAATTGCGCAAGTCCGATCGAATGGTGGGCCCGGGTCTTCAAGGGTTTTAAAATGATTGGTTGTCGCATGATTGCATGTTAAAATTTTTTGACATGTGACCGGTTACCTTTTTGTGCTAGGGCCCGTCGATGATGGAGTTCAGTGGTCCACGATGATTATGTGGCATCCTGTGGTTAGCTATTGCATGATCGCATGTCAGAGATTTTTGACATGCGATCATGTGATCGATTGACACCTGTCCCGTTGGTGGTGGAAGTGTTGTGGTCCTACTGTCAGGCTAGGAGGATGCAGTGGCAGTCTTGCGGCCTTCTCGCATGTTCGCAAGGGCCATCTTTCGGCCATGCGATCATGCGACAAGGGTGCCACATTGTGTAGTGGTGGTGATGGTTTTGTTAGAGTGGTGACATGGTGTTGATGTGGAGGTGTGTCGCATGTTCACATAGCCCTTCTCCTAGCTATGTGATCATGCGACAACTATTATGATGCCGCTGTTGTGCAGTGAAGGCCGGTCCATGGTGCTGGTGCTACTGAGGTGTTCTTTTCTGATTGGTTGTTGACTACTGACGGGGCTGTTGACTTTTCAAAGGGGCCCGTGACTGTTGTGAGATTAAATGTAGATTTTTTGATTTGTCGAGAAAGGATTGAATCTACGGCCGCGTTTTAAACTCTTAGGATAACCGTTGGAACTTAGATTCAAACTTGCAGAGGGTTTTTGAGACAAAAAGTACTTGTTTTAATGCTTTTTTGGTGGATTTCTTGCTGGTTTGATGGCAGTAGGTGTTGCGATCTGGCTCGACGGTCCTGCTAATCAATGGTATGATGTTTTTGTACCTGGCGATGAATGTTGGTGGTGTGTCACATGTTCGCATAGCCCTTTTCTTGGCTATGCGATCATGCAACAACCCTTGTTTTGCTGAGTTTCCTAGTGATCTGGCAATTTGCAATGAATGTGGTAGCTCAGTGGTAGTTGCGATGTTAATGGTGAAGGTCTATGTGGCTATGTAGATCAAATTTTCTTGCTTGGGGTGTCGCACTAGTTTAAATGCACTAATCTATTTCTCTCTGCAGGCGACAAAGGTTTTGATTGATGCCAGAGATCTCCATGTTTTGTACGTGTGAAGTCTTCAGGCTTGCTCTGGCATCGATGTTTATTCTTCCTGCAACAAGAAATCACTTCTATTTGCATTGCAGTTAACCTATGGTTATGAAACCAATGCATTGTACATCAGATTTGATCTGATTTTCCCAAGTTTCTAGGCTTCTCTGCACTCTTTCTCTTCTTGTTGTACTGGGTGGTTGCAGACTTAAATTTTGCCCTAATGATTGGTAGATTGTTGCAATCCTTGTTCCTATAAAAGGTTTTTCATGATCATTAGGAGGGGTTCAAATTTTGATCAGTTCCAAGTGTTCTGATTTCGATTAGTTCTAGGGAAATAGTGAACTTTGTCACATTGTAGGAGGCTGAGTAGAACTTCTTTGTATCTTTTTCAGGTTATTGAAGTGGTAGTCTCATTTCTGGTATAGACATGTACATGATTCATCAAACTCAATATAATTATTTCAAGCTTTCAAGTCTCTCCTTGGTGTCAGTTTTATGAGTTTTGGATTTTTTGGTCCATTGCATAGGGTTACCTTTGCATATGTTCTAGTCTTTAGTTCTTCATCTAGGATCAAGTGAAAAATACTTTGGATAGGGCATAGATTCATTAGACTTGTCTACAAAAAGATCTTATAAGTAGTGGATGGGTTGGAACAGTTGTATTTATGGCTTTGAGTCTTTGACAGTAGTTGGTTCATGTTCTATATTTATTTTTGAGTGTTGCACAATGGATAATGGCACTAATTAAGGGCTAGTATATTCAATTGAGTCCAATGTTTGATGGGTTTTGGCTATTTCTTACATCTTTATATATCAATACCATTTTCAAGTTTTAATCTGCTGTTTGGTTGATAGTAATACCCTACATAGTGGAGTTGATTCAATGAATACTTGGTTAGTATTTAGTAATCCTTTACTATGATCTGCTATATGAATCTAGAAGTATAAGGTGTGTAGTGAGTGGAGTTTTGTTTGGATTAGGTGCACCCACCTTGGTTTTGCAGAGCTAGAAGCAGAAGAGGGTGTATTAAGACCCTATAGTTGGTCCAGTTGCCTTGCAGAGCTCCCATACTTGGAACTAACCACTCCTAACATTAGTGTCAAGGCATATTGGTAGCCCTAAGTGGTGTAAGCATTTTCAAAAACCAACAAAGGGCTCACAACATTGTCAATAATGAGTACCTAATGCAGCCATTACCCAAGAACAAACTGGATAGGATTGATATGAGAAGAGGGTATATGCAAGAAGATATCCAGGCAGCCGTAACAATGATCAGCAGGGTGCACGGGCTGCCTAAGTCCTCTCAGCTGGAGCCATGGATGATTTTCCTTATCCAAAAGATAAGAGAAAGTCAGGAGAGGTTTGATTGGGCTATCATCCTAAGTGACCAACTTGATGAACAATTGATTCAGGTTAAGACAGACCCCCATTTCTACATGACATCCTATGTCATGTATTTGCTAGTTGCATGGGCAGTATATCCGGGATTGACTAAAGTTGGGGTGATGGGTGAACAAAATACATGGCCATTTACCTTGTATCCTCAACTAGTGAGGAAAGACTTCTACACACATAATAGCCCAGACTTTAGAATAGTCAATGATGCTTTCATTTTTGCCATCATACACTCCATTGAGGGAGACTATGCCAAAAGGTTACCCACAGAAGCAACAACTAAGGTAAAGGCCCTCAGGGCATTCTCTATACAATTCTAAACCTTCACTTACATTTAGGTGGCAGGAAGCACCATGGTGCCAACGAAGTTACCAAGGTACCCATCTGATAGGGTAGTCCTCCTGGAGATCACAACGTAGATATTTGATGCACACGAATAGATTAAGCACAAGAAGAAGCATTGCTGGGATTTTGTCATTTCTATTGGCCCCCACTGCATACCAGATATGAAGGTTTGCAAGTATTTGACTTAGGAGTGGGATGAATTCCCACTATTAACTTACAACCTGGTGAGGCCTCACTTTGATCCCATTGGTACATACAACCACATAATGGGGAGGCACTATGTTCATGAGCTACATGTGGAAGACCATTGGGCAAACTATGTTGATGATTATGAACTGAGGGTTTGGGCTTATTGCCGAATGAGTCTAGAGCTAGCATAGGGTGCCCTTTTGTTGAAGATTTTGTAGAAGGTGGTAGACCACTGACTCAGATAAAAAAAATTTGATTCTATATATAATACAGACAAGGTGTTTGCAAGGGCCATCTTGAATGCTGAAGTGGACCGAGATGAGAATGATAGTATGGATTTTAGAGCCCCCCATGTGGTTAAATTGATGAAATCGTGGATTGCTCATCCTTTCCAAATGTAGCTAGTTCTGATGAAAGAACTCTCGAAGAAGCCCTCTCGAGAAAAGAAGGGAGAAAAGGTTTTGAAACCACAGTTCAAAGAGGTCGCTCCTCTAAAGCTAGAAACTGTATATTGGCATGAGCGCCCCACTACATATGGTCCAACCATGCACTCCAAAAAGCTTAATACCAAAATGGCAGGGAACATCATGCCACTAGATATGCCATCATCTAGCAGCCATGATTCTCCCAACATGACCAAGAAAATAAAGTTCAAGATCATAGGACCCAATCCGTCCGGAGTAATCAAGGGTCATGTCTACAAGAAAAAGAGAGGCTCAACACCCACACAAATGGATACCCTAGTGGAAGATGATGAAGATGAATTGGATGAAGTTCCCCTCAGTAGGAGGACTTGGCCTACAGGTTTTTTGAGGAAAAGATGGATAATGGACAATGATCCTGAGAGAAAGGGAGGGGCTACTCAGGATGAGCCAATAAATCTAGATGCTCTCGGTGATGATGAGTTCGACCTCATAGATTCTTTAGGGCTACATGGTTTTAAAGATTCAAGTAGTAAGTTCCTATATAGTTTACAAGTCTTTTTAGTGGCGTAGGAGAGGACACCCAATGGGAATCTCAAGAGCAAGATGATGTAGAGATGGTCGAGGCCCAAAAGGTAACTGCAAAGCCAGAAAAGGACTCTTCTATTGGGGTCACCTCAGAAGAAGATGTAGCAACATAGGTCCAATTGGATTCATCCCTTCCACCTCCACCTCCACCTCAGCATCCAACTCCACCTACAATTCCACTTCAAGAGTCTCCCACTACCCCACTTTCCACTCCAGTAGGAACCACTTCGTTGCCTCAGTAACCTTCTTCATCCCATGTTCCCCTTTCAACTCCACCTCCACCAGCCCATTCAACCACTCACCTTGTGTCTCCTATGCCTCCCTCACTAAATATTCATCCCCAAGTTCACATGCCCTTACCACAGGTCCATAGTGAATCAGTGCCTCAGAGCTCACAGGAGCCGAAGAAAGAAGCAGAAGTTAGTGGCAAAGAGAAGATGGAAGAAGCTCATACAAGATTTGAGGAGCCATATGACAAGGGAGAATCATAGGTAGAAGAAAAGCCACATACTGAAGAAGAGAAGCAATAAATAGATACTAAGGAACAAACGGCTGATGAGCAACAGATAGCTGATGATGAGGAATGCACACAGGAAGAAGACTGACAAAATACTAAAGATGAACAGGAAATAGAGAAAGAAGAGGAGAGTCAAGAGGAAATAGAAATAAGGCATCTGACAACTTCTTCCTCATTGCCTACTCCCTATGAGCCATTGAATGCATTCTCAAAGCCCACATGGCTCACTTAGGAAATACAGCCAAGGGTTAGGGTGTATACAAATGATGAGGCTAACATAACCATGCTAGGGTGCGCCTTTCACCAAATGGCACCAGTTCCCTGAGCAAGGACAATGTCTTATGTAACACAAGACCAAATGGGTAGGTTGAAAGCATGGGTGGTTGTTCCTACAATGGATTTCATTGCAAATGAGATCACTCCAAATGACTATGTTTTGGAGGAGGTAGACTTGGGGGAGCCCACTAGAGAAGGTAGCAAAACCTTGGCTACATCGGGATTGAAGCATGCTCTGGGCTTCATGGATAAGGATGAAGAGAGGATAAAGGCTTTGGTAGAGTAGAAAAAAGCTATGAAGAGATTCATTTTGAAGACAGTGGGTCCAATTGACCCAGATAACCCCGAAGCCTTATTATAGGTAATTTTGGAGAAGAAAGGGGAAATAAATACGGATGTTCCACATTCTTTTGTATAGGTTTGTGTTGAGTAGAAGCTTGATTTTGAATAGTTTTCTAGCCTTTCTCTCAGGAGGATTCTAAGGCCCTTTCATAAAATGTTGGTGGGAATAACTTCCTTAATAGAAATTATGAGGAAAATGGTGTAGAGGAAACCATCCTTAATTGGCAAAAAGTTGTTGGATGAGATGACAATGATAAGGAAGCAACGCTTCCAGGTATTGATGAAGATATATGAAGGATCGGAATTGGATAATTTTGAAGATCGAATCCAAGAGATAGCTATGGCATTGGCCATATTTGAAAAGGTTCTCAAGAGGTTGAACAAGAGAAGGGATCAGAGCACGCTTTTTGCAAAGGAGCTGCAGGAGTTCTTCGAAGGCCTAGACCTAGATGTATTTGATGAGGATGATGAGAAGACCATGCACTTGGTAAATGACATCATCAATTAGTACTTAGGGATATTCTGAGGGGTCAACACTAAAGAAGATCTCCAATAGATGTTTTACTAGAAGGAGGAAATTTAGAAAATGTTATCTCGTGAAGAAGAAATAAAAGCTTTCACACAAGAACTGACTGACTTCTGAGATAGGCAGCAAGAGATCCTTCAAGGGATTAAGATGTCAGACTTTGATGAGGTGCTAGAGATAGTGGATAGGTTCAAGAAAGCACATCCAAAAGTGTGTCCCAACCAGTAAGCCTCCAATCTAAGATCTGCAAAATTTTGTGTAGAGAAAATCCAATTTTGACACTTAGCCATTTTTGCAGAGCCTGATTTTCAACATTTCATCCATGTGGGTTTTTCGGCCTCCGACAAGTTCACAAGTCTAAAATTTTTGAGATGAAGGACTTGGTGCTTAGTCAATTTTGGGTCTTGGGTTTTTCGGACCAACTGTCAGGATTTGGGCATTTTTTGGCACGTTTGAAAGTTAACTCCAGTTATCTCAGAGATCATTTTCCAATCATCTGGGCTTTCTTTTTGGGATTGTTTGTGCATGATTTTGGGATATCTTCCATTTGGGTCCACGTGGAGAAGTTGGAGCCAAGGATCAAGGGCATAAACATGGAGATTATCAATTGCATGCATGAGTTCCAGCTCCATTTTTGAGTTGTTTAATGCCAGATTTATTCAACTCTTTATAATGCATGAGGATTAATTCCATGCTAGGATAGTTCAGTTAGGTTTTAGTAGTAGTTTCTTTAATGCAAACTATAGTTAGATTTACTTTCAAGTTATAGTTGCAGCTAAACCCTAGCTGTGAAAATAAGAGCCCAGCTCTATAAATTGTAATAAAATGATGTAATGAGGGTCGACTTGATGATTAATACAATAGATACAATTGGTGCTTCATTCATGGTGTGATTTATCTGCTATCTATGTGAAATTGATGAATGTGTGAATTGGTCATTCTTTTATTTCAATTGTTTAATGATTTTAAGTCTGTGATCTTTTAGTTCAGTGTTTGCTAGTATTGCATTGTTATGTTGTAATGAATTTCTAAGAAGATTATTCTTTTGTGCTTGAAGATTAACTTGTCTCATGTGTGCGCACATCCAAAGTGGCTTCATGATCTAATGGGTTTTAGCTTATCATACTTTTGTATTTGTTTGAATCCATTGATGATTTCATCCATTCAGCTGAAGATTATGACATGATTTGATCTTTGTTTTGTGGGTTTTTTCATCTTCTTGGTTATTTAATTCGCATGGTGGTGTGATGCTAGCATATTTACACTAGGTTTCTTTTCAGAAAATTCATTTAAAATCTCTTGTTACCCTAGATCTTCTAACCCTCTTTGCAAGTTATTTTCAGTAGATTAATTAAACCAGCATTGCTTTATTCTTAAATCTGAAAATCGTATCAAAAAAAGAGAGAACTTTTGGTTTCCTAAAGTTTGTTTTACAGTTTCCCTTGAGAGAAGAGCCAGCAAAGGCCTCATTGTTAACAAATTCACATTTTTCTTCTATTGAGCTATCCAAGCGGTTGAGACCCAGCTAGAAGAAACCTTGAGATTGATTCCATCAATCTTCCAAGAGGGGAAGTTGCTCACGCAAATTCCTAGCCATTTTCTTCGTGTAAAAACAACACTCAATAATTATGAAACCTACTAACATGATTTGCAAGGAATGTGTTATGGCTAAATAGAAGAGAAGCTCATTTCCTAGCAATAAGTTTACATCAACAGAGAAGTTGGAAATTGTTCATACAGATTTGAGCGGTCCCACAAGGACTAGAGGATTCTAGGGTAAAAAGTATTTTATGATTCTTTTTGATGATTTTACAAGAACGATGTGGATTGCATTTCTTACAAAAAAGTCTGAGGCATTTGATAAGTTTAGAGTAATTAAGAACAAAGTTGAGAATGAATTTGGAATGAAGATTAAATGTTTAAGATTAGATAGAGGTGGAAAATTTACTTCAAAATAATTTAACACTTTTTGTGAAGTGAATGGCATTAAGAGATAGTTTTCAGCCCCTAGAACACCTTAACAAAATGGTATTGCATAAAGAAGAAATAGGTCAGTGACTGAAGCAGCAAGAGCTATGCTATTTGAAAATGACTTGGCAAAGACATTCTAGAGAGAAGCAGTGAATACAATAGTATATACAATGAACAAAGTACAAATCAGAGCAGACACAGACAAGACACCTTATGAATTATGGTTTGGACATGCACCATCAATTAAGCATTTCAAAATTTTTGGAAGTAAATGTTATATTAAGAGAGATGATGACATTGGAAAGTTTAACCCTAGAAGTGATCAAGGTATATTTCTTGGTTATTCATTGAAAATCAAAGCTTATAGATGTTTCAATAAAATAACTAAAACTATTGTTGATAGCGCAAATGTTAAAGTTGATGAAAAGTTCAAAATTCAAAAAAGAATGCATGATTATGAATTAGATGAAGGAATTCATCCTAGAATTAATCAAGAAAATATTGAATTATTCTATGAAACTAACAATGATTTGAAGAATGAAAGTTACATTGAGGAAATCAGAGAAGAAACTAGACAAGAACCTAGAGTCGAAGCAAGAACTGAGATAGTGACACCTAACAAGAATCTAGCAAGAAATCATCTTGTTGAGAAGATTATTGGGAGCATAGAAAAAGGAGTTCTGACATAGAATAAGGTACAAGAAGAACTATGTTTAATTTCTCAAATTTTCTCAAATTGAACCTAAATCTACTGATGAAGCTTGTAAAGATGAATATTGGATTAAAGCAATGAAGGAAGAACTAGATCAAATTGAAAAGAACAAGACTTGGGAATTGGTCCTTAGACCTAAAGATAAGAATGTTATAGGAACTAAATGGGTATTCAGGAACAAGATGAATGAAAAAGGAGAAGTTGTAAGAAATAAAGCAAGATTGGTATGTAAAGGATACTCACAACAAGAAGGAATTGACTATGAAGAAACTTTTTTACCTGTTGCAAGAATTGAAGTAGTAAGAATTTTTTTGGCTTATGCAGCCTATAAGAAATTCTAAGTATATCATATGGATGTGAAGTTAGCATTTCTAAATGGAGAATTAGAAGAAGAAGTCTACATTGAGTAGCATAAAGGTTTTCCCTTAACTCATGAAGGAGACATGGTATGTAAATTGAACAAAGCTTTATATGGACTTAAACAAGCACCTAGAACTTGGTATGCAAGACTAGATAAATATTTGATAAAATTAGGATTTACTAAAAGCACAATAGACAGTAACTTGTATATGAAAGAAATTGAAAATGGTTTGTTCATTGTAGTTAATTTTGTTGATGATATTATCTTTGGAGGAGAAGATGAAGCAAGTGATAAATTTGTAGATGAAATGAAGACTGAATTTGAAATGAGTATGATTGGTGAGATGAATTTTTTATAGGATTATAGGTAACATAGAATAGTGATGGTATCTTCTTATGTCAAACAAAGTACTTGAATGACTTATTAAAGAGATTTGGAATGGAGAATTGTAAATTGGCTGGCACACCTATGGTAACTAGACACGAGTCATCTAGCACAGATGAGACTCTTGCAGTTGAACAAAAGAGGTACATATCTATGATTGGAGGATTGAAATATTTAACTCATACAAGACTAGACATATCACATGCGGTTGGAATTGCTGCAAGATTTCAAGTTGAGCCTAAAGAATCACATTATGCAACAGTAAAAAGGATACTGAGGTACTTGAAAGGCACAGTTGAATATGGATTGTGATATGAAAAATATGATGATAATACCCTATGTGCATATACAAATGCAGATTGGGGAGGCAGTGTTGATGAAAAAAAGAGTGGTGGTGGTGGAGCATTTTTCCTTGGAGGAAGATTGGTTTCTTGGCTAAGCAAGAAACAAAATTGTATTTCACATAGCATAGCAGAAGTAGAATATGTACTAGCAACAAACAATTGTAACCAGATAATATGGATGAAACAAATGTTGAAGGATATTGGAATAAAATTTGATGAACTTGTTGTTATACACTGTGATAACACCAGTACAATAAGTATGTCTAAGAATCTTGTACTACATTCTAAGACAAAGAAAGTAGAAATAAAGTATCATGTAGAAAGAGAGAAAGTTGCAGAGAAAGAAGTCAGACTTGAGTATATAAGTACAAAAGAATAGATAGCAGATATATTTACAAAGCTGTTACCTAAAGATACATTTGAGTATCTGAGAGGTATGCTTGGGGTTATGCCCTAGCCTACTTTTGAGAAGTGATGCAGATTGTTGCATCATTCTAGTGGTATATGAGCTTTATCCTTTTCTAGACTAGATGTTGGTGCTTCCTCTATGGGGGAGTATGTGTTTCTAAGCTAAGTCATGAGGACTCTAGTGAATGTATTTTCTGAAAAGTGTCTTTTGACATTGAAGTTATTGTTGACACAGTGATGTATTATTTGTCATTGATGTCAATGGGGGAGAAGGATACATGAAAAATCATCTATTGAAGAGAATTTGAGGGAGAAGGATACAAGAAATATAAAATGGAAAACTATAAGAATTGATTGTGAGAAAACAAAGAAAGCTTTGATTGATGAAGAGGATTTGAAAATATTTCAAAGCAGTAGTGTTGTAGTGTTGGTATTCATGGAACTTGGATGTTTTTTCATATATGTTGCCATCAATGCTAATGGGGGAGATTGTTAGTTCAATTACTGTTGAATATATCCTATGGGGGAGTATTCATAGCCATTCTATAGCAGTTTTTGTTGCATTCATGATTGTGATTGTCATTAATGTCAACACAATGATCTACTGGAGATTAGCAGAGAAGTAGATAGTGTTTGTATTAGCCCATGTGGGATATTGAAGATCAAGCTATACAGAGTTAAGGAACTACTCTATATTATGTCCTATGTTCTTGGTCAAGAGCACATATAGAAATTCAACTATTCATGATAGTTATGTGTAATTCAGTGGAAGTAGTATTCAGACAGTATTCCTAAGAAGTAGATTGTGGAAACTAGATGATATCTCCTAATCAGGATAGAATCTAGGCATCCAAGGTTGTACATATGATTAAGACATGATGATAGTGATGTGGATGTGATAGCAAGGTCATACATTGCACGAGTGAAGAATTATCTTATTTGGAAGCTGACAGTTTTATGTAATTATAAAATATTGTGTAACGTATGGAAGTTTATATTTTGTAATTGGTTAAGTTGTATTGACCGACTCATTTGTAATTATTTGAGTGTGGTATAAAGGAAGGATTATTTTCCTTTATTGAAAAAAGATATGAGGGATAATATGAAAGTGAATTGCGGAATTGAGCAATGTTTGTTGTAAGAGGATATGTGAAATGCAGAGATCTAGTATTGAGATCAGATGAAAATTGGTGTGGTTTGGCACAGTAAGAGGAGAAGTGATAAGTTATTGAGATCAGTAATCATTTGGTATTATTTTTTTGAGTAATACAAAGATCAGTTGGACAATGTGTTCAGTGATCTTCCCCTTGAAGTTGTTTGGACAGTGGGTCCTTCTGTCTTCCATAAAATCCTAACAAGGTTAGAATCTTCTAACAAGGATTAAAAGTCTCCTAACAGAGATTCATATGTACTAAATGTATTTCATAAGGCTCATAACAGAGTCCATCCTCTCACAAGGAATTTTCATATTAGTGCATCTTTTTTGGGCATCATTCCCACTAGGGTTTACTCTTTGATCAAGAGGTTCCCTAGTCAACATATCTTGAGTTATTGTGTTGTTGTGTATGTATATCTTTCTATGGTTTTTGCTTACATTGCTTACATGGTTAAAATCTATCAATGGTGATAAAAGTTGTATTTACCTGATAACTGATTCACCCCCCCTCTCAGCTATCTTGGTGGACTTTACTTTCTAATAGTATAATATGTTGTCTACAATGACCCTTGCATTCATATCCTTGGATAATTTTTTGTGTACCCATAATGGCCCTTGTGTTACATCCTTGGGTACCTATTTCTAAATCACATGATACTAAGAAATAATTTAATAAAACAAACAAGGAGATGGTCCTAACCTCAACATAGCATTCAAATATTAAGAGTTAAGGTATGTGTAGCATACCACAAAATGTGGAGGCTCTTATCATAGGCACCCAAATTATTTGATGTTTCAGAATCATTGGAACAATCACCATAGACATCAATCAAATAAATGTATCATGCCCCTTATCCTTGTTCCTCTAGTTTGTAGACATCCTTGAGTCACTCAGAAGACCTGACAATTGAAAACTGGTAATAAAAGGAAGCAAGTAAAGAAATATTCATGCCCCCTTCCCCGTGTCTCTAGTTTGAAGACATCTTGGAGTCACTCAAAAGACATGATCATCAAAAGAAAAACCATTTTTCTATGTCTGTTCTTGTTTGTGGTATATTATTTATTTTATGGTGTTGAGAAACACCTTTGATTGGGTGAGTTTGTTTTTATTTTGTTTTAAGATCATTGTTTATTAGATGAGTGCTGAGAAACACTATTGATTGAGTGTGTGGGTGTTGAAAAACACCATTTTGTGTTGGGTTGGTGTTGAAAAATACCATTTATTCAATAGTAGAACACATGATAGTTGATATCTTGATGACTGACTCTGATGACTAGGATGACTATGAGTGACCTGATAGCTCAACTAGATTTCTATGGAGTTTTCCCTAATTATGCATGACTTCCCTAAGATGAAGACATAAACTGATTCCAAGCCATGATGTTAGGATGCAAAACCAACTAATTATGCTGAGCATGTAAAGATCACACAAGATATATACAAGCAAGAAAGTCAAATGCTTCAAGAAAGCTAGCCAAGTGATGTATTGATAGAAGCAGCGACTGATTACAAGCAACACTTGTTTTCCATATTTTCACCACTTGGAGTTATTGCAATTTTTTATACCAAGGTGCCTATTTACCAGGTTTTCACTGAGGCACTTTTTCTTATTTTTCATTTTATTTGTATTTTCCCTTTTATTTGTATTTTTTATTTTTCACTTCTTTTTCTATTCATCAAGGTAGTTGTTTGCCAGGTTTTCACCAAGATGATCATTTTTTTTTCAGGACTTTTTTTTTTTTATAGTCTCAAGGTCCTTTTTTGCCAATTTTTCACCAAGATACCCATTTTTGTTGAAGAACTTTTTTCTAATTTATTTAGATTTCTCAAGATTATTATATATTGTAGAAACTTCTAACTTCAAGATTCTAGGTATAGAATTTATTCAAGTGTACTATAATGATGAGATCAAGGAGAAGGTCTCCTTTTGGTGTTGAGAGTTGATAGGCTCTAGAGTCATATGTTGTTTTGATGATGAAGGGTCCCAACTAGTTGGGTTCAAACTTTCCCCTATGTTTTGTATCTAATCATATCTTTAGATTCTCATGTGACACAAGATCCCCCACTTGGAATTCTTTATGTCACACTTTCTTGTGTGCCCTCTAGACATCATCTTTTGATAAAATTTGAGGTGTTCAAATGCCTCTTGCATGTGTTCATATAACAACTCTAACTCTTTCACTCTTGATATTTTTTAGTCTTCTATTACAAGCCCTCTCAATGATACTCTTAGAGATGGAACTTCTACCTCTATCAATAATACTACCTCTGATCTGTAGTCAAGAGAAAAATGTGTTTCCCCTACTAGAATTATAATGCTCATCTTGTAGGCCCACAATGCTAGATTCAACTGCAGATGTAAATCCTTCCCTAATTTGTTGATTGTTTCATGCAATATTTTTTAGATATTCTTTTTTGAATATTCAACTTGTCCATTCCCTTGTGGGTAGTAGATCGATGAACAATGTTGCTTGATGCAAAAAAAATCACATAATTCATACATATCCTTATTCTTGAATTGTCCCCCATTGTCTTTGTTAATGTTATAAGGCACAAAGAGTTGTGTGAATCAGTGCAACCACAAATCTATATAAACTTTTACTTAACTTGCAAATTATCCAACATGAAAAAGTAAATATCACATAGAAACATAACACATAAAATATCCACACAATAACACTAATATTTTGCATGGAAACCCTTGTTAGAGGGAAAAACCATGGTGGGAATTGTCACCCATTAATCTAATTAGTGCACCAAATAAGATCTTCCTTGCTAGGAGAAATTACAACACCCTAATAGGGTATACCTAGTTAAGAGTATCAATAGTTAGAATAACTGAGAGGAGGATGAATCAGTTATCCAGTGTCCCTATTATACACTAAGTTTGCACCCTTGTTTCAAGCTCTCTTGGTCTTGATAACTTAGTATAACATGGGAATCATCTCCAAGTTGTGGGACCTATGCTAACTAAGATGAGACCTCCAGGTTCTAAGCTGGTTCCTCTTGGATAATCACCTTAATTTGCTCTTTGACAGGAAAGTAAATTCTTGAGGGAAAAAAGGATAAAAGGAATACATGAAAGGGAAATAACTAAAAGCAAACTATCCTACTAGGTGATACACCGAAATGAAATGAACATAATACACTGACTAAATCAGCATGAAAGCTCTCAGATCTAATAGAACACAATCTTTCTAAATAGGCTGCATAAGTATTTCACAGAGGGGTCTAGACAAAAGACACAAACTATGACCTGCAAGCAAACGTTCTCTTCAGCAAAAGGGCACAGGAATGAGATAGAATGACAAGGGGTTGAAGTATACCCACAAACTCATTCAAATCAGATCAAACACAATAGTACACAAATAAGATGAAAGAAAGAAGGGCCCTAGAACTCCAAGATTTCTCCAATAAAGCCAGTATATTATATTCAATAAGAGAAATATAGACAAGGGAAAGACCAAAGGGAAGATTTCTTTGGTCATGTGTTCTCATTTAGTGATCCAACGACTGTGTGTTCTCATAATCTCTTGATCCTGACGGTTATGTCCTTAGCATTCCACAATTCAATGACGTGATTATCTCTCAGTCTCATAATCAAACTTTGACTGGGGGGTAAACTTTGAGAACACATGACCAAAGAAATCTCCAAGTCACTGAGAAACTTCTTTACCCTGGGTTAGATCTAGAGATCTAGTGACTGAGCCCTCATTCTCTAAGTCATCAGACAAAATGAGAATATTCCATTTTGGTTTAGAGATTACCCAACTAAGGCTTTCTCACAATCGCTGAATGGATTAGAATATTCAGTCTAGACTTTGTGAACATGAGACTAAGCTTATAAAGCTTGGGCCCACCTGAGACATGTGGCACCTCATCATTGCATTGCACTTTACCTTGAGCTAACCACCTCTAACCATGGTAATATCTAGCGAACAAGTGACTGAGCAAACTTGAAGTCTCATGATCTATCGGCCAACCATGGTTAACTCCCGAGACTAAGTGACTAAAGGAAGAACTTAACCTGGCATTGACACAAACTATGACTGCAGTCAAGAGAAATGCCTTAGTCACTAGATTGCTAAAAGGACTATTGGCCTTGGGTTACATTAAGAGATTACCTAACTGAAGGCAATTCGCTGAGTCACGGAATGGAAAAAGAGTATGCCATCCGATCAAGAGACTAGGAGATAAAAGGTATTCACGTAATCGAGGAACAGAAAGGAATATTTTGTTGGGGACTTAGAGACCTTGCGACTAAATGCTTCTTATAAGGTGTACATGGGAAAAAAAGACTTAAGTGGCCAATAAAGGTAACAATGAAATAGAACAGGCCATAGGGTTTTTAGGGTTTTTTTCTATAATGGTGACTTTTTCAAATAAAAAACCTGCAGACCAGAGAGTTGGATAGTTGCAGAGATCAAAAGACAAGACATAAAACCATAAAAATTTCTCAGAGGTGTTCAACTAGATTTATGGAATATTGTATGGATCCCAGCCTGTGACCAAATTGTATGGAATCAAGAAATATTGGGTAACATTTTGGTGATTTCTGTTGGATGTCAGCCTGCTAGACATTGATCAGTGGCCTTAGAATGATCCATTGGGCATAGGATTCATTATTTGAGCATGAACATTTTGACAGAGAGATAGACCTAGAACTGAGAGGGACAAAAAATTATGCACGAGTACTTCTTGGAAAATAGGAAGAATAAACTAGAAAGCAGGGACAAAAAATAGGAAACATATTCATAGAGATTTACAAGGAAGGATTGGCCTCAAAGCAACGCTTCAGGTGGAATCCATTAACTGATATGGGCAAGGCATCTCCTCCAATAGTTGACAGCTAGAAAGCATTAGGCCCCTTACATTCTGTAATAACAAATGGTCCACCCCAAAAGGAATCAAACTTTGTATGTCTACCAGGTTTTGATCTGAATTCATCCCACTTGAGGACTATATCCCCAATCTTGAAGTCTCTAGCCCTGGCTCTTTTATCAAAACTTTTCTTTGTTTGTTCCTGATGGAACTCCATATCTTTCATGGATTTATCTCTGAGTTCTTCTAACTCCATTATCTGAGCATACCTGATTTGTAAGGGATCTCCTTCTTCAAATAGGACATATTGAGTGGCCAAGTCCAAAGCTGGCAATTCAGTTGAAATGTACAACTTAGCCTCTCTACCATATACTAACACATAAGGAGAATTCCCAATGATCTTCTTTGGGGTAATCCTATCTAACCACAACGAAGATTTCAATTTAGTATGCCAATCCCTTTGGTTGTCCTATAGATTTTTCTTGATTATCCTAATCAAGGTCTTATTAGTTGATTCAGCCAAACCATTGCCTTGAGGGTAGTAATTTGAACTTGTATTTAGATAAATGTCATTTTTAATTGCCCATTCTAAGACTTTAAAGCCTATGAATGCCAATACATTATCTGATATTATAGAGTCTGGAGTGCCAAATCTATGAATTATGTCATCATAAAAACTTAAGACAACACTCTCATTTGATTCTTTCAAGGCAATTGCCTCTGTCCATCTAGTGAAATAATCAGTTGCAATGATTATCCTCTTATGCCCTACACTAGATGGAGGATTAATCATACCAATAAAGTCTATGCCCCATCTCATGAATGGTTGCTCTATTCTGATTGGCTGAAGGGGCAGAGCTACAAGCCTTTCTTTTCCTACAAACATAGCACATTTGATGCATTTTATCACATAATCATGACTATCCTTGAAGATAGATGGCCAATAGTATCTGGCCCTCATGATTTTAAAAGCAGTAGTCCTAGGAGAGAAGTGACCTCTAGAAGGCCCATCATGAAATTCAAATAGGACATCGGCTATCTTTTCTAAATCAATACATCTTAAAAGGACGCCATTGTGATCCTTTCTAAAAAGAACCTTATTTATCAGCACAAAAGGAATAGATTGTAATCTATAATATCTTCTTTTTGCTGAATCTAGGTCTGTAGGACATTGTCTTGTCTTCAAGTAATGAATCATGTTAGGCAACCAACCTACTGCCTTGGCATGTTCTTCTGTAGAATGCACAACCAAAGATGAATATGTTTGCTCTATTTTCTTTGGACTTTCATCTTCTGCTAAATGCTCACAAAGACCTCTTCCTCTAACTAGTTTGGTGGTTTGGATATCAATGTCATATTCCATTACCTTGGTAATCCAACCAGCTCTTTTTTCATTTAGGTCCTTGGAAAGAAAAAATTCTTTGACACTTGGATGAGTAACCTTTAAGTGTACCTTGCTATGGGTCAATAGATATCTAAACTTTTTAAGACTTTTTACCATAGCAATTACATGTTTTTCCACAAAAGAGTACCTTTGTTCATACTCTTCTAAACCTTTGCTGAAGAAAGCAATAGGCTGCTCTAATCCATCTAAATTTTCTTGAGTCAACATAGCAGATATAGCATCATGACCTCCATAAGTATAAAGGATAAAATCCTTACTGAAGTTTGGGTTTAATAGAGCAGGAGCTTTTGTCAAGGTTTCTTTGATAGCTTGGAAATTGGCTTTGCCTTCTTTAGTCCAGTTGAAAGTTGAACTCTTCTTTAACATGGTTGTCAAAGGCTTCAGTAAATCAGCAATATTAGGCAAGAAACGCCTAACAAAACTAATCTTTCCTATGAAAGATTGGATACTTTTCTTATGATGTGGCAATGGTAGCTCTAAAATGGCTGCAATCCTCTCAGGGTCTACTATGATTCCTTTCTTGGATACTATATATCCCAAAAATTTTCCTTCATGAACTGCAAACACACATTTCTTGGGATTAAGAGATATCCCAAACTCTCTACACCTTTGAAAGATCTTCCTCAGATGTTTGATATGATCTGCTGCATGTTTAGAATAAATAGTTATGTCATCTAAGTAGACTAGTACAAACTTGTACATGAGGCTTTTAAAGGCCATATTCATTGCCTTTTGAAATGTAGCACTTGCATTTGACAAACCAAAGGGCATCTTTTGATAAGCCATGGTTCCCCACTTGGTTGTAAATGCAGTCTTATATTGATCCTCTTCATTGACTAGGATCTGATTATATCCTAAATAGCCATCCAATAATGAAAATCTCTCAGATCCAGAGACACATTGTAAGATTTGTTCCATAGAGGGTAATGGATGGCGATCTTTTAAAGAGGCCCTGTTAAGATCCCTGAAGTCAACACATAACCTCAACTCCCCATTCTTCTTCCTTCCAGGAACAAGGTTGGAAACCCAACTAGTGTGCTTGATGGGGTAGATGATACCACTTTCTATCAATTTGAGCACTTCTCTATGCATAAGTGGCTCAAGCTTGGGATTAACAGGCCTTTGTTTTTGTCTCACTGGTTTGGCATTAGGCTCTAGTTCAATAGTGTGCTGAGAAAGGGCTAGATTAAAACCTTTAAGGTCTTCATATTACCATGCAAAAACATCACTGAATTCTCTGAATAGTTGGGTATAAGCTTGCTTTTCCAAATCAGTGTTTACTTTTCCAAATTGTAAACTTTTACCTAGCTCCAACTCTAATTCAACACCATGTTCTTGTTGAACCACCAGGCTAGCTTTATTCTTCTTAACTTGATCATCTTTGTTGAAGATATCTTCTAAGGTGACAAGACCTCTAGGAATTTTATTAGACTTAAGTTGTATTACTTGGTCACCATAATTTTGCAACAGCCTATCTTGGTTATGCTCTGAGAAGACATCTTCAAACAAGAATTGCAGAATTTGCTCATCATTGTCAAACACTTGCCAATTAGTATCATTATCAGGGATAGAAGGTTTGACAATCACTTTGATATGTTTTTGGGTATCCTCTTTTGAAATACTATTAGGAATGTCATACTGAGATCCAACAGCAGCTAATCGATCTACATTTTGATTTAGCTTTCTAGGGATAGCAACAATGTTGAAAGCACAAAAGTCTTCAATTGCATCCCAAACTCTGTGTTTGTATGCTTTCAAGGTGTCATTTTTAGTTGCACTTATCCCTCTCACTTGGCTGGCTACTAACTCACTATCACCATAAACTTTTAAGGCCTTAAGCCCTCTTTTTCTAGCCCACTCCAGTCCATTTACAAGGCTTTCATATTCTGCAGTGTTGCTAGTGCAGGAGAAACTGAATCTGAAAGCTATATAATATCTTTCACCTTTTGGGGACACTAGCATAGCACCACCACCAGAGCCATGTCTGCTTCTAGCTCCATCAAAAAATAATTCCCAAACCTGATTGTTCTGATCCTCTGAATCAGTATCCTCTTTGAGGAGGTTTGGCTCTATGGATCCACTTTCTTGTATCAAATAACTTCCCAAATGACATTTTCTTGGGCTTCAAAAACCGTTTCTGATTCTAGTTCATCTAATAAAATATCAGGGATATTTTATGTCTTAGTACTTGCTTCTCTGATAGTTGGGAAATCACTATCATCAAATATAGGGTAGATTGTATTGATGGTATTGGACACATATGGCTCTATATGGTGTGCTGCCAATGATTCAGATTTGATGGTGACCTTGGTACCATATCTTGTGTGAAAGAGCATGTGAGACCAGTCAGAAGAAAGGTAGCCTCCTATCTTGGCTGTAAACTCCCTTGATAGACATATGGAAAATAAAGCAAGGAGATCTATGATAGATATATCAAGTAGGATGGAAAAATTAGGACTAGCATGAAGGATTAGACTGGTATCCTTAGCTACACCTATAGTGTTAACTGAGGATCCATCAAGTTGGGTAACCTTCTTTTGAAGGGGTTCATATTTAAGTCCTAATTGGTCAGCCACCTTTTTGGGCATTACAATGCTAGTAGCTCCACTATCTACCATACAATTATGTACTAAGGATTTTCCAATAATTAAAGATACATAAAAGGGAGGGGGTTTTGAGTTCCTACCTTGAATGGTATTGGCTTTGGAATTGCAACTTGGGGCATCCTTTTCTTGATTAGTGTTGACCAACACTAGCTTTGTAGCTTCTTTTGTATGCTGAGGAGTTGTCATTTCAGTCATAGCTTTCTTCAAAATCTCAGGTTGTCCTGGAATAGCTAAAGAGTCCCACATAGACATAGTAATGTGCACCTTCTTCATGTTGTCTACAATGTTGAAAGGTGTCACAGTGTATACTCTTTATTGTGCTTTTACTATAATAGGCTCCACCTCTTTTAGAGTCTGGCCCTCTTTGCTTGTGATGACAGGAGCCTTCTTAAATATGATGGGAGTAGCCTACTGCAGTGGCTCTACAGATGTAGTGGCTTCAGTCCCAGAATCTGCTCGCTCCATATCTTGAGCTCTTATCTTTGACCTTGTGTTAGCATCAATAGAAGGTTCACCAATGACTCCATTGAAGTCTTGCTACTCCCAATTGAAAAGAGCAATCTCATTATCTTGTGGTTCTTGTTGAGGAACTGATCCACTGGAAGAAGCCTCTAATTGAGCTTGTGAGGCATTTTGAACCATTAGTGCTTGATTCATCCATCCATTTGAACATGTAGCCTAATTATGAGGCTAATTACAAGGAAAACACCATTCATTGTCCATAACCATATTATTTTGACTAGGGACCATGTCCCTAACTGGATTTGAAGAATTAAGAGGTGCAGGGTTGTATGGTTGGAATGGTCTTTGATTAAAATTTTGTCTTTGTCCTTGATAACCTCCTTGGTATGGTGGCCTATTTTGTTGATAAGGTTGTCCCTGATTCTGATATTGTTGATTAAGAATTTGGCCTTATGGCTGAAAGGGTGGTCTGATTCATTACCCTTGCCTCTTTAGGTTTGTGACCTCTTTAGTCAAAGTTTGTAGCAAATTTGTCATTTCTTGCTGACTAGTTTGTTGACTATTCTTCAACTCTTGTAATTCTTGAGAGAAACTTGCCTTTAGCTCCTGATTGCTAGTACTAGCCTGAGGTGCTAATATGGTGGGAATAGGGGTAAATGGGGGTACTTGTAAAGGTGCAATGGGCTAAAGGCTAGGAAAGATGGGCATGGGTGGCCTTCTAGCTATCATACCTGCCTGGATTAAATAATTTTCAGCCCTGATAGCTATGTCAAAAGCTTGGGGTAAAGAGATACCACCCATAGACTGGATCATGAAAAAAATCTTACCATTCAAACTTTGCAAGAAGTATAAGAAAGCATGGTCAACTGATGGCCTCATCGAGATTGGAATTCTATTCCATGTCTTGAGGAATCTATTGTTATAATTTGTCATTTGTTCTTGAGGGTCTCTTTTAATGGTTGTCAAATGCTCAACCAAAGACAAGTTGTCTGATTTATCCTCAAAATGCTTACTCAATGCATCCCCTAATCCATCCCATGAATTAATGGAACCAATAGTTAAAGTTCTAAACCATTCAAGAGCCTTACCTTTGAGAGAGGCTGCTAATAGCTTGGTGGCCACATCTTCTTAAGTTATATTATGTATGTTGTAGATAGTGGTCACATCTCTAATGTGTTCAAAAGTTGTAGTTTGTCCTTCACCTGTGAAATCAGGTAGACTTTGTAGTGCCACCAAGGGCACATCATGATGTTGAGCAAAGTTCAATAGACTCCCTTGGTTGAAAGGTGCAAAAGCGAACTGCCTAGCCATTGTAGGAGCTGAAATTTGATGAGTAGCAACTATGTGAGCTATATTTGGTGTTGGATTTGAATCTTCTTCTAGATCTATAGTTAGATATCTTCCTCTTCTTTTGAGATGAAAGGGTAAAGGTCTCCTTTCTAAAGTATCGGGTGGTGTAGACTGTACTCTCCTTGCAGGGGATGTTCTTTGGGTTGATCTACCTTTGTAGCCTCCTTTTAAGGGAAACTCTAAAAATTCAGTAGGCTTTGAGCTCCTAGTCTCAATCTTTCTCATAAAATTTGAACAAGTTTAACCTGGATCTATGAAATTAGTGGAGTCACCAGATATACTTGATAGAGAAACTTCTGAAAGTCTATATTCTGCAATCAGTATATCAAAGATAACATAATCTTCAAACAATGAACTTCTTTTGTTGTCCCACCAGGCGTGCCAGAATTGTTATACACTAAGTTTGCACCCTTGTTTCAAGCTCTCTTGGTCTTGATAACTTAGTATAACATGGGAATCATCTCCAGGTTGTGGGACCTATGCTAACTGAGATGAGACCTCTAGGTTCTAGGCTAGTTCCTCTTGGATAATCACCTTAATTTTCTCTTTGAAAAGAAAGTAAATTCTTGAGGGAAAAAAGGATATAAGGAATGCATGAAAGGGAAATAATTGAAAGCAAACTATCCTACTAGGTGATACACCGAAATGAAATGAACATAATACACTAACCAAATCAGCATGAAAGCTCTCAGATCTAATAGAACACAATCTTTCTAAATAGGCTTGCATAAGTATTTCATAGAGGGGTCTGGACAAAAGACACAAACTGTGACCTGCAAGCAAACGTTCTCTTCAGCAAAAGGGCATAAGAATGAGACAGAATGATAGGGGGTTTAAGTATACCCACAAACTCATTCAAATCAGATCAAACACAGTAGTACACAAATAAGCTAAAAGAAAGAAGGGCCCTGGAACTCCAAGATTTCTCCAATAGAGCCAGTATATTATATTCAATAAGAGAAATATAGACAAGGGAAAGACCAGAGGGTAGAACAAATGCCACGGATAGCCTCTATTGAATCTGAGATTCCAATGAAAGGTTACAGACTGTAAAAGCCAGAGGGCAGAACAAATGCCATAGATAACTCCTAGAAAGAGGAAAATTCTTTTAACAAAATGTAATCTCACTCTGCTTTGAAAGCTCCAAAAAACATTATATACATCTCCTCAATTGCACACAGGCAGGAGTAAAAAAAACCTAATTAGGGTTACATAGATTTTCATAAAATAATAAAAACCCTAACTCTATCAATTCTGATCATAAATGCTTCCATGAAAAATATCCCAATCGATTAGACTACTGTTTGCATGCCCATCCCTGTACTATATCTACCTGCAGACAAACCGCCTTGATCTATCTACCTCTCTACAACTTAGCCTCACCATTACTGCTCAAATTTGGTACTCCTTAGATATTTGAATTTAAAAATATAAATGGTCACAGGTGGCACCAAGCTTTTTTCCATCTATGACTGATATTCAAACCTAATTTGTCCTTTAAAACAAGGCCATCAAATCTTTCCATTTTACTTGGGCATCCTATCAGATCTTAACCTTAACTATGCATTTAACCTCAGGTCTTCTTTTTCCTTTAGTCGCTAAAATGCATGACCCCTTATCTAACCCTAGCTTGCACTAGTGATTACGTGACAAACCTTGATCCTTGCTCGATCCTATAGTGGTTGTTGAGTCTCTGAATACCTTTGGCATATTCCTTCCTATTAAGAGATCACGCGACTGAAGGCAATCTCACAGTCGCTAGATAGAAATGAATATTCTCCTTTTATTGAGTGATCACCCAACTGAGCTTATAAACCTGGGCCCATTATGTCACTTGTCACTCTTTCATTTTCTTTTGACCACCTCCATCAACACTGACAACTGCTAATTGTTCAACCTTGGCCCACCTTATTTTAACCATGGGGAAGCTGGAGATCGGGTGACTGTGTATTCGCTAGTCCGCTGAAAGGTTTCCTTAACCTTGGTCAAGTTTGGAGATCATGCAAACACTACATTCACGAGGTCGCTAGATAAAAGCCTAACCTTGAGTTTGATTATGAGACTGAGAGATAACTGTTACCCAAAAAATTCCCTATCATTCATTTTTTGCCACGGTCCTATTTTCCAAAAGAAGTGCTCAAGTGTCGAAAACCCTGTGTGTTTTCTGCCTTTTGGTCTGAAAACCTAGTGTGTTTTCAACCTTCTCCCCTAGATCCCTATGTGTTTTCTACCTTTTGGTCTGAAAGCTCTGTGTTTTCAACCTGCACTCGAAAACCCTCTATGTTTTCGACCCTTTCTGTGTTTCAGACTTCTTCCTCTGGCATCGGCATTTTCCATGTGCACAACTCTGACCAAGTGGGTCCCAGCTTTGGGGTGTCAACGTAGAAAAGAGATCTACAGTGGTTGCATGTTTGCATGGGATCTTCTGACCCCATGAGATCATACGACAATTGTTGATGCGATATCAGCGAGATCGGCGGTGGGCCTGAGGTACAATTTTGCGGTCAACAGGTAGCATCTTCTAGTTGGTCGCATGATCACATGGGATCTTCTGATCCCATGCACCCATGTGACTAACCACCTGTGGTTACGGTGGTTACAAGCCGGTAGTAGTCAAGGTGGGGTAAAGTCTAAGCTTGTCGCATGATCGCATGGGATCTCCTGATCCCATGCGACCATGCGACAAACCTTCGATGGTCAACAAAGCTTTCGACTCTGGTGGTTTACGGTCTCGGGTGGTGACGTGTCGAGTCTACAGTGGGCTCGGTAACATGTGCCCCATAGATTCAAGATCTACGGTGGTCGCATTTTTGCATGGGATCTTTCGATCCCATGCGATCATGCGACCGCTATAGGATCCTTCTGATGCTTCCAGGTGGTGTTGATGTGGGTCCAGCTGACGTACGGGTTTCCTGTTGATCCATGTAGTTTCCAGGTGGTGAATCTTGTGCCCCTGATGTCTTATGTGGCAGTGGAGGCTATTTTTCAAAGGCTTGTCGCATGATCGCATGAAGACTTCTAGGCTCATGCGATCATGAGACCAACGTTATTTTAAAGCAAAGTGGGACCAGGGTTGGTAAGTGGAGTGTGGTTGCGTGGTTAGCATGTTTCACGTAGTTGCTGAATAGGCCTGGGGTTAAGGAAAAGTTCACGCGACTTGGTGACTAGGAAGAAATGAACCCGAGGTAAACCAGGGTTAAGTTTGCAGCGCGGTCTTGCGGGCCCGAGGTGTCTTGTGTGGCAGACTCTAAAAGAGCTTGTCGCATGATCGCATAAAAGCTTTTGAGCTCATGGGATCATGCGACCAGTGTTTTTTCAAGGCGGTGCAACCTTGTTGGCGGGCTTTTTTCTGCAGAGAACACTTGCGAGTGTGGGTAGCTGAGAATTGATGTTTCCAAAGGTAGTTGTAGCTGGGAGATTTTGCAGAGGATTTAGGCTACCATTTTTGGGTCCTTTCGAGGATCTGAGATTGGATTTTGGTCATTCATGATAGCCCAATTTGCAGAGAGGTTGTCAGGTCGATGTTTTTTTTTTTTGTTTGCAAGCAGGATCAGTACAAGAATGGGCACGCAAAGGAAGATATATCTGATCTGTCATGATATTTTTAGAAAAGCATTTATGATCAGACGCAACTGGTTTTAGGGTTGATTATTTTATGCATATTCTTGTAACCTGAGTTAATTTTGACTCCTACCTGTGTGCAGTTGAGTGATGTATATAATGTTTTTTGGAGCTTGTAGAGCTCAGAGTTCACATTTTGTAAAAGGAAAGTGTCTTTCCTAGGAAGCTATCTGAGACACTTTCCTGTCCTCTGGTTTTCTCATAGTTTGTAATCTCCCATTGATAATACAAATATTGCAAAGTATTTTGTGACATTTTTTATGTCCCTGTGCTTCCTTGTTTGGCTTATCTCTTATTGGATTAAAGTTTATGAATGCTTTCAGTCATACTTAGGATTCCTAATCCCTCTTACTTTCAGCTTATATGTGCACTACTATGTTTGATCTGATCAGAGTGAGATTGTGGGTATTCTTCAACCCCTGTCATTCTGTCTCATTCATGTGTCCTCTTGCTAAAGAGAATGTCTACTTGCAGGTCATAGGTTGTGTCTAATTTTTAGGCCCTCTTATGAAATACTTATGCAAGCCTATTCAGTAAGTTATGATTTACTAGACCTAAGTCTTTCACTGGTTTCATCCCTCTATACTGAGACCCAACCCCTAGTTTTGATGCATCACCTAGTAGGATAGATTTGCTTTCAGTCATTTCCCTTTCCATGTACTTCTTCTATCCCTTTCCCTCGAAGTTTACTTTCCTGTTAAAAGAAAATCAAGGTGATTATCCAAGAGGAACCAGCCTAGAATGTGGAGGTCTCATCTCAGTTAGCAAAAGGTCCCACAACCTTGAGATGATTCCCTTGTTATATTGGATTATCAAGACCAAGAGAGCTTGAGATCAGAGGCGCAAATTCAATGTATAACAATAACCACATCGTTGAATCGCGGAATGCTAAGGACATAACCGTTGGGATCAAGAGATTATGAGAACACACAGTCGCTGGATCGCTAAATGAGAAACATAACCACTAGGTTCTGACATGACGTCAACCTTTAATTTAACCTAAGCATATCTGGAGATTGCACAACTGAAAACTTCGCTAAACCTCATAACCTCTTCCTTGACTAGGGGGTAAACTCTGAGAACACATGACCAAAGCAATCTCCAAGTCGCTGAGAAACTTCTTTACCCTGGGTTAGATCTGGAGATCTAGCGACTAAGCCCTCATTCTCTAAGTCACCAGATAAAATGAGAATATTCCATTTTGGTTTAGAGATTACCTGACTAAGGCTTTCTCACAATCATTGAATGGATTAGAATATTCAATTTGAACTTTGCGAACATGAGACTAAGCTTATAAAGCCTGGGCCCACCTGAGACATGTGGCACCTCATCATTGCATTGTGCTTTACCTTGAGCTAACCACCTCTGACCATGGTAATATCTGGCGAACAGGTGATTGAGAAAACTCAAAGTCTCATGATCTTTCTTCCAACCATGGTTAACTCCTGAGACTAAGCGACTGAAGGAAGAACTTAACTTGGCGTTGACACAAACTATGACTGCAATCAGGAGAAAGGCCTTAGTTGTTGGATCGCTGAAAGGACTATTGGCCTCGGGTTACATTAAGAGATTACCCAACTAAAGGCAATTTTCTGAGTCATGAAATGGAAAAAGAATATGCCATCCGATCAAGAGACTAGGAGATAAAAGATATTCGCATAATCGGGGAACAAAAAGGAATATTCTACCAAGGACTTAGAGATCTTGCGACTAAAGGCTTCTTATAAAGTGCACATGGGAAAAAGAAGACTTAAGTGGCTAATAAAGGTAACAACAAAATAGAACAGGCCATAGGGTTTTTAGGGTTTTTTGCTATAACGGTCACTTTTTCAAATAAAAAACTTGCAGACCAGAGAGTTGGATAGTTGCAGAGACTAGAAGACAAGACGTAAAACCATAAAAATTTCTTAGAGGTGTTCAAAAGGATTTGTAGAATATTGTATGGATCCCAACCTGTGACCAAATTGTATGGAATCAAGAAATATTGGGTAATAGTCCCAATTCAAAATGTATAATCCAAAATAAATTCTTCAACTTTTGCTACTCGGTAAACATAAAATACTTTCACTATTTGTGTTTTTACCGATTATCAGTTAAAACTTATAGTAGTTACTGATCAAATCTAACATGTAATATGCAAAGTATGATAACAAACAAATATCACAATCAACACATAACACAAGAGATTTAATGTAGAAACCCTGTGAAGGGAAAAACCACCTAGGACTGACAACCCAAAAATGTTCACTCTTCTGAAGTGAGGTCGGTGAAGACCCAAACCTATTAAAGGTTTACAAACACACTATTAGGTGTGACCTTGTTAGAGGATTTTAGACCAGAAGTTATCATCCAACTAGCAGTCACTCTGGGGTTGATAGGATAACAATGTTCAATCTATGAATGAAACATCAAAAAGACTTTCTTAGTCCACTCTGTTAAGAGATTTGACTGTGTACAATGGTTAAATATGTAACAGTAGATGATCTACCTTGAAACAAATTCAATTGCAATTTACAAATCAATGTTCAGCTCAATCAAATCTTTCTGATCAATATATCACTTCAGATTCAATACTATATCAACTTAGTGTCCATCGATAATTACTCTTTGTAGCTCGGTAATTGTTCTGTAGTTTGGTTCTCACTAACCAGTATGATCAAAATGCATGAAAAACTCCTTCACGCGATAATTTTGTAGTATCTTCTTCTTCCGGTGTTGCTTCAACAATGAAACCAATGTCTCTTATATAGGCGAGTAAATCATTTTCTTTTTTTCTATCAGATTTTGCTGCTTAATCTTATTCATTGATTTTGCTGCTCTAACCTTCTTCAACTGATGTGTCAGTAACACATTTCAATCTGCTCCATTAGATCTTTCTTGAATTATATTAGTCGTCAATCTTCATAAAAAAACCCTATCTATTACCTCAATTATATACACTTTACAGCTCATCACTTTATCGGCTAAACTGATCATTTAATTCCTTTCTATTTTGCTCAGTTAACAAAGAAATGCATTGGTGAACACAAGCTTGGTTAACACTATGCTCGGTATACACTACACTCCATTGGTGTATACTGGAATGCTTTATTTACTTACAACACTATTTTGTGTCTTTTTGCTCTATTCTTCATCATAGATGAATGCAACATAATAAAGTTGATATCATCAAGTCATAGACTCATCAACAAGTTACTCAATGTATTCCTTATCCTCATCTAATATATACATCTTCCTCATGTAGATATTTTTGTTCTTCATCTCTTTCACCTTTCTTCAGATGTGTCAGTATAATAACTTACAAGATAAGTATTTTCAAGCTAGTTGATGTCAATGACAACATAATACTGATTTAATCATCTTGCATATCTAATCATCAACTCCTCAGTGATCTTAAATCATAGATTCTTCATTCAATGTTCTAAATCAGTTGTAGTTCATCAATCTCTCCCTTTGTCATTGATGGCAACTCAAGTAATATGAAGTGTACCATACACATACCAAACATGTATTATACAACTTTGTAAACAAATGTTGTTCAAGCTCTCCCTAGCTTAATATGTTTAATCACTATGTTACTAAACAACATTATAAAATATAGCTTTGACATTCTACAAATATGATCTTTTCAGCTCTTAGATTCCTTCTTCTATTCTCAGTAACTCATCTTCAGTGTTTTGTTTCTTTTAGATTATCTCTCCCTTAGATATTTCTCATCGGTGCATATTGTTTCATATTATTTATCTCTCCCTTTGACAACAATGCCAAAGAAACAAATAAATGATCAGCTCTGTAGTAGCTAAGTAACTCTTTGTTTTCTAATACATACTATGTATCTTTGTATACTGATATCCCAATCTGTTTCAGTTCTTCAAACTTAATCACAACCTTAAACATAATCCAAAGTGTGAACTATGCTGCATCAACATGTGTGATCTTCTGATAAGTGTAGGTTGATGCAACATCCAGATCACATTAGTGACTGATAGATAGGGAACAGACCCCAAGTCTAGTCCTCAAATATTCAAATGTGTCCTTTGGTAGAGGCTTTGTAAAGATATCTGCAAGTTGTTCTTTAGATGTAACAAATTCTAACTTCATTTGCTTCTCTTGCACTTGTTCTCTTAAGTAGTGATACTTAATTGATATATGCGTTGTCTTAGAGTGCATCACTGGATTCTTTGAAATATTGATAGCACTAGTGTTGTCACAGTATATAATCACCGGGTCAGTGATCACCTCATTCATTCCTTCCAACACTTGCTTGATATATGCAATGTTTGAGCAATTAGTAGCAGCATCAACATACTCTGCTTCAGCTATAGACTAAGAAATACAAGCCTACTTTTTACTTGTCTAGGTTACAAGTCTTTCACCAAAGAAGAATGCTCCTCAGGTGGTGCTTTTTCTGTCATCCACATTTCCAGCCCAATCAGCATCGGTATAGACCATCAATTCAAACTTACCTTCCTTAGGATACCATAAACCATAATCCTCTATCTTTTTTAGGTATCTTAAGATCCTTTTAGTAGCAATCATGTGTGATTCTCTAGGATTAGCAGAAAATCTAGCAACAATTCCCACAACATGTGCTATATCTGGTCTACTATGAACTACATACATTAACTTACCAATCATGTATCGGTAAGTGTCTAGTTTACCTTTGTAGTTTCATCTTCCTTTGTCAATTTACATCCAGTAGCCATCAGTGTTCTCATAGGTTTAGCATCTTCCATGCTAAATGTCTTCAAGACCTCCTTTATGTACTTGGACTATGTGATTAATATCCCATCACTCTATTGAATCACTTGTAATCCTAGAAATAATTTAATCTCTCCAAACATAGACATTTCAAACTCATTCCTCATGTCATCAGAAAAAGATTTACATACATGATCTTGACCTCCAAAAAAAATATCATCAACAAAAATTTCAGCAATAAGAATATTGTCATCAGTATCATCTTTCATGTACAAATTATTATTTTCACTAGTTCTTACAAATCCAATACCTAACAAGTAAGTATGCAACCTTTCATACCAGACTCTCAATGCTTGCTTCAAACCATATAAAGCTTTGTGTAATCTACATACCATGTCTCTATTGTCTGGATCAATGAATCCTTCAAGTTGTTCTATGTAGACCTCTTCTTCAAGTATACCATTCAGAAATGTTGACTTCACATCCATTTGATAAACCTTAAATTTCTTGTGTGTAGCATATGCAATTAGCATTCTAACTCCTTCCAATCTAGCAACAGGTGCAAATGTCTCCCCATAGTCAATGCCTTCTTCATGTGCATATCCCTTGCATACCAATCTCGCTTTATTTCTTGTCACTTCACCATTTTCATTCAGTTTGTTTCTGAATATCCACTTAGTATCGATAACATTTTTATCTTTAGGTTGGGGTACTAAGGACCAAGTTTTGTTCTTCTCTATTTGTTCTATTTCCTCTTTCATTTCATTAACCCATTCTTCATTCTCTAATGCAACTTTCACATTTTTTGGTTCAAATTCACAAACTAGACATGTACCTTGTCTTGCTTTGCTTCTTGTCTGCATGCCAACTTGTCTGTCTCCAATAATTTGTGTCTTAGAATGATGTCTTCTGACAAAACTAGCAAGTACTCAGTTTCTCCTTTCTTGTTCATCCTATTCAGGTTCATGTACTTGCTCGGTAGCTCCATCTTGTTCGTCAGTTTCCCTTTCATGTTCCTCGGGGTTATTTTCCTGTTGACCGGTTATCACAGATTGTGACTTCAGTAGATAGTCAGGAAGTTCAATGTAAGTGAATCTACCATAGTCTTCTGGTTCCTTTCTTTCTTCCTCTATGTTCTTTTCATCAAACTCATCAACACGGACATTAGTACTTTCAATTATCTTATTTGTAACCTTATTCAGACATTTGTATGCTTTACTCTTAGTAGAATATCCTAGGAATATTCCTTCATCACCTTTAGAATCAAATTTCCCATTTCTCTCATCTTTTAGAATAAAACATTTGCTTCCAAAAATCCTAAAATAACTTACAGTAGGTTTGTGTCCAAACCATATCTCATAGGGTGTATGGTTGGTGTCCTTCTTCAGTTGTACTCAGTTAAGCACATATACAATTGTACTGACAGCTTCTCTCCAGTATGTCTAAGAAATATTCTTTTGCAACATTAGTGTCCTTGCACAATCAATGATTGACCTATCCCTTCTTTCAGCAATCCCATTCTACTAAGGTGTTCTCGGTGCAAAGACCTATCTTTTGATACCATGCTCATTACAGAAATTAGTAAATTCATCAGAGATAAATTCACCTCCTCTATCAGACCTTAAGCATTTTAACTCTTTTCCAATCTCTTTTTCTACCTTTTCCTTATACCACTTAAACATCTTAAATGCTTCAGATTTTTCTTTTAAGAACATAACTGTCATCAGTCTAGTATAGTCATCAACAAAAAGAATAAAGTATCTATCACCATAATAACTCTGAGTTCTCATAGGACCACATAGGTTGGTATGAACCAACTCAAGTATCTTCTTTGTTGAGTACTCTTTGCTTTTAAAACTAGACTTAGTCATCTTACCTTTCTGACATTCATGACACATTGCATGATCTAGTTTTGATAAGTTAGGAAACCCTCTAACTCTTTTCCTCTTACTAATCTTGATCATGTTATCAAAGTTCACATGGCATAACCTTTTATGCCACAACCATGCATCTTCATCCTTCATTAATAAACAAGAAGACTGATCAATATCAAGATAAAATAGATTACCTCTGGATTATGTACCAGTTCTGACAAGTCTTCCACCATCATCATAAATTCTTACTTTTTTGCTCTCAAAAGCAAGTCGATGACCGGAGTTATTCAGTTGTGCCACACTTAACAAATTATAGTTCAGTCCATCTACCCAGTATGCATTTTCACATTTTATTCTATCATTAATCATCAGTGAACCTTTACCTCTTACCATACAGGGTGCATCATTTCCCATCCTTACAGATCCTCCATCATATTCATCAAGTAGATCAAATTTCTCTATATCACCAGTCATATGATGTGTACAACCACTGTCTATGATCCATGTATCATTTCTGCTTACTTTAGATATTAGTTTTGTTTCTTCATGTTTCTCTTCTTCTTTTGAATCATCTTTCATAGCAACAAATACTACTTCTACATCATCATCAGTGTCAAATTCAGATTCAAATTCTTCGGCTATGTAACATACCTTTTTCCCTTTGTCATAGCTATCTTGGTTGTCTTTGTTATTGTGTCAGTAGCCTCTATTGACTCTTCTCCCATAGCTTCCTTCAAATCGATCTTTGGATATATCATCATCTTTCTTATTCAGACATCTGGTAGCGATGTGGCCAACTTATTTACAATTAAAGCATGTCAAAGGTAGCTTACCTCTATATCTTCCCTTACCCTTGGGTAATCTTTTTGCCAAGAGCTTCAAGCTCATCAAGCTCATTGTTGGTACCACTATCACTATATTATTCTTACTATTCCTACTACTAGACTTACCAATCTTCAAAGAGGACATGAAAGTGGATTCAACAGAAGGTACAACACTATTTTAAAATTTATTCAATTCAAAGGTTGTAAGCTTACCAATCAGTATGTCAAGAGTAAGGTTGGATGTAGCCCTTGTTTCATGAATTGCAGAGATCCTAATCGCATAAACTGGCAGAAAAGTTTTGAGAATCTTGCTTATCACTGTTTCATCATCAATAACTCCATTGGATGCTCTAATAGCATGTACTCCTCTTTTAGTCTATTTGTGTATTGCACAATGTTCTCACCTTCTTTCATCTTCATATCATCAAACCGACCTCTTAGGCTTTCTGCTCTGGCTCTCTTAACATTTGCATCTCCATTGTATATTAGAGTCAGTTTATCCCACATGGCTTTGGCAATTGTGCATCCCTTGATGTCTTCAAATTTGGCGTCGGTACAGGCAGCAACAAGTTCCATCATAGTAATATTGTGTTCATGCTTGTCCTTTAGTTGATCAAGTGTCAAGCGACCTGGTGTCGGTTTAATGTAGCCATTCTCCATCAGTTCTAGAGCAGAATTCCCAATTCCAGATATGTGCACCTTCATCCGACTTTGTCATACTACGAAGTTCTCTTTGTTCAGCTTTGGCACTTCCCTCTTATACATCTTGAGACCTTTTTGCTAGAGTCCTTAAAACTCTGTTCTAAGCAACCACGACTCTGATACCAATTGTTAGAATAACTGAGAGGGGGGTGAATCAGTTATCCAATGTCCCAATTCAAAATGTATAATCCAAAATAAATTCTTCAACTTCTGCTACTCGATAAACATAAAATACTTTCACTGTTTGTGTTTTTACTGATTATCAATTAAAACTTATAGTAGTTACCGATCAAATCTAACATGTAATATGCAAAGTATGATAACAAACAAATATCAAAATCAACACATAACACAAGAGATTTAACGTGGAAACCCTGTGAAGGGAAAAACCACCTGGGACCGGCAACCCAAAAATGTTCACTCTTCTGAAGTGAGGTCGGTGATGACCCAACCCTGTTAAAGGTTTACAAACACACTGTTAGGTGTGACCTTGTTAGAGGATTTTAGACCAGAAGTTATCATCCAACTAGCAGTCACTCTAGGGTTGACAGGATAATAATTTTCAATCTATGAATGAAACATCAAAGATTTTATTAGTCCACTCGGTTAAGAGATTTGACTGCGTACAATGGTTAAATATGTAACAATAGATGATCTGCCTTGAAACAACTTCAATTGCAATTTACAGATCAATGTTCAGCTTAATCAAATCTTTCTAATCAATATATCACTTCAGATTCAATACTATATCAACTTACTGTCCGTCGGTAATTACTCTTTGTAGCTCAGTAATTGTTCTGCAGTTCAATTCTCACTAACCAGTATGATCAGAATGCATGAAAAACTCCTTCACGTGATAATTTTGCAATATCTTCTTCTTCCAGCATCACTTCAACAATGAAACCAAAGTCTCTTATATAGGCGAGTAAAGCATTTTCTTTGTCCATCAGATTTTTCCTTATTCATTGATTTTTTCGCTCTAACCTTCTTCGGCTGATGTGTTAATAACACGTTTCAGTCTGCTCCATTAGATCTTTCTTGAATTATGTTAGTCGTCGATCTTCATAACAAACCCTATCTATTACCTTGATTTTATACACTTTACAACTCATCACTTTATTGGCTAAACTAATCATTTAATTCCTTTCTATTTTTCTTGGTTAACAAAGAAATGCATCGATGAACACAAGCTCAGTTAACACTGTGCTCGGTATACACTACACTCCATCGATGTATACTATAATGCTTTATTTACTGACAACACTGCTTTGTGTCTTTCTGCTCTATTCTTCATCATAGATGAATGCAACATAATAAAGTCGATATCATCAAGTCATAGACTCATCAACAAGTTACTCAATGTATTCATTATCCTCATCTGATATATACATCTTCCTCATGTAGATATTTCTATTCTTCATCTCTTTCACCTTTCTTCAGATGTGTCGGTATAGTAACTTACAAGATAAGTATTGTCAAGCTAGTTGACATCAATGACAACATAATACTAATTTAATCATCTTGCATATCTAATCAGCAACTCCTCAGTGATCTTAAATCATAGATTCTTCATTCAGTGTTCTAAATCAGTTGTATTTCATCATCAATAGCCCGGTTAAAAGATATTGTAAAGTCCTATTAGGAACTACCTGTTAGGGGATTTATAAATCCGTGTGAGAGTCACTTGGTTAGAGGGATTAAACTTCAAACATGTTAGGATCTTTTATACCCTATTAGGAGTAACCTAGTTAAAGGATTTTAACCACAAGCATGTTAGAACTTGCCTTGAAAAAGAACTCAATAAAACTGATCTAATTTAGTACACTATTCCTCAGAGATCCATTTCAACTCTAGTTAAATCACTTCTTTGATCTTACACACTTCACCTTCAATGATCATAACCATCACAACAACTAACCATCATATTTTTGCTTCAATTTCATCTTCTTATATCTACTTTTACGTCAGTGGAATAACCTAGAATGTGTTACTGATGTGAATTTCCAAAATCCATAAAAATTCATAAGTGATCACACAAACATAGGAAATTGTGATCCACAATATTGGGTCTCGATAATATAATTCAAAAACAAAACAAATATAAATGTTAATCCAACTACCACCTTGATTTCACCTTGACAAACCGGTTGGTTGTTCTAGCCGATATCACTAGTGTTTCCTCCAAATCTTCAAACATGCTTTGAATTAGCTTACGTGATTGTAAAAGTAGGCTAATATGACTTTATAAATTTTGACTTCCCAATCACACCCCAAATCTATTCATATCATCATTATACATCACATTCACCATGACTGCTTGTTTTATCAAAAAATACTCTGTATACTTAGAGAAATCCTTGTGCAATCATCTTCACCACTAGTATACTATATTAATTCATCCTAAAATACTTTATTTCTAGAAATGACAACACTCCAACATGCATCCCATGAAAATAATCTCTCCAACACCTTCATCAAATGCCAATAGTCTATTATAATAGAAGAGGGGATACCATATCGGTAGATGATATAGTTGAGGATAAACATAAACACTTGTTTTCCAATTGCCTTGATCAAAGGGATAACTTCAACTCACTTCATGAAATACTATGTGGTTTTTATGATGAATTTGTGTCCATTAGAGGATGATGGATATATTTTTTCGATTAGATCAAAGGCCTACTATTAAAAATGACAGTCTGTTATGAATAGTAGAAAATCCTTGAACAAAGCATGTATGAGGTTACCATGAAGCTTCTATTTCTTACAAGATTTAGAAAATTGGATTGCATCTATTTCCATTGTAGGCCAGTAGTATCCAACTCTTACGAGTTTCTTAGCCAACACGAGACCATTTGAATTATCTCCACATATACCTTTGTGGACTTATTGCAACGCATGTTCAGAATCTTCACATTCTAAACACCTAAGAAGAACCATCAAGACCACACCTATATAGATAATTATCTATGATTAAATAATATGATGTATGATGGATTAGGATTATTTTCTCATTTTAGGATAGGTTATCAAGGACAATTCCATCTTTGAGGTAGGAGTAGATTTGTCTATATCTAGATGAATCATGGACTATGATTTTTAATATTTTTTGTGATTCAAGGGAGTCATAGGTAGGATAGGGCAATTTTTCCACCAGAAATTCATAGCAAACTTGTTGTTCTTGCATTTGGAGCACTGAAGCTAACGTAGCCATTGCATCTTTCACTTTGTTCTTTGTCTTAGGAATCTACTAGAAGGTACTAAAGATAAAGTACTTCTTCAAATCATCAATCATCTTTTTTAAGGAAGATTTTCATCTTTAGTTTGATAATCATCATTGACTTTTATTTATAATCAACTAAGAATCATCATAGATATGGAGCTCTACAAGTTTCCATTAAATTGCTATTTTTAGCCTGTTCACTAAAGCTTCAAACTTTGAAATATTGCTAGTACATGGAAATAACAACTTGTATGCTTTAGGAATTTTGTACTCTTGAGGTTTTATGAAAAGAATGCCAACTCCTAACCCCTATTGGGTGAATTAACCATCAAAGAACATTTTCCACTGATACTTTGTTAAGTGCATGATTTCTTCATTTGGAAACTTTATACTCAACATCTTATCATCTTGAAGGGGTGACTCATCCAATTGATTAGATATTACCTATCCCTTAATATCCTTTTTGTCTATGTACTTAATATCAAACTCACTTAATATCATCACCCACTTAGCCAACTCATCGGTCAATGTTTCTTTACTCAACAAGTATTTTAATGGATCAATTTTTCCTATAAGCTTCACTGAATGAGACATCATGTAATGTCTGAGATTTTGTAATGTGAACACTACTACTAAGAAATCCTTATCAATGATGGTTTAGTTGATTTCATATGATACAAGTGTCATGCTAATATAATTGATTTCTTTTTCCTCCCATGCTTCATTATGTTGTGCTAGTAGAGCTCCCAATGATGTTGTAGTTGTTGATATATATGACAATAGAGGTTTTCCTTGAATAGGAGCCATCAATATTGGTGGTTTCACCAAATATTATTTAATGTAATTAAAGTTCTTTTCACACGTCGCATCCCACTTGAAAGTGACTCCTTTGTGCAATGTCTTTGTGAATGATTGTGCTTTATCTACTAGCTGATAAATGAACTATCTTATTGATTACAACTTACCTTGTAATGTCCTTATTTGAATGATATTCTTTAGGGGTTTCATTTCCATGATTTATTTCACCTTTGCGAGATCTACTTCAATTCCTTTAGCTGAGACTATGTAACCTAAGAGTTTCCTAGAGGTCACTCCAAAGGCACACTTTTTTGGATTTAGTCTTAGTCTAAATTGCTCCATTCTATCAAATATCTTTGCCAAGAGCATTAGATGAGTTTTCCTACTGACTGATTTGGGTAATGTGTCATCGACATTGTCCTCCATGTTCTTATACATCACATCATGAAATATGGTGGTCATAGCCCATTGGTAGGTTGCACCACATTTTAATCCCAAATGCCATTACGTTCCAATAGAAGGTGCCCCAAGCACATGTGAATGTTGTCTTTTCTTGGTCCTCAAATGCTATCTTTATTTGATTTTAACCTAAGAATCCATTCATAAGGGAGTACATTTCATATCCAGCAATAAGATCAACAATCATATAAATTTTTAGAAGTCAGAAGTCATCTTTAGGATAGGATCTATTGAGATCCCATAAATATGTGCAAACTCTGATGGATTTCTCAAGTTTTGAGACTAAGACAATGTTAGAAATCTATTTGGCATAATCTATTTCTTTGATAAAACTAGCTTTCAAGAGTTTTTCTAGTTCTGCCTTAACTAGCAATACCACATGTAGATGCATTTTCCTTAGTTTTTTCTTCATTGGTTTAACCCCATGGGCTATAGATCAGGATCTAGGATAGACATGTCAAAATAGGACCATGCAAAATTGATTTTCTTCTCCATGAAGAATTCTATGAACTATTACTTCTCCTCTTATGATAAATATTGAGCAATATGCACTAGTTAAGGCGTTTTAGCTATTTCCAAGTTAATTAGTTATTTAGGCTCAATCAACACTAATGACCTTTCCTAAAAGTGGGCAAGAAGAATATCAAGTTTCCCATCTTCAGGAACCTCAAAGATTTTTTCACCTTCAAATGCGAAATTTATTTTTACTATTTTTGGATTTGACACTACCACTATGTGGTTTTCACCATTAGATTCCTTTTTTCTTTTTATTTTTCTTCTTTAGACTAGGAAACTTGATATCCTCCACTGTCATAGTCACACTAGATTCACTAACAAAAGAAGTGAGAGGTTCTACAACATTCAAGTAAATGGCTATAGCATAGTCATTGGGAAAAGTAGCCAGGTCTATAGGTTCATCGTGGTTCCATTTAATGAGCTCAGGATGCAATAAGGATAAATATTCATTAGGATAAATATTCTGTAGACGTCATTTCTTTTCATGAAGGTGACATTTCTTTTATTTCCTGCAAAATACAAGCATATAAAGTATAATTTCATCAAAATGATTGTGGTTAGTCCCACCGGGCGTGCCACCCTGTAGACTAGGATTTGAGAGTGCACCTAAACCTGTTTTGAAGGCCAAAGACAAACAAACGTCATAGCATATAATCAAATCAAATTTAATGGTAAACAAACTAAAATCAAAGCCACCTCAGTTTAAGCCTAAAACGGATGCGCCCATGCACTGTTTGATATGCTTGGATATAAATGGATGTGGGTGTGCAAACTCAAGCACTTGGAGCATGCAAGATAAATGATGATTTTGAGGTTAATGAAGACCCAAAATGACACAAAATAGGTATGAGGAACCTATTTTGCCTCAAAAGGCCTCAAGAACACACAAATATGCAAAGCTAAATGAAAGAACTAAGATTAAAACAAGAAATGAATCTATGTTAATCCATTTAAGCTAATTTAGATGTGATTTAAGCTTGGAAATGATCTAAAATGATGAGTTTATGCTTATGCTAGAATGAAAATGGCATTATAACTTTGCTATTGAATTTGAGAGTTGAGAGATTATTTGCCTTAGGAAGTGAGGGTATTTATAGGATTTCTAAAGGCTTGGGGTAGGAGGAATGAATGGCCAGGATTGAAATCCTTAAGAGAGGCCAAAATTCACTCAAAGGGAAGCATATGGATTGTGCTAGTTCTCAGCCAATCAAGAGGTGACACATGTCACAAGGTGAGTGGATGAAGGGAAGGGCAAAGAGGAGTCAACAAAGGGGGCTCCAAGCTCATAACTCTCCAAATAAATACTTGTAAGAGCAATGAATGGGCTTTAAGAGGCTTTGAAGACTTTGGGGAAGCAATAAATGCTTTGTGGTTGAGATATTTGGAAGGAAAGACTTTGCTTTGGTTTAGGAAAGTCTTAAGCTTGGTTAGGATTGCACAAAGGTTTAAGGGTAGGATTAGGATTAGATTAGGACAAAGAAAGGATTAGGATGGGTGAAGAGGGTGGATTTGAGAAGATTCTAGAAGAATCTAGATTTCTCCTTAGTTTCATGGAATAAAAGTTATTCATTCCAAAAGCTTAAGTTTTAGGAATATTTATTAAAATATTTTCAATAAATATGAAAATTAAATATTTAAACTTAATTAAATATTTAACCTTGGGATTAGGGTTAGAAAAGATGGGATTAGCCGTTTAATCGAAATTAAGAAGGGATTAGAAGATTTTGGAAGAGGTTAGTGGTCTAAAGGAAATTGGCCAAGTTTGGGATAAAAAATAAATTAAAAATAAATTAATTTATTTTTGAAGTTTTTGGTCAATTTATTAATTAAATAATTAATAAATTAGGGATAATGTCCAAATGACATTTTTAGGCTAGATTCCTTAATTAAAGATTTTTAATTAAGAGAGAGGGATTTAATGCCATAAAAATAAATTAATTAATTAATTAATAAATGATGATGTCATCAAGGATTTTCAGAAAACAAAAATAATTTATTTTCTGAAGGATTTTTCGGTGTCTACATTTTGCCCCTCTTTGATGCGATGCCGCAAGTGGCATGGCGTCAAAGACAAGAAAACAAGATGCCAAGGCTAGAATCAGAAGAAGAGGGTATGACACCCGGGTGGACTAGGAGAAAGAGAGAATACGCCCCGGTGGGACAAAGTCATGGAAGATGCACCCAGTGGGACAAGGAGAAAGAGGGATTACGCCCTGGGACAGAGTGTGCCCGACGGGACGAGGAAGGAAGGGCCTAGGAAGAAAGGGGAGATAAATAACCTCACTTCTAAGAGCAAATATGGATGATATGCAAGATGAGATGGAAATGCAAGATGCAAGATGCAGCTATATGCAAAGATTCAAGATTAATCTATATGATAAATGCAAGGGACCAGATAGCTCCAAGTGCAAATGGGAGTGCACAACCTAGATTTAATATAGCTATGTTAGAGACCTGCCAAAGATACTGGGATCACGAGGCCTGTCAACAACGTCGCAGAGGACTGACGAGGACTGACGCTAAACAAACACACAGGGTTGCCCCAACATCACACATGAAGCGCTGAGGTGACATGGCGAAACTGATGGTGAAGGAACCACAAACACACAACTGACTCACAGGCAGAAGCGAAAGATCAAAAGACCTTGCCCCATATTATCTGCACATGCAGCACACCATGATATAATGAATCGTGGTGACCCTGATGGGATAAAGAGAAGCCAAAAAAGATTAACAAGATCAAAAGGACAAAACCCAAGATCAAAATGATAACTCCAAAAAGACATCCTTTGCCAAGGAGAGAGATTAGGTTTGATTGATGGTGGGAAGATTGGTCGGACAGGAGGAACGATATATCCTCAAGGACCAGGATGGAAGATTAGGTCAGACAGGAGGAACGATATATCCTCAAGGACCCATGGGTTGGTGAGAGAATAAGTGTAGTTGTTCGCTGGCAAAAGCTGAAGTTCAAGGAATAATCAGGATGAGCAAGGATAAGTCGACAATTGATGTTGCTGAAGCACAAGGCCCGAGTGGGACTAAAAGTTTTCTGAGGCTGGGGATGGGACAAGATATTTGATCAAATGCTGTTGCAGGACGGACAAAGGTTATGTACAACAAGGAGGAATGATATGCACAAGGGATATGTACAGAAGCTCAGGATTGGGGATAGGAACATCACACTCAGCGGGACTCTCACTAGGATGGAGACAAGAAGGATATATACAGGGAGGATTGCACTGTACAGGAAAGGGATAAGGATATGGTACAAGATATGGTACAAAGCTTTGGAATAGGATATGGATTGCAGATGGGTTGGAGGAAGATGGAAGCTGAATGCGTGGAGGATAGGGGAGATGGAACTGCTGGGAGATCTGTTATGGAGATTATGGATGGAGGAAGAGGACGGTAGCTGAAAGGACAACTGAATAGATAAATAGCTCAGTTTACTATGTTGGCGCTTGTTTGCCAGGTTTTCACCAACATACTTGTCCAAGGCGCTTGAATTGCCAAGTTTTCACCGTTGGACAATTATTTTCTCTTTCTCTTTTCTTCTTTTTTTACTTTTTTTGCTTTTTTGCTTTTTGCTTTTTTGAATGTTTTTGGATTTTCTGATATATGCAGGATCAGGTTCAGGCATAGAACCTCTTCAGATGGATGATGTTGATAGGATCATTTAAGGGCTCACCTTCTGGTGTTGATAGCTTATAGGCTCCCGAGCCAAAGGATGCGGTGACAACATAGGGGCCCAACCAAGTAGGCTCAAACTTGCCTTTCTTTTCTCTATTTGCTAGGACCTTCTGATTTTCTTTAAGGACCATGTCACCGACCTGGAATTGTCTAGGATGGACCTTTTTGTTATAACTCCTTTTGAGTCAATTTTGGTATGCAACCAGGTGATCATAGGCTTGCTGTCTCTTTTCATCTAGCAGATCTAGCTATGTGAGTCGGGCCACACGATAGTCTTCATCAGTTGTATAGTTCTTCATGGAGATGCGCAAGGATGGGAGCTCAACCTCGATCGGTAGAACAGCTTCGGCACCATATACAAGGGAATATGGGGTGGTGCCTGTGGGAGTGCGATAAGAAGTACGATAGGCCCAGAGGGTAGGATTAATTTGGAGATGCCAGTCACGACCAGAATCATTGACAACCTTCTTGAGGATTTTCAAGATAGTTTTCTTGGTTGCCTCAGCTTGGCCATTTCCTTGAGGGAAATATGGACTGGAGAAATGGTGATGGATGTGGAGTCTGGCACATAGATCATCCACATGCTGGTTTTCAAAAGGTGTGCCATGGTCTGTGAAAATTGTAGATGGTATGCCGAAGCGGCAAATGATATGGTAGAGGATGAACTTGGATATTTGGATGCCAGTAGTTAGGGTGAGCGGAATCGCTTCAACCCATTTGGTAAAGTACTTTGTGGCTGTTATGATATACTTGTGTCCATCCGAAGAGAGGGGGGTGATCAAGCCAACGAGGTCGAGGCCCCAACATGAAAAAGGCCACGGTGGTGCAATAGGCTGTAGATCCTGTGCTGGTGCATGTATCAAATTGGCATGCTGTTGACATGGGAGACATTTCTTGACAAATTCACACGCATCATGTTCCATTGTTGGCCAATAATATCCAACTCTAAGCAGCTGCTTTGCTAGAACCATGCCACTCGTGTGGGCACCTCAAATTCCAGCGTGAACTTCTTGTAAGGCCAGGATGGCCTCGTTTGAGTCTAAACATCTAGATAGGACATTGTGATACCCACGACGATAAAGGGTGTTGGCTACAAAAGTGTAGCGGGAAGCTCTGCGAATGAGGTTTTGGCGTTAGTTATTGGTGAGATGGGGAGATATGATACCATTTTTTAGATATGCATGGATTTCGTGGTACCATGGGGATTGGGGACCAACCAAGACACACACCATGTCTGCATCGGCGTTCTCATAAGCTGGTGAATGTAGCTGCTTGACTAGAAATTCGTATTGTGATGCATCTCGTGGTATTTCCAGTAAGGATCTGATGGTTGCCATTGCATCTGCTGCTTTGTTTTGAAGCCTCAGGATCTGATTGAATTGTAGATGTAGGAAATGCTCTTTCAGTTTATCCACCAGTTGCTTGTAGGGTAGCAATTTGTCGTCCTTTGTCTGATACTCATCAAGGACTTGCTTGATAATGAGCTGTGAATCTCCAAAGACTTGTAGTTCTGTGATGTTCCATTGGATAGCTGTTTTGAGACCTAAGATGAGTGCCTCATATTCTGCAATGTTGTTGGTACAGGGGAATCCCAACTTAAATGATTTTGGAATATAGTCACCTTGAGGTGTGACGAATAGGATTCCTGCCCTAGAGATATGGGATGTGTTGGAACCATCAAAGTATAGTTTCCACATGGGCTGCTCTTCAATCATGCACAAGTGTTCATCGGGGAATTCCATGATTAGTGGATAGGCATCCACTAGTGGTGCTTCTGCTAGTTGATTGGCAATGACTTGCCCTTTGATTGCTTTGCGATCTACATACTGAATGTCAAATTCGCTGAGTAACATGACCTATTTTGCCATACGGCCTGTGAGGGTTGTCCTTGATAACAGATACTTAAGAGGGTCCACCTTTGATATGAGCTTGATTATGTGGCTAAGCATGTAATGTCTAAGTTTTTGAGTGGCAAAGACCACTGCTAGGCATGCTTTCTCCATGGGTGAATAGTTAAGCTCATAGCCCACAAGAGTGCGACTGATGTAGTAGATAGCTCATTCTCTGTTTTCATCATCATGCTGTGCTAGGAGTGCCTCTAGTGCTGTAGCTGTTGTTGAGATGTAAAGGATGAGTGGGCATCCTGGAACTGGTGGTACTAGGATTGGAGCATTAGCTAGATACTCTTTGAGCTTATCAAAGCTTCTTTGACATATGGGATCCCACTTGAAGTTGGTGTCTTTGCATAAGAGATGTGAGAATGGTTGGCACTTGTCTGCTAGTTGCGAGATGAACCACCGAACTGATTGAAGCTTGCCCTGTAGGCTTCTGAGCTGTTTAAGATTTCTTGGTGGAGGCATCTCTGTTATTGCTTTTACCTTTTTAGGATCGATCTCTATGCCTCGTCTAGAGACGATGAAGCCTAGAAGCTTGCCAGATGTAACACCAAAGACACATTTCTTAGGATTAAGCTTTAAGCCATAATGATTCAGACGATCAAATACACGCTCTAGGATGTTGAGGTGCTCATCTCTTGTTTTAGATTTTGCAAGGATATCGTCCACATAGTCCTCAAGGATCTTGTGGATCATGTCATGGAAGATCGCTGTCATTGCTCGCTGATATGTTGCTCCTGCATTCTTTAGCCCAAATGGCATCATGTTGTAGCAGAAGGTACCCCATGGGGTTGTGAATGCTGTTTTATGTTGATCTGCTTCCGCTATATGAATTTGGTTGTAGCCTGAAAAGCCATCCATTAATGATAACATCTCATGACCCGCTGTGAGGTCTACAAGCATGTCTATGTTTGGCAATGGGAAGTCATCCTTAGGGCATGCCTTGTTCAAGTCCCTGAAATCAGTACAGATTCTGATGTCGCCAGAAGGCTTTGTGACTGGCACCATGTTAGAGATCCACTCTGAATAGTCTATTGCTCTGATGATCTTAGCTTGGAGGAGCTTCTCAAGCTCTGCTTTTACTAATAAGGCTATCTTTGGATGCATTTTCCTTAGCTTCTGTTTCACTGGCTTGACGTTTGGATCTACTGATAGATGATGAACAACAAGGTTTGGATCAAGCCCAGGCATGTGGGCGTATGACCATGCAAAGTTGATAACTGATTCCTTGAGCAAGGTGCTGAGAGCCATTTCTTCTTCTTTTGTTAGGTTGACTGCAATGTAGGTGATCCTTGGACATTCTTCTGTTCCCAAGTTGATTGGCTTGGTTTCCTCTATGATGATCGACGACTGCTCTGGTCTATAATCTTGGATAGGGGGAAGAGGCAAGGCTTCATCTTCTAGCGCCTGAATTGCCAGGTTTTCACTAGAAGATACGCCCTTTGTTTTTACTATTTTGGAATCAGAATGTGCCCCAAGGGGGTTTTCACATAAAGACTCATGATGTTCTTTTGCTATTTCATTTTTGTGACTAAAGCTTGCCTCTTCCCCAAAATATCCTTCTGGGTGAAGCTGATAGACAGAGGTTGATGTTGAATCCTGATTGCTTGCTGGACCTGATGCCCCCATGAATTCTAGGAGTGCTTGTGCACTTTGGAACTCATCGATGTGTGCGATGCTTGGTTGGTCCCAATCTATGAGGTCGGAGTTTGTGAGGGGAAGATCTATGAGGTTAATGGAGAGTTGTTGGAGGACAAAAGTCCCCAGGAGGGTGTCGTCGGCAAAGATATCATCGTAGGATCGGATGTCTTTCTCTTCGGGGATGTCTTCGATTTCCATGAGGTCATCCTGGCTATTCGAAAAGTTCACGTTGGTCATGTTAGTGTCCGCAGTTATGGTATTGGGCTCTTGTTCAAGCAGGCGAGAGGTATTAAAGCCAAGTCCTTGCTGTTCTGGATTCTGGGATGGTATGATAGGAAACAAATTTCCATCCTCTTGTGGTCCTAGACCACCACCTTGATAGTTATAGTGTTCTGTGACATTTTTGTAGGGGATTGGATATTTCTCTTTGAAGTACTTAAGAAGTTGTGTGTCACGTGATGGGGGATCTTTGTATAACCATTTGTTAATATCTGGATCCATTTCTTTGCTGATGATGGTACCATGAGACTCAAAAGTCATGTTTCCGATTTGCTTGTTCTTATAATGTTCCTCAATAGGCTTGTTTTGACAACTTGGGCGCCCTTGAGTATGTGGATCATGTGGAAGAGCTCCTACAGCAAATGCATCACTGAGGCTGTATTCGCCACAACCCTGGTTGTTGATCTTGATGGATGATAAGGTGGAAGAGAGGATGGTCTCTGGATCGTGATGGGATCAGGATGAGCTAGCAATAGAAGTACCAATATCGGTTCCAGGACAATGAGTAGAATGAGGGAAAGATGCTTCCATCGCAAGGCAGTATGCGAAGGGGTTAGGGTCAGCGTGGATGGTAACCTCAGTGCCTTGATGTGGAAACTTGATGCACTGATGGTAAGTAGATGGCACGGCCTTAATAGAATGGATCCATGGACGACCAAGGAGGATATTGAACGGTAGGTCAAGATCAACAACGTGACAGATGGTATCTTGCGCTGCTGGGCCTAGCTGGATAGGCAAAGTTATAGTACCTTTAGAGGTACGCTCCAAGTTATCATATGCTTTGATAGTGATCATCTCGTGCTGTATGTCAGCCTCCGTGAACCCAATCTTTTTGATGAATTTTAACGTGCACAAGTTGAGGGCTGAGCCATTATCCACTAGAACTCGTTTGATGGCAAAATCTCTGACCATGACGGCAATGCGGAGAGGAAGAATATGGTCAGGAGCGACATCTGGTATATCAGATTCTTTGAAGGATAAGGCACATGCTGCTGATAGGTGTCCCATAAGAGTTTCAAACTGAGTTGTGTTAATGTCCATGGGGACATGGCCTTCTTTTAGAGCTTTGTCCAAGATCTCCTGATGGATGGGTGATGTGCGGAGCAAATCCAAGATAGATATTTGAGCTGGCATGTTCCCAAGATGCTCTATGATATTGTATTGTGCACTTGGTGCATTATGTTGTGTTGCGCGTGCATTTGATGCTGGCCTGGTATTAGACTGTGCTGTGGATGCAGTAGACGTTGGCCTTGGAGGAGCAGCTGACCTCGGAGGAGCACCGGCAACAGTTATCCTACCACTGCGGGTAGTTGCAGCACATTGTCGATCCGGCCCTCTGACGTGGATGGTATTGATGGTGGGCTCATCTTGGATGGGCTCAACTTGAGTTATGCATCCGAAATACTTTTCATAGTTGATGTAGGCCGCTGTATGATCTTCTTGCTTGCCTTTGCCATGATTTTGGGGCTGATTGGTGTTGGCTTGATTCTTCCCGGTATCATGTTGAGGGAACACATTTTGATATATTTGCAAACCGGCGTTGGGTGAAGCTTGAGCTGGTGCATCGACCTGGATTTCCTTGCGATCAATGAGATCCTGGATGTAGTTCTTAAGCCGCATGCACTTCAATGTTGTGTGCCCCTTCACACGATGGTAATTACAGTATTCATGTTCTTTATACCAATCAGACTTTGGTGTGTTGTCATCCTTCTGTGGGATGGGCGGATATGTGATCATATTTGCTTTGGCTAGCCGATAAAAGATCTGATCCAGAGGCTCACCCAAAGGTGTGAAAGTCCTCTTTGGATTGTTCTGATTGTTGGGCTTGTTCTGCCTTGGGGCAACGTTAACTGTGTTAACAGGATTGCCTTGACGTGCTGGCTGCTGCTGTTGGTATTGCTGCTGATACTGTTGCATAGGTGGTTGATGAACTTGAGGAGGCTGTTGATAAATAGGTGCTTGATATGCGGGAGCTGGTGGTTGCTGATAGATGGGCACTTGTGGCGGTTGGTATGTTTGAGCTGGTGTAGGACTAGCCACAACGAATTGTACATTCTTAGTGTCAGTGACTCCATCTATAACAACATTCTTGTTACGATTCCAGTAATGGGATTAATCATTGTTGGGTTTATTTTTGGAATCATCCTTGAAGTGACGAATAGTGCCTTCGTCTAGGAGAGCTTTCTTGATGCCTATGCCCTTGCTCTTGATGTCTTGGTATGTCTGGAGATAGTTCATTCGCATGTGATGGGATAGCTTTGGATGCAGGTTATCAATGAAGATCTTTGTTAGATGCTTCTCTGGCGGCTGATATGATAACCTGGTTATAAGATTCTGCCATCTTTGCAAGTATTCCGCAAGGCTTTCTCCATCTTTCTGCTTTGAGTTGCATAGGTCTAGCAAGGACAACTCATTCTCCACATTATGGGCATAGTGTGTGATGAACTTCTCAGAGAGTTCAGCAAAAAATTTTATTGTCCCATGTGGTATTTTGTAAAACCACTCAACAGCAGTTCCTCTCAAGCTTTTGGGAAATAGGCGCAGGAGATAGTTATCACTGTAAGCCACTTCTTGGCACGCCATGTAGAACTCTTTGATATGGTTTACTAGATCTCCTTTCCCCCGATACTTGTCAAACTTGGGCATCTCAAAATGCTTGGGGAAAGGGATAGTTGCTATGGACCGATCGAAGGGATATGAGCACACCTCTTCAAACTTGTATGTTTTATTCTCTGTTCCACTTTGTAGCTCCTTTAGAGCATTTTTCATTGCTTCCCACTCAGCATCGAGTGGTGAGGGAACTGAGACTTCTGCTTGTGATGGAAGCTGTGGAACTGGATATGGCGCTTGCTGTGGATAAATGGGTTGGAACTGATTTTGGGGTAATGGTTGCTGGGGATATTGCTGGTGTGGCATAGGGGGATATTGTGGTAAATGATATGAAACCGCTTGATGTTGTTGGGCTACTTGCTGTTGTTGAACTGGCGGTTGTTGTGGGACTGCTTGCTGATATTGGACATTTAGAACTTGCTGTTGTAACTGATGGGTGGGAACTTGTTGTTGCTGGGGGATGATAGGGATTTGTTGCTGAGGCTGATGGCAAGGGACTTGCTGTTGTGGAGGAATGATGGGTGTTTGCTGAAAGGGGACATGTGGTTGCTGTGGGGGAGGCTGTTGGAATGATGCTGCTTGCGGGTATGATGGTGGTAGTTGCTGAGGTTGGCTTTGGGTTTGGCTGACATAAGCTGGGTGCATGCCTACGTTATTTAGAGGTGGAACAGATGTGGGGAAGCTAGAAGCAAAGGGTGATGGGGTAAGATAGCTAGGGAAAGTTGGCTGTTGAGGTGGTGGAACTTGCTGGAAGGTATTTGGGATTTGGGACGAATAGCTTGAAGCCGGCGGTGGTTGGGGTAGTTGCTGTTGCGCTGCCTGGGCGAAGGCGGTTTGTTGACTTGCAACCATAGATGTAGGGGATTGAGATGGGATCCCCCATGCCTTCATTTCTTCTTGTGTGAGGCCCCACTAAGATCTTGTGTTAGGGTGTACTACAGCGGATGATGGAATGGTAGGAGCAACGGGGGCTTGGGACACGAATGATGGTTGAGAGAAAGGAGCTTGTTGAGGTTGTGGTTGAGCGGATGCTTGTGAAGAGGAAAATGAAGGAAACACCCAAGAGAAAGATGAGTTTGGAATGGGAAGCGATTGCGCTAACCCCAAAAAAGAAGGTACAGGTGCTTGGGGAGTGAAGGGTGACGGTGCTCCTTTGATGGTGAAAGGCGTTGCTTGACTTGCGGATGGTGGTGAAGCTTTTGGTGTAAAAGCTTGCGTGAGAGGTGGAAGCTGACTTTGGTTTAAGTATTGGTTTTGGGCTTGGGCAGCCATAGCAGATGATGAAGCAAAAGGGGTAGGAGATGGAGTGGATGGCACTGCAGCTTGTGTTGCGGGACTGGCGAGGCTTCCTTGCAAGAAAAGGGGAATGGTGGAAAGCTCTTGGAGTGTTTGCATGACAGGATCGGGGAATGATTGGACAAACGGAGAATATGCTTGTGCTGGAACTTGGATTGTTTTGATGGGGATGCGTGGATAGAGAGATGGTGGGATGGAGGTACTTTCTGGCAGATAGTGGGCAAATGTGCTTTGCTGATGTTGCGGTACAAGGGCATTGGTTGCTGGTGGGCTTTCTGGAGGATTTACAAATGCTTGGTTTGCCAAGGGGGATGAAGGGATGTTTGGATCTTCACATGGGTTACTGGCTTGGATCTGGGGATTGTAGGTCATCATGGCGTTGGTGGAAATTTTGGGATCAGATGAGGTTGTTGGTGGATAAGGATTCATGCTTCTTCTTTTCTGAGATCTGGTCTCAACAGGCATGGAGATGCAAGTGCTAAATGGATGCAAGATGTTTGGCTAAAAGATGTTGATGGATGCAAAGTTGATGAACTTCTAAAGATGATGACTTCTAAGATGAAAATGCAAAGATAGGGATCAAGATGGCGATGATGGAAGCTGGATGGAACGGATATGGATCAAGATGGTGGAGGAAAGATAGGTTGCTGGTGGAAAGCTGGTGAAAGATTACTGAGTGGTCAACAAATGAGCTGCTGTTTTTCCCAAATGGAGGATCAGAGATATGATGGGGTCAACTTAAGATAGACTGATGATCTTCGGTCAACAAGTTTCTTATCAATACACTCCAATCTCTTGCTCGAGATGATGGCTATGCAAGGACAAGGTTTGATTTTTTTATGACAACACGTTGTGCCAAAAAAGAAGATGATGGTCTCTGATCTTGGATATGGGATAGGAACAACTCAAAAGGTAGAACACTAAGTGTTGGTGGATCTCTGGATTTGGAGCAAAAGATGATGGATTTGCTGGAAAGATATGGAAAGCTGATGGGGGGATGCTGGTGGAAAAGGTATTGAAGGGTGAAGGGACAATGCTTTATGTAAAGGGATAATGCAAATGATAAGGATTGATTCTTAGAATGCTGGTAGGAAGATGAATGCAAATGCAACTTTTATGATGTTTTGAAATGCAACTAAGGTTTTGATGCTGATGCAAAGGGTGAAACTAGGATGAAACTAAGATGCAAGGCTGTTGAGACAAGGTTTCAAGATCTGAAGATGGAACAAGACATGAACAAGGATTTTGGCTAATCTTCTGGCTCAAAGTTGACAAAGTGATGGTTAACTCGGAAATGGAAGGTGAACTGTTTGATGCGAGCATTATGGGCAATGTTCTCAAGTCTGGTTTGGAACTTTTCTTCGGCTTTGGTTGCTTGGATAGTGGATTGATAGGTCTTGGTGTTCTTCTTGGCAACTTTTCGCTCTTGATAGGCTTGGGATTTGGGCAACTTCGCTTTAGGATGTTTGTTCTTGCTGGGCATCACTTTGGAAAAGAGGCTTCTGATTTTGAGACAAAGGTTTCCAATGGAAAAGGTTAAAGTCAAAGCAATCTCTGCAAGGGACAAAGCAACCCTGCGGGATACAAACAAAGGCAACTGACTCTGACAAAGCTTTGAAAGTGTATGTTTCAACAAGTGTTTTCACGTAGTCTTTGACTGTCAAGCACTTCAAACAGATCTACCTAAGGAAGGTGAGTATCAAAATCGCTTGCCCACAGCTTGGTATCCCCTAGAAGGGAATATAAATGGTGAGTAATCTTGAGGCGACCCGGTAAACCCCTTGGAATCGATCCTTGCACAAGGATTTTGATACTTTCGGATGTAGATAGGGTAGCCTCTATTTTATCAAGTTTTTAATAGTTCCGTGGAGTCTCCATACCCGGTTATGCTGATCATCCGTGACTCACTTAAGAGCCTTGCCAATTATGCTGGGGGAGAGGAATGTTTACCATCCCCAGACACGTGTTTGGCACGAACGCCCGGTGATTAGGAGATGTAAGTGATTCTTTTGGTATTCGCTTATTTGTATACTGGCCGGGGGGATACCGGTTTGAGGTCGTTCTCCGAGGAGGAAGCGCTTCTCCTTGGACAGGCCTTGCTAAAAGCAAAATAGGTGAACTTGTCCAAGTTCAAATGTTCCACGTTGCTTACTCTAACAAGGATTATGCAAGAATTTGAAAAACTCCTACATGCACATCAAGCAGATTTTGTTCATTTTCCCAAATTTGATTAAGTGATGTTTGAACTTTGAAATGAAGACACTCGTGATTAGATTTTGATTTGTTCTTTTCTCCAAAATGTAAATGAATTGAACGTTTGCAAGTTCTTTCCTTTTGTGCATTCAAGATTTGATTAGCGAGTTGATTTAAGAACTTTGAAAAAGCTTTATTTTATCCCTTAGATCACTCAAGATTGAATTTATTTGCTTGCTTTGGAATTCGAAATGAGATAGGGAACAGAGTTATTCATTCCTTTTAGTGCATTCAAGATTTGGTTTGATTTTCAAATTGACAATGACACTCTAGGACCTAAGTTCATTTCCTTAATGTCATTCAAGATTTTGTTTTGACCTTTGCTGTAATAAAAGAAATGAAAAAAAATCAGTCCTAAGCAACTCAAGATAAAAAATCAAAAGCGACACTGTCCAGCTTATAGGCGACGCTGGAAAGTGTAGAGGCGACACTTCATTTTTACAGGCGACACTCTGTACCTCAAAAGGTGACAGATAAAAATTCAGAGGCGTGATTTCTTTCTTTACAGGCGTGATTTATTTACGTGCAGGCGACAGAAAAGAATTCTGGGATGAAACAGAAGTTATCGAACATGGGAAAATCTCAGTTATGCAGGCGTGAAAACAGAGCTCATAGGCGTCATTTCTTTCCTCAAAGGCGTGATTTCTTTGCAAGAAGGCGTGACTGGATTGTTTGTAGGTGACATTTCTTTTGATGAAGGCGACATTTCTTTGTTTGAAGGTGACATTTAATTTTTGTAGACGTCATTTCTTTTCATGAAGGCGACATTTCTTTTGTTTCCTGCAAAATACAAGCATATAAAGTATAATTTCATCAAAATGATTGTGGTTAGTCCCACCGGGCGTGCCAGAATGTAGACTAGGATTTGAGAGTGCACCTAAACCTGTTTTGAAGGTCAAAGACAAACAAACGTCATAGCATATAATCAAATCAAATTTAATGGTAAACAAACTAAAATCAAAGCCACCTCAGTTTAAGCCTAAAACGGATGCGCCCATGCACCATTTGATATGCTTGGATATAAATGGATGTGGGTGTGCAAACTCAAGCACTTGGAGCATGCAAGATAAATGATGATTTTGAGGTTAATGAAGACCCAAAATGACACAAAATAGGTATGAGGAACCTATTTTGCCTCAAAAGGCCTCAAGAACACACAAATATGCAAAGCTAAATGAAAGAAAAGATTAAAATAAGAAATGAATCTATGTTAATCCATTTAAACTAATTTAGATGTGATTTAAGCTTGGAAATGATCTAAAATGATGAGTTTATGCTTATGCTAGAATGAAAATGGCATTATAACTTTGCTATTGAGTTTGAGAGTTGAGAGATTATTTGCCTTAGGAAGTGAGGGTATTTATAAGATTTCTAAAGGCTTGGGGTAGGAGGAATGAATGGCCAGGATTGAAATCCTTAAGAGAGGCCAAGATTCACTCAAAGGGAAGCACATGGATTGTGCTAGTTCTCAGCCAATCAGGAGGTGACACATGTCACAAGGTGAGTGGATGAAGGGAAGGGCAAAGAGGAGTCAACAAAGGGGGCTCCAAGCTCATAACTCTCCAAATAAATGCTTGTAAGAGCAATGAATGGGCTTTAAGAGGCTTTGAAGACTTGGGAAAGCAATAAATGCTTTGTGGTTGAGATATTTGGAAGGAAAGACTTTGCTTTGGTTTAGGAAAGTCTTAAGCTTGGTTAGGATTGCACAAAGGTTTAAGGGTAGGATTAGGATTAGATTAGGACAAAAAAAGGATTAGGATGGGTGCAGAGGGTGGATTTGAGAAGATTCTAGAAGAATCTAGATTTCTCCTTAGTTTCATGGAATAAAAGTTATTCATTCCAAAAGCTTAAGTTTTAAGAATATTTATTAAAATATTTTCAATAAATATGAAAATTAAATATTTAACCTTAATTAAATATTTAACCTTGGGATTAGGGTTAGAAAAGATGGGATTAGCCGTTTAATCGAAATTAAGAAGGGATTAGAAGATTTTGGAAGAGGTTAGTGGTCTAAAGGAAATTGGCCAAGTTTGGGATAAAAAATAAATTAAAAATAAATTAATTTATTTTTGAAGTTTTTGGTCAATTTATTAATTAAATAATTAATAAATTAGGGATAATGTCCAAATGACATTTTTAGGCTAGATTCCTTAATTAAAGATTTTTAATTAAGAGAGAGGGATTTAATGCCATAAAAATTAATTAATTAATTAATTAATAAATGATGATGTCATCAAGGATTTTCAGAAAATAAAAATAATTTATTTTCTGAAGGATTTTTCGGTGTCTACACCCCCATTTTGCAACAAAAAAATAATGACATGGACCCCATAATCCATGCTTATTCATTCTCTTCCCAGAAGAGACTCTGCACTTGATGAATTGTCTGGAGACCCTTCACCCAAAAACTTACACAAAGTCAATAAACTTGACTAAACTCAGGGATGATGGTGGACCAAGTATCCATGATGCTTAACTTTTTTCTTCTCTAGAGAAAGGCTAGGCACTCAAATGGATTGTCCAGAGACCCTTCATCCCAAGGCTTACACTTCCCTCCCTAGGGTAAGTTTTGGCCTTATACTCCCATGAACAAACAACACAAAAGAGAGATCACAAAAATGTAAACAAGATATTAGTCACAACAACATGACTTTATTCACATCACAAGTGAAATCACATGTTCATACAACACATAATTTACATGATATAAGAGATGCAATCCTTACTCTACACAGGTGTAGATGAACCAACCTCTACCTATGTATGACAAGGTGATGGTTGAAGAAGAGCTACCCAAACCCAATGATCTTCCCTTGCAATTCCGCTTCCAAAACTAGATGTCTACAAAACTAGAGAATGGGTGATCGATCTCAAAAAGTCCAAGAACTCTCCATAAATAGGCTTCTACTAACTCCCACCGCTTTCTAGGTTTAGTCATAAATTCAATCCACTGCCTATCCCCGGAGCCCATCCAAAATCTAATCTTTGTCCATCTTGATAGTTAACTTTTGAAGGAATCGAGACTCAACCTTGGTGGTTGCATTACAATAAATGATCCCTTCCCATAGGTGCAATAGGTGGGCTTGCAGAAGAGACGCTATGTTCCCCTGACAAGGATCAATATGATCACTTTAACTTCTTCCTAAGATTTTGTCTAGGGTTGATGCTTGGAACATACTCAAGGTTCTCTTTCCAGGAAATCTCATGGGGATTCTACAAGGGTAGAAATAATGCATTAATTACAAATTTTCCCCAAAGGATATGTTAATGCCAACACATACACATCACAAGTGTCAAATGACACCATAAAACACACATTACTTAAAATATACTTGGCATGCCCTTTGATGCATACATGCAATACAAAATGCACTAGCACAAACATGTTAGAATTCACATTATGAAATAAAACACATTACAATGAGGTTTTATCTCTTCACTAGACACAACCTTGCCTTCCATTGATTTTTTATTTTATTTTCATACATAGGTTTGGTTCTAATTCTCTGAATTTATTCCATGGTCATGTACATCTCAAACCAGACATCAGTAGCTCAAGAAATCATATGCATGATAATATATGAAATACACATCAATCAGACATATATCAATTATCTAATATTTTAACATTGACACAAGGCAGGGGTGGAAGAGGGGCCAAAGGCACACCCTAATCCAAATCTACCTTGTAGAGATCACACACGGAAGCAATTACACAACAAGTGAGAGAGAGAATGCATAACAAATCATTTTATTCATCAAACAAATTCATACATGATGGGTTGTAAGGCCTTTCTGGTTAGGGCCAGATATTACAATTCAATTACAATAGTCCTCCAACATGCGAGGATTCAAAAGCTATTTTCAATCTTCTAACTTCTAACTACTCTTCCGCACTGACTCCTAAACTACAACCAACGACTACCTTATATACAAGAGGCTACCAAAAAAGTCAGCCTTCAGATCCACCATCAATAGAAGGAATGACCAGATCTAGGTCCACACGCTTCCCAATGATAGATACCAACATTAAATCCATGACCATAATTAGATGCACAAGTCAGCCTCAATAGGAAACAACAACAAACAACTCGGTAAGCAAGGATAACCGAGCACCAGGAAAGGATAACTGAGTGCCAAGGAATTAATTGACCAACTCAGCTAATGAAGGAATCGAGCAACTACCAAGCCAACTCAGTCAATGAAGGAACCGAGCAACACAGAAAACTAAAACTTGTTTTTGGTGACATAGGATTGCCAATGACCTGAGATGCTCCTGCATTAGATACCTAGGGTTATTTAAAATGATTCTCTAAATCATGCAATAGGTACAACCTGAGCTGAATCCAACTCAGATTGTGATATCCACAAACTGTCTTCAATCAGTTTATTCTTCCACTTTACCAGATATTTCATATCATGTTTTCCTCTTGTACTTCTGCCAACTCTTTGTTCCAATATCTACTCAACTTATTATGTCTGCTTCTTAGGATAATCATTTAGTACAGTCATTTCTTCATCTAATTCATGATACTCATACAAATTAGTAATGTTGAATATAGGTGATATATCCATGTCATCAGGTAACTCAATCTCATAAGCATTTCCACTATCAAATATCTTCAATATCTTGCAAGGACCAAACTTCTTCATTTTCAGCTTCCCATATGTTCCAACAGGAAATTTGCCTTTCTTCAAATGAACCATGACTTCATCCCCAATTGTAAAAGTCTTATGTCTTCTTGATCTATCTACTATGTCTTTGTATTTCTGATTTCTTTTCTCCAACTTATGTTTCACTTCCTCATGCAATGTTTTCATGAACTCAACAAACTCTTCTCCTTCAACACTTCTCTTTTCTTCACTAGCAATATCCTTCAAATCTAATATACCTCTCGGTTGTATGCCATTTACAATCTCAAAAGGTGTTTTTCCAGTACTCCTATTCACTAAATTATTATATGCAAACTCTTCTTGTGCCAACATAGAATCCCAATTACTCGGTGTATCTCCAACTAAGCATCTCAAAAGATTACCCAAGCTTCTATTCAAAACCTTTGCCTATCCATCAGTCTATGGGTGAAATGTAGAACTATACCTCAACTCGGTGCCCAAATTTCTATTGGAATTAGGAGAGATAGGTACTGAGAGGGGAGGGGTGAATCAGTGCCTTCAAAAACTTCACTTGTAAACCTTTCAAATCTAAAACTGTAAACAGTGATAACCGACCAAAATAACTTGAATCTAATTGCATGAATCAATCATCCATTTAACTTATATAAGTAAACAATATGAAATCAATATGACAATCACATAACATAAGTATTTAGGTAACGTAGAAACCCTTGTTAGAAGGTAAAAACTATGGTGGGGATGACACCCACAAATTCTTCACTACTGTAGATAGAAAAGGTTTTCCTGTTAGGGCTACAAGTTTTGATCACTTCTGGTGATCTTACCCTATTAGGAGTAATATGCTAGATTAGCTAGATCTACCTAGTTATAGGATTTTAACAACACTAATGAAGTGTGCACTCGGTTAAGAGATTTACATAAGACTGTTAAGTCTACTCGGTTAATAGATTTATCTAAAACTCTATTACAATTATCAGAAAGCAATAGGAAATTATCTGCTAGTTGACAACTCAATTGTCTGAAATAGATTTATAAGTGCTCATAAAATATCACCTTAACTATGATGAATCTCTTCTCTGAATCAGCTCAGTAGCCTTCTTTGATTCTTCTTAATCTGATAACCTCTGTACTCTATTATGCTCTGTTAACTGATTGACTTGAAGTTAGGCAATAGCTTCAAGTGCTCATTAATTCATATATCAGTTCACACCAAAAATTATGCAAACACAGAAATATATAGTGTTCTATTTTTGCCACTTTAACAAAATTAGGTTACAATACAAAATCATAACCCTAAGATCTATAGTGTAAAATATCCTAGATCAACTATTGCAATAAGATATACATTACATTTAATGAGTATCTTTTACAATAAATGTTCCTCGATCTTGGTAAACCATTTTATGATTTGTTGTAATCATTTGCATAGAAGAATGTGCCATTTCTGATTACTATGTCATTTCCTGTGATCCTTGGTAAACACTGTGTAAACTGCTCAGTGTTTACTATATGTCAGTATTGGTGTCTGCTAGTGCTCGGTAAACTGTATAGTACTCGGTGTGTAAGCTTTACCGACTAGTCTGTCTTACTTCTAGTTACCGACTAACTCAATGTAAGTGTCCGACTGATCTCTTTGATAGCCTTTGATACTAATGACAACCTTGAATGCTCAATAGAGATTAACAATGAGAAATCAAAGAATACCGGTATATCAATTACCAAGGCAATTGATATCACCGAGGACAAGGAAGAAATAAGTATTTCACAAGATGCACCAGATAAAGTTGAAGTTCAACTGGAGAAGAAAATTGATGATGATGTACTCATTAAGGACGTCACAAATGGTGATCCTGATGATAAAGATGATGAGGATGTGAATATTGCACCTAATAAAGATGAAGCACTAGACATTGAATGGCTATTCACATCACTACCGGGTAAGCTTCCTGTACTTGCAAAAGTAGCTAAAATACTTTCACAAGTACAACCCGATGACTCACATCCCAAGCAACACAAGGACACAATAGGGACACAAGAACCTGAGCAACCTGCAGATACAAATGAGCCTAACCAAACAAAGGCACTGTCTATAGAAACCAAGGAAACAAAAGAAACAAAGGCAACCGAGGTGAACCCACCTGACACTACATCTGAGGCTCCCACTCATTCAACTAAGACATCGGTCACCGAGTAGTAGAAGAAGGAAGTAAATGTGTCAACCGAGAAGGATACTCTGAAGAGTGGAGATAAAACTATTGTTGTTATTGAGAAGAAGTCACCTCTCGCATCGAAGAAAAAGAAGAAAGGAAAAGGGCCGGTCACCATAGATGAAGTGATAGGTATACTTGAATGTGACCCGAGGACCCTAAGCCCTGAGGAACTAAGTAAATATGGGGAGTTATGTTCACAAAAGGTGGCATAAGAAAAGTTGAAGCAAGAGCACAAACACAAAGAAGTATTAATTGATGTGAGGGATATTCTACAATAGGTAGTACCTGAGGTAAACATTGATGAGAATACTCCCATCATAGATCAACTTGCCACACTTGCCAAGAAGATCAATGCCCTGGATATTGAAGCAGACAAAAGGATTGAAGAAAGGGAAAAATCAAGGATTTAGAACAAATTAGCCGAGAAAATCAGCCTAGACATGGCATTACAGAAGGTCAAATTATCTGAGGTAATTACTAAAATGAAATCTATCACCCAGATAATTTGTCAAATCTTGATTAAGATTTTTACTTCAGACACCTTCACTGTAGAAGTCAATGAAAAGATAAAAGGGCTGGAAGCCAAAATAAAGCTAAGTACAATAGCAGCTATAACCGAGCCAAATGCTTTCTCAAAGCATATTCACCAAGTTCAAGAACTCTAGCAGTTGATAGTAGATTTAAGGCACCAAGAAGAGCACATCATCGACTAGGTCACAAAGTTGCAAACCGAACTCATTCCATACTTGAAATTTTTTGAAGCACATATTGTTAAAGCCAAGCTACTAGTTGCAACACCAGAGATTTCAGTGTTAGAAAATATCTTTGACATGCATGCCCAAGTCGGTCTTGAGCATATTGCTCTTACCAACTTGAAAGAGGAGTGGGAAAACCTCTTGGAGTCAGTGAAGAAAACCCACCAACACATTTTTGAAAAGATGTAAGTATACTATATTTTTTTTGTATTTGGCATTATTATCAAAAAGGGGGAAAACATGTATATGCCAAATAAGTATGTTTTTACTACATATACTACATATTATTGAGAGCATGCACCGAGCGGGAGTACTTAGTACTTAGAAATTTTTGATGTGGATATGTATATGGTGGAGATATAAGGTATTAAGAAAACTTGGTCTATATACATTAAAGAGTTTTGATACTAATGCCAAAGGGGGAGATTGTTAATCTCTATTGAGCATTCAAGGTTGTCATTAGTATCAAAGGCTATCAAAGAGATCAGTCAGACACTTACATTGAGTTAGTTGGTGACCAGAAGCAAGACAGACTAGTCAGTAAAGCTTACACACCGAGTACTATACAGTTCACCAAGCACTAGCAGACACTGACACTGACATATAGTAAACACTGAGCATCATAGTATACACCAAGTAGTTTACACAGTGTTTACTAAGGATCACAGGAAATGGCATAGTAATAAAAAATGGCACATTCTTCTATGCAAACGGTTACAATAGATCGTAAAATAGTTGACCAAGATCGAGGAACATTTATTGTAAAAGATACTCATTAAATGTAATGTATATCTTATTGTAATAGTTGATCTAGGATATTTTACACCATAGATCTTAGGGTTATGATTTTGTATTGTAACCTAATTTTGTTAAAGCGGCAAAAAAAGAACACTATATATTTGTGTGTTCGCATCATTTTGGGTGTGAACTGATATATGAATTAATGAGCACTTGAAGCTATTGCCTAACTTCAAGTCAATCAATTAACAGAGCAGGACAGAGTACAGAGGTTATCAGATTAAGCAGAATCAAAGAAAGCTACCGATCAGATTCAGAGAAGAGATTCATCATAGTTAAGGTGATATTTTATGAGCACTTATAGATCTGTTTTAGACAATTGAGTTGTCAACTAGTAGATAATTTCCTATTGCTTTCTGACAATTGTAATAGAGTTTTGGATAAATCTCTTAACCGAGCAGACTTAATAGTCTTATGTAAATCTTTTAACTGAGTGCACACTTCATTAGTGTTGTTAAAATCCTATAACTAGGTAGATCTAGCTGATCTAACATATTACTCCTAACAGGGTAAGAGCACCAGAAGTGATCAAAACTTGTAGCCCTAACAGGCAAACCTTTTCTATCTGCAGTAGTGAAGAATTTGTGGCTATCATCCCCACCACAGTTTTTACCTTCTAACAAGGGTTTCTGCATTACCAAAATACTTGTGTTATGTGATTGTCATATTGATTTCATATTGTTTACTTACATAAGTTAAATGGATGATTGATTCATGCAATTAGATTCAAGTTATTTTGGTCGGTTATCACTGTTTATAGTTTTAGATTTGAAAGGTTTACAAGTGAAGTTTTTGAAGGCACTGATTCACCCCTCCCCTCTCAGTACCTATCTCTCCTTATTCCAATAATTTCTCCAAAGAGTCTTCCAAAAGTATCCAACAAATTTACTATCTCGATTAGAGATGATGCTCCTCGATAATCCATGCAATTTGACAATTTCCTTAAAGAAAATATCTGCTATATGCATTGCATCTGATGTCTTTCTACAAGGTATAAAATGTACCATCTTTGAAAATTTATCCACAACAACAAATATAGAATCATTACCTCTCATTGTCTTCGGTAAGCTAAGAACAAAATCCATACTGATATCAATCCAAGGTTTCTCAGGAATAACAATCGGTGTATACAATCCAATATTATGACTACCTCCCTTTGCAACTTAACAAATTCCACAACTTTTCACAAATTTTTAAACATCCTTATACAACTGCGGCCAAAAGTATTTCTCCTTAAGAAAATTCAATGTCTTGTCAATACCAAAATGTCTAGCCAAACCACTACTATGTTTCTCCTTTATCAAATTAGTTCTCATTGATCCTCTCGGTATAAACAACTAAATACCCTTGGACAACATACCTTCTTGAATGAAATAGTCTTCCCATTTAGTACTCAATTGATCTTGAATAGGTGCTCTACACTTTCTCCATGGCTTAGAAAAATTAGGATCGGTTTCATACAAATCTTTCATATCATCAAAACCAAGAACTTCAATTCTCATCTCGATCATCAAAGATCTTATTCTACTTAATGCATCAACAACTCGGTTAGTGAGTCCACTCTTATGCTTTATCACAAATGTATAACTCTACAAATAATCAACCCATTTCATATATCTCTGATTCAACTTATTCTGACTACCCAAATACTATAAAGCCTTATGATTAGTATACAACACAAATTCACTCGGTATCAAATAATGTCTCCATTTCTTCAGGGCTTGAATAATAGCATAGAACTCTTGATCATACACATAATAGTTTCTTTTTGCATCATTCAACTTTTCACTAAAGAAAGCAACATGTTTACCTTCTTGACTCAAAACAACTCCTATTGCACTACCACTTGCATCACATTCAAATTGAAATACCTTATTGAAATCAAGCAATGCTAAAATAGGTAATTCAACAACCTTTTGATTTAGGGTCTCAAAACATCTATCAGCTCCATGTGTCCACTTAAATTCTCTTTTATCTCCTCTCATAGTATCAGTCATAGCATTACAAATTGAACTGAAATTCCTAATGAACTTTCGGTAAAAACTTGCTAAACCATGAAATGATCTTACCTCACTAGCATTCTCATGTGTAGGCCAATTCAAAATAGATTCAATCTTTTCATGGTCCATCTTCAAACCATCAGCTAAAATCACAAATTCCAAATATACGATCTCCTCTTTCATGAAGGAACACTTTTTCAGGTTAATCAACAACTTTTCTTCTTTCAATCTCTGTAATACTTGTCAAACATGCAACTGTTAGGAATAGTCCCAAGAGATAACTGAGAGGGGGGGGGGGGGGGGTGAATCAATTATCTACAAGTTTCAATTCTTTATCCAATCAAGTATACTTAAACATTAAGCATAAACACAATGAAAGAACACTTAAACACAACACCAATATTTTGGTTATGGGGAAACCCAAATAGGTAAAAACCCTAGTGGGAATTGACACCCACTAATAAACTGCACTAGTGTATAATGATCCTTGTTAGAAGATCTTACAACCCTGTTAGGAGTTGATCTTTACAATGCAATAAGTACAGTGACCTGGTCAAAGGTCAGACCCTATTAGGAGCCTTTTATGATTGACCTTGTTAGGGGTGAGGACGCATTGTCTGAGAGCTCACTGCTCAAAGGGGTGAAGGCTGCAACCTTTTGAATAACAGATACATACTATATCTGGATCTGGGAAAACTATGGTGTAGACCTGCTATCTTGATCAGTTCCAATGAATAGCATATACTCTTTACTTGGTCACATAGACCTTCTACCGATAGCTCAACACTTCGCACTCACTACTCTACTCTTCTCTTTCAACTCTGAACCATGTCTTGGCAATCACAAATAACTGCCTATAAATATCTTCTCTCTGAAAGATATAATCAAGTCAGCCTATTAGAACCACCTTGAAATCATATTAGAGAAACAATAACACTCTCCAATAACATTTATGTAGGCTCTACTAAGAATGCAACACAAACTGGGACATGTCCAAATTAATAAGTGTAGATGCATGCTACATACTGTCGGCTCTACAGATTTAACTAATACTTTCTCCTTAATTTGAATTAAATCATGTGCTCTTAACCAAATATTCTTAACTCTTCTCTAATCACTAATCCAAGCATGCATACCGAAATGATAGGTGCAACTCCTGTACAAATATAATATCTGTCAACTCTTTTGGATAAACATAGGAAACTGCAACTAGTGAATAGCGACTGCATAACTTCACTTCTACTACATATCAAACTTTGCATCCATGAGTATAACATCACTAACATGTCTCCATCACATATCCAAAGGTGTAAGGCTCCATGATAACTGTACGAACAATCACAAATAGAACACTGCTTGTAACTCTGTCAGGAACACTGCTGACACAAGCTGCTACATAACTGTCCTATACTAAAAATTAACCTCTATGTCCATGATATCATGCTGATAATATGTCCATGCTATATATACTCAAATCTTACTACATAAGTCTTCCATGCATGCTACTTACCATATGTTGTCATCAATGACAAACATACAGTCAACATTGGCTTGTTGGAAAATCTCCAACAATCTCCCCCTTTGGCATTGATGGCAACATATGGGATGAAAAACACCACCAATCCAAATGACCAATTATTTTATAACATTCTCCATTTTCTCATCAAAACTCCCCCAAGGATGAATCATCCATCTGCTGTAATATATTATTCCTCCTTGATTCTATATGTACTCCCCCTTTAATGTTGTTTTTTATGACTATATACTACTCCCCCTTTGACATCAATGGAAAAGGGCACCAAACATTTAAGCTCTAGTACTACTCCTAAGGTAGAGTAGTCAACCATCCATCAGTCACCGAGGACTGATGCTCTTTCCACTTTCTCTAAGTAGAATCAGGGAAGGGAATTACTCCTAACTTCTCCCTGAGATACTCAAAAGTATCCTTTGGTAAAGGCTTTGTGAATATATCTGCTAGCTATTCCTTTGTACTCACATAATCCAATTTGACTTCTTTCTCTACCACTTTCTCTCTTAGGAAGTGATACTTAATCTCTATGTGCTTTGTCTTTGCATGCATCACAGGATTCTTTGACATGTTGATAGTGCTAGTGTTGTCACAATGAGTAACAATAGGATAATCAATCTGAAATCCAAAATCCTTTATCATCTACTTGATCCAAACAATTTTAGAACAATTCAAGGCTACTACAACATACTCTGCTTCTATTGTTGACTAAGAAATACAATTCTACTTCTTGCTTGTCCAAGTGACAAGTCTGTTACCAAGAAACACTGCTCCTCCTGATGTACTCTTTCTATCATCCTCACATCCTGCCCAATCTGCATCTGTATACACATGAAGCTCAACATTCTCTAAATTAGGATACCATAGACCATAATCTATAGTGTCCTACAAATATCTAAATATTCTCTTTACTGCCATGAGGTGACTTTGTTTAGGCTCTGCTGCAAATCTTCCAACTATGCCAACTACATTAGAAATATCAGGTCTAGTTTGAGTAAGATATATGAGTTTACCAATCATAGACTTGTACAATGTTGTATCTGCTACTAGAGAATCATCTTCTTTTGTAAGTTTGCATCGTATTATCATAGGTGTACCCATTGGCTTACAATCATCCATCTTAAATTTTTCAATATTTCTTTCACATATTTAGACTGATTAATGAAAATGCATTTATCTGTTTGTTGCACATTTAATCCCAAAAAGTATTTAATAGGTCCAATCATGCTCATCTCAAACTCACTCTGCATCTCCTTAGCAAATTCTGCACTAATTTTGTCATTACCCCCAAAGATAATGTCATCAACAAATATAGCTACAAGTAGTAAACCTTTAGATGTCTCTCTGATAAACAAATTACAATCTGCTGCTCCTTTCTTGAATCCAATTTTTGTTAGATATCCAACAAGTCTCTCATACCAAAATCTAGGGGCTTGCTTAAGTCTGTGGAGGGCTTTCTTTAATCTGCATACCATATCAGGCTTGTCTGATAAGGTGAATCCTTCTGGCTGCTCAATGTATACTTCTTCCTTTAACTCTCCATTCAAGAATGTTGACTTAACATCCATCTGATAAACTTTGAAGTTTTTTAATGTTGCATAAGCTAGAAACAATTTGATAGCTTCTAATCTTCTCACCGGTGCAAATGTGTCTAAATAATCAATACCTTCTCTTTGCGCATATCCCTTACATTCTAACCTTGCTTTATTCCTTACTACGGTACCATCTTCATTCATCTTGTTTTTGAATATCCACTTTATTCTAATCACATTCTTATCACTAGGTCTTGGGACCATTTCCCAAGTATCATTCTTAATAATCTGATCTAGTTCTTCTTTCATAGCATCATGCCAATCTGAATCATTACATGCATCTTCAACACTTAAAGGTTCAATCTGAGATAGTTAACATATCGCTTCATTACTTGCTGAACTCTTTGCTTTTGATCTTGTAGTGACTTTGTTGCTCTGATCTCTAATGATGTCATCCTTAGAGTGATATCTAGATGTATACTTTGGAGCTTTAGGTGATACTAAGTCATGTTCCTTCTGAGTTTCTTCTTCACTTGTTTCAGGGTCATTGAACAATACATCAATACTATCAAACATCTCTTCAACAACTATCTCACTAGTGGAAGGAATGGGTTCTTCTTCAATCATAGGTGCACAATCATGATATCTTTCTTGAACCATAAACTTTTCATCAATCTTAACATGAGAACTTTCAATGATCTTCTTCAATCTCAAGTTAAAACATCTGTAAGCTTTGCTTTTAGTAGAGTAACCAAGGAAAATACCTTCATCACTTCTTGCATCAAACTTGCCTATTGCTTCATCCCTCTTGATGTAGCACTTGCTTCCAAAGATTCTAAAGTATTTTACTGTAGGAACATTGCCAAACCATAGCTCATAAGGAGTCTTGTCCATGCCAGGCCTCAATTGTATTCTATTGATGGTATAGACTATTGTATTGACTGCATCTCTCCAATAGGTGTGTGTAACATTTCCTTCAATCATGATGGTGTGCACTATATCAAGGATGATCTTATTCCTTCTCCCTACAATCCCATTCTACTGAGGGATTCTAGGTGCACTCAATTGTCTCTTTATGCCATGTTCTTTGTAGTACTCATAGAATCTGTTAGAGGTGAATTATCCTCCTTTATCTAATCTTAGACACTTTATCTTAAGTCCAGATTCATTCTCAACCTTAGTTTTGAATATTTTGAACTTCTCAAATCCTTTTGACTTGTCTTTCAAGAATGCAACTCACATCATTCTAGAATAATCATCAACAAACAAAATGAAATACCTTTCACCATAGTATGATCTTGTTTGAGTTGGTCCACATAGGTCTGTATGAATCATATCCAACTTGTTCTCTACTGAATTATGCTTGCTCCTGAATGAATTCCTCAAATGATTTCCCATCACACATTCTCTGCAAATAGTATCAACTGGCTTTGCTATGCTAGGTAGATCTCTTACTTCCTTCACTTTTCTTATCTTTACTATGTTATCAAAATTGATATGACATAGTCTTTTATGCCATAGCCAACTGTCATCTACTTTAGCAACAAAACAACTTGCTTCTGAATTGAGCTAAAAAATATTACTTGTCTTTGAACCTAATGCAATCATTACACCACCTTGTTGTTAATGATGCACTTGTTGTCTTTGAACTCCAATCTATAGCCTTTTTCAAGCAACTATCCAACACTAAGAAGGTTATGCTAGAAACCATCTACATAAAGAACATCATCAGTGTTGTTCTTTCCATCCAATGTGATAGCTCCTCTACCAATGATAGGTTTTGGAGTGTTATCTCCAAATCTAACCATGCCGCCATTGTATTTTTCCAGATGAACAAATCTATCTTTATCACCTGTCATGTGATGTGAACAACCACTATCTATAATCCAGTTTGTCCTTATGTCTGCTTGTGAAATCAATGCTAGCTCTTGTTCCTTTTTCTCATCTTCGCAATCCATCTCATCATACATCTTCTCTATAATAGAAATGAATCCAATTTCATCTTCAACTGAATCATCATCAAAAACTCCATCACCAACATAGTAACATTCTTTTGTATACTTAGGCTTGTAGTTAGTTCTGAATTTCTTAACTCTTGTAGGACACTTAGATGCAAAGTGACCAATCTTATTACATGAGAAACATTTGAAAGGTAACTAACCTTCATACTTTCCTTTTCCTTTTCTTTCTTTCTTAGCAATCATACCAATAATATCATCTATCTCTTTATCTTCATCTTCATCATCAAAATTACCAGAAGTGTTTAAAGATTTCTTACCATGGACTGATGCTTTGAATGCTATCTCACTTTTAGGCTCTATCTTCAATCTTGAAATCTCAAAATCTAAAATTTTGCTAATCAATGTCTCTCTTTTGAAATTTGTTGTAAGCTGCATGGTCTCATCAAGGATGTTGATCTTGTTTTCATACTCTATTGTAAGAGTAGTCATCAACTTATCCATAATGTCTTCCTCCGATATCTCTCCACCATTGTTCCTGATTCCAACAACTGCTTCATTAATCCCTTGGTTGTAAGCTCTGATGTTTTCTTTAGGTAGCATCTCTAATGCATTGTATCTTTTCTTCCAAGTCTTTCTACGTGCATTCTTTGCTTGTGTATCTCCTTAAAACATGTCTTCTAGGTGTTTCCATATCTTGTAGGCTATGTCTACCTTCTTTAACTCTGAAAACTCACTATCAGATAAGGCATGGATAAGGGATTCTTTGGAAATTGCATTCTGATGGAACAAATACTTTTTCTTGCTAGTAGCATCATCTTTTGCAAGATATTCTAGAGAGGGGATCTTAATATCTTTGATAGCCACTTCAAAAACTTCAAAATTAATGCATTGCAAATGTGTCATTTTGTTCTTCCAATCAGGATAGTTCTCTCCATCAAACTTAGGACTATCTTTTCTAAAGAATGCCATCTGATCAACCTCAAGCTGTTAAACTTTCTCTCTGAGGCACTTGGCTTTGATACCAATTGTTAGGAATAGTCCCAAGAGATAATGAGAGGGGGGTGAATCAGTTATCTACAAGTTTCAATTCTTTATCCAATTAAGTATACTTAAACATTAAGCATAAACAAAATGAAAGAATACTTAAACATAACACCAATATTTAGGTTACAGGGAAACCCAAATAGGTAAAAACCCCAGTGGGAATTGACACCCACTAATAAACTGCACTAGTGTATAATGATCCTTGTTAGAAGATCTTACAACCCTGCTAGGAGTTGATCTTTATGATGCAATAAGTACAATGACCTGGTCAAAGGTCAAACCCTATTAGGAGTCTTTTATGATTGACCATGTTAGGGGTGAGGACGCATTGTCTGAGATCTCACTGCTCAAAGGGGTGAAGGCTGCAATCTTCTGAATAATAGATACACACTATACCTGGCTTTTGGTGAACTGTGATGTAGACCTATTATCTTGATCAGTTCCAATGAATAGCATATACTCTTTACTTGGTCACATAGACCTTCTACTGATGGCTCAACACTTCGCACTCATTGTTTTGCTCTTCTCTTTCAACTCTGAACCATGTCTTAGCAATCACAAATGACTGCCTATAAATATCTTCTCTCTAAATGATATAATCAAGTCAGCCTATTAGAACCACCTTGAAATCATATTAGAGAAACAATAACACTCTCTAATAACATTTCTATCGGCTCTACTAAGCACACAACACAAACTAGGACCTGTCCAAATTGATAAGTGTAGACATACGCTACATACTATCAGCTCTACCAATTTAACTGATACTTTCTCCTCAAGCTGAATTACATCATGTGCTCTTAACCAAACATTATTAACTCTTCTTTAATCACTAATCCAAGCATGCATACTGAAATGATAGGCGCAACTCTTGTACCAATATAATCTTTGTTGGCTCTTCTGGATGAACATAGGAAACTGCAACTGGTGAATAATGACTGCATAACTTCACTTCTACTGCATATCAAACTCTACATCCATGAATATAACATCAATAACATGTCTCCATCACATATCCAAAGGTGCAAGGCTCCATGATAACTATACGGATAATCACACACAGAACACTGCTTGTAACTTTGTCAGGAACACTGCTGACACAAGCTACTACATAACTATCTATACTAACAATTAACCTCTGCATCCATGATATCATGTTGATAAAATGTCCATGCTATATATACTCAAATCTTATTGCATAAGTATTCCACACATGCTACTTACCATATGTTGTCATCAATGACAAACGTATAGTCAGCATTGGCTTCCTGGCAAATCTCCAACAACAACAAATGCTCTTCTCTAGTCTTACTAGATATCATAATATTATCTAGGTATACAATCACAAATTTACCCATAAATTTCTTCAAAAGCTCATTCATCAACCTCATAAAAGTATTCAGTGCATTAGTTAAACCAAAAGGCATAACCAACCACTCATACAAACCTTCTCTTATCTTAAAAGGAGTTTTCCACTCATCACCTTCTCTGATTCTAATATGATGATATCCACTTTTCAAATTAATTTTGGTAAAATACTTTGCTCTAGTCAAACTATCCATTATGTCATCCATTCTCAGTATAGGAAACCTATTTTTCATTGTTATCTTGTTTATTGCTCTAGAATTAGTACACATTCTCCATTCTCCATTCTTCTTAGGTGCCAATACAACTGGTACTACACAAGGACTCAAAATTTCTCGGATCAAACCTTTCTGCAATAATTCTTGAATTTGTCGGTTCAATTCTTGATTCTCGGTAGGTATCAACCGATGTGGTGCCTTATTCGGTAAACTAGCTCCAGGGGTAAGATCCATACAATGATCAATACTTCTCTTCGATGGAAAACCATCAGGTACATTATCAGAAATGATCTCCTTACACTCGGTGAGTATCTTGTCAATCTCTTCAAGTATGCTATCCACTATTTTCCCACTCAGTTTGTTAGGAATCACAACAAAACATACATTATTCTTCTTTAAGTCCTTAACAAACTTTCTTCCTTCCATAAAATAAACTTTCATAGATGTACAAACTACTAACAGGTTCTTTAATCAAAGGCAACAAGATTTTCTTTCTCACATCAACCCAAATAGTATATTTATGTAATCTCCCATCATATACAACATGTCTATCATATTGCCAAGGTCTACCCAACAAAATATGACAACAATCCATAGGCATGATATCACACAACACCTTATCATAGTACTTTCCAATTTTCAAATTCACATAACATTGTTCACTTACCAAGAGTGTATGCTCATCCTTGATCCATGAAATTTGATAGGGCTTCAGGTGTTTCAACCTTTCCAACTGCAACTTTGTAACCATTTCCTTAGATGCCATGTTATTCAAGCTTCCACTATCAATGATTACCTTCCACACTTCATCAAAAACTCTACATCTAGTCTTGAACAAACTTTTCTTTACTGGATCTTCCTTATTACTTTCACTCCAAAGTGCTCTCCTTACCATCAAGTTCTTTTCTTTCTCTGGTTCATTCAGTGAATCTTCTTGCACCAAAGAATTTCTACTTCTTCTGACCTTCTTACTTGCATGTACACATTCAAATGACCTATGTCCTTCCTCTCCACAATTGTAACAAGTTCCTTAGAATCTGCCTCTATTATATCCACCTTGGTAGTTATTGCCTCTTCCTCTAGATGAAATTTCACCTTTCCACTCAGTCTTGCCTTTATCCAGTTTTGTCTTTTCCAGATCAGATCTACCATTTTCACCATAAGATCTACCTCTTCCTCTAGGGGATCTACCACCTCTACCTCTTTGTCTTTGCTCATGTCTTTTGTTCAATTTCTCCTCAGCTTTCAAGGCAAACTGATAAGCTTCTTCAATGTTTTCCAACTTAATCAAACTGATTTCTTCTTGGATAGAAACTCTCAACCCATTCAAGTACCTAGCAATTCTTTCCACTTCATCTTCATCACGTCCAGATCTAATATCTAATCTATAGAATTCCTTAGTATAATCTTTTACCGAGCTATCTTTCTGCCTCAAACTTTGCATTCGCCTAACTAGGTTAATATGATAATCACAAGGTAAGAACTCGCCTTTCAATTTATTTACCATCTTATTCCATACCTTGATTTTGTCTTTGCCTTTCCTCTTTCTATCCAACTGCAAATGCTTCCACCACAAGGATGCATGACTCTTCAACTTTGTGCTTGCAATCTTCACCTTCTTTTCCTCAGGGACATTTTCATACTCGAAATACTTCTCCATCTCAGTGATCCAATCCACCAATTCATCTGAATCCAACTTTCTACTGTACTTAGGAGGATTGAAATGTGGTGTAGACTTCAGATTTGTCAAATATTTCAACAATCTTTTCTCACCTTGATCCATCATACGTGAAGGTTCTACATTATCATGTTCTTCTTCAATTTTTCATCACTAACATCTTCAAGATGTCTTCCTTTACGCTGGGCTGTCTCAAAAGCTTCTAATCTAGCAGCAAGTTGTCTCAACATGTATGCCAATCCTAGATCCGCATCTCGCCTCCCAAAAACCATCTTGAAATCCTCTGCAATTGCAGGCCATATCATAATCTGCTACCCCACAACAATATCAACTAGGGTTTGACAAGAAGGAACCCTCAAACCTAGATTTGCAAATCTAGATCCATATCTCAACTCACTTCGATACCACCTGACGCAAGGCAAGGGTGGAAGAGGGGCCAAAGGCACACCCTAATCCAAATCTACCTTGCAGAGATCACACACTGAAGCAATTACACAAGTGAGAGAGAGAATGCATAACAAATCCTTTTATTCATCAAATAGATTCATACATGTTGAGCTGTAAGGCCTTCCTGGTTAGGGCCAGATATTATAATTCAATTACAACAGTCCTCCAACATGTGAGTATTCAAAAGCTATCTTCAATCTTCTAACTTCTAACTACTCTTCCGCACTGACTCCTAAACTAGAACCAACGAATAACTTATATACAAGAGGCTACCGAACAAGTCGGCCTTCAAATCCACCATCAATAGAAGGAACGATCAGATCTAGGTCCACACACTTCCCAATGATAGATACCAACATTAAATCTGCGACCACAATTAAATGCACAAGTCAGCCTTAGCAGGAAACAACAACAAACAACTCGGTAAGCAAGGATAACTGAGCACTAGTAAAGGATAACCAAGCACCAGGGAATTAACCGACCAACTCAATTAACGAAGGAACCAAGCAACTACCAAGCGAACTCGTTCAACGAAGGAACTGAGAAACACATAAAACTCAAACTTATTTTTGATGACACAAGATTGCTAAGGACCTGAGATGCTGCTACATCAAACATAAAAATTCCCAATTTGATTATTAATCTTTATAATTAAATCAACTACCATTTCCTAAATTATCCGCACAAGGAACACGACATAATCATGGTATTCATGTAAATCAAATAACCTTGATGCAACATAATACTTCATAAAGTCATTGCTCTAAAATTAAAAAAAACATTCTAAAAATAGGTGTGTCAAAATTGGATGCGGTCAATCCTTGTCATATATATAGTATAGATCCAACATGTAGTTTTCAAAATATTAAGTTTATCTTGCTAGTACAAGAAAAGCTTAAATGACTTGGGGTGGGGCCTCACAACTTGGGCATTATTTTCTTCTATGACAATGCATGACGTGGATCTTCTTAGTTTCTATCAGTTGCCTTCTCTTGTAATTTTTGTCTTTCTATGATCTTTTTGCTTTGCTTGATGGTTGATTTTAGCCTTGCTTTTTCTGACTAGGTTTGAGACTTTTGTAATCTTTTCCATTAATAAATATAAATTTTAGGCCTTTGGTCTTTTATAAAAAAATATTAAAAATAATTATATAATTAAATAGTGTACAATATTTTTATTGTAATTCTAATTTCAATTGAAACAAATTAAATCTTATTTATATTGATTAAATATATTACAATTACTTGGGGTTTCATGTGTAGGTGTAAAGCAACTACTAGAGCTCGAGACAGGCTTATAGATTACTAGGTATAGCTTTGGGTGTATCATGGACCAAAGCATCTTAAGTGAATGAAAGTTGAGTAGAGTATCACTCAATGCACAAAGGTCCTAAAAGTAGAACATAGTGTCACTTGGTACATAATGGTCCTAAATTACATCAAAGCTATTATACTGTAAATTTTGCTCACCAATTGTATGTAATCAAAAGTTACTAAAACTATTAAGCTAACATGACTAAATTTAGATAACATACAAAATTACAAATTGCTAGAAGAATTATCCACAACCCAAACAACAAAAAGGACAAGAAACTCAGTCATAGAACACTTTTCAAATTATAACTATTATGTAGACAATAACAAAATTCTTCCAAGTAATTGTAACTTTTGTAGAGTAAAATAGTCATAAAAGGAAACCCTTTTCTATTTTGTAAAATAGTGTAAAATTCTAACTAATCCATTTTGTGAGTTTTTCTTGTCCTAGAAGACAAGGTCCTATTTTATGAGGGCATTATATTAAGATTGAGCATTGTGATGTATTGTACAAGAGTTTGATAGTTGAACTCTGTTACCTCTAGATCTTTGTTGGTGATACTTTTGTGAGAATCTTTCTTTGCAATTATATTGTAATCTATTGTTGGTTTTTGAATAATATATTAGATGATATTTTGAGTGTGGGGTTTTTCTCTTGAAAAGGTTTTCCCCATGTAAATCACTATGTTGTGACATTCATGTTGTTTAAGTTTATTTTTTGTTTATTTTTTGTAATTGTGTAAATATCTAAAAAAAATCACAACCCTCCTCTCAAAATTTGTGAAGGAAGTTGTTCAACTACCTTAACTTCCTTACATTTGCAAGTACAAGAGCTATTGTATAAAGGTAATCTAAGGAATTTAATATATTTGTTATAACTCATGTATATGATTATCATAGTATCCCATTGAGGACCATCATAATATGGAATTGACAATTAAAATTATAATAGAATATTTTATTTCCGCTCCATTTCATGTCATTTCCTCATTTCTTGTATGATTTCACTATGTACTCTATAGATTGTGCAGTGTAAGACTTACCTTTGTTAGGACTCTTGATTGCAATTATGTTAGTAGAGTTAAATTTATAACTTATGGACATGATTTGGCATAGTTGTATTGTCTAAACCTATTTTCTTTTGTATGTAATCTAAACATAATAAGGGAAATATAGTTCTTAGAAAAACCTACAGGGATCTATTTAATTGTAAGGGTCACATTCTCCCCAATTAGACCCTTGGATGAACTGACTTTAGGGTGCTTACTGAAAGATGAAAGACACCAAGTAAGCGTGTAATGGATCTAGGACAATGCATGCTCATGTAATCTTTTGATAATGTGACTATGATACTTTCATACATTCCATATGAGAAGAGCTTGCATAAATCATGTTGATATTTAAGTGAGCAAACGAGTGCCTTTAAATGCAACCAAGCACACAAATCAACATAAACATGTGCTAGGACAACTCACAATGACTAGTAGGAGAGAATCAAGAAAATTATTTTGAATTTGAATTTTAAAATTTCAAGGTTTAGATCTATTATTGAGGAAATGACCCAAGTAATGCTTGCACCCACATATTTGTTCTAGGGTAGTGAATACAAGATTTAGTGACCACAACCAATTTTTTGAGATTAAATGAGAATGTGAATAGAATAAGATGATGCCATAAGCTTAACTCATACAAGACTATACCAGACATAAACTTGTTATTACACTTAAGATACCCTAATAAATATAAATCAATAAAAATATACAAAATTTAACATTTAATCACACACAAAATTATTATAACAAAATATTTTACTTTAAAAATTTATCTATTTTCCATTATCTTTGAAAATTAACTTAAAATATTCAACGACTAGAAAAAAATAGCTACTAAAATATAACCTAATATCTAATAATAAATGAAAGAAAAAATATTTAATAAATAAATGAATAGATTATAATAATGTCCATATAACTCAACCAAACCAAAAACCACAAAAGATTCTATATTTATGAATGATTGAATGTTTTTAATAATGTCTATAAGGCTAAATAGTTTGTGGGACCCATAAATAGCCAACAAACAAAAAGCAAGCAAAGCTCAAAATAGAAGACCCCACCAACTAGATCTCTTTTTCCTTAGCAACTTAGATCAACTTTCTCTTTCTTGACGATGGATCAGAGAGTGTGATCTGAAATGTTGATGCTAAAAATACTTACACAATCAAATCCAAAAAACTTACTTTACGTAACTTATCTTGATCATAAAATGTGTATCTTGATAATGAAATTTGCAACCCATATTATCTACTTATTCAAGTGTTCACAATCAAGATCCAAATATCCTTGTAGGCTGGACAGTTAATGATGTAATTGATGGAGAATTAATTGAGATAAGAGGCCAGTGAAATTTTAGAAAGCCTGTCATACGAATACTTGATAGTTTAAAATGCTTGACATGGATAGATTAAAATGCTTGACATGTGAACCTAATCCAGCTCTGCGCATGACAATTACATCATATCAACCATAAGCAGACAAAACTGTAGTGGAAAAATCTACCCAAAAAGCGAAAAACCAAGAACAGGATTCGAGCCCGTGACCAGTCCGAGACACTTGTGTCCATTCTTCCTCTGTATGCCGCCCACCGTTTATAGTACATTTGCCTGCCACCTTGCACTATTCCAAATTTTCTTCATTATTTTATTCACTCTACAATGTCTTTCAGCTCTTCAAACCAATCCTTCTCCGTATTCATGTCAAAAAAATGGTTGATCCAACAATGGAAATTTACTTTGTATATGTCTTCGTTTTGGTATTGGGTTTTAAATCCATCAGAGATGGCTTCAGTAATAAATTCTTGTACAGGGGACAAAATGGGTATTCTCAGAGTAGATTGTTAAGAGGAATGCATACATACAATGAATATATGCTAGTGATGGTACCGATTTGTGAGTGCAGAAAAGATGGGGGCTGCAACAAATTCCGGGAGATGAGGCCAAACGGGTATTCTCAGAAGACGATCTTGAGAACATTAAATATATACATTGAATATTTGTTTGCGTTGGTTCTGGGCTCTAAACGCATAGGACATGACAGCATCAGTAAATTGTGGAACCGGGGGGCAAACGGATATCCTCGGAAGAGAATTTCGATAACGATGAATGTATTTGTTGCATCTATGCTCATTCTGATAATGGGTTCCGAATGCGTGAGAGACGGGGGCAGCGATAACTCTTGGTACAAGGGAAGAAATGTTCATGCGGATGAACACGGGTTTATGAAGAAAAATCTATTTGGTTCTATTACAAGGAGAGAGTTAGTAAGTTGTCCCAACTTCAATCCTTATCTGAAGCTGTATGTGGATCCTCCAGGGCCATTGAAGGATGTCCAAGATTTGAATATACAAATCAGTGGAGTCCACACACCACTCGCAAGTGATTGGATTGCAATTGTTTCCCCATCTTCTGTCAAGTAAGTGTGTTAATTTAATTTAATTGTTTGTTTTAGCCTTAAAACAAGTTAAAAGAAACTTCTGCTTCACTGACCCAAATGGCATACGTTGAATTTAAAGTGCAAATTATGTGTAGTTGTGCGTTTATGGGTATGATTTTAGTTGGTTTTAATAAGAATTTATTGTCATGACCCCGTCTAAGGAAGAAAAATTAAACTGGCCCAGCGACCCAAGTATAAGTTGATGATCTTGATTTTCTCTCTCTCTCTCTCTCTCTTAAATTTTCAACCCCCACTTCCGGCCCGCCTGCATCCCTTCTATCGTTGTGTTTTTCCTTTTAAATTCAATGTGCATTTTAATTTTTAATTTTTTTAGGCTGAAACTTGTATATAAAAGGAGTCCATCAGCATGATGGGATGTAGGGCCAGAGGAGCTAACACAGATTGATGAGGTTGCTACAACTTCAGATGCAGGGTTGGTTGGTGTTGATTTGGCAGAGCTTGACCACGAGGAGTCCTGTAGTTCTAGTGATGAGGAGGAGTTTGGAGATAATTAAAGGCCTCCCTTCGCTACATTTTAACATTGTGTAGTTATTTTGATATCATGCTACTCATTGTAATCATCTTTATGGTACTTTCGATATAACAGAAATCTCCAATTTGATATTTTTAGCTTTCAAATTGTATATAGTATTCAAGTATTTAAAATTTTAGTGTTTAGAATTTTACTATTTACTAATTTGCCAAAGTTTCATTTGAAATGTAATTCTTATAACTAATCACTACTGCCTCCCACCCCCTAGTCCCCGAACTTAGGCCCTTGGTTCCTCGTGCCCATGTTCCAAAGTTCCATAGAACACTGGTATCAACAAATAAAAACAGTGATCACACAATAAACAGCGATTCAATTACATGAAGACATTGATTTAATTAATAATGAAAGGCAGTGGTTAACAAATAATTAAGACAGCGGCTAGATTTTTTGCGAAGAGATGCCCCTCTTCAAGAGAGGTGGGCTGCCTAAAGGGACACCACCTTTCAGCAATAAGAGAAGGTTATAAGAGTAGAAGATTTTGGATTGAAGAGGGCATCAATCTATCAAGCAGTAATCTCAAGAAACATCGATCCTTATACAAAGAGCAAAACATCATCCAGCGATCCAATATAGAGATCGGACTTCCAAGGGGTAACACATCAAGGCAGCAACATAAGAGAATAAAACAGTTACAAGCAATCAGCATATAGATCAGATCAGGAATCTCTATATTGCAGTCATTAGCAATCTTATCTAATTGCGGTACGCATAAGATGAATGCTTAATGAAGATATTATCTAACATGTCATTCCTTATGTGTGTGCCATTGATAATAATAACGTAAAGTACACATTCTAGAAGATTAACTAGACAAGTAATCATGTAGAGGAGAAGGAAATACAATAAAGGAAGCTGATATGAGATCACCATTTAGGTAGACCACCCCATGATGGATGTCCAATGTGCCTACCACTTGGGGCCAAGAGGGTGAGTGTCAGCTCTTGGGCTTAGATAGGAGGATTTCCGGGCACCCTATTGCGATTGCCTTTATAACCTCCATGATGGTTGATTGTTCGAAGTTGACAAAGGAGACATGAATAAGGAGTGCAGGTACAAGCATCCCACTAGGTAGACTACCCCATGCTGGATGTCCAATGTGCCTACCACTTGGGGCAAAGAGGGTGAGTGTTTGCTCTTGGGCTGTGAGGATTATTTCGGGCCAACCTATCATGCTCTTAGTCATAAGAGGAGGAATACAGAAACATGGATAAGGAGTGTAGATACAAACATCCCACTAGGTAGACCACCCTATGCTAGATGTCCAATGTGCCTACCACTTGGGACTAAGAGGGTGAGTGTCTGCTCTTGGGGTTAGTGAGAAGATTACTTCGGGCCAATCCTATCATGCTCCTACATTCAAACACTATCGTAATTGGATACTAAAAATGAATGTAGATGTGATATGGCCTATCTAATGATTTATGATAATTAGTGTATTTGTACTATTACTAACCCTAAGGGAAATATATATATACATATAATATGAAGATTGCTTCAAGCCAATCGTATCATGCTTCTACATTCAAACTCTATTGTGATTGGATACTAGAAATGAATATGGATGTGATATGACCTATCTACTGAATTATGATAATTATATGTATTTGTACTATTACGAACCTTAATGGGAAATATATATATATATATATATATATATATATATATATATATATATATATATATATTAAGATGGTTGCAAGACTTAAATCAGGGTTTATGTTGTTAAAAAGACATTTTAAATGGTAAAGTTATACCTCTAACTATCTTACATTTCTTATTTGATTGGAATTTGTGATTTTAGGACAAGATTTGGGGCAATCCCAAAAAGGGGACATTGCATTTATGTGTGTATGATTGTAATTATATCATAGATGTACTACTGGGAGAGTACTCTCCGAGTTGCAAAAACTGGCCGAGTTTTCTGGCCTGGCGAGTTTTTATGACTTCTACTGGCACCAAATAATCACCGAAATTTTTGGCAAAAACTCGGAGTTTTTTTGTTAAAAACTTGGTTGTAGATTAATAACAACACTTAAAGGCAAATAATGGCCCAAATTAATTTCATTTCTCATTTCTTCACTTGTATTTTGCTGAGAGGGGGAAAATAGTCTTCCAAACACTTGCAAACTGATTTCTATCGATTTGAAGCGGATTTGAGGTGGTTTTTAAAGAGGATGACATCAATGATTTGGAGAGGCAGGCTATGGAGGAGGGGGGTGGATTTGGCTTCACACTGGATGACATTGAGTTGAATGAGTAGTCATTGGTAGTGCCAGGAGAAGCTAGAGGCAGAGCTACATCCAGGATGGAGGATGAGCCACAGACTGAGTTCGCATACCGAGCGAGGAGGCACAGTCATGCCCAGTGCAGACTTCTAGGACTAGACCCTCTAGTTCTACCTCCCCCTTAGTTTTTATTAGAGTTGGGAAGAGGAAGATGTAATTGTAATGATGTATTCACTTTAGTTTTACATAAATTATTTACTATTTTGCTTCCAACCATCAACATTCCTCACGAGAATGCGATTTTGCACCCACTTTGTGTTTAAATATATCTAGACTAAGCTTGTTTCTTTTGTGTTCTCATTTATTGATTCATTGGATGCATCTTCTCGTTGAATTTCGCAAAAAAAAATGCATTTTTAATTAAATTTAAGCAATTTTTTAAGTTCCCAAGTTTTTGCCAAAAATTGGCCGAGATTTTCCCGAAATTTTTTTTCAGGCTTTGGCGAGTTTTCCAACTATGAATTATATATATATATATATATATATATACAACCTCATTTTTCTTATAAATGCTGTTATGCTGTTCAGAAATATCATTTGTGATTATGAGCTCTATAGACTGTAGTCTCTATAGACTATGAATGATATTTCATGAATAACAACTTGATGACTATCATATCCATGGCTCTTCTCAGAACACTATGATATATAGGATACTCTTCATAGAACACTCTGATTTCTCTTTTGATTCCACTGTCATTTGAAGTTTACTATGACTCTCATAATGGCTTATTTGTACACTGTTTTTATTTGGTGCTGTATCACAAGGTCTTTACGTATATTAAGACTGCTTCTTTTTTAGTTTATAGGACCTTGAAGTCTGTCAAGGATTTAGATAAGGCTTAAGGTATCCTTAAAGTAATGAACTGGCCCTAAAATTTTAACACGGTCCTAACCCTTGCTCATTATTATCTACATATCATTGCCTCTACACACTTGATAGAATGCTGAAGGCAGTCATTTGATACTCTTGCAGACACAATCCACCGTCCTTGACAATGATAAACATGATTCATACATAGTTATAAATTTGATGACATTAGAGATTGAAATTGAATATGCAAGGGTTATGATTTATATTAGACCTTCCATTTTGTTTCTAGCATAGCAACCTGGTGACTATTCCTTGATGCCATGGTTTTGAGTCTTTGACAATAGTTTTACCACTGCTGTAGATGGATACCTTACAATTAAAGATAAAAAAAGCCTTTTTTTAAAATCTGAATTTGCTGGCTAGACACGCTGGAGGTTAAATTTGGCTTGGGTTTGCCTGAGTTTGTTCAGGCGGAACCCACAGGCTGTGGATAGGGCCCTGGCACCCACAGATGACTGGACTAGGAATCAGGGGGTGCAGGGGAAGGACCCGGTATTCTTGCCTGAAAGTAACATGTGTGACATGTTGCTCTCCAATAACTTTGGTTTGTGTCTGTTGTTTTGAGTTATATTTATTTGTGCAGTGTATGTTCCTCTCATGTCTCATTTATAAGATGGCAGTAAAGAGGTGCTTGTGTTAATATTTTCATGAGGTTCAGCAAAATGATCCTTCATGCTTGGCTATTTTAAATGCTTCCATTTTGATGCAATTTTTATTTTTCATTTGGAATGCAATTGATAATAATTGTTGCCTAAGTGCTTTATAAATGTTAAATAGTCCTTATGATCTATTGTTACAAATGTATGGCTCTTAATGCATTTTTGCCTTCTAAATTTCAATATCCAGCAGGTCAGTTTTCTTTCCAATACCACTTTACAACCACGAGCTTTATCGGAGCTTTTATTTTTTAATTTTTTTGGCATTTGAGCAAATTAATTTTCACCTCATGAACTGATTTCTTTAAAGTGATTGTTTAAAAGCTTTATTTGGTTGCTGTGGTGCTGATACTTAACTGAATTTCCATTACTGATTATGCCAATATAGAAACTGATGTATTAACTTATTATCATCTTCAAACAGGCTAATTCTTTACTAGGGTTGCTATAAGGCATCTTTCTTGTTTGGATGGAAAAATCCGTGCATTTTCTTTCTTGTTTTTTTGTAGAGCAAGTTATTTTCTCGTTGATTCATAGATATGCATTATTCATGTGATCTAGGATCTCCATTGTGTTATATTTATTTTCATCTTTCATATGTATTTAAGGAAATTAATGTTAAATTTATTCCTTAATCATGGAGAGTAAAATCCATCAAATTTCAGCATGGAAGCCATATTTAAATAAGATGAAAGCTCTTGCTGCCTTGGATATTATGAAAGTTGGACCTGAAATTCAGTTTTACAATTGGGTTATATCTTCTGGTTCAGTGACCCAAATGTGTATTACATTGCAATGCATTGTTTTCATTTTTGGTATTAGCTTTGATGATATAGAAAATTACTTGATCTAGTTAAAACACAGATTCTCTAGTGACTATGCTAATTGCCTTTGTGTGTCTCAGTGACACAGATTGCCCTAGTGTCAAAAAAATGTACGTAGAGACTGGTGATGTCGCAAGTCTTCCACTTTTGTGTCAATACCCCCTCAAGGTATGCATTACGATGCTGCCAATTATGTATTTTTCCTCTTATTGAAAACAGAAAAATGCTTTGCTATAGTCATTTTTCCTGATCTAACAGGGCAATGCATTAGCTTCAAGCATATTTTTATGCATTCTATGCTTTATGTTGCTAACTGTTAGATATTGGCAAATAATTTCTTTTTCCTCTGCAAACCAGTTGATGATTGTACTTCGTTTCATGTTTCTTCTGTAGTTTCAATTTTTGTTAGCCGATCCTGACTACTTGACATGCAAGAAGAAAGTGTGTCAAAAGTCCATAGGAAGATGGTGCTTGTGGTCAACCTGTAGTGGAACTATATCTGCTCGTGTTGTGAACATCAGAACGGACATTAGGGTCATGTTTTTTGGTGGCGGATTAGATTTACCTTGCATTCTTGCAGACTCAGAAACACTAAAATTTGCCAATCCGAATGCACCATTATATGGTCATCTGTCAAGTGTGGATTCATCATCTACTGTGGTAAGCAGCCTTCTTTTACTTCTGAGCTGTTGTTCATTTGAGCTTGTCTTTTCTTTGGATCTATAAGAAACATGTTTATATGTGAAAAAAGTCAGAATATGAAATGGCTTCGCTTCAGTGTGTGGAAAGGTTTTCAAAAAGTTTCTTCCTTTGTTTTTCCCTTGGTCTTCAAGTTGCAAATGAAGTATTTATGGAGAAAGTTTAGAAAGTAACTCTGATTTGCTGGTTCCATATGCATCGCTTATGTGCCTAAGGAACATCTTATGCCACTCAAGTAAGTTGTAGTTATAGCTATACTTTATTAGAGTGATTTAGGGAGGTACACTGGCAGTGTTAGTCTATCTATACTTGTAGTATGAAATTATGAATCTATCTAAATATTGAAGGAAAATAAAAGGCTGGTAATAATTTGCAATCAACAATACTGCATTTAGAATTTTAGAAAGAGTATAAAGATGCATGGAAAAGATGAGCAATCTGCTGCAGTGATTGTTTGTAAGCAACCTAACATTTTACTATGTATATCTCTACGTAATTTTGTCTGACAACTGGAACAGATGCCTATGGAGATTATTTAGCCCTTAACTTTGATTGCTTGGATGTGTGTCCGTCCTCAAGTGCATAAGAAAGTTAAGCACTGCTGTTGGTACTGGTATCTTCAGGATATTGTCGCAATGAGAAAAAAAAAGAAACAAATTATATTAATGTTCACAAATGCCCAAGAATAGGCCAAAGGGACTGGAATGAACATGAGCTACAATAGAAAAAAACTAGGTCAAGGAGGGGCCCTAGACTCGAAGCAAATGCAATAAAGCAATAAATGCAGGAAAAACAAAGAAAAAAATGAGGGTGATCCTGCAAACTAGTCCAAACATTAATAAAAGAGCGAGGGAAAGACCCAATAAAACAGTGGAAGCAGATGAAGACCACCAAGGCAGGGAACCAAAAACTTCAGGTACCAGTATTTTGGGATGTGTAGGAGGACCCAATTATATCATAATTGATCAATATAGTATTACCAATGTAGAGTTTGAGGATGCTTGTCAGCAGAGTCCAGGCTAAGGGTACCAGGCTGGACAATCCAAGGAGGCAACTGATTCCAAATGGAACCTCTCCTATATACCCAAAGCTGAAGAACTGTTGGTGGTAGAGAAGATAGTGGTAATGTGGGCCTGCGCTTGAGATCTGTGCTGTGAAAAAGGCACCCAGAGAAAATATGTTTCAAAGATACTGATAAGGCACTCAGAGAGCTAAGATGTTAAAAATTGATTTAGCAAACAATAGAAAGGAAAATGATATCTGGAAACATGCAGCAGAGGATTAAAATTTTAGCTGGACATTTACTGGAGATTTGGCAGGAGAATAAAAACTTGAGTTTTTTAAGAAGTTTAAGATGAAGTAATAAAACAAAATCTCTGAATTTTTTTTTGTCTTAAAATAAATTATATGTCATCTTAGTAAATAACAAAAACTACGTAGATATCCAATAAGTTAGAACAGATGGGTTCTTGACATCATTTGTTTTGCAATACATGTCTTCTACCCAAATGTAAGGTTTGAGATGCTGAGTAGTGCTGGTTTCTTTGTGTCCTAGATTTTCTTTCCACAAGGATGAAATCTATATTGTGAATATGAATTTCTGATATATAACGTGCTTCAGGGGTAAAGTTGAAGACCCATGGATAAATGATTCTATTCTTTTAATGAGTGGATTGCAAAGTAAAGAAAGTGCAAACAACCTAAAAACATAATTTTTTTGCAACCATTACCAACATAGTCCTACAATATCTTTTTTTGTTTCCATTTGCCTGAGCAGAAGGCATGGGTGGTTTCAATATATTTTTATAACTTAGCTTTTATTTTGATGATAAGAATAATCAATAAACATAGTGAAGACTGTATGATAAGCAATGTTGTTACTGCATATTTTAATTTGCATTTTCTTTTAGATTGATGGAAATATTATCCAATGTTTTAACTTCAGGGTCTTTTTGTGTTTTTTTTTCTTTTTTTTTGTTTCATGAAGTCTTCCTTTTTTTACGGGGTAGTAGGTGTGGCGCCTTGAGCTTAGTTTCCACAACTAAAGGATATATTTTTTATCAAATTTATCCAGTACTTGCCCCCAGCCTTGTCAGTTGCATATGCACCACCCAGGAAGTTGGATACAGTATATTCCAGTTTGAGTGCGCCTTACCCAGTAGATTACATATCATGTTTCAGGGGATCTGAACCTGGAGCTTCTTAATGAAAACATGGATGCTTTTACTGCTTGAGCTTGCCCCATACAGAAGTTTATTTTGAATGTTATTTCCATTGCCATATTCTTGAATTCAGACTAATAAATTCTGTGGGTGATCCAATAAATATATTATCTTTCTTTTATTATTTAATTATTTATTAAATTTACGCAAATCATAAAGGTTTCTGTTGTCAAATTGTTGCCAACATGTGATTGCTCATTGTGGGTTTAAATCAGGTAAAGCCCCCCCCAAGATGAGTACTAAATGCTTATTCACTAAGGCAAGGTATTTGCTAGAGTAGCTTGTAACAGTACCTGGGTAAATTGAAGAAATTTTTCTGATTATTTAGCCCTTAATTGGATTTGCTCCTAGCAATTCCTCATCTTTATTGGTTTATGAAATCAGTTGTGATTTAGTTAATCATTTATTGTTTATTATTATTATTTTTAGACTGCAGGAATTGGGTAGCCCCCCCTATAAACTGCAGTAAACTGAAGTGCACCAACATTTTAACGTGATCGGCGATATTGGCGCGGTGCACCTTCCAGTACCACTTGGGCCTGGACTTCATGACCTCGTGCCTACCACAGGAAGCTCTTGCTAATTGACCAGGCCCCCAGCTGAATGATTTTATTGTTTATTATAGACATTTATAATATTTCATCTTATTTGTACCCAATTTTTTCTATTTTTGACATGTATTCTTTTAACAAGAAACCAAGTGAAGTGTAATCTGCTGTCCATTATCTTAGCATTATTTTCCAAACATCATATACCATAATTGTAGTTAAATGTTTTATTTCCTCAAGAATTTTTTATTTGAATTTGAAGTTATGACTGGTCCTTTCTCTCGCAGATGAGACTGACTTGGATCAGTGGAGACAGCAAGCCACAGATTGTACGCTATGCGCAAGGGAAGTTGGCATTATCAACTGTAGCAACATTTACTCCAAAAGATTTGTGTGGTAGGTGATTAGCTTTTGAGATTTGATTTGACATTTAATTTACAGAGGGAAATCTGCATTCTGTATTATTTGATCCATGTCTATAAGGAATATTCAAGTTGTGGGTAGAACATCTGACTACAATCTTTTAAGCAATAAAATCTTGTTTTCGTCAAAAATTATTCTGCAGATTTTTTCCAACAATGTGGTGTTTCTCCTTTCAGACTCATTTATCAATCCAGCTCTCAATTTTGGATGGCATAATCCTGGATTCATCCACACGGCATTGCTGAATGGCCTTTCCCCTTCAAAGACATATTCATATGAATATGGAAGGTAAATAAATTTTTTCAAGAGTTTATGGTAGTGAAATTATTCTTATTTTCTCATTGTACCATTTTGTTTTTTGCTTGCTCAATTGTACAAGTCCAAATGATTGTTTGAGAAATAATAGATATCAGTTATTCGATAATTTTAGAGGCAAATTAGTGATTGGTGCATTTTGATTGTGCACATTTAACAGTGATGAAGTGGGATGGAGTACTTTAAACAAATTCTCTACACCTCCAGCAGCAGGTTCAAATGAGTTAACATTTATCACATATGGAGACATGGGTAAGGCAGAGCGTGATGGTTTTGGTGAGCATTATATTCAGGTGGTAAACATTCTTTCATTATGTCACTCATGTTTAGCCTTCTTCTAGGTGTACACCAAGTATAAACAAACAGTCTGAATGTGAAACATCATGTATGAAGGCGTGACAATCTCACAAATTTAATCTTAAGTTTTTCATCAAATTGATAGATTTATTAGAACATATAGCTGAAGGCAGAGACTGTAACAACCCAAGCACAAGTCCTCCAAAATCCAATGATGGCAACTCTTGTTTATAATCTGTATAGAGTGGAAGGCGGGTTTTAAAATTTTAAATTGTTTCAGTTGCATAAAGGAACATGGTACACAAATATGAAGTTCAATTATGTGCTTTTTTGTACCAATTCTGGATCAGGTAGGTGGCTGTTATAGTTTTCTTTGAGTTTTGATGAAGAGAAATTTGTTCTATTCTAAAACTGGGAATTGATTTGATACATCAAATTTTACAGTTTCTATATTCCTCAATATTAACAGAAAATATGTAGTAGAACTATAGTTACAAGACTTGGACTTGGCAAGCTGATTTTTGGCTTGAACTTGGCACTCAGATTCAGTAAACCGCTAACATGTCAAACATAGAGATTTTTTAATGATTTAAAGCTTTGGCTTTGCACCCTTCAATAAATCAACTTTAATGTCAAATATAAACTTATCAATTAGAAGTTACTTTGATCACATACACTAGTATGTGTCGACTAAGTGAGTACAAAAGTGGATTCAGTTGAAAGAAATATCATTTTTAAATATACGAACATGGATTATGATATCTATGGCATCAAAAACAAAAATCACACTATGGAGCCTTGAACTATGGTAGAGGGCAGTGAAATGATAATCAATTGATATTCAATAATTACAAAGGAGACGAAAGCTCCTAGATTACAAGCAGAGTTTCTAAGACAGAAATGAAAGACCAAAAAGAAACATTCTAAATAAGATTTAACTACAAAAAGGAAAGATCCTATGTGAATAACCATTATAGAAACATTACATTATTACTTTAACACCCTCCCTTAATGATTGTTTTATATACTACCCTTCAAATGATGTATCAGATATTAAATACAAGGATTAAATCCAGAGTCACCGCAAACTGAAAACAACATAGTATAGAAAGAAAGATACACAATAACCATGCAGATGCAAATAATGTTAATTTAACCTCAATGATTTGTAAAATTGATTGAATGGAGTCATGCATGACAAATTATAATCCTGAGAACAACAGCTGTTTGTTAGGAGTCTTTTTCCTTAGAAGATCTTTATGACTGTTAAGTTAGTTAACAATGTGGTAGTTTCTTGTTAGTGGATCAACATTCCTTGAAGGTCAGTAAGACCTTTGATGTCAATAGACATTGGCAAATAGCCCGTTGTTGGTTGTTAAGACCAAGAGAGTTAGTTGGACTCAATTGTTATTTACAAGTCAAGTAAGGTTGGTGAAATCTGATAGCATGAGATAGTGCAAGCATATTGATAAACCTTGGCCAAGGTGGCGCAGTGCAGATGCATGCGACTGTTAGTTCACATGAACCAAGAATACATGTCTAGTTAGAAGGGTCATACTAGATAAGGAGGTATGTAGATTGTGTGATTGACTATGAATGATGTAGGTTCTAAACACTAGGCTCAGATGGTAATCAAACCTAGCACTGTGTCTGCACCTTTCGTGTAGGTCAGAACCCACTTTGTAATGTCCCTTAGGCAGTTTAAACTACAACAGAGGTTGGCCTATAATCAGAGGTTCCTGTAGGTCAGCAGAGTGGTTAGGGGACCCATCCAGGGGTTGTGGAGCTTAGCAGGGAACTTTACAAGCCGTTTTGGACAGTTTGAGATAGTCTCCTATTTTTAAGGAGGGATCCTATTTTTTAGGGATGGGCTGGGAGTTTACCGAAATGCATTAGGAGACCTCAGGGATCATTTTGGAGGCTTTGGTTACAGTTCCTATTTTTTTAGGGGGATCCCTAATTTTAGGAGGGGCTTGTCAGTTCGCATGTTATATTTAGACATCACCGGGATGACGCGGGTATCATAAGTTTTCAGATTGGGATGGCTTGTTGATGGGATTTGAATAAAAAATAAATATTAAAGTATTGACTTTAATATTTAACAAAAAAAAAGTGATTAATAATGTCACTTTATAATAAATCAATAAAGTAATAAAAGGACCCCATGTCCTAGTGAGGCCATTGAGGGGTATTAATACATGTATAAAAAATGAATTATTAAATGCATTATGAGCCCAATTTCCATTGACCATCTTGAGACATTATTTTATTAAAATTTGGATAAATAAACTTTATTAAAATACGAAAGTGCAACCCTAAAATTGACTTAGGGTTTGAGACAATAAAAGAACATTGGAGGCAGCCATTTGACCATCCATTCATTCATTTTACATATAAGATTTGAAGTTTGAGCTCTAAGAAGGGTTTGAGTAGCAGATTGAGCTTCTGGGAGTGCAAACTCCCTGAAGATCTGAAGGTTGGATGAAACCCCAGCTTTATTTGAGCAGTGAATTCACCCATGAGTCACCATTGGGCAGATTGACACCAATTATCAGGTAATTAATTCAACTTGTAGCAGTTGGAGGACGTTTTTGGGCAGATTTGAGAAGGCTGGAAGCACATTCACCAGCTGTACGTCCCTCTACAACAGTCCTACCATTTCTAGGGCCATATTCGTTCTCTTGCAGCCATGCAACCTAAATCAGGCCTTGGAATCCATGCAGCCATTTCCAGATCAGAATATCAGCAGTTCTGTTGTGAGCTTCATTTAGACAACAATGATTTATGATGGATTGGATTGATGCACTTTGAGAGTTATCAGATGGCAGGGTGATCTTGCCTGCACGCAGGCGTAGGAGTTAGAGATTTCTTTATATTTGTTTTTAGTAATTATTAGCATTGCAAATAGAACTTATTGGTGCCACCTAGTTAGCTGGGAGCCAATCTTATTGTGTTTTATCAAGAAAAACCCCATCCTTGGAGTGAGCGCTGGATTTCCTAGTATGCCTATTCCTATTGTGGTGATTTAGTTATCTCATTTTGAATAGGCGCGTTGCTGTTGGTAATAAATCAGAATTCTGATATTTCTTATCAGTCTTTTATATTTTTGCATTTCAAGTTCAAAAAATCATTTTTTTTGCATACTATACCTGGCAAAATTCAAACTAACATTGGCATTGAAACTTAAAATCAAAACAACACAAAACATCTCCAATCAGCAACCAAACAAACCAGAAAAGTCAGATCAGATTTGGTTGGGGATCTTTCACATTTCTATTAGAAAGTTGAGTGGAGGACCTCTGGTCAATTGTTGAGAGGTAAATCACCTGATGATTCTCTCTCTCTCTCTCTCTCTCTCTAAGTTATGCCAAGACTTGTAGAAGATTTCTAGAACAGAATAAAAAAAAGTAATCTCCTCTCTCTTGTTTCTGCATTTCCTTCAAAAGATAAAGTAGTTAAATCTGTTATTTGGTTATTATTAAAGTTCATGTGAAAGTAGTTAAATCTGTAGTTGGTTACTATTCCAGTTCATGAGATAGTAGTTAAATCTGTAATTGGGTAATATTCATGTTCATGCGAAAACAAATTAATTTCTATCTCAGTCAAATGAAATGAAAAGCAAACTTTTAATTTTATCAGTTTTTGTGATGTAATTGGGATTGTTTTTTATTTAAGATAGTTTAGCTTGTCACAATACATATTGCAAGTTTAAATGACCTGCAGGCTGTAATTTTTTCATGGTTTAATATACTTTGATTCCTTTCTATGCAAAAGCTTGAAAGAGATGAAAACTGAAAAGTGTTGAATTTTTGCTGCTATAATTCAAGGTTGCAAGTCGTTTAAACTAACAATATGAACACAATTTCAATTAAATGACCCACAAGTTTGAATTTTCACAATTATAACTGTGTAAATCAACCTTGTAGGTTGTTTAAATTTGCAATATGAACAAAATTAAAAAAAATTGTATAATCTCCACATCATACATTCTATTGATCTCTAAATCACCACTTTTAGTAAGGAAAGGATTTATCCATTATGGTCTTTTGGCTCCTTTAAAAATAAAAACATAGTACATTTAGTTTTTAGTTCAAAATGGAGCATATTATTGACATTAATTCATAGTAGGAATGGAGAAGGTGACATCAAAAAAGTGAAAACATTAGTGATCTTGTAATACAATACTTGTAATTTCCAAATAAATGTAGATTGGAATATGGAAATCTTTTAGGTAGCAACTTTTTTATTTTTATTTTTTAGGTTTAAGGTGTTAACCAGGTTATTATTATTTTTTTCTATTGTTACTTTAATTACTTTTCATTTTTAATTTTTTATAAGAGGAATATGGCTTGCACAAACTGAATAATTGGTGGCAAGCCTAAAGATTCTTGTTGGAAATATGGGACACCAGGTCCAATGTGAGAAGAGTTATTTGTGTTTACAACATCAATGTTACGAAAAGTAATTGGTAGAATACTTTATGATTTATTAACAGAGATCAAACGATCTATATATACAAGAGAATGACCGTCTAGAATAGAAACATTCTATTCTAGCTATAGCTAACTAAATATTAGAAACATTCTAATATTTACTCTAAGATACAATATTGAGCATTAATAAAATATGATTCTAAATTATTCTAATACCCCCCTTAATGCTCAATCTATCAACTACACCAATAGACCCCCTGAATTTTACAAACTTGTCAGGACCAAGAGGTTTGGTAAAAATATTTGCTGGCTTCTCCGAGGTAGGAACATATAGCAACTGGACAGATTCGTCTTTTACCAACTGCCGATTGTAATGACAATGAAGTTCTATGTGTTTGGTGCGTTCATGGAAGACTGGATTCTTGGCAAGTTTGAATACACTTTGATTGTCTGAAAACAAAGGAGTCAGTCCTACTTGAGGTAGTTGCATATCTGCAAGCATCTGACGAAGCCAAACTGCCTTGACAGCTCCTCTATATTCTGCTTCTGTCAAAGAGAGAGCCCTTGCCTGTTGCTTCTTACTGGTCCAGGCGACCGCACCAGATCCTAAATTGAACACATGTCCAGAGGTAGATTTTCTGTCATCAATGGAGCCAGCCCAATTAGAATCTATGAACCCACTGAGTTGAGGAGCAACACTTCTAGTGTACAAAAGTCCTTAATCCGAGGTACCTTGTACATAGCGTAGAACACGCTTCGCTGCAACCCAATGGTCAACCTTGGGATTTGTCATGAATCGGGAGATGTAGCTGATTGCAAAGCTGAGATCAGGTCTAGTAGCAGTGATATAGATGAGACTACCCACTAGTTGCCTGAAGAGTGTTTCATCTACAGGAGGAGAATCAGATTGTGCACACAATTTCAGACCAGTCTCCATAGGAGTGGAGGTTGGTTTGCAATCCTGCATTCGAAACCTGTCAAGCAAGCTTCTGGCATACTTAGACTGAGAAAGAAAAATGCTGCTATTAGTCTGCCAAACCTCAATACCGAAACAATTATGAAGTAGTCTGAGATCTGTCATATCAAAAGTGCTGCACAAATCCTGTTTGATTTCGGAAATCACATGTTCTGAACTCCCAAAAATGATTAAGTCGTCCACATAGACAACAAGAAAGAGAATATCATTACCAGAGTGTTTGATATACAAATTACTATCTGAAGGACTACGCTGAAATCCACGAGCAACCAAGTACTGATCAATTTTTATGTACCATGCCTGAGGTGCTTGTTTAAAACCATAGGGGGCTTTCCGGAGTCTACATACTTTGGGTTCTGAATCGGCAACCTTTGAAAGCAGGAGGCTGCGTCATGTAGACTTCTTCCTGCAATTCACCATTTAGAAAGGCACTTTTCACATCCATCTGGTGAACTTTCCATCCATACTGAGTTGCAATGGCAAGGAGAAGTCGAATAGTACTCATCTTGGCCGTAGGAGCAAAAGTCTCCTCATAGTCAATGCCTTCTCGCTGGGTGAATCCTCGAGCAACTAATCTGGCTTTATATTTGTCTAAGGTACCATCTGCATGATACTTTACCTTATAGACCCATTTACAGCTAATGGGTTTCTTCACTGGAGGAAGATCTGAAAGAACCTAGGTGTGATTCTTTTGAAGACCTTGTAACTCAGCCTCCATTGCTTGGTCCCATTCTGGAATTCCTTTAGCCTCTGCATATGTCTTAGGCTCAGATATTGTAATGTCCCCGTTTTTTCAGTCTCTTGGGATTAGCCTATCATGTGACCCTCGTAGGCTAATGAGGATGGACAAAGGGTCTCTTTCAGTGGACATCTACTTTAGGATTCAGTATGCTTTGGTTTGGCGTCATTTGGACTTCATTTGTTATTATTTATAGTAAGCTTGATGTTGTTCGAGAAGAACCCTTTCTATTTTTGGAAAGTGCATTTGGTCACGTGGGGAAATAATAGGTGACTTGTTTTAGACGACATTTTAAAATGATACGTATTTTGGGAGTTATTATTATTTTGGTGGCCAAATTATTATTAAATCATTAAATGGCTTATTATAAAGTTATAATTAATTTTATAATTTCACTTGAGTTGAGGGTTGAGTCATCATGGGAAGGGGCCATTTATTTAATTAATTCATGGAAGCCTAAGCCAAAGTATTAATTTAAAGTATTGGAGTAAATGAATTATTAAAAGGAAAAGTATATTTATTTATCCCACATTGGTAAGAATTGTGTTTGAGCTGTCACAAGAAAGAATAAAAAGGGACTTGAGAGCTCATTCTGAAATACCTTATGTCATTCGATAAAATTTGTGAAGTGTGAAAAGTTTCTTTGGAGGAGAAAATTGATTCTCTTTGGAGAGCTAGGGTTTTGGAACTTGGTCTTCATTCTTGGAGAGAGTTCTACAGTGAATTTCTTGTGTTTGGTCTTCAAATTTTGGAGAGAACACTCAATACACTGTTGGAATGCAAAGATGGATTAAATTAGAATTATCCTTGGCTGGAAGTGAGTGAATCTATTTAATTTCAAGGTTGCTGTGTGCATTTATTGCTGCCGTACGGAATTATCTGCAGAACCGTACTATGCTGGAAGTATACCATACTTCGTTGTTGGTTGTTGGAGACTGCTGGAAGGCTGCGTGAGGGTTCCTTGAGGCTTGTTTACCTTCCAAAGTGGCTGGACTTCATTCAATATTTTCTGCGTTGTGACTTCCTTGAGGTTGGAAGTGTTTTATATGGCTGTGTGACTACTTTGGCAGCCAATGTTCATTTTTTCCAGGTGCTGCATTTGGAATTGAAGGGGCTGCATTAGGAATTTTAAGGCCGAATTACTTCTACAACAATCACGTTCTTTGATATTAAGGTGCCTTGAACTTTTTAGATATCATTCTTATTGTCATTTAATAACAATATAATTTAATTCTGATTTTATAGTGCAATCAAAGTGCATTTGGGAATTGAATTATTGAACTATTGTCACATGGTATTTGAAAAGTTTATGAAAATTCATATTTGTATGGAAAACACACACAAAAAAAAAACAATTGCAATTTAATTATAAAAGCCAGATTGTTATTGAGAGCCAGTTGGGCTCATCACAGATATACTGTGGATGTTAGCCATAAGAGCAATATTAACTGTGTTATGCTGAATGCTCTTATTTTTGGAGGTTATATCCTCGATGAGTTCATCAGGACGAAGATCATTGATTGTCTTAGTCCACCATTTAGGCTGAAGAGTAGAGGAGCCAATATCAGATGCAGGTGGAATAGTTGGATGAGGAAGCGGATCAGGATCAAGAACAAGAGCAAGAGTTGCATTGTTCGGAGGGGGCGTAGGTGGTTTATTAGCATCATCTCGCTCATCAGATGGATCACATGAAATAGGAAGACCCAAGTCAGGAGTCTCTAAAGACTGAGTCTCAAAATGCTGCGGGGAGAAAGAGAGCTGAAATGGTCCTAGTTCCTCATCAAACACAACATCACGACTGAAGATTAAATGATTAGTGTTTACATCAATCAGTCTGTATGCCTTATGTGTTGTAAAATCAAGATCGTCCTATAGAGAATATATATGAGTGCTGTACTGAAATAGATTACCATTGTGATTGATCTTTTCACCAGCCATTAATATGCATTTATATCCTTAGAATAGTCGTGTCTTGAAGAGCCATGACCATATGTGGCTTATGCTACATAGGGTCATAACCCTTCATAACTGATTGTTAATATTAACTGCATTGTAACATATACAATCATCAAATGATCTTCATATATATATATATATATTACCATATCCGATCGTAAATATATTTAACACTCCCTCTTAGCAAGAGAGGATCTGACTAGGTGTTATCACAATCCCCGACTTATTTGGAACTAGATTTTAGTGATAACTAAAACATAACTTCATATCAACATATCTGACACAGCTCGGGACATTAATATAATGTACTCATCTTGATAGAAGAGTTATCGCAATCCCCGACCAATTTGGAACTAGATATAGTGACAACAATCAAGATATCCGACACATTCTGGGACAACAACTTAATGTAGTCTAATCTTGATTCACATGTTATAATCCCCGACCAATTCGGAACTGGATTTAACAACTCCAAAAATTCAGTGTTAGGACTAGTGACTACAATACATAGTCATACCTGACACTAGGTTAAGCTATTGTCTAAGTCATCACCTAGCAATAGTAACCCAACACAAATGAAAGATCGTCACCTTTCATAATATAACACAAAATGAATGGGCCCATAAAGTCACACATATGACATCCACCTTGACTCTTCTCAGAGGGTGGATCCACCATGACTCATCCCAGAGAGTGGAAACCAAGACTTCCACCTTAGACTTGTCTATCAAAGACAAGAATCATTTAAGATACAAAATGATGGATCACTGAAGCTGAAACCTTCTTTTCAGTTAAGGCTTTACTCCTCAACATACCAAGGTTATCTGAAAGTACACAATCTTCTTTCTAGCAAGGGGTTTGGTAAGAATATCGACCGTTTGTTCTCCACTGAATTGCATTTGTTTGTATTGTCTCATAGTCTTGGTGAATTCTGAGCTTACAAAGTATACACCATCTTGACATGGTACACTCCCTCTGGATTTGTATGACCAAGATCTTGGGGTGCCAACTTAATTTGATCTTCTAGCTTCTCCCTCTGACATATAGCCTTCTCACATGGTAATAATCATAATTCTCTGCTACAGGTTCTTGATTACTAGAGAACCAACAAAACATGGTCTACTCCCTCTGAATCAAGATTCTCGAATGTCCATTGATGCAGATCCTTTAGCTTCTCCCTCTGTCACGAAGGCATACCCTGTTTATATACTCAACCCAATGTCACTGCAGGATGTCACTTCATACCTTCCTTCCTGAGAGAACCAATATGAATAATCTGAATAGTCATGGGGTTATATCAGCTAGCATAAGATGCATTTTGATTTTTTTTAAAGGCCACAACATTAACCTCAGAAGGTATTCTTATGTATATCGTGTATGTATCTTATATATTTCGTGGCTGTATTTATTCATGCATTCAATAATGCATTCGATCTGTTTCTATAATATGCCGTTAATAACAATAACAATAATAATAATGTGTGTGTGTGTATATATATATATATATATATATATATGTATGTATGAATATGCTTATGATCATTCGGCATACTTAAACACAAACAAATCTTTATTTCAACACTCCCTCTTAGTAAGAGAGGGTTTAAGATGTATTGTAGAAAGTCATAGTATGCCATGATTACTGACACAATTCGGGACAACATTAAGAAGTCTTAGTCATGATATATACTTAGACATTTCAATATCATGATATCCGGCACAATCCAGGACAACCCGTTACGGTGTCAATCATGATATATGAGTTATTACACCATACAGTAATAACATCCCAACATCAAGATATCCGGCACTGTCCGGGACAACCCGTTAGGGTGTCAATCTTGAAGTTTGGTTAACTATTGTCAAGATTGTCACCTTGTAATAGTAACCCCAATTATTTACACAATAGATCGTCATCTTCTTGAACACAAATGAAATATTTCAATATAACTTTATTTATTTATTCATGAATACAAAGTACAAAAGTAGGAATTACTTCCCAACAAGTTTTAAGGTTTAGTCATACCAATTTTTCTCCTGAAATAATCTATCTTTAATTCTGAAATGAGAGTTCCAATTCATAACATGTATTGTGTAGTGTTTTTGTGTCCCTAAAGGTGGATGGAGATATTACAAAAGGGTGTCCATGCCCAACCCTAGGCCCAAGAGCAAAATCCTATCCCCCTTGGCCCCATGCTTCATGAGGTTGGCGTACCTAGTGGGCTTCACCATTACCCCTTATTGTAACTCCCTCCATCCATGTGGATCATTACCTACAAGATAGTGCCTTTGTTTGATGTAAGGCCTTACCTAGCGCCTGTGTATGATGTAGCACAGTCCATTCCACCGCAGGCCTTACCTTATCTTGTGAGGTAATGATCTTAATGCAATAAGGATACATATAATTCTCTACCTACGTCATTTCATATGATTAATCATTAAAGACTGTAACATATATTACAATAGAATATACAGAACCTGATTCTTCTTATATTGCATATAAAATCACATGCAGAACTTGAGATGATAGCATGTAATGCAAAGTTTATATATTTTAAATACATATATATAAATGAGATAACTATTTGGTATTTATGTTAATAATCTGCAGATATATATATATATATATATATATATATATATATATATATGATAGAAATACATATATATCTATACCTATCAGAAATATATCAAGGATATTTATCCTTATTAACACTGCTATGTTGATTCCTATAATTAGATCATTCTTACAATTCATATATATATATATATAACTCTGATTTCGTTCTTATATTCATATTTATATATATTTGTATATCATATATATTAGATCACATAAGATTCTTATTCTTAATAGACTTCAAACAGATCAGTATTTAACTTACAGTATAAATTGCTGTCACCCAATGCTTGTCGGCAATATAAAGATTCCTTTCCTTCTTTATTTCGAAGGCACCTGTATACTCTCATTCTTTCATAGGTAATAAATTAATTTATTATCTTCCCAACATACTAAATATTCTCCTGTTTGATGATCCCTTATTCGGTGATGACTGTAGCATACTTTGCTTTCGTTTTGTCTTCTTAACGACATACCGGTAATTAAATTACTCTTGGGTTTAGTCAGAAGTAAAGTGCTGTGCATTACCTGATGGTTTGTAATGTCCCCACTTTAGCAGTTGACCAAGCGTGTGTGCGTTAGCCTTGTTCTACATGGTCCCGAGGGCTAACGAAGGGTTTAAGGGGATCCTGGAGTGTTTTGGCCTAGTCATTTCCAGTTTGGGCCAAAATGAAGTTGATTTACTCAGTTTCAGGCATACTTACTATTTTTAGTAAGTCAACAGGACACAGTGGAGGCCAGTTTTGGTGATTGGATTTGATACTCTTCGGTGAGAGCTTTCCGACGAGCTATCACTTGCATTATTCGGAGTCCGATTGCTAGTACATTTTAATGCCTGAAGTTTTATTAAAGTAACATTTAATTTAATTGTAAAATATTAAAGTGTTACTTTAATATTTATTTTATGGGGATGTGTACCCAAGGGAGACATAAGGGGATATTTTAATATATGTTTTATATTGCACATCTTTTATCCCACATTGCCCATGAGAGTTGAACCGACCCTTGGAAATAGAATAAAAGGAAGCGTTTGTGGCTTCATTAGAGAAGTGGAATATGAGAAGAAATTGGTATGTGAGTTGCAGATCCGTTCTTGGCATTTGAGGACGTTTATCCTCTCTTGTGACATTCTAGATGTCATTCCCTTGGGGTTTGGCCTTTGGAATCCAGTGTTCTCAGCTTCATTATCAGGCAGATTTGGCGCATTTCCAGCTGAAGACAAACCGTTCCTGTAGCACAGCACTATTCAGTTCCTGTAGCGCAGCACTGTTCAGTTCCTGTAGCGCAGCACTGTTTGCGTTCCTGTAGCGCAACACTGTTTGCGTTCCTGTAGCGCGTCACTGTAGCAGCCGCGTACTGTAGCAACCGCGTCACTGTAGCAGCGTCACTGTAGCAGCTGCGTACTGTAGCGTCTTGTTAGCGGCAGCCTAATGTTATGGCCCAGGTCATCACTTTCTGAAGTAAACAATATTCAAGCTATTCTATTGCTGGAGTATTTAGTGAGTTGTTTCATTGCCAATATTGTACTTAATCTGAAAATCATCATAAATACAGTGTGCTGGTTATTTTTAGTTGTGTGTTTATGCTTTCATTTTTATATTCATGTTACATGCATAGATCTTTGTTAAAAGAGCACAAACAAAACAGTACAACAACCCATTTCGGAGTCATAAGGGTTGTAACACAAAACAAAGAAATTAGGGACTACAAGCAAAGTGTTTGACGGAATTACTTTATAGCTGTGACTTCGTTTAGAAGCGGATTTTGGGGTAACCATTACAGTGGTATCAGAGCTATAAGTCCTGCCATCCTGTGGAGGTCTTATAGGGAATTTGGAACAGCCGGATAGAGGGAAAAGTGTTTGACGAAATGTCAAAACACTAAAATCAGAATTAAAAAAAAACAAAAAAAAGGCTAAGCATTTATGTTTGAGCATGCGACAAGGGCCTTATAATTTTCGCAATACTAGAGCAAGACAAAACTGGATTTTAGACTTGCAGAGCGAACAGTCTAGTTCATCCGTGCAGGTGGAAATAGAATCCAGTCATACAGACACAGAGGAGATATTCTTTGATCAAGACAGCAATATGGGTGACCGAGATGACATGAATACAGGATTAGGCGGAGGCAGGAACACTGGTCCAGATCAGGGGGATGTAATGTTCAGACAGTTACTGGATACATTAGAGCAGGGGCAGCGTATGCAGCAGGAGCAGAATAGCCGAATGGACATGATGTTGCAGCTCATGGCTAGACAAATGGGTGTCAATATTAATCCAGGTGATGCCAACAACAGAAACAATAACAATGGGGGCAATGATAATAATGGAGGCCAAGGTAACAACAATGGTCCTGAGAATAACATTAATGGTAATAATGGACACGGCAACAATGGGAATGAGGCTGATAACTTTAGACATGTTGCACACCCAGCTCGGACAGCGAGCTCGAGACCTCTTCTACCCACCTTCCCACCCAGAGATCCGGTTCAACCAGTAAACGAACCGCAGATTACCGAGTTACAGGATCAGTTCAGGAGGGACTGGGAGGCTAGTGGACCGGAGTTTCAGGTGGATATTTCCCTCAGAGATTATATGGACTTGAGGATGAGACACATGCCTAGAGCAGGAGGGAGGAATCAAAACTTTGAGCTGAGAAAGAAAGTTGGAAAATTTTCTTTACCTTATTATGATGCTTCAGGGAAGATGACTGCACGAGCTTGGGTGCAGAAGGTAGATATTTACTTGCAGCTAAATCCTATGCCTGAGGAGGAGGCTATCAAGTATGCGGCTATGCACTTGGATGGTGTTGCACATGAATGGTGGCATCATGGCATGGTGACTCTAGGGCATAATCAGATTACATCCTATGAGGAATTCACTGACAGATTGATTGAGAGATTTGACACTAGGGATCCCGAGTTACATTTCAAGGAGCTAGCACAGTTAAAACAGTCAGGTTCTATGGATGCTTACATCGCCGAGTTTCAGCGCTTGTCTGTACTTGTTACTGATATCTCTCCTAGGAGATTGGTGGTGTTATTTTGTGATGGGCTTGCTGATCCATTACGAGGTTGGGTGAAGGCACATGATCCACTCACCTTAGCTGAAGCAACTAAAAAGGCACGAGATTTAGCCCCTTCGGTATACAAAGGAAAATACCATTCAACAGATTCTTCCTACCGCAAGGACAAAGACAAAAAACCATTTCAGAAAGAGTATAGCAAACCCAAAGAAGGATCAAAAGGACTAGACAATGAAACCATGAATGAACTTCGAAAGAAGAAGCTGTGCTTCCACTGTAGAGAGCCTTGGGACTTATCTCATAAATGCCCTCTCAAGGCTAAGGCAAATCAAATGGAGTATTATTCAGCAGAAGAGTCAGAGTCAGAGGGGGAGGATCAGCACTCCGATTCAGATGAAGGTAACACTATAGAAAAGAGCAGCATTCCTAAGGATGATAGATCGTTGGCACGCTTGACAGGGGCCCAAAGGGCAATCACATTTAAGGTCAGGGGTACTATCCAGGGGCAAAAAGTGATATCTTTCATTGACACTGGGGCTACACATAACTTCATAGATGCACAGTTGGTAGCTAGGAGAGGGTTACAGACCGAGGAGCATGATGGGTTTAGAGTCATGGTGGCTAACGGTGACAAATTATTGTGCACTCGGAAGATATCTAATCTTCACATTAGGTTTGGAGATGGCTATGAGTTGGAGGATGAGTTCTATGTTGTGGACATGGGAGATTATGATGTCATCCTCGGCATGACATGGATGGCTTCGCTAGTTGAGTTCACACTCAACCTAGCGAAATTGGAGATGAGATTCCAGCATGAGGGCAGAACTGTGGTACTTAGAGGACTTTCGGATGGAGGTTGCAGACTAGTGTCCTTGAGGAGAATGCAGAGACTTTTTCGTCATGATGACATAGAGTGGGCGACAGAGTGCTACATTATGCCAGCTTCACCAGAGCCACAGGAAGAGTCATCCACCAGATATCCAGAAGATACTTGATAGACACGCTAAAGTATTTGGCGATATTCCTCATGGGGTTCCTCCTGACAGAGGGATAGAGCATGTTATGGAGCTTGAGGAGGGAGCCAAACCAGTTATGATTACTCCATATCGTCATCCTAAGAAACACAAGGATGAGATAGAGAAGGCGATTAAGGATTTGTTGGAGATGGGGCATATCAGGCCTAGTAAGAGCCCCTTTGCTTCAGCAGTAGTTTTGGTAAAGAAGAAGGATGGGACGATGTGCATGTGCATCGATTACAGGGCACTGAATAAGAAAACAATTAAAAACAGGTATCCCATTCCTAGGATTGATGAGCTGATTGATGAGTTGCATGGGGCATGCTTCTTCACCAAAATTGATTTGTGGTCCGGATACCATCAAATCAGGATGAGAGCAGAGGACATTGAGAAAACAGCCTTCCGATGTCACTATGGCCACTTTGAGTTTATGGTTATGCCATTTGGACTAACCAACGCACCCGCTACATTTTAGAGTTGTATGAACCAGGTATTCAGGAAGCAGTTGAGGAGGTTTGTCTTGATCTTCTTTGATGACATCTTGGTCTTCAGTAAGACCTGGGAGGAGCACTTACATCATTTGGAGGAGGTGTTATCTATTCTGGAGAGAGAGTCATTGTATGCCAAGGAATCTAAATGCGAGTTTGGCATGACCGAGCTCCTTTACCTTGGGCATATCATTAGTGCAGATGGTGTTCGGGTTGATCCCGAAAAGATTAGAGCTATTGTAGATTGGCCTACTCCCACAAACCTTACACAGCTTAAGGGGTTCTTTGGTTTATGTGGTTTTTATAGGAGGTTTGTTAAGGGATTCTCACAGATTGTTGCACCCTTGACAGATCTTACCAGGAAAGGGGCCTTCGTGTGGACAGGGGCAGCACAGAGGTGTTTTGAGCATTTCAAGCAGGTAATGTCTTCATGTCCAGTTCTAGCTCTACCGGATTTCACGAAGCCTTTTGAGCTTCATTGTGATGCATCGGGTGATGGGATTGGAGCAGTATTGATGCAGGAGAAGCATCCCATTGCATTCGAGAGTAGGAAGCTCCGGGGAGTTGAGAAGAGTTATTCTATCTATGACCGAGAGATGTTGGCCATAATGCATGCATTGGCCAAATTCCGATCATATTTGGTAGGTGGGCGTTTTGTGATCAAGACTGATCACAACAGTATTAAATACTTCATGAGCCAACGTGATCTTAATGACCGGCAACAGAAATGGGTTACTAAATTGCAGGCTTATGACTTTGACATAGAGTTTGTCAAAGGTAAGAAAAACGTGGTGGCTGATGCCTTATCTCGGAGACCTCACTTATGTGCTCTGGCAGAGATTTCAGGAGATTGGAGAGATCGGATTATAGCAGAGTATGTCGGAGATGCTTGGGCTTCTGGATTGATTTTAGGTACCATACAGGATGATTGCTATGAGGTGATAGATGGATTGATCAGAGTTCAGGACAGGGTTTATTTGATTCCGTCGTCACACTTGAGAGAGGCGATACTGAAGGCATTTCATGATGCACCCACAGCTGGGCATCCAGGGGTCTTCAAGACCTACAGGCAGATCTGAGAGCGGTTCTCATGGAGAGGGCTCAAGGATGATGTTCAGAGGTATGTCAGGGAGTGTGCAGTTTGTCAACAGAATAAGGGAGAGCACACATTTCCTGCAGGGTTATTACAGCCCTTGCCCATTCCTGATAGGAAATGGGAAAGTATTTCGATGGACTTCATCATTGGTTTACCACGAGTGCAGGGAAGGGATTGCATCTATGTGGTGGTGGACCGCTTGACGAAGTTCGCTCACTTCTTTGCTATTTCGTCCACTTACACAGCATCATAGGTGGCAGATCTTTTCTTTAGAGAGATATTCAGGTTACATGGGCTGCCCAGATTCATTGTTAGTGACCGGGATAGTAAGTTTATGAGTGTTTTTTGGCAAGAGTTGTTTAGGTTGTGTGGTACAGATCTTACACCTAGCACTAGTTATCATCCACAGACAGATGGGCAAACAGAGATTGTGAATAAATGGGTGGAGGGATATTTGAGGAACTATGTAACTGCACAACAAAAGGCTTGGATCAGATGGTTGCATATGGGAGAGTATTGTTATAACACCACTTATCATATGTCCATCAGGATGACTCCTTTCATGGCACTCTATGGTTATGAAGCACCTAGCTTCATGGATTTAGTTTTGGGGGACAACAGAGTGCCCAAAGCCAAAAACTTATTGCAGGATAGTCAGGACATCCTGAAAGTGCTCAAGGAGAATATACAACAGGCCCAGAATCAACAGAAATTGTACGCTGATCAGCACCGAATAGAGCGCAGTTTCGAGGTAGGGGATATGGTTTACTTGAGGCTACAACCATATAGACAGTCATCGCTCAAGAAGAGCGGAGCTGAAAAGTTGAAACCTAGATTTTATGGTCCCTACAGGGTAATACGCAAAGTGGGCGAAGTGGCCTATGAGCTTGAGCTTCCAGAGGGCAGTCGGGTGCACAATGTGTTTCACGTGTCTAGGCTTAAGAAAGCCATTGGTCAGAGTGTAGTGCCTTCTGCAGATTTACCCCCTTTGGATGAGGAGGGGAAGCTTGTGTTAGTACCCAAGGCTATTTTGGACACCAGAGAGAGGAAGCTTAGAAACAGGGTAGTGAAGGAGTATTTGGTCAGATGGAGAGACCTGCCGGAGGAGGATTCTACATGGGAGAGTGAGCAGGTTATTCAGCAGGCTGGACTGAGATTGCTTGAGGACAAGCAATTTCAAGGGGGGCGGACTGTAATGTCCCCACTTTAGCAGTTGACCAAGCGTGTGTGCGTTAGCCTTGTTCTACATGGTCCCGAGGGCTAACGAAGGGTTTAAGGGGATCCTGGAGTGTTTTGGCCTAGTCATTTCCAGTTTGGGCCAACATGAAGTTGATTTACTCAGTTTCAGGCATACTTACTATTTTTAATAAGTCAACAGGACACAGTGGAGGCCAGTTTTGGTGATTGGATTTGATATTCTTCAGTGAGAGCTTTCCGACGAGCTATCACTTGCATTATTCGGAGTTCGATTGCTAATACATTTTAATGCCTGAAGTTTTATTAAAGTAACATTTAATTTAATTGTAAAATATTAAAGTGTTACTTTAATATTTATTTTATGGGGATGTGTACCCAAGGGAGACATAAGGGGATATTTTAATATATGTTTTATATTGCACATCTTTTATCCCACATTGCCCATGAGAGTTGAACCGACCCTTGGAAATAGAATAAAAGGAAGCATTTGTGGCTTCATTAGAGAAGTGGAATATGAGAAGAAATTGGTATGTGAGTTGCAGATCCGTTCTTGGCATTTGAGGACGTTTATCCTCTCTTGTGACATTCTAGACGTCATTCCCTTGGGGTTTGGCCTTTGGAATCCAGTGTTCTCAGCTTCATTATCAGGCAGATTGGGCGCATTTCCAGCTGAAGACAAACTGTTCCTGTAGCACAGCACTATTCAGTTCCTGTAGCGCAGCACTGTTTGCGTTCTTGTAGCGCAGCACTGTTTGCGTTCCTGTAGCGCAACACTGTTTGCGTTCCTGTAGCGCAGCATTGTAGCAGCCGCGTCACTGTAGCAGCCGCGTACTGTAGCAACCGCGTCACTGTAGCAGCGTCACTGTAGCAGCTGCGTACTGTAGCGTCTTGTTAGCGGCAGCCTAATGTTATGGCCCAGGTCATCACTTTTTGAAGTAAACAATATTCAAGCTATTCTATTGCTGGAGTATTTAGTGAGTTGTTTCATTGCCAATATTGTACTTAATCTGAAAATCGTCATAAATACAGTGTGCTGGTTATTTTTAGTTGTGTGTTTATGCTTTCATTTTTATATTCATGTTACATGCATAGATCTTTGTTAAAAGAGCACAAACAAAACAGTACAACAACCCATTTCGGAGTCATAAGGGTTGTAACACAAAACAAAGAAATTAGGGACTACAAGAAAAGTGTTTGACGGAATTACTTTATAGCTGTGACTTCATTTAGAAGTGGATTTTGGGGTAACCATTACATGGTTTACGATCTAAAGAGTATGGAAACTCTTTGAAACGCTGACTGTGTGGAAATGGATTGCTGGCAGTGTGAATACAAATTGCTGACTGTATGAGATAGTAAATGCTGATTGGGATTTAAGTGCTGACTTGGATATGTAAATGCCAAGTCTAAATAGGTAATGCCGTTCATGTTACCAAGATTTTTTTTGAAAATCCCCACTTCATTACCAGCAAAGGCACAATGTGTTATCGGTTAAACCACAGTCTTGCTGCTAATGCATTTGTCTTCATTACAAGTTCAATATGTTTTTGATCTGCCAATATCATTGCTAGAGTCTTTCTCTGTCCTGTGGCTTAACCTCTTCTCTTATCTCTTCGCTGGATTCACACTTTATTTTCACCGTTCAGATACTTTAGAATTTAATTATTATTTAATCTATCCAATATTTGCAGGCACATATATTCAGGCACATATATTTGCGTATCTTTTGCCACTCCCAAATACGAAGAACATAATGTCAATTTCATTGGCAGCAACCAATATCCTAGAGTAATTCCGGTCTGTATATTTCCGCAGATGAACGTCTCCTATTCCATTCCTATCCACATGTTCCAAAGGCCGAGTTGATCGATGCTTGGGATTGGATTATTTCCCTTCCTCTTTTGCGTTTCTTTCGTCCCCGAATGAATCCATAATACTAACTTCGATGCTGAGTAATATCCAGGGCTCGCTGCCATTTTATCACCGATTGCTTGTGAATATATTTTATTCTCTTATAAGTGAGGCTCTGATACCATGTTGTAAAATCAAGATCGTCCTATAGAGAATATATATGAGTGCTGTACTGAAATAGATTACCATTGTGATTGATCTTTTCACCAGCCATCGATATGCATTTATATCCTTAGAATAGTCATGTCTTGAAGAGCCATGACCATACGTGGCTTATGCTACGTAGGGTCATGACCCTTCATAACCGATTGTTAATATTAACTGCATTGTAACATATACAATTATCAAATGATCTTACTATATATATATATATTACCATATCCGATCGTAGCTATATTTAACATTATGAGTGTCACTGTACCCTGTAAACATGAGCTTCTGACTCTTGGAGTCCAACTTAGTGCGCTTGGCATCAGGAATCCATACATATGCTAAAACCCAAAAACTTTCAAATGGTTGATCCTAGGTTTTCGACCAGACCATGCTTCCTCAGGAGTCTTATGTTTAACTGCATGAGTGGGTGACCGATTAAGAAGATAGATTGCTGTGAATATTGCTTCTACCGAATATTTTTTAGGAACATTTCTATGGTCCATCATACCCTAGCCATTTCTGTAATGGTACGATTTCGACGCTCTACAACACCGTTTTGCTGAGGGGTGTGTGATATGGTAAACTGACGTTTGATGCCATGAGTAGTACAGAAGGTAGAAAAAGCAGAAGAACAAAACTCCTCCCCATTATCAGACATAAGAGTAAGAATAGAAGAACCAAACTCTTTTTCTACTAAGGCCATAAATTTCTGAAATATAGGAAATGCATCTGATTTTTTCTTAAGGAAATATATACACATTTTGCTACTGAAATCATCAACAAAAAGTAAAAAATGCCTGTTCCCAGTAATAGAAGTAGTATTCATAGGACCACATATATCAACGTGAACCAGATGGAGTACCGTAGAGGCTCGCCATGAGTCAATATCTTTGAATGGTGTCCTGTGTTGCTTTCCTGCCTGGCAAGCTCCACAAACTTGATGATTATGGATCTGAATATTAGGGAGACCATGTATTAAATCGTCTCGAGCAAGCTGTGCAAGATACTGAATATTCAAGTGACCATATCGCTGATGCCAGAGACTGCTAATAGCACAAGATTTTGCTACGAAGGCACGCGCAAGAGAATTGCCTGAGTCCACAAGCCTAAAAAGACCATGATCCTCAATGCCAACAACAATAGGAGTGCGAGAAGCACGATCAACAATTGAGCACTTATGTGCATTAAAAACAACATCCAGCTGAGGAGAGTGCCTCATAATCTGACTAACTGAGAGAAGATTATGTTTCATTCTAGGAACATAGCACACGTTGAGGAACATGAGATTTCACCCTCCAGATTGTATTTGAACATTACCCTTGTTGACAACATTGTACTCTTCACCACCTCCAAAAATAATTGAGCCAGTGTAGGGAGAGAACTCAACAAACCAGTCACGCCTGTGAGTGAAATGCCGAGAAGCACCGGAATCTATGTACCATGTAGAAGATTGCACATGATCTGTAGGTCTTTTAGCCATAAAGGCATGAAAGGCAAATTCTTTCTGCTTTGAGTGCTTAGCAATATGCTTTGTGTTGTTCGCTTTGGGTTGCAAACTAGATTGATTTCCCTCGAACAGTAGGTTTGTCACTAATGTCATTGCACGTTTTCCAAAAAAATGAATATCTAAGATGACATGTACTTCGAGGCAAAAAATTGGAAGACCCAAAAAAATGAAGCACCCATAAGAGCTCAAAAAACCCAGAAAGAAAATGCTGTCGAAATCTGGGTCCGTTGGCTCGAAAATCGTGGCATAAAAATTGAGGCACCCAAAAAATTCTGATGACAACCCATTTGAGATCTCGAAAAACCCAACAAGAATCTGTAATCAGAAAAAAATTTTGAGCCCAAAAAATTAGGGTTTTGAAAAAACGGCCCTGGCTGAAAAAAATGGCAGAAAAACTTGTGGTTTCTTTGTGCAAAGGAGTCGTTTGGAGCCGAAATCAGAAGGTGGAAGCACCGCCTAGAAAGAAGAAACAAAATTGTAAATAGCTCGCTTGAGAAACGTGGCAGAATATGCAAGAAATGGCTGTCGAATGCAGACAAAAACGGCTTGAGAAAACTGATAGGAAGAAACAAACGACCAGGGATATGGTCAATCTTCACTGAAGTCTGCAAAAAAGAGTGAAAAATGCGGCTAGTTGAAGAAACGGTGGCTGAAGATTTTAACTCTGCAAGTTGTGGCGGATAAACCCCCCAAAAAATGACGCCAAATTAAAAACTTTCACGGGTTGCAGAAGAGAAATAAGAACGAACGCGGGTAGGGAAATCTTTTTTCCTAGAACAAACCCATGAAAATGCTGCAAACTGATTCTTGAACAGAAACCCTAGACGGGTCTACGAATAAATAGATTTGAACGGATTTATTTTGAAAAAATTAAACATAAGATTTCATTATGAAATTCTTAATTTTTTTCGAGAAAAAATAAATCCTAAGCTCTGATACCATGTTACGAAAAGTAAATGGTAGAATACTTTATGATTTATTAACAGAGATCAAACGATCTATATATACAAGAGAATGATCATCTAGAGTAGAAACATTCTATTCTAGCTATAGCTAACTAAATATTAGAAACATTCTAATATTTACACTAAGATACAATATTGAGCATTAATAAAATATGATTCTAAATTATTCTAATAATCAAGAGTATGATTGGAGTACTCAATATCACCTTGCATGGATCCCTTGTTGAGATGTTACATCATGTATGATAGCTACTCTGAAGGTTGAGAAGAGGGTAAAACCGTGAAAGCACTCCTTATAGGATGGCCAAGGGAAAGAAAAGAAAAAGAGAACAAAGGCAATGACAACTCCAAATCTAGTTTCTAGTTTTGTAAGGTTGGAGAGATATATGGTGGGCTTTTCTGCCATTTGGCCAATGTGGGCAGCCATAATTCTAGTTTTTTTGTTCCTTGTAGCATCCTTGGTGTGCAACCTTCACTGGAGGGTATTGCATGGTATAAAGAATTGCAACATGAGGCGAAGTTGGCTTGTTCAAGATTTTGGTACTAGAACAATATTTTGTTTAATGTTGCTTCAAGTCTTTATTGGAGTAGTTAGTCAATGCATTGACTATCGCAGGTAAGGGGTTCAAGGCCTTGAGTCATCATAGTTGAGTGGGTCATTATTTTAGGAGGAGGTCCAAAACACATGCCAATTGTTCAAAAGCCAAAGGAAAATTGGAAAAATAAAGCAACACCATTTTATTTGATAGGTGGATGGATGGCAAGCATAGGACACTCATTAACTATTTAGTGGCTTTAAGGGGTAGATAGTCTTTTTAAAATAAGTTGATGCCTCCAATAAAATGAAAAATGCAAAGACCTTGTGCAACATGTTGAATGAGGTGTTGATGGTGGTGGGAGAAGAAAATGGTGTTCATTTAATTTCAAATAGTGATTGACAATGCAGTTGTGTAGGTGCAACTTGATAGAGTTCTAGAGGCGACGAACCCAACATTGATTTGGAGTCCTTGTGCTTACCATCTTGACCTACTCCTTGAGAACATAGGGAAGCTAAATTGGCTGAAGAATGTGGTTGAATATGGGAGGAATATCACAAAGTATATCCACAAGCACACGTGGCTTCCAAATCTTATGAGAGAGAAGACTAATGGCAATGATTTTGTGCAATCAGAAGTCACACGCTTTGCTACTAATTTTTTCACCTTGCAAAGTATATTAGCTTCATTTTCCAACCTTAAGTACATGTTTGTGAGTGAAAGGTAGTCAGAAAGTCCTTATTGTAGGAAGGCTAAAGTAGAGATGGTTTTGAAGACCGTTTTTGATGACTGATTTGCCACAGTCATAGAGGAGACCACCAATGTAATTTTTCTCTCCAATTTTTATTTACTTTTTAATTTTCTAATGTTACAATTTGTTGATTCTGTATTCATTGATATTGAGTTGCCAAAATTGTTGGTTAGGGTTCTACAATTGGTGGGTGGAAATGAAATATGAGGTCATGGATAAGGCTGAAGAGGCAATTTGACATTTATATGGGTCAAATAAGACCAAAAATGGACCTATATTGTGCATTATTGACTAGAGGTGGAATTGGCAACTCTCACCAACATATTCATATTGCTGCCTATAATTTGAACTCCATGTTTTTTTCCTCCCATTCTTTTGAAGTAGATGTAGAGGTTATACTTGGCCTTAACAAATGCATATAGAGGTTGGTTATTCATGAGAACCTTTGAGGCCTCATAGTCAGTGAGGTACATAGTTAGAAGAGGGCGAAGGGGGCATTATTTTCTTCAAATTTTTGCATTCATAGGAGAGCCACTCTACAATGATGTAAAAATAACATCTATGCTCAATTTAATTACTATTTGTTTTAAATTCACGAATTTTTTGACAAAGTTATAAATGTTATCCTTGTTGATTTGTGGTAGTGTGACAATGCCTTATCTTGAAAAGCTTGCCATTCACATTTTATCTCAACCTTGTGGTGCTTTTGGTTGAGAGTGCAACTAGAATGTTTTTGAGGTCATTCACACAAAGAAGCTGTAATGTCCCCTTTAGGGACCTTAATTGATTTATCCTAAATTTCTCAATTAGGGTTTGGATTGTAATGTCCATGATAGGATTAGTCATTTATCTCATTAGATTTAGTTATCTTTAACACTCATATCCAATCTTATTACTATTTTAACTCTATGAAGGGCAGCGTAGATGTTATCCAAGGTGCCTAGAGACCAACTACAATTGGCTCCCTCAAAGTTTACAGGTCCAAGCCCATATCCTATCTTGGGACTTGCCCTCAAGGCTTTTGGGACGCTGACCCCTACCCTATCTTGGGACAGATAGCCATTGCTTGGATTTAGACAAGCCCCTCCTTGGTAACATTACAACCTTATCTACTTAAGCCAAATAGTGAAAGAGATCTTGTATAATATAATTGATATAATTCATATATATATTAAATAAATTAGAATATATAAAGACCTCCGGTCTTGATAGAATGTAAATATAATATTTTGTTATTATCATTGATTCATATATACTTTCCATAGTCGCAGTCTTATTCCATCTTCTCTTCCTTTTGAAGAGTATCCATTATATTCCTTAATTAATTCTTCTATTTCCTAATTCTTTTAATACTAAAATATAATCCAAAATAACTTAAGCTTTGACATATATTTAATTTAATATATAAATGAAATAGAACTAAACCCCATATATTTCATCTTACTAAGAGGACATACCTTTATTTTTTTGTGTTGGTTTTCTATTCCCTAACACCTCCTTGTTCCTACGTAATGAATGAAATAAGTTTATTACTTTTGTTAATGTTGGTTTGATCTTGCAAGTAATAGTTTATACTTTATTTTTATAATTTCCTTCCGTGGTCCCAATGTAAGGTCTTAATATTTGCTTACTTTCCTTTTATACTTTTTTCCTCCCTTGAGTTCCTCCTACATTTCCTCCTTTATTTTCTCCTATCTTTTCTGCTAGCTTTTCTCCTTCATTTTCTCCTATATTATTTTCTCCCAAGTTTTCCATATTATTTGTTAATGTTTCTTCCTTTTCCCCCCGTGATAGAATGTCTTTGCCCACTCAATATATATATATATATATATATATATATATATATATAAAGATTACCAGTCGTGTCGTTTGGATTATAGTATGAGTATTAATAATTTGCATTTACTTATTATAAAACTCTATATTGGTGGTATTAGTATTAATTATAATTCTTCATCGGTGATATTTGTAGATTATAACTTTCCCCTTATTTACAATGTAGGAGACTTTAATATCAATTATTTATTAATTAGGAAACTATATGCATAATTAATATAGGGAATCTAATCATTTATTAAGACACTTAATATTAATAGGAGACAATATAAGAGACACATTTAATTATTAATTTAATATTAAATAATTATCATTATTTTAATAAATATAGATTATTGATTGATTTATTTAATTAGTCTAATAATACATTATATCGTTATTTCTAACAATTATATTAATTGTATATCGATTAATATTGATGACACCTATTTAAGATGCATTTGCATCAATTATACATACACATTAGAAAATAATATATTTGTACATACATTGCTTATGGCTCGTGATAGTCTGCCCTTCCCAAATTGGCTTGTCCTCAAGCAACAATATATTTTCAATTTAGGACTTAATAATTCAACTTTTAAAACAATATTTCTAGATAGAGTATACACTTGAAGACATATGCACAAATATGTGAAGACACAAAGTAGACACAAAGAAAATACATTAATGCATGAATACACAGTATACACACTAATGTTTAATTTCATATGCTATCCATATCACTTTGTTCTAAGGAGAGAGGAGGTCTGAATACAATCCAAGGCGCTTAGAGACCACTTGATAGATTCCCTCAAAGTTTACAGATCCAAGCCCTTATCCTATCTTGGGACTATGCTCGCAAGGTGCTCAGGGTCGCTAATCCCCACTCTATTTTGGGAACTATCCTTTTGGGATTTAGATTGCCATTCCTTGAACTGTTTCAGCCTTCCTTCTTAATTACTGAGACAATATGAAGATCTTAGCCATACTTTTATTTTATATATATATTTACTCATATATATTTTTGAATCACTTATTTGGTTATGTTTTCAGGCTTCAACACTACTTGTATATAATAGTCTGATCTCTTTTGTTGACTAAAATGATTCATTAATTTGTATTTACCCCTTAGGATGGCAGGATCATAGCTCTGATACTATTTGTAATGTCCTTTGTTGGGACCTTAATTGATTTATCCTAAATTTCTCAATTAGGGTTTGGATTGTAATGTCCATGATAGGATTAGTCATTTATCTCATTAGATGTAGTTATCTTTAACACTCATATCCAACCTTATTACTATTTTAACTCCATGAAGGGAAGAATAGATGTTATCCAAGGTGCTTAGAGACCAACTACAATGGGCTCCCTCAAAGTTTACAGGTCCAAGCCCATATCCTATCTTGGGACTTGCCCTCAAGGCTTTCGGGACGCTGACCCCTACCCTATCTTGGGACATAGCCATTGCTTGGATTTAGACAAGCCCCTCCTTGGTAACATTACAATCTTCTCTACTTAAGCCAAATAGTAAAAGAGATCTTGTATAATATAACTGATATAATTCCTATATATATTAAATAAATCAGAATATATAAAGACCTCTGGTCTTGATAGAATGCAAATATAATATTTTATTCCATCTTCTCTTCTTTTTGAAGAGTATCCATTATATTCCTTAATTAATTCTTCTATTTCCTAATTCCTTTAATACTAAATTATAATCCAGAATAACTAAAGCTTTGACATATATTTAATTTAATATATAAATGAATTGGAACTAAATCCCATATATTTCATCTTACTAAGAGGACATACCTTTATTTTTTTGTGTTGGTTTTCTATTCTTTAACACCTTCCTACGTAATGAATGAAATAAGTTTATTACTTTTGGTAATGTTGGTTTGATCTTGCAAGTAATAGTTTATACTTTATTTTTATAATTTCCTTCCGTGGTCCCAATGTAAGGTCTTAATATTTTCTTACTTTCCATTTATACCTTTTTCCTCCCTTGAGTTCCTCCTATATTTCCTCCTTTATTTTCTCCTATCTTTTCTCCTATATTATTTTCTCCCAAGTTTTCCATATTATTTCTTAATGTTTCTTCCTTTTCCCCCTATGATATAATGTCTTTGCCCACTCAATATATATATATATATATATATATATATATATAAAGATGAGCAGTCATGTCGCTTGGATTATAGTATTAGTATTAATAATTTGCATTTAATTATTATAAAACTCTTTATTGGTGGTATTAGTATTAATTATAATTCTTCATCGGCGATATTTGTAAATGATAACTTTCCCCTTATTTACAATGTAGGAGACTTTAATATTAATTAGGAAACTATATCAATAATTAATATAGGGAATCTAATCATTTATTAATACACTTAATATTAATAGGAGACAATATAAGAGACACATTTAATTATTAATTTAATATTAAACAATTATCATTATTTTAATACATATAGATTATTGACTGATTTATTTAATTAGTCTAATAATACATTACATCGTTATTTCTAACAATTATATTAATTGTATATCGATTAATATTGATGACACCTATTTAAGATGACATTTGCATCAATTATACATACACATTAGAAAATAATATATTTGTGCATACATTAATCATGGCTTGTGACAAGAGCGCAATAGGTTGACTCAAAAGCACTTGAATGACCTTGTTTATGTGTTACATGTGAAGGGTAGAATGAAACTTAGGGGCACAAATGAGCTATGGCTCAAGCATATCTCAACATGTTGGGATTGAGCCCTAACACGTAACATACATATCAAACACAAATATATGGGTCCAATTTTTTGTTGAAAACTAGGACCCCAAGTGTGCATGCCATTTGCCATAATTTGTAAGAACCCTGTCAGGTTCTAACTTTACCACTGTATTACTCCTTGCAATTTTGCTCCTAAATCTTCAATTTTTGTGTCATGTGCATTTCGTCACACAGTTGCCATAAGACCTCTATCTTGTTGTCGTTTGTTTTCAGATTGTTTTTGCTTGCTTGGAATGGTATCAAATGAAGTTTAAATGCTTGCAAATGATTACTAAGATATCTAGGCAAAGAACTAAATTGCAAATGCAATCCTTTTTGTCTTTTTGAATGGATACATATGATTTCTATATGTAAAATGTGCACTTACAGCCAATGGACATTTTTACAAACACTTGGCATGCATACTAGAGATTCAATATGAATTGAAATGAATAGCTACAGGAAAGGCATTTCAACAAACAGTTGTTGTGCAGCCTTATAAACTCCTTATTTTGATTACAACTTACAATAAAACTATGTGCAAATATTGAAATCCGAAACTACTAAGCACGTAATATGGAAAACGTGGTAATGGATTGCAACTTGAAATATTGTCTTAAATTGATTGCAGTTCTGTCTGAGAATTAATATCCATAAACTCCAATGTAGAAATGAGCCAATGACATTCAAAAACCTTCAAACATGCCCTCTAGAACACTCATGTCACCTTCTAGTGACTCATGTGGCATTCTTTAAATCCTGCGGCTGCCTTTAATACTCCACACTTTGGCTTCTAATGGCTGCAATTGGTATTAACTGATGAGTCTTCAACCTCAACAAATAATTTGATTTATACACGTGGATTTCAAACCCTTGTATGGCTACAATCCAATTAAATTCTCTTACAATTAAACACAATTGATAACCCTGAAACGAGTCACCCAATTAGCAAATATCAATGTGTCTTTCAACACCTCAAATGCTTGTAAAACTTTGAAGAATTCACAATACTCCAAACTTAAATCATAGCTTAACTTTTTTTAAATATATTTGCTTTTGTTGCAATTAAAATATAACATTTAATTATATTCCCCTCCTTTTGATGCACACATTAAAATATAAAGTATACTTCATTAAGCACTTATATCTCCCTTTTAAATAACACTTTATCACTTATTATAAAATATAGTTTTAAAACATTTAAAACTCCCCTTTTAGATAAAGTCCACTTAATTTATCAATGATATGCACTTAATAATTAATTATTAAGTATAACTTTAATAATAATTATAATGTTATAACTCCATCATTAATCATTATTTCTCAATTTTGACAGAACTTGAGAGTTAACCATTGTATCCACTGTGCATCCAATTGCCTTACTAAAAATAGTAAGGGTCCATCTCTATCAACCCTTGACCTGCTATAATTAGGAAATCTCTAAATACCTGATCAACAAAGATGCCAAAGGTCATCACTGCAATTGAGGCTGGTTCAGGTGTTTTGCCAAATGTAGAAATGCTGGATAGACAACTTACTATAAATAGTAAGTGTACCAAACTGACCCAAACGAAGAGTGAACCTGAACATCCATGACCTCTGGAGTGGGAAAATAGCCTTCGACATTGCCAACAAGGACCGTCTATCCATCTGATTAGCCTATGAGGGTTAAATAATAGACTAATCCCATGAACTATGATGCTCACAAACAATGGGGACATTACAGTCGCCCTCCCTAAGATTGCTTGTTCTCAAGCAATCACGATTGCAAAGAAACTCCACTGAATTGGGAATCCAAAGGAAGACTGAGAAATTTCCCACACTAAAACACAACTGTAGCACCAACATAACAACAATTGCACAAAAATGAACAACAACCCATCTGTCCAATCTCTGTGCATTGAAATTGTGCATCAGAAGCAAATCATGTACACGAGGATCGAAAGTAAAACTATCAGCAACCCACACCATGTACACACTGCAACACACCTTGGTGAACTCATAATGGCTCATCGCTGACAACTCGAGAATCAAAAGATGGCTCCAATCTTTGACCCCGAACAGTTGATTGGGCAGGGCCTTTAGTAACCCTCTCTGCAAACCCAACCACAAAATTTGTATGAAGAAGCATTGTAGTCAGAGTATCTACAATCGCTCCCGCCAAAAGCTAAATGCCGCGAGAACTTCGGATGAGAGCACCCTCAGTGACTCCAAACTATCCCTCCTAAAACTCCGGACTCTCAAGCAAGTACTCAATAAATGAATCTATGCTGTAGAAACAATATGAGGTAGAATCAACCTGTTCCCTTGCAACCCTCAGCTGATCACTCTGACTCTGTGACACAACCAATTGTCTACCACCATCAACTGCATGAGATGAAGTAACCGCTTTGCTTCCAGGAGAGGGAAACAAATCAACATGAGAGCTATACTCCCAACTAGAAGACACTTTGTGAATATCTTGTGAAAATGATGTAGTGTTGTGTACTAACACGCAACTCTCTAGAGGTTCCACCACAACCACACAAGAGCTATTAGTAATCTGACCTGCATCATCTATCATTGTACTGACCTCGGGAGAACCTGATGCAATAAGTGGCTCTCTACTACTCTCAATGTAAGTACTCATCCCAATTGTGACTATTGTACCTGTATCTGAAATGGATGTAGCCGCATCCCCATTACAACCCGTGGATATAAAATCATCACCAACTGCCACTGAGGAAACTGTATTGTAACTGTAGATGGTGAAGACTGTGCTCGGCTCAACTCCATGGTAGACTTGTTTAACCGTGACTGTGACTCCTGAAGAGCCAATTGGGTGCTCTCCAATAAGTCTGTAGTCACCTCAAGCTCCTTCATGAGCTCAACAACCTCCTCTTCCTTCCCCTTCAGTGCATCAAAGCAAATACTATCCCACTCGAGAAGAAAGTCCCTATTGGCAAGTAGCTACAAATAATTATGTTTCATTATCCCAAAAACTTCTTGTAGTGAATGGAACTCTACAAGGGAAAGACTACTATCACCGTGCTCATCTGACATAGGAGTACCCAAACCAAATATAGCTAACATTTGACGAGCAACATTAAAATACTCAATGGCTGTGGCAATTTGACTATCAATCACCTTTAGTTGCCCAACCAAATGATTTCTCTAAAATTTGTGATTCCCATGCAAGCTCTCTGACCCACAATCTGCACTGTGATATAAGGTTGTATCTATATCGCCCACCTAATGAAAAGAAGCATCATGTGTGGTATCATCACCGCACACATCAACAATCAAGGTACTACTGCTAAGCACCTCAACGAATGACTCATCTGATAAAGTGGAAGCTGCTGCTATAATAGTCTTCTCGCACACTCCCACGTTCCATGTATTTGCAAGTCCTTGTAAGTCACGAATGTGGGACCCATCACCCATAAATGAATTTTTAGATTCATTTTCTAAGGTTTGATATGAAAAATCAAACTCACTGTAGCATGAGTCTTCACCATAAATTACATCATTAGTACCCAAATCTCGAGTACCAACATCATTCACATGCGAAATCTTTGTTGTTTTGTGCTGATGCAAACACAACTCATTGCTGTCATAGAAATTATAATTGTTATCATGATGGATAACTTCTTAAGCAATGAAAGTACCAACATTCTCCTCAAAACTCATCTTCTTTTCCACTGTTTCATTTGCATTGATAAAATTATTTGTATTAGTGTTTGCCTCTTTTTTCTCTGCAAATGAAGGATCCAGAATCTCTGAATGTTGTAGAAGTCTTGATAAATTTTTATTATAATCCTAGAAGGCATTATTATAATCGTGAAAGGCATGCATGAGCTCTGGCATGAGATCTTGTATAGATTTTATTTTACCCATGATTCATACAAATCCTCTGTCTTGAATGTAAGAGGCTTCCCCCACAGGATGACAGGAAATCACTCTAATACTACTATAAGAACCCCGACAAGTTCTAACTTTACCACTATATTACTCCTTGCAATTTTTCTCTCAAATCTTCAATTTTTGTGTCATGTGCATTTCGTCAAACAGTTGCCATGAGGCCTCTATCTTGCTGTCTTTTGTTTCCAGATTGTTTTTGCTTGCTTGGAACGGTTTCAAATGAAGTTTAAATGCTTGCAAATGATTACTAAGATATCTAGGCAAAGAACTAAATTGCAAATGCAATCCTTTTTGTCTTTTTGAATGCATACATATGATTTCTACATGTAATATGTGCACTTACAACCCATGGGCATTTTCACAAACACTTGGCATGCATACTAGAGATTCAATATGAATTGAAATGAATAGCTACAAGAAAACCATTTTAACAAACAATTGTTGTGTAGCCTTATAAACTCCTTATTTTGATTACAACAACTTACAATAAAACTATTTGCAAATATTGAAATCTGAAGCTACTAAGCACATAATATAGAAAACCCGGTAATGGATTGCAGCTTGAGATATTGTCTTAAATTGATTGCAGTTCTGTCTGAGAATTAATATCCATAAACTCCAATGTAGAAATGAGCCAATGACATTCAAAAACCCTCAAACATGCCCTCTAGAACACTAACGTCACCTTCTAGTGACTCATGTGGCATTCTTTAAACCCTACGGCTGCCTTTAATACTCCACCCGCTGGCTTCGAATGATTGCAATTGGTATTAATTGATGAGTCTCCAACCCCAACAAATAATCTGATTTATACACCTGGATTTCAAACCCTTGTATGACTATAATCCAATTAAATTCTCTTACAATTAAACACAATTGATAACCTTGAAATGAGTCACCCAATTAGCAAATATCAGTGTCTTTCAACACCTCAAATGCTTGTAAAGTTCTAAAGAATTCACAATTCTCCAAGTATAAATTACTGAAACCCTTGTTCCAAATATTTTTTCACACAACAAAAGCAAATACCAAGTTATGAATGAATTCATTTTCACCAATGAAGCCCTTTATAATTCTCAATTGAAGATTGTCCTGGTAGCTTCAAACTCACACCTCGCATAACTTAAATCATAACTTAGCTTTTTTTAAATATATTTGCTTTTGTTGCAATTGAAATATAACATTTAATTATATTCCCCTCCTTTTGATGCACACATTAAAATATAAAGTATACTTTATTAAACACTTATATCTCCTTTTTAAATAACTCTTTATCACTTATTATAAAGTATACTTTTAAAACATTTAAAACTCCCCCTTTAAATAAAATCGACTTAATTTATCAATGATATGCACTTAATAATTAATTGTTATTAAAGTACAACTTTAATAATAATTATAATGTTATAACTCCATCATTAATCATTATTTCTCAATTCTGGCTGAACCTAAGAGTTAACCATTGTATCCACTATGCACCCAAATGCCTTACTAAAAATAGTAAGGGTCCATCTCTATCAACCCTTGACCTGCTATAATTAGTAAATCTCTGAAGACCTGATCAACAAAGATGCCAAGGTTCATCACTTCAACTGAGGCCGGTCCAAGTGTCCTGCCAAATGTAGAAATGCTGGATAGATGACTTACTAGAAATAGTAAGAGTACCAAATTGACCGAAACGAAGAGCAAACCTAAACATCCTTGACCTCTGGAGTAGGAAAATAGCCTCTGGCACTGCCAACAAGGACCCTCTATCCATCTGATTAGCCTACGAGGGTTAAATAATAGACTAATCCCACGAACTATGATGCTCGCAAAAAATGGGGACATAACATAATTTTATCACTGTATGCATACATACATATATACATATACATAACATGGGACTAGAACAAATATTAGTTTTTTCACTTTTTAAAACTAGAGCGGTGATTTGCATGTATAGCCCCTAGCAAGTTTGAGGGACATTGCCCATTGCAGAGTACCTTTGTTAAGGCCTTCAGGACCACATAGACCTTCATGGTGCATACCATTTATCATAATTTTATCAATTTGTTTTCCTTGACATTAGGCCCTATTATTTTTTACCAAATCTTCATTCTTCAAGGAACTAATGGTGAAGCTGTGGAACATGACAGGTGTAAATGACGACGACTGTACGTTGAAGATAGGAACATCATCATTTTTATTTATTCTATGCTCCATGGAGTTTCCAGGAGGGGAAAGTTTTAGAGGACGGGGATGTGTTTCCGGTACGGGTACGGTTTAGAGCCAATTTTAGGGGACAACTGGGGACGACTATTAAAAAATGGGGAATTTTTATATATAGAGAGAGAATTCAAATATGCATATCATATTGATTTTATGCCAGAATTGAACATAAGCAGCACAATACAAAAAATAGTGAACACAAAACATAGTAATTACCCTAGGAAAACCCTTCAACTTGAGGGAGAAAAACCCAACCATACAAAAATGTCACTTTATTAATGAATAAGCAAGAGACTGAATTACAACTCACACACAACTAGTTCAACTCAAGCAATGAAATAATAACACCTCTCTCTATGTTTATTTACAGATCATAGCATAAAAAAAAATCTACTGACAATAGAGAGTACTACATACATACATACGAACATCCCAGTAAAGAATTATCAAAACCGTAAACTTGAAAGAATACAAATGCCAACTAGAAGTATGAACATAACTTCCACACGAAGAGGTGGACTCTTCATTGTCTTGACAATGAAGAGTCTGTCATGTCAACTGAAACATTTGCAGTTACCAAGATAATGACTCTTCATTGTCTTCAAGTGTCTGCCAATACAAGGATAACTGCTGATGTTAAAGGTAGAGAGGACCGACTGTCTGAGTTGAAATGACATCAGTAAAATATGGATCAAAACACATCACATAGAAGGAGAAACAACAACATGTCACGAAGACGACTATCTCAGATATTGAGAGAAAGATATCTCTTGTAGCTATATCATCAACTTATAACATTGATAAACCATTCACCATAGACATTTTAGAAGCTCAATACATAGCAATTTAGCAAATTAACAAAATTCAAATACTTTCATTGTAAAAATATAGCGTACATATAGCAAAAATGTCCAAAGTCTCCAAGTTTCATGCATGAAATGACATAAAGAGAAGTCCAACTAAAATAATAAACAGTAAACAATATCATAGAAGTTCAACTCCATAATTAGATGTCCATAATGATCAAAATCAATAATGTATCTACAAATAATATATGCCAAATATATGTCTGTCCTCGACGAATCAAAATCAAAATTAGAGTCATCCTTAGAGTCACTAGTAGCAGTAGGATGAGGGTCCTCATCCAATGGAACCCCAAGCAATCCTGGAGGCGTTTCGTCCTCCTCAATCTGCATAGCATTCTCGGGATTAACATCCCAATGTAATGCTAGAGTTTGACGATACTGAACAGTTTGTGGATCTTGTAGCTGCAATGCATTGTGATTAGCCACTAACTTCCCCGATCATCTAGAGGTAAGGTTGCTCCTCTTGACTGATTAGATGAACCTATATGTGCACCAATTCCTCTCTGTAGCAGAAGAACTCGCAACCTATGAAAGAAGACGAATGACAAGAGTTCTCAGCTCAAGTGTATCTCTACCATGCCAAGTCCACCATCCAATAGGATCCCTTCGAGCTAATGTAGCTCTATCTGTCTTTGCCTCTGGTCTACTAAAGGCTAGACCACGAAGATTGGCAAAGTCTAACCATTGTTCCCGAAGTTTACCAGCATCATCTCCATTGTACATTTTTGCAAGGGTCTTGAAGAAGCCCTTCCTTCGCCTAAGTTGAACAAATAAAAAACATATTAAATTAATAAATAATGACTATTGAACATTGAAGATTGAAGAGATAATCATAACTTCATAAGAGATCTACTTTGCTGCTTGCTATTTCACATTTACATTGAAAACTTGAGATTTTAGATTTCAGACTCACCTCCTCATCCCTAGATGGAGTCCCACTCTCCCAAGTCTCGGTGCATACCATTTAGGATTGATAGCATAGGCTGCCATATGGAGCGAGGTGTTCATAATGTTCGACCATCGCGTCACAATGGGCCTAAGATGCTCCTCATAAAATCCCAAAGTAGGGTCCTTGCTATGAATAACATGCTTGATCTGCCCAAGCATGCTATCAAAGGTCTCATAAATCTCTCCAAGACTGGGAGAGTCAGTATCAACATATCTAATGACCCGCACAATAGGCTCAATGAAAGAGAAAATGTATCTATAAATGCAAGCAAGTTACAAGTTAGAAACATCTTAATTTTCAAATTCTTAATTCTTAAATAATAAAATCAGAAAATGCTAAAATCAGCAATAATTTTATTAAATCAGCAATAACAATTTTCTAAGTTTCTTACTTCATTGTGGACCACCAATTATCTTCAAGGATTCTTTGCTTCACACTTCTTCCATCTGGTGTACTTGATTCATGCCATCTACTCCACTCTGCATTGACCACCATGGATTGTAGGGCCTCTTGGACTTCAAACATCCTCTCCAACAGAATAAAGTAGCTAACATATATAGTCTCCATGGGCTTGAGGAATTCTTTCTTGGAAAATGTCCTAACTAATGCAAGAGACGTGTGATGATTGCAAATAAACATTTGCACATCTCTAGCCTAGACACCATAGCCTTTATCCATTCAATTTTTCCAATATCCTTCAAGGTGTTGTTCAATGCATGTACACAACATGGTGTCCAAAAAATGTGCTTATAAGCACCTTCTACCATCAATCCAACTAACTTACACTTCCGGTTTGAATTAGTGACTACTTGCACAACATTTGAAGGTCTAACCTTTTCTGTAGCATCTTTCAAAATTTAAAATTGGAAGGCTGCATCCTTCCTTTTCCCTGAACAATCTATAGCTCTAAGAAAATAAGAGCCTGCTGATCTAGTGACAATAAGATTGATGAGTGGCCGATGTTTGATATCGTTCCACCCATCCATGATGATGGAGCATCCTTCACTCAACCATGTCTGTCTCATATCTTCCATCAAAATGCTCACTTTTGAATACTCTTTATTAAGAATGGTGGTGCGTAGTTTTGTCTCTCCAGGTGGTACAAATGAGAGACTAACAACATAGATATCGTTGCACATTTGTGTATAATATGAGGACCCTGTGACACATGGAATGGTATACTATGAGCAAAAAGATACCTACCAATATATTCTTCAGCCTTCTCTTTTGCTTGCAAATTATTTAAATCAGCAACATTGGTTTCTCTTTTACTATTCTTCCCTATTAAAAGGTTCTTTCCCTTTACGGTAGAAGTGGGAGTAGGTGTGGCACTTTCTTCTCTATTAGAAGATTGACTTAAAGCTTGCATACTAGCTTGCACATTCTCTACTGAAGTCTCTGATTTTAATGCCTCCCCCTCTATATGCAATCTAGTTGCCTCAAGTTTTTCTACTTGTGTTATAGCTTTGCAACCTTTGACCCCTTGACCACCTATCCACAAAAGATGGCAATAAACTCTAGTATAGCTGCCATAATAATGTTTTTTGCACAAATGGCACTTCCATTCCCTACTACCCCCATAATTTTTTTTCTTATCTTTGTCTTCTCTTGTGGCAAATTGAAGGAGAGGTTTCTTGGGGTTGAGTGAGCCTTTTGCATGCTTTTTGAAGGCTTCGGAAGGGCAGTCAAATGGGTTAGAGGATGTTGGCCTTACTATATTCACACTAGTTGAAACTGAAGACCCCCCTATGGCTTCCCCAGTACTATGTTTTTTTCTTTGAGTTGAGTTTCTTGAATTTCCACATCAATGCTATCACTACTAGCACTTCCCTCACTCTCACTGATGTAGCTCATCATTATGAACTATAGAGCATTGTTGCAAGTTGAAAAAAAAAAATTCACTCAAAATGCCCTCTATATGCTGCACAATGCAAAACAAATGTAAAATGAAAAAAATGGCCATAAGCAAATGGAAGATGAAACACATACTTGGAATGAAGAAGATTTTATGCCAAACCCTCCTCCTGTAACTCAAAAATGAAAACTTTCTTGTTGCTGCTCTTTGTTTTTCTTCTTGCCAAGAATGGTTGAAATGAAGAAATGAAGAAGATTTTACCTTTTTAGTCTCCAAATAGGGTTTCATAATTTTTAATTGACCTTTCTACCCACGTGGGGCCCACCCAACAATTTAAAAATTAAAAAAAAACTCACTTTTTAAAAAATGGTGGACGTTGTTTTTGGCTAAGAATTAGGGGATGGCGTTCCTAGGGACGGTCGGGGGACGGCAAGTCCCCTATTTTGTGTCAAAACCCGTTTCTGGAACATTTCTTTAAAAAAATAAAATTGGAACGGCATTAGGGATGGGAAATTCGCATCCCCATATCATCCCTGAGACGGGAGCGGGGGAAATTCGCCAGGGGACGCATCCCCGTGGAGAATAGTATTTATTTTTTCTCTGCTTCTAGAAATTCCTTACAACAGTCAGCAGAACCTATCAAACATTTTTGATAACATGATAACATCTTGCACCTTGTCACTGTTACGGCGTCCTCCTCTACTAAGCCTGATGTGTTGGTGATGTATGAATTAAGAAAATTTAATCACCAGCTTCCTAAGGTTAAGATAAGAGCGTGTACATTAGAGTAAACAAAAATACACAGCTGATTTTTCCTCCATTACCTTGTAAATATTCTTTTTTTCTTTTACAGTTCACCATTTGTACATGCCGTCATGTTGTTTGACTATTCAAAGCATTGGTACAAATCGAAACTGTTATCTTGGGATGGCGAGGGGATGCACTTTCTCAGGGATGACTTGGGTTGCACACTGGTAGGCTGTGTTGGGGGGGTGGGGGGGGGCAGTGTGTGGACATTTCCTTCCCATCACTGCCTCCAAAGTAGTTGATTCTTTTGGGAGGCACACATTACTTTGGAACACTGATAAATAGGACCTCAAACCATGGTTCAACTATTCTAAACAAGTTTAGGATATGTTAGAATCAAAATATTTGCCATTTTTATGAAAAACATACTCATATATCAGCTGTTGGGATGATATAATTTCTTGCTTGTTGCATAGGGCAGAAACAGTAGATATACAAGTCACTGCCCTTTAATTTGGGGTGTTCAATAGATGATTCATGTCGAGTTGTTCAAAGGAAGGTCAGATGATAATTGCCTCCATACAGATGCTTTGATCATATAGAAGGTTCTTCATCCTTGGATATTACGGTTTACCTTTTTCTCTTTGGCCTCATTTCCTGGTGGAAATATTTAACATTCCCAAGGATCTTCCCCTAGAGCTTTATCTTTCAAGGCAATTTTTAGATGACATTCTTTGACAGGTGCTGAGTAATACTTAATATTCCTTTCTTTAGATGGTGGCAATGTTAAGTTTATCCCTTTTACTCATTACAGTCTGGGGCAGTCACACCTCATTTGTATGTTCCCTTCCTTGTCTCAATGTATTTCTTTCTTTTTCTTCCCTTTGCTTCTTTTGTTAAAAAAATTACCCCTTATGTGGTTCTCTTATTGACTGATATTTGTGAACAATGTCCAGCATTCCTATGACACTTGTAAGCATTAATGTACTTTCATTTCCTATTGCCACAATTTCTATTTTAAATCAGTTTTAACTATAATCAATGTTTTAGCCAGGAGCATTAAAGGTGATTGATGCTGTCGGGAAGGAAGTTGACATGGGAGATATTGACATGGTTCTTCATATAGGAGATATCAGCTATGCAACAGGATTTATGGCTGAATGGGATTTCTTTCTTGAGATGATTGGTGCAGTTGCCTCACGAGTGCCATATATGACTGCAATTGGTAATCATGAAAGGCAAGTCTGAATTTTATCTTTATTTGTAAAATAGTTGTTTTTGCTTTACTTTTATTGTATATATTGAATATTCACAAAACAATCTTGTTGGTTTTGAGAATTTTTTTTTGGGCTGATTAATTTTAATTTTTTAAAAATCCAACATAACTTGTTGGTTTTGAAAATTTATATTGGACTGATGAAAAATTTAAAACCCATCAAAGATCGAATATTTTGTTGAGAATATTCTGTTCTGAATGGAATGGAAGGAAATTTATGAATCCCTTTTCCTGATTATCTGTCAAAATGTACAATTTAAAAGAAGTAAATATTCTTATTACCCAATAATCTAACTGTTATTAGGCTTCTTTTTCAATTTAGCACTACACGCTTTAAAAAAATTGTTTTTGCATCCTCTGATTATATTATGTTCATCACTGTTTAATATGACCATTAATATGCTTGGATTTCAAACCTGTTAACACTAAGCCCAGAAGATTTTTTTGTTCTAGGCTAAGGTATTGACAAGACTGTAAAACATGCTATTATTAAGCCTCTTCTTTTCCATTAAATGTCTTTCCATCCTTCAATTAATGGACAATATCAACAACTAACCTATTGTGATGTGGCTAATTATTTTAAAATTTTAGTCGAATAATCCAATATAGTGTTTACTTCATAAAACTATCCAATATGTGTCATCTAAAGAAGCATTCCGTTACAAGCTATTTTTCCTTATTAGTTTGTTTTAGTGTGAGCATTGTCCGTTGGTTTGAAGGGAGGACAGATATGCTTGGGCCGATTTATAGTTTGTATAACCATGACAGATAAGTTTGATCTTTTAATTACATAAATTTTTAACATGGATTTAATTTATTTTTCATAGCATGTGGTATGAAGTCCAGATTGGGAAACAATCAAAATAGTCATCAATTTGATTAATTATTGCAGTAATATGATGAGTTAGCACTGAATAACAACTTAGTGTATCCAAATGTTATTGTTCCTTAATGTAGAGAAGAAAGAAATTCATTGAATTTAACTGGGATCTTGTGAATTTATTGACTTGGTCGATTTTCCTAACTGTTGAATCAAAATCTATGGTGAGTTCACAAACAGGGGACCTCATCCCCTATATAAACTTTCAACAATAACACTGCAGCAGGGTTTAAACCATGACAAGAGCACTGTTGATGTGAGTTTTGTGACTACCTCAATGTGCATGATAAAACACTAAATGTTCCAAGATGAAACACCAAATATCGAATCCTCTCTTGAACAAGGAAACCTTAGATTCTAAACAATGTGAAATATTGTATGAACAACTAAGATGGTTTAGACTTGTAAGAATTTGCCCAAGGCAATATGCCAAGATCTAGAAGCTCAATGAATAGCACGAACAAGAGAGACAAAATGATATGATCAATTAATTGACTGAATTCAATAATGATCAATAGTGAATATAATGAATCAACTGGATTCAATAGATAATTAATAATGCATTGATCATGAATAAGTACAATGTAGATGTGCTTGCATATATAGGCAAGGCATGATAACTAGGAGATAAACAAGAGATAACCTATCAATGTTCACCAAAGGTGGATCATCCTCCATTGTGTAATGAAGTATGTGCAAACATGTGCAACAATGTGAGGATGATAATGTGATAAGTGCACTGAAGGTAGATCTTACACATAAAGTGGAAATGTGATAACAACTATCACCACCTAAAGTGAAATTTCTCGTACACCATGTGGAAGAATAAGATGCAAACTCTTAGATGTCTAATATGCAAACTACTATGTAATGCATTATCCTAAGTAAGCTTAAATAAAGTGTAATTAGGAATATTTAATTACACCAACAAGATTACGTACTTGCGGCTTTAGTGTGGACACAACTCAGTTTTTGTAATGTGGTTTGCTAGTAACCACGTGGGGACTTACACTATTCATTCAATAGTATATCAACTTTGTTATGCGATTGATCTGGCAATTTCAAGTGCTTAATCCTAATTCTAACAAGACATTGAAATACAATGCAAAGAGGGTAAGGGTTTAGAGATCCTATTCTAATCTTAGAATGCAAGAGATGGTGAATGTCTTTATGAACTCTAGTACACTTAGCTTTGTCATCAACTTCCACCAAACTAGTGTAATCTTGTAAGGTAAACAATAGATGTTCAAATCATTTCTAACCACACCAACACCATCAATAAGATGGATATCAATGAGCAAGCAACAATTGAAGTTAAGCTAATATTGAAAATTCAATTGACCATGCAAAGCAATTTGCAATCAGCGAACAAGTAGTATGGACAAGCGACTTTCATAAAGGTTCATCCAAGATTTCTTTCATCCAAATAAAATTATGTAAATCAAATTCTAAACTATGTTTGGGAAGTCAAAAAACCACAGAACACTCCAAAGTCTTCACCAGATCACCCAACTTCAATGATTTATTTCAATTGTGGCAGCCTCAAAGTGACAATTCTCGAAAAACACCCTTTACAAATGAGAGGGGGAAGGGTTTATATAAGAGTCTTCCATACAATGGACGACCCAAGTTGATTTGGAATCAACGACCAAGATAATTCCATGGAAACCCTAATTAGGGTTGTTACAAACATTAAATGACATCCAATAGGAAAATGACATTGTTTTGAAATACATATCCTTTCCAAGATGAACCAATGAGAAAATTCAATGGGGTTGTTGGCCCATTTTTTAACTTGGCCAAATTTAAAAGTTTAAGTCTTAGTTTATAGTTCTAGAGTTAAAACTCCTGACTTCTCAACTTCCAAAAAAGCCCGGACCCTCTGATCCCACGCACCATCGGATCCAAGGTGGTTTTTGATCAAGTTCCGAGTTTCCTATTTTCCGTGATCGCCCAATATGAAATGGTCTATTGGAAGGTAAAACCTTTTCGTCCTGAAAGCAACTGATGTCTTGGTTCCCGAGTTCCGTGATCCTCCGATCACCCGATATGCCTAAAGGTGGCAAACCTACCAACTCCCAACCAACATGCAAGCCTCAGTTCCCCATGCAAAACTGTCTGAATCTGGCAAAGTACAGATCTTTAAATGCTAAAATGTAACATAACAGACTTACCAGGTTGGCAACTCATTTCTCCAAATGGAAAGTTATTATTATCCGCCGTTGGCATTAAATGAAATTAAAGCTTATTTATTAAGGAAGGTGGTGATATTTTTGAGCTAATTCTTCCCACTAGAAGACAACTAGCCAAGCCTTCAAGATGGTGGTTCCAGCGGACGTAGAAGAATGGAATGAGGAACCTGTACTTGTCATCCAACCATATTTAATGTGGCCTGAGTTAGACCAGCTCGACATGATATCTGACTTGCACCACTTGGCATGGAAGGAAATGGCCAATTACAAGGAATATCGCAGTGACGTCTTTGTCCTAGAAGTGGAAGAGACAAATGTTGAGCTTCACCAGCTTTTCATGAAAATTCAGCTGGAAGCTGAACGGGACCCTACACTCTAAGTGATAGTTGTTCCTATTTTAGTCCATGCATAATCCCGGTAATTAGTAATTTTTGGGTTTACTGTTACCATTTTTAGGATTTCTTGATACCGGTCACTATCAAGACCGTTATTCTATATTTTGAAATGTTTTTGCTCTTTTTGTATATATATTCAAGCCTCATAGTCCCAAAAGGGGGGAACAAAGAAATAACTTCTTCTCATGTAACTACTTTTGGTGCGGAAATGAAATGAACTTTGCGTCATGAATTTTCTTTGCAATTTTTGTTAAATAGGAATGTACGTATGCAAGGCTGTGAATTTGCTACGTTCTTTCTTAGATGTTAATTGAACTTTGTGTGAAGATGATATTCTATGATAGTTGCCTACCAAAAATGGTTGCTCCATGTTCGTGTGAGAAAACTTTGCGTTTCTATTTAGCAGGACACTTCTCCCTTGTTCTTTGAAATTATTTTTTGGATGAATTGGACTTTGTGTCAAGTCATCCCTTTTACTTTGCTGCTATCTTCTGTTGTCACATTTGTGTCATAGATATGTGCAGGTGTTGGTTTTCCTTTTCTTCTTTCCGGTTAAAAGCACACCTGAAAATCCAAAATTATATCATACGAAAGTAGCTGCGCCCATAGTTCCATGACTCGGACTCGGCTATGGCTCGGCAAGGTTGACTGGACTCATGTCTCGGCTACGACTTGGCTATATGAAAAAACCCTTGAAATTTAGAGATTTTTAACAATTTAAAACTTGTTTCAAGCACCCATTATTGAATAAAGCTTAAAGACACTATAACATCATCAAATAGAAGTTAATTTGATCACATACATAAACATACATCCATCACATAAGTATAGGCAAGGAAAATACACACACACACACACATATATATATGGCATGTAATAGTTACTAACTATTACATGCCACATATATATTTTCCTTGCCTGTACATCTATCTTTTGCAAATACAAGATCCCTGCTCAGGAGTAGAAAATCATGTGAAAATATTATTGAAATTAGTATACAAAATAACACTAAGACAATCTCTATTGTATTGTAGTTGATTGAACTTGTAATGTACTGTTTTTTGGGCTATGCCTTGCATCTTGCACTAGCCATAGCTTAGTGATTGATGCAAATTTACTGCGTTAATCATATACTATTGAAGTTGGGGGCTCATAGAGGAGCATTGCAGCTTCTTCCTTTTGGATATCAAAGTAAGTATAATACTATAAACTATTGTAGCTTTAAGATAAATAAATCTCTTTGTGCAATATGCGCGGGTCATGACCTTCGAACCCGGCGAGTCATGACATGACCCATCGAGTCATGGTGATGGGTCATGAAAACCCGCCAGCAGCTGCACGGCCTGCGACCTGCCCGAACTCGCATGACTTGCTGCGAGTTATGGAACACTGGCTGCGCCTTCTGAAATAAGCAGAGTTAGTGTATAAAATTATCTCACCTAGCTCAAACTATTAGTTTGCTTTGTCTTTCATTTTGGGCGTTGAGTCAATTTCAAAGATTATTTGTGAAAGGCAAAAATCTGAACTAATAGGGGGAATGCATTAAATGCATTCCACATGTCTACTTGGATGACTTAATTGGTTGAAGATGAGTGGACGCCACCTCAACATGTTTATCTTGTAATCTTCATTCCAACTCCACTTTCATCCTTACGAATTTTTTATTGTTCTTGGAATTTTTTCTCTTGGATGTCTTGACTTTGTAGTTGTTGAATCCTTTCTATTTCCATCTTCATTGTTTGTGATTCCTTTTCATCTTTACCTTCATGGTGATCTTCTACATCCTTGACTCGAACCTCCTTAGCCTTGGTCCTTTTGACCTTCTTGTGATGCTTGGGTCCTTCACTTGGATCCCTTTCGTTGAGCTTGAACATCTTGAATACCTTGATGTTGTCATATCCTTGGATATTTAGACTCTGATCCCTTCATATTGTTGTTGTATGCATCGTTCATTTTCATGCATCATTCTTCACTCAATCCAATCCTTGTGTGCCATCCTTTGCACCAACCATTACTCCTTTGCTGGAAATTGCCTTGATCTTGTTTGAATGTGTTGATCTCTTCCTTCGATGATGAATCCTTGGAATTCTTTGCATGGCATGATTTCCCATGTTGTGAAGTCCTCCATCCTCTTCATGATCAGTGTTCCACCATCTTTCATGCATCGGACCTGGAAAAGCAAGAGAGAACAATTTGGATGAAGGTCATGAATAAGAATTGAACCATGATTCTTGCCAAAAGGTAGCTTTCTGTCTGTTACCAAATCATCAAGATAAATGCTCAGTTATGAACCTTCTGCTCTCCCAAATAAGTCCCCACATTGCTGTTCCTCCATTATTTGCAGCTGTAAGGATTTTGCTTGGTTCATCTGTGTCCAAATATTTTCTTTGCATCAATCTGCACCACTGTTTGTCAGGATGTCTATACTTTTCCCACACCAATTTGGCACCTAGAGCTAAATTTTGGCAACCTAATCTTCTGATACCAAAAGTCCTTTCAGAAAACAAACTGTCTCCCAATTCACCAGTGGAATCTGACATTCCTCTTGAGCCTCTTCCCACAATTTTTTTTCATTACGCCTTGCAATATAGATATGGTATTGTTTGTGAGTCTAAAATAGGACATCACATGGATGGGAACCGCTGATAAAACTGCCTAATCATCAACATTCTGCCAGCCAGTGAAAGCCATTTGTTCTTCCAAGCATAGCTTTTTTCCTACAATTTTCTAACAGTTCTTGCCAAAGGGAAGATTTACCCAATCCAATAAATAGAGGAGCCCCAATATGCTTTACAAGCAAAGATGCAACAGAAAAACCCAAAAAATTGCTAATCTTTTTTTGTACCACTTTTGTACATTAAAAAAGAAAATATTAGATTTCTCCTTATTCAGAAACTGACTTGAGATTTTGGTACAGGCCTCCAGAGTTTCTTTAATAACTGCTGCTCCATGGAAATTAGCTTCTCCAAAGAGAACCGTGTCATCTGCAAATTGGGCATGGGTGACTGGTTCAAGATTCTTGTCAACCAAAATTCGTTTCCAAATTCTATTCTCTTTAAGTTTTCCAGTAAGTCTTCCCATAATTTCTGCCATCAACACAAATAAAAACAGAGAGATCGGGTCTCCCTGTTGCATTCCATTTGAAGGCTCAAAACAATCCACACAGTGAACCATTTACCAGAACAGAGAAACGGGGAGATGAAATGCAGAATTTGATCATTTCTATCCAATTTTTGCAAAATCCAAATCTTCTCAAAACCTCTAAAAGGAACTCCCATTGCACTCTATCATACGGCTTGCTAACATCCAGCTTAATAAACATGCCCTTAATTTTTCAGCATTCATAGAGTGTATTGTCTTTGCTGCCAAAATATTGCTATCTCAGATCTCTCTTCCTGGAGTGAAACCATTCTGCTCCTTCGCAATAATTTTCCCCAATAAAATTTTTAATCTGTTAGCCAATGCGTAAGAAAATGATTTTATAAATAGTGTTTCATAAAGAGATTGGCCTATAATCTGGAAACGAGATACATTTCTCTTTTTTCGGAATCAACACTATTGCAGTATTATTTATGTCCCTTACAAATTTATGATTTTTTTGGAAATTTTCAGCCACTTCCCAAACCTTTTGTCCTAAAAAACTCCAGCACACTTGATAGAATTTTGTTGGCAAATACTACTTTCTTAATCTCTTCTATAGAAAATTTATCCATAAGCATTTTATTGTCTTCTTCAGAGACACATTTGGGGATCACCAGAAAGATCAGATCTTTATTATCCAAACCATCTACAGCTTTATTCACCAAAAGTTGCTGATAGAATTTAATTGCTTCCTCTTCTATATCGGAAGAGTCCCTACATATTTTTCCATGTGGTAGGAAAATTTCCTCAATCCTATTTTTCTCCCTGCAAGTTGTCATTGATGCATGGAAGAACTTAGTGTTCATATCCCCTCCTGCAAGCCAATTCTCTCAAGCTTTGCTCTTCCAATAAATTTCCTCCCGTAATAAAAGTTCACTATGATGTTTCTTTAGTTCCTTTTCTTTTAAAAAATCATCTCGAAACATCCCTCATTTAATTACTTTTTCGTTTAACTCTGACAATTCCTTTTCCACCAAATCTTTGTCCACAAAAATATGCTTAAACATTCTCTATTCCAATATTTTAATTTATTTTTGATAAAGCCTATTCTTTAAATGATTTTAATTACCGTTCCTTGAAAATTATTACTATCTTTCCACTAGGCTTCAATTTTATCCTTTAGGTCTGGGGTCTGCCACAACATGCTTTCAAATTTAAAATCTCCTCTTTTAGGAAGCTCACTACTTTCAAATTCCAGGAGAATGAGGAAGTGATCTGACACTGAATATGGCAATATTTTAGAGGACCAAGCAATTTTACTGTTTAACCAATAACTTCCAATAAAGAATTTATCCAGTCTTAATGATATATTCGTAAAACCTGCTCTTCAGTTTGTCCATGTGAATACTCTATTTTTGAGAATGCAATCAACTACATTCTCCCAGTCAATAAATTCTCTAAAACCCTTCATAACTCTATTCAGCCTACTTATACCTCCTCTCTTTTCACTTAAGTCCATAGCAACATTAAAGTCTTCGCCCATTATTACTTTCTCATCTTCCAGATCCTTCAATTTACTTAAGATAGATTCCCAAACCTTAGCCTCATCCACCATCTTAATAGGACCATAAACATTAAAGAAAGGAAACGATAAATTTGAAATCTTATGTTTAATCTTACACAGCATCCAGTTCTTATCCACCACCTCCAAAGAAGCCTCTATGTAATCTGCATTCCAAAGCAAACCCAACCCACCTGCAATTCCACATACATTGACAAACAATCCCTTCGAGTGCTTGCAAAATTTAACAAACTGCTCACCCTCATCAGCATTGATTTTAGTTACATGCAGAATGGCCATATCCATATTTTCTTTTTCCAAATGGCGCTTAATTATGCGCCTCTAGTCAGGGGCAGATAAGCCCCTAACATTCCAGGAAAGGATTCTCACATTTTTCCAAGGGAGGCCTTTGCTTCCATGGATTTATTCAAAAAAGCCTTTATGCTTAGCAATCCTTTCTCCATTGCTTCATCCTCTCTTTTCTGTTTATTAGTTTCTCTACCTCCATTTTTCTTAACTTTTCCCACAAAGCTAACAGTCAATTGACTTATGTTTCTCAAATCCACAATTTCCAGTTTGTCATTGTCTCCATCCTCCTCATCCGAATCTAGCATCTCATCACATAATTCATCCTCCCCATCGATTTGATTATCCTGAGACTCTAAAGCTATTATTTTTCTCTGCTCAGAAATGGCTGCCGATTTCTCTCTTTCTTCTTCAAAGATTTTTTTACTCGTGTCTCCTTTATCCTTTGGGGAAACCTTTGTTAGTTTTCCCAAACTAGAATTCCTGATGTTTGGTCCAATCTTTGGTACAGTCCTTGAACCAGAATTACCAACATCACCTTTCATCGCATCCCTTCCCTGCTTCGTAACTGCTTCACCAGATTTTTTTTTGGTAATTCTAAATTTTGATTTTTTGGTAACCACCTTTCCACTTCTTTCAAAATCACATTGCATTCGGATTCCATGTGATCTCTTATCTGACAACGAAGGGTTTTTTTTTCCCTCAATTTCAATTTGTTGCCTCCAGCTTTTGCCAAAGACACAGAGTCTCACTTCCTTTAGAATCCTCCTAACTGCAGCCACCTTAATTCTAGCATATAAAGAGGAATCAACATTTGCTAAATTTGCATCAATATCTTTTAATGTTCCTAGAGATCTCCTGATTTTTTCCAAGCTTTCTTCTGACCAAAATTCAATGGGTTAATTATATAACTGAATCCATATGGAAGATTCATAGGGATTTAACACTAGTGGATTAAAAATTAAATGCCATTTCTCCATATATAAAGGATCTTCCTTTGTTTTCCATAAACCACCTTACAGAACCTTTTTTCTTTCCTCCTGAAAATTTTCGGTTTTTTCTTTCCTCCATTATCACCCTTGCTCGGCAACTCCATTTTAGAAGGAAACATTTATTTTAATATATCCTTGTTATTATATTTTTATATTTCTATTAAACTCTTTACAAAAGAAGAAAATCTTTTAGTAACAAATTATTATTATTATATTTTTATAATTTTATATTTCTATTAAACTCTTTACAAAAACCAAAAATCTATTAAGAATGCATTATTATTATATTGTCATTTTATATTCTCTTTCTTATCCTATCCTTGAGAAAAAACTGGATTTTATGTAGGGACACTTTAACCTCCCATAATTAATAATATTATTTCTAATCTATTATTATACTACTATTTTATTATAATATATGTTTAAAAGTTTAAAACAATGTAGTAGTTTTTTGGTTTTCATATATTTATATAGAATATCAACATACTAATCTTGTAATAAAAGTAATAATTAAATAGATTTTTGTTCTTAATGCTTGAAGTTTCACAATCAGGTCAAATTAAATGCTTCCAATTTTTATTGACAGACATTTTTGCATGAATCATTTAATGTATCAGGGATTTTCCTAAATCTGGATCCTACTATGAGGGGCTAGACTCTGGTGGTGAGTGTGGAGTGCCATATGAAACATATTTTCAAATGCCAGTGAATGGGCCGGATAAGCCATGGTATTCCATTGAACATGGACCAGTTCACTTTACTGTCATGTCAACAGAACATTCATGGGATAGTGGCAGTGAACAGGTTTACACTGTATTTCAAATTTGACTTTGGCACTTTTGTTACCAGTTAATTGAATTCAAATTTCATTTTATATCTGCTTTTATTTTCTCAATGATTTCTACACTCAAATTACTTTTCCATTGGCAACAACGAAAATCTAGTTCAATTGCTAGACTTCAGTTGTCTAGACTGTAATGAGCCCAACTGGCTCTCTATTGCATTTATGCTCTTATCTCAATTTCAATTGCAATTTTTCTAAGTTCCAAAACTTATAATCTATTTTTACAAATTTCCAATTAAAATCATTGATAGAAAATGACTGAATTTCTCATTATAATCATTTAATAACAGCAATCCAATCTGCCTTGTATGCTCATCAATTATCAATAATGAAACTTATTACTTTCAAAACATTACAAATGTTAAAAAGAAAACACTTGCACCTTAATTTGCAAAGTAAATCTGCTGAATATTGATCTGCAGCTCTTGAAGAATAGGAACCAGCAATTTATATCCTCACTTTACAATGATGATTCCAAAACGCAGCCCTCCAATCTTTGTCACAACCTTCCACAAAGCTAACAACTAGGATTTCTTACAATCAAGGCAAACACGGTATATAACTTCAGCATCCAACACCACTCCACACATCTCAGCCCAATTCCGTACAACATGTACGGCTTTGCAAGAAATCCGTACAGCCCTTGCTATAAAATGTATGGCAGCCACATTAAATTCTAACAATTATAATCCAGCAGCACATTAAATTACTGATCAAATACCACTCATTGCTCATCAAAATTTGTAGAGTTCTCTCCAAAATCTGAAGACCAAACTTTGTATTGATTCTTCTCCTGTAAGCCGAAATTGAACTTCTGAATGAAGCCCACACTGTAGCAGATCTCAATGTTTATTTCAACACCTCAAATGCTTGTAAAAACTTTGAAGAATTCACAATTCTCCAAGTCTGAAATTCTGAAACCCTTGTTCCAAATTTCTCTTCACACAAATCAATAATATCAAATGCACAATAGAATGGATGAAATGAACTCTGAATCCCTTTTTATAATATTCAATTTTCATTTGTCTTCATCTCCTTTAATCTACTTTAATTTCATTTCTCATAAAGCAACTTTATGTTATAATTTAAAGATGACATATAATAAAGTCACTTTATTAATTTGAACTCCCCCATTGCTCAAAAAATGACCTTTTCATTAATATAATGATATTTTGACACATAGGGTCCTTGTTTTATGTGCTCAAGATTTAAAACTTCTCAACCTGGTTCCAATGAGCTATAACACCAAGGTGTCCAATATGCAATCCCAATAAAAATAGCAACCTTAGCCAATTTAATTAAATAATAATCATAATTCACCCATCTTGCGAAAATGACTGAAGAAGCATCAGAATCAAAATTTGACAGCACAGGCGTGATCCTGATGAAGAAAGATGATGAATGAACCCGATTAGGTGACTTACTAAAAATAGACGCTCCCTCCAAGATTCTTGGAGCACAAACCGGAAGCCAAAAATATAAATGGAGAGCATCATTCAACTCCTCTAAGTCACCTGAGCTCATCAAAACCATCATTTGACTTACTATAAATAGTAAGTCCCACCAAACAGAGCCATAACCCTCAACAAGGTCCTCTAATCACCAGTATTAGCCTACAAGGACCCGGTAATAGGCTAAATCCAATAACTCAGATGCTCACTCAGAATGGGGACATTACATAGACATATAGAAATAGAAGCCAAATTCTACTTATTACTTTTAGCTATAACCTACATGTAGAAGTAGAACACAAGAAAAGACTCAGTATTGTTACATAAATAGACCGGTGTACAGGTAAAAAATAATTAAAAACTTGTCTATGGAAAGGAGATCCATTTTCTGTAGTTAGCATGATGGCTAGGCTGAGATCTTGAAGATGCAAATTCACATGTTTGTGTTGCATTATAGCTTCTCTTTCCTTGCAGGTATCTGTATAGCACTACACAATTTCTTTGCACTGTGTCCATCAAAGGCAAAACTGATAGGCATTATCAATACTTTGAAGATCCATCAGCCTATGTCTGCTTACCAAATTAATAACCTACATAATGCTACGCCTGATGTTGTAAGAGATGAGCTGTTTGAAGGTGACTGATTTTTTAATTTCATTTTCCCATTGCCAATTGGCCTTAGCATTTGACGCCTCTTAAAGGCTAGGAAGGAATAATAACATTGAAAGAGAAAATAAACTCTGAAGTACATTCAACAGGGATTACAAAATTACTTTCAAGTGTGGAAAATGCTGCAAACCAAGTACGAATATTTGTGAAATTGTGTATTCAACAAGATTCTAGATTAAATTTCTTCATGAATGGGATATTTTAGAATTTAGCTAGCAAATAATATCTATTATTCATTTATATATCATACAAGGCCTAGGTTATTGTCTTGTAGCATGCAAAGCTAGGTGTTTTATTATTGAAGATATGTTGGAATTTGACTAGCAAATAATACAAATTCTTCATGTATATAGCATCTAGGGCTTATATTATTGTCTTGTGGCATGCAATGCTAGGTTTTTTATTATTTAATGCTATCTATGTGTCTTTAAGATCCTTATTTTATGTTAACCCATTGATACACAAAAGCACTTTGCCATAAATCTTCAGCTCTTGTTGCTCTTTATCGATTAATAATAATGCGAAGCTACATTAAAATGATACTACCTTCTCTCATTTTGAAGATTTCTTAGTCGATATCTATTGAAACTAGTGCTTTGGTATTATACAGTTCAACTGGATTACAATGGATCTTGCCTCTGTGGATCGAAAACGTACTCCATGGCTCATTTTTGCTGGGTAAGCATTTTTCGTGAAGTATTTTTATTATCTTTTTGATATATTCATTAGTCATCAATTTACAGATTGATTTAAGGACAACAAATACTGAAAATGAACTGAGTTCCACTTTGATAAGAATTAACAAAAATTGAGAGAACAAGCATCACTATGGAAGTTAGACACAACATGTGAGCATGCACAAGAATTAACAACTGAGAGAACATGTATCGGTATGGAAGTTAGCCACAACATGTGAGCACACACTCACTTGAGTTCTTAATGGAAGTGACTATACACATGTCCAGCCTCTTGGGCTTGCACACATACGTGAATCTACTCAAATTCACACATTTAAGACCTTTATTTGACTCTGCCAATCCATTGTCCTGCTAACTTCTTATCACAGTCACAAGAACATGCCTCAATGTACACAGCTGACTAACCAGTTGCCCAACTCAGGTATTCAAATGGTTTAATATAGCCTTACATTGTGCGAAGCCAAAAAGAATGAAAAAAGAAAACGATTGCAGAAACTAGATCACCACAAGTCACATTTCCGAGTGCATCATGAAATACCACTTCCCTTGAGCAGAAATTTTGAAAATGTGTTGAAGATTCCAAAAACACCACTTGCAACACATGGTTATTTTGAAATTGCAACTTTTGATAGTTGTTTTCTACTTTTTTCTAGGAGCTGTAACATTTGGTTTGATATTGCATAATTTTTCAAGAGGAATCCAAATATGCAATAACAATCAAGTGTTGATACCATTAAAGACCTATTTTTGGACTTACAACATGAATCGTCACTTTGCCATGTAGTGAAACTGGATCCTTTTTGGATTGCACCTCCCAAATATGGAGGCCTTTGGTCCCCAAAAGTTAAGAGTCTCAAGTAGAGAGGGAGGATGATCACCTCAACTCTTGACATTGATTCAAAAAATCAGATCTTAAGCATGTAGGGGATGAACTTTCCATTTGCTATGGTGAACATGTGCCAAGGGGTGAACACATCTCTGCACAAACCAACAAGCAGATTTCAAAGTGTTTTGGCATTTTATCCTCATCTTTTTTCAATTGGTTTTTCATATTCATGTGTTTGGGAGGACCATAACTTGCTTTACCATGTCTGGGAAGTCGTTGGCTTCCATTTAATTTGTGTTATAAGTAGTGTTCCATGGGGACATGTCCCCCCCAAACAAACCCATGTCCCCTGTAGGGGGACATTTTTGAGACTTGGCGACTTGGGGGAAATGTCCCCCCACAGAACCACCACCTCTGCCACCTCCGTCGAGGATGCCACCAAGTCACATTCTATATGACACATGCTATTACACACTGATTGCAACCTTTGCACATGTCATTACATACTAATGGCAACCCTTAACTTCAGAAAATTAGTTTGCCTTTCATGGGGCACTCGCAGAGATGTTATATTGCAGATTTTTCCTTGAAGATTTCACTTCACCTTAATTTGTATATCAGCCCTGCCCCCACCAACGCTGCTTTGCCACCGTCCCCTCATTGTTCCCAAATTTAGGCCCTTGGTCCCCCCGTCCTGGAAACCCATCTCCACGTCCTTGTGTCCCCTCATTAGGAAACTCCATGGAACTATGGCTATAAGCCATTTTTGAATGTGTATGTGTGCTTCAGCAAATCAGTCATATTGGGAATGCATTGTAAGTGTAGTATGGTCTCAATAGTCTGTGTGTGAGCTTCTTGTTGCCATGTTGGCACTTTCAAAGCATGTAAGGAACTGATTTCTTAGTGAAATGAGGAGTTATTTCTTTGTATGATGGATTTTTTCACCCCTAAGCTGGGTTTTCTCTAGAAAAAATGTGTCTATTCAGTTTCTGTATGTTTTTCATGTGTATTTCCACAATTGTAAGTGTTAAGACCTTTGTTTTCTTGATTTGCATATGTTTTAATTGTCTTAACATCTCTAATTAAGTAGTGTTCCATATAGTTTTGAAATAGGGGATGGGTTTCAAGGATAGGGATACCATGGACCAAGATTTAGGGACAATCGTGGGATGCCAATGGAAATATAATATGGCACTTGAAATCATTAGTTACAAAAAATGTATAAGAAATTGAAATAGCAAACTGTTAAGTAATAAACATAATGCATTGAAACTACTGAATATCAATATATATTATATTCAAAATTGCAATGTAATGATTACATTGAAGCACAAGGAGCTGATGCCTCAGTGGTATAACCATATAGATCCTACGTAAATACTATGGAAAACTCATGGATAGAATTTCTGGGACCTATCTAGTTGAAGTTCCTGTGAATGGATACCAACCAACCTTGCTTGTGCTTGATCCTTATCAATGTGTTTTATTCGTCTAGGGCTACATCCATTGTGCTATTGGAGTCTCCTTGTATGTAAGCATTTCAAAATCAATGAGATGCATTGTGCCATGCGAACCTACAAATTTTGTTGTTCTCCTGGAGGTATAGGTAAACTTATTCCTTTCAAGAGATCATTTTCTTGCAATACATGATGAACTAGAAATTTTAGATATGATGTGAACGGCTAGTGTGATTGTCAATAAATTAGGTCCATGCATAGTCTAGAGTCTAGACTCTACCATAACATTGGGTCATTCTATGCCATAGTAGGCAAATGCAACTTTTCTTCCTCTGGATCTTTTGAACCATAGTATTGTGTCATATTGTGCCATGGATGAATGGTTGTGGCATTCTTTGCATTATACACCTTTTGATTTTCCTTCATTCATAAAACCTCTCTTCATCTTAACCTTTGCTGTAGGGATGACTTTACTAGGCCTTTGCATGTACCACTTTGGTTTCAATGCATAGGCAACCATACACAAGAGAGTGTTGAGCTTCTTCCACCTTTACTAAATGATAAGTTGAATGCGTTCACTATAAAACTGCAAAGAGGGGCCTTTCTTTCCTGTAATAATCTTCATCTATTCAAGCATGCTATCAATGCACTCATACAGGTCCCCAAGGTTTGGAGCATTAGCGTCCCCATATTTTATCATTGTGAAGATATGAGCATAATGGTCATAATATATTTTACTTGAACCCAAAACAAGTTGTTGTTCATAGCTTATTTTCACTTGTCCCTTTCTCTAACTTGGACTTAAGCCACAAATTCCATTCTTTTATTATCACTATTAGTTGTAGGGGCTCTTGCAACTCAATTATCCTTTAAAAGAGAATGAAGTATGAAGCATAACAAGTATAAACAATTTTGAGGAATTTCTTCTTGGAGAATGTTTGGAATGTGCAGTGATTGCAGACAAATGTTTGCACATATCTTGCATCAATTATTATTTAATTGATCCATTTAATTTTTCTGATGTTCTTGAGTGCGTTGTTCATGCCACGCATGTAATAAAAGGTCCAATAGATATGTTTGTAGGCGCCTTCAACCAACTTGTTGCCTTGCATATGTAGGTTGTGTCTGATATGACCTGCATCACATTCTAAGAGTGAATCTCTCTGCTACAATCATTGAGGACGTGCTAGTAAAACTTTGCATCCTTTTAGTGCCTTGAATAGTCAATAGCCATATGAAAGTAAGGCACACAACTATACATATTTGTGATTTTCAACTCAAAAGCATTTTCTTTGTTTAGCACATGCTATTGATAGTGTAAACAGGATTTGTGTCTATGAAAATCACATGTAGGGTTTTGTGTTTGTGATCTTTGTGCTCAGAGTTGTTGAGTACTTGCATGAACTCCAGCATAAACCTCACTGATTACCCTCATTTGCCAAGTCATGAGTTGAACGTGGAAAAATTTGTTTGTGAAAAAAACTTGGGAGTTGTGACTGAGTATTCTGTGAGATAACAAACTATGAATGAAATCAAAATTTTAGCTTCATATTGGTGTACCTAGATTGTATCTAAATTGTTCAGTTTTGAGTGTAATTGAATATTTTCAGTTGGCTGATATAAATCAGTCATGTGGTCTGTTTGAAAGCGTCCCAAGTCTACAGTAATTCAGAAAATGACTGAGTAACGCTCCAAGTAATGTCATGAAATATAATTCAAGAATATACACTAATTTGAAAACTAGCTGTGACAATTTATTCTTTAAGAATGAGCCCAAGTGTCAAAGTCCTTTTTTTTAGTTTGAATATTGCAAATTTTTTGTGAACTCTGCGAAAGTGTGTTGTGAAGTCTTGCTACAAGGGAAAGGTTGTCATTTAGTGGGCTCACAACCCTTGAGCACATTAAGTTGGCAGCAGGTTTGAATAGATAGTGTAACCAACTACTTGAGTACTGCATGGAAGGTTACAAGGAACTAAAGCAAGAACCAACACACACATTTTTGTAGTAGAAGATATTTCTTACAAAGTGTTCCCTATCACATACATAAATTTGGTGAAAAAGCGTGTTTGTAGTTTATGTAGGAAGCTATCAAATTTTCTTGTATTACAGGGAGATGCTCTTTGGACCTTAGTGGGATTTGAAATGAGTGCCTTGGGAAATTCACAAACACAAGATTGCTTTGATACACGAAGCTAAATTAATTCTAAGTTTACTAACAATGGGAATAAGAGACCTCTATGATGCTAGTTGTGGAGTCATGCTCAAGGTGGAAAGCTTAAAATGTGTCTCATAATGGTGGACTGGTGTTACTGAAGAATCATCCCACCCATATTCATGTCTTTGTTAATCTCAAAAAGCTTGACCATGGCCATAAAAAATACTACTTTATTTTGTTCATATGTTGAATGATAGAAAGAAAGACATCTTAATATTGCCAATGAGTGACTAATGAAAGATAGTTGATCTCAAAATACATCTAGCTACAATAAAACGGTATCAGGGTAAGAAGAAACCTAGGAACTTAAAAGAGAAAATTAAAAGCTAAACCCCAAATATTGTAACATAGCCAAGGGGGTAAATTCCAAATAGGTAAACTCTAACGCCATTCTCTAAGTACAAATACAAATATTAATGCAAGGAGGATCCCTCAAGGTGAAATGATTGAGATAATCAATAAATTACAAAGCAGAGGAATACTACTCAAATAATAGATTATAGAAGATCTTTCCATAACGGAAACAATCAAAAATTAAAGACATAATAGAAAGTTATTGAAACTAACTAAACATTTTAAATGACCATTATACGCTAAATATAACAATATTCTTCAATGCCCCCATTAATGGTCATTCTAATGACTACCATGTAGAAGACTGGACATTATCTGCTTGTCTTTTGGCCATGAATGCATAGAAGGCTGACTCCTCCTCAGGATGCTCTACGACATGAGCCTTTTGTTGAGACCCTCCCTAGTTGGATTTTTATCAGCCAACCACTTTTGGTAGAACTTCTTCATATGACCAAGTTTACCGCAATAATGACATGTGATAGATTTTGGATTCTTTGAACAATCATTAGGTTCACTTTGTCCTGTATTGAGTGGACTTGCCTTTGCCTTTGTTCTTAGCAGTAAATGCCCGTTCCACACTTACTATAGTGTTGCTAATACCAAACTAGTGCTTCCATCTATCCTACTGTAAGAGCATGTTGCACAGATCATCAAACTTCAAACAAACATTGGTAGAGGTGATGTTAAGAGTTTCAATGAAGTGCTCATAGGATTGTGGTAAGATTTTCAGGGTGATAATCACTATATGCTATTCTTCCTTCTTGCAACCAATGGTCTTCAATTGATCACAAATGTCTTTGATCTTTATTAAATAATTTTGCAAGGCATCTTGTCATTCATCATAATCAAGAACAACATTCTTTTAAAGGAAGAAAGCTCTGCCTTTATTTGAGGTCTCGTGCAGATCTTTCAAGTGTGTCCAAATCTATGCAACTGTCTTGCCAGATGACACTTTTGGAAGCATCTCATTGGTGACAAAGCCATCCTTCTCGCTATCTAGAGACATGGAAAACAAGATAAAAATCAGCTTCAGTAATACCTTCCATTTTTGTTGATAAAAAATCGGCAAAAAAATTGAAACCCGTGATTTGTTTTAAAAAATCATGCAAAAATGCTGAATACCCATGATTTTATATAAAAAATTATTCAAAAACATTTGCTGAAGCAAACCCAAGTATGATAAAGAATTAGAAAATTTGCAAACACTCTCTTGTGCCCTAGAAACTCTACGCGCACAAAACACGATTTTTTGAAAAAATTGTCAAAAACTAGGTCAAAAAACCCTCCACTACCTTGGAGAAAAACAACAATTGTGCAAAAACTTAGTAATTTTGCAGAAACATCATTTGCCCTAGAAACCCTAGGCATGACTTTGAAAAATGATGCCCTAGGTGTGGCTATGAGAAATGCAGCCCGAAAACCCTAGGTGTTGCAAGTAACAGACAAATGGACCACGGTTTTAGAAAAAAATTGCCAAAAATAGTGCTGTAAACCCTTTTCGTATTTGTAGATGACAAAAGCCACAATTCTTTGTTAAAAAAATCAGTAAAAAAATTGTGTGAACCCGTAAATCATGTGATCTTTGATGCAAAAAACTCCTTGTCGATCAGCTCAAGGCGCTGAAAATTGTATTGTTTTCATGAAAAAACTACTTGCGCAAATGATTAGAAGAACCAATGTGGGTAGAAATATTGTCTAGAAAACTATTGCGGGCCAGGAAAAAAACATAGTTGCATGGGCAAAAAATTAGGTTGCATGGCCCGACTTAGGAATGTTGCGTGAGTAAAATACCCTCGATGTTGTAGAAATGACAGAGAAAAAAAACCTCCATGCAAGTTGTGATTTTCTTCAAAATCCCACACGATTTTGTTCAGAAGAACCAACAATTTTGAGAAAAAATCATGCAAATGAGTGTAAAAAACCTCAACTTCATTGTCATAGAAAAACCTCAACTAAATCTAGAGACCAAGGTTGGACACCGTAGATGGCCTTTATTGTTGAGTGGAGCAAATCCACAATACCTGTTATGAGAGAGGATAAAAATATTAGTTGGGCATTGTGCTACTATCTTTTCACCCATTTCTCTAAGGATTGACCACATCAAAAGGAACCTTAATATCCATAACAACAAAGAGAGGCTAAAGGGAGGTTGCAACTTGCAATCATTTTAATAGGTCTGCAGGTCCCCTACAATGCTCTATTTCTTAAATTGACAACCTTTGGGACGAAACACCTCAATGATATCTGGTCAAAGATAAAATAAATAGTGTATATGAAACTTCCAATTTTTTGTACAAATAGAAGTACCTGTACTTGATCTCCTTGTAGATGACATGTCCTATTACAATTTACCTATAAGGAATACTGTGGTTTATCTCAACCAAATACTCATGGGAGGACACCATGAACAGGCTAAAACAAATCCTCAGACAATTTGAGCATAGATGTTGAAGATGGTTGGGCTGGGTGGCGTCATCAACAACCTACAATAAATATCCCATATTTAAAGGCATCTTGGGGATGAGGGTGGGCGAGACGTTGAAGCAATTGTGAATGTCTTCTTGACCAGCTAGGAAGATGGTGAGGAGGGGTTTCCAACAAATATTTGAATGGTGGAAGCTGATCAATAAAGATGCCAATAATAGCCTAAAGAAGCAAATTGGGTTCAAAATACCAACATTGTTGTTTCTCAGTAAAACCTAAGGATGCAACCTACCCAAAAGAACAACGTGCCAAGTTTGAATAACTCTTATCATTATGCATTGAGATTGGATTACCCCTCAAACGTCTTAGGATTGGATCCAGGCTTCAAGGATATTAAAATCTCCCCGATTAGGAACTTGGATAGCTCATTTGAGGATGCTTGAGATAGTGAAGGGAGTAAGCTTGGGAGTGAAATGGATTATGACTCTCGGGAGGAGGATAAGGCGGAAGATGCTCTTGGTGGCTTTGATGATCCGGGCATTATGGAACAGAGAATAGTGGAACAAACCCCCTCAGTTGTCATCCACTCGAAGATAGGGGAGAAAAAAAGAAGGGGGGCAAGGTCCACACGAATGAAGTTGGAGATTGCAGGTAATGCTGCTGATCAAACCAAACTTTTGAGATCGGGAAAAGGCCTTTTCCCAACAGCAATGAGGGTCCTTTCATGGAATGTTAGGGGCTGCAATGCCCCTGACAAGATCCACTTGATCAAGAGAGGCCTTGATCAGGTGAGACCGGACATAGTTTTTTTACAAGAAACTAAAATTAAAAAGGATGATGTGGATGCTTTTGTTAGGAGATTTTCTATGTGGAAAGGGACCTTTGTGGGAGTTGAAGGAGCTTTAGGGGGTCTAGGGATCCTTTGGAAAGAGGAGACAATGAATGTGCAAGTTTTAGATAGGAGTAATTGGCAATTGGTTGAGATTGGATTGAAGCAACTCTTTGCAAATTTCATGGCTGTAAATGTTTATGGACCAAATAACCCAGCCTTAAAAAAATAGGTGTGGATGGAATTATCCTCTCTTAGCACGTTATGATGAAGGCTTGGTCTTGTTGGGAGGAGATTTCAACGCTATTTTGAACCCAACGGAAAAAAAGGAGGAAAGGGATGGATGGGACAAAATCAACAGGATTTTGCTGATTTCATTGTAACTAATGGTTTGGTTGATGTCTCTATGCAAAATGGAGACTTCATCTGGACTAATCGCCATAGTGGCTTCTTGAATATTGTAGAAAAACTTGATAGGTTTCTTCTTGCAGGAGATTGGGAAAGTAGGAATTGGTTATTTCATGCTGAAATTCTTCCTTTAGGCGGTTCAGATCACTTTCCAATATGTTTTTGTGTTCAGGAGGATGGAACTCCAGAACGTGCTCCTTTCAGGTTTGAATCCATGTGGCTTAGAGAGGATAATTTCCATCAAATGCTTGCCAAATGGTGGTCAAAGGCACCGCCAAGATCTAGTAACAAAACTTTTTTGTTCTTTAAAAAACTTCACTTTCTCAAAGATCAGCTGAAAGTTTGGAATAGAGAAGTTTTTAGGAATATCTTTGTAGAGAAGTTTAACTTGGAGAGGGAATTAAAAGAGTTAAACTTGAAAATTATTGCTGAAGGAATGAGAGAAGAGGAATTTCTTCAAGAAAAAGAGTTATCCAAAAGATATTTGGAGGTGCTAGCAAGGGAAGAAATTTTTTGGAAGCATAAGTCTAGGGAAACTTGGTTAAAGGAACGTGATCGTAACACCAAATTCTTTCATAAATCTGTTAAGATTAGAAGATCTCAGAATAAAAAATTTTCAATTAAAGATGTTGATGGCAATATCCTCCACGATGAGGAGGAAATAAATAGGGAAGTTGTCAATTTCTTCTCTAATATTTTTGCTCCTGATCCTACTGCTCTGTTGACGGATTACAGTATTTTAGATGTCATTTCAGATTGTATATCTCAGGAACAAAATGACAGCTTGATGAAGAAAGTGTCATTAGCAAAGGTAAAGAATGCACTTTTCAGTTTGGGGAGTGATAAAACCCCGGGACCAGATGGTTTTCCAGCCATTTTCTTTTGGCATGCATGGGATATTGTGGGAACGGAGCTTTGTTAGTAGAGGTATAGAATGCACTTTTCAGTTTGGGGAGTGATAAAGCCCTAGGACCAGATAGTTTTCCAACCATTTTCTTTTAGCATGCATGGGACATTGTGGGAACAAAGCTTTGGGAAGTTGTGGAAGAGTCAAGGGAAGGGGGTTTTATTTTAAAAGACTTAAATAATACCTTTATAACCTTAATCCCTAAAAATCTGAGTGTAGCTCCTTTGATGATTATAGGCCTATAGCCCTTTGCACAACAATAAGGTTATAACAAAAGTGATTGCAAATAGTCTCAAGAAGGTCCTCTAGTCAGTTATATCTCCTGAACAGAGTGGTTTTGCTTCAAATAGGTCTATTTTTGAAGGGGTTATCATAGCCCATGAAGCTATTCATTCAGTCAAGGTAGCAAGAACCAATCATATGATGATTAAATTGGATGTAAAAAAGGCCTATGATAATGTGAATGGGAACTTCTTGCTTAATATCTTGAAGCGATTTGGTTTTTCAGATGAGTGGGTGAAATGGATTAGAAGCTGCATAAATACCCCTAGAATTTTAGTTTTAGTGAATGGAAGGCCACAAGGTTTCTTTGAAATATCAAATAGCATAAGGCAAGGTGACCTAATTTCTCCATTTCTATTCATTATTCTTGCAGAAGTTTTAGGGAGATTAATTTCAAAGAAGCGTAGTAGTGGTCAGTGGAAAGGCATCAAGGTGGCAGAGGGGGTTGAGACGTTATCTCATCTTCAATTTGTGGATGATACTTATCTAATGGGTATAGCCGATTTGAGGGAAGCTCGTGTGATCAGATCTACTATTGACCAGTATAATGTTGCCTCATGACAATATGTGAATTGGCATAAGTCAGAAGTCTTTTTCTTTAATACTGACCTTCCATTTGAGAGACAGATTTGCCAAGTTCTGGGCATGAGAATTGGCAAACTACCAGGGAAATACTTAGGCATCCCCCTTTTTGCAGGTGCTGGCAGGTCCAACCTGTGGAAATGGCTTATTGACAGTTGTGTCAAAAGATTGGAAAGGTGGAGAAGCAAATGGTTAACTTCAGCAGGTAGGATTTTGCTTTTACAGTCTGTCATCTCAACAATTCCTATATACTCGATGAGCTGCCTGAAAGTTCCAATAAAGGTGCTCAGATATCTGGAGCAAAGAATGAGGAAATTCTTCTGGAATGGAGCAAGTGTTGATGACAAGATTCCTTTATTATCATGGGAGAAAATATGCAAATCTAAGAAACAAGGTGGGGCTGGTCTGGGTGATCAAGTAATGAACCTTGCTTTAGGGGCTAAATAGGTGTGGGGCATCTACTCTAACCCAGACATGTTTTGGGCAAGAATTCAATGAGCCAAATACCTGGACAACAATGCTATGGAGAGGATCCTCACAATAAGAGATCCCCCAAGAGGATCAGCTATTTGGAATTTTGTCTTATTGTAGGAAGATTATTACTAACCATTTGACTTGGCAGGTTGGCAATGACTATTAAATCCTGATAACTTGATCATATTAATGTTCTGATTCTTCAGATTAGACAGATCTAAAATGCATGTAATTTCCTTTCTATATGGCCTCATGATAAATACATCTCCCTAAAACAGATCGGCGATTTGCTAGGCATATTTATATGCCTTGTATTTGACTATTGTAGTTAATTAATAATTAACTATTAGTTAATGGACAAGGGCACCGATTTGTAGAGGAATAGGTTGTTTCATGGAGGGCCGACCTAGAAGGGGTGTGTCTTATGAAAAGACAAGACCCTTGGTTAATATATAAGTAGGAGCAAGATTGTGGATAGATGACACACAATACAATCTTAAGTTTGCTCTTCTAGCAATCTGCTCCTTGGCGATTTAGTGCAGAAATAAAATATAATTTCCAGAATTTATTGCAGACTTCCAAAACAATAACATTCAGCCCAGAATTGTAGTAGATCGATTTGCAGCAAGGTATTAATACTCCATCAGTATTATATCTTCAGAATTTGCAGAAAACTTACATGGTATCAGAGCCAAGTTGTCGAACCTAGGCTCTGCAAATTGACAATCAGATTTGAAAATATCTGAGCAACATCCTTCTACCTTCAATGGCCAACGCAATCAGACCTGAAGATAGGTTTGATGGAAAAGAATACTTCGTTGCATGGAAATTCAAAATTATGATGGCTCTTGAAGACAATGATGTAATATAGTTTGTTGATAAGGAATCCAAGCAACCTGATGCTGATCCTCATAAAACAAACTGGATTAAAGGAAATAGGAAAGCCATGAAAATCATATTAGATGGAGTTAAAAATGAAATAGTAGCTATGCTAATGAAACATTAGACAACATTTAATATGATGAGTGCATTAATAAATGCATATGAGGTTAACAATGCAACTAGAACCCTTGCACTAAAAAGGCAACTAAATCATATAAAAATAAGGAAGGGAGAATCTATGAATTCATACTTCCTAAGGGTGGCTAGTCTAAGAGATGAACTTGCAAGTATAGGGACCATAATTGAAGACAAAGAGCTATCACTTATGGCTATAGATGGGTTACCGGATTCATGGGAAACATTCTCACAAGGAGTAAGTGCTAGAGACAAACTCCCAGACTTCAACAGACTTAAAGGAGACTGCCTTCAAGAAGAATCTAGGCAACTTAAGAAAGGACTGAAATCGAAAACTGGAGATGAAGAACTTCATGTTCTCAACACAAATTCCTACAAAGGAAAGAAGAAACACTTTAAGAAGAAGAAGGTGAAGAGCACATGATTATACTGAGAGGGGGGGGTGAATCAGTATAATAATGATTTTTCAATTTAAAGACTTTTATTCAAAAATAACTTCAAATACTCAAATAAACAATTATGCACATGAACACAATATTTACGTGGAAATCCAATATGGGAGAAAACCACAAAATAATTTGTTTTTATATAAACTTGTTCTTTTACAATGTTTTGTAGGCACCAACCTCTAAATTTATGAGCACCGACTCACTGGAAGCACCAACTCCCACACTTTGCAGGCACCGACCTACTGGAAGCACCAACTCCCCCTGTCCGGATTCTGAGCACCAACTCACTGTATACAAATTTTCTTCCACCTTGGCAACTGTTGCTTTCTTCAACTGATGATGGATGCAATTTAGTCTCTTTAGTCAGCCAATAACTCTCCCCTTTTTTATCTTCAGAATAATACCTTCATAACTGTATTTACATAATATATATATCAGATTAAAATCTGAATACATAATCATTTAATTCTTTATTTTTATCATATTCACTGCTCTTCTTTCTCCTCCACTTGCTTACTTTTTTTTTATTTTTAAAAAGTTTGATTCAATATATATATATGTTCACATCTTATGAAACAATATGTCTCTTAAGGGTTATGACTTTTCAAATTGAAAAAGTGTCTTTTATTAAAATACTATTAACTTAAAAATAAGTTAATATTCCTTTTTTAATCATATTAAATAAAACTTTAATGACTTTCCACTATCGACAAATCACATGAAACTTATAAAACTTTTTATCGCATCTTTTATAATATGCCGTCAACATATAATTGTTAACGCTGCATATATAGTTCTTCTATCTTTAAAATATTTGCCGTTTAATATTCAACCTTTGATGAATGTGTGATATCTGTTGTTTTCACCGTATGCTGACAGTTAACGCTGCATATTAATGATCTCTGCTGTTTGCCGTTTATATATATCTATTTTCTCTGTTCTAGATATCAACGCCTTTTAAGTATTCAAACTGCTGTGCGTATAATACCTTCGATATATATTCAAAACGCTGTATATAATCTCTGTTGCATGATGAATCTTAAACCTCTGTATATAATCTTTGTGTCTTCATATCACTGTTATCAAGAAAGTCTCCATTAGTGTAATCATTCAGGGAGTTACTTTATTACTGTTTTGACATTGTAATGGATCGGTCTTCACCACAATTTGATCGCTGCCATTGTAATTCTGTAAGACGTCGCTGACTTGTGTAATTGGCTTTTTATTTCCATCGCATATAATCCCCACTTCTTTATTACATTAATCGATACCTTGGTAAACTCCCTCACTGTTAATATTTCTTTAATCTAAAAAACATTGCTTCCTTCATTGCGTGGCTGACTGAAAATGCTGATGACGTGGCAACACACTTGCTGACTGTATTCTATATATCTCTGTATCTTCATATACGTATCATATGTATACGTCTTTGTCATATGTTCTGTATCTGTATGTATACGTATGTATTATATATGTATCTTGTTAGGTCATTATGTCTTCATATGCAATCATACAATCTTCATATTATATGCTGTGTGAGTATATGGATTTTTCTTTTATTGACACAAGATGCTGTTAATATGATTTACTATTTATTGTATATCAATATGTTTCATCAATGAGATATGATATACACTATATGGTATAGTATTCTATTTTGACATCAATGACTATTTTCCATCAGAAAGCCCCTCAAGGCAATAACAAATTCAAGAAGGACATATCTAAAGTCAAATGCTTCAAATGTGAGAAACTTGGACATTATAAGTCAGACTGCCCTGAGAATACGAAACAGCAAGTAAATTTCACAGAGGTATCTAAGACAAAAGAAGACTATGATCCTGAAAATTATGTACTGTATTCAACACTATCAAATGATGTATCTAGCAAACTCAACTCTTGGGTAATTGATAGTGGATCATCCAGACACATTACGGGGTATAAAGAAGTATTGGATTCAATGACGGAGGAAACCAATGAAGAAGTTACCATAGGTGACGGTTATGCACATCTAGTCAAAGGAGTTGGAAGCTGCACCTTAAAACTAAAATCAGGCATCTCCTTACACCTCAAAAGAGTACTATTTGTACCCGGAATCAAGAGGAACCTAATTTCTGTCACAGCACTTGAGGATGATGGATATAAGGTAGCATTTGTGGATGGAAAGGTAATGACCTAGCCTAAAAACTCTTCTATTAAGAAATCAAAATTGATTGGTCAAAGGAAGGGATACTAGTATGAACTATGTTCAGAACCTATTCAAGCCTTAGTTCATGAAGCTGCAGATATAAACGAAGTATGGCATAGAAGGCTAGGGCACCTAAACTTCAAAGCCTTATCAACTATGGAGAAGATGGTTACTGGCTTACCTAAGTTGAACAAAGATCATTCAAGCATATGCAAAGGATGTGCACTAGGTAAGAACACCAAAAGTCCATTTCAAAATAGCACTAGAAAAACTAACAATGTTTTAGAATTAGTCCACTCAAATTTATGTGGACCTATGTCTGTTCCTTCTCTCAGAGGATTTTTGTACTATGTACTCTTTATGGATGACTTCTCTAGGAAGACATGGATTTACTTCTTGAAATGTAAAGAATCAGAAGAAATCCTTAAAAGATTTAAAGAATTCAAATCCTTAACTGAAAATCTATCAGGACACAAAATTAAAACTCTTAGGACTGATAATGGAGGGGAATATACTTCAAATTTGTTTAAGGATTTTTGTAAAGAAGCAGGGATTAAGAGGGAGTGTATTGTTCCTTACAATCCTCAGCAAAATGGGATAGCAGAAAGAAAGAATAGGACAATTGTGGAAGCTGCAAGAGCTATGCTACTTGACCAAAATTTAGGATTCTATCTTTGGGCAGAAGCCACATGTACATCTGTCTATATTCAAAACAGATGCCCTCACTCCCACCTCGGAGATAAAACTCCTGAGGAAGTCTTCTCTAATTCTAAATCAAATATCAGTCATCTTAGAATATTTGGGTGTCCTATTTACATTCATATTCCTAAAGAGAAAAGAACTAAACTTGAACCTTCAGGCAAAAGAGGTATTTTTGTTGGATACAGTGTTACATCCAAAGCATATAGAGTTTACATACTCGGTCAGAAAAACATTGAACTTAGTAGGGATGTAATATTTGAAGAAGATTTAGCATTCAAAAGAGCCCTAAGTTCTGAAGATCCTTCACATATACCTAGTTCTAAAGAAAATCATTTTCAGAGGGAGAACATTGAAGAAATTGAAGGTGAAATTCAAAATCTTAATCTTGAGGAAACTCAAAATCCTAAGAAAATACCACTTTGGGCCTCTAAGACTATAGAAGAAGCACAAGACTTCTCTGCACCAGAAGGAACCTTCAGAGAAAGCAAAAGACCCAAAATATTCTCTAGCTATGCTGCAAATATGAGTGATTTATCTAAATTAGAACCAACCAATGTTTCAGATGCTATTAAACATACAGCTTGGAAGGATGCTATGACAGAAGAATACCAATCCATTATTAAGAATGATGTTTGAGAAATTGTTCCAAGGCTTGAGGGAAAATCTGTTGTTTCTTCTAAGTGGATATTTAAAATCAAGCATGTTGCTGACGGTAGCATTGAAAAATATAAGGCTAGATTTGTAGCCAGAGGATTCTCTCAGGAGGGAATTGATTATGAAGAAACCTTTGCTCCAGTTACCAGATACAACTCTGTAAGAGTAGTCTTAGCTATTGCAGCATCGAAGGGATGGAAAGTACATCAGATGGATGTGAAAACAACATTTCTGAATGGAAAGCTTACTGAAGAGGTATATTTGGAACAACCTGAAGGATTTGAAACTCATAACCCTAAAGTCTTTGTTTGCAGGCTCAAGTAAGCTCTCTATGGGCTTAAATAGGCTCCAAGGGCATGGTATGAAAGAATCGATAAGTATCTCACTAGTTTAAGATTCTCCAAGAATGAAGCTGATCCAAATCTCTATTATAAAAAGGATAAAGATGATATGATAATTTTGATACTATATGTTGATGATTTACTAATAACAGGTGATGGTCATCTTATAGATCAATGCAAGAAAGATCTAATCAGAGAATTTGATATGAAAGATTTAGGACTCCTTCATTACTTCCTAGGATTGGAAGTATGGAAAAACTTTGACAGCATCATACTTAATCAAGGAAAGTATACATTAGACATCTTGAAGAGATTTGGAATGTGGAACTGCAAACCTATGTCTTCTCCAATGGAAACTAACCTACACAAACTTAAGGAAGCAGCAGCAGAATCACCCTCCATAGATTCTACTCTTTATAACCATATTTGCTATGCAGTTAATGCCTCAAGTCAGTTTATGTGTGAACCAAAGGAGATTCACCTGGTTGCAGTCAAACACATTATGAGATACTTACAAGGCACTCTTAACCTTGGGCTCAAGTATGAGAAAGTTGACTTGGACTTACATGGATTCACAGACTCAGATTGGGCTGGAAGTGTTACTGATAGGAAAAGCACTTCAGGATGCTGTTTCAGTTTAGGATCAGCGATGATATCATGGATATGCAGAAAGCAGACATCAATAGCATAGAATTCCATAGAAGCTGAATACATTGCAGCTGCAATGGCTTCTCGAGAAGCAGTTTGGCTTAGAAAGCTACTTGTGGGATTATTTGGTCAACCCATGAATCCCACCATCATTCATTGTGATAATCAGAGTTGCATCAAGCTTTCTATGAATCCAGTTTTTCATGATAGATCCAAGCATATTGAAATTCCTTACCATTATGTAAGAGATATGGTAGACAGGAATACTATCAAGTTAAGATACATTTGTACTGCAGATCAGACAATAGATATTCTTACCAAACCTCTCTCTCGAGTGAAGATTGTTTACCTGAATCAAGAACAAATAAATAACTTTCATTGACAATTCATTAACTCTCTCGGAGGTTGGACATGAGATATGATTGTATGATCATTACGATGTAAATGTACTTGCCAGTATGGAATGATTAATGAAAGTATTTATTATTCTATGATACATTCTGTGTTTATTATATTTCCTGTACTATGTCTGTGCAATACTAAGTTTACCCCAGCGGGCAAACATCTGGCGCTGTTGCCTAGACGTACTCGGGAAGAGAGTTGAGGGAAGGATTTATGCCCAATGTCTTAAATAAAGATAGAAATAAAAAGGCACGAGATGACGAAGTGGAAGCTGCACAGAAGGCTTTGATCTCCGCGCAACAGCGTGAACGTCGGTGTAGGCTGAGGCAACTTTCCAAAGACCAGCTTGCCGGAGGGTTGCCCGAAGGGAACCCCGGAAGTGGTACGGAAGGTGCAGGGGCCGACTGGGAATCGTTCATCTTGCCGGAACATTGGAGAGTGCGGAGTAGAGAAGAACTATTCGAAGAAACACGACTTAGACAAGTCTTGCTTCAGGAAGAGCGAGACCAGTTTGAAGACTTGAACCGCACGTGGCGTGCGGAGGAAGGGAACTACGAAGGTGAGCGCATTGCCAAAGGCACACGGGGAAGCACAACCGAAGGCACACGGGAAGGTACGACTGAAGACAAACGGGACGCGCAGGCAAACCTGCCATTGGAGCCAACGACTCCACACAATACGGTTCCACTTGCTACACAAATACAAGTACCATTAGTAATCAGCCAAGGGAACGTGGGCGCCAGTTCTAGCACAAGCGGTGCAGGAGCACAAAATCCATCGCGCACGCAACAACCAAAATCAGCCCGACCAACCATGGCGACACATAAGGAAAAGTTGCCAAAATTCCACGATGATGGAAAGGACGATCCAGTACGGCATTGCCGTACGTGTGAAACCATCTGGGCAGCCAATGGGGTGACTGACCAGAACGAATGGATGAGGCAGTTCCCCGCCACACTGAGAGGCGTGGCCATTGACTGGTATGCGGATCTGGATAGAACGAACATAACCACATGGGATGACTTGAAGGGGGGATTCGAGAAGGAATTCCGGCTAGTACGAGATGATAATGAGATAGTCTCAGAGATTTATGGAACGAAGCAAGGGAAGAGGGAGACCGTACGAGCGTATGGCCGCCAGCTAAAGGAATTAGTCGGAAAGATTGAAAGCCAACCGGCTGACGGCCTAAAGAAGAGGTGGTTTGTCGAGGGCTTGAATCCTAAGCTACGACGGAAGATGAAAATTGTGCCTCTGACATCCTACAATGATGCATACAACCGGGCCATGGACCTGGAAAGCGAAAATAAGATCGCCAAAAAGAAGAAGAATAGATCTTCGTCATCCGAAGACGATACGTCCGAAGAGGAGAGTAGCAGTGACGAGAAGCCGAAGAAGAAAGTCACGGCCCCTCAGAAGGATATGGAACGAATGTTAAAAGAGTTTAAGACAATGAAGGGGACAACAAGCAAGGATGATGAACTGTGGTGCACGGATTGTAAGGAGAGCGGTCACACGAAGGGTGCCTGTCCCAAGAAGGCATTCTGTGACATCTGCCAGATTATGGGACATTCTACGAAGGAATGCCCATACAATTTGAAGGCGCGTAACCAGCAAATGCTCTATACACAGGAGCAGCCTTCCACATCAGATTCAAACAATAACGCATCTTCTGGAGGCTGTCGGAGAAACCGAGGAAGCAGAAGAGGGAATAATAATAATTCCACCCGAAGCAGGGTCCAGTACGACGCGAAGGGACGCCCAATGATCCAATGTAGGGCATGCAACCAATGGGGTCATTATGCAAGTGAGTGTAACAATAATGATGCCCCTCAGCAGCTGTGTCGGTGGTGCAGCCCTGGGGACCATGAAGATGCTAATTGTCTGAAGTCTGGCGTAGGGGCCAATCTGATTGATATCAAAGGCAACACACGGATTAAAGAAGCTATACTTGCTCTTATCCGAGGGCAAGTGAAGGAAGCCCGCTACCCCCATCTCCGAACGGAGAAGCAAAGAATGGTGGAGGCAAGAGAGGAAATAGAAAGGGCGATGAAAGCCCAACGGGGAGAGACACACGAATCATCCGAACCCTACTGCACAGACGCGGAGAGGAACATTATACGGCAGATGCTTCAACTGGAGGTGCCTGTCAAGTTGGAGGACCTCCTATACACCATGCCTCAATTGGGGACAGTGCTGTTGGGTACAAAGGTTGATAAACCCAAACCGAGACACACGGACGCTTCTGTACCGGGAAACTTGGCAACAAATCCAGTTGTGCTTACCGTCAACAATGGCAGACATCCAGCCGTGGTGGAGATGGGCATCCTGGGCACCATCCTAACAGATACTATAGTAGATGGCGGATCTGGGGTAAACGTCCTTTCGGAGGACACATGGAAAAAGCTAGGGAAGCCCACTCTGTGGCCACCTATGTTTAATCTGCTAAGTGCCGACCAGCACGAGATTAAACCCCTCGGCACGTTGATGGCACAATAAGTCACCGTGGGTACACAACCATTTGTGCTCGACTTTGTGGTCATCCCGTTAAAACAGAAAGGGTATGACGCCATACTCGGAAGAGGATGGCTGGTGACAGCGAAGGCAAACCACAATTGGAAATGGAATACACTCTTGATGGAGAGCGGAGGCAAGAAGTTTACTATTGATCTTCGGACCCAGTTGGTGAGCGAGGAACTTGCCTCTTCCTCCGGATCTGAATCTGAAGGGGAGAATAACCCACGAGACGAAGGCAGAGAGGGGATGGATTCGGATACCGAAGGCATACTAAAACTCAGAGGATGCCGTTCGGAGGATGACACAGATTCACTAAATGGATTGTTCCATTGGCAGCAGGAGGACTATGAGATGTTCTCACCCTCCTGTAACGCATTAAGCGTCGACGAAGAGGAGCTAGATAAATATCCTCCAAAGTACGGGGAGTATAAGGAAGGAGAAGCTACAATGGACACCGTACCCGCACACCAGTCTAAAAACAAGGAGGAACCCATCTTGTCCAAAGAAGCAAAGTTGAAAGAAATAAACCTCGGGGATGAGAGAAATCCGAAAACCATCATCATGAGAGACGACTGGAATCTTGTGTGGAAGATTATAGCCTTCAAAATCTTGATTCTCCTTCTGATGTATGGGCAAGAGACCATGGTCCTGGTAGAATTTATGGTTCCAAGCCTTTGGATGCCATTGGAAACAGACTCGACGATAGGGAGAGGGAACGGCTGCACACTCTGTGGACTTTCGACGAACGAATACATGATGCCATCAACGGGACCAAATTGAAACCTTCCCTGGAGAGGATGGACCAGAGAGGAGGGACAGAGCAACCGAGAGGATGGAAAATGACTCAAGTGGTCATGCAGGGGACCCGAGAGCCATCCGTACGGGCGACCAGAGAAGCCTCCAAATAGGAAATTGAAAAACACCCGTACGGCTATGCATGACCGTACGGTGGAGGGGGAAAAAAAAAAAAATTTGAAAAATGAAAAAAAATAAAAATAAAAAATTGAAAAATGAAAAAAAAAAAAATTGAAACGAAGCAATAAAGGCTGTACGGCAACTTGGGAGCGAAGGCAAGCAAGCACATAAAAAACAACAGACGAAGACATAAAGTCCGAAGACGAAGACATAAAATCCGAAGACAAAGTCCGAAGAGGAAGACAAAATCCGAAGACATAAAGTCCGAAGACGAAGACATAAAATCCGAAGACAAAGTCCGAAGACGAAGACATAAAATCCGAAGACATAAAGTCTGAAGACGAAGACATAAAATCCGAAGACAAAGTCTGAAGATGAAGACATAAAATCCGAAGACATAAAGTCCGAAGACGAAGACATAAAATCCGAACACAAAGTCCGAAGACGAAGACATAAAATCCGAAGACATAAAGTTCGAAGACGAAGACATAAAATCCGAAGACATAAAGTCCAAAGACGAAGACATAACATATTGAGCAAAGACATAATGAACGAAGACATATTGAGCGAAGACATAATGAGCGAAGACATATTGAGCGAAGACATAATGAACGAAGACATATTGAGCGAAGACATAATGAACGAAGACATATTGAGCGAAGACATAATGAATGAAGACATTGAGCGAAGACATAATGAACGAAGACATATTGAGTGAAGACATAGTGAACGAAGACATATTGAGTGAGGACATGGTGAACGAAGACATAACATGCTGAACGAAGACATAAGGTGCAAAGACATAAAAGTATTAAACGAAGATGTAAATTATAGCCGAAGACATTTATGAAACCGTACGGCCGTACGACAACTTGGAGAAATGAAGGTAGCTTAGAAAAGGTACTGTACGGTTAGTATAAGTCTAAAATGATAACCGTATGACAAGTTTATAAGTTTGAAGGCGATTTGACGAAGGCATAGGTCAAGCAAAAATGACCGTACGGTAATAGTTTTAATGAGTATTAAGTGGCAACTTTCAAAGTTCGAAGGGAATGAGTATTTAACCGTACGGACATCATAGGCAAAGCAAAAAAAAGGCACCGTACAGCCAAACAGAGGAAAGGAAAAGGAGGGAGATGTCCGTATGGCCATTTCATTAATAAAGATACGGTACGGCAGGTTTCATATTTAGGTGAAGACCATGCAGAGGCTATATGAATTGCAAAATTACAACCGTACGGTCGAAGGAAGAATACATAGAAAACAACGTACGACAATTTTAAGAGAAGCTCGCAAGTAATAAAAGCTGAACCGTACGGCCTTCTTTGGCAAATTAAAAGTTGGAAGGCGAAACAAGAGCAAGCATACGGCACTAAAAAGTGTAACAGGAATACCGTCCAAGGAATGTAGCATTTCGTACAGCAAGGAATAAGTCTGGAAATCAAAAAGAGTACAGAAGAATTTAGTTCTTGACGATAAGGAAGGATTGGCAGCAAGGAGGAGAAGATTTTAAAAAAAAAAAACAAAAAAAAAACGATGACAAATCAAAACAGTTCAAAATGAGTAACTTATGGTACCGAAGGGAAGGGCATAATGAGGTAGTAAGGAAAACATAAGCGCTTTACAGAAAAGAGTATGGGATTAGAAGAAAATCACAAACTGGTGTGTTCCATAGACTTCTGTGTGAGTTTGAGAGTGCTAAATTGGTCTTGGCGGCGGGGGCACTGCCCCTCGACCCCGCTGGGGGCGTTGCCCCCTAGACCCCCAGTTGGTTCAGTTATCGGCCCTTGGAGAGTGTGACCTGTTGATGAGATCGGAGCTGCTACAGGCATGGAGTGTTTGCATGCCGGAGGTGAAGAGAGCACTGGAGCAAGTCTTTCAAGAGGGGTACTACGCTTTGAGGCACTTGGAGTAGGTGTTGGCTGGACGTGAGATTGTCTTGGTGGATGCATAGAGAGTTCGGGAGGAGCTGACCACCCAGTTGGAGGCAGTAGAGCAACACTTGGCTCAGCGTACCCAGGAGTTGGAAGCAGAGAAGTTGGCATGGGTGGCTATCAAGGTCAGATTGGCTAGGGAGACAGTATGGTGTTAGCGGAGGCTATAGCTGAACAGTATGTTTTGGAGACAAGTTTGGTGCAGGCAGGGGAGGAATGGGATGTGACGGAAAAGACCTACTGGACGCAGCATTGATGGGGAGGGCGGCACTTCATCTTTTCAGGGGCGCCCCTCTGCCCCTTCTCAGTGATTTTCTTCTTCTATGTGGTGTATTTCATCTCCCTGTTGTTGTAAGTCGTCGGAGACGACTTGTTTTTTTGGGGGGGATGATGTTGTCGGGATAATTGTATGTACGGGTTATTATATTAGTAAAGTATTATGTTACTCTCGGTCGTTAGTGACCGAGAGGGTAGACAGTTACGTCACGACGTTTCGGTCGTGACCCTTCGGGTACTTTATATACTCTCTCGGAGGTTGGACATGAGATATGATTGTATGATCATTACGATGTAAATGTACTTGCCAGTATGGAATGATTAATGAAAGTATTTATTATTCTATGATACATTCTGTGTTTATTATATTTCCTGTACTATGTCTGTGCAATACTAAGTTTACCCCAGCGGGCAAACAAAGATAGATCACTCCAGAAAAAGACTTGGTATGGTTGAATTATAACTCATTTGTTGTAATGGGTACCCCAAAATCCGCTTCTAAACGAAGTCACAGCTATAAAGTAATTCCGTCAAACACTTTGCTTGCAGTCCCTAATTTCTCTGTTTTGTGTTACAACCCTTATGACTCCGGAATGAGTTGTTGTATTGTTTTGTTTGTGCTCTTTTAACAAAGATCTATGCATGTAACATGAATATGAAAACAAAAGTATAAACACATAACTGAAAATAACCAGCACACTGTATTTATGATGATTTTCAGGTTAATTACAATATTGGCAATGAAACAACTCACTAAATACTCCAGCAATAGAATAGCTTGAATATTGTTTACTTCAAAGAGTGATGACCTAGGCCATAACATTAGGCTGCTGCTAACTAGAAGCTACAGTACGCAGCTGCTACAGTGACGCGGTTGCTACAGTACGCGGCTGCTACAGTGCTGCGCTATAGGAACTGAACAGTGTTGCGCTACAGGAACGCGAACAGTGCTGCGCTACAGGAACTGAACAGTGTTGTGCTACAGGAACGGTTTGTCTTCAGTTGGAAATGTGCCCAATCTGCCTGATAATGAAGCTGAGAACACTGGATTCCAAAGGCCAAACCCCAAGGGAATGACGTCTAGAATGTCACAAGAGAGGATAAACGTCCTCAAATGCCAAGAACGGATTTGCAACTCACACACCAATTTCTTCTCATATTCAACCTGTCTAATGAAGCCACAAATGCTTCCTTTTATTCTATTTCCAAGGGTCGGTTCAACTCTCATGGGCAATGTGGGATAAAAGATGTGCAATATAAAACATATATTAAAATATCCCCTTATGTCTCCCTTGGGTACACATCCCCATAAAATAAATATTAAAGTAACACTTTAATATTTTACAATTAAATTAAATGTTACTTTAATAAAACTTCAGGCATTAAAATGTATTAGCAATCGGACTCCGAATAATGCGAGTGATAGCTCATCGAAAAGCTCTCACCGAAGAGTATCAAATCGAATCACCAAAACTGGCCTCCACTGTGTCCTGTTGACTTACTAAAAATAGTAAGTATGCCTGAAACTGAGTAAATCAACTTCATTTTGGCCCAAACTGGAAATGACTAGGCCAAAACACTCCAGGATCCCCTTAAACCCTTCGTTAGCCCTCGGGACCATGTAGAACAAGGCTAACGCACACACACTTGGTCAACTGCTAAAGTGGGGACATTACATTTGTATTATTTGATTATTAATAAAATAATTTTGTGGTAAATTATTATTGTCAGGCTATTGGCTGTTATGGGCTTCACCATTTGTGTTTATTATCTAAAGAGGTGACGATCTTTGTGATAATGAATAGACATTATATGAGATGACGATCTCTGAGATAATGTTCTAAAATAGTAGGGAACTACTGGCAGATCTGGATGAATTAAAGATCATATTGTGATATAGACATTTCTATGCCTGAGTCACATTTGGATAAAGGAAGAATTTAATCATTCTCCATATTTTATCCTTTGTACTGGCAGATTTTAATTCAGGATCATATTGTGATATAGGCTTGTCAATGCCTATGAGTCACAATTTGGATAAAGAAAGAATTTAATCATTCTCCGGATTTTATCCTGTGTATTGCATCACATGTAATACTGTTATCACAAGTATTAGTGATAATTCATATTACAAGTTTAGTAATATGACAAGTATCATGTGTACCATGATACTACATGCTTGGAAGAATCAGATAGATATAGAGTACAAATCTATGCTTAGTCATCGTAACGATGTTGCTAGATATGTTTCTCTCATTTATATTATCAAGTTAAGAGGGAGTGTTAAATCCTGATAACTTGATCATATTAATGTTTTGATTCTTCAGATTAGACAGATCTAAAATGCATGTAATTTCCTTTATATATGGCCTCATGATAAATACATCTCCCTAGAACAGATTGACGATTTGCTAGGCATATTTATATGCCTTGTATTTGACTATTGTAGTTAATTAATAATTAACTATTAGTTAATGGACAAGGGCACCGATTTGTAGAGGAATAGGTTGTTTCATGGAGGGCCGACCTAGAAGGGGTGTCTTTTGAAAAGACAAGGCCCTTGGTTAATATATAAGTAGGAGCAAGATTGTGGGTAGATGACACAAAATACAATCTTAAGTCTGCTCTTCTAGCAATTTGCTCTTTGGCGATTTAGTGCAAAAATAAAATATAATTTCCAGAATTTATTGCAGACTTCCAGAACAATAACATTCAGCCCAGAATTGTAGTAGATCGATTTGTAGCAAGGTATTAATACTCCATCAGTATTATATCTTCAAAATTTGTAGAAAACTTACAATGACAACCAAGCTTCCTTCTGGGATGACTCTTGGAAGGGATTCTTGACATTCAAAGATGTTGCTGAATTTCGAGAAATAATTTTTTTTTTGTTTGAAGGTGGGGTCGCAAACTCAGGGATTACTTAGAAGTTAAGCAAACTATTTTGGAACAGAATTTGGGTTGGAGATGTTTAGACAATCTTGACCTTTTAGATCAACAACGAACTTTGATGGAAAACTTGTTTCAAAAAAGAGATTGTGTCTTCTCAGATAAGGACAGGTTAATTTGGTGTGCAGCAAAAAGTGGTGAGTATTCAGTAAAATTAGGATATAATTTACTGACCAATGATATTAACTTTGTTGATTGGTCAACACAATTGTGTTGGGGTAGAGATTGTTTACCTATGGCAGGCTCCTTTGCTTGGTTAGCTATCCAAGGAAGGATACTAACAGGAGAAAGAAGAAAGATGTTGACCACTTGCTTTTAAATTGTGGCTTTGCTAATGAATGTTGGGAGATGGTGAGAAAAAAACTTAGGTGGCTTGGACCCCTACAAAACTCTTTGAGAGAGGTTTTTGTTGGGTGGCCTACGGATCATAAGAAGTTAGTGTTATCAACTGTTTGGCACATTTGTCCCTCAATTGTTATATGGGAAATTTGGAAGGAAAGAAATCATAGGATCTTTCAAAATAAAATTGAATTCGTAGAAAGGATTAAAATCAGGATTAAAATTTCTATTATAGAAGTATTGAGTGCTGTAATGGCCAACCTGAACTCTTCTGTCCCTTACACATCCTCTGATAGAAGAGTTCAGGCAGAATAGCCAGAGGTTAAAATTAGATTCAGAAATAAGCCTAGGCAGATGGGAGATAGGGATGATAAGCTTACTACTGTTATTTGGAAGCAGCCAGAGTTGGGATGGTGGAAGGTAAATTTTGATGGGGCAGCACAAGGAAACCCGGGCCCTTTGGGGGTAAGTGTTATTGTTAGAGATTGGATGGGTAACACAATTGCCATTGCAGCTTAGAAACTCAATGAAGGAACCAATAATATGGCAGAAGTGAAGGCAGCTCTTTTAGCTTTAAGGGTAAGTAAGATTCTAAATTTGCAGAGAATTCACTTGGAAGGTGATTCTCAAATAATAGTACAAACTATTCAAAAAGGGGAGATTCAAGCTTGGCATCTTTAAGGAGTGCTCAATGTAATACTGGATGAGTTAAGAACGATGGGGGAATTTAAAGTTGGAGATGTGAGAAGATTGGGGAATATTGAAGCGGATGTGCTGTCGAAATGGGCTCTGTCCTTTGATAAGGTGGATAAAATAAAATTTGAAAAATTACAGTTCTAATTTAAATTTAAATTTAAACTCTAAAGGTTGGCAGCCAAACCATGACCATTGGAGTAAATCTAAGGTTAGTTAGTAGAAGGTGATCATATTGGAAAGTGTCTTTTTAAAGGGAATGATGTCATGAAAAATGTGAAAAATCCCTTTTAAAAAATCATCATGATTAAATGGACCAGACCTAGGGCTTGGTGAAGTAATGATTTTGGCTTGAGATGGCGGTGGGGAGTGTGATGTCTTTTCACCCTTTGAAGGAGATATGTTTGCTGACAAGATCTTAAAAAATCAAGCTGAGAAATGATGTGTAAGGACTCAAGGTGACGAGCATTAATTACTTGTGGAAGGTTAAAGTTGGAGAGTTAAAGTGGATAAAGGAGCCTTAACAAAGAAGGGTTTTAACCTTTCTGATAGCTGTCTCTGGCATTATTTGATTGTGCAGGAAATAACGACAATGGAGGCAACCTTCTCAGTGGACACTTCGAAGCAACAAAAGGCTTTCAAGGGGCCTGTAAGACGGGTGAGAATGATGGGTTTATTGAATATTAAAGATGTGAAGGTGGTGGAGGCAGCTATCGAAGTTCTGGGAAGTCAATTTTAGGAAAGAAAGAGGAAATGACATGTTATCTTGGATGTGATTTCCATGTTAATCGCATGGGCTCTAAAGGTGGCTGAAGAAACGAGTGAGGTGGAAAGGGTGACGAGAAGCATGTTTGGAGGTGATATGCTATTAAGGCTTGAGTCAATTTTGGAATGGGCCATCCCGGGGATTGGTTCAGACTACAGCAAATGTTTTGAGGATGAAGAAGGCCGAGTCTATGCTCTTGTGCCCTTTGTGCATTGGTGGGGCAAAGTGGATAAAGGGGAATATACATTGGAAAGAGCAAGGGCTTGGGAGAATTTGAAGCGACGGGTGAAAGAGGTTGAGAGAAAAGAGATACAAAGGACGAGGGCGTTTGAAATGTTGGTTCCAAGAAAGAAACGTGGAGCAAGAAACATAAGACACTAAACAGAATGAGAAAGGGTTCTCTGTCTCGTAGAGTAAATTTTGCATTTTTGAAAGATAACTGCTTTTTGGTTGGGTGGTTTAAAACTTAATTAGCCCTTGAAGATAATTGCATGCCTCATAGAAGTATGAAATGGTGTGGTGTTGGTGACCCTTTTTTTGAATGGCTGGCAACAGGGTTTGGGCAAAGATGGCCGAAGAATATTCAATAGGAGAACGGAGCTCGAATGACATGCAAGCACAAGAATTTAATGAAATCTTTAAAAATTTGATGTAAGTGTTAAACCCAAATGAACTTTATATTTCTATACTTTTTGTGTAGATTTAGGGACTTTTTTAGATAACTGAAAAGATGAATAGCAGTGGAATGGTGTAAAGTAGGTTTATTCACAAACGATGGACTCTTGAAGTTTGAAGCAGTAGCTGCTTAGACTATGGAAAAGAATATGATGTAAGCTTTGTTGTTAAAATTAATAAAATGACTGTTATAGATAAAAAAAAAAATGAGATGAAAGGATCCTTAAATAGAAAATTACAAATGATGTTTCTATAATTAAACAATCATATATTGAACTAAACTAAGAAACGGGGAAAGTTTTTAAAATACATAAATGACCATTAAATACTAAATACAACAATTATTAGTTTAATACCCTTCCTTAATGGTCATTCCACTAACTACACCAAGTTGCCCCCTAAATTTTACAAACTTGTCTGGGCTCAAAGACTTGGTTTGGATATTTGCAGTCTGATCCATGATTGGAACATATTGCAATATCACAGTTCCAACTTCAACAAGTTGTTGGATGAAATGACAATGAAGCTCTACATGTCTGGTTTGCCCATGGAAGACTAGATTCTTAGCAAGCTTGAGCACCCCTTGATTGTCACAAAACAAGGGTCAAGACATTGCTTGAGACATTTTCATGTCAAAAAGCATCCTTTGTAGCCATATTGCTTCACATGCTACTTTAACAGTTCCTTGATATTCTACTTTTGTTGGGGGAAGAGATACCACCGACTACTTCTTACTAGTTCGAGTGACTGCATCCATACCAAGACTAAAAACATACCCAAAAGTAGACTTTTTGTTATCAACAAAACCTACCCAATCTTTGTCTGTAAAATCAATCAGCTGAGGATCTTTGCTTTTGCTGTACAATTTGCCAAAGTCAGGTGTCCCTTTCACATATCTCAGTACACACTTTGTTGCAACCCAATGTCCTTCTTTAGAGGCTGTCATGAAACGAGATATGTAGGTCATAGCATAACTAAGATCAAGTCTAGTGGCTATAAGATGGATGAGATTGCCAACTAGTTACCTAAATGTGGATTCATTCACCATTGGTAAATTTGATTTGGCTGATAGTTTCAGGCCTTTCTCCATAGGTGTAGATGAAGCTTTGCAATCTGCCATCCTAAACTTATCTAGCAAACTGCTAGCATACTTTGACTAAGAAATGAAAATGCCACCACTTGTATACCAAACCTCCGCACCTAGACAATAATGCAAAAGTCCCAAATTAGTCATATCAAATGCCTAACACAAATTCATCTTGATTTGCTCAAGCGATTGGGCTCCATTACCAGTAACAATTATATCATCTACATAGATGACAAGAAGAATGATATCATCACCAGTGCTTTTGATGTACAAGTTGGAATCCGAAGGACTTCTGTGAAAGCCCTGTGCAACCAAATATGCATCAATCTTGATGTACCATGCTCTGGGGGTTTTCTTTAGGACATAAAGAGCCTTTACCAGCCTGCATACCTAGTTCTCTTTCCCTGTAACCTTGAAACCTTGAGCCTGTGACATATAGACTCCTTCCTCCAAATCATCATTGAGGAAGACACTCTTTATGTCCATTTGATGGACTTTCCAACCAGTCTGTGCTACAATGGATTGAACCAATTAGATGGTGCTCATGTTTTATGTAGGAGCAAAGGTTTCCTCATAGTCAACGCATTCTTTCCGCGAGAAGCCCTTAGCCACCAACCGAGCTTTGCATTTATCTAGAGTTCCATCAGTTTTGTACTTCACTTTATAGACCTATTTGCAGCCAATGGGTTTCTTCCTTGGTGGAAGATCTAACATAACCCAAGTGTTGTTCTTCAAAAGACTATGATACTTAGCTTCCATGGCCTTTTCCCATTCAAATATTTCTTCTTTCTCTAAATAATTATGGGGGTCATAAACACTTTGAATGTTGGTCATAAGAGCAAAATTGACTATACTTTTCTTGTTGTTGGCTCTAAATGATCTACCTTCAATGAGCTCATAATCCCGAACATTACCAATAAGCTTTTTCCACCACTTAGGCTGGAGAGTAGAACTATCTTCTTCTAAATTAGGACAAACATCATGACTTGTGCTGCTTGCAATGAAGTCATTTGGATATGGATCTAGGTTATCTTGAGGGAAATCTGGTGGTACAATGTCATGCCTAGGAGATTCTAGAGGTTTTGGTTCATAATTGCAATCAGAATTCCCCTCCTTCAGGTGAAGCTAATGGAAGCCTAACACCCATATCTTTTGTATGCAGGGACCGATCTCTAGGATGCTGGATAGGAGAAGAGAGCATAAAGGGTCAAGCTTCTTCATCAGAAACCACATCTCTATTGAATGTGAGATGATTAGTGTCCACATCAATCAATCAATAGGATTCATGATTGTCACTGAAGCCTGTAAGTATCAACTTCTAACTTTTGGAATCCAGTTTGGTCGTCTTTGCATCTAGAATCCAAGCTATGCTATTGAACCTAAAACCTTCAAGTGGCTGATATATGGTTTCCTTCTAGACCATGCCTCTGGGGTCTTCCTCTTGATGGCATATGTGGGAAGATTGATTCATATTGTAAATTGCCTCTACCCAAAACTTCTTAGGAACATTTCTATGCTCCAACATAGACAAGGCCATTTGAGTAATTGTATGATTCCTTTAAAAAACACCATTTTGTTGAGGGGTGTAGGGTGTGGTAAGTTGATGCTTATTGCCACGTTTAGTGTAGAAGTCGATGAATTCATTGGAACAAAATTCCCCCCCTTTAGCTAATGTAAGAGTGATGATCTGACATTTTGACTCTTTTTCAACTAATGCTTTAAACTTTTCGAATTCATTAAGCACATCTGATTTTACCTTTAGGAAAAAACCCACATTTTCCTACTAAAATCATTGAAAACAAAAGATAATACTTGGCACCAATGACTGATGCAGTATTCATTGGTCCACAAACATCCGCATGAACCAACTCCAAGACTTTGGATGCTCTCCAAGAGTCTCCATCTAAGAAGGGAGTTCTATGTTGTTTCCTTTCTTGGCAAGCTCCATAGACGCCATGTGTTTGCGATTGAATTTCAGGTAAGCCATATACCAGATTCTCTCGCGCCAAGTGAGAGATATGATAGGTTGAGGTGTCCATATCGCTAATGCCAAAGAGAATTGATGAATGAACTTTTCGTAACCGTTGCAAGCTCCTAAGACTATCCATTATCAACTAGGCGAAATAATCCATGATCTTCGAGGCCAACTGCAATTGTTGTCTTGGACTCCTTGTCAACAATGTGACACTTGCGCTCATTGAAGACAACATCCAACTTTGAACAATGTCACATAATCCGACTCATAGAGAGCAGATCGAGCTCCATGCTCGAAACATAGTATATGTTGAAAAATATGAGATTTCTCCCACTAGATGTAATTTGAACATTGCCCTTGCCAACAACTATATACTTCGTGAACCAATCACTTATGTGTGTACTTCATGAACCAATCTCTTATGTGTGTAAAGTGCCAAGAAGCTCCAAAATCATTGTACTAGGCATATGTTTTGACATGGTCTGCTGGTTTTTTGGCCATAAACATGTAAAAGGCATACTCCTCGTGTTCAATATGCTCTGCAACATGGGCCTTTTGCTGAGACCCTCCTTGGTTGGATTTTTCATCACTAACTGTTTCCTGCATTGCTTCTTCATATGACCAAGCTTACCACAATAATGACATGTGATAGCCTTCTTGGAACTCTCCTCAGGTTTGCCTTGCCCTTTTTGCTATAAGGAATTGCTGCCTTTGTCTTTGGCAGTAAACGCTTGTTCCATAGTGGTTGTTTGGCTGCTGCTCCCAAACTGTTGTTTCCACCTTTCTTGTTGTAGGAGCTTATAGCACAACTCATCGAACTTCAAGTCAACATTGGTGGACGTAATATTGAGAGTTTCAATGAAGTGCTCGTAGGATCATGGTAAGCTTTTCAGCGCGATGACCACCATATCCTCTTCTTCCATCTTGCGACCAGTGGCCTTTGGTTGATTGCAAATATCTTTAATCTTCATGAGATGCTCCTAGAAAGACACCTTTTCGTCCATCATAATTGAAAAAATCATATTCTTTAGAAAGAATGCTCTTCTCTTGTCTGATGTTTTATGAAGATCCTTCAAAAGCGTCCAAATCTCCATTATTGTCTTCTCAAACGACACTTTGGGAAGCATGTTGTCAATATCGGATAACTTGATGAGCATAATTGCTTCTTGATTGTGCTCACCGAACTTGTCTTGGTCTTTGTCTATCGCCATGGGACGAGCAACTTCACCTATAATGATTTGGTCGAGGCACCAATGCTCAAAAATGGTGAGCATCTGTTGTTTCCATGTGTTGTAGTTCTCGTTGTTGAAGTGCTGATTGCTTTCCAATATAATGTTGGTCAATGACGCCATCCCTCTCATTTTCCATTGCACAGAAAACAAGGTCAAAAGAAGAGCTGCAGTAGCAGACTTTGGAAAATCTGATGTTTTAGGCCAAAATCAGTCAAAAACCCTTTTGAGATGAATCCCTTGGCGATCTTGTAGAAAATAAGAACTCTGATTTTTCGTTAAAAAAATCAGTAAAAAAAGAGCACATGGAAAAAATCCTCTGGAAAGAATTCCCAGGTCTGAAACCCTAGGCAGCAAATGTTGTAGGAAGATGTAAAAACCCTTGCTGCGGGTGAAGGGAACAACGGTTTTTCAGAAAAGAAAACATCAAAAACCTCCACATGAACAGCATGCAAACAGAAAAAATCCTCACATGCCAAACAAAGAAGCGAGTTTTCAGAAAATGTAGCTCTTGCAGACCTGACATGGCTCTTTTGCAAACAAGCAGCCGGGCATTTTTTGCAGAAAACATAGGCCCTTAGGCAGGCACGTGGGTAGAATAAAAAATCAGGTCCTGGAACTGAAAGACTTGTAATTGTCCTCAGTTAGAATGTTTACAGAAGGATGAGTTTCATAACTGATGATTACAATAGTGATACTCTTCTCAAATGGTAAAATATGTCTGAAATGAAATGATTTGACCAAAACAACAACTTCCCAAGTGCAAGCATATCCAAGTAATCCTTTGGAATGCAAATATGGCAAAAAAATGAATAAAATCTACCTGGGGTTGAATCTAGAAAAAGTGCATGGATGGGCTGAAAGAGCTCCTCAATAGCTTTCCAATGACACAAAAAGTTAGGAGTTTGGGAGCTAAAAAAAATCTGACTTTGAATGTAATAACTTTCATCAGCAGCAAGATCTAATTAGAAAGCCTACATCATTGAAAAGTACATAGAAAAACTTTCCAATGGTATCTCATTTGAAAAAATGTTAGTTTGGATCATTAGTTATGAAATTTTGAAAGAAGGGTTGAAGTTAGCTTGTAGTTGTGACCCTCCTAGCAAAATAAACATTTGCCCAAAATCAAACTTGTAAAAAATGAACAAATTTATATGAAAATAGGGATTTTTGTGTCTTTTAAATGCAATGGCAGCATGCATTTTGGCAAAAAGTGCTCCAAAAATTTATTTTCACCAAATCTGAGCTTGAAAACCCAGTTTGCAACTGTATCATACAGCGGTCAAATTGAGTGAAATAAAAGTTGGATCTAACTTTCTTGGACACCTCGAACTCAATGGTGAGCTTGGATTTTCACCAACATACTCCAAAATGAACTTGCAATTGAAAGCCACAACAAAAACCTAAGTGGCGAGGTCCAATTTGCACGAAAGTGGGGCCAGCAAAAGCTCAATCCTGATTATATCCCAGATTTGAGAAGGGGCTTGCAGATCTGAAGCTGTGATACCATGTTAGAGTCACCAATGGACTCAATCCTCTAGGATCACTTGCAAAACCAAGTAAATGCCTTCCAGAAGAGAGCAGCAGGAGCAAAATAATGCCTAAATATGGGCACAATGAATTAGATTGATATTGGATGTACAAAATCTACAGAAGATGCCTTGCTTATATAGGCGAGGTTGAGAGATAGGGTTAGACAACTGTGACATTTCTTAATCCTGTACAATGAGACCTCTAACATGACAAATATTAAATGACTTAGTGTAGTATGAATAAAGTAATATTGTATTAGTTTTAGTTATGTTTTGTCGGGAGGGTAGTTAGGAGCGAGGAGGTGCGTCCGTTGGTTTCTCAAGAAGTAAATGTCAAGATAAGACAAGATAAGATTTAATAGACAACTTGGACTTTGAGAAATATTCCTAGGAACTCAGTATACTCAACATATGAATAGGACCTACTGGTGAATTAGTTAGGTAAAATACATTATTCACACCAACACTAGCATCCTACCTTGCCTACCTAGCCTTTTCTGTTGGGGAATGCCAGAGCTAGTGAATCGGATGTGGTATTTGCCCAATCTGAACACTTTACCATGTCTCTAGAGAATCTGAACCTAGGCCTCCTTTTAGAAGTCCCATTCTTTTACCATTTGAGCTCATCCTATTCAACGTTCAGCAGGCTACTCTTTTGAACTTGATGTGATAGTAATTGTATCTTGTTGTGTGCAGTTATCTTCACTTTCATCTCTACAAAGAAAGGTTATTATCAGAAATATACTTAACTAGTAACTTCACCAGTAACTCATGCAAATTGAAGGGAGAAAAAAATGAAGAAATCACACTGATTTACAGAATTGCGAAAGAGCAGTAACAGGACTGCTATGCACACACAAATGAAGAAATCACATTGATTTACACAAGTGATAATTAGCAATAACAGGAATGCTGAGTGCAATGTTTAAATGACACAGAAAGATTGCATCAAATATCTCTGCAATGGATCTAAATCTAGTACTGTTTATGATGAAAGTTGTTTTTGTTGAAATTTTTTGTTTAACTGAAACAATAGGTATACATCTGTTCCAAATGCATGTGTTTTAATTTACAGTTACTAAACTTTTTTAACTTGATAGCATTTCTATCAGACTGGTTGAAAATATTTAACTTTTAAATGTGTGACAGTCATAGGCCACAGTACTCTTCTTATGAGGGAGGATTTGTTTTCAGCACCTTAATTCCGGCAGTGGACATTCATTTTCGATCAGTGATTGAACCTCTCCTCTTATCTCATCAGGTATGTTCAAAATATAGCTTCAGTCTGGATCTTTTCTAACCTTGGAGCGAAACCAGAATAGGTTGTGTTCCTTTTCATGATGTTTAATGGAAAACTTTTCCTGAATTCAAAAATGTACTGGACAATTTTTCCAGGTTAAATGAATACATAGTCTACGCTATTATTATTAGATAGGGATTTTGGCTAAATATTGTGGAGTACATGTTTCTTAAGGTGCTTTGCATAAATGATGTAGGTGGACCTGGCATTGTGGGGTCATGTACACAATTATGAACGTACCTGTGCTGTGAATAACAGCCAGTGCTTAAATTATCCAACAAGGGATCATAATGGGTTTGACAACTACAATAGTTCTAAGTACAATGCTCCAGTGCATGTCATCATTGGAATGTCTGGATTTGCACTTGACTCTTTCATGGCAATGGTATGCATGATAAGTTTTTGTTTGTATGCAGATCATATGAAATTACCGAACAATATTAATTGTCTTGGGTTTAAAACTTTTGCAGCCAAAAATTTGGAGTTTAGTACGCATATCAGAATTTGGGTATGTTAAGGTACATGCTGATGCTGGACAACTTCTTGTACAGGCAAGTTCTCAACTAACTTCTCAAGGCCAAGCTGTTCTATGTAAAGTTTGTATAAGAAAACACAAATTAAAATACATCCCAAGAAACTACTAATAAGTATTTTACATTGCATTGTCATGTCCCCTTTACTTAGCGCCACCCTATATTTTTTTCTCTTAATAGCCCGTCTCATATTCCCCTGGATTATTAAGTAATTGCAAGAGAATTATTGGCAGTAGATATTGGGCTGATACTTTGAGATAATAAATTCTATGGGGCCACTTAATTCAAATATTGGGCTGACTTGGCTTCTATATATTCGGTCCTTGGAGGAGATCTTAATTCATCGATCATCTCATTTTCTCATGCAATTCCATGAATGGAATTCTGATTTGTGTTTGAGTTTCAGAGGTTGACCACCTCCCTAGTCTGCTTATCTAGCCAATTTTGTGAAGTCTCCTTGTGGAGACAAAATTGCATGCATGAATGATTGGAGGATCGAGTCATTAGTGAGGAACAAGAATAAGCAAGAAGACAAAGTGAAAAAGCTGTGAGTAGTGGGCTGATAATAATCATCACAGTTCCACAGTCAGGACTGATTCAAGGAGGCCAGGTTTGCAGAGAGCCAAGTTTCCGCAATAGGGATCAGGGCAGACTTGTATCACACTTAGGAGCTTGCCTTGGAATATCAATAGGATACGATTTGGTAGGATATGGTAATTCTGATGGCATTGGATCAGCGATTGAGGCACCAGTAGACTTTAGCCACAGGCAATGAACAGCAAGGTTTCTCATAGGTCACAACACTGAATAATCATTGCTACTGTGGACATTCACGAGGCCCAACAGCCGTGCCATCAAGTTTGAGGCAATCATACATATCTCAATCAAGTTCCCACCCTCAAGCATTGGAGATCACCACTGTTGTGCCACAGGTTGCATCTGATCCTAAGAGAAAAGTTTGGAAAGAGTTGACTGTGGAGGGATTCCTATATAATCAAAGAAGATGCCACCCGATGTGATGCCTTGGGCCGAGGTGAAGAGAGGAATTGGTGCATGGAGAATTATCAATAACTGATTGCTGCAATCAAGGAGTAATCAAGGACTGCAATCTGCATAGAAGTCTAAACTCAACTGGAGCCTTCAGTCGAACTCCTTGTCATTCCTTCCGTGCTTTCCAACACGGAATATCATTTGTAGACCAAGGTGCACATATTCTCAATTTCTAGGCTATTGTAATCGGTTTCAGATCTGAATAAAATTCAATTCTGGCATTTTCTGTTCAAGCATCTTGTGTTTTCATAAGTTTTTCTTGCTATTGTGCACTTGGGACATTTCTGTGGTATCAAAGCCTTGGCCCTAACTCTTGCACCAGACATAAGAGTGCAATGGGTGCCTTTATTTTTAGCACACAATAGAGCTAGAAGGAACCAAACCAGTCATCACCACTCGTTACAGGCATCCCAAGAAGTTCAAGGATGAAATCAAGATGGCAATTCAGAAGTTACTATACATGGGGCACATCAGGCCTAGTTGTAGCACCTTCCAATCTTCAGTTGTCTTGGTGAAGAAGGATACGACCCTCGGGATGTGCATCGACTATTGAGCTTTGAACAAGAAGACAATCAAGAGTAGGTATTCAATTACGCGGATTGATGAATTGTTAGATGAGCTTCATGGAGTGTTCTACTTCTTGGAGATAGATCTTAGATTGGGGTGTTACCAGATTTGGGTGTCAGAACAAGATGTTCATAAGACAACTTTCAGATGCCACTATGGACACTATGCATTCTTGGTCATGCCCTTTGGATTGACCAATGCACCTGCAACATTCCAGTCATGCACGAACCATATTTTCAACAAGTAATTGAGGAAATTCCTTTTGGTATTCTTTAATGACATTCTCATATACAATTGTAGTGTGGGGAAATAGAGTTTTCTAGCTTGTTGAGGCAATCTAGGAAGCTAAATCTATTTCCACTTAATTATCTTGAGAGGGGAGTGATCCAATTGGCTCAGGATGTTGGGCACAAAAAGGATTTTGCAGTACCTTGTAGTGAGTTGAAAATGCTTATGTAATTATGAAAGAGGAATGCAAAAGCTAGGGCAAAAGATAGTAAAATGTTAGTTTTCAGCATACACAACAACACAGAGATCAGCTATGTAGACTTTAGCAATAGATTTGGCAAATATGGACAGAGAGGAACATGTAGCTGAAATCTGAGAAAAAATCAAAGGGACACTAGTAAGCGGGGTAGCATAGTCCCAGACCATGTTGACTAGGACAGCATAGTGCTAGACTATGTTGACCGAGGCAACATAGATTCGACCTTTTCAGATCTGGAAAATGGGGTTTTGTAGATCTTTTGATGCTCGATCTGAACCTAGATCCGTGTGTTTGTTACCTACCACCTGACCAGAAAGAAGCAAATCTGTTGGGTTGATGGGGGTTTGCCCAAGTCAAACCCCAATTTAGGAATTAACCTTGAAATTGAAATAATTGAAATGGAAATTAAAGTATGTTGATATGTAGCAGAGGCTAGATTTGAGAATTGAGATATCCTATATCTTGTTGATGTTGATGCAATGCTCTTCGCATATGATCACTAGTGTTCATGCAGTAACATGACTCCACAAGACTTGAGGAAAATCAATGATGGAGACATGCTTGCATGAAGGTTGTTGAAGCTTTGCCACAATGCTGGATTTGAAAAAGAATGCCTTGAATAATTTATGGTTGAATGCTTGAGTGCTTGAGCTTGATGTGTAATTAAGATTGATGGATGTAAGTGAGTGGGGGTAATCTTGCTTTTATACCTCTCCCTAGCATTTTGGGTTTAGAAGTTCGAAGAAAGTCAACACAAATAATTTTTCCTGCTCCCACAAACTAGTCATTAGAGGGTTTGAATTTGGGCCTGGATTATCGAGACATATTCCTCCCGACAATGACTAGAATTAGGATCCGAGGTCCAGAATATTGTGGTGATGTCAGAATTTTAGCCAATGCGAGCTAGAATGAACAGGATTTGCCATGGGAGGCCATACATGCTAAAATGGGGCCTAGGTGAGCAAGAAATTGCATAGGAATACAATTTACGAGGCTACATTTAACCTCCACTTTAGCGGGAGTATGAGCCTTCACATACAATAAAGTAGAAGAAAGAGAGACATGGACAAGACTACAAAGCGATAAGACATTACCAAGTTCAAGGGAACAAGCCTCCCAAACCCTAGGATCTTAACTCGTACAACCACATGCAAGGTCACACAAATCAAAACAAAGATTAACAATAGGGGTCAATACTAAAAAAACAAAGGCTCCAAGTCAACTAGTTGAAGAGACCTCAATAATCAAAATGTCTCAACTACTAATATCATTATTTGAATGTTATTGCAAGAGCACAAGTGGTCACATGGAAAGAGTAATAACATACATCAAAGATATGACAAGACACCATGATCCAATCAACTAGCAAGGTGTGTTATGCTATGGGACCATGAAGGAGAGATAAAGGAAACCATGGATTCCATGGGCTAGCAAGCTGTGTTATATTAGGTGATTCATGAAAGAGCACAAATTCCACTGAACAACAAGTTGTGTTATGTAGTGTGATCTGTGAGACAAAAGAGACGAAAGGGTCAAAAATAATCTAGCAAGTTGTGTTATGCTAGTTCCACTTATCCCAAGAGAGTTTGACGCAAAGAGAGAGTTGATAGTCTAACATGTTGTGTTATGCTAGTCATTTCATCTCAAGGATAACAAAGAAAAATGTTGTATGCAAGGAAATGTGCTAAAAATGGTGCAAAGGATAACCAAGCAAAGCAGTGTATGCAAGGAAATTTGCTAAAAATGGTGCAAAGGATACCAAGCAAAGCATTGTATGCAAGGGAATTCGCTATAAATGGTGCGAAAGATAACCAAGAAAAGCATTGTATGCAAGGAAATCCACTAAATTTGAAACAAGGAGGCATATATCCCCCCCTCCCCCCCTTAGCATGATGACATAGAGCTATGGTGGCATCTTAATGAAAAGAACAAGGATAACACCTTCAACACCAAGGAGATATCCTCTAAGCAACAATGTACGTACAATCCAAGCCAAAGAGGCATAACTCTTTTGAGGAAAATTAGAGATATTTGTAAAAAGATATCTTGCAACAAGTGTAAAGGGATTCTTTTGAGGGATGCACAAGGAGAGGAGGAAGAGATCGTTGCCCAAAGACATCTACCTCCAAGAGGAGATCTTGAACAAAAATAACATCATTAACCAAAAAAGAGGAAGGAGAACAAGAATTTTCACTCTTCCTATTGCTATGTAAAGGGATTTTCGATGAAGGATAACACACTTTTGGTCCCAAGTGAGGGATTTGTTCATGACAGACATACACTTTTAATCAAGAAAGAGGTTGTAATCAAGGATATATACCTCTTGGAAAAAAAGAGAAACCTTAAGTAAAACAAACAATTCAATGCAAGAAAGGAAACCATATCATAAAAAAATACCACTCAACCAAGAGAAAGTGGATCCTTAGAAAGGATAGGAGATTGAAGAGATAACCCTTGCCCCCCAAGCATGAAGACAAGGAAAAGGCTATTATGTTGCTCACAAAGTAAGATTGTATATGAAAAGCATAGCACCATGTAAAACAAACAGCCTCCAATAAGGTAAGCTACTAAGTCTATATATTGTGGAGCAATAAGAAACTACGTTTATAGTACCATTATCAATAAGTTGTTGCATTTGTATTTGGATTTGATGATACGAGTAAGAAGTTTTTGTATTTTTCTTATATTTTCCTCTTTGTTTAGGTAAGAAACAAGTGATCAAGCCACCTTGAAAAGGGTTGTGAACAATATTTTCTTGAGTTGTGAATCCTAGGCCTTCTATAGTGTGTTGCAAGGGAGGACGGTCTACAAGGAATTTTATTCCTTGTTCCATCTTTCAAGATTTTGTCCACTTTAGCCTTGCTTAGAGATCATGTTGTAGCCGACTTCATGATATGTCTTTGATTTGGAAGGTGGAAGTCTTTCAATATGAGGTTTGCTGAAAGGTGTTGTGTAGGGATGGATAGTTGGAGGATTGATCTCTATAGGGAGATTCTTGATCCTATTATCATTATTCATTTCCATCTTGGTAGGCTGGAAAGAAGTAGGCTTATGTACATCTTTTCTCAATGTTATGTTAGGAGATAGGTCATGAATGAAATGCATAACATCATTTTGTCTGAAAATATGTTGATAGTTACGGTAATATCTAGGAGACTAAAGAGGATCTTGAGTGATGGGTTTAGCTTGTTCGTCTTGCACTAAAGTATCTTTGTGAGGAGAGGATCCATTATTAGTCTTTAATGTTGCATCTCTGTTGGGAAGATCATTGATAGGAGTATTGATGCTTTCCTCATTAACAAAAGATAGCCTTGGGGAGGTGCAAGTGTGATTCATCAATGCTTTATCTATAGGAGATGTTTCATTTAAGTGTAGAAAAGGTAGAGTGACATTAAGAAAGGTGTTTATACTATCATCTTATTTCAAAATATCCTTATGAGTAAGATGATCTTTAGGAGAGGGACAAACATAACTCATTAAGGCTTAATCTTTAGAGAGAATGCTATTGAATAAATAGAAGGTGGGGTATCACTAGGAGAAATAGTCATGATATCATCCTCGAGCACCAAATGATCCTCATCGGGGAGGCACATTTTAGGAGAAGGATTAACATCATTCCTTAAGGCCTCTTCCTTATGATGGAGATCTTTAAAAGAAGTGTCAATAGTGTCTTCTTGCACCACAATGTCCTCATGGGTGGGATCAAATTTGGGAGGTGGTAAATCATAGCCATGGATGAAAGGGAAAGCTAAGTTGTCATCATATGCATGAAAGGGAACATCTTGAAGATCTTGGATATAACTTGAAATTGAACTAGCAAAAGAAGATAACAACTCCATCCATAAAATGACAATTTTCAAACAAGATATGCAAATATGTATGTAATGCAAGTGTATAAATGATATATTTCAGGATTGATTGCATATGTGAATCAATTCAGAGCATATAGATCAGGTTTGAAATGAAAATCAAAGTGGATATAATAGGTGTCAGGTTCACCAAAATGTAATGTGGGGAAATAGAGTTCGCTAGCTTGTATAAGCAAACTAGGAAGCTAGATCTATTTTTGCTTTAATTACCTTGAGAGGGGAGTGATCCAATTGGCTCAAGATGTTAGGCACAAAATTGATTCAGCAATCCCTCGTGATGAGTTGAAAATGGTTATGTAATTATGAAAGAGGAATACAAAAGCTTGGGCAAAAGATAGTGAAATGATGGTTCTCAGCATATACAACAACAAAGAGGTCAGATATTCAGACTTTAGCTGTAGGTCTGGAAAATATGGACAGAAAGGAACCTATAGCTGAAATCTGGGCAAAAATCAGAGGGACATTGGTGAGCGGGGTAGCATACTCCTAGACTATGTCGGCTAGGGCAGTATAGTTGACCTTTTTGGATCTGCAAAACGAGGTTCTGTAGATCTTTTGATGCTCAATCTAAACCTAGATCCGTTCGTCTGTAACAAAAAAAGAAGTGAATTTGTTGGGTTGATAGGGTTTTCTTAGGTAAAACCTTGGTTTAGGAATTAACCTTGAAATTGAAATAATTGAAATGAAAATTAACACGCTTTGATATGTAGCAGAGGCTAGATCTGAGAATTGAAATATCTTATATCTTGTTGATGCAGTGCTCTTTGAATGCGATTACAAGTGTTGATGCAATAACATGACTCCACAAGACCTAAGAGGAAAATCAGTCATGGACACATCCTATATGTGAAGAATAATGCCTTGAATGCTTGAATGCTTGAGTGCTTGAGCTTGTGTAATTGAGATGGATGTAAATGTGGGGGCATGGTAAGCTTGCTTTTATACCTCTCTCTAGCATTTCGGGTTTAGAATTTCAAAGAGAGTCAATACATAAGAAGTTTTACTTCTACAAACTAGTTGTTAGAGGGTTTGAATTTGGGCCCCAATTATTGGGACTAAATCGCTAAAGGCGACATAGACCTCTTGACAATGGCTAGAATCAGGATCTGAGGTCCAAACTACTATGGTGATGTCATAATTTTAGCCAATGCGAGCTGAAATGAATAGGATCAAACATGGGAGGCCATACATGCTAAAATGGGGCCTAGGTGAGCAATAAATTGCATAGGGATGCAATTTACATTGCTACAACAAGACTTGGGAGGACCATTTGAGGCACTTGATGAGGTCTTGGGGATAATGGAGGCCCGGTAAGTTTGGCATAACAAAGATTCTATTCTTGCGTCCCATCATTAGTGGACAAGGAGTGTAGGTGCACCAGGAGAAGATCCAAGGAATCCTTAACTGGCCACCTCCGAGGACGTTCACGGGGTTACGAGGGTTCTTTGGCCTATGTAGTTACTACAAGAGATTTGTACGGGGATTCTTGCAACTTGGAGCACCTTTGACCGACCTCACTAAGATGCATGCTTTTAGATGGACCTATCATAACAATGCCTGATACTTTTTGGAGCAAAAGGACTTGAATAAGAGACATCAGAAGTGGGTGAGAAAAATACAAGCCTATGACTTTGATATTGAGAGTGTGAACGGGATGAAGAAGGTGGTCGCCGATGCTGTATCCAAGAAACCTACCATATGCTCCTTGTCAGAAGTCTTAGCTGATTGGAAGGCTCACTTGTTGGTTGAGTATTCCAAGAATACTTTTGCTTGCGAATTGATGGACAGACAAATTTGTGATGATAGATATAAGGTTGTAGACGATGTCATCTACTACAGAGATAAGATCTTAGTTCTAGAGTCAAAGCTTAAGGAGAAGATTCTGAGGGTAGTTCATGAGTCGCCATTGGCTGGTTACCCTAGGTACTTCAAGATGTATAGAAAAATACAACAAAGGTTCTCTTAGAAGGGCCTCAAAGATTATGTTTTGCGTTTTGTTAGAGCGTGCACCACTTGCCAGCGGAACAAAACAGAGCATACATTTCCAACAAGATTATTAAAACCCGACCTATTCTAGAGCAGAAGTGAGAGTGTCACAATGGATTTTATCATAGGACTTCCTAAGGCATAGGGCAAGGATTGCATCTTTGAAGTGATTGATCGATTGACCAAGTATGTTCATTTCTTCTCTATTCTGACATAAAAGGCAGTGCAAGTTGCCAAATTGTTCTTTCAAGAGGTTTTCAGGTTGCATGTGCTCCTAAAGAACATTGTTAGTGGTAGAGATGGTAGATTCTTTAGTGCCTTTTAGAATGAGCTCTTTAGATTGGTAGGCATTGAGTTAACTACAAGTACTAGTTATCATCCTCAAACCGATGGGTAGACCGAGATCATAAATAAGTGGATGGAGGGCTATATATGGAACTACGTGGCAGTGTTGCAAAACGCATGGATTCAATGGCTCCACCAATATATAGATAATAATGATAATAGATATTATTTATATTATATATATATAATAATAATAATATCTATTATCATTATTATCTATATATTGGTATATACATATATATCTCAATTTTATCTATCCTCGTAAAATCAATATTTTATCTGATCGAAGCTACAAATATCAACACTCCCTCTTAGCTCAGGAAGATAAACATATCACAATAATCTCTGTGAATATCTGCCTTATGATATATCACTTAACTTATGACGTAAGTAATCACATATCACATAACTCGTGATATGAAGTATCAAATATCACAACTCGTGATATGAAGTATCACATATCTCGTGATACATAGTATCACCTATCTTGTGATACTAAAGGATATAATATACTTGAGAACATTACATTCTCCTTATATATCCCAGTTATGGTATGTGCACTGACATTAAGTCACATAATGTCTACCATATCTAATCATGGAAAATCCATGAATCAGATTGATATCAAGTCACATGATATCAGTCTATTGAACATTATAAGATCGTCACCTTATAATGTTTAATACAAGTGTTGATTATCCGAAAAGTCGTCACTTTTTAGAAATATACACAGGATGGGTAGGCCCATAAAGTCATAGAGTCACTCATATGAGAAAAGAAGTTTACACACTAAACATCTTTAATATATTAGTACAAATAAAAAATCTACATTTCAATCATACCAAGATTCTTCCTGAAGTGTTCAACTTTCACTTTGAGGAGAGGTTTGGTAAAAATATCTGTTGTTTGATCTCCTATACTGATATACTCCAACTGAATCATGTTCCTTTCTACCATGTCTCTCATATAGTGATAAGGAATCTCTATATGCTTAGATCTATCATGAAATACTGGATTCACTGAAAGCTTAATGCAACTCTGATTGTCACAGTGAATGATAGTTGGTCTTAGAGGTTTATCGAATAATCCCACAAGCAGTTTTATGAGCCATGCTGCTTCTCTAGCAGCCATAGAAGCTGCAATATGTTCGGCCTTTGTAGAACTCTGAGCTACTGAGGGTTGTTTTCTGCTGACCCACGATATCATAGCCGATCCTAAACTGAAGCAACATCCAGAGGTGCTCTTCTAGTCAGTCAATTTTCCAACCCAATTTGAATCTGTAAATCCATGAAGATCTAAATCAACCTTTTCATATTTTAGGCCATAATTAAGAGTACCTTGAAGATATCTCATTATATGCTTCACAACCACAAGATGTGTTATTCCTAACCAGCAACTGAGAGGGGGGGTGAATCAGTAAATACTATTCCTATTACAATTCAACACTTTTTTAATTATTCTCCCAAGATAAGCAGAATGTAAACAATCATTCACAAGCATAAATAGAAATACACAAATCAACACATGATGTATATGTGGAAACCCTCGGTTAGAAGGAAAAAACCACAGTGAGACAAAGCTCACAACTTCACTTCTGCAGAAATAAAGATGCCCTGTTAGGAGCTTACAGAGCACTTGTGAAGGTGCTACCCGGTTAAGGGATTTGATAGAAGATCGGATAAGATCTTAACTTTGTTAGGAGTTGCCTGGTTAGAGGACTTTCAACATCAACAAAGATGTTACCCGGTTAAAGGATTTTTACAAAAAACTGATTAGGGTTCACCCTGATTGAGGGATTTCAATATGCTTTCACACCTTATAAAAGCAATGATCTTAATTGACACTAATTGTCTGATTAGATCATACCTGTTGATCTCTTCCCCGATTTGCCTGGTTGTTGAATCTTTTCTGCCTCTTTGTCTTTCACCTCTGGTGACTGTAATCTCTCTACAGATATCTCTTGTCTGCTATCTCTATTCAACAACTATCAACAACACTGTTTCTTGCGTCCTATGACCTGTATTTATACAAAAGTTCATCTCAATGAAACCCTTAACTCATAGAACCGCCAGGCTGTAAACTCAATATTAAATCATGCAACTAGCAGTAAAGCTTTGCGTTCTGATCTGGAGTTTACCTTGATTACATCTGCGTAGAAATAAAACTAACTCCTATTAGAAAGCTAACTTCAGTTCTAAATGGTGGATGCTCCACATAGTCCGGTTTTATCCTCAACTGCTCCATAGAATCCGATGCGAATCTTTATGCAGTTAGACCGGTATTACTCTTATACCCGGTCCCCCTGTATGCAATATAAGACCAGTACAATGTACTTAGTTCGGTCTACCGGTGCATCTCCTCTCTTTAGTCTACCGGTGCCTTTAAAGTAACGTGAGTGAACTACCAGTGGACCTTTACCGGTGGGAATGGTGTTTGCAACTAATCTTCACTAATGACAACTTAAATTGCTAACAATCTTCCCCTTTGTCATTGGTGGCAAAACCATACTCACTTATCACATTTTATACCTTGTCTTTCCTTTTTCTTTCCTCTAGTGGCACACTTCCCCTGTCCAAGTACTTTAGCTCTTTTGTTTTGTAGCTATTATGTCCTTGTTCTGTAGTTGCTAATTTTGTCCTTGTTCTTCTGACCATTGTGCCCTTTTGTTCTGATCTCTTCCTTCTTCCCATTTCTTCTTCTATCTTCCCCTTTTTGCCTCCATTGGACAAAGGGTTTAGCTTCACTTGTGTTTTTACATTTGTAGCTTTGTAAAGATATCTTTATAAATATTCCTTGTTGAATGAAGAAACGGTGCCCATTGACAGGTTTACATGTTCAAGGTTTTTCTATGTTGCTTTTAGAGAGACAATAATGTTCTTCATGTCCTTCACAGCTTTGTAGTCCGGTTCTCTGATTAGATTCTCAGCCGATGATGCGGTTTGTTGCATTGCATCAAATGTGGGGGCTAGAAACAATTGAAATCCAATGATGTCTTGGATTCTCTTAGTCTTCTCTTTAGAAGTCTTTCTCAGAATGAGAGCAAGACTTGTCATTTCTCTACTGAAGTTTGTTGCAGACTTATTCTTGATGTCAAACTGAGAAGACAAAGTTCTTATGTCTTTTGAAGTCTTTGCTGACTTCTTTGTCAGATCTTGCAAGAATGTATCAAAATTGGAAGTTCTTGTCATCAAACATCCTGCCACTTGAATCTGTTGTTGAAGAATTCTCAAATTTATTGTCATAGTCACCTTTATTTCTTCAACTTGCTTATGGAGAATCTCTATTCTCTTCTTTTCATAATGATCTATTGCTATAGTCTCTGGATCTGTCAGGTCATCACCGATTGCTTGTGCCAATACTTCCAGCTGAACTATAATAGGTTCATCTTCATCGATGTCAGCATCAGGTACGAAGTTGCACAGAATATTCTTGACAGTGGTCAGGACCATGTCCTGTTTCCTCTTGGTCAGCTCCTTTAGTTGCCTTGTTGACATTTTGCTGATGTCAACCACAATATCGGTGGCCTTGCTCCTTTTGGCTTCTATGTCCTCAGCAAATGATAACTTTCTTTTAGATGAGGAGGAGCTAGGTATGTCTGCCTGTACATTTTGGATTGGTTCCTGTACCGGTTGTTCTGCAACAGGTATCTCATGTTCTTCTTCCGGTTGAACTCTTTGTTCTGCTAATGCTATATTTTCCAGTTGAACTTCTTCTGGTAGGTTTACTTCTGCTGGAACTTCTTCCTCATTCTGTACTTCCACCTTCGGTTGCACTTCAATTTCTGGTTGTGCATCCTCTTCTTGTGGGAGTTGTTCTTCCGGTGGGACTTCTTCCTTGTGCTGCTCTTTAGCTGTATGTAATTCTCCCATGGGTATATCATTTCCCAGCTCTTGTTCTATTGGGGGGACTACTTTTTCAACATTTACTTGTTCACCAGATGTGAACTCTTTTGTTTGAACATTTACCTTACCGGTTGCAAGTTCTTCACGAGTAGTGAATTGAACCGGTGTTGCTTGTACTGTTTGAGTTTGATCTTGTGGACTTGTCCTTTCAAGAGCATCGAAGTCATACTGCTGCTAGAAATCTAAAGTCTCCTTATAGACTTCATTTTCATATCTGTTGAGAATCTTGGCAACTCTACACTTGGTATCCAAGTTCATTTATGCTTCTTCTAGTAGAAGCTTGATTCTCTCTTCACTGAGACCAGATCTAACCTTAGACAATGTCTCCTTATTGATTCTAGTGTTGGTGCCTAGACCGGTTCTCCATTTGGTTTGAAGCCTAGAATTTAACTCAGGGGGAAACTTGGCCCTATAGTCCCTTGGAGTTCTATTGTAGTCCATAAAAGTTTCCACTAAAGCTACTATTATAGCCTATTTATCATCTTCGTCTAGCAGACCATACCACTTAGCAGCATTTTCTACTCCGAAATCCATTACTTCATCAGCAATATCATTGATAGACATGGTGCGAGTCTTACCTTTTTCTGGTTCACTGCCTTTATCATCAGTGATGTCTACGATTACCAGTTCTGTAGGATTCCTTTCTTTGACCGGTGCTTCAGCTCCAAGCACTCCTTTTCCTTTTCCGGTGTCAATGACTGGTGCAAGTGTGGTCCTTTGGCGTGCTTCCTCTGCTTGCTGCTGGGTCTGAAGAAGTTTGGTCCATATGGCTACTCCTTCCTCATGAACCTTTTCGGCTTCTCCTATAAGCATCCGACTGATCATCTTCTTTGTCAGGAAATCTTGTTGATGCAGTTCAGCTTGTTTAGTGGCTTCTTCCAGAGTGAGGTGGTTCTGAACCTCTAGCAGAGCTCGAATCCTCAGCTCCTTTTCTCTATCCATTGAAGCTTTCCATCTAACTTCAAGAATTTGTAGGAGATCATCAGGTATAACCCTGTGAAGTTCGGTAGGATGCAGATTATACTTATGAATGCAGTACACTACCACTTCTTCAATCTTTCTCCTGTCTTCTTCATTTGTGAACTGATATCTTGTGTCCACTGAACTCATTCCACCAGTATCTTTCAATCCTACCACAAATTCATCGATTGTGGGCTTTCTCCTTCTTGGTAGATCCTCCTTTACCAGTTTATCAGAGGTCCTCTTTCTAATTAGAGGAACTGTTTCCTCGGTTTTTGTCTCTTCTTGTTCTTCCCCTTGGGTGCTGGGTACTGGTTGAGCTCTCTTCCTTTGAGCCTTGGGTTGTTCTGCCACTGGTTTCTTCTTTGGTGTGGGGGTCCATTTAGTGTAGACATTTTTGATCGATGCCCTCTTCTTCAGATTCTCTTGAATCTCTTCGAATGTACCAAACCGGTGGGCAGTGAGATCTAGATTAGCTTTGGTCAAGGCATCAGCATATGCCTTCGCAATCTTGGTGGTGATCTCATAACCCAGTTCGGGAGCATATCTTGTTCTCAGTTCCACTGCTTGAATGATGCAGTGATCAGTGGAAACCAGAAAACATACATCATCCTTGTATGAGTCAACAATAGTTGATGGCACCCGCTCCCTTGCATGCATCCTCAGTTAAAATGCCTCAAAATATTCAGTCATTGCTCTACCGAACTGGTTTCCCAGTTGGTTGGCCATTTCACTTATTTGATGCATGACCAGTCGGTCTGTTCCCCATGTCACCTTTCCAATACCCGGAAAGAAATTTTGATAGTAGAAGTAGAGACATACCAATAGGGCCCCGTACTTCATGGATTTCTTCTTAACCATGCCGAGCTTCTTCATATTTTCAAATATCCGACCTCAGAGCATTTCACAGAGATCGTACTTGGCATTGTCATACATTATCCGGTGAGCGGCGTGAATAGCTCCTCCCGGTATGCTATTCAGATTGCTAGACTGGTAGATTTTATACCCTATCACCGCTAATGCGAACCAAACCCCTTGATCCTCGATGTTGTTTACAGTCATAAGTCGACCATCGTATTTAGACTTTGTCAGCTTGGTGACAATCGCATTGGAGATTGTTCTTAGGGTTAGTGCTTCCCCTTTCTGGCTATACCTAGTCACATGATGCAAATCCTCCTTTGTGATTTGTGTTGTTGCACGCTTTTGGAGCCAAAACCCTGGATCATGCACAGGACTGAGAACTAGTCGAATCCAATTAGGTCGGAAGATGGTCAAATAGCTGACTCCGTTGATGAGACCGGATGAGACCAGCTTCACATATCTATTAGGAAGCTTTCCTTCCTCACATAGCGAGAGATACTCGCTCTGGATGTATGTCTCTCCTAATTCTTCTTGCTTGGCGTGAATGAACGCGGTCACGTCTTCCGTCATGAAAACACCATCGAGCATGCTTGATAATGCACCATCCATGTCATTTGCCCTGTTCTGAGTCGCCATGATATCATAGGAAGGTCGGTTGAGTTGATTTGCAGGAATCCGCTTGGCTCATTCTCAATATAAATGCAAGGGATTGTTGCATTTGGAAAATACATACAATCAGATAGTGCTATTACATTTGCAACAATCCTAAAAACCTTAACACTTATCACCATGGAAATCATGCTAAAAGAGTGCTAGAGTAAGCAATACAACTTGTAGTATAGTGCATGTTAACTCTTTGATTCAAATTTATGATTGTTTTTGCATATGGGATCCGCATGATCTTTTAAGGGTCAAATTGGATAGAGCCTTTGACATCACTATTGAGTTCTCCATCTCTTGCATTTGGGTTGAAATGAAGTTTATGAGGGTTCATACAGGGTTGATTGTGCATTCTAACCACATTATGAAGGATCAAGTTTCATAGTGATCAAATTTCATCTATGTGAATTGTCAAAGTGGATAGAGGCATTGATGTCCCGAGTTCCCCGTCTCTTGCATTTGTGTTGAAAGGAGTTTTATGAGGGATCATATAGGATTGGTTGTGCATCCTAACCACATTATGAAGGATCAAGGTTCAAAGTTCATAGATCTCTCTTGGGAGCTAAGTAGTACAATTGAAGATAAGATTGTGGGTGATGGCCAAATGGGGATAAACACCACGAGATGCTTCATGTGGAAAGTTGGTAAGAAGAATAAAACTCAAATAAATGTTCAAGATTTTTTGAATAAGCATGATATGGTATTGTTAGAGAGGTTGCCCCTTTTGGATGGATGATGGTGAGTTCACGAAGAATGAGACACTACAAATCACTTTGATAAATGGTTATTTTGGATTGATGGTATCTTTCATGAGCAGCTATAGATTTGTAGGTCTGAGGGATATTTCCTTGCTAGATTTTATGTCTAAGAGATCTCATTGTAGTTAGCAAAAGTGTAGTTATAGTTGGCTAAACAAACATTTTTATATTTTGTAATGGAAGAGATTAGTTTCCAATTATGTGTGGTTGGTTGTTGGCAGTTATTGACAGTTGGTAGCCTTAACTAACCCAATACATTATTTATTTGTTGTTGGTTGTAGTCAAGACATCCATCTCTCGATTGATTGTAGTTATTGCATAATCATTTGAATGGAATACATGCTCTATCTTTTTGAAACCAACATTCGTGTTCTTCAATATCATCCCCCATGGAGAATAATTCCTTTCTCCCTATCCTATTAGGCAAGTTGAAGCTTTTGTCAGTTGAGTGTATGCACCTAGTATATGCCCTTAAAATAGTAGGGGCATCCCCATAGAATAGTAGGGCTATAAGTAGAAGATTAAGAGGACTAAGCTTAAGCCATGGACTCAGTAGCTGTGGTATATTCTGGTGATTGAGATAAAGACTCAGCTCTTTTAGTCAATTAAGTAGTTTGAACTTTCCGTAGTTTCTTCTGTCGATGAAGCAGCCCTACAATTCTATGGGGTTTCAACTGCAACAGATCAAGATAGATTCTTAATTTAGTGATCGGGATGAAGAACTGAGAGTGTGAGTTAGTTCCTATTGATGATTGTAATCAGGATTATTATGCTAGGGAGCGTGATCCAGAAGCAGAGACAACAACTGCACCCCCACTAGTTTCAGTAGTTCCATAAGAAACACCAAAAGTAAGAGAAGTAGATGTGGATCCAACAGTCGTCTATATATATAATATCGAAATCCACTTATAGTGACAGATCCATATGCACCAGTTTCTTCACCGGTTGATTCAGTAGATTGAGGTCGAGATCAAGATTATGACTTTCGTGATCTAGATGAAAATCGTAACCCATATCCAGTTTACCTAGTTAACTCAGTAGCAGTTGCTTCCAATGAAGTAGCTGATTACACAGTTTCCCCATAGAATTTTAAGGGCGATTTTGTTCATTATTGATGTTCTATTTTGTGTAAGTTATATTCTCGTTTAGTATGCATATTAAATAAGATAGCCTTATAGAAGTAAACATTTGGTGTCATTGGCGTTACAAAGCTAGGAAATATAAGTCACATACAAACAACATGGTGGTGTATAGGGCCAACTTGTGGAAGAACCATAAGTAATTGAAACCGAAGAAGAGGAATATATGACAAAAGTTGAACTGACTCGGGACTTGGTGTACTTGTGGGAAGTGTCAATAAACTTGTACAGTAGATTGGAGGCACTTCTACGAGAGGTCCCCGGGAGCGTCATCCAAGATAGGTTAACAACGAATGATGAAGTTGTTCATCTCCTTCAGAGATTGCCAAAGATAGCATCCAAGATAGTGCAATAGTGAATGACGGAGTTGATCATCTCCTTCGAAGATTGCCAAGGTTTCTCGTATATAACTTCATTACCCTCCGCAACCTTTGGTAAGAAAGGGATTGAGAGAAACAAAGACGAAAAATCATGTAGCTCTTATTTGTCTCTTATTTTGCACTAGGATTGGGGACTTTTGGGTTTGTTTTCTCAACTCTATTAGCTTCAAAATGTTGCCAAATTCCCTACAGTTCATTCACTAATTTTCTATGCTCCATAGAGGTTCAGGGAGGGGGACAACACAGGATGACGGGATGTGTTTCCGGTATAGGGGTACTTTTGGGCCATTTTTTAGGATACAATTGTTAAAAGAATAGGGGAATATAGAGAAATTTCAAATATGCAAATCATAACATTGATAGAGCATTCACCATAAACATTTTCAAAGCTTAATAAATAGTATTAGACTTGAACTGAGATTTTACATGAGAATCGACAAACAAATTAACAAAATTCAAATGCTTTCATTGTCAATGTGCATACATGTTATACTAAAAACTTAGAATTATAGCAAAAAATCCCAAAGGCCCCAAGTTTCATCTATGAAATGACATAAACTATAAACAATAAACATAAAGTCCATAATCAGCTGTTAATAATAATGTCAAGATAGACCTAAGAAAATATATAGCTGTCCATGAACCATACATGGTAGGTCTAATAGTCTAAATTAAAATCAGATCTTGAGTTTGAGTCATTTCCAATATGAGGGGCTGCCTCAGCGAATGGAACCCCAACTAATACCGAAGGTGTCTCCTTCTCAACCTACATAGCATCTTTGGGATTAACATTCCAATATAAGGTTGGAGTTTGACGATACTCAGGAGTTTATCGATCCTATAGATGCAATGCACTTTAAACAACCACTAACTTTTCCAATCGACTAGAGGTAAGGTTATTCGTCTTCATTGATTGGATGAAGCTATATGTGGACCAATTCCTCCCTGCGGCAGATTAATTGGCAACCTATGAAAGAAGACGAACAACAAGTACTCTTAGGTCCAATGCACCCCTACCATGCCATGTCCACCATCCAATAGGGTTGATTCGAGCTAGCTTAACTCTATATGTCCTCACCTTTGGTTTGCTAAAGGTTGGACCATGAAGATTGGCAAACGCAAGCCATTGCATGTGAAGTTTAGTAGATTTATCTTCAAGAGGCCATCTTTCACCTCTTCATCACTAGATGGAGCCACTCTCCTAGGTCTCAGTGCATACTATTTGGGATTGAGAGCATAGGTTGCGATATGAAGCATGGTGTTCATAATGTTCCACTATCATGTCACAATGGGCCTTAGATGCTCCTCATAAAATCCCAAAGTAGGGTCCCTTCTATGAATGCCTATCTTGATTTGGCCAAGCATGATATCAAAAGTCTCATAAATTTTTCCAAGGTTAGGAGACTCATTATCAACATATTTAATGACTTGCACAATAGGCTCAATGGAGGGGCAAATATATCCACAAGTGCAAACAAATTACAAGTTAGAAGCATATATTAATCATTAAATTATTAAATGAACTTTGAAAAATTAAATAATAAAATCAGAAATGCTAAGTTTCTTTCCTCATCGTGGACCACCAAACATCATCAAGGATTTTTTTCTTGACACTTCTTTCCTTTGGGGTTCTTGCTTCATGCCATTTACCCCACTCAACATTGACCACCATGGATTGTAGATCCCCTGGGACCTCAAGCATCCTTTCTAACAAAATAAAGTAGCTGGCATATCTAGTCTCTGTGGGCTTGAGGAATTCCTTCCTCAAAATTGTCCTAAATAATGCAAGTGAAATGTGATGGTTGCAAATGGACACTTCCCCATCTCTAGCCTCTAACACCATTGCCTTCAACCAATCAATCTTTACAATGTCCTTCAAGGTATTGTTCAACACATGCACACATTGGGTCCAAAAAATGTACTTATAAGCACCCTTCACCATCAATCCAGCTAACTTACACGCACGGGCTGAATCAGTCACTATTTGCACAACATTAGAGGCTCCAACATCTTCTATGGCCTCCCTCAAAATCTGAAATTGGAATGCTGCATCCTTGCATCCTTCCAAACATTCTATAGCTCTAAGAAACAATAAGACTGATGAGTGGCCGATGTTTGATATCGGTCCACCCATCGATGATTATGGAGCATCCGTCCCTTATCCATGTTTGTCTTATACCCTCCATCAAAATACTCACCTTGGAGTACAGTCTATTGAGAAGGGTGGTGCATGGCTTAGTTTCTCTAGGTGGAACAAATGAGGGACCAGCAACATAGACATCCTTCAAATATGATGAATGTGAGACATGGAATGGTATACCATGAGCATAAAGAAACTTAGCAATAGATGCTTCAGCCACATCTTATACTTGCATGTTAAAGAAATCAGCAACAGTCATTGACCCACTAGGCTACAGATTCTCCATTGGAGTCCCTTTACTTGATGCCTCCTCTTCCACATCCAATCTAGTTGCCTCAATTTTCTCAGCTTGTGTAATTTTTTTGCAACCTTTCACCTTTTGACCACCTATACACAAAAGGTGGCAATAGACTCTAGTATGGCTCCCCCTATATTATCTGTGGCACAAATTGCACTCCCATACTCTACTGCCCCTTGAATTTCTTTTCTTATCTATATCAAGTCTTGTAGCAAATTGTGAAAAAGAATTCTTTAGGGTTGAATGGGCCTTTTGCATAGGTTTTGAACTTTTGAGGATTTGGGAAGGACATTCAAATGGGTTTGAGCTTCCCACCCCTGCTACACTCACACTCCCTCAAGACCTCCAATGGCTGCCATACTTTTAGGTCTAGTTATTTGAGTTCTTTCTTCATTTCAACTTCAACATCCTCACTATCACTACTCCCACCACTCCCACTACTGCTTATAATTTTATTTTTATAAGAATGTCAAAGAGAGCTGCAAGTTCAAAAATGAAAAAAAAAATCCACAATGCCCTCCCTATGTGTTGAAAAACTTAAAAAAATCTAAAACCAATGAAAAATGAAAAACCTGTAGGGAAGTAGATTTGATATGCCAAAACCTCCTCTTTCAACTGCTGTTCACTCCTTGACAGCTGCTACTCTTACTGCTCTTCACATTATTTGCAAATGTATAAATGATGTCTTTTTCTTCTTTTTGGTTGTTTTATGCTTGGAGTAGGGTTTCTAATTTATTAATGTTCTTTTATTGACCTTGTGGCGCTGGCCAGCAGTTCAAAAAATGTGGTTTTTTTGTTTGACTAGTCAAAATCAGGACTGGCTGGAGGGGATGGCCAGACCTCCCTGAGATGGTCAAGGGACGCCTCTCGTGGCCATCCCAAGGACGTCTGGTCATGCTATATGGCCTAGTCTCATTTCCTGCCCATTTCTGAAAAGTTTCCTGAACTGCAAGAAAAAGGGAAATGCAGAGTACGTTCAAAAAGCATCTCTGGTACGGGTGCAGGGTACTAGCCCAAGGGGCACATCCCCATACAGCACAGCTCCTTTTGCCTCTTAGAACATCTATTTTTTTTAGAAACTATATATGGAATGCCCTCTGAGCTTAGGAGCTTGTTTTGACCATTCCTGTACCTTTCTATCAAATATGTAATCCGTAAGCTACATACTTTCAGATCTTAAAGGTTTGCAAGCACTTGAATGGGACAAAATACTTGACTTGATTAGCAAGTGTTTTAAGTCCTGAACTTGTGGTTGAGTACCAGTCCTAGAGGTGGTCCATTTGTGGCAGAGAATTATTCTGTCCAATTATTTTGCTATCTATTTGATGTATTGATTCCTGTTCCTCCAATTATGTAATCCCTCAAAATAGTCATCAACCAGATTTTTCTTCTCTATTAGCTCTGTCAAGGCATCAGCTTGAAGCACGCCAACTACTTGTTATGTGGGTGCACTCTAGGTTATTCTTTTCATGTTTGTTGATATGCTATCATGGATATCCTATCTCTGAGGCACATTATCAGTTGAACCTTAAACATAATGTGCTTTTTAACTTTAGTAGTTTACTTAAGTCACTTAAGGATATTAATGTAATTGTAATGTTTGTCACATGTGGCACCGGTAGCAATGTTTCAATCTGTATAGAAGTTTGCTATATACTTGTACTTTTGACAACTATTGTTATTATATATGGGGAATTTGCCTTCTGTTTTTTGTAGTTAAAGACGTTCCTTCATGAACAAATTTAATGAATCAACAAATTCTTAGGTGTAACAACTTTTTCTGATATAATTGAAAATGTACACTTTTTTCGTTTTTTATTAGATATTGTTATCAAGACTCGTGCATTGTAGCAGAAATTTCATTCCCTCTCTTGACTGCAGTTTTATGTTTATGAGCATATAGCATGAGTTTACAAGTACATAACAAATTATATAATACCAATGTATTTAATGATTTCCTACAGTTCAAGCTTACGGATGGAAGGATAGCAGATCAATTTTCCATAAGCAAACTTTGATATTAGCAACCATGATCTGGGTCGCTGCAGACATCTGGAAGGCAACACTCTTGTGGACAACGTCAGGCCTGGTGTCACAATTGGCATTAAATGCTAGACACAGACATGAAACTAGAGGTTGCCTCTGGATTGAGGCGTGGATTCCATGGTTCTGATAATAGTATTCTAAAAAGCCTTTGAAAAGCCTTGTAGTGTATTTATTAATTGAACTTCTAAGTCCTAAATAATTGGACATTATTGTTCATATTATATGTAATGTCTATTGAATTGAACATATATTTCACATGTTATTCAAATTCAATCATTTGCTGTTTCTATATATATATTTGTCAACATAATTTTTTTATTGCTAAACCTGCAAAAAAGAGTGAAAATGGCAACCCGTGACTAGATGGTTAATATTGGATTTGGACCCCAATATCATTAGTAAAACAAAAATATTTGGTGCATTGCAAGTTCAATTATACTTTCTGATTGCAGATGTACGCTGCATACTTAGCCCTCCAACAGCCAATATAAGCAGTATTCTGGTAAACCTCAGAGGATCACAATCTCAGTCAGACATTCATTCTCTTTCAAAGAATTTCGATGTACTTGGAAATGATTTCATCAATCCTTCATCATCTTATTTCTGAATGGACTAAAGACCAGAACTCAAAAATCTCAGTCTGAGATCTCAATATTCTACCTTCGTCACAGAAACTAATGAATGCAAAAAGAATCTGTAGACAAGGACAGTAGGAAGTGCATACTAATTAGAAATACAAAATTTCTCCTTTTTATCTTTTTAATTTTTAGATTGCTACCATCTGAAAGCTTCCTCTCATTCACTCGAGCATCATTGGGACTCAACAATTGGCAGAGAGAAATAGGGGCAATGAAATGGAAATGATTATTATCGATTCATATCAAGATAATATTATATTAAATAATTTTATTAACTAAGTCAAACACCTCTCCATATTTAACTAGACATGTTTTATTTCATCAATGGAAATAAAAATTTAACTTAAAAGAATACTCTAATTTAGCACGACTACGTGTAGAGTGACAAACACTATGTAAACAGCAATTGACAATTCATTTTAGTTGGTCAATCAGCAAGGTTGCACGGAGATGGGGGTACTTAGAGACTCCAGAGACTAGTATAGTTATTTTTTCAAAATAGGAGGCAAGGGTGTACTTGGAGACGCCACCATTATATTTTTAATATAATTTAATAATTTATAGAAAAACTGAAATACAGTGGACTGTAACTATAATTTAATAATACTTGGAGACTAATGCCAAAATCTCCCTACCATAACTGAAATCCCCACTCATTTCCACTGTTACTGTTGCTCACAAATTCTAAATCCTTGAAATGGCGTCCAAAACCATTAGATCTTACACCATTGAACCCTACAAAGCCTCCACGAAAGTCTCTAAGACTGGAGATGTGTCCTAGGGGGTCAAGAACGCATCTTCATGCAACCTATTCAATTAGTATAATAATTCAAAGCTCTCTTGACCTATCCATAAACTCGGGGGGGGGGAGGGATTTGTGACGCCAATATGTCACACATGTGTCGTTCGGATAGGGTACAGACTTCAGAGCCATAAAAGTCAAGAGGCAAAATTAAACTAGCATGACTAAAAGTAGGAAAGATATCACTAACAAAACATAAATACCAAGATAAAATAACTATTCTAAGACGATAAAATTGAGAACTTGCGAAGAGAAGTAGAAGAATCCCAAGTCCACTATACTGTCCTCTCCTTCAAAACCTATGCAAAAGGCAAAGGAAAATTATTGGGCTGTTGATTTAGAGGCCTACCGAAGTCAGATCCCCTTGTTTTGTTGTTTTCACATCCACAAATAATCAAGATACAATAGATATGATAATGGATAAACCGATAAACTATAATAATAGAGATAGCAAATAATCAAGAACTAATATATGCTAATCAAATAAAAGGAAATGGATTGAGGATCAGTCCCTTTGAAGCCAATAAGCCATAGCTCAATGGGATGAAGACGAGAACAAGCTGGTATGTGATGGAGTGTTGGAGCAGTGGTGTGAGATGATCAACAAGCTGTGTAAATTGTCCAACAATGGTGGAAAAGATGCTGAAAGTGTGATCGAGATGATCGAAAATGTGCCAAGAGAGTTCAAAATGTCCAAGAGAGGGAAAATGAAGCAAAACCAATGAGTTTAAACATGGCTAGAGGATTCCTGATGTCGGGGAGGGGTGCAAGGAGGCATTGCAATGCTAAAAACACCAAGTGTAATATCTCAATGACCATGTGCAGTTTTGCAGATTTGCAGGACGAGTGTATGTCGCACAAACATCTCTGTCGTGTGCACAATACCTAAGCCAAATAGGCCTCATGGTTGAGAATTCAGAAAAAGGAGATGACAAGTCAAGCGAGGTGATATAGAGGCTTAGGTGGAATTTTGATTTTTGGCCAAAGTGAAGGCATCATGCGATGAAGAATTACTTGGGGTGCAATTTACAACATTATATTTAGCCACCAGTTTAGCGTACATATCATTAGTGGAATGCAAGCTAAAGTAGAGAAATAAAACTTACCCAAGATGCAAAGGCAAAGTCTTTCATCCACGTGGAGTTTCTCCCAAGAAAAAGACTTGAACCTTTGTGAGATTACATCATAGCATGTAAGTTGCAACAAACATGTTAGATGAAAGAGAGATGATGGAAATCAACTAAATATTGTGAGATAGTGATCACTGATGTTATGTCAGTATGGGTAACAAGTTGTGTCATGCTAGATAGCCATATGATAGGGGGATTTTTTTATATTGCCGATAGGTGTAGCAAATGCTAGATAGTTGTATGATAGAGTGACTTTAGATCATGTTGGTATGAGTAGCAAAGGCTAGATAGTTGTACAATAGGACGAGGTTTTGATAGCACTATTACGAGTAGCAATGCTAGATAGTTGTTTGATAGGGCTTTGGCCCCCATAGAGGCAGATACAATAGATAGTTGATTGCCCCACGAAGACATATACAATAGATTAAAAAAAAACTCAAAAAATGTAGATATAATAGCCCTCCCCCAAGAATGGAATGTGTTGCACAGAGGGGAACACAATACATTTTAAGGAGACAAAAGATATTGTGACATGTGAACATAGCAATATGTTTCCATAGAATGTCACCCCACAACAAGTGACACATGATATCCACAACATCAGAACAAGCAAGTAGAGACATGGGAATTTGATTATTCGGCATCAGAACCCATAGTAGTGAAAAGATTATTAGTACATAATTGTATATGGGTATTTCATCAGTGTCAAAGTTTTCAAATATGGAGAAGAGTAGATGGAGACAAAGATAAAATTAAAATTTGGGTCAACATAGAAGAAGGCCTAAATGTCGCCAACACTTTGCATCGTTTCAAAATGTTGAATATCAAGATACATCAGATATAAGATCATGATAACAAATAGAAGAAGTGTACAACATATTACCCCCTATTTCCAAGTACCAATGAAGTAACTTGGGTTCTTTAGAGGGGAACAACATTAAAAGAGAAGCATGAGGGAACATAGACATGCATAGTTTAATCTACAAATGAAGCAACATGAATTGCCTCAAAGATCCTCAACCAACAAGTCCTCATCCTCCCAATCTTTATCATATGGGGAGGGAGGTTGAGACAAAAGAGGAATGACTACTAAGGAAGCCCTAGACATCTCACTAACAGCTAAAGCCAAGGATGATGCCTCAACATTCTCATCCAAAAGCTCCATTGAGGCAAGCATGAAGGATCGTGTAAAGATTGACATCAACACTAGAACCTCGTGTGAATTGAACATGTATGCCTCATAAAATGCATGTGACTCAACCTAAGGTAGGACAAAAGGGCCAACATTGCCAACCTTTTTGAAAAGGGCAATGACAAATTCAGGAGAAGACAAAGCTTCTCCATAACAAGCACATAAACAAACAAAGGATCCATAGGAGCAGACTTTTGACGACCTAACTAATGTAGTCAAAATCGGAGAAGCCTCCAAAGGAGATGTCTAATCTTACAGCCAGAGTCAACACAAAGGAAAAACAAGAAAACACAACAAAGATATAACCAAATAACAACTTTATTATCAAGTAACATCAAATTGACTTCAAACATGTCAGGCTGTAAGGCCTTCCTGGTTACGGCCATATACAATGAAATGAATCTTAGATCCTATCTCAGATATGTCCAACCTCAGAGCTATCCTCTCTCAGCTCTTTGCTACTCAACTAATCCCCCTCTTACAATCGCAAGCCCTAAATTCATTGTATACTAGCCACCATAGGTCGACATTCAAGATATTACATATTCCAAGACAAACGTATTAGACCAAGTCGGCCTAAATCCCAAATAAATTACAGAAATTAATTAGTTCACTAGGCACAATCCAACCACCAAGTCAACCACACATAGGTCCACATCAAGATCCACGTCATTCAACTCCATCGATCGGAAACATCCACCGCAATCCTCAACAATCAACCGGTGAACACAACTGAACCAGTGACATGAAGAACATGACCAGTCAGCAAAGAACATGTTAGATCTCACAATCCACACCACCTGAAGAGGTGCGATCATAGAAATAGCCTCCACAAATAGTAAGGAACAAACCCTTTTCATTGCACAAGCCAAAGATCTCCACAGATCGTCCACACATAAAATCTCTGAAAACTGCCCAAAATAAGGAACTTCATCAGACAACAGGGTGATTCCTCCAAGTTGAAGTAAGATCACCAAGAGTCCAAGATGTTCATGCATCACTAACTCATGCATGAGACCCTACTCAAACTTTCTATTAAATGATGGAGGAGGTTCCCTCTGCTCGATTGAAGTGGGCTTGAGAACAACGAGAAAGTTGGGATGATAGTCAATAGATGGCTTGGGTTGGGCAGACATGACTGCACTAGACACCACCTGTGTATGCATATTGTTGATTGGTTTGGAAAAATAAGGGATATATGGCATGAGGTGATGAGTGGGAGTTCTTAGGATGGAGATGAAAACTTGGACCTGCTTAGCATGAGGTCAAGATGTCACCCGCAAAGAAGCAACACGCGAAATTGAAGATGTAGCTAGACAAGAGATGGATGCGGTAGGAGCAGATGCAGAAGCATGCGATACAAATGTAGGAATTGATGACTTTGTCTCTACCTACATAGAAGCCTCATGCTCCAAGGCCCTAGCCCATCGTCAATGCTTACGCTCGTGTGCAAGGTGGTTCTGGCAAAGGTGCGAACCAGGATGAGAAGCCTAAACAAGTGTAATGTCCCCATACGTTTGCATATCAGCCAAATACTCTAATTTTATGAAGCCTCTCAGAAGGAAAAAATTGGAAGGAATAGATGGATCAAGTATGTGTTTTGACCATCATGATAGCATTGAGGAAGTATACGAAGTGGTGAAAGCTTATATCAATTACTATTAAGACAAGTCATACTCTATATCAATGCTATATATGACTCTATTGACTTAGACTCATATACAATTTATAAAGTAATGACATCCATATTAGATGACTAATGGATAATTCGAAAGTGATAACAATGGTGTTATCAAGTATCCATCTAATGGTTGCTATTGTTTGAAGGAAACATTATTAAGACCGAATTATCAAGTTAAAGAAGGAAGTAATTCATCCACATGCTATAACGATGGACAAATAATTAAGATACTATATTGACTGTGGAAGAACAATGTCAATGCATCATAAGTAATTGACACCTTCATACATGTGGATGAGGGAAGACATGTGAAGTATCAACGATTACCACTACTGCATTGGATAGTATCAACTTAGCAAATAATGGTTGGATTGGTAGTCAGTCGATGACAAGCTTCAACTAAGGACAACACAAAAACTAACGATATAGATTCCCAACATCTGTGATTACATTCAGAACATGGCTGAGAATAAAGTTAATGACTAGCAATGATAAAGTTAAGGATGAAATACAAATGACTAAGATATCTAATAAGATACCAAGCATCGTATATTTGATGATAACACTTGGATCACCATATATCAACGATCATTAGGACTGAGCCATTCATTAAGATATCGATCTAATAAAGATCCATTAATTAAATAATGGAATTGACTAAGACATGATTAAGTCTTAATGTTAATGAACCAAATAGAAGAGTCGTGTTGACCGACAATCATGAAGATCTAATTAGGAGGTTAACAATCCATCGGTTAGTGTATTGAAAGGGTGTGATCTCTTTAAGGGAGTGGATATGATTAAAGGGATGCGACGGTTCATGGGGGAATATATAAATATCGGTTGAAGCCATTCATTTCAAGATTCATTCATTTATAACCATTTTTTTATATATAATCATGTTTCAGTCTGATCATATCGAGCACTTTCCTTATTGGCATAATTTAGTTGTAGGAGTCTAAATACATATCAGAGATAACACCCTTGTTGCAGGTACAATTTGATAAGACCAAATACATCATTTTAATTGTTGCAAGAGTATAATTCCCTATTTGAGATAGCAACTTTATCGTTGCTAAGCAATATCAACATATCAGTTATCGCTATAGGCAATATTGTCTTACCATCCATTGCATACATTACAAGATTATTTTAGAAATAGCAATCTAATCACTATAAGCGATTATAGACAAAGTCCATAGCACACTCTCCATTGACAAATTAGAAAATGCTAATATCTTTAGCATAATATATAAAGACCAACTTACATAATTATCATCATTTATATCAGATATAGAGGTGATCAATATCTTATATACATATTGTTCTATAAAATAATTATATCATTATTAATCTACCTATCTTATAAATTCCATTCATAAGTAGTAATTCATAGCAATAGTTGAGGACTTGAAGAAAATAAGTTACTTATGATTTGGATTACAAGGTAAGTGTTCCTATTTTTTTATTTGGCCAAAAAGTGGACATTACACAAGGTTTGGTAACATTGTGCTCCATCAAGGTGGCCATCGATGTTGTGACCAGCAAAGAAGAGGGCCTTACCGATGGAGGAGGAAGTGCCATTCGATGCGGCAACTACAAACCAACCATGAGTACCCTTCCTTGTTTCACTCTAGGAGTGGTTGGAGGATGATGCGAGAACATCTCGGGTTCTTGGTAATCCCGTGTCACCAAAAATAAGTTTGAGTTTTCTGTGTTTCTCGGTTCCTTCTTTGACTGAGTTGGCTCGGTAGTTGCTCAGTTCCTTCGTTAACCAAGTTGGTCGGTTAATTCCTTGGCGCTCGGTTATCCTTTCTTGGTGCTTGGTTATCCTTGCTTACCGAGTTGTTTCTTTTGGTTTTCTGTTGAGGCCGACTTGTGCATTTAATTATGGTCGCAGATTTAATGTTGGTATCTATCATTGGGAAGCATGTGGACCTAGATCTAGTTGTTCCTTCCGTTAATGGTGGATCTAAAGGCCGACTTGTTCGGTAGCCTCTTGTATATATTGTAGTCTTTGGTTGTAGTTTAGGAGTCAGTATGAGTAGCAGATAGGAGCTAGAAGATTAAAGATAGTTTCTGAATCCTTGCATGTTGGAGGACTGTTGTAATTGAATTGTAATATCTGGCCCTAATTGAGAAGGCCTTACAGCCCGACATGTATGAATCTATTTGATGAAATGTAAAGGATCTAATATGCATTCTCTCTCTCACTTTGTGTGTTGTTGCTTCCGTGTGTGATCTTTGCAAGGTAGATCTGGATTAGGGTGTGCCTTTGGCCCCTCTTCCTGACCTACCTACATCAGGTGGTATTAGAGCGAAGGTTGAGATTTGGATCTAGATTTGTGAATCTAGGCTTGAGGGTTCCTTCTTGTCAAACCCTAGTTGATTTGTTGTGGGGTAGCAAATTGCAATCTGGCCTACAATTGCAGACGGTTTCAAGATGGTTCATGGGAGGCGAGATGCGAATCCAGGATTGCCAGACATGTTGAGACAACTTGATGCTAGGTTAGAATCTATTGAAACATCCCAGCGTAGAGGAAGACATCTTGAAGATGTTAGTGATGATGAAATTGAAGAAAAACAAGGTGATGTAGAACCTGCACTTGTGATGGATCAGGGTGAGGAAAGATTGTTGAAGGCTTTGACAAATCTGAAGTCTACACCACATTTCAATCCTCCTGAGTATAATGGAAAGTTGGATTTAGATGAGTTGGTGGACTGGATCACCGAGATGGAAGTACTTTGAATATGAAAATGTTCCCGAGGAAAAGAAGGTGAAAATTGCAAGCACAAAGTTGAAAAGTCATGCATCCTTGTGGTGGGAGCATCTGCAATTGGACATAAAGAGGAAGGGCAAAGACAAAATTAAGGTATGGAATAAGATGGTAAATAAGTTGAAAGGAAAGTTTTTACCTTGTGATTATCAGATTAACCTAGTTAGGCGAATGCAAAGTTTGAGGCAGAAAGATAGCTTAGTAAAATATTATATTGAGGAATTCTATATATTAGATATTAGATCTGGACATGATGAAGATGAAGTGGAAAGAATTACTAGGTACTTGAATGGATTGAGAGTTTCCATCCAAGAAGAAATCAGTTTGGTTAAATTGGAAAACATAGAGGAAGCTTATCAGTTTGCCTTGAAAGCTGAGGAGAAATTGAACAAGAGACATGAGCAAAGACAAAGAGGTAGAGGTAGATCTTATGGTGAAAACAATAGATCTGATTCGGAAAAGACAAATCTGGATAAATGCAAGACCGAGTGGAAAGGTGAAAGTTCATCTAGAGGAAGAGGCAATAACTACCGAGGAGGTTATAATAGAGGTGGTTTCCGAGGAACTTGTTACAATTGTGGAGAAGAAGGACATAGATCATTTGAATGTACACATGCAAGTAAGAAGGTCGGTAGCAGTAGAAATGCTTTGGTGCAAGAAGACTCATTGAATGAACCTGAGAAGGAATAGAACTTGATAGTAAGGAGAACACTTTGGAGTGAAAGTAATAAGGAAGATCTAGTGAGGAAAATTTTGTTCAAGACCAGATGTAAAGTTTCTGATGAAGTGTGGAAGGTAATCATTGATAGTGGAAGCTCGAAGAACTTGGCATCTGAGGAAATGGTTACAAAGTTGCAGTTGGAAAGGTTGGAACACCCGAAGCCCTATCAAATTTCATGGATCAAGGATGAACATACACTCTTGGTAAGTGAACAATGCTATGTGAATTTGAAAATCAGAAAGTACTATGATAAGGTGTTATGTGATATCATGGCTATGGATTGTTATCATATTTTGTTAGATAGACATTGGCAATATGATAGACATGCTATATATGATGGGAGATTGCATAAATATACTATTTGGGCTGATGGGAGAAGACAAATCTTGTTACCTTTGATTGAAGAACCTGTTAGTAGTGCTTGTACATCTGTGAAAGTTTGCTTGATGGAAGGAAGAAAGTTTGTTAAGGATTTGAAGAAGAATGATGTATGTTTTACTGTGATTTCTAACAAACCGAGTAAGAAAACAAAGGATAGAATCCTTGAAGAGATTGATAAGATACTCACCAAGTATAAGGAGATCATTTCTAATAATGTACATGATGGTTTAACACCGAAGAGAAGCATTGATCATTGTATGGATCTAATCCCTAGAGCTAGTTTATCGAATAAGGCACCACATTGGTTGATACCTACCGAGAATCAGGGATTGAACTGACAGATTCAAAAATTGTTGCAGAAAGGTTTGATCTGAGAAAATTTGAGTCCTTGTGTAGTACCAGTTGTATTGGCACCTAAGAAGAATGGAGAATGGCAAATGCATACTAATTCTAGAGCAATCAACAAGATAACAATGAAATATAGATTTCCTATACCGAGAATGGATGACATAATGGATAGTTTGACTGGAGCAAAGTATTTTACAAAAATTGATTTTAAAAGTGGATATCATCAGATCAGAATCAGAGAAGGTGATGAGTGGAAGACTTCTTTTAAGACAATAGAAGGTTGGTATGAGTGGTTGGTTATGCCTTTTGGTTTAACTAATACACTGAGTACTTTTATGAGATTGATGAATGAAGTTTTGAAGAAATTCTTAGGTAAATTTGTGATTGTATACCTAGATGATATTCTGATATTCAGTAAGACTAGAGAAGAGCATTTGTTTCATGTTAAACAAGTATTGTAGAGATTGAAAAAAGAAAAGTTGATGATAAACATGAAGAAATGTTCCTTCATGCAAGACGAGATTGTGTATTTAGGATTTGTGATTTCAGCTGATGGTTTGAAAATGGACCCTAAAAAGCTTGAAGCTATTTTGAATTGGCCTACACTTGAGAATGCTAGTGAGGTAAGATCATTTCATGGTTTGGCAAGTTTTTACTGAAAGTTCATTAGGAATTTCAGTTCAATTTGTAATGTTGTGATTGAGACTATGAGAGGAGATAAAAGACAATTCAAGTTGACACATGGAGCTGATAAAAGTTTTGAGACTCTGAAGCAGAAGGTTGTTGAATTGCCTTTGTTAGCATTGCCTAATTTCAATAAGGTATTTCAAGTTGAATGTGATGCAAGTGGTAGTGCAATAGGAGTTGTGTTGAGTCAAGAAGGTAAACCTGTTGCTTTCTTTAGTGAAAAGTTGAATGATGCAAAAAAGAAATATTATGTGTATGATCAAGAATTATGTGCTATTGTTCAAGCCTTGAAGATATGGAGACATTATTTGATATTGAGTGAATTTTTGTTGTATACTGATCATAAGACTTTACAGTATTTGGGTTGTTAGAATAAGTTGAATCAGAGACATGAAATGGGTTGAATATTTGCAAAGTTATACATTTGTGATAAAACATAAGAGTGGAGTCACTAACTGAGTTGCTGATGCATTGAGTAGAAGAAGATCTTTGATGACCGAGATGAGAATTTAAGTTCTTGGTTTTGATGATATGAAAGCATTGTATGAAAATGATCCTAATTTTTCCTAGCCATGGAGAAAGTGCAAAGCACCTATTCAAGATCAACTGAGTACTAAATGGGAAGACTATTTCATTCAAGAAAGTATGTTGTTTAAAGGTATTCAGTTGTGTATACTGAGAGGATCAATGAGAACTAACTTGATAAAGGAGAAACATAGTAGTGGTTTGGCTGGACATTTTGGCATGGACAAGACATTGAATTTGCTTAAGGAGAAATACTTTTGGCCGCAGTTGTATAAGGATGTTCAGAAATTTGTGAAAAGTTGTAGAATTTGTCAAGTTGCAAAAGGAGTAAGTTAGAATACTGGATTGTATATACCGATTTCTGTTCCTGAGAAACCTTGGATTGATATCAGTATGGATTTTGTTCTTAGCTTACCAAAGACAGTAAGAGGTAATGATTCTATATTTGTTGTTGTGGATAGATTTTCTAAGATGACACATTTTATACCCTGTAGAAAGACATCAGATGCAGTCCATATAGCAAGTCTTTTCTTTAAGGAAATTGTCAAATTGCATGGATTACTGAGGAGTACCATCTCTGACTGAGATAGTAAGTTTGTTGGATACTTTTGGAAGACTCTTTGGAGAAAGTTGGGCACCGAGTTGAGGTATAGTTCTACATTTCACCCACAGACTGATGGACAAACAGAGGTTGTGAATAGAAGCTTGGGTAATCTTTTGAGATGTTTAGTTGGAGATACACCAAGTAATTGAGATTCTATGTTGGCACAAGTAGTGTTTGCAGATAATAATTCAGTGAATAGGAGTACTGGAAAAACACCTTTTGAGATTGTAAATGGCATACAACCGAGAGGTATATCATATTTAAAGGATATTGCTGGTGAAGAAAAGAGAAGTGTTGAAGGAGTAAAATTTGCTGAGTTCATTAAGACATTGCATGAAGATGTGAAACATAAGTTGGAGAAAAGTAATCAGAAGTACAAAGACAACTGATAGATCAAGAAGACATAAGACTTTTGCAGTTGGTGATGAAGTAATGGTTAATTTGAAGAAAGACAGATTTCCTATTGGAACATATGGGAAGCTGAAAATGAAGAAATTTGGTCCTTGCAAGATATTGAGGAAATTTGACAGTGGAAATGCTTATGAGATTGAGTTATCTGGTGGCATGGATATATCACCTATATTCAACATTGCAGATTTGTATGAGTACCATGAATCGGATGAAGAAATGATAGTACCGAATGATTGTCCTAAGAGTCAGACAAAAGAAGTTGAGTAGATTTTGGAACAAAGAGTTGGCAGAAGCACAAGAGGAAAACAATATATAAAATATCTGGTAAAGTGGAAGTACAGACCGATTGAAGATAGTTCATAGATTTCACAATCTGAGTTGGATTCAGCTTGGGTTGTACCTATTGCATAATTCGGAGAATCATTTCAAATAACCCCAGGTGTCTGATGCAGGAGCATCTCAGGTCCTTGACAATCCTATGTCACCAAAAATAAATTTGAGTTTTTTGTGTTGCTCGATTTCTTCTTTGACTGAGTTGGCTCAGTAGTTGCTTAGTTCCTTCGTTAACCGAGTTGCTCGGTTATCCTTTCCTGGCGCTCGGTTATCCTTGCTTACCAAGTTGTTTCTTTTGGTTTTCTGTTGAGGTTGACTTGTGCATTTAATTATGGTCGCGGATTTAATGTTGGTATCTATCAGTGGGAAGCATGTGGACCTAGATCTGGTTGTTCCTTCCGTTAATGATGGATCTGAAGGTCGACTTGTTCGGTAGCCTCTTGTATATATTGTAGTCTTTGGTTGTAGTTTAGGAGTCAGTATGAATAGCAGATAGGAGTTAGAAGATGAAAGATAGTTTTTGAATCCTCACATGTTGGAGGACTGTTGTAATTGAATTGTAATATCTGGCCCTAACCGGGAAGGCCTTACAGCCCGACATGTATGAATCTATTTGATGAAATGTAAAGGATCTGATCTACATTCTCTCTCACTTTGTGTGTTGTTGCTTCCGTGTGTGATCTCTGCAAGGTAGATCTGGATTAGGGTGTGCCTTTGGCCCCTCTTCTCGACTTACCTGCGTCAGAGGAATAGGGGCACCCTTGAAGGTTAGAATGCAGGCGTGAAAGGAGATGGATGAGTTTGCAGTGATCTCTCACCCTTATTGTAGATAGCAAAGTAAAGGATGTTCATTACGATAGGTTGCTCAAACTATGGATGAGCCATAAACTTTTGCAGCATCAATACTTTTCCCTTGTCTATGTTGGGAGCAATCACAAGAATAGGAGCCACTACAGGAGATTGTGAAGTCTTTGATGAACATAAAAGATTCCCTTGAAAAAACATGCTTTCCTTTATTCCTCAATGAAGAGGAAAAAAGACGAAGCATGTTGAACCATAGGGGTGGGTTGAGATGCAAGGAAGAAAATGGGAGGGGTTGTAGGGGCTACAAATTGATTAAAAAGCATGTTGGTGTTACATTTATTATAAGCTTTTAATAACATATCTTGTTGAGGGAGCATGGCCCCCACGTGAGTAGGCCAAAAGTGGTCTAACAGAAAGCCCCCATAGGATACCAAGGTCTAATATCCAGTGTGTTGTGTAGTGTGAATGGTACCCTTGCTTGAGGCACTTATGAACTACCTAGGGGGGTGCCCCATAAAGACCAGGCAAGTGATACCCAACTTTTCTAGGAAGAGATCTAACTCGGGGATAACAAAGAAAGTCACAGAGACCGCCTTGGGTCCTACAAAGACCATGAAGGTAGTAGACATCAAAGGGGGAAGTGATAGCCCTTTATAAGTTCTAATGGTCATCTGAAACTCATTGTATCTCACACAGTGCAACCTATTGATGAAGAGTACCACCTCCGTAATAACAACCACTTTACATGTGGGATCAACCATCACACCCCTTACAATTTTTTGGTTGATTTGTGCAGGGATGTATAAGGGTGAGATGCATGTTATTACAATTTTTTCTAATTTGGCATCCTATTTTATGCATCCTATCTAGTTAGAGGGAAAGACAGGAAAGATGGTGACCATATCAAAAATTGGACTATTTCCCAATAGAGGGGGAGAAGATGATGATGCAGAAGGATTCACATTAGGTTCACCAAAATGTGGAGAAGAGAGTTTGCCACCCTCAAGGATTTATGAAATCCCAAGGAGCAAATTGGCCCTTGTGCCATCTCACTAAACTAATGCTCTGGTGAGGAAAGACAATTAATTGATTAACTGAGATTTAACTTAGTGAACGCATGACAAAGTGAAAACAAAAATAACTCCTATAAACTAATAGAAATTCTTTGATTAATGGAAATGAAAGACCAAACACTCAAGACCAATTAGTGAAATCTACATGCTCATTGTCTTGGACGCTTGTGTGAGTCCAAGATTACAACCCAGATTTGGGACACCAATGTGCCATGAATGTGCCTTGTATGGACATGGTACAAACTTCAAAGCCAAAAAAGTACAAGAGCCAGAATCAAACTAGTGGGAGTAAAAGTAGGAAAGATACCACTAATAGAATATATATAGCAAGATAAAATTCTAAGAAGGAGAAAATCAAGACCTTGCAATTAGAGGTAGAAGAATACCAAGGCTATTGTACCATCCTCTCCTTCAAAACCTATAGAAAAGATGAAAAGGAAATTTGTTGGATTGTTGATTTAGAGGCCTACCAAAGTCAAACACTTGTTTTGGTGTTTCCACTTGTATGGACAATCAAGATACAATAGATATGATAATGAATAAACTGGTAAAATGATAAATGATAATAATAGAGAGAGAAAATGATCAAGAGCTAAGATAAAATAGTTGAATAAAAGGAAATGGATTGAGGATCACCCCCCTTCGAAACCAAGAAGTTAGAGCTTGGTGGGAGGAAGGCAAGAACAAGCTGGTATGTGGTGGAGTGTCAGAAAAATGATGTGATATGATCAACAAGTTGTGAAAACTATCCAAAAATGGTGGAAAAGATGCAGTGTGATTGAGATGACTGAAAATGTGCCAAGAGACTTTGAAATGTCCAAAAGATGGAAAATGAAGCAAAATCAATGAGTTGAAACATGGTTGGAGGATTCCTGACATCGGTGGGTAGTGCAAGGTGTTACTTCCAAAAATAGTAGGTGTAATTTCTCAATGACCACTTGTGGTTCTATAGATTCGCGGGGCTAGTGTGGGCCATATAGACATTTTTGTGTTCTACATGCGTCATGATACAAATAGGTTGCATGGTCAAGAATCTAAACAAGGGAGATGATAAGGTGAATGGGGTTATATGGAGGCTTAGGTGGAATTTTGGTTTTTCACCAAATTGGAGGCATTATGCAATGAAGAATTACATGGGGTGTAATTTATGACATTACAGTTTCATCTAAAATGGTGTAGTGGGTTGCATGTTGGAGAAAATGATTTATGTTGATTATTATTAAGGTTAGGTGAGATAAAAATTTCATAGAATTAACTATAAATTTCATGGTACCAGAGGGATTTGGGACCAACAATTATGCACACTATATTGATATTGAGAACAACATATATGAGGATTATAAGTTTTACAATTGTAAATATATAGTTAGGACTATCATGAGGCATATCTAGAAGGGATCTAATTGTGGCCATTGTATCTATTGTTATGTTGTTGACAAGTGGAACATGCTTAAACTAGTGTAGGTGAAGTATTTATTGAAGTTATCTACACTCCATTTATAATGGAGCAACTTATCATCCTTAGTTTTATATTCATTATTGACCTATTTAATAATAAGTTGAGAGTTTACATATACCTAGAATTGCGTGATGTTCCATTGAATGGCAATTTTCTATCTAGTAATTAAAGCTTCATACTCTACTATACTATGCATGCATGGGAAAGCCAACTTAAACACTTTAAGAAGAACATCCCCTTGAGTGGTGATGAAAAGGATACCATCCCTTGAACCACGTTGATTGAAGGAGTCATTAAAATAGATCTTCCATAGTGATTGTCATGAATGGTAAAGATGGACTCATATGGGAATTTCATAGATGTATTAGATAATAGATATTTTAGTGGATCAACTTTGATATTAGCTTAAGATGATGACTAATTATATCATTTCTAAGGTATTAGGACCTAAAGACAATGACCATACATGCTTTCTTAATGGGTGTGTAATTGAGTTCATATCCCACCAAGGTATGGTTTATAGTAAATGGATCTCTCATTTCCATTCTCATCGTGTTGGGAAAGGAGTGCCTTGAGCACAACTAAATTGGCAAAGATATACAACAATAGTAGTTTCCCTTGAATAGGGTGCATGAGGACTAGAGAATTAGCTATGTACTATTTGATTTTAGTGAATCCTTATAGATATAATGAATCACATTTGAATACTTATCTTTGTGGAGCAAGTGGGTAAAAGGTTGACAATTATAGTTGCTAATGGATAGGGGTATGAACAACCTCAAATCTGGAAATGGGTTAGAAGGATCGTCTAGTAATAATGGCCAATCAATATTTGTGAATGATAAAACTATTTTTCCATCTTCCAAGTTCCTTGGACAAGGGCAAGAAAAAATGGAAATCCTAAAAAATCTCCACTTCGCCAAAATTTCAAATGAAAACTGCATTATCAAATGAAAGTGATGGACTAAAATATTTTGTCATTTTCATGGCAGTTGTAGATGAGTGGGTTTCTAATGTTTGGAGAAACAAATTAGGCTTTCAAATTTCTTTTTGTAGAATGATACGTGGGTTATTTTTTATATTTTCAAGAATCATAAGATGTAGGAAAAAGATGTTCATTAATAATACTAAAATATTGAGCAGTGTATGTTCCATACCCTAGCATCATTGCCAAAATCCCTAAATGAAGAGATCCTTGGTCTATCTTGCCCTAAATGGTTCAAAATTAAGAATGTTCGTCCATTGTTGTTGACCTTTCTACCTCAAGTGTTGGCCCCACTTGGTAATGTCCTTAGGGTTGATGGATCCAAATCTATTCTTGTTAGAAATTGGGATCTTAGGATACTAATGTTTATGAACAAGATATAAAATAATAAGATAAGAGTCATGCAACCATAAATTTACACATTACACAAGATATACATAAATTTATTAAAACATTTACATAATATAATCCATCATAAATAAACTAAACCTATGATACTTCTCCTTACTTCCACATGGCCCATGATAACTAATGTGCATATTGACATAACTCGCTCTAAAGTTCCAAATTTACACTCTCAAATGAGATAGAACCTCTTGTTGGTTCTTGGTTTGACATAGTTTACAGATAAAATACTACCAAGCTACCCACACAAATATCTAAAAAGTGGCTAACTTCTATGGACACCTAAATGGACTTGGACCAACTAACAAGGTGCTTAGTAAATCCCTTCTACACTTTTTGCTCCACAAAACCAAGGCACGTGTACCTATGATCCTTCTTCAGGCTTCCTACAACAATTTTGTACAAAAAATAGATGTCATAGATATCTCATGTAAGCCTCAACATAACAAGGAGATACTAGGTAATTTCCAATCACCCATTGAACATCGATTTGTATGGAGTATGAGATTAACTTATCAACTTGCTCAACAAAAACATAAAACAAAGATATTATGTAATTTTGTTTAAGATTTTTTGTGAAGAAAATGTAACTGTATGTAAAGAAAACCCTAGCTTAGACCAGTACCTTATTCATTGGACAATGAGTCATTAAACACATGAAACTCTACTATAAGTTTGAGACATATAGCTATGTGATTCCTAACACATGTATTACAAAATGTTAATCTATAGTTTTATGATCAATCCTACTTATCACAATCCTAAAACAATATCTTGTGGATTTGTAGTTGAGATTCAAGCATTTTAATTAATTCTTTGAATTAGAGCATGAATCCACCTCATACATCATAAAAATACATTGAAACAACAAGATCTTTGATCCAATCATATCAAAACACATAAAATTTGCAACATGAGAGGAATAGAAATAAAAAATATTTATGAGATGTCCTTAAATTTAGCTATACTTATGATACAATATCTGATAACACTTAAAAGACAACTTGCAACAAACTACACTATTTCTTATTTCTCCATGCCTTACTCTAGTATTTTCAATACATATACATCAAACCACACAAAAAAACAAACCGATAGACTCCAAAACTCTATCTAAATATCCAAATTCAAACCTCTTCTCATGGCCTTGATTACCCTTTTATAGGAACATGGGTAGCAACAAGCTATGGGCTAGAGATGACACTTGTCAAAATTTTACATTCTTGGGCATAAGGAAACCCAAATAGTACAAGAAAGCAGTCACAATGAAAGAGTAATCTTTATGCATCTTCAAGCACATCCATGTTAATGTAGACTTGTGAATCAATCCCATGACGGCTCGATAATGGCTTCAGGTGCTACATTAAGTTTTCAAAATGATATAAAACTGGCAAAATTATTAGTATGACATTGTACTTTCACTCCTCCGCATACATCTGCACCTACTCATTGTACGCGTCCTTTGGGCCTTTTTCACAATTCTTCACTCAATCTCGCCTACAATGAACTCCCTCAAATCAACCACCAGCATGGTCATGTACGTCATTAAATTCATATGAATAGATGGATAGAAAAATATAAATTTTGCAAATTTAAATTATAGTCGGCGATCTTCTTCTATCTTGCTCCATCGAATGGTAACAAAAGGTCCAACTACCTTCGACTTACAATGTGTCATCTAGGTCCTCATATTATCAAATAGAAAAGTTCCATGATAGAAAAGTATCTACGGGAGCAACCTGACCCACCCATCCTTGGCTGCCATTTGTAGCTCATGATTTTCCCACAGATCCACCCTTGCAACACCTAGCACACCACTCACCGGTCAGCCCTACCACGCGTCAATATTCCATGATCTTTTTCAATTCTTTTTCAAACAGGATTACAAGACCACAAAAATATTCCACCTGTTACCCTCGGGGGCGCAGTCCACGGTGTCTTCTCTCTCCTTGGCATTCTGATTTCAGGATCCCAGGATCACGCCACCTGTCACCGTTGGCCCGCACTCAATTCATTTGCACGTGCCATGTGTCAAAAATTTGGAAGCATTTTCATCTTTTTATCAACCGGCATCACGGGACCAAATTTTTTTGACACCGGCACCCTGGGCCCACAATCCACTTTCCTTTTGCATTCTCTGATGGACGATGGTGTACTTTAAAATCCCCCCTTCGGAACTTTGGGATTTCTCCTTCTCATCTTCTAACTCCAACCAATTGGCACTCTAGACATCAAATGTCTGCATTAAGGCATGGGCCCCAATCTTGCCTTTGGGACTTCAAATTTTCACTTATCGTGCTTCCAATCCTGACTATTTGCACCGCAAAAGATAATTCTTTGTTCTAAAGCATGGGCCCCAGTCTTCTTTTCAAAGTTTCAAGATTTTACCTACCTTGCTTCTATTTCTAATTGGGATTTTAGGATTTGACCTCCTTCAATTCCAATTCCGATATGGACTTTAGGATTTTGGGCATTGACCTCCTTCATTTCTATTCCCGAACACTTGCATCTCAAACATCAAATCCACACTTAAGTACTTAGCCTCTTCTTTGAAGTTCAAATGTGCCATCAACCTGTCAGACTTCTGATGACTTACCCTTCTCAAAATTTCAACTTCGGAATATGTGGACCCATTCTCTTATCAGAGTTTCAAGATTTTCCCTCCTGTTGCCAACTCCGATTATTTGCATCGGGCCCCACCACATGAAGAACCTTGACCAAAACCTGACTTTATTCGATGCCCAAGGCAAATGGGTCCCAATAGTTGACTCCTTTTCGAATAGCTTGAAACTTTGGCAAAACATTTTTTATCTTATTCGAAATGGTATTTTGCTCGATACTAGATACTAGACCCCACAAGCAAATCCTTTCTATGGCCTGCCTTATTGAATAGAAAATTTCTTCACTAAGTTACAAAAAGTAATGACACGTAATAGTTACCAACACAACTAGGGCTTCTAAGATTTTCAAAGGAAATAAACAAGGAACCCTATGGCAAATAAGTAAAACTACAAGATAAGACCCAAGAATTTCAATCTCAAAAATCCATACCAATAGTGGCTCTTTCTTGGGACGATCATGACACAGGAGTGATGCGAGAACCATAGGATCACTAGGAGAGAAAGCCACAAAAACCAGAGCAACAAAACACGGACGACGACAAACAAAACCCTATATACATGAATTTACATATGATACAAACCTAAAAACTACTATTCATGGAAAAGATTTACTTCAAGAGAAGTAATGTTTTAGGAATTATCCATGAACAAGCTATTCTAGAATGTCTCCAGCCATTTCCCTGAGGAAATATGAATTTTTACCCCATTGCTCATGAATCATATATGGCACTAACCAGATGGGATGAAACTTTTCATGCTTTCCTTTATCTTCCCCTTTGGCACTCCACATTAGCACAGTATTAACAACATCAAACTTTCTCTCAATTTTCTTCTTGTTATACAGGAGTTTAACCTGCAATTGGAGTTTGACATTTTTAGCATTAGCTTCTCTCCTGTTCTCATCTAACTCCATGAGGTCATCCATCCTCAATTGCATTTCATCCTCAATTTCTTCATCATAAATTTGAATGAATCTATACATCTCCATCATGTTGTTCTGTGGAAGTCTAGCATGGATTACATACACCAAATCAAAAGGTGCACAACCAATGGCCTTCTTTACAGTTACCTTGTTTGCCCAAACTGCCAATGACAATTTTGAATCCCAGGACCTCTTATTTTTGTCGAAGACTCTCTTGATTATTTTCAATAGGCTCTTGTTACTTGATTCAACCTGTCCATTTCCCCGTGGGTGGCAAGGTGATGAGTATGATGTTTGGATACCAAACTTGCTGCAGGATTCATAATATTGTTTTGATCTAAAACACATTGCATTGTCAGACATAGTTCTCTCTGGACATCCAAATCTAGTAATGATGTTGTTTAGCAAAAAATTTGTCACCACCTTGCTAGTTGCTCTCATGGTTGGAATTGCTTCCACCCACTTAGTAAAATAATCAGTTGCAACTAAAATCCATGAGTGACCACCACTAGATTTGTTTCTGATTTCTCCCACAAAATCCAATCCCTACAGCTAAAATGGACCTTGCACTTCAATTGGATTCAAAGGCATGTTCCTTGTAAACTTCAATTTGTCAAAAATTTGCTAACATGCATCACACTTTCTAACCAACTGATGTGCGTCTCTAAAAAGTGTTAGCTACCAACATCTTGCTCTTAAGACCTTATGTGCAATTGTCTTTGCCATATAATGGCCTTTACATTCTCCACTATGCATCTCTTCTAACACCTTTGGAGCTTGGGTTTCATTCACACATTTCTACATGACTCCATTAACACTCCTCCACCACAACATGCCAATATTAATGGTATACTTAATAGCATGTAGCTTTAGGGATCCTCTTTTGCTTTTGTCAATTCTTGGTGGACACTTCACTTTTTGTAGGTAGAAAATGACATCACTATACCAATCACACCCTTCAACATCACTGAGATATGCTTTGTGCTCTTCTTCAATCTGGTTAATCTGATTGGCATCAAGATTTGTATCAACCATCAGTTTTTCCAACCCCTGGCCTCTAACCAGTTTAGTAATTTGGATCTCAATGTTGAATTCCTTAATTCTATTGATCCACCTGCATCTTCTTCTTGAGACCTCTTGTTGGATGAAGATGTCTTTAACAACACTAGGAACATAAGCTACAATAGTAGTTCCCATAAGGTAACATCTCAAAGCCTTGACTACCTTCACTAGTGCATAGGCCTGCTTCTCATTTATCTCATACTTCAACTATGTAGCTTGCAAGGATTCTCTAAAAAATGCAATTGGTTGCTCAAATCCTTTAGTTTTCTTTTGCATGAGTACTGCAGCAACTGTGTGAAAAGATGCAAAAGAGAAAATTGCATCGGCTTGGTATAATTAGGGGCCTTTAAAACTAGGGCTTCCTTAATGGCTCTTTTAATGGCATAAAAGGCAACAACAAACTCTCCATCCCAATTTATCCAAGCACCCTTTTTTAGCATTTTGGATATGGGCCTGCTAATTTTTGCAAAATTTGTCACAAACCTTCTTAGGAAGTTGGCCTGCCCAAAGAATGATTGAATACCCTTCACATTGTTTGGTTGTGGTATCCTATCAATTGCTTCTACTCTTTCAGAGTCTATCCTTACCCTCTCTTTTGAAACCAGATGCCCCAACAACTTCCCCTCAATAACCCCAAATGTGCATTTCCTTGGGTTTAATGATACTACATACTCCAATGCCCTAACAAAAATCTTCTCTAAGTGCTCACAATGTTCTTCCTTCTTAGAGGAAGAAGTCAAGTCATCATGATAAACCACAAGGGAATCATCAATGAACTCTACAAAAGCCACATACATGGCCCTTTAGAAAGTTGTCCTAGCATTTGTCAAATCAAAACACATCCTCACATAAACATATGTTCCCCAGCTATTCGAAAAGGAGTCAACTATTGGGATCCATTTGCCTTGGGCATCGAATAAAGTCAGGTTTTGGTCAAGGTTCTTCATGTGGTGGGGCCCAACGCAAATAATCAAAGTTGGCAACAGGAGGGAAAATCCTGAAACTTTGATAAGAGAATGGGTCCACATATTCCGAAGTTGAAATTTTGAGAAGGGTAAGTCATTTGAAGTCTGACAGGTTGATGGCACATTTGAACTTCAAAGAAAAGGCTAAGTACTTAAGTGTGGATTTGACTCTTTTACCACCACTTGGTTATAACTTGAGAACCCATCCATCATTGACATAAGTTTTGAACCAGTTAACCTTTGTAGCCTCACTTCCATGCTGGGCAGCCCATAATTATCCTCCAATGAAGGTATGTTTAGGTTTCTAAAGTCCACCCATAATCTATTATCTTCATTCTTCTTTCTTACTGGCACTAAATTTGAAACCCATGATGAGTGTCTGATAGGTTTAATGATTCTTGCATCCTTGAGTTTCATCAACTCTTCTTGCATTTTAGGTGCAAGGTTAGATTTATGGGCCTCTGCTTCTGTCTGAAAGGCTTAGTATTTTCCTTCAAAGGAATGACATGCTGAAACAAATCTTCTATGTATGATTTTAAATAGTCATAGGACCATGCAAAAACATGCCTATATTTTATTAACAGGTTGATAAGCATATTTTTAATCTTTGGAGACAACTTATTTCCAATGTACACCTTCTTAGGTGTCTCTTGTGTCACTAAATTAATTTCCTCCAAATCATTGGGATTTGTTGTAGTAGCAGCACTTTTCACTCTGTCCTAATTATCAAATACTTTCTCAAGTACTACTAGACATTTTGGTACCTTTTTAGTCTTCAATTGTATGACCTCACTACCAAAAAATATTTCTTTCCCATTAATCACTTCAATATAAGTGTTGAAATCAATTTCCTAGCTAGAAAATTTATCCTCACAATTCAAAAATCTTAGACTGTCTCGGTCATCATTAAACACCTGCCAGTTTTCAATATTATCAGGGGTGGATTGTCTAGATTGGGATTCCACTTTAGAGATCCTTGCAAAGATGATATCTTATGGTCTCAGAGTCATGTTGACCAAGAGACCCGTCATTTTGTTGTTGGTTCTCTCCATCCAATCTATCCCAAATGCATCAAAACTTTCAAGTTCATCCGACACCGCATTTATGTACTGCTTCAATCTCTTATTCTTTGATGCATATTTCTCTTTGATTTGGGAGATTACTAACTCCGAATCTCCAATCACTTTGAGATTTTTGATTCCATGTTTCTCTGCTAGTCTCAGACCAAGTAACAAAGCCTCGTATTCTACCACATTATTTGTGCAATTGAAACTTGGAATAAATGAAAACTTGTAAGTTCTTCCACTGGGTGAAACTTATAATACTCCTGCACCTGACCCCTCCTTTGAACTAGCACCATCAAAATACAGTCCATAATTCACTGTCATCAGATCTACTCTCAATCTCTTATGTCAGTAATGCAAATTTATGTTCTCCATTTAAAGCTAGTTCTTTAGCTCTAAATTCATTTATATTAGTATCCAAAAAGCAAGTCTTGTCGTCATTTACATTTTTCTCAATCATGTGAGATACTTTTGGCTCCCTTTCAACTTTCACATATTTTTCATCAATAACAAAGGTAGAAAAAGACAAATCACACTGTAAACTTCCCCCATGGCAACACTCCATTTCCTTGATAACAACATTTTGTAATGAGGGGGAATGTCCACAACCAATACACTCATGCTTAAGTTATTTTCAGAGAATGCAACCAACTTATATGGTAGGGCCTTAATGGTACCAATCATAGGCACCTTCCTAGAGTCTAGAGCACAACACCTACCCTGGGTAGTATCTACCTTTAAACTCAAAGATTCCATGATTTTATATGGTATTATAGTATTATATTCACCTAAGTCTATCATCCAATTCTTCATAGTTTTACCATTTATGATAACATTAAGAAAAAAAGGGATCAATATTTTCCAGATATGCATTCATATTATGGTCTAAATATTTCTAAGGAATTTGAGAGGTCATTCCCTCAATTTCTTTATTTCTCTTTTTTTAGCTCCCCACTTTCTAAACTAGACTCACCTACTGACTTAATTTTATCATATGAAACTGTAGGCTATGGTTTCGAATCTGTTTCCTATCTTGAAAGTCTTAAAAACTCAAACATTAAGTCAAAACATGTTCATAAGTTCAAAGCAAAGACATAAAACAAAACCAAACCACCTCAAGATTGTTGCCAAAACAAGTGCTATAAAGCACTATTTGATTTGCTTCAATGAGAGGGATGGGGGTGTGCTCTCTAAGCACTTGGAGCTTGCTTCTAATGCATTCTAAAAGATTTTGATATGATGCATGAATGCTAAGAAAATCTTGAAAGAAACTAGTTCAATCCATTAAAAGCTATTCTAAGATGTGATGAGAAACATGAAATAGAGTTATTCTAACAAATATAATTGCAAGCTTTATGATATAATATTATTCTAGCATTATAATTCTACTCAATGTAAAAGATGTGAATTGGATTATTTGCTCTTAGGAAGTGAGGGTATTTATAAGATTTGGGAAGGGCTTGGGTTAGGAGGATGAGTTAGAGTTAGAGGTAAGGTTAGGGGTATGGTAAGGTTTACATTGGGTTAGGGTTGCTCACACGTGTGAGAAACACTAGGGAAGTGTGCAAGGGGAAAAAGTGTGGAAGAAGAGACATGGGTCTCTTTATGAGGCTGTAAAAAGCCTTAAAGAGTGTGTAAGAGGCTTTAATGAGTGTGTAAGGCTCATTGAGGGAAGGGTTTGACCAAAAGTCAAAGAGGACCTGGATTAGGCTAAGAAATGTAGGAAACATCTCTTAAATTGGTTTAGGGAAGATTGGAAGGGTTTAGGAAAGGTTAGAAGATTCTAGGTTTTTTAGGCTTTAAATAAATATAAAATTTATTTAGGGAATGTGACATCATTTATTGAATATTGATTCAATAAAGAGAGGAAAATCACTTAAAATTGATTTAAATGGTTTGGGGAGAGATTTTTTAATTAAATATGTTTAATTAAAATAAAAAGATTTAATGGCATAAAAATATATTAATTAATTAATTCATTAGTAAATGATGATATCATCAAGAGGTTTTTAAAAAATAAAAATATTTTATTTTTTAATGGATTTTTAGGTGTCTACATTTTGCTCCTCTTTGATGTAATGCCGCAAGTAGCGTTGCATCAAACACAAGAAAATAAGATGCCCCGGGCTAGAATTTAGAAGAATGAGGGGTTGTGCCCCCTCAAGAAAATAACGCAAAGAGGAAACTTTGTGGAATTTTCTCGAAAGGAGACAGAAGGAGAAAGAAAAAGGAAGAAGGGGGGATAAATAATCAAGCATCCAAGAGAAAAGATGGATGAATGCAAGATGAGATGGAATGCAAAATGCAGGTTGTAGCTACATGAAGATGCAAGATGCAAGATTAATCTAGATGACACAGGATGAGGGGGATTTGGGGAGCTCCAAGTGTAAATGTGGAGAGCACAACCTAGTTTGATATAGAAATGCTAGAGACTTGCCAAGGTTACGAAAGAACATAAGGCCTTGTCACCAGTGTTGCACAGGACTGACGCAAAAAAGACACGCAGGGTTGCCCTAGCATCACGCATGAACCCAAGAGGAAGCATGGTAGAAATGATGCTGGAGAAACCATAAACAAATGACATTTTCCAAGTGCACCATGGAACCCAGAAGATCAAATGTGAACCGTGCAAGGGTCATGTCCGACTGACTCATAGGTAGAAGCAAGAAATCAAAAGACCTTGCCCCAGATTGCCCTCATTCGCAACGCACCATGATATAAAGGATCGTGGCGACTTTTAGTAGAGAAACAATGAGAAGCTGTAAAAGATTAACAAGATCCAAAGGACAAAATCCAAGACCAAAATGATAACTCCAAAAGACATCCTTTGCCAAGGAGAGAGATTGATTTGATTGATGGTGGGAAGATTGGTCTGAACGTGTGGAAGGATACATCGACACAAACTTGGTGTGATTGGTGGAAGATTAGGTTTGACGGGAGGAAGGATACATCCTCAAGGACCCACTGATTGATGGGAGAATGAGTGTTGTTCGCTTGGAAATGATGAAGTTCAAGGATAACCATGGTGATCAAGAATAGTCGACAATTGATGTTGTTGAAGTACAAGGCTGAGTGGGACAAGATTTCTGATCAAATGTTGCTGCAGGATGAACAAAGATTATGTACAACAAGGCGCGAAGAACGAATGGGAAAAGACTTACAACAGCTATGTACAGAAGCTCAAGATTTGGGATAGGAAGATCTCTCTATACAAGATAGATACAAGAAGGATTGCGCTATACAAAATATGGTACACGATATGATACAAGATATGGTACAAAATATGTACAGGGTAGATTGCGGATTTGCTTGAGGATTAAAAAAGAGGAATGCAGGGGGATGGTGGTGGGGATGGGTATGGGAGAAAAAGGATTGGGTGTTGGGATGGGGGGGATGGGAGTTTGATAGATAATGACTCAGTCCACTATGTATGGTGCCTATTTTCCAGGTTTTCACTAACATACTTGTCCAAGGCGCTTGAATTGCCAAGTTTTCACTATTGGACGATTATTTTTCTCTTTGCTTTTTGCTTTTTTGATTTTTTTTGTATTTTTCTATTTTTTCCAATTTTTATGGATTTTTTGAATATGTAGGATCTGGTTCAAGCATAGAACCTCTTCAAATGGATGATGTTGATTGGATCATTCAAAGGTTCACCTTTTTATGTAGATAGCTGATAGGCTCCGGAGCCAAAGCATGTTGTGACAACATAGGGGCCCAGCCAAGTAGGCTCATACTTGCCTTTCTTCTCTTGATTTCCTTGGACTTTTTTATTTTCCTTTAGGACCATGTCGCCCACTTGGAATTTTTTGGGATGGAATTTCTTGTTATAACTCCTTTTGAGTTGATTCTAGTATGAAACCAGGTGATCATAGGCTTGCTGTCTCTTTTCATCTAACATGTCTAGTTGTGTGAGGCGTGTCACATGATAATCTTCATCGGTGGTATAGTTCTTCATGGAGAAATGCAATGATGGGAGCTCGACCTCAATGGGTAGAATGACTTCGACACCATAGACAAGGGAATATGGGGTGGTGCCTGTGAAAGTGCAATAAGAAGTGTGATAGGCCCAGAGGGTGGGATTTATTTGGAGGTGCCAGTCACGACCAGAATCATCGACAACCTTCTTGAGGATTTTCAAAATGGTTTTATTGGTTTCCTTAGCTTGGTCATTTCCTTGGGGGAAGTATGGACTGGAGAAACGGTGATGGATGTGGAGTCTAGCACACAGATCATCCACATACTAGTTTTCAAAAGGTGTGTCGTGGTCTGTGAAGATGGTAGACGGTATGTTGAAGTGGCAAATGATATGGTAAAGGATGAACTTGGATATTCAGATGCCAGTAGTTAGGGTAAGAGGAATCGCTTCAACCCATTCTGTGAAGTACTTTGTGGCAGTTATGATTTATTTATGTCCATCTGAGGAGAGGGGAGTGATTAAGCCGATGTTAGTAAATAAATTTGTCTTTTCTATTCTTGATCTTAATTTGCTCTATCACCCTTTACGAAATTTCAAATCTTTACTAACAAATGAATTAAACTTCGAATGTTTAATTCTCTGAATTGTGGTACAGCTCCCAGTAATATCTTCAATGAATATATTTTACCAAACCATGCATTACTGCAAATATTTAACTTTTAACCAGAAAGTTACTAAGGCTATGAGCAATCTTTCATCAATATGATTCAATCACTTATGATCAGTAACAAGATATCACTATAAAGTTCACAGGTTTGAACTAATAAAAACCATAGCTTTAAACTTTTATCTAACTCTGATTAATAAAATAAAATAACACAACTTAATTCAAGAAAAGATTTCATCCACTAAATAATACTCCAACAGAAGCCCACTCATAAACATAAATCAACAGATTTATATCAAATAAGTTTTTTCATTCACTGGTAGAAAGGTCTTTTCAAATCAAGTTTTGCAGGAAACTTTAACTCTAAGCTATATTATTCTATTACTTTCTTCAAAAAACTAACTAACTCCTTTTGAAAGTTTTTCCTAGCCTTATATAGCCATCTGGTGCAACTTATCAAAAATTAAGAATGTCAATGAAACTCCCAGATTTTCAGATAAAACATAACTACTTTGCATGAAAATTGGAAAGGAACTGAAAATTGACACCCTAAGCAAATGATTTCCAAGGAAATCTGTTATCTTCAGCTGAGCTGGATGATCAGGATTTAGTTCGGTGAGGCCCTAGATACGCGTGCTTGCTTCCACTCCTCATGTGCCACGGATGCACCAATGATCGTGGCATGATATGGAAAACTGACGAGGGTGATCCGCTACGCAAGTACCTTCCTATCTTTGCAAATTTGTCCTAGGCTTGCCTTGTGAGACTCCAGGTGATCCACACAAGTGACGAGCATAGCTTCAGTATTCACCACGGAAGTCAGATCTTCTGTTGTTAGTTCTTTACTATCTCTGATCATAGCTATCCCCGCTTCCCATTCCTGAGTCATTTTGTCTGCCTTCTTCACATTCTGAGTTTCCTCATCAATCAATACAATGTTTAAACATTTCAGGTCTTTTTGCATGATATCAATAAGGCCTTTTAAATCAGTTAGGAGACGGGTCACTCCATCACAACTGTCCTTGATGATTGAATTCCTCCATTCTATACTTTTCACAACAATGTACAGGTCCTCTTCATTTAAACCTGGAACCAGTTTTTCTGCAAGAAATGTCATCATGCCATAATAGCTAATCTCTTAAGTTGATCAGCAATGCCGCCCCATTTCTTCCTCTCTTTCCTCCACTTTGATAATTCGGCTAGCAGTTCTGAAATAACATGTGTGACATCCCTGTGAGTTTCAATTAGCTGAGTGACATAATTTCCCCCTCGCTGTATCATGCTCACAATCCATTTGTTGAAGACTTCATCAATCATTTTATTCCGCTGAATTTGATCCAATGTTTTGTGAACTTCAGGTGAGCGAGGGTCAAAAGTATGAGGAACTTGAGTAAGGGGAAGTGGGCTAGGTTCTTGAATAGCTTGAATGAATTCTGACAGTCTCTGTATCGTTGCCTTCAAATCTTTTTTATCCTTCTCATCTTTAAAAGTCCTGTGCAAAATATTTCTTGTGGAAGTTTCTAAATGTTTAGCATCTGCAGCCCTACTGGCAATCCCAAGATCTATTTTCTCTATGATATAGTCATCAACTGTAGCCTCTGAAACATTCTTGTCAGCTTTGGGCAAAGCCCTTTCCACTGCCCATCTCCCAGTCTTTTCATCTACTTCAATCATGGACTCCATCTTGATTCTTTTGGGTTTCACAGAAGCCCCTAAACATTTGCTCACCATGTCTTCCACAGGAAGAGTAATTGGTAAAACATTCTGTTTCTTATTTGAAATAGAAGTCCCTAACCAACTAAGGGCTGGGGAGGGTGTCTGCAAAGCATCATTTGTTATACTTGCCAGAAGCTTTTCTAAAGCTGCCTTAGCATGTGCCAGGGTCATCATTTCCTCCTCAACATTACTCAAATCAACTTGCTCAGCCATGTGGGAATCCATACTTTCAAGGTCTATTACTTCACTGTCCTTCACAACCTTGTCGGCTTCCTTGTCAACCTTCCTTCTTAGGGTCCTTCTTACTGATGAGGAAATAGGAGCAACTTTAATTGCTGGATTAATAGGGGAACTTTTCTTAGACCTAGTACCTACAAAGGAAACAACTTTATCAGTAGTGGTCGTGGGTTTATCAGCAGCATTTTTAGCATGAGAAGCTCTTCTAGGATTATGTCTTTTTGAAGGAGGGGGTCTTTTACTATTAATCCATTTCTCGGTTCTTTTTACTACACTGAGAGTCTTAATTGTTAAAATTTCCCTCTCCTCAACACTCCAATCAATTTCAGGAAGTGGAGTGCCTCTGACCCTAGTTTCAAACTGGTCATTAATGATTTCGGTACCATCATCTTCATCTATGGCAGAAACATCAACCTGAATATTAAATGCAATAATTTTCCCTAGAGTGAATCTAGACCACATTCTTCTCCACACTTTGAAATCATCACCGCAACCTTCCTAGTAATCTTCCATTTGTGAGATATGCTGAAACTCAGAAGGCAAACTGAAGTGTTTAGCTGCAAAACCTCTGCTATCAAAGTCTTTCCTAAATGAAAATGTTTTCATATTCAACTTTCTAAGTTCGTGCTCCAGGTTTAGTGCATCAGAAGATGTTTTACAGGTAAAATATCCCAATTCAACTAAGAAATAAGACTTAGCTCTACCTTTTCTCTCCTTGACTCCTTTATGCACGTAAGCTAATTGACGGGATACCTCAACAATTACCAGGTTGTCAAAAGCATAACGGGGTAATTTAAATGGTTCTCCTTCAAAACCACCTACTCTCAAGTATGTAAATATCCTAAATTGAATGAAGAAACTTCCATAAATATTCACAAAAGACTTGGCTTCCTCAGACATTCGTTGTTCAGTATTCCCCTAGAGCTCATGTGTCAATTTCCTGAAAAACACACCATTTACTTTAAGGAAATTGACCATATAAAATTCCTTCTGAAGGTGAGGGTAATAATCATAGATTTTCATATTGGGAACAAGTTGTTCATGGAATAAACCCTTCCATTCACGGGTGCAGACTAAAATATAGAACAAATATGAGGACATATGAAAGCTGCTACCAGTAAGGAAATTAGCCAATTGGTGGTTGAGTTCATCTTCTATTGTCTCAGCCCAATCTATGTGTCATTCTCCACCCAAAGTCACTTGAATATAAAAATACATCCAATCATACCAGTAATATGCATGCTAGTTTCCCTTAATCCTATTCAACATGATAACCAAGTCTGCCACCCCAGGTTTAAAATGATCTATAGTCAACGGCTTTGGAAGCCGAGACCCTCCTTTCTGAGCCTTCTGGAGCCAATACTGTGCAATCTCATTTCTGTACACCTGTCTCTTAGTAGCAAAAACTGAATAAGAAGAAGGTATGTTCCAGCCCTCATATGGGTCTTTCTCTGGGATTCCTAGGGCTTTTGCACTACCTCCTTGGTTATGAAAACAAGTGGGCTCCCATCAATTTTCCTTATGCATTTCTCCTCAAAAATATATTGCCTGGAACATTCCATAAGTAGTTCACGGCAAGGAGCTACTATAGGAAATGTGGCTGCATCAGTTAAGCCACTCTAGATAGCTTTGTCTAGCATGGAGCCTGGGATAGGTTCCTTAATGCGGGCTATAATATCTTCTAGAGCTTCGGTTTTGATATGGGTATCTTCACAATTAGGCAAGGAACATAATAATGGGGAAGTATTTCTGAAATTGGGCACGGGGTCCTTCATCTTAGGCTTTCAAATTTAGAAATTTTAACAGGAGAAAATAGCAAGCTGACATAGAAATGCACCTTAAAGTAATACTGCAATGAAGGATGAAACTAGCAAAAGGGCTCACCTGGTTTTATGCGAATGATAGAGCTCTGAGACGAGAGGAGAATACCTTCCCTGATAGCTACGACATGAAATCTTCTTAGCATTATGAGAAAATATGGCTGGACTCTTGATATTTATTGCAAGCAGTTTACAAATCTCTGAGAGATTCGGCACACGCTGAATTAATGGTGCACAACTTTTGAATTAATGATTATTGAATGTTTCGCGGCATATGTATCATTACTTACTATACTTTCCCCTTACTTGAAATGACAATTTAAAGTCACATCAATTAATCACGCACTTTCAACATGCACAGATAACGTAATGAAGTGCCAACTGTCACATGTGTCATGTCATTTTTACCTTTTTCAAATTATGGGCCAACATTGAACTCTGAACCTAGAATTATGAGATTTCACAATTCAAGTTCAACATACATGACGAGGTACTATTCATCGGTATAATTTAATCAAAAAGGGCAAAAGTTAAGCCATAAAGGAAAATAGCGAAGAGCTTTGCGAGACAATAAAAACCATTGAACTCAGAAGTTTGAACCAAACTTAGTTCAATGTTCACGGTTCAATAAATAAGCGCACGATGCAAAGTGGAAATGTTGTTAGACTTGCCAATGAAAATGAAACCATACCGATGAATGTTATTGAACGTTGAACATTGAACTACTTGAGTTTGATGGTTCAAGTTCAACCGACAAGGTGTTTGTGCAAAGGTAAACAAAAATAAATAACACCTTATAAAATTCTAGGGTGATTTTGGGAAAAGGAAGCCTACAATAATTACACAAAATCTGTAGGTAACAATGGCTCGGACTGGGGACAAGGCCTGACAAAGACGAAGGATGAATCTTGACTCTGGTTTCACAGACCATGAAAACTGAAAACAAAAATGAAAGGAGAAAAGCAAAAAAGGAAAGCAAAAAACAACACAGCAAAAAGATATGTACAAAATGGGGCAACCTAAACTAGAGCTTATACAGCTTCAGATCCTGACCGTTAAAGGTCAGGGGTAAAACGGAACCATCCAGATTTTCCAGCTTAAAATAATTACCTCCAAGTGCCGAATTGATGAGAAATGGACCCTTCCAAAGTGAATCAAATTTCCCATGGGCACCTTTGGGTTCACGCCGCTTATCCCATAATAATACCTGGTCTCCTTCCATGAAGTTTCGAGGCCTAGCCTTTTGATCAAAAAATTTCTTCACTCGTGCCTGATGTAAGGCTATCTTGTCAACCATCTCTTCCCTTTCTTCTTGTACTTTATTCAGATACAAAATCCTCTTTTGAAGAGCATCTCGATAGACTTGGTCTTCAATGGTTTTCTGTAATTTTGTTGTAGCTAACTCTAAAGGCAGGGAAAGCTGAGCTTCAACACCATAGACCAACTCAAAGGGAGAAACACCAATAGCTCTCTTTGGTGATGTTTCATCTGCCCAAAGGGCTTCAAATAACTTTTTGTGCCAGTCCTTGGCATTGTCACATACCAACTTTCTCATTATTCTGATCAAATTTTTATTACTTGACTCTGCCTGTCCATTTCCCTGCGGATAGTAGTCGGATGCATGGGAAAGGTAAATACCATGATCATAGCAGAAAGATTGCAACTCATTAGAAGAGAAATTAGTGGCATTATTTGTAACCAATTTAGATGGGACCCCAAACCTGACCAGAATATAGTTTTTAACAAAATCACAAACCACCTCAGATGTGGTTCTCTTAACAGGGATTGCCTCCACCCATTTTGTGAAGTAGTCTATTGCGGTAAGGATGTGGGTGTGACCAGCACTAGAAGGAGGATTAATTGGACCAACAAAATCTAACCCCCATTAATCAAAAGGTTCTTCTATAACTACTGGTTTCAAGGGAAGGGCTGCTAACTGTGGTTTTCCTCAAAATAACTTACATTTCTCACATTTCGCAACCCATTTGTAGGCATCAGCAAACATGTCCGGCCAGTAGTAACAATTTCTCAGGATCTTGAACGCAGTCACTATAGAAGAGAAATGACCACCACAGGCTTCATTATGAAACTTTACAAGCAGCTTCTCTTGTTGTTCTTTGTCCACACACCTCAAGAATGCTCCATCTAATCCCTTTTTATATAAAATGTCATCCACAATGACATATTTCACAGCTTTCAATCTAAGATTTCTTCTTTCCTTCTGAGTCAAATGAGGTGGACAGTCTCCATATGTCAGATAAAAAGCCACATCAGAAAACCAGGAATCATGTAAACTTACAAAAAGAGCCATGGGAATACTGCCAGCTGATTCTTGTTCAGAGATTAGTTTGCATAGCCCCTGTCCTCGGACAAGCTCAGTAGGGTAGATATCCAAATCAAACTCCTGGACTCTGGAGATCCAGGTGGCTCGCTTATTCATCCCCACTTCCTGTTGGGTAAGTATATCCTTCACGGCAGAAGAAGGAACAAAGACAAGTGAATGTGAGTGCAAGATATAAAACCTAAAAACCTTGACTGCTTTTACCACCGCAAATGCTTACTTTTCTACCAAAGAGTAATTCAGCTCATGCTTCTTGAAAGGAATACTCATAAAGGCAATGGGCACTGCTTCATTTTTTTCATTTTCTTGTAATAAGATCCCATATACTATATGATCAAAAGCATAACAATGTATAATAAAATCTTTCTTATAATCAGGATTGATCAAAGTAGGAGCATTTTCTATGGCTTTCTTTATATCTTCAAACACCTTGATTGCTTCTGCACTCCATTTAAAAGGATTCTTTTCACCTAGAAGGCTCACCATGTGTTTAGTGGTTTCAGCAAAGTCAGGAACAACCTCCTAAGGAAATTTGTCTGTCTGAAGAAAGACTTTACTCCAGTCCTGTTTGAAGGTAGACCAAGTTGTTGGATTGCTTTGACTCTATCTGGATCTATCCTAATTCCTTCTTTTGATACGATATGACCCAATAGTTTTCCCTCTGTAACCGCAAACACAAATTTTTTAGGGTTCGGAGAGATACTGTGCTCCCTACACCTTTGTAATACTGACTTTAAGTCCCTTAGATGGTTTTTGCGCTTCTTAGAAAAAATTGTTAAGTCATCGAGATAAACAACTATTACTTTATTCAACAAGTGGCTAAATGAGGAATTCATTGCACGTTGAAAGGTAGCCCCTGCATTTATAAGACCGAATGGCATTCTATTGTAGGCATATGTTCCCCACGGAGTAGTAAAGGTTGTTTTGTGTTGATCCTGGTCATGCACCTTTATCTGGTTGTAACTAGAAAATCCATCAAGCATAGACATCATTTCCGAGCCAGACACGGTTTGTAAGATATGATCCATAGCAGGAAGACCATAGTTATCTTTAAGGCTACATTGATTCAGGTTCCGAAAGTCTACACAGATCCTTATCTCTCCATTTTTCTTCCTGACAGGAACTATGTTTGCAATCCATGTAGAATGATGAATCGGGTAAATAATGCGAGCTTGTAGCATTTTTTCAACTTCCTTTTGAATTGCTTTAGAAACCTTTGGATTGTAATTTCTTAGTTTCTGTTTGAAGGGTGTAGTCCCTGGTTTGAGGGGTATTTGGTGCTGAAATTTTCCACCTTTAAAATTCTTCAAATCATGATGATGCAGAGTCAGTACAGCTAAAGCTTGAATAGGCCACACAATTCTTCAACAAAGATCAACCAATTCACAAGTCAATAATTCTAAGTGCCAACATTAGTTCAAAACAGTGTTATTAGTTTCAAAATCTGTTGCAAAACAAGGTGACTGTTATTTCGTAAAAGGTTGACTGATAACTCTTCACACAATTTGGATCAGACTTTCCCACAAATGACTCAATATCTAAAATGCTTTGTTTCTTAGACTTCCCGCCAATTACATCACTGTAATTCTTATGTTTGAAGGTTTTAACTTACACTTTTGTAGAAGCTTTTCGGACTCCCTGTTGAATTCCAAAACATCGATATCCCTTCTACAGTGCTCTCCAACGTTCACAGGAACACATTACCATAGTTGATCAAGCTCGGCATGGTTCAACTGGAGTTATTTGAGCAATTTGAAAAAAGTGACAAATGCTTTGGGGAATACAAGGTTACTGGTTCCCTATACTCTCTTATTTTGTTTCTACAACTATTTTAATCCTTTCATCGACACACTGTTTGCTATGTAGTTTTCTAAATGTAGAATCAGTCATTTATTTCTGCATTCTGTTCCACACAAGGACTATGGAAGGTCATTTAATCTTACTGGTTTGAAAGTCGACCCTTTTCCTTTAGAACTAGGGCATCAGTCTCTGTTGTCGACTGGATTCGGTTCACCCAAACTGGTTTTGTCAGCGGCACCCCTTCTATTAAACATATTTAACACAACTGATTTGGGATCGCAGTTTCACCAATCAAACAACTATGCCGTTCCCTATTTTAGGGCATCAAATCTGGAAGCATACCATTTTCCCACTTTGAGCATTTAGGATTGTGACATTTTATCTTGACTTGTTCCTCCGCCCACGGCATAGAATTCCAATGGGTAAGTGGCAAGTCAAGATCCCGTCGCCATAACAAAGTCGGCTATAGATTATTGAGCTGAGTTGCCAATGAGATCAGGTATTTTGAAAATGGTACACACAACACAAAATGATGTTTATACAGATGTATTTGAATGCATAAAATCTGTGATCACCACACAAAACGATACAGATTTATTGAGATCTTTTAATCATTACATAAACTGTTAACAACAGTCAAACCCACATTCATTCCGTGGCTGTCTATGTAAATGATAACACAAAATCTTTTAAACAAATGCCAGTCAACATTGACAATGCATTTTTAAAGACTTTTAGTGTTGCGGTTGCATATGTTTTCTCTTTGGTGTATTAAAACAGTGAATACATTAACAACCCGATATTTGCATATGGAAATAGGATTCAACCAAATGAAATTCCTCAGACTGTGGTTGTGCAACAATTCAACAGAATTCTTGAACTAGTTTCTCATACCCCTTTTATTAACACCGAAAATAAACAGACCAAGAACTGCTCAAACTTGTGGTTCTTTTGTTATTCAAATTCGCTTCGCAGATCCTCTATTTCCATCCTTCGATGGAACATGTACATAAAGATGTTGCCTAAACTCAGTAACTGATTCCTCAAACTGGTAACTGTAAACACACAATGGTTTACAAGACATATCGAAAAGATGTGTTACCGAGAATAGTAAAGCAAAAACCCGAAAAAGGTTTAAAACTAAAACTTAAACAAAACTTAACCAAACTTAAACACAAAAAGAAGTCTTAAAACAAGACTCTCATGGACTAAGACACCACAACTTATAGACACGCTGTTGGCAGTCATGACCACACAAAAAGCAACCACAGATCCATGTGGTATTTATTACAAACAAAACATAAAAAAAAACTAGACACTATTTGCCGTGGGTGCCCCTGCACCACATGATAGGACCAAGAGAATGTGTCTTTGTATTCTTTCAATAAACTTATAAATCTCCATTTTTCATCTGGAGAACAACACTTTCCCAAATTAATACATTTGGGCTCTTCCTCTATTTCTCCTATGTTTATCTTTTCATGATCATTTGGATTCTTCTCCTCTTTGGGAGGTACTTCATGACTCGGAGCATCATACCTGTCAAATTGTCTTTCCAGAGAGACTAGGCCCTTAGGAATATGATTTCCTTTCAATTGAAAAAACCCTTCTTTTGTCATTTCTCCTGGGCAAAACTCATCACAAATTGATGAAGATCCCTCAAAATAGGTTGTACTAAAAACTTCATCTAGTTGCAAAAATTTATTTATTTGTTTATCATCTTGGAAAAGCTGCCAATGATCAGCGTTATCTGGTACTTTTGGCCTGTGGACTATCTCAATTTTATACAAAGTATGCTTGAAGTCTGTATGTGGCAACAATAGGGATGAAGAGACGGCCAGTGAATTAGCTCTACTATTTAACTCTCGGGGAATGGCTTCTATGGAGAAAGCTTCAAATTCTTCTATCTCGTCCCAAACTCGATTCCTATAATGTTTGAGCCTCTCATTTTTAGCTGAATACATCCCACGTACTTTCCTAACCACCAACTCTGCATCTCCTTTGGCTTTAAGCATTTTGATTCCCATTTTCTTCACCTCTTCAATACCTAGCAGAAGAGATTCATATTCTGCGGTATTGTTGGTGTTATCAAAATCAAGCTTGAATGCTCGAGGAAACAATTCTCCTCCTGGAGATATTAATACAACGCTTGCTCCTGCTCCCACCACTGCACACCTTCCATCAAACTCCAAAATTCATAGACCATTTGAATTATTAATGTTTTCTTCACTGTTAAGGCCAGGTGTTGAGGAAATCATATAATTGCCAAATTCAGACTCTTGATAAAGCACTTGAGCCTTGGGATCCTCAGATGGGAAAATTGTGTATTTTTATTTTCCTTCTGGCTTCAACACCAATCTCTTCTCTCCGACTGGAATTATTGCCTAAGACCAATCAAGTTTTATCTCCCCTCCAAGATCCTGACAGAAAGTCCTGCTGAGAAGCATGCCATAACTCGTAGGAATATCTGCCACAAGAATAGTCAACTTGATCTTTTTACTGGGATACGTTGCTAAGGCTACTTGGGCATCTTTAATTTTTCCAACTAAAGGAACCTGCTTGGCATCTAAGGCATAGCATTCACCAAAAGTTGCAGTGAGTGGAAGATCTAAACCTTTAGCTACTGAGGCTGGCATGATATTGTCTGAGGCTCCTGAATCTATCACACAATTATTTAACTTGAATCCATGGATAAACAAGGATAGGTAAAATGGCTTAGGCTTAACACCTAATTTGGGAGTTTTTTCTTGTACAGGATCTTTTCCTTCCTGAGAATCTTCTCTCGATTGATTGATTTTCTGTATAGGCTTTTTTAACAAATGCAGCATTGGTCGTATCATTGTCTGGACGATCAGTAGGGGGCTAAGTGGACTTAACATGTTTAACCAGTCTATCTAATTCCATCGGATTCATTCTTAGATATTCGGTAGGGGTAACTTGAATTTTTGAGGTTTCACAAAAATCAATAATATCAAAAGGAGTAGAACTGTTTTTCTTTGTTAAATCATCCTCTTTAGAAAAAGAATTTTTAAGATTTGGAGTTTTTTGTGAAAATTCTTTACCTCTTTCCCAACACTGCGATGTGGATGGGGTATCAGCTGCCTGAGAATTGAGGTAGCCTCTTGTCATCACAATGCATGCAGGGTCATGTAATGTTGCCAGAATACTTCCTCCTCATTCAGAGTTGGATTCATATTCTACATAAAAAATTCCAGAGTCGCCAGGCAACTGAGGATTTCCTTCATCATCAGATGATTCCTTTGTCAATTCTCAATTTACATGCATCTGCATTGATCGGATCATTTCTGGACATAAAGCTCCATCATGATCATCTGTTAGGTGAAAGGTGCACATATTAGCCCGCCTAGGAGGAGCTTCAATTTGATTCTTATCAACTGAAGGTAAGGCTGGAGTCCTATTGCTAGGTCCAACTTGTTCAATTGCACCTCTAGATATATCTCTATACAAAGGGGGAAAGTTTGCATTACCTTTGGGAAGCTTCCTTTTGAGAGTGATTACCTCATTACCAAAAAATATTTCTTTCCCATTAATCACTTCAATATAAGCGTTGAAATCAATTTCCTGGCCAGAAAATTTATCCTCACAATTCAAAAATCTTAGACTATCTTGGTCATCATTAAACACTTGCCAGTTTTCAATATTATCAGGGATGGATGGTCTAGATTGGGCTTCCACTTTAGAGATCCTTGCAAAGGTGATATCTTATGGCCTCATAGTCATGTTGACCAAGAGACTTGTCATTTTGTTGTTGGTTCTCTCCATCCAATCTATCCCAAATGCATCAAAACTTTCAAGTTCATCCGACACCGCATTTATGTACTGCTTCAATCTCTTATTCTTTGATGCATATTTCTCTTTGATTTGGGAGATTACTAACTCCGAATCTCCAATCACTTTGAGATTTCTGATTCCATGTTTCTCTACTAGTCTCTGACCAAGTAACAAAGCCTCGTACTCTGCCACATTATTTGTGCAATTGAAACTTGGAATAAATGAAAACTTGTAAGTTCTTCCACTTGGTGAAACTGATAATACTCCTGCACCTGACCCCTCCTTTGAACTAGCACCATCAAAATACATAGTCCATAATTCAATGTCATCAGATCTACTCTCAATCTCTTATGTCAGTAATGCAAATTTATGTTCTCCATTTAAAGCTAGTTCTTTAGCTCTAAATGCATTTATATTAGTATCCAAAAAGCAAGTCTTGTCGTCATTTACATTTTTCTCAATCATGTGAGATACTCTTGGCTCCCTTTCAACTTTCACATATTTTTCATCAATAACAAAGGTAGAAAAAGACAAATCACACTGTAAACTTCCCCCATGGCAACACTCCATTTCCTTGATAACAACATTTTGTAATGAGGGGGAATGTCCACAACCAATACACTCATGCTTAAGTTATTTTCAGAGAATGCAACCAACTTATATGGTAGGGCCTTAATGGTACCAATCACAGACACCTTCCTAGAGTCTAGAGCACAACACCTACCCTGGGTAGTATCTACCTTTAAACTCAAAGATTCCATGATTTTGTATGGTATTATAATATTATATTCACCTAAGTCTATCATCCAATTCTTCACAGTTTTACCATTTATGATAACATTAAGAAAAAAAGGGATCAATATTTTCCAGATATGCATTCATATTATGGTCTAAATATTTCTAAGGAATTTGAGAGGTAATTTCCTCAATTTCTTTATTTCTCTTTTTTAGCTCCCCACTTTCTAAACTAGACTCACCTACTGACTTAATTTTATCATATGAAACTGTAGGCTATGGTTTCGAATCTGTTTCCTATCTTGAAAGTCTTACAACCTCAAACATTAAGTCAAAACATGTTCATAAGTTCAAAGCAAAGACATAAAACAAAACCAAACCAAACCACCTCAAGATTGTTGCCAAAACAAGTGCTATAAAGCACTATTTGATTTGCTTCAATGAGAGGGATGTGGGTGTGCTCTCTAAGCACTTGGAGCTTGCTTCTAATGCATTCTAAAAGATTTTGATATGATGCATGAATGCTAAGAAAATCTTGAAAGAAACTAGTTCAATCCATTAAAAGCTATTATAAGATGTGATGAGAAACATGAAATAGAGTTATTCTAACAAATATAATTGCAAGCTTTATGATATAATATTATTCTAGCATTATAACTCTACTCAATGTAAAAGATGTGAATTGGATTATCTGCTCTTAGGAAGTGAGGGTATTTATAAGATTTGGGAAGGGCTTGGGTTAGGAGGATGAGTTAGAGTTAGATGTAAGGTTAGGGGTATGGTAAGGTTTACATTGGGTTAGGGTTGCTCACACGTGTGAAAAACACTAGGGAAGTGTGCAAGGGGAACAAGTGTGGAAGAAGAGACATGGGTCTCTTTATGAGGCTGTAAAAAGCCTTAAAGAGTGTGTAAGAGGCTTTAATGAGTGTGTAAGGCTCATTGAGGGAAGGGTTTGACCAAAAGTCAAAGAGGACCTGGATTAGGCTAAGAAATGTAGGAAACATCTCTTAAATTGGTTTAGGGAAGATTGGAAGGGTTTAGGAAAGGTTAGAAGATTCTAGGTTTTTTAGGCTTTAAATAAATATAAAATTTATTTAGGGAATGTGACATCATTTATTGAATATTGATTCAATAAAGAGAGGAAAATCACTTAAAATTGATTTAAATGGTTTGGGGAGAGATTTTTTAATTAAATATGTTTAATTCAAATAAAAAGATTTAATGGAATAAAAATATATTAATTAATTAATTAGTAAATGATGATGTCATCATGAGGTTTTAAAAAAACAAAAATATTTTATTTTTTAATGGATTTTTAGGTGTCTACATTTTCCTCCTCTTTGATGTGATGCCGCAAGTAGCGTTGCATCAAACACAAGAAAATAAGATGCCCTGGGCTAGAATTTAGAGGAATAAGGGGTTGTGCCCCCTCAAGAAAATAACGCAAAGAGGAAACTTTGTGGAATTTTTTCGAAAGGAGACAGAAGGAGAAAGAAAAAGGAAGAAGGGGGGATAAATAATCAAGCATCCAAGAGAAAAGATGGATGAATGCAAGATGAGATGGAATGCAAAATGCAGGTTGTAGCTACATGAAGATGCAAGATGCAAGATTAATCTAGATGACACAGGATGAGAGGGATTTGGGGAGCTCCAAGTGTAAATGTGGAGAGCACAACCTAGTTTGATATAGAAATACTAGAGACTTTCCAAGGTTACGAAAGAACATAAGGCCTTGTCACCAGTGTTGCACAGGACTGACGCAAAAAAGACACGCATGGTTGCCCTAGCATCACGCATGAACCCAAGAGGAAGCATGGTAGAAATGATGCTAGAGAAACCATAAACAAATGACATTTCCCAAGTGCACCATGGAACCCAGAAGATCAAATGTGAACCGTGCAAGGGTCATGTCCGACTGACTCATAGGTAGAAGCAAGAAATCAAAAGACCTTGCCCTAGATTTCCCTCATTCGCAATGCACCATGATATAAAGGATCGTGGCAACTTTTAGTAGAGAAACAACGAGAAGCTGTAAAAGATTAACAAGATCCAAAGGACAAAATCCAAGACCAAAATGATAACTCCAAAAGACATCCTTTGCCAAGGAGAGAGATTGATTTGATTGATGGTGGGAAGATTGGTCTGAACGTGTGGAAGGATACATCGACACAGACTTGGTGTGATTGGTGGAAGATTAGGTTTGACGAGAGGAAGGATACATCCTCAAGGACCCACTGATTGATGGGAGAATGAGTGTTGTTCGCTGGAAAATGATGAAGTTCAAGGATAACCACGGTGATCAAGAATAGTTGACAATTGATGTTGTTGAAGTACAAGGCTAAGTAGGATAAGATTTTTGATCAAATGTTGCTACAGGATGAACAAAGATTATGTATAACAAGGCGCGAAGAACGAATGGGAAAAGACTTACAACAGCTATGTACAGAAGCTCAGGATTTGGGATAGGAAGATCTCTCTATACAAGATAGATACAGGAAGGATTGCGCTATACAAAATATGGTACATAATATGATACAAGATATGGTACAAAATATGTACAGGGTAGATTGCGGATTTGCTTGAGGATTAAAAAAGAGGAATGCAGGGGGATGGTGGTGGGGATGGGTATGGGAGAAAAAGGATTGGGTGTTGGGATGGGGGGGATGGGAGTTTGATAGATAATGACTCAGTCCACTATGTATGGTGCCTATTTTCCAGGTTTTCATTAACATACTTGTCCAAGGCGCTTGAATTGCCAAGTTTTCACCATTGGACGATTATTTTTCTCTTTGCTTTTTGCTTTTTTGATTTTTTTTGTATTTTTCTGCTTTTTCCAATTTTTATGGATTTTTTGAATATGTAGAATCTGGTTCAAGAATAGAACCTCTTCAAATGGATGATGTTGATTGGATCATTCAAAGGTTCACCTTCTGATGTAGATAGCTGATAGGCTCCGAAGCCAAAGCATGCTGTGACAACATAGGGGCCCAACCAAGTAGGCTCAAAATTGCCTTTCTTCTCTTGATTTGCTTGGACTTTTTTATTTTCCTTTAGGACCATGTCACCCACTTGGAATTTTTTGGGATGGACTTTCTTGTTATAACTCCTTTTGAGTTGATTCTAGTATGCAACCAGGTGATCATAGGCTTGTTGTCTCTTTTCATCTAACATGTCTAGCTGTGTGAGGCGTGTCACATGATAATCTTCATCGGTGGTATAGTTCTTCATGGAGACACACAATGATGGGAGCTTGACCTCAATGGGTAGAATGACTTCGACACCATAGACAAGGGAATATGGGGTGGTGCCTGTGAAAGTGAAATAAGAAGTGTGATAGGCCCAGAGGGTGGGATTTTTTTGGAGGTGCCAGTCACGACCAGAATCATTGACAACCTTCTTGAGGATTTTCAAAATGGTTTTATTGGTTTCCTTAGCTTGGCCATTTCCTTGGGGGAAGTATGGACTGGAGAAACGGTGATGGATGTGGAGTCTAGCACATAGATCATCCACATACTAGTTTTCAAAAGGTGTGTCATGGTCTGTGAAGATGGTAGACGGTATGTTGAAGTGGCAAATGATATGGTAAAGGATGAACTTGGATATTCAGATGCTAGTAGTTAGGGTAAGAGGAATCACTTCAACCCATTCTGTGAAGTACTTTGTGGCAGTTATGATTTATTTATGTCCATCCGAGGAGAGGGGAGTGATTAAGCCGATGTTAGTAAATAAATTTGTCTTTTCTATTCTTGATCTTAATTTTCTCTATCACCCTTTATCTGGTAGAAACTTGTTGTCCTTTGTCTGATATTCATCTAGGACCTGTTTGATAATTAGTTGTGAGTCTCCAAACACTTGCAATTCTGTGATATTCCATTGGATAGCTATTTTGAGACCTAAGATGAGTGCCTCATATTCTACAATGTTGTTAGTACACAGGAATCCTATTTTGAATGATTTCGGAATGTAGTCACCTTAAGGTGTGACAAGTAGGATTCCTGCCCCTGATCCATGCGATGTGTAGGAGCCATTGAAGTAGAGTTTCCATATGGGTTGTTCTTCGATCATACATAGGTACTCATTAGGGAATTCCATGATTAGTGGATAAGCATCCACTAGAGGTGCTTCTGCTAGCTGATCGACAATTACTTGCCCTTTGATTGCTTTCCTATCTATGTATTGAATGTCAAACTCGCTGAGTAGCATGACCCATTTTTCCATACGGCCTGTGAGATTTGTTTTGGATAATTGATACTTGAGTGGGTCCACCTTTGAGATGATCTTGATTGTGTGGCTAAGCATGTAGTGTCTAAGCTTTTGAGTGGCAAAGACCACCGTGAGCATGCTTTCTCCATTGGTGAATAATTGAGCTCATAGCCAACTAGAGTTCAACTGATATAATAAATGGCTCTCTCTTTATTGTCATCATCATGCTATGCTAAGAGTTCCCCCGGTGTTGTAGTGGTTTTTGAGATGTAGAGTATGAGAGGGCATCCTGAAACTGGCGGTACAAGGATGGGAGAGTTAGCTAAATATTCTTTGAGCTTTTCAAAACTTCTCTGATAGATGGGATCCCATTTTAAGCTTGTGTCTTTGCGGAGGAGGTGCGTGAAAGGTTGGCACTTGTTGTAATACCCCAAAAATGGGCTATAAGTTCATTAACCTCCTACATCTACAAATCGAACGAAATCAACATCGAAGTCCTAATCTAAGGCACATCTAAACATCATCAAATCATAATTGATTATCTTAAATTCTGCATCGGGGAATATTCCTAACAATATTCCTAATTATCTTAATTATCTTTAATTTAATGATTATTTGGCGATAAATCACATTTATCCTAAGTTTGATTAATTGAATATTTTCATATTTAATTAATTAGATTTAATATATTGTCACTTAATTGTGTAATTAAATTTAATTCTATCTATTATTAATTATATTATTTAATTTTGACAATAAATCCAATATCCTATGAATAATTGATTAAATTTTTATTTAATTAATTAAAGCAAGTTGTCATTATTTAATAATATAGTTTTTAATAAAAGTTTGATTAAATAATTGATTAACCCATAAATCAATTATTTATTTTTAAAAATCAGTTAAGTTGAGCATAAATCACTTTATTTATTAAATTAATTCATAAATAAAATATGCACAATCATAAAAGCAGACAACTATCAATTATCAATTAAAGCTAAACTCTATTTTGAGTTAAAACTTAGCTTTTGCATGTTTTTGTGAATTAAATTATTTTTATTATCAGATAACTCAAAAATCAAGCTGAGTTAATTTGAGTGATTTATGGCTTTCTTCCATGCACCTCCAAAGCCCTGGATTTCTATAAAATCAAGGCTCAGCTCTTCATAATTCATCCACGAATTTGCATTCTCACGCTGTCGAATTGGAGTCTGAAGAATCATCTTTGCGAATCCAAGCCATTGTGAGATCTTTCTAGTTTTGAGCATTGCATATCATTTAGCATAGATTCATATCATTGTTAGATCAATTTCCATATTAGCATAGATTCATATCAGTTTTTCATTATTATTGCATAGAAAATACCAAAAATATAGATTAATTGCATTCATATTTCATATTAGTTTTGCATTCAAATCCTTCGTTTAGGTGTCGTCTAGGTCACTGATCTCGATAACAATCTGAGAACATCGATCTCGCACCTATTAAAAGGCAGTAAATCGCTTGGTTAGATTAGATTTCAATTATTGCATGATTTTGTTTTTGCTAACCTCTAATGTTTTACTGAAGTGTTGTGTCTATAGATCAGGTACAATTTTCACACACACATTTCTGGCACCCACCGTGGGGCCCTGAAATGAGTTTCCAATTCAATTCTATCAATTTCTGTCTTTTTCTCCTCGGTTTCTATGCAAAAATACAATTTTTATTTTTTCTCCGTACAATCTTCGTACAAGTTTCTAACAAAAGTCGTATGAGTTTGAGCCTGCTGTCGTACGACAATTGACCGAGTATCATTTCATCAGGCACCCATTGTCATTTGGAAGCTGGATTGTCATTTCATCAGACACCCAGTGTCGTACGAGTTTCCAGCCTGTCGTCTGGGAGCATACCCACTATCATACAAGTTTTCAGACTGTCGTCTAGTAATAGACCCACTGTCGTACGAGTTTCGGCATCAGGTTTTAACTGTCGTTTCATTTTTGCAGGCAGTTTGTCAAATTTGATTTTTGGATTTTGACTAATAGCTAATCTTAATAGTTGGAATTCTCTATTTTTTATTGACTCTTGCTGGTTTTGATTGAAAAAAGTGTAAAGTTTGCTAAAATCAGGTAAAAATCTACTAAGCGTGTTGTGGGGATCTCAGGTATTCCACTTGTGCTGATAATATTTCTATTTGGGGCTTAAAATAAATCTCTCATGTGTCTAGCTTGGGTGATTCTTTTCATGCTTTTTTTTTACACACTTGCATAATTGATACTAGGTTGTGACCCCTTAAGGATTCATTAAGTAGTCTCAGATACTTGTGATTGATCTTGATTGCTATCTTGGGTTATTGGACTCACTAATCTGTCAGCCCCTCATTCCGCCCTGTGGTTGCAATCTCAGTGCCATAAAGGGGAGGGTTCAACAGGATAGAAGCGTTAAGTGTTCCACTTGGCAACCCTTTTGTGCTTTTAGGAACTCACTTGTTTTCTAAGTTGGGGACTCATTTTTAGCTTGTGTGAGGTGTTAAGTGTTCCACCTTGTGGACTCATCTCATATTCGCTTTAAGTGTTAAGTGTTCCTCTTTCTGCTTTTTGGGTACTTTTGGTAGATTTGCTTTTGGAAACATATATCTGTACTCACATAGTAATTAGGCCCCATGAACACTATTTGTGGATCTTTAGAGAGTGGGTTCCTAGTGAAACCCTTCTCAATGAGGGATCCCTTGTAGGTGGGGAGGATACTTAGTGCATCTCACGTTCTACTTGGTTCGTGCATCTTCCCTTATTGATTGATACATTCTCTCTCTGGAGAGGTTGATAGATCACGTGGGGTTGATATCATAGACCTTGGTGAGACAAACTTTGTCTTAGCGTGTTGAATTAATCTGCTTATTTTGTTTGGGTTAAAAGTGAAGAGGCATCAAAACCTTGGATCTGGAGCCAAGTCCCCTTGTGGTATCATACTGTGAGTCACCTTTAGAGAGTGTTAACTGTAGCAGACAATCCCTTCACAAAGCAAACTGCGTTGACGGAACCTCAAGCAGTAATAGCCATTTTCACCATGGTAGTGACAACCGCTATATAAATGTCCTTGTGGAAGAAATCTCCACGGGTATGGTTCATTGTTGGGTTGTTAGATCTCCCTAGCAACTCCTGAAGATTAACTTCTCGGACTGTGTCAAAACCCTGGTGCGCCAGGATTGGAGTTCACCCCTTTTGATCATAAAAGTTGCAGAGTCAAACCATTACTAAAAACCCCAGTGAGGCCAAATTTTCATTTTATAAGGTATATGTGCGTTATTGCAAAACATTTTTGGAACATACACAATTAGCACTTGTAAGGATTAGAACGAATAAGTCACTTGATTGTTCATGCGCAAGGTTTCTTTTGCCCTTGTTCATTATTTTCAGACATGCTTGAAATCACGTGCTTGCTATTTTGCGTGCTTGTTTATCTATCTAGTTACTGAAAATGAACAAATCTGTTACAATCCTCAAATCTAGACATTAAAATTTGCAAACAATCTGAATCTGCAAACTCAAAATTTTGCAAAAATTGACTTAAAATCCTTTCTGGAGTCAAAAATCATTTCAGGAAGTCAAAAGTCATACGAGTTTTTCCAAGTGTCATTTCATTACAACCCATCTATCGTATGATTTAGTACCCAGTGTCGTACGAATTTCCATGCCAGCAAATTCTCAAAGTCAAAATCTTGCAACTGTCATATGAGAATTCCAAGTGTCATTTCATTACAACCCATCTGTCGTATGATTGAGTACCCAGTGTCGTATGAGTTTCCATGCCAGCAAATTCTCAAAGTCAAAATCTTGCAACTGTCGTATGAGATTTTCAACTGTCATTTCATTGCTACCCAACTGTCGTACAAGTTTTGCAACTGTCATTTCATAGCATACCCACTGTTGTACGAGTCTGCAGTGTCGTTTGGGAAATTTTTGAAAGTTATCAAAAAATTGTCAAAATTGCTAGATATTTAGCTTTTTCAACCTAATTTCAAAATCTGTCGAACAAATCACTATGTCAAGAACATAGCAGTAGCTATTAAGAGTCCAATCATTTTCCTAAAGTGGCCTTTTGAATTCGATTCAGCCTTCTGTTTAATCAACTTGAGTCCTTATCATCCTGTGTCAAAACCTTGTCATAACTATCAATCTTCAATCAATCATCAAAATGACTAAGTGTTGTGATATCTTGTCTGCTATCTTTTGGGAACCTACCCATACATCCAGGGCATAGTATCATTCATCCACATCTAATCAAATCTTCAAATCAATCAAACCTTGACAAGGTTGCGTCATTGGATCGTCTTGATTCAATTCATTCTTTGGTTATCTGGATCTTATTCTTTTGTTTCACTTGAGGTGAATGGTGGAGACTAGAGCTTCCTCTCACAAGAAATCTATCACCACTCTCCAAACTCCAACTCTTGAGCAACTCATCAATTCTGGTCTTTACGAGGATGACAGTCTTGGCAATTATCGATTGAAATCTGGTTACATACCTCCTCCATCAACTCAAGAAGGTACTCAACATACCCCCCATCAATCTAATCCAAGGAGTCCACAAAATCCTACTATGTCTCAAGTAGGGACAAATTTTGGCTCTCAAAGAGCTCAATCTCAACATGGTGCAGATCAGGAACCCACACCTGAAGAAATTGCTCAATATCAAAACAATGATAACTTCAAACGAATGATGAAGCATTTCTTGAAAGAAGATAGAGAAGCATACTTTTTACAATTAGCTCATCAAGGAGCTAAACTTCCTCCCAACTTTAATGTTGAAGACATCATTACACATGAGGAAGAGAATCCACTCACAGCTATGATGAAACAGATGCATGCTATACAAGTTGAACTTAACAATCTCAAGAAAGAGAAGGAACCTAAAGAGTTCTCCATGAAGGCTCTATGTCCCTTTCCATTTGACAAAGACTTGTACATGCCACCATTTCCAAAAAGAGTGGAGATGTCGAAGTATGATAAGTATGATGGACACTCTGATCCTCAAGATCATGTCAGAGAATTTTGTACGCAATCAATGGAGTTCATGCATGAACTGACCTATCTGATGCGTCTCTTCCCTCGATCTCTAGGGGGAGCAGCCATCCACAGGTTCTCTAGACTACCTTTTACTATCAAAACTTTTGAGGAGTTGATCAAATTGTTCTACCAGCAATACTCCTACAATATTCAGTACCCAGTCACCATGATTGATATCTGTAATCTCAAACAATACCCAGGGGAACCATTCCTAACATTTCTCAAGAGATGGAGGAAGAAGTTCTCTCTATATGCCAGACCTATTTCAGAAATAGAAAAACTAGAAATCTTCATCAATAACCTTGTTCCAAAAATCAATTATCCTTTACAAATGCAAGATCATACATCTTTTGACAAGATGGTGGATAATGCTATCAAAATTGAAAAAGTGCTTGTAAAAAAAGGAGAAATCACACTTCAAAAAGACAAGTACGAATTTGGATCCAGTTCTAAAGATAAGAACAAAAATTGGAACAAGAACAAAGGCATCGTCATAGATGGCAATGTTGACACTGTTTGTGCCCCATCAAAGGCACCAGCCTACAATCTCACTCTTGCTACTCAAGCCATTAAAGCTTCAGAGAAAAAGTCTTCTCAACCATCTCAAAGGAAGCCAGAATACAAAAAATGGGATAAACATCAAAAATTTACTCCTCTAGGAGAGTCTTTAGAATCAGCTATGAAAACTCTACTGGCTGATAACATCATCTCTTTACCACCAATCCAACCAAATGATCAGGACCCCAAACCGAAATGGTGGAGAGAAAATGAATTCTGTGATTTCCATCGAAGTAAAGGTCACAAAACTAGTAGTTGCTACCACTTGAAGCGTACCATTCAAGATCTGATCGATAGTGGAGACATCACAATTGACAATCCCTAGAGCAATAATGATCATACAGCATTCATAGAACCATTTCTGAAACATGGTCAAGAAGTTTAAACTTCTCAGCCTAATATGGGGGCAAAAGTCAACTATGCCTACCCTGGAAATAATGTTGTCATCAATATGGTTAAACCATGTCTCTCTGAAAGTTGCAATGTCATCACAATTGTACGAAGAGATAGAGATCATTCCTCAACTAACACAGTTACTCGATCACAAGCTCAAACGCATCTAAAAGGACAAATCCCAGATTCATCAAATGTCCCTAAGGTGCCCTTCAATCTTTCATCTGCTTCTAAACAGAAGGTTGCTTCCAAATCTTCCAATCCAAAGGATACAAGGCCTACATCTTATAGCATTGTTCAACAACTCTAGCACGCTAATGCAAAAATCTCCATGTTTGAGTTGCTTCGAATATCTCCAGCTCATAGAGCCATTCTCGATAAAGCTTTGCTCGGTTCCAATGTCCCTGATGACCTTGATTTAGATAGGTTCCAAACTATGGTTGGACATCTTACATCTCCGCAATATATCTCCTTTTCAGAGGAAGATGACAACTCCTTGAGTCACCCACATAATCAGCCTTTGCATATAGAAGTCTTGATCCAGAACCGTAGAGTCAAACGTGTGTTGATAGATGGGGGCGCTGGCCTAAACATTTGTTCTTACAGCTTGATCACACAATTGGGATTTTCAGAATTGGCTATTGATCCTAGAAAGAAAATAACTATCAAGGCCTATGATGAAGAAGAAAGATCTTCTAAAGGCACCATTGTCTTACCTATCAGAGTGGGTCCAGTTATCAAAGATACCATTTTTCAAGTGCTTGATCTACCTTTGGCCTACAACGTCCTTCAAGGGAGACCATGGATACATGAAATGCAAGCTATTCCTTCTACATACCATCAATGTTTGAAGTTTCCTTATGAAGGAGTAGAGGTTACTATCCCCGCAGATCTGAATACAACTTGCAACACCTTGAAGGAAAGTGCAGATAAGCTTGTACCTAATAACAGAGAATCTTCCATTGAACCAACTAAAGAAGCATACACATCTAAAATGGAAGATCTTGCAAAAAAGGTTAATATCAAAGAAAATGGTATGGGAGAATATACTATTGAGCCAGTCTTATCTTTGACATCTCTCCCTATCTCACCTAAGTCTTATGGGCAATCTTTGAAACAATCCAAACCAGACTCTAAAGAACCTCTTGAAGCATATAAAAAGAATTTTGTAGCAGAACAAGTATCCAAGCAATAATTTGAAGAGGATGAGGCTGTGCTATCATGGCTGTACAAAGATGAACCTGAATCTCAAGTTGTTCAAACTGGTGACTCTGCAGTCTCCAAACTCCCTTCCAAGTCATATGGTCCAGGAGATAAATTAATAGCTAAGATGGGATATTCAGGTAAAGGACCTCTAGGAATCAGAGGAAAAGGTCTTGAGGTACCTCTCCCACATACTGGTAGAGAAAATAAAAACAAAGTTGGCTTAGGCTTTAAGAAGAAACCTTATCACCTCAAAGGTAATTTCTCTCATGTCATAGAGCAGATCACACCAGGGGAACCTCTTCTTAAGAAAGAAGAAACAAAACCATCAAATAGTGATTTAGATAGTTCAGAACTCATCCCTTATGAAAAATTGCCTAAAGAGATCAAAGACCTTCTTGATGATAAAGATGATCCTATCAAGAGAATTAATGTAGTAGAAACACAAGAACCTACTATCAATCAAGAGATAGTTGCAACACAAGAACCAGCTAATCTCGAAAAGAATCAAGAAGAGGGAAGTGGTAGTGATTCTGAGACAGATTCTCATGAGTATGAATACAAATCAGAATCTGAGGGTAACCCTTCTTGGGGTATTCACCCTGAATTTACTTATGTTCTAAGATTTCCTAGAGATCCTGAATCAGAAGATGAATCTAATGACTATGAATGGGGAGTCATCCCAGAACCAGATGATCTTATCATAGAGAAACATGTTGATGTTATTCACCAATATGCACCTCAAACCAACGTAAGTCTAGAGCGAAATGATGAACCTATCGAGTCTGATCCACCTATGGCTGAATTGGACTCCCACAATGACGTTGAGCCTATTCATGAATTGGATGTCTTAAGTTGTAGTATCACCTTTGAACTCGAGTGTTAGGTTAGGACCAATGATGACAGATCCATATCCATAAACACTATCTCCCAATCTTTCCCTACTTTGACTATCAAATATCCAGAACTTATTGATCAAACCTCCACGAATCCGAGCCATGGTATTTATACCTTCCTGAATGACTATGCCCTTGCTTGCTATCTCAATGTAGTTGAGCCTATGAGTACTTCGATCAGTGAACCAAGCATCAGCATGACCGAGTCGGACATCAAATATCTTAGTCAGAAAAACAAGAATAAAAAGAAAAATAAAAATTGTTCAGAGGGTGAAAACCACTTTTTGACAATCTCAAAACATACAAAAGTAAAAATAAAAGACGTATCCAAAGGTGAAAACCTCTCTGAGGTGCCTAAGGATGAGATATTTGATGTCCTTCCGAGTCATTTACAAGACAGATCTCCAGTTCTAATTGAGCCCACTCAATCCATCAATTTGGGTACAACAAAGGAACCACAATTGGTACATGTAGCACAATCATTATCAGAAGAAGAGAAACAAAAATTTACAACATTCCTAATAGAGAAGAAGATCAACTTTGCATGGAAATATTCAGATATGTCAGGATTGGATCCTAATCTTATAATGCATCATTTATCTATTGCTCCAAATTTCAAACCTGTCAAGCAAAAATTGAGAAAGATGTATCCTCACGTTGCACTCTTGGTAAAAGTTGAATTAGAGAAGCTCCTAAATGCTGAATTCATCCGAGTTATTGACTATCTAGAGTGGATCTCTAGTATTGTACTTGTTTCTAAACCAGATGGGTCAATCAAAGTGTGCACAGACTTTAGAGATGTGAATAGAGCATGCCCTAAGGATGACTTTCCACTACCTAACATTGATATGATAGTGGACATGACTGTGGGTTTTGAGATGTATTCCTTAATGGATGGTTTCTCTAGATATAATCAAATAAAAATTTCTCCAGAGGACCAAGAGAAAACTGCTTTCACATGTGCATGGGGCACCTTCTGCTGGAATGTCATGCCATTTGGGCTTTAAAATTTTGGAGCTACATATCAAAGAGCGATGACATCTATTTTCCACGACATGATGCATCAAACTATGGAAGATTATGTTGATGATACTTTAGCAAAATCTATGATCAGAATTGAACATCTAAAGGACTTGAGCATGATCCTAGACATAATGGAAAATTTTAGTCTCCGACTAAATCCTAAGAAGTGTGCTTTTGGTGTCACTTCTGGAAAGCTCTTAGGATACATAGTTTCAAAGAAGGGCATTGAAGTTGATCCAGCTAAAGTCAAGGCTATAATAGAGATGCAACCTCCCACGAATATCAATCAAATGAGGATGTTGCAAGGAAGAGTTCAATCTATCAAAAGATTCATATCACAGCCTTTTACAAAAACATTACATAAAGGTGTGACCTTTGCATGGAATGAAGAATGTGAGAGCAACTTTAACCATATCAAGATGTATCTATCAAATCCGCCTATCTTGATGCCTCCTATTCATGGGAAGCCATTGATCTTATATGTCTCCGCAATAGCTACATCACTGGGGGCATTGCTAGTGCAACATGATGAAGAGAAAAAGGAAAGAGCCATTTATTATATAAGCAGAACATTGGTGGCATATGAAAAGAACTATTCTATGATTGAGAAAGCTTGTCTCGCTGTGATCTTTGCATCACAAAAACTGAGACACTATATGTTAGCTCATACCACGCATCTAGTAGCAAAGATTGATCCACTAAAATACCTACTAAGCAAGGCTTCCCTCACAGGTAGACTAGCTAAATGGGCCATGCTTCTAAGTGAATTTGACATTGAATATGTTGAAAGAAAAGCTATAAAAGGTCAAGTTATTGCTGATCAACTAGCAGATGCACCCATGTTTTATGACACACCAATGCAAATGGAATTTCTAAACTCCTCTATTATGCACCTATCTTCTAGAGAATGGCAATTGTTCTTTGATGGCTCCTATACACAGAATGGATCTGGAGCAGGCATATTGTTCATAACTCCTCAAGGATACTCCATCCCAAAAGCATTTAGACTAAAGTTCCCCTGCATAAACAATATTATAGAATATGAAGCCCTCTTGAATGGTATGAAACTAGCAATTGAATGGAGAGTAACAGAGCTACACATTCATGGAGACTCTCAACTTGTTATTCATCAAGTCAATGATGTGTACCAAACTAAAGATGAAAAGCTCATTCCTTACAAGAGAATGGTAGATGATCTTAAGAAATATTTCATATCTATCACATTTGAACAAATTCCTAGAATGGAGAACAAGGCTGCCGATGCAATGGCAACACTATCTACTTTATTACAGCAGCCTGAACATGAGCTATGCTACGAGTTTCTGGTGGAAGCACTATCTTATCCTGCATATGACTCCCCCGAAACCCGCATGATCTGCACTATTGTAGGTCATGATTCATCCCGATATAAAAACCTATTTTCCTATCTCCAAGACCAAATCATCCCCGATACCTTCAACTGCCATGAAAAGAGATACCTTATCCGTAATGCCTCCCGATATGTCATCATTGGTCATGATCTATACAAACGAGGTCTAGATGGTACACTACTTAGATGTTTAGAATGGGAAGAGTCTCAATGTGCATTAGAGGAAGTCCATGATGGTATTTGTGGGTCACACTCGAACGGTTTAACACTAGCTTGAAAACTTATTAGGGCTAGGTACTATTGGCTTGAAATGGAGAAAGAGGCTATCAAATTTGCTAAGAATTGTCAAAAGTGCCAAGTGCATGGCAACTTAATTCATGCTCCAGGGAGGGATTTAATCCCCTTTACAACACAATGGCCTTTCCATCAATGGGCATTTGATCTTATCGGGATGATTCATCCTCATTCTTCTAACGGACATACCCATATAATCACAGCCACAGATTATTTTACCAAATGGGTAGAAGCGGTCCCTTTGACACAAGCAATGGGAAAGCAAATATCTATGTTCATATTGAACTATATCATATGCAGATATGGGATCCCTCATTCCATAATCACAGATAATGGTGGGCAATTTAGGAATAAAGACCTCGATGATCTATGTGCCAAATTCAAGATCACCCAACATTGGTCTTCTATCTACTATCCACAAGGGAATGGCCAAGCAGAGGCTTCTAACAAAAATCTCTTAAAGATCTTGCACAGAATAGTAAATAAAATTGGCAGAGACTGGCATCTCATGATCAATCTAGCTCTCTGGGCCTACAAAACAAGTATCAGAACACCTACAGGGGCTACACCTTTCGCTTTAGTTTATGGGTCTAAAGTGGTACTACCTATTGAGGTTGAAATTCCATCACTAAGAATCAGAATGCATGGTCTAGTAACTAATGATGACTACAGAGTGTCTAGGTTGCAAGAACTGGAACTACTAGATGAGCGCAGACAAGCAGCGTATGATCATCTCAGAGTATATCAGAAGAGAATGTCTAGAGGCTACAACAAGAAAGTCAGACATAGAGAATTTCAGGTTGGCGATCTAGTCTTGAGAGAAAATCCTAAAAATCAATCCCATTGAGAATGCAAGGGGAAGTTTGAACCCAACTGGTTGGGTCCCTTTGTCATCATTGCTAATTTTGGCTCTGGTGCCTATCAACTCTCAATGACTGAAGGAGAACAGCTCCGAGAACCAATCAACGTTCTCCATCTGAAGAAATTCTACTCCTAAGGCATTCAATCTATGGTAAAATGTCCTAAAAAAATCTTTAAAATTGGAAAATGTCCTGAAGAAATGAACATCTTGGTGAAAACCTAGCAATAGGCGCCTTGATGATTCACAAAAAAATCAAAAAATATCAAAAGTACAAAAAAATTGAAAAAATGAAAAATACAAAAAAAATGAAAAAGAAAAAAAAGTGCCTTGGTGAAAACCTGGAAACAGGCGCCTTGGTAGCAAAAATAGAATCTCTACCAAGATGGTGCAAACCCGGAAAACGGGCACCATTTGTTTCAATATGCTCCATCTATCAACGCAATCTTGGTCTTTCCCAGCTTTCAGTCTTGCTTTAGTTTGTACATATCTCCCAGTTTGTTTTCAATAAGTCAGTTTGTACACCAATCTACTCAAGTGTCTGTATCCTATCAATGTTCAAACTTGGGGGCAATCAATGTCATATCCTATGGCCTCCAGTATATCTTAGACGTCTCATATCCAGTCAGAGTCCTTTGAAGCTTCATTTGAGTCAGTCAAGTCTGTCTTGTTTCCAGAAAGGATTTTGCATCTACAACAACGCAATCAAACATCAAACTGAAAACAATCTATGCTTTTTTTACATGCTTTTATCTCCTTGTATGCTTACTAATTCACATTGAGATTTTTGCATATTGTGTCCCTTCGAGCTCTTCGATGATGTCCTTTATAGGATTTAGAGAGTGATGACTAGGGGCATAATCTTTTCTTTGTCTTCTGCTTGTATGTGAAAATCTAACATCTTTGGAAATTCTGGATTGAAATGGTGTTCGACTATAAGAGCCTCTATCTTGAATTGGATGGCCATGCGTACCTTGACCATTGATACCTGGAAAATTCAAGGAAGTTTGATCTAACTATTTTCTTTTTGAGTGAGTTCTTTCTCTTACTGTGAAACGTGATCTTGCCTAAGGATGTGAATGATAAAGGGTCACTACGGGTAATTCACATTGGATGTAGAATGATCTCTTGGCTATTTGATATGTTTGTCATACAAGGCGTATTCAAGTCATCACGACATTCATGTTTTGATGCTTCTACAAATTGCTATATCAAAATGGACATGATATTCAGGTCATCTTGGCGTTTGTGCCTTGGTGCTTATATCTAATCCGACATTCCGAAAACAAAATCCATATTTATATATCCATGGTTGTTGACCAGTGGGTGTTGTATTGATTCTTGCGCATGCAAATCGATATTCATATGTCTATGGTTTCATAGCTAGTGGGCATTATATTGCTTTATTCGGTTACCTAAAAGTTCAATGATGATAACAAATCGACACATGATCAATGACTAGGTCCTAGGTCTTAGGTTGCATTTCATTTTGCATGTCTCTTTGCATTTTGCATGTTTGCATATCTCACAACTGTTTGGAAATACTTCAAAGCTTAAACAATTCTTCATATCAATTATTCACATCTAACGAGAGCTGAGTCTCACTCAAAGGTCTCTTCATCAAACCGCAAGCAGTAACCCACCAGGGTTAAACATCCTTTTGACATAAGACTAAGTACTTGTCTTCATCAACCTGCAAAAACATATCATGTGTATCGTTGCCTTTACATCTTATATCATTATCATTTGTTACATTACATTACATTCATTGCATAAGCATAAATCATACATACATCTTTTCATAATCAATTACATTTGCATAACATCCATACATATGACAGAAATCATTGCATTGCATTGATCCATATATACATTCTACACTACTCATAGCATAAGCATAGCATGATATCATCATAAATCCACATCATGACAAGTACAAATGAAGTCACAATCAAAATATCGATCTCATATATATCAAAAATCTTGGAATGTGTCAGGGATGCACTACTAGCACAATGTACAAAAGAATGAGCTCCGAAAAGCTATCAGAATCAGAATGGTATATCAGTGGTAAAAAAGAACATAATATATCAAAACATGACCACGGGAATTAGCTCTCAGCATGCTCCTCAGTATTTGGTGGAGGAGGCGGTGGTGCATCTGGTATGACCTCTACCCTCGATGCCCTAGCTCCCTCTGAGGCTGCCATGTACTCAGAGTATGTAGGTACTCTCTGCCCGGCAGGAACAACATCATAGTATGCAGATACATAATAGGAGGTCCGTGAGGTCTGATGGGTCACCTCTATTTGTAGTCTTCGAACCTCTGATCGAAGCTTTACACGAAGCTCAGTGCGCTGCCTGTCTACCTCCCGAAACCTCTCCTCCCATCTGGCACTCTGTACCTTTAGGTCCTGGACCTGAGCTCTGAGCTGTCTAATCATCTTTGATGAAGTGAGAGGAATAGTAGGCTCTGCTGCAACTGCTAGCATCTCTGTATCTTGTGATGGCTTCTCTGGCTACTGTCTAGTGGTATCTGATCTATGCGCCTTACGATGTCTAACCTCCGCACCCAAATCAAACGTAGTGTCTACCTGTGTGGGATCTGCATCACCACCTACAAACTGCTCACCTGCCAACACCTCATCTGTCGCACCGACACTACCCAAAGTAACCCTCTCACCCCTGGATCATCTATGTGACCCTGTGGATGTACCTATGGGAGAAGTAGAAGAATGAGGAGGCCTCATATGCCCAAATGATCTCTACAATGGAGTTGTCACTCTTTGTCTAGGCGGTGTAGGATGCATTGCCTGTGGTCTCGGGCCCTGTACCATAGGAACACCTGTAACATCCATTGCCTCCTCCATGGAGGGTATCAACTCCGTAGGATTTGAGAATCTATGGATGGGATGATCTGCAAGCCACACAATGTATCCGTCTGTCACTCCTGCATCGACAACCTGTGGCCGGTAGTCCCAATCTCTGCCTATAATGGCACTGTACTCCTTTGCACATAAGGAATAGGAGAGCCTCGGTGTCCATTCGAGCCTGATCTCACGCACAATGCGAGCATATGCAGTGTACTCTCATGGGGCATCCTGTCTGCGTCCATACTGACGCCACACTCTGCTAATCAAAAATCTCTCCAAAATAGTGGGAGAGCGGCCAATAAGTACTCGACTCTAAAAAAGAAAACTATACTACTCCCTCGCAGTGGGCCAGACCTCTATCTACAAATATGTCCTCCAATGAACAAAAGTCATGTCATCTAGACATCGCCGCAAGTACTCGGTATGACCCATACGGACTTGTGTGACATAACCAACATATGTATATATCACTGGCTCCTGTGGCTGCCACTATGTCTGAAAAATTGGTCTCAATACTGGGATGTGCTCCCAGGCCCATATCTGTAATACAAGAGCTCCTGAAGCAAAGCTCTTGCAATCCTGGTACATGATCTCATGCATCTCTAAAAACATATGTGCCAAGAGGCACTGACCCCAGGCAAGCTCAGTAGGCATGGCCATAAGAAGGGCTACCATTGGAGCCCATCCCATCAAAAAGCTTTTCTGCTGACGACCTAGCATGATAAGCTCCCCGATCATACCCGCAATAATGCACTCTAAACAGTGCATCTGACCATATCTCTGTACAAGGGTCTCCCAGGAAATAGACCCCGTCAACTGTGTATCATCACCAAATAGACACCTAAAGGCATGAAGACCACCCTGACCAGAACTCACATACTTAGGACGCCGACTGCTATGAAATGGAATGTGCAGTATCCTATAGATGTCCTCTGGAGTCACGGTCATCTCTCCAGTAGGTAAATGAAATGTGTGTGTCTCTGAATGGAATCTCTCAATCAAGGCAGTCAAAAGGCCATGATTTACCCTAATGTCAAGTAAATGAATCAAATACTCGAATCCATAGGTAGCAAGATGAACCCTCATCGGGTCCGGAAGCGCGATACATAATCTCTGGGTAGCCGGGTATGAATTTCGGACATGTACATCTAGATATGTCACCTATATCATACAAAAACAAGGCATTCTATCAGAAATTGGGTTCAATAACAGGCTAATAGTACAGAAATTGGATAGTCAAGTACTTCAGAAGGTAGGTCAACTAGTCAGATATCAGCATCAGGCATCAGAAAAGTTAAAATTTGGCCCTAAAAGTTAGTTTTCAACACTCTATTTTTCATACGACAGTCCAGACTAGCATCAAATGTCGTACGACATTCCATAGAAGACCAAACGACAATCCATGGTCATACGACACTGCACCCAGGATCATACGAGTTTCGAGGGACCCGATGAAATGTCGTATGACACAAGGGTCCCTCTCATACTACACTTGAGTATACTTGAAACGATAATGTGCATTCAAATGAAATGTCCTATGAGTCTGGTATGGGACTCGTACGAGTTTTCACACATGCAAAAATTAAAAAAGAAAAACGCGTACAAAAAAATTTAAAAATGCTATGAAACATGAAAAATTTGCATTTTCAGAGGGGCACAGAGGTCCACCTACCAGATGTCCATACTGTTGGGGTCTCTGGTATCTCCGGCTGCGCTCAAATTGATGCGAACTCATAGGAACCTTCAGATCTCATTGTTCTGCCATTTTCTTGCTCAGAGGGCTCCGCACAATATCCAAAGTCAAATGGTTGAAATGAAATGAAAATGACCCTTCAGGACTTTATATAGCATTTGACCTAATTTTCAAAAGTGCTCTATTTTTCACAGAAATTGCACCCCTGGCTAATTTCGACGTTCTGAATCCATTTTCAGGATCAAAATTCAAATCTGAGATCGTTTAATATGTCAAAATCATGATTTAAAATTTTGGGCCTAGGGCAGTCTACTGCTTGCATAATCGACCTTCCATCATCACAGAAATTCAGTATTCAACTTAACTGATTATCTTACATCAAACTATCAAAATTTCAACTTGGTCACCCATGGTCAACTCAATGTCAAACCTAGTCAAACTTGGTCTTTTGGGACCTTCCAACGATGCAGAATGCATTCTCAGACGTGTTTAACCACTTCTCAAATCAATTAACATGCTTCTAAACTATCAATGCTGACTTTTCTTGTCAGATTTCAATTTTAATCCCGAAGGGGGCATGGTATTACACATCATTCAAAGTCTGTAATCAAATTTGAAATCATATCTTTATGGAAATCATATCTTCCTCAGTAATCAAGACAACAACCACGTCTAGTTGTTGATTCATCAAAAGACCTCATCGCTCGGGGCAAATCTATCATCACTTGGGGCATATCAGATTCATCAAGATCCATATCAATCTGGTATTCTCCTAATCTTGTAAACTGTATCAATTTTTGCAACCATCAAATCATAGTGTTTTTTCCTTGGTTCTTTGGCAACTGAAGGATTCAGATGTGATACCTGCTAGTTCTGTTAAGACAATCGAGTCTAGAACCGGTCACTCACTTATTTGTAATCCTGAGGTTTGGAATCAGGCATTTTGACACTCTTTCGCAATCATCGGTTCATCGCTGCTATGGTGAACATTATCCTTGGTCATTCAGGACCTATTATCTTCATATCAAATCAATATCAATCAGCTTCTGTCTCATATCAATTATAAATTTCAAACATCAATTTCATATCTCTATCAAACACAGACTGTCTTTGAACCACTGCGCTTCACACAGTAATTCAAAGAGGGGCAAAATGTAATACCCCAAAAATGGGCTATAAGTTCATTAACCTCCTACATCTACAAATCGAACAAAATCAACATCGAAGTCCTAATCTAAGGCACATCTAAACATCATCGAATCATAATTGATTATCTTAAATTCTGCATCGGGGAATATTCCTAGCAATATTCCTAATTATCTTAATTATCTTTAATTTAATGATTATTTGGCGATAAATCACATTTATCCTAAGTTTGATTAATTGAATATTTTCATATTTAATTAATTAGATTTAATATCTTGCCACTTAATTGTGTAATTAAATTTAATTCTATCTATTATTAATTGTATTATTTAATTTTGACAATAAATCCAATAGCCTATGAATAATTGATTAAATTTTTATTTAATTAATTAAAGCAAGTTGTCATTATTTAATAATATAGTTTTTAATAAAAGTTTGATTAAATAATTGATTAACCCATAAATCAATTATTTATTTTTAAAAATCAGTTAAGTTGAGCATAAATCACTTTATTTATTAAATTAATTCATAAATAAAACATGCACAATCATAAAAGCAGACAACTATCAATTATCAATTAAAGCTAAACTCTATTTTGAGTTAAAACTTAGCTTTTGCATGTTTTTGTGAATTAAATTATCTTTATTATCAGATAACTCAAAAATCAAACTGAGTTAATCTGAGTGATTTATGGCTTTCTTCCATGCACCTCCAAAGCCCTGGATTTCTATAAAATCAAGGCTCAGCTCTTCATAATTCATCCACGAATTTGCATTCTCACGCTGTCGAATTGGAGTCTGAAGAATCATCTTTGCGAATCCAAGCCATTGTGAGATCTTTCTAGTTTTGAGCATTGCATATCATTTAGCATAGATTCATATCATTGTTAGATCAATTTCCATATTAGCATAGATTCATATCAGTTTTTCATTATTATTGCATAGAAAATACCAAAAATATAGATTAATTGCATTCATATTTCATATCAATTTTGCATTCAAATCCTTCGTTTAGGTGTCATCTAGGTCACTGATCTCGATAACAATTTGAGAACATCGATCTCGCACCTATTAAAAGGCAGTAAATCGCTTGGTTAGATTAGATTTCAATTATTGCATGATTTTGTTTTTGCTAACCTCTAATATTTTACTAAAGTGTTGTGTCTACAGATTAGATACAATTTTCACACACACACTTGTCTGCCAATTGAGAGATAAACCGACGTACTAATTGGAGTCTTCCTTGTAGAATCCTAAGTTGTTTGAATGTTCTTGGTGGAGGCATATTTTTTATAGCTTTGACCTTCTTGGGGTCGATCTCTATGCCACAACATGATACTATAAAGCCTAGAAGCTTTCCAGATGTTACACCAAAGACACACTTCTTTGGATTCAGCTTCAAGCCATAATGATGCAGATGATCAAACACACTCTCAAGGATGTCTAGGTGTTCTCATGTTTTAGATTTTGCAAGAATGTCATCCACATAATCTTCCAAGATCTTGTGGATCATATCATGGAAGATGGTTTCCATTGCTCATTGATATGTGGCTCCTGCGTTCTTGAGCCCAAATGGCATCATGTTGTAATAGAAGGTACCCCATGGTGTGGTGAATGTTGTTTTGTTTTGATCTTCTTCTGCTATTCAGATCTGATTATAGCCTAAGAAGCCATCCATGAGTGACAACATCTCATGGCCCATTGTAAGGTCTATGATCATGTCTATGTTGGGCAATGGGAAATCATCCTTTGGACATGCTTTATTGAGGTCTCTGAAATCTGTACAGATTCTTATCTCACCTAAAGGCTTTGTGACTGGGACCATGTTGGAGATCCAATCTGAGTAATCAATAGCTCTGATGATCTTTTCTTGGAGGAGTTTCTCGAGCTCTGCTTTTACTAACAAGGCCACTTTTGGATGCACTTTTCTTAGCTTCTTCTTGATTGGTTTGACATTGGGATCCAATGCAAGATTGTGCACAACGATATTTGGATCAAGTCCAAGCATATGTGCATATGACCATGCAAAGTTTATAATGGATTCTCAGAGAAGCATAATGAGAGTTGTTTCTTCACCCTTTGTTAAAGATGCTGCAATGTAGGTGATTATTGGACATTCTTCTGTGCCCAAGTTGATTGATTTGGTTTCTTCAAAGATGATAGGTGATTGCTCAGGTCTGTAATCCTGGATAGGAGGAAGAGGCAAGTCTCCATCTTCTAGCACCTCAGAGAGGTTTTCACCAGAAGATACACCCTTTATTTTATCTTTTTTGGAGTCGAAATGCACCCCAAAAGGGTTTTCACATAAGGACTTGTTCTTTTCTTTTTCTTTTTCAATTTTGCAGTTACAGCTTGCCTCCTCCCCAAAATATCCTTTGGGGTTGAGCTTGCAAACATGAGTTGATTCTGAATCCTAATTTGATTATGGGCCTGATGCCCCCATGAATTCTAGGAGTGCTTATGTGCTTTGGAACTCATCGTTATGTGTGATGCTTGGTTGATCCCAATCTATGAGTTCAGGGTGGATGAGGGGTAGTTCTATGAGGTTAATGGTGAGTTGAAGGAGGACGGAAGTGCCCAGGAGGGTATCATCATTGAAGATGTCATCATATGATTTCTTTTCTTCCTCTTTAGGGATGTCTTCGATCTCTATGAGATCATCCTGGCTATTCAAGAAGGGAACGTTGGTCATGTTAGTGCCCCCAGTTATGGTATTGGGCTCTTGTATACACAGGCAAGGGGTATTAAAGCCAAAACCTTGATGTTGTGGATTCTTTGATGCTGTGATAAGGTCTTTGCTTCTGCCTTCTTGTGGTCCTAGACCACCACCTTGATATTTCCATTGCTAAGTGGCGTACTTGTGCGATCGTGGATATTTATCTTTGAAGTAGTCAAGAAGTTGAGTTTCAGGTGGTGGGGGATCTCTATACAACCACCTATTGATGTCAAGGTCCATCTCTAGACTGTTTATGTTGCGGTGAGATTCAAAATTCATAGGTCCCATTTGCTTGATTTCATGATTTGCTTCAGTGGGTTCGCTTTGGTGATTCGAGTGCCCTTGCCCCTACTGCAAATGCATCATTCAAGGTGTATTCACCATAGCCCTGATTGTTGATCTTGATAGGGGAGAGAGTGGAGGCAAGGATAGTCTCGATCGCTATGGGATCAGGACAAGCTGGCAATTGAAGTGCCAATGTTGGTTCCAGGACAATGGGTGGAATGAGGGAATGATGCTTACATTGCATGGCAGTATGTGAAGGGTTGAGGGTCTGCATGGATGGTGACCTTAGTGCCTTGATGCAAAAATTTGGTGCACTGATGGTAAGTAGATGGTACAGCCTTGATGGAATGGATCCATGGTCGGCTGAGGAGGATGTTGAATGGTAAGTCAAGATCAACAACATGGAAAATGGTGTCTTGTGTTGCTAGGCCTAGCTAGATAGGCAAAATAATGGTACCTTCAGAGGTATGCTGCAAGTTGTCATATGCCTTGATGGTGATCACTTCATGTGATATGTCAGCCTCGGTAAACCCTATCTACTGAATGAATTTGAGAGTACACAACTTTAGTGTTGAGCCATTATCTATCATGACCCTTTTAATGGAAAAATCTCTGACTATAACAACGATGCGGAGAGGGAGATTATGGTCAGGTGCAATGGTTGGTATGTCGGATGGCTTGAAGGACAGAGCACAAGATGTGGATAGATGTCCCACAAGGTTCTTGAACTAGATGGTGTTAATGTTTGTGGGGACATGTCCTTCGTGAAGGGCTCAGTCAAGGATTTCTTGATGGAGGGGTGAAGTGTGGAGAAGGTTGAGGATGGAGATTTGGGCTGGAGTATTCCCAAGATGTTCTATGAGGTTATATTATGCATTGTGTGCTGGCCTTGGATGTGCACTGATGATAGTTATCTGGCCTCAGCATGTGGTGACAGCACACTAACTATCTGCTCCTTTGATGTGGATGATGTTGATTGTGGGTTTGACTTGGGTTATACATCCAATAAACTTGTCATAATTGATATAAGTATTGTAGTATATGTGGTCAACATGATCTCCTTTTTTACCTTTGCCTTGGTTCTGGGGAGGAGGATTGGTATTGCCTTGGTTCTTCCTAGTGTTGTGTTGTGGGAACACGTTCTGATATATCTGCAAATTGGCATTAGGCGAGGCTTGCGCAGGTGTATCTACTTGGATCTCCTTTCGGTCAATGAGATCTTGGATGTAATGCTTGAGTTTCATACACCTTAGGGTAGTGTTTCCTTTGACATGATGATAATCATAGTACTCATGATATTTGTACCAGTTGGGCTTGGGAGTGGCATCAATAAACTGTTGGATTGGTGGGTACGTAATTAGATTGGCTTTGGCCATTCGGTGAAAGATAACATCCAGAGGTTCACCAAGTTGTGTGAAGATTCTCATTTGGTAAGTTTGGGCTCTAGGCCTTTTCTGATTGGGAGTAGTGGTGATGGCATTAGCCTGATTGTTCAGATTGCCTTGACGGGCTTGATGTGCTTGCTGCTGATAGTTCTACTGATTGTTTTGAGGCTAATATTGTTGCATAGGTTGCTGATGAGTTTGAGGCTATTGTTGATATGAAGGAATAGGTGTAGGACCAGCCACAATGATTTGGATATGCTTGGTGTCAATGGCTCCATCAGTAACAACATTTTTGTTATGATTCCAGTAACGAGGTTTATCATTGCTAGATTTGTTGTGGGAATCATCTTTGTGATGTCGGATTGCACCTTTGTCTAGGAGACCTCTTTCGATATTTATCCATTTTCTTTTGATATCCTGATACGTTTGGATGCAATTCATCCTCATGAAGTGGTATAGTTTGGGATGCAGGTTATTGATGAAGATCTTGGTTAGATGCTTTTCAAGTGGTTGATATGATAACCTAGTAGTAAGATTCTACCATTGTTGCAGGTAGTCTGCTAGGCTTTCTCCTTCTTTTTGTTTTGAGTTGCAAAGGTCTAGTAAGGTCAACTCATTCTCAACATTGTGGGCATATTGAGCAATGAACTTCTCAGAGAGCTCAACAAAAGTTGTGATGGTCCCACAGGGTATTTTGTAAAACCACTCAACAGTAGTTCCTCCCAAGCTTTTGGGGAATAGGTGCAAAAGATAATTGTCATTATAAGCCACTTCTTGACATGCCATATAGAACTCTTTGATATGATTTAGTGGGTCTCCTTTCCCTTGATATTTTTCAAACTTGGATGTCTCAAAGTGCTTAGGGAAAGGAACAACTATGATTGATCAATCAAATGGATAGGGACACACCTCTTCAAACTTGAAGGTTTTTCTATCTGTGCCAGATTGGAGCTCTTTAAGAGCATTCTTCATATCTTCCCACTCGGCATTGATCGGCGTTGGAGTGGGTACTCCCATTTGGAAAGGATCTAGTGGTGCTGGTGAATAAGGGTGATTTTGAGGTGGATATTGTGGAGTGGGATATGGAGATTGTCCAACAAGATAGGCGAATTGGAATGGATTTTGGAGTGATGAATGCTGGGGAGGATATTGTTGCTGAGGCATGGGGCGTATTGCGGTGGAGGATATGGAACTTCGTGTTGTTGGGGGATGATGGGATGTTACTACTACGACTAGTAGGGGGAAGCTTATTGTTGTTGGGGAATGATAGGGGTTTGTTGCTATGCGAGGAAGTATTGTTGTTGCAGAGAAGGCTGGTGGAATGATGCAACTTGCTAATAAGATTTCCCTTGATGTACTTGGCTTTGCGCTAGATTGATGTAGGATGGATGTATTCCTGCATTTCTTAAGGGTGGAGCTCATGTAGGGAAACTAAAGATAGGAGGTGGTTGGGAAAGGTAACTTGTGAGATGAGATGAACTTTTCTACTGGGATGGTGGAACTATTTGAGATGCAGTGGGTGGTGTGAATAGATGGTTTGCGAATCGGCAAATACATGGTTTTCAAATGGGGGAAAGGATGAAGCTAGCGGAGGTTGAGATTGTTGTTGTTGCACTACTTGCGAGAAGGAGGCTTGTTGATTTGTTGGTATGGATGCAAAGAAGTGGGTTGGTATTTTGAAAGCTAGCATCTCTTCTCGAGTAAGGCCCCAACGAGAACCAGTTCATGGTGGGAGTTGTGATGCAGAACATGTGGGAAAGGTAGATGTGATGGGGGTTTGGAACATGAATGGTGGATTTGAAAATCCCATGGAAGGCATACCTATTGTGAATGCAATTTTTTGGGCTTGTGCTTGGGTAAATATTTGTTGGGGCATGAACGAAGATGCTTGCATTCCCCATGAAAAGGGTGGTGTTGATGTGGAAGCTTGTTGGGAGAAGGAGGAAAATGATTGTGTTACCCCCAAAAATGATGGCATGGGTGTAGAAGCCTGTGGAGTAAATAGAAAGGATGATTGTGTTGCCCCCATGAATGGTGGTATAGAAGTAGAGGCTTGATGGGAGAAAGGGGGAAATTATTGTGTTTCCCCTTGAAACAATGATGTTGTTTGGCCCATGGAAGGTGGAGGAATTGCTTGTGCAAAGGCTTGCATGGGGGGTGGTTTTTGGTTTTTTGAAAAGCTTTGGGTAGGAATGATGGTTTGAACTATTGTGGAAGATGATGGTGCACCTATGAGAGGAAATGGAGTGGATTGTGTTGCTTGTGTTATAGTGCTTGTGAAACTACTTTGCAAAAGAGGAGGGATGGGTGAAGCTACTTGTGATATGTGAAAAAGTGGATCAGGGATTTGTTGGATGATGGGGGTGTATGCTTCTACTAGAATTCGGATGGTGTTGATGGGAATATGAGGTTAGAGATATGGTGGAATGGGAGTACCCTCTTGTGTGAAGTTAGCCAACATGTTTCATTGATTTTGAGCAGTGAGTGCACTAACTATTTGTGCATTCCCCAGATGATTCATGAATGTTTCTATCGTAAAAGAAGCCAGGGGGATATTGAGATCATCCCATGCATTACCAGTTTGTTGGATTTGGGGATCATAAGCTACTATCACGCTGGTAGAAATGTTGGGATTAGACAAGCTGGTGATTTGATAAGGATCCATGTTCCTTCATTTTCTAGATCTTGTCTCGACAGGCATGGAGTGGAGATCTAAATATGCAGATGCTAGATGGATGCAAGACGCTCCTAAAAGACTCTATAGAATGATGGATGCAAGTCTAAGAGACTTCTAGGGATGGTGGATTTCTAGAATGCAATGCAAGGATTTGGATCAACTCTAGAGATGGTGAAAATGTTTAAAGGATTGGTGAGATGCTCTTATTTGGATTAAGGATGGCCAAAGATTGGCGGGAGATGGTGAAAGATTGGTGATGACGAGGGATTTGGTGGGAATCTCTGATTTGGATCAAGGATTTGGTGGATGATTGGTGGGATGCTCTGATTTGGATCAAGATTTGGTGGATGATTGGTGGGATGTTGGTGGAAGATTACTAAGTGTCAACAAATGAGCTATTGTTTTCCTAATGGAGGATCAGTGGTAGGATTTGGTCGACCTAGGATAGACTAATGATCTTTGGTCAACTGGATTCTTATCAATGCAAGCCAATCTCTTGCTTGAGATGATGAGGTTGTGCAATGACAAGTTGGATTTCCTTTAGACAATTCTCTGTCAAAGGGGGTGATTTCTGATTTAGGATAGGGATTGAAAACAACTCAAAGGTTTTGAACACTAAGTGTTTTTGTATTTGGATCATTGGATTTGATGCAAGGATGGTGGGTCTTGACTTGGATAGTGGATGTTGGATTTGGATCAAGGATTTGGGATTCTGATTATGGATTGTTGATGGAAGGATGGTGAAGGATGATGGAATGATGCTATTTCTAAGAGGATGACCTAGATGCAACTAAAATGGATGACCTATGATGCAACTAGGAAGATGATAAATGATGCAACTAAGGATTGGTGGTGATGAAAGGATGACACTAGGATGAGATAGGATGAAGGACTGTCAAGATAGGATTTGGGTCCTGAAGGCAGAATGGATATGCGATGGATCCAGCTAGTCTTCTCTCTCAAGATTGATGTAGCGATGGTTTACTTGGAACCGGTATGCAAACTGCTTGACCCTTGCATTATATTTGATGTTTTCCAATCTCTCTTGATTTTTCTCTTCTGCTTGGATTGCTTTAAGGGAATATTGATGGTCTTTGATATTTCTCTCTGCAACTTTCTTCTCTTGATAGGCTGGGGATCTGGGAAGCCTATCTTTTTTATGTTGGGTCAAATCTAACATAACTTGGAGAGATTCTGGTAAGTGTTTTGAAACAAGGCTTTGGGTGTCTGATTTTGAAGGGACTCTTCTGCAAGGTTTTGTTTTTGAAAGCTTTTGGCCCAATTTTATGATATCTCGATGGCAAAGGACTAACTTGACAATAGACACTTTAAAAACAATCCAGACAAGGGACAAAGCAACCTTGTGGGATACAAGTAATGACTTTAGCTACTAAATCTGAAAGAAAGCTTTGAAAAGTGTATATTCCAACAAGAGTGTTCACTGAGCTTTTGACTGCGCAATCACTTCAAGCAGATCTACCTAAAGGGGGGTGAGTATCAAAATCCTTGCCCAAAGCTTGATACCCCCTAAAAGGGGATACATATGGTGAGTATCTTAAGGTGATCTGGTAAACCCCTTGGATCGGTCCTTGCACAAGGATTCTGATACCTTCGGGTGTAGATAGGGTGGCCTCTGCTTTAATAGATTTGTAGTTGTTCCATGGAGTCCTCCCAATCAGTTTGTACGCATGTGACTCACTTAAGAGCCTAGTTGACCATGCTGAAATCATAGGGATTATTCACCTACCTCGGGCTACCATCAACACGCATCACCTGAGCTTGAGGGGATGTAAGTGAAAGTTTTCTCAGCACTTTATTTCTATACCGGTTGGGGAAGATACCGGTTTGAGGTCATTCTCCAGAGAGGAAATGCTTTTCACTCCGGACAGGCCTCTCTAAAAGTAAAATAGGTGAACTTGTCTGAGTTCAAGTGTTTTACGTTACTTAGATTAACAAGAATTTGCTGAATTTTGAAGAATCCTAGAAAGCACAACAAACAAAGGTTCTTTTCCCAATTTGATTAAGTGATTGAATTGAAATTTTGAAAACACAAGTGTTTAAGGCTTTGATTTGTTCTTTCCCTTTTGAAAATAAGAACTTCGAGCGATTACAGTTTCTTTGCTTGGGCATTCAAGATTGAGTTTGTGTGTTTTAAGAACTTTGAAATTGATTTTTTTGAAAAAGAAAGGAATAGAGATGCTTTTCTTTCACCATTTAAGTCACTCAAGAGTGTGTTTGTTTTGGACTCAAAGTAAAAATGACTCTTTTGGATTTTTGGTTTTTTTCATTCAAGATTTTGTGTGCTAGTTTGCATGTTTTATGCCCAAAATGAGGTTCCTAGATTGATTTGATGCATGAAAACTTTAGGAAACATTCAATATTTTGCAACAAGACATTAATTCATATCAATTAAAAAGCCTTAGGACTGAAAAATATTAGGACTCTTTTCGAAACCAAATATGATGTGCAAGTTTGTAGTTCTTTTTAAGCTCTAAAAGTGAAGTGTTCCTAACTTTGCATGAATGTACCCTAAAACCTTGATGTTGCAAGGATGAACTAATTTGATTGACTTTGATTTTTAGAACAGATTTTGCAAGTTTGTTTTTAGTCTTTTAAGCATTCAAGAATGATTTGGGGGTTCATTTTAAGCACTAAAACAAGGTGTGTATGATTTTTCTTTGTTCATTTTTAACCCACACATACTTCTTCAAGGTAAGAGTTTGTCATGTTTCAACTAACATCATCATTTCCCATCCCTGATTCCTTTGGTTCTTTACCAACTTCTTCATTAGCAGAAATGGATTGTGCAACTGCACAAAATTCTGGTGCATGGGTGATTGACAAGTCATACACCATGGTGAGTCATCAAGAACATTAACACTATTCCTCTGCAATGGATTTGGGTTACTTTATCATTAGTGTTACTCCTTTGGGCTAGCTGAATGGGCTTGTCATCTTTCTATTGGGTATTGTAAGGGTAGTTTTGTAATCTAGGCTACCTATTGATATTATTGTTGAATTAAGGCATGTCCTATCCAACATTCTTATGATTCAATATATTATTTCCTTTTAAATCCTTTAAGGCACTTAGTACCTTATCTAACTTATCATCAATGTGCTCCCTTGATCCTAGAATCTTGTAAAACTCTTTCTTATTACTTTTTCTATTGAATAGTTTGGGATCATATCTTCTTCCAAGCTTACTAGAAGCCCTCTGGTTACTCTCAATGTTAACAGAAACCCTAAATGCATCTCTTAGAGTGCGAGGATCCTTATCTGTTAGCAGGTATGTTGTATTTCTATCAAATTCATTAAAATATGTTGTCAAACAAACATTCTCATCCAGTCTCATAACTTGGAAAAATTTGTGCATACCCTTTTGGAACCTTATATTAAAATCTACAGCAGCCTCATTTGGTGATTTCTTAACATTATTGAATTCATTTAACATGAAACTAACATTAATTTTATTACCATACTACTTCTTGAAACATTTCTCAAAGTCCTTACGTGATCCAATGTTGTCAGTAGGCGATCCCCTAAACCAATCCCTTACATCTTTAACCAGGGATTGCACAAACAATTGCATCACCACGTCCTCATGTTCCACCTCATAATCATTCAACATATCAATAAATGCTCTAAGGTGCTCTTCTCCTATGATAGCATTGTTTCCTACAAACTTGTTTGTCTTATCTCTCAATTCATTCAGAACTGGATTAGGATATCCAGAGATCCCATCAAAGTACAACTGCCTATGCCTGTTATGAAGGATAGGCTTCCTTTGGAATGTTGCTCCATTGTTTTGACCATTGGTGTCGGTAGTTGCATTATTTCCACTTTGTTGCTTAGCACTCCTAAGGTTAGTTCCTCGAGAAACACTCGGACCTCCTAAATTTCTGTTAACAATATTAGAACCAAGTCCTAATACTCCTTGAGATGAGTAAGTAGCTCCTAAAGAAGTGTTAGTAAATGTAGAATATTTTAAGAATTAAATATTCTTCTTTAGCTCAATGGGAGCGACCTCAACCTCTATTCTTTCCAATTCCTCGCCTATATCCTCCTTCTCTTTCCTAGCTCTTTCCAACTCCAAATCAGCATTTGACAAGCCTTGAGGGATTTTACCCAAATTTATGGGATCATTAATCTTAATGTCAGTGACTTTTTGTTTACCTTTGTCTATATCAACCTTAGTTGCATGTGTCACCGGTTTACCTTGATTTGAAACACTAGGTCTATAAGTCCTTTTATTTTCCCAATCAAGGATTTGCCTCAAGATAGGGCCCTCTTTCTCAAATTAGTCTATATGTGAAAGATGTTCCCTCTCTTGGCATTCATTTCATAATGTGGTAATATCTCTAAACACATCCTTACTCAAACCTTTAGGAATTGCATCGAATGTTTGGTTCATAGCCATCAATTTTTTTATTCTTTTTAGTAGATTATCCATTTCTACAAGAGCATTTATAACTTCATCCTCTCTTTCCTTTTCTCTTTGTTGTCTTATTTCCATTTCTCATGTAGCTCTTTTCTAAGGGGCATTAACATCTCCAAATAACTCATCAGGATCCGGTAAAGTAATATCAAAACTAGAAGAATCATTTAGATTTATTACATCTACATCCTTTTGATCCCCAACTCTTACAAAAGGATAATCAACTGAAAGAGGTGCAGAAAGAGGCCTATTAGATACATTTCTTACATGGTTACCTTGACTACTACTCCTCTCTCTTCTCTTTTTAGTATATTGAACCTAAGTAACTCCCTTGACACATTGTGGTACCTCTTCTTGTATGGGTGTGCTAAACAAATCATCAAAGAAACCTAGACTATTTGATTCTAAACTTTTAGAAGAGGTTTCATTTCTTTCATGGACTGGATGTAGTGACTTATCTGTATTCAGAGATTTTTCTCTCCATGATGTAGAAGCATTTTTAGATTCTCCATCTCTCTTGCTTCATCTTTTCTTTGAACACTTTGGAAGCTCACCCTCTAAGGTGACCTCGGGATGCTGCTTCATAAAGGCCCTTGTATTCTTCTTCTTGCTCATTTTGTGTATTAATACAAATGATTCAAATGCATGCACTGATATAACCTTCGAGTTGCCACCCAAAATATTTGGGAAAATGTGATGTATATATTCTTTATGAACTTTCACAACTGCTATAAAACTGATAATATCAACATGAAACAAAAGGACATAGAGATTTGAAATCTAACGATTTGACTACAAACACTGAAAAACAAAGCATAATTTTGCTACAAATTTCCCAATAGACAGGCTCAATTGGATAAAATTTCTTCACACTCCAAGTGAGCTATAGTCAAGCTTGTTGTGGATGAAGTTACTTGCAACTCTCCTAGTGGAGTCGCCACTTTTTTGGTTCTTGGTTTGACAGGGTTTACACATATAAAATGCTACCAAGCTACCCACCCAAATATCTAAGAAGTGGCTAACTTCTATGATGAATACCTAAATGGACTTGGACCAACTAACAAGGCACTCAGTAAATCCCTTCTACACTTTTGGCTCTGCAAAACGAAGGCAGGTGTACCTATGATCCTTCTTCAAGCTTCCTACAATAATTTTGTACTAGAAAATCACAAAAAATAGATATCTCATGTAAGCCTCAACATAACAAGGAGGTACTAGGTAATTTCCAATTGATGAGAGCCATTTATGACCCATTTTATGCCATATTTAATCCATTTCATGTACTATTATATTCACTTCCATATCATATTTCTATTCAATTTCATCTCATTTCACTCTTTTATGTTGCATGTGGTTAAATATATATTAGTATTAAATATAGTTCTAAGACTAAAACATGAAAATTAATTATTGATTGTTATTAATAACAAGAATTGTTATTAATAACAAGAATTGTTATTTTATGTTTCGGTAATGCAAGAGCATCCAAGGTTAAGGCAGGGTCATTCTTGTCCTCAGTGAAAGTGCATGGGGTGTTGGTATTTTGGCTAGTGTTACTCGGTTGCAGCCTTGACTGACAGCCTCGGTCATTGAAGGAAGCTCGATCACTAAAGGAACTCGACAGTCTCTGGCGATCGATGAAAGTGTTACTCAGTCATGCCTGCAGTGCTCGGTCAACACTGGTGCTCAGCGACGCCTGACTTGCTTGGTTAATTCATTTTCGCTCGGTAGTTCTAGCTTACTGACTGGAGTTCTATGTGATTTGTTGAGCTGACTTGGTGAATTTATTGTTGGTAGCTATTGTTATGGGTCGATGTGCTGAATTAAATGTTTGTATACAATTTGTAAGTCAACTTGTATTGCATTTAATTATTTTTTTTAGGGAGTTAAGGGTTTCATCTTGCCAACTTGTGGCTGATGATTAGTATTTATAGGATGTTTGGGTAGATGTTTAGGGATGGAAGGGAGGAGCAGAGAAGTTCATGACTTGAAGACTTAGTGAATCAGATCTGAGATTCTGAAGATGAAGTTGGCGAAGTTATGGAAAAGTTCTTACATGATCTTGCAAATCAGATCGAAATCTAATAGTTGTTTGTAGCAGAGCTAGGGGTTTGCATACTTGGGATCAAGGAGATTGCTTGGAGGCTTGCGAGCTCAAATTTAGATCTGCCTTAGGGTTTCCATCAGCTTCTGATTATCTTTAGAGCTAAACTAGCTTAGTTTATATTGGATTTGGTTGTGGATCTTGCATAATTGTTTTCTAATTGTAATTGGCCCTAACCTGGAAGACCTTACAGCCGGGCATGTTAATGAAAATAAGTGTTAAACAATGACTTTGTGTTGCATTGTTAAGTATTCCTCTATGTAATTCTATTGGCTACAAGGTTTGGACTATCCTTCATTGGATCCACCATCCTTGACTGCATCAGGTGGTATCAAAGCTAAAGTTTGTTCCTGTTGGAGTTGATCTTGAAGGTTAACCTAGCAAGGCTGATCTTGTGAAGTTGATCCTGTTGAAGCAGAGATTGTGTGCAATCTAGATTGTAGATCTGAAGCACTGAACTTGTGAAATTGTGCCCTAGTTGTTTGCAAGATTGCAGGGTGTGATATGACTTATTTACAACTTAGAAATTGTCACAAGGTGGTCGGTAAGGGTTTGTTGCAGAGGGTTTATTTTGTATATCTTTAAGGATGCCTCCGAGAAGATTGGACCCTAGAGTTATTTCTGATCTTTGTGATACTGTTGAATCCTGGATCATAGAGAAAGTGAAATTAGATTTTAGATATGAGATGGAATTGATGAATAATGACATGGTCATCAAGATCATGAGAGCTGTTACTGGTATACCTTGGAATGTTGGTACTGAGGATGGCTATGAAGAAGCTATTGAAGAATTTGAAACTGTTTGATCTAGTGGTGATGACCAGAGGAACAAATTTGGTGAAGATAGAACTGCTCGGTTGCATAGATCTGTTGCTCGGTTCAGTAATTACCAAATGGAAGTTTCTACTTTCTCTGGTACTCTGAAGCCCAATAATCTAATTGGATTGCATTGGTGAAATTGAAGATTTCTTTGAGCTAGAAGAAATTGAAGATCCTCTCCGGGTGAGATTAGCACAAAGTTGAAAGGACATGCTGCTCTTTGGTGGAAGGAACTACAAAGAGATCAAGAAGATGAAGGTGAAACAAAGATCAATCGATGGAGGTTGATGGTGACTAAGTTGAAAGCTAAGCTCATACCTTCTGACTATGAGCTTGACTTGTTTAAGAAGTTGCAAAATCTGAAATGGAAGGATCTATCTATTGAAGATTATACCAAGGAGTTCTACAAACTTACTATTTGGTCTGGACATCGAGAGATCGGTAAGGAAAAGGTAGCTCGGTATGTGAATGGTCTGAGATTCAATATTTAGGATGAGCTTGGTATGCTAAAGATTGATTCTGTTGAAGATGCTTATTAGTATGCTCTGAAGGCAGAAGATAAGTTGAAGAGGAAATAACCTAGTAACTCCTAAGGGAAGGAAAAGGGCGATCACTCAGTGAAGGATAAGCTGACTGATGTAGAAGATGAATAGAAACCTGTGGAGCCAAAGAAGAAGACAAGTAGAGTTATCTTTAAGGGTACTTGCTATAACTATGGAGAGGAAGGACACCATTCTTTTGAGTGTACATAGAAGAAGGTTGACCGATGAACTGCTGTGATGAATGAGAACATTTAGATTGAACTTGAATCAGAGAACTTGCTGCTTTGGCGAACATTGATCGGTACAAAGGATGAACCTTGTCAGGGGAGTAACTTGTTTAGGACCCGATGCAAGACTAAAGGTAAACTCTGTAATGTTATTGTTGATAGTGGTAGTACTGATAACCTTCTTGCTGAGGACCTGGTTTAAAAACTTGGTTTGAATAGAATGAAGCATCCTTGTCCTTATAGGATTGGCTGGTTACAAGATGTTCATGCTTTGGAAGTAAGAGAACAATGCTTCATCGATGTTTAGATTGGCCACTACAAGGATCTTGTGTTATGTGACATTGTGAAGATGAATAGTTGTGATATATTGCTTGGTAGACCTTGGCAATATGATTGTAGAGCTATTTATGACTGTGTCCAGAATGTGTTTACTGTTGAGAAGGATGACAAGAAGTTCTCATTGATGCCTTTGATGGATACAACGCTTGGTAGGAGAAGCTTGATTATTGGTAGCTGAGTGGAGATTGTGGATCCAGAGAAAATGAATGATTAGTATGGAGAACCGACATGTACATTGTCAAGAAAAGACTTGAAGAGACAGAGGAAACTGAAGTGGAAGAATTTGCAAGTAGAAAAGGTGGAGGACTTGTATGTGAAGAACTAGTTCGGGATTTATGTGCTGAATCCTGAAAGATGTTCTTCTCACATATGAACATATTTTGGAACCTGGGGTGTCTGATGCAAGGGCATCCAAGGTTAAGGCAGGGTCATTCTTGTCCTCGGTGAAAGTGCATGGGGTGTTGGTATTTTGGTCGGTGTTACTCGGTTGTAGCCTTGACCGATGGCCTCGGTCATTGAAGGAAGCTCGATCATTGAAGGAACTCGGTAGTCTCTGGCACTTAGTGAAAGTGTTACTCGATCATGCCTGCAGTGCTCGATCGACACTGGTGCTTGGAAACGCCTAGCTTGCTCGGTTAATTCACTGTCGCTCAGTAGTTCTGGCTTATTGACTGGAGTTCTATGTGATTTGTTGAGCCGACTTGGTGAATTTATTGTTGGTAGCTATTGTTATGGGTCGACATGCTGAATTAAATGTTTGTATACAATTTGTAAGCTGACTTGTATGGCATTTAATTATTTTGTTTGGGGAGTTAAGGGTTTCATCTTGCCGACTTGTGGCTAATGATTAGTATTTATAGGATGTTTGGGTAGATGTTTAGGGATGGAAGGGAGGAGCATAGAAGTTCATGACTTGATGACTTAGTGAATCAGATATGAGATTCTAAAGATGAAGTTGGTGAAGTTGTGGAAAAGTTCTTACATGATCTTGCAGATTAGATTGTAATCTGGTAGTTGTTTGTAGTAGATCTAGGGGTTTGCATACTTGGGATCAAGGAGCTTTCTTGGAGACTTGCGAGCTCAAGTTTAGATTTGCCTTAGGGCTTCCATCAGCTTCTGATTGTCTTCAAATCTGAACTAGTTGAGTTTATATTGGATCTAGTTGTGGATCTTGCAGAATTATTTTCTAATTGTAATTGGCCCTAACCTGGAAGGCCTTATAGCCAGGCATGTTAATGAAAATAAGTGTTAAACAATTACTTTGTGTTGCATTGTTGAGTATTCCACTGTGTAATTCTATTGGCTACAAGGTTTGGACTGTCCTTCATTGGATCCACTATCCTTGACTGCATCACTTGGCAAACATATTTTCTAGCATGTAGATTTAAGGGTGTTGATCTTCCTGTCATATTCCATGCAGAAAATCTTCCTGCCACTTTTTGGTCAGAAATGTCTACCTATTATATTTTAACAACAATTTATCTATGTCATCATTTTAAAAGATTATACAGCTTCCAAGGTGGCAATAGATATAACTATTCATGATGATTAGACCGTTGGTTTCATTCTATGGCTATTATTTGCATATGCCTCTAGTCTCTACCCACTCTCATTCACATCACTTATTCCAACTCAGTGAAATTGAGGTGACAATATATTGCTAGAAAATAAGGAATGGGGAAGAGCCCGTACATGAAAAGCTATTGTTTATTTATACTCACTATAATAACTAAATACTTTGTGGCCAAGAAATATTCCATGTTTTTACACAAATGGGTCTACTCATGTGGAGGAGTAATATGTGGCATATCTTCTTTCTTAAGTAAACTGCAAATATTATCTTGGATGAATGAACATGTTTGGTAGCTAGAGAAAACATGGATCTTTTCATCCCTATTTTTGCTCATTAGCATAAATAGATTTGTTTATGCTTTGTGGAAACGATGAAGGTCTTATATGGACCATTCTTTAATTTAGTTTGTTGGTTTCACGAATAAACAAATGTACCTATTTCTGCATAGAGTTGTTATAATATTGAACTCTAAATATTATGTAATATCAACCCAAGGAAAAGGAGAGAAATATCACACACAAACTTTTGTATATGAGTTTCCTGTAGCAGAATATTGCATGAAGTCTTTGTAATAGTTGTGGAAGAATAAAATAATGTTATATTGATTGAAGCAGTGTAGATGGCATTCATTCTTTCTCACCAAATGTACTGAGGAGGCAGGATCCACTTCTCAAGATGTTTGGTGTTTATTGTAGATTAGTTGTGTGTTTATTTTCTGTGTGTTATGATTTTAGTCGAATATTAGCTTAGCATTATTTATATTAATTTAGATAATGTAATTTATGTTATTGTACATAATCCTAATTGATTATTATTTTCTTTAGATTAAATTATGAATTTATATTTGCTTTGTTTTGTTGTTTATCTTTCGTAATATAATATTATAGATTAAATGTTCTTTCTTTCTAATGCTTTCTAGTTCTTAGAATAGTTTTCTTTAGAATTGTGAGTTTGAGTTTATCTCATGTTTCCAAGAAGTGGAAGTTCTTGTCGCCGATTTTATTTGGTTTATTTTAGTGTGTTCTACCTGCATTCATCCAAACTTGGCTTGCTATTTTCATCCCTTGAGAAAATAGCCACTATACCTTTCATTAGTCTATGACCCTGGATTGATATTAAATGCAAGATGAACTGGCTATTAAAGCTTATCAATTATTCTTAATATTGGAACCATAGTTTGTTTCTACACCAATCACCCATTGAAAATCGGCTTGTATGGAGTATGAGATTAACTTATCAACTTGCTCAACAAAAACATAAAACAAAGATATTATGTAATTTGGTTTAATATTTTCTGTGAAGAAAATGTAACTGTATGTAAAGAAAACCCTAGCTTAGATCAATGCCTTGTTCATTCGGCAATGAGTCATTAAACATGTTAGGCCATTTTTCTGTCATAGCAAAAATCCTATGAAAATGGCCTCTTCCCTGCAAATGTTTTTGTAAAAGTGTCCTGCCCCATGCTCTTCAATGTATCACCTTGCTCCAGTCCAAATCGCATCTCCTGAATCGCAAAACCTAGGGAGTTATTCAAGTTTTAAGGTCTGCAGGAAATAGTTTTAGAATCTGCCAATGTCGAAAACCCATAGTGTTTTTGAAAATCCATGATGTTTTCGACCTTTTTGGCCTGCATGAAAACCCTCGATGTTTTCGCATCCTTGTTTACCTTTGTGTCAATATCAAAAACCTTGTGTGTTTTCGATCTTTCATCAAAAACTCTATGTGTTTTCGACCTCACATTTATCCCTTTTGTCGGCACTCCTTGTTCCTTGGTCTTAACTGCATGAGTGCGATGGATGGTGGGTCTAGGTCTGCAGGCTCTTCCTAATTGGTTGTCGCATGGCCACATGTCAGATTTTTCTGACATGCAATCATGCGACCGCTTGCCACCTGTCAGCGTGGGTCCTGGTTCTTCGTAGTTGCTTGGTGCAGTTAATGTTCAGATAGGATCTGTGGTTGTCACTTGTTCGCATGGAAAAGTTGCACGAGCTTTATTTCTCACGCTTTTGTGACAACCGTTTGATCCTCTAAAAGGTAAAGCTTCTTCCGGTTGCTCTGAGGTGGTGATGTGGCAGCCTGGGGTTGGCTGTCGCATGATTGCATGTCAGAGTTTTCTAACATGCGATCATGCGATCGGTTGACATGTGTCCCTGGGGCTTGGTGGCAAGTGGTGATGAGGCATCTTTCGGATGTTGAGGTGGCAATGTTCTATTGGATGTGGCGTAGAGATGTGGTGGTCTTATGGCCTTGTCACATGATCACAAGGGCCATTTCCACTACTTGCGATCATGCGACAAACCCCTTGGTGTTGACTTCATGCGGTGGTGGTTATGCTGGTAGTTAAGGTTCACGGTTTGTCGCATGTTCACGTAGCCCGTCTCCGTGCTATGCGATCATGCAACAGGGTGCCACTTGTGCTGGGGCCCATTTGTAGTTGTTTGGTGGTCCCATTGGCAGGTGGTGTTGTGGCAATCTCTTGTTGGTCCGAGCTGGCAGGATGATAGATTTGAACGCGGGCCCAGGTTAGGGTATCTCGGTGGTGACATGACAACCGGCAGGATGCATGTTAGTGGCTTGTCGCATGTTCGCATGAGCCAGTTTTTTAGCTTGTGAACATGTGACAAACCCTTTTTTGGTAGTGGCAGCATCGATGATTATGAAGAAGGTAATGGGAAGTGGTGTGTCGCATGTTCACATAGCCATTTCTGGGCTATGCGATCATGTGACAATTGTTTGGCGTCACCATTGCGGAGTTAACCCGAGGTGTTTGGATGGGTTAAAAACACAAGCCCGTGAAATGCATGGTGACCGTTTGCTTTCATTTTTGAATCTCTGAGAACGTTTCCTGTGACCAAAAAGGACTGAAATTGATGACAGAAAGGGCTAGAGTTGGTAAAACTAATTTTCTCCACCACACTAGTGTGCTCCAGGGTGTGAGATGATTGTAGAAGAGGAGTGTCTTGCCGTAGGGGAGTAAATGAAATGTACCAAAAGTAGTTGCAGGGTCACGGCCAGTTTGAATTTTGCTAATTTTTTATTGATCTTCGGTGCCTTTTTAGAGTTTCTCATGATTGAAGATCAGTTGTTGATTAAGTGCATTTAGGAATTAGTGTTTTCCCTCCGAATTGTATCAGATTTTGATGAACTTGAAATGCCTAATTGATGGAAAACCCTAACCATGGTTACCCTTAGCTTGTTGCATCCTAACTTGTGTGAGATTTCAAGGTAACCATGGGTATATATGTTTTTTTTGTTGATTTTCAAAAGGTTCCAGCTTAGAGTTCCTTTCTGGTTCATGAAAGGTTCTATCCTGCAAATTTCTCCTTCTCTCTGCATATAGAGTGTTCTTCTTTCCTTGTTGGTTCTGAGAACATAATGCATATTGTAAGTGATTTGTCTTATGTATGAGAAGTTAATATACTCCTACTGTTGTCAAGCTATCTCCATTTGAATTTTGAACTCATTAGTCATGCATCAAGGATGTCTGGTTTTTCTACCTTGCATTGCCTAAGAGCTTGTGGGTGGAGTTGTCTTCGTAGAGATAACTAGTTCAGGGTCAGTATTCATGTATGTATGAGCTGAAATATCAAGGATAGGTCATGCTTGTCTTCCAGTGGATGCTGGTTAATGTATTGTCTATTCATAGGTCTCTTCTAAGGGGAGGGTCAAAATCCTTTGATGGGTAATAACATATTTGAATACACAGGTGGGAACTAAGTTGAGGTTTGGTCATGGTGTGTGATTGATGTTAGGCATCAACACATTGAGTATATTGTTTTCTTGTTTCATAGTTGTCCCTTGCAATACTGTATTTGACTCTGTGGCCGATTGGATAAGGCACTGGTCTATGAGAGACTTAGGGCATCTCAGGGGTCCTTTCAATCCATTCAAATCATTTCCTTTCAGTTCCACCCTTTCCCTTTCTTGTTGTTAGGATAGGTCTCTAGCTTTCAATCTCATTCCATGCAAGTAGGGCTATTGCACGAGATTTTCTATCATCAGGGTAAAGGATACCTATAGGAGATTGATTGCTATTCCACATTAATCTGTCTGCAGGCCTTTGGTTTGTCATGAGGTGTCTTGAATGTCCAGATAAGGCAATACTCACCTGAGTGATGTGGAGCTCAAAGAAGAAGGAGGATGTCTCTTGTCCTCGTCAATTGGACTGTTTTCTTGTCAAACTTGATGTGCCCCTTTTGAGATTCAAGCCCACCTTTTGATTCAAGTTTGGTCCTGCAAGAAAAAGCTCCAACAAAACACATGACACCTTACCACAATTTTGAGACATATAGCTATGTGATTCATATAATATATGCATTGCAAAATGTTAACGTGTAGTTTTCTAATCAATCCTACTTATCACAATCTTAAAACAATATCCTATGGATTTGTAATTCAGATTCAAGCATTTTAATTAGTTCTTTGAATTAAAGAATGAATCCACCACATACATCATAACAATGCACTGAAACAACAAAATCTTTGATCCACTCATATCAAAAGACATAAGATTTGCAATAGGAGAGGAATAAAAATAGAAAATATTTTTGAGATTAAATAAATTTAGCTATACTTGTGATACAATATCTGATAATGCTTAAAAGACACACAACCTACAACAAACTACACTAATTATTATTTATCCACATCTTACTCTAGTATTTTTAGTACTTATACATCAAATAATAGAAAAAAATGGACCAATAGACTCCAAGAATCTATCTGAATATCCAAAATCGGATCTCTTCTCATGGCCTTCATTACCCTTTTATAGGAACAAGAGTAGCAACAAACTATAGGCAAGAGATAACACTTGTCAAAATTTTATATTCTTGGGTAGAAGGAATCCCAAATAGTACAAGAAAGAAGTCAAAATGAGAGATTAATCTTTACGCATCTTCAAGCACATCTCAATTGATGTAGACTTGTGAATCAGACCCATGACGACTCGATAGCGGCTTCAAGTGTCTTTTCAAAATGATGTAAAACTAGCAAAACTGTCAATATGACATAGTACTTTCACTCCTCCGCATACATCTGCACCTACTCATTGTACTCATCCTCTGGGCCTTTTGCATAATTCTTCACTCAATCTCGCCCACAGATAAATCCCTCAAATCACCCACTATTGTGGTCATGTCTTCCATTAAATTCGTATGAATAAACGGCTCACAAAATACAACTTCTACAAATTAAAATTATAGTCATTGATCTTCATCTATCCTTCTCCATCAAATGGTAACAAAAGGTCCAACTACCTTTGACTTACAACGTGTCATCCAGATCCTCGTATTATCAAATAGAAAAGTTCCATGGCAACAAGGTATACACAAAAGCAACCCAACCCACCATTCTTGGCTGCCACATGGAAGCTTCTCATTTTCCTATGGACCCATCCCTACAACATCTAGCACACACACCACCAACACATCTCCTCTCTCACCGGTCAGCCCTACCACGCATCAACATTTCATGATCATTTTAAATTCTTTTCAAATAGGATCACAAGACCATAGAAATTTACCACTTGTTACCCCTAGGCCCACAATTTGTGGTGTCTTCTCTCTCCTTGGTATTCTGATTTCAAGATCCCAGGATCATGCCACATGTCACCATTGGCTCACACTCAATTCATCTGCACCCAACATGTGTCAAAATTTCGAAAGCATTTTCAACTTTTTATCAATCGATATCATGGGACCACAAAATTTTGACACCTGGCACCCTCGGCCCCGCAATCCACTTTCCTTCTACATTCTTCGATGGACGATATTGCACTTTAAAAGCCCCCCCCTTTGGAACTTTTGGATTTCCCATTCTCAGCATTGAATCTCTGCATTAAGGCATGGCCCCAGTCCTACCTTCAAGATTTTGGATTTTCACTTACCATGCTTCCCATACCAACTATTTGCATCATGAAAGCTAATTCTTCGCTTTAATGCATGGGCCCCAATCTTCTTTTTGGAGTTACAAGATTTTACCTACCTTTCTTCTATTTTCAATCAGAATTTCAGGATTCGACCTCCTTCATTTCGAATTCTAACTGGGACTTCTGGATTGCGAGATTTGGCCTCCTTCATTTCTATTCTAGAACACTTGCTTTCCAAACATCAAATCCCGACATTGAAGTACTTGCCTTTTCTTTGAAGTTCAAATGTGCCATCAATGTGTCAGACTTTCAATGACTGGCCCTTCTCAAAATTTAAACTTCGGAATATGTGGACCCCATGTTCTTATCAAATTTTCAGGATTTCCCGTTCTTCTACTTCCAACTCCGATTATTTTCTCCGGACCCCGCCACATGAAGAACCTCGGTCGAAACTTGAATTTGTTTGATGCCCAAGGCAAATGGATCCCAACAGTTGATTTCTTTTCAAATAGCTTGAAACTTTGGAAAAATGTTTTTTTCTCTTATTCAAAATGGTCTTTTACTTCATACTAGATATTGGACCCCACAAGAAAATCCTTTCTATGGAATGTCTTATCAAATAAAACTTTATTCGCTATGTTACATAAAGTAACAATGAGACATAACATTTACCAACACAACTAGGGCTTCTAAGATTTTCAAAGGAAATAAATAAGGAACCCTAAGGCAAATGAGTAAAATTGCAAGACAAGACCCAAGAATTTCAACCTTAAAAACCCCTACCAACACCTCTTTAAATATAGGAGGAAGGATAGTAACATTAGTCACACGTTTTCAATACCCCCATTCATAAATAATTAATAATATGTTAGTTATTAGATTATAATTTTTTCAAAGGGGATATGCTTGATAAAGAATATAATATATAATATTTTGTTTAATGGGAAAAGAGATAATCTAAAGTAGTGTTCTAAAATAGTACCAAACACTCTATCACTAAATATTGGAATATGAACCACAAAAGGGGGAAGGTTTTCCTAACTTACTCTCACTTAGAGAGAGTCAAGAAACTACCCTTTTCTCCTTTTGAGTTATATTTCTTTGTTGTAAAAGATTGTTTGAGGTGTCAAATGTGAAGCAACTAGGTCCTTAAGCATATAAATCAAAACATTCAACTAACTAAGAAAACAAGATGAAACTAAAAACTACCGACAAGCCCATATCTAAAATTGTTATATAGAGGTGCACATGTGGCTACAAGCATATTCAAAATTGGTCGAACACTATCAACATGTGTCCTAATCTTGTCATAATCCACACTAAGCACTGAGAATGGATCCAAAATTAGAAGCTTGTGCATCATCTTTCTAGTAATTTTAGGTCAAAATTAGTTGGACTATGGCACAAAGTTCTCTAACATAGGACTATGGTACTAGGTGCCCTAGTCCATTGGACATTGGCACCAACCATCATTGTCCTATTATGGAGCAATGCTCTTGAGTCAAGATCACAGCCGTCATAAACCTTCATGGAGAGAAAACATTATATCACCAAATTAGAAGAAATATATTGAGTTGAGATAATTTACAAATGTACATAACCCTACTTATATAGGAAAGGTGATAGAGAAGAGTGCAGGAGACATATATCCCAATCATGTGCGAGGGTAGGCACGATAGGTAAAGACAACTATTATCAACTACTTGTACAAATTTGAGGTAAATGATAAATGTGTAAGTTGGACTTAAGCATGAGTAAATAATAATACCTCCAACATCCCCTCCCCCCCACTAAGTGCAACTTAGGGAGAGGAACTATTAAGAAAAATGTAATATGATATGATGATGATATGGGTCATGATGACAAAGGTTGTGTTAGGTAGCCATGTACAAAGAAAATAATCTCTTACATGAAAAGTAAAGGTGAAAAGATCCTAGGACAAAAATCCTCTCCAAAAAATAGATAATGCAATTAAAAATAATTGATAAGATGAGTGATGTATGGAGGTCTCAACATTAAAACCCCCCAAGAACTACATCCATCACAGAGATACAAATGATATCTCCCCATAAGAGGGAAAGAGAGATACTATTGAATGCCCTCCCCCATCCCTAATGAATAATCTTCTACAAAATGGTAAGTTTTTTAACAATGATGTCATACATACAAATTACTTGTCTCCCATGGGAGGAAACAAACCCATGTAGTAATGCAAGATTTCCTCCCAAAATGGATAGGAAATAGTAGGAAGATAAGGATTATGTCTCTAAATTTCTCATGTCTCCTTTTCCATTTTGACAAAGTCACAATCCAGTCGATTACATGCCTAATCAATGAAGAAAGTAACAACCTACAACTAATGTGGAGACTCATGTAGAAAAAAGCTCTAAAGACAATTTGGCAACCAAATTAAGTCATCAAATAGATATGTCCTCTATCAAATTTGAAAGACAAAACAAGAAGATTGACTTGATAAATAGAAAAATAAATCAGATTAAGCTACTCCATAGTGAAGAAAAATTAGGCAGATCAACCTATTCCATTGTTATGAAATAAATCATTGATATGAAGCCCAATCAATGAAAGAAGGGAGCTAAATTAAGCTCTAGGGTGGATTGACTCTTGGTCACATACATGACCACCTACTAATAATGGGTGAAAGGTGCTCAATTTTTTTTAAATCATCTAGGGGGTGTCCCCTAGATACCTATATGACCACACTACTAATGGAGGCAACAAATAGCTCACCACTAGCGACAAGGGGTGTCACCAGGCAGGTTGTTCTAATGAGAGCAATTAGGTGACGGTATATAGCTCACACAATCTTTAGCTATAACACATGTGATACATAGGCCCTAACACATAGATCAAGGCATGTAAAGCACATAGTGCAAATCGCCACATAACCATGTCATCCAAGTAAGTGATAAATGAAAAATTTTAAGTTGTATTTTACAACAATAAAAAACTAGGTTGTTAAAAAAATATTGTACCATATAATATGGGTGTCGCTATCCAATATGAAATGTGTAGTCCAAGGAAGGTATGAATGACAAATGTTATGATTATATAAGACCATCAATGGAAGTTGACCCAACAACAACCTTGTCCATCGGTGACATGTAGATTCGGCAGGTAAAATGAGCCTTCAGAAAAGTAAGGTCAATGCTAGTACCATGGATACCAAATGAAAGATGAGGTGGCACAACCAAATTGCAACAAACACTTTTACCATGCGAACCTACCCATACACTAATACAACAAACCCCCTAGATATATCATAGGATACACGATGTCACAACTAGCCAAATAGCCATAAAATGTCACCTAATAAACTTGCAGCCAATGATAATCATGCCTCAAGGTAAATCTCATCAAATTACCTCTCGAATGTTAGTTTGTGTAGCTCAGAAAAGTATCTACATGTCCAGGAATAGAAAGTTGTCATTTTTTCTCTAGTAACTCTCAGAAAGTAATCAGAAACTTCCAGACATTGGAAACTTCTAGAAATAAAAATATTACAGAAATCAAAAACTTCCAGAAAATGGAAACTTTTAGAAATCAGAAACTTCCATAACGTACTTGATGAAGTCAAGATAATCTTAACAATGAGGGATTATAAGAGGAGATTGATGGGAATTTGGAGAAGGGAGATTTTAAGAGAGTTTTGTTGTGATAGCAAAAAAATTTGTAGTATTATCAAGGGGCAGAGATAGCGTTGAAGGCATTGGGAGAGGAATTTCAGCAGTAGAAATCGAGAGAAGAATTTTCAAGAAGAAAAATATTGCTGCAACTTTGTTTGTAAGAGGAAATCAGTTTATGTATCTCTTGATTTGTTGAAGTTTAATAAAAATTCCTCATTTGTTGAATTGGTTTTCTCTTCGGGGTTTTTCTAGGGACAATTGCTCCAAAAATATTGTCTATTGTTTTGTGTATTTTCTTCTCTATTCCTATGAATTTATTGGTGAAATTGCAGTTGTGTTATTTGCAATATTTGTTGTGAATTAATTTTTGTAGTCAAATAATATATTTAGATAGGAGATTGATAATTAGTGATTGCAATAGTTTTTTTACATGATATTAGAGCATATCAGAGGGTAGAAAAGGCTTGGTGCAAGGACAAGAAGATAAAATTGAGTGCTTATAAAACCTAGTTCATCCTCTTTCAAATTATTTTGGGTTTTACTTTTTTTTGAAATGGCCTCAACAAGTTTAAGAGATCAGGACATATTGGATGAAGCCTCAAATTTTGGTGTTTGGAGAGCCAAAATTTCCTTATTACTAGAGGATAATGGTATTAAGGAATATGTGACCAATATTGTAGTTGTACCTACATATCCAACACAACTCTTAGCGTATGGGAAGGAAGATGCAAAAGAGAAGAGGCTAATCCTTGATGGTGTTAAAGATCATATAGTTCCACATATTACAGAGTTAGATACAATGAAGAAGATGTGCGATGCCATTCTAAATCTGTACCAAAATGCTACCACTAACCAGAAGTTGATTCTCAGGGAAAAGTTGAGCAATATTTAAAAGAATAATGGAGAAGAAATTACAAATTACCACACGAGACTTAGACTTTTCAAGGATGAGTTATCAGTTGTTGGAGATAAACCAGATGAAGATGAACTAGTACGAATAGCCTTGAATGGGTTTACTAAGCAGTGGGATGTATTTATTCAATTTATTAATGGACAAGACACCTTACTAAGTTGGGATTGAATATGGAGTGATTTCACTTAGGAGGAGCTTAGACTAAGTCTTGTTAGTGGAACCAATAGTAAAAGTCAAAAAAGTTAGGTAGAATAGGAAAATGTGGCCCTAGCAGGAAAAGGGAAAGAAAAGAAGGGGTCTAGCAAAGGATCAAATTCAAAAGATGAGAAGATGAAAAAGGACTTGTCTAAGATCAAATGCTATGGTTGTCACAAGTTTGGCCACTATGTCAACAATTGCCCACAAAGGAAGAAAAATGAAAAGAAAGACAAGACAAAGATGATAGCTTTAGCAAGTGCAGATGAGATTTCTAGTAGAATGGAGGATGTGTTTTCTCTCATAGCTTGCTTTACTAACTCAACCTCATAGGGTATTTGGTATATAGACAGTGGGGCGTCGTTTCATATGAGAAGAGTTAGAGAGTACTTCTCCAGTTATAAGGAGGACATCAAAATTCAGATTTCTATGGGGAACAAATCCAAACTTAATCTAGTTGGGAAAGGGACTATTTTATTTCAAAGGGAGAATGGAAAGTCAGTTCCCATTCATGATGTGTTGCATGTGTCAGGATTGGGTATGAATATAATTTATGTATATGTTCTTAAGGATAAAGGGTACAATGTAATCTTTAGAGGGGTGCATGTGTTAATGAAGCATAAGGATTGTGAATCACCTACAACTATTAGAGTTACGAGAGATTGACTTTATAGGTTATAGTTTAACACTTCCAAGGCGCTAATGAGAAATAGTAATCCTAGAGATCAAGGAGAGTTATGGCATAGAAGGATGGGCCATATACATCATGGAGCACTTAAATTGCTTCACGAGATAGTGATAGGTGTTCAAGAGGTGAGCACATAGTATGATGATGCATGTAAGGGATGTGCATTGGGGAAGTTTACAAAATAATATTTTCCAAGGAGTGACACCACATCCAAGAGTGTTCTTGATCTAGTACATTCATACATATGTGATCCAATGTCAACAAAATATCTCATAGGATATGAGTACTTTGTTACTTTTATTGATGAATATTTCTCTATGAAGACCTGGATATACTTCTTGAAGACTAAGGATGAAGTATGCAATCACTTCTAAGAGTTCAAATCTCTTGTGGAGAATTTGACATGTAGAAAGATGAAGGTTCTCTAGTTGGAAAATGGTGGTGAGTACAAAGGGAAAGAGTTCCATGAGTTCTATGCCAGGGAGATAATCAAGACAAAGTGGATTGTTTCTTACAATCCACAACATAATGGGGATGCTGAGAGAGAATTGTTTATGTATCTATTATACACTAAGTTTTCACCCTTGTCTCAAGCTCTCATAGTCTTGATAACCTAGTATAACATGGGAATCATCTACAGGTTGTGGCACCTATGCTAACTGAGATGAGACCTCCAAGTTCTAGGCTGGTTCCTCTTGGATAATCACCTTAATTTGCTTCTAGACATGAAAAGTAAATCTTTGAGGGAAAGGGATAGAAGGAATGCTTGAAAAGGGAAATGACTTGAAAGCAAACTACCTACTAGGTGATGCACCAAAATTAGGGTTTGGATCTCAGTATAGAGGATTAAAATCAATGAAAAGTTTAGGTCTAGTAGGTCACAACTTACTAAATAGGCTTGCATAAGTGTTTCATAGGAGGGCCTGAGAATAAGACATAACTTATGACCTATAAGCAGACATTCACTTCTGTAACTCGGTGTAGGATTGAGACAAGACTGTTAGGGGGCTGAAGTATACCCACAAAATCATCTAAATCAAATCAAACACAGTAACACACAAAATTACAGAAAGCACGAGGGATCAGGAACCCTAAAATAATCACTGAAAACATGCATATACTTTGATCCAATAAGAGATAATCCAAACAAGGAAGCATAGGGACATGAAAGATTGTCACAAAATACCTCTGCAATATTTGAATCATCAATAGGAGAAATACAACTATATGAGCCAGAGGGTAGAAATGATACCATAGATGGCCTTTAAGAAAAGGTGAATTTTCTTCTACAAATTGTCCAACTCTTGAGCACTAAAGGCTCCAAAACAATATATACATACTCAACTGCCCGTAGGCAAGAGTCAAAACTAACCTAACTAGGGTTGCAAGATTTACAATAATATCAAACCCTAAAGGTACACTTATTACTCATCATGAAAATCTCTAAGAACACTGGTCATCAGATCAGATCTTTCTCTTTGTGTGTTGAACCTAAACTGAGCCCTCCTGCAGACACAACAACCTTGACCTATCTACCCTCCTGCAACTCGGCCTTGCCATGAATGCTCACAATCTAATCCTGGTTTGATGTCTGGGTTTAAAATGATTAACCCTAAAAAAGGTGGCACCAAGCTCATAAAGTCTCAACGAGACGTGGTACTCTGTAAAATCCATGGCACCGATTATCAGATCCTCTATTATCATCTCCTCAACCTTCACTATCCCGAGGAATTCAATTCCAGCTACCCGTTTGTCGTGCATGGCCGCAAAATGCAAACCCTAGCAAAAACCTTCACAGAGAAATATTTAAATTTGAATATTAATGGCTAGCAGATATATTTTTAAATGTAACCGTTGATGTGAAATCCTCCCAGTAGATGAATGACCTAGATGCGCTGAGAAAACCACTAAAAATCCTCCCGACAAGTCAACCACCACCTCGGCAGTCAGCAGCCAATCGGAAGCGGGAAAATCAGCGTCTTGACAAGTCACCGAACCCACGTCCCTGAGAACACCATCGGATGGTTGTCACTATACCACCATTGTAACGATCGAGCACTTTGAGCCTTTTAGTATAACGACAGCCGTGAGATCTGATCGTGCTTTACCTTCTTTAGAAAGCCTTAACCCCATGGGCCCACTGACAACCGCCATGTAGCATACCAAACAACCAATCAAACTGCGCCATTTCAGATACACGTTGCAACTTTCTGACATCAGACCCACTGCTTGAGATACCGATCCAACGGCAGGCACATGATCTTATAGCTACAGAATATTCTTTCCACTTTTACGCCAGTCGTAGACCCCTTCTAAGTTGGGACCCCACTGACATGCTCCAATTCATCACTATGTGGACAAATCGAATGTGAGCATGTCAGAAAGAAAGGACCCATCGAACGAAGCTCTGACGACAAATCAAGATCGACGATCAGCACATGATCTGATTCTCTGACACAAACCTATGAGAACACACGCTGGCCGTAGATCTTGCTAACTGGAACCCTCAGTTATCTGAGACCACCAAAATATTTAGGCGACCACGCGACTGAAAGGAAGCTAACCATCCACCGAATCGCTGACCATTATGGACTTAACCGTCAAACTCTGGGCTATTACGCGAACAAGGCATTCACAAAATCATTGAATAAAAGATAGCGCTACCAGAGAACTTAACGGTCACGTGACTAAAGAGATATTAATGTTCGCCAAGTCGCAGGATATTTTGCGGTGACCGGGAAACAATCAACGATTATGAGAATCGTTGTATTCGCTAAGTCGCGAGAAGAAAAGACAACCACGGGAAAGAAAAGGAGAACTGGTGATTGCACCAAAAGATTAAAGCACACATGCCGAAAAGAGGACTTAAGTGGCCAAGATAAAGTAACTGCAAATTAGAACAAAGGCTTAGGGTTTTCAAGGGTTTTGGCCTATAATGGCTAGTTTTTCAAACTTTTCAACTGCAAACTAGGGAGATAACAAATTTGCAGAGGCCAAAGAATAGGAGATAAATCCATGAAAATTTCAGGGATGGTAAACAAAATGAAAACAGAGGCTTGGTGATGATTTCCAGCCAAATTTGTATGCATAGGGAAATTATGGTAACATTTTGGCGACTTCTGCTAGATTTCAGCCTGCTAGACATAGGAAACTAGTGATCTTGACAATCCATTGGGCATGGGGTCATCAAAATTTCAAAATTCTCTCAGAGAGACAGAACTAGAACTATCCTCAGAGCACTTCTTGAAAAGAAGGAAATTAAACTAGAAAGCAGGAAGAAAGCGGAAAGCATCTTTACAAAATTTACAGAGAGGGATTAACCTCAAAATAGAGTTTCAGGTGGAAACCATTTACAGAGATAGGTAGGGGAACTCCTTCTAGGGTTGAAAGGTAAAAAGCATTAGATCCCTTGCACTCTGTTACTACAAATGGTCCACCCCAAAATGAATCAAACTTTGGATGTCTGCCAGGCCTGGATCTGAACTCATCCCACTTGAGGACTACATCTCCAACCTTGAAGTTTCTGACCCTGGCTCTTTTATCAAAGCTCTTCTTTGTTTGATTTTGATGAAACTCCATATCCTACATTGACTTTCTTCTGAGTTCTTCTAATTCCATCAATTGAGCATATCTGATCTGTAAGGGATCTTCTTCATCAAACAGGGCATATTGAGTAGCTAAGTCCAGGGCTGGTAATTCAGTTGAAATGGACAACTTAGCCTCTTTTCCATACACTAACATGTAAGGAGAATTACCAATGATTTTCTTTGGGGTAATTTTGTCTGACCACAAGGCAGATTTGAGCTTTGTATGCCAATCTCTCTGATTGTCTTGAAGATTCTTCTTGATTATCCTAATCAAGTTCTTATTGGTTGATTCTACGAAGCCATTGCCTTGAGGGTAATAATTTGAACTAGTATTCAAATAGATGTCATTCTTGACTACCCACTCCGAGACTTTGAGGCCTATGAATGCTAAGACATTATCTAAGATTATGGAATCAGGAGTGCCAAACCTATGAATTAAGTCATCATAAAAGCTTAGGACAGCACTCTCATTGGCTTCTTTTAAAGAAATTGCTTCCATCCATCTAGTGAAATAATTTGTTGCAATAATTATCCATTTATGGCCTGCACTAGATGGGGGATTGATCATCCCTATGAAATCTATACCCCACTTCATGAAGGGTTGATCTATTCTGATTGGTTGTAGGGGCAAGGCTGCAAGTCTCTCTTTTCCTGCAAACATGGCACACTTGATGCATTTTCTGACATAATCATGACTATCCTTAAAGACAGATGGCCAATAGTATCCATCCCTCATGATTTTAAAAGCAGTAGTCCTAGGAGAAAAGTAACCTCCAGAAGGTCCATCATGAAATTCAAATAGGACATCAGCTATCTTTTTTGAATCTATGCATCTTAAAAGGACACCATTGTGATCCTTTCTGAAAAGAACATCATCAATCAGCACAAAAGGAATAGATTGTAACCTATAATACCTCCTTCTTGTTGAATCTAGGCCTGCAGGACATTGTCCTGTCTTCAAGTAATTGATCATATTAGGCAACCAACTTGTTGCCTTGTCTTGTTCTTTTGTATCATGCACCACCAGAGATGCATTCATTTGCTCTGATCTCTTTGAACTTTCATCCTCTACCAAATGCTCACAAAGACCTCTTCCTCTAACCAGCTTGGTAGTTTGAACATCTATGTCATATTCCATCACCTTGGTGATCCAATCAGCTCTTTTCTCATTTAGGTCCTTGGAAAGCAAAAATTCTTTGACACTTGGATGAGTAACCTTTAAATGTGCCTTACTATGGGTCAATAGATATTTGAATTTTTTAAGGCTCTTCACCACAATAAGTACATGTTTCTCTACAAAAGAGTATCTTTGTTCATACTCTTCCAAACCTTTGCTAAAGAAAGCAATAGGCTGCTCCAATCCATCTGAATTTTCTTGGGTCAACATTGTAGATATGGCATCATGACCTCCATAAGCATAAAGGATGAAATCCTTATTGAAATTTGGGTTTAAGAGGGTAGGAGCTTCTGTTAGGGCCTCTTTGATAGCTTGAAAATTGACTCTCCCTTCTTTGGTCCAACTAAAAGCTGAACTCTTCTTTAACATGGTTGTCAAAGGCTTGAGTAAATCTGCAATGTTAGGCAAGAATCTCCTAACAAAATTAATCTTTCCTATGAAAGATTGGAGACTTTTCTTATGATGTGGTAGGGGTAGCTCTAGGATAGCTGCAATTCTTTCAGGATCCATTGTAATTCCTTCTTTGGATACTACATATCCCAATAGTTTTCCTTCATGAACTGCAAACATACATTTCTTGGGATTAAGAGATATCCCAAATTCTCTACACCTTTCAAAAATATTCCTCAGATGTTTGATGTGATCTACTGCATGCTTTGAATAGACAGTTATGTCATCCAAGTAGACTAGCACAAACTTGTACATGAGGCTCTTAAAGGCCATATCCATCGCCTTTTGAAATGTAGCTCCTGCATTTGACAAACCAAAGGGCATATTTTGATAAGCCATGGTTCCCCACTTGGTTGTAAATGCAGTCTTATATTGATCTTCTTCTTTAACCAGGATCTGATTGTACCCTAAATAGCCATCCAATAATGAAAACCTCTTAGATTCAGAGACACGTTGTAAGATTTGTTCCATAGAGGGTAATGGATGGTAGTCTTTTAATGAGGCCCTGTTAAGATCCCTGAAGTCAACACATAACCTCAGCTCCCCATTCTTCTTCCTGATAGGAACAAGGTTGGAAACCCAACTAGTATGCTTAATGGGGTAGATGATACCACTTTCTATTAGTTTGAGTACTTCTTTATGCATAAGTGGTTCAAGTTTGGGATTAACAAGCCTTTGCTTTTGCCTTACTGGTTTGGCATTTGGTTCTAACTCAATAGTGTGTTGAGCAAGGGCAGGATCAAAACCTTTGAGGTCCTCATATTGCCATGCAAAAACATTACCAAATTCTTTGAATAACTGAGTGTAAGCTTGCTTTTCCAATTCAGTGTTCACTTTTCCAAATTGTAAGCTTCTACCTGGTTCCAACTCCAATTCAACACAATGTTCTTGTTGGACTACCAAGCCAGCTTTGTTTTTCTTGGTTTCATCATCCTTGTTGAAGACAACCTCTAATGTAACAAGACCTCTATGCATCTTATTGGACTTGAGTTGTATCACTTGATCACCATAGTTTTGTGATAGCCTAGCTTGATTGTACTCTGAAAAAGCATCTTCTTCAAACAAGAACTGTAGAATTTGTTCATCATTGTCAAACACCTGCCAATTGACATCATTATCAGGAATAGAAGGTTTGACAATCACTTTGATATGTTGTTGATCCACTTCTTTTTAAATGCTATTTGGGATGTCATATTGGGATCCAACAGCAGCTAATCTATCTGCATTTTGATTTAACTTTCTAGGGATGGCAACAATATTGAAAGCATGGAAATCTTCAATTACATCCCAAACTCTATGCTTGTATGCTTTCATGGTGTCATTTTTGGTTGCACTTATCCCTCTTACTTGGATAACAACTAACTCACTATCACCATTAACTTTTAAGGCCTTAAGCCCTCTTTTCCTAGCCCATTCTAATCCATTGACTAGACTTTCATACTCTGCAGTGTTGCTAATGCAGGAGAAACTAAATCTAAAGGTAGTATAATACCTTTCTCCTTTTGGGGACACTAGCATAGCACCACCACCAGAACCATGTGTACTTCTAGCCCCATCAAAGAATAGTTCCCAAACTTGATCACTCTGATCTTCTGAGTTAGTATCCTCCTTGAGAAGGCTTGGCTCTATGACATCATTTTCTTGTATCAGATAACTCCCCAAACCAAAATCCCAAACAAGATTTTCTTGGACCTCTGAAGCTCTTTCATCTAGAAGAATATCAGAGATACCCTCTATCTTTGTGCTTGCTTCACTAATAGTTTGGAAGTCACTGCTATCAAATATAGGGCAGTTCACATTGATGGTGTTGGGTACATATGGCTCTATATGGTGTGCTGCTAATGGTTCTGATTTAATGGTGACCTTGGTCCCATACCTTGTATGAAATAACATGTGAGACCAATCAAAAGATAGGTAGCCTCCTATCTTGGCTGTAAACTCCCTTGAAAGACATATAGCAAATAATGCAGGGAGATCTATGATATATATATCAAGGAGGATTGAGAAATTAGGACTAGCATGCAGGATTAGACTGGTATCCTTAGCCACACCTATAGTATTGACTAAGGATCCATCAAGTTGGGTAACCTTCTTTTGGAAGGGCTCATATTTTAGTCCTAATTGGTCTTCTACTTTCTTAGGCATTACAATGCTAGTAGCTCCAATATCTACCATACAATTATGTACTAAATATTTTCCAATGGTTAAAGATACATAAAAGGGAGGTGGCTTTGAGTTTCTACCTTGTGTTGCATTGGCCTTGGAGTTGCTACTTGGAGCCTTCTTTTCTTGATCAGTGTTAACCAATACTGGCTTTGAAGCTTCTTTTGCAGGTCAAGGAGTTGCTACTTCTGTCATGGCCTTCTTCAAAATTTCAAGCTGTCTTGGAAGGGCCAAAGAGTCCCACATGGACATGGTGACATTCACCTTCTTCATGTTGTCTACAATATTAAATGGTGTCACAGTGTGTACTCTTTTTTGTATCTTTAGCATGATGGGCTCCACTTCTTTGGAATGTTGGCCTTCTTTGCTTGTAATGATAGGAGCCTCCTTAGGTGTGATGGGATTAGCTTGCTACAGTGGCTCTACAGATGTAGTGGCTTTGGAGTTGGAATCCGCTCTCTCCATGTCTTGAGCTCTTCTTTTTGCTCTTGTAAAGGCAACAGAAGCAACCTCATCATTGATTCCATTGAAGTCTGGTTGCTCCCAATTGAAAAGAGCAGTCTCTTTCTCTTGTGATTCTTGTTGAGGAACTGAGCCACTGGATGAAACCTCTGATTGGGCTTGGGAGGCATTTTGAACCATTAGAGCTTGGTTCATCCATCCATTTGAACATGTAGCTTGATTGTGAGGCTAATTACAAGGAAAACACCATTCATTATCCATAGCCATATTTTTTTTACTAGAAACCATATCCCTCACTGGATTAGCAGAATTTAGAGGTGCAGGGTTATATGGTTGAAATGGTCTCTGATTAAAACTTTGTCTATGTCCTTGATAGCCTCCTTCGTATAGTGGCCTATTTTCTTGATAAGGTTGTCTTTGATTTTGATATTGTTGATTAGGACCTTGGCCTTGTGTCTAAAATGGTGGTTTGATTCCTTGACCTTGCTTCTTCAAATTTGTGACCTTTTTAGTCAAGGTCTGCAACAAGTTGGTCATTTCTTGCTAACTGCTTTGTTGGCTATTCTTTATCTCTTGCAGCTCTTGAGAGAAGCTTGTTGTTAACTCTTGGCCACTAGTACTAGCTTGAGGTGCCAATATGGTGGGAATAGGGGTAAACGGGGGTACTTGGGTAGCTGCAATGGGTTGAAGGCTAGGGAAAATGGGCATTGGAGGCCTTCTAGCAATCATGCCTACTTGGATTAAATAGTTTTCAGCCCTGACAGCTATGTCAAAAGCTTGGGGTAAGGAAGTACCACCCATAGATTGGATCATGATAGAAATTTGACCATTCAGACTTTGTAAGTAATAAAGGAAAGCATGGTTAGCTGATGGTCTTACTGAGACTGGGATTCTATTCCATGTTTTGAGGAACCTACTATTATAATCTATCATTTGTTCTTGAGGGTCTCTCTTAATAGTTGTTAACTGATCAACTAGAGACAAATTATCTGATTTATCCTCAAAATGTTTGCTTAATGCATCCCCTAACTCATCCCAAGAAGTAATAGAGCCAACAGTTAGAGTTCTAAACCATTCAAGAGCCTTACCTTTTAGAGAGGTTGCTAATAACTTTGTGGCCACATCCTCTTGAGTAATGTTGTGTATGCTGCAGATGGTGGTCACATCTCTTATGTGCTCAAAAGCAGTTGTCTTCCCTTCACCAGTGAAATCAGGTATACTCTTAAGTGCCACCAAGGGCACATCATGATGTTGAGCAAAGGCCAATGGGCTGCCTTGGTTGAATGGTGCAAAAGCAAACTGTCTTACCATTGTAGGTGCTGGAATCTGAAGATTGACAACTATATGAGCTGTATTTGTTGCTAGATTTGAATCTTCTTTGAGATCTCTGGTTAGAGATGTCCTTCTTCTTCTTCTGGAATGAAAGGGAAAAGGTCTCCTTTCTAATGTATCAGGAGGTGTGGATTGAACTCTCCTTGCAGAGGATATTCTTTGAGTTGACCTACCTTTATGACCTCTCTTTGAGGGCAACTCTGAAAATTGGGTAGGCTTTGAGCTTCTAGCCTCAATCTTTCTCATAAAACTTTGAACAAGGTAGCCTGTATCTTTGAAATCAATGGAGTTGCCAGATATACTTGGTAGAACAACCTCTAAAGGTCTATATTATGCAATTTGCATATCAGAGATAGCATATCTTTTAAACAATAAACTTCTTTTTTTGTCCCACCAAGCGTGCCAAAATTGTTATACACTAAGTTTGCACCCTTGTCTCAAGCTCTCATAGTCTTGATAACCTAGTATAACATGGGAATCATCTCTAGGTTGTGGGACCTATGCTAACTGAGATGAGACCTCTAGGTTCTAGGCTAGTTCCTCTTGGATAATCACCTTAATTTGCTTTTAGACATGAAAAGTAAATCTTTGAGGGAAAGGGATAGAAGGAATGATTGAAAAGGGAAATGACTTGAAAGAAAACTACCTACTAGGTGATGCACCGAAATTAGGGTTTGGACCTCAGTATACAAGATGAAAATCAATGAAAAATTTAGGTCTATTAGGTCACAACTTACTGAATAGGCTTGCATAAGTATTTCATAGGAGGGCCTGAGAATAAGACACAACTTATGACCTGCAAGCAGACATTCACTTCTGCAACTCAGTGTAGGATTGAGACAAGACTGTTAGGGGGCTGAAGTATACCCACAAAAGCATCTAAATCAAATCAAACACAGTAACACACAAAATTACAGAAAGCAAGAGGGATCAGGAACCCTAAAATAATCACTGAAAACATGCATATACTTTGATCCAATAAGAGATAATCCAAACAAGGAAGCATAGGGACATGAAGGATTGTCACAAAATACCTCTACAATATTTGAATCATCAATAGGAGAAATATAACTATATGAGCTAGAGGGTAGAAATGATACCACATATGGCCTTTAAGAAAATGTGAATTTTCTTCTACAAATTGTCCAACTCTTGAGCACTAAAGGCTCCAAAACAATATATACATACTCAACTGCCCGTAGGCAAGAATCAAAACTAACCTAACTAGGGTTGCAAGATTTACAATAATATCAAACCCTAAAGGTACACTTATTACTCATCATGAAAATCTCTAAGAACATTGGTCATCAAATTAGATCTTTCTCTTTGCATGTTGATCCTAAACTGAGCCCTCCTGCAGACACAACAACCTCGACCTATCTACCCTCTTGCAACTCGGCCTTGCCATGAATGCTCACAATCTGATCCTGGTTTGATGTCTGGGTTTAAAATGATTAACCCTGCAAAAGGTGGCACCAAGCTCATAAAGTCTTAGGGGAATGTGGTACTCTATAAAATCCATGGCACCGACAATCAGATCCTCTATTATCATCTCCTCAACCTTCACTATCCCGAGGAATTCAATTCCAGCTACCCGTTTGTCGTGCATGGCCATAAAATGAAAACCCTAGCAAAACCCTTCGCAGAGAAATATTTAAATTTGAATATTAACAGCTAGCAGATATATTTTGAAATGTAACCGTTGATGCGAAATCCTCTCGGCAGATGAATGGCCTAGATGTGCTGAGAAAATCACTAAAAATCCTCTCGACAAGTCTACCGCCACCTCGGAAGTCAGCAGCCAATCAGAAGCGGACAAATCAGTGTCTTGACAAGTCACTAGACCCACATCCCTGAGAACACCATCGGAGGGCTATCGCTATACCATCATCATAATGATCGAGCACTTTGAGCCTCCGGTATAATGATAGCCGTGAGATCTGATCGCGCTTTACCTTCTTTAGAAAGCCTTAACCCCATGGGCCCACTGACAACGGCCACGTAGCATACCAAACAACTAATCAAATTGTGCCATTTCAGATACACGTTGCAACTTTTTGACATCGGACCCACTGCTTGAGATATCGATCCAACGGCGGGCGCATGATCTTATAGCTATAGAATATTCTTTTTGCTTTTACGCTAGCCGTAGATCCCTTCTAAGCTGGGACCCCACTGACATGCTCCAGTTCATCACTATGTGGACCAATCAGATGCGAGCATTTAAGAAAGAAAGGACCCATCGAACGAAGCTCTGATGACAAATCAAGATCGACGGTCGGCGCATGATCTGATGCTCTAACACAAACCTATGAGAACACACGCCGGCCATAGATCTTGCTAACTGGGACCCTTGGTTATCTGAGACTGCCAAAATATTTAAGCGACCACATGACTAAACGGAAGCTAACCGCCTGCCAAATTGCTGACTGTTATGGACTTAACCACCGAACTCTGGGCTATTACGCGAACAAGGCATTCACAGAATTGTTGAATAAAAGATAGCGCTACCAAAGAACTTAGCGGTCACGCGACTAAAGAGATATTAATGTTCGCCAGGTCGTAGGATATTTTGCGGTGACCGAGAAACAATTAGCAATTATGAGAATCATTGTATTCGCTAAGTCACGAGAAGAAAAGACAACTACTGAAAAGAAAAGGAGAACTGGCAACTAGGCCAAAAGATTAAAGCGCACACGCCGAGAAGAGGACTTAAGTGGCCAAGATAAAGTAACTACAAATTAGAACAAAGGCTTAGGGTTTTCAAGGGTTTTGGCCTATAATGGTTAGTTTTTCAAACTTTTCAATTGTAGACCAGGGAGATAACAAATTTGCAGAGGCCAGAGAATAGGAGATAAATCCATAAAATTTCAGGGATGGTAAACAAGATGAAAACAAAGGCCTGGGGATGATTTTCAGCCAAATTTGCATGCACAGGGAAATTATGGTAATAGTATCAGAGGTAGAAAGGGTTATGCTACATGACCAGGATATGCAACTTTACCTATGGGAAGATACATGCAGTACAATAGTTTACATACAGAATAGGGTTCCACATAAGGTATTGGGGAAGATGACACTAAAGGAAGTGTTCATTGGGAAGAAGCCAAATGTGACTCACTTCAAGATATTTGGGAGTTTGGCATATTGTCACATTCTAAGGGATACACTTAACAAGTTAGACCAAACTATGGAGAGGGGGTACTTTGTGGGGTACAATGAGACCTTAAAGGCATATCAAATATTTATTCTAGGGACCAGGAAGATTATAATCAGCAGGTGATCAGAGTGAGTAGCCAACAGAAAATCCAAGGATCATTTAGTTGAATTAGGGGAAACAAAGTACAAGCACAATTACTAGCACATGCTTAGACTTAAGTGTTGAGAGTTCATAGCATATGGAGCAATAGGTGAAACAAGTCCAAGATATGCATCACAAAGATATGGAGGTTTATATTTCATCCTCTATAGTCGGCAAAAAGAATCATGAGCTTCAAAGACATAGGAATACTCACAATTTTGTGCGAGCTTCTAGGATGATTAGTAGACAATGGATACAACTAGATAATTTTAATGACTATATGGAATTAGTCAGTCTATTGGTAGATAGTGAGCCTTCCAACTATCAAGGGGTTGCACAACATCAGATGTGGTGAGATGTGATGCTTGAGGAGTATACCTCAATAATGAAGAATGGTATGTGGGAGTTTGTGCCTAGACCAACAAATAGGGCTATGGTTGGATCATGTTGGATCTATAAGATCAAGCACAATCCAGATGGTAGCATTGAGAAATACAAGGCAAGGTTTGTGGAAAAGGGGTTCTCTCAGAAGGAGTGAATAGACTATGAGGAGACATTTACTCCAGTAGCCAAGTATACTTCTGTACGAGGTATGATCTCATTTGCAACACAGATGGGATGACAAATCCATCAAATGGATGTCAAGACAACATTCCTTAATGACGAGTTGAAAGAGGACGTATACATAGAACTATTAGATAACTGAGAGGGGTTGAATCAGTCAATTCTAGTTATCCTACAGTCCCAAACTCTCAGATGTATATATTCAAACATTTCAAACAAATAATCAACTCGATAAGCTTGTCAACAATAACTTTTTGTTCATTTACCAAATGCCAGTAAATTCAATATTGTGTTTACCGATTAATCCAAATATGAAATGTGTAAAGTAAAACAACAATCCAATCACACAAATACACATAACACAAGGATTTTAACATGGAAACCCTACTAAGGGAAAAACCATCTAGGACTAGTAACCCAAAATATTTCACTCTTCTGAAGTGAGCTCAATTAGGATCCAACCTTGTTAAAGGTTACAATGCACATTGTAAGGTGTGACATGGTTAGAGGATTTATCACTAATAGTTAACTCTTGACCAGCATTCACTATGGGGTCAAAAAGAAAACCATCAGCATTCATGGAATGTGATATTGAAATACAAATAAGACTGTTAAGTCCACTCGGTTAAGAGATTTAGTTGTAGCAATGGTTAAACTAATACAATAGTGATCCGATTCAAATACAACTAATATTTGTAGATTTTCATATCTATGCTAAGCTCAAAATACCTCCTCTGATCAATAATCACTTCAATCTTTCATATTCTTCAACATATTCAGCTCGGTCAATAATGCTCTGATGCTCGGTTATGCCTATAGTTCTTCTCGGTTCTGTCTGTAACTGTGTGTGTGAATTATTGACCTGCAAATCCGCAACACAACACTTCAATAAGACATTATATCAATTTTTAGAAAGATCAAATAAGTAAAGAAATCAACAATTGAAAGCATCTTGTTGCTCTCTAACTAGCACAAGTATGTAAAGGACTTAAAATTGCTCTCAGATTTAAGATCCTAAACAGTGACAATGCATACTAGAATGAGAGATTCAAAAGCAATAAGAAAACAATGCAATGAAGTTAACAAAATTCATCCAATTAGTCAATTATTCATTACAATTATCCAAATTGAAAGATTATCTAATTAGCTATGAGCATATGAAATCAAAATAATAGCATGCATGTATGAATTCAAAATTAACTTATGTTTTAAGGTTTGAAAATTCTCTTTTATAGAATCTTGAGATTTTGGATGGTTAGGATGCATCCATGAGGAGTGGTTGAGATGCCTCCAAGCTTGATCCATGTGAGTGGTTCATGTGATTACCTCTCATTGGCTTGAGGTGTGTTTGTTGTCCCCTTTAAGGTAACATGCCATTTTGAGAGGGATTTAATTCATTTCTTTTAATTAATTACTCTAGCCATGAATTTAATGGGATTGATTTAATTAGTTAGGCATAGAGGTAATTAAATTAATTTTTCTTAATACTTTGATGATAAATACTTAAATTAGGATATTTAATGATTTTATTAAATTTAATGATTTTATGTCAATAATCAAGAATCAAATTAACATAATTAGGGTTTTATCCCAAATTAGGGCAAATAGGGTCTTAGGTTCTATTAGCCCAATTTTAGGTGATTACATTTTCTCCTCTTTGAATTGCTTTGCGAACAGCACAGGGATTCAAAGAAAATTTGATTTTAAGCATGACTCAGTGAAACTGACGGATTCAAGGAGATTTAGAGAGTAGCGAGAACTACTCTAAACTCAAGTGATTTAGAGAGTAGTGAGGACCACTCGAATTTCAAGGAGATTTGGAGAGAAATGAATCCACTCTGAAAGATTTAGAGAGTAGTAACGAGAACCACTCTGAATTTGAGAACTCTAAACTTGATCGAATGAAATCCTACTTGATTCAAAAGTTATTAATTCTAAACTTGATTGAACAAGAATTGACCATATCGATTCCAAGATTGATTGAATGAAAACTAATAAGAGATCTGAAAAGAAATTCCAGTTATATTTGATTTGCAATAACTGAACATGCTGAAAAATAACCAATTTGATTTGAAGCGATGAAATTGATCAATGTCGTAAATATTAACAACATCAACTTGATTGAAGAAACTGTCATGCCCCTAGCGTAAAAGAATTTGATTTAAAAGTTTGAATTTTAGTATGATTGTGCCCCCTCGGGACCGAAATTGGAATAAATTTGAATAAAATCATTATTTTCAAGCATTTAGGAAACAATTAGCGTGATTGAAATGAATCTGAATCAAGCAAAAATTGATTAGGAAATGTTAATAAGCAATTAGGATCAATTCTAGTGTTAAAGAACACTGTTTAACCAAGTTTGACCAAGAAAAATGAAAGTTGACCAAGTTTGACTGATGTTTGAGCAATATCTTGATGTAAAAAATTTGATACCTTAGTGAGAAAATCACTTTTTACAACTTCTGACAAGCTTTCTGTGCATTAATTATGTTCTGCACAGCTTTCATTAAGTGCTTTTGACTGAACTTTGACTTTTGTTGACTGCAAATTTGAGTGAAAATCATTACTAAACTGATTTTCCATGTTGAGAGTATCATTTTTGCTCATTTTGGCCATGTTTGACTATAATTTGACCATAGTTGACTTTTACATTCTAAAGGTTGACTTTTCTCTATAACTCTATTTTTACTGCATTTAAGTGATATAGATCACCTATTTTGATTTTGGTCCCGATATGAAGCCTATGTGATGTTTTATCATCAATGTTCCTTAAGGCTTCGGGGCTCCTGAGAGGCTTAAATAGGTCAAAACGTTCATTTTTACTATTCATTTTCACTTTCACCATAGATATTTATTGAGCTCTTGAGAGAAAATGGTGTACCCTACGGAGAAGCACAGGTTTGAGCTAGCCAGGCGACATGACCAACCTCCACATTAAGCAGTACCTATGAGTACCCAATAACAATCCCTTTCAATTTTGCAAATTTGAATTTCACACATTTTTATGCATTTTAGATCAATTTCCTTTGTCTAATGCTAACATAATGCCCCTATTTTCTGTTGTGCAGACGCATTTTGGTGTTGTTTCCTTTAGATCTCCTCGACCGACACAGGTCTTAGAGTTGCATGAGCATCTCTCTGCAGCTGATCAACGTACTATTGCACGTTGTGGTCTATGGAGTCTAGCTGATTTACCCGACATTTTTATGAATTGTGGACTATTGACAGCATTGGCCGAGAGGTGGCATTCTGAGCATAACACCTTCCACCTTCCCACTGGCGAGATGACTATGATGCTTGAGGACATTTGGCGTATCTTGCACGTTCCTTTTATGGGTTCTAGAGTAGAGTATGAGACGAGCACACCGGCAGCGAGGTGAATGCTCAGAGATTATTCCGTGATGACACTATTGCACGACGTTACATCAGTTGGGACCACATGGTGGCTAACTATGAGCCACTTCCTATTTATTTAGTTGGATTAGTTGGAGGCTTGATGATGCCAAATTGAGGGCAACATGGATTCATGTGTGGCTAGTCCAAGGTCATTGAGGATATGATCCGATCTCCAGGTAGATTTTCTTGGGGGAGTTGTATATTAGCTCATATGTATAGGGAGCTCCACGATATTGTATACCAGCGTTCTCATACTATGATTGTAGGGATTTTGGTTCTTCAAGTCTGGGCGTGGGAGCATATCCCCATCACATGGCCGATTGTTGAGAGGCAGTGCAACGTCGGCTTGCCATATATATATGTACTCTGGTATGCTTCAGCAACCCCATCTGGGCAAGTTGGAGTATTGGCATCGTGCTCTAAATGATGTCATGGATGTGGTATGGAGGCCCTATGTGGATTGTGAGGGATGGCCATCTAACACCAGGCAAATGCCTTTTTTCTTTTAGAGCAGGTACCTTATCGATAGGACCCGATATATAGTAGAGAGATTTTTTATTACACGTGTCTCCCATCAGTATGGCAATGTACAAGGTGTCTCTTAGGAGACGTCTATTTATGCACGCATTCACAATGAGGAGGCCCAGTGGGGGTCATGTTTGATATATGAGATGGTCCTCCATGAGATATCACAGATTGCATCTATTGCCTGGAACTATCACCTAGAGATCCTTGATGGTGGTATTACTGATGGATATCACACATACTACACTCAACATCTATATCCTCATTTCATAGCTCTTGATGAGGTCACTCCTTGCCTTGAGGATGCCCTTGATTATGTTCTAGGTGATGGTGGTGGTGGCCGAGGCTGAGCTGTCAGAGGTGGAGATAGCGGTCATGGTAGGGACAGAGGTCAAGACAGAGGGAGAGATGGTGTCCGTGGAGGTGGAGGCGAAGGTCGAGGAGGTGATGGAGATGGAGATGAATGAGGTGGATGTGGAGGTGGAGGAGGTGATGGCAGCAGACGGTGGGCCTCTAGAGGAGATGTAGGGTAGCAAAGTCATCAGAGATTGAGAGTGACCCCTCCCCAAAGAGATACAAGGCCTCTACTTCATCGAGATGAGCATGCACAGTGAGAAAGGGCAGGGGGTGATGGAGATTAGTAGTAGGCACACAGAGCTCCTCCTGTAGGTGGTGATGGAGATCCACTTTCACAGTGTGAGTAGGATAGGGCTACTTTACATTTAGAGGTTGTGACTCTTAGGGCACATCTATCAGAGAGAGATACATAGCTGAGTCAGATGAGAGCAAAGAGAGATCGATATGCTCATACGGCCACCCACCAGGGAGAAAGGGCCACATACTATTTTTCTTTATATTGTTCTATTGTTCCTGTTGCTCAAAAAGCTCCTTTATATTTTGTTATAGCATAGAAGGTTGACAGTGCGATGTCTCCACTGGTCCCCGATAGAGCAAATGTACCCCCTCTCGATCCTCCATGAGAGGACGAGGGTGCTAGTGAGGCTTGAGATCTTGTATACTCTCATATTTTGTATCATTGTACCTCATTGGATATATCTTGTATTTGTACCATTTTTTATCAATATACTCTCTTATGTCTTATGGACTGTTCATTGTTGATACATTTTTTCATGTTATTTTGACACTCCGATACTCTTTCATTTATGCTCTAATATAGTGCTCTAATATTCTGATACTCTTCCTTGATGATATACTGATGCTTTGGATTTTGTTGATTCTGATATGGATATCTTATCTGATTCATGTTGCTTTATGTGATGTTTCCTGATTTCTGCACATGTGATATATTTTTTATGTGTCTCATGTTTAGGATATTGATGTGATGGTCATACTTGGTCATGATTAGATTAGATGGTGATGATATGATGACATCATGATATATTTCATTGATATATGCTCATGTTTTTGTATTTTCAAAGCTTTATGAATGTATGGATGCAAACTCATGTGATGTTTTAATGTAATGTATGGAAATCTTTATTTTATGTATGCATATGGATGTATATAAGATGTATTGTGATGTGATGTATGGACATCTCACTTTTATTTATGTATGAATGATTATGGATGCATTATGCAGATGTACTTATGATATGAAATGGATTATGAATGTAAATGAATATCACCGATGTATACTCAGTCATTTCATTTAAGTTCTTTATGATTTCATGATGTACTTGATCAAACATGGCAAATGGTTAATGATTTTAGAATTTTTCAGCTCACATTGATGTTTTAGATAATTGAATTCACACATTCATGCTTATGCAATTTAAAATGAATGCAACTATATTAAAATGAATGCAATTTAAAATGAATTTCAATGCAACTAAAAATATGAAATGCATCTAAATGAACCTAATGCAAATTAATATGATATGCAACTAAAAATGAACCTTAATGCAATTAGCCAAATGAAATGCACCTAGACTAAGACACCTAGGACACTCATTGTTTATTCAAAGTGGATCAACTATCATCATAGAGCGTTTGTAATGGGACCACATTAGGTTAGTACAATTTTCATGATATATTTAACAATCATGAAAATATGAATACTTCCCTCTCATTCATCATGTCGAAAGATAACCTAAACATTAAAGCATATAGGCTAGAATGTTATGTCAGTTACTTCCTCTTTGATATAAACTTTTTCCTTTTCTGGTGCATAATGTGTAAATATATACCTACAATGACCTTTCATTTTATATTCATATCCTTGGGTATAATCTGATTTACTATGTACATTGTTAGAAAGTAAAGTCCACCAAGATAACTGAGAGGGGGGGGTGAATCAGTTATCAGACAATTATAACTTTTATCATCTTCAACAGCATTAAACCATATAAGCAATACAATTACCAACCATAGAAAGATATTCATACACAATAACACAATGACACAAGATATGTTGACTAGGGAACCTCTTGATCAAAGAGTAAACCCTGGTGGGAATGATGCCCACAAAAGATGCACTAATATGAATATTCCTTGTGAGAGGATGGACTCTATTAGGAGTCTTATGAAATACATTTAGTACATATAAATCCCCGTTAGGAGATTTTGAATCCCTATTAAAAGATTCTAACCATGTTAAGAGTTATGGAAGACAGAAGGACCCACTGCCCAAACAGCTTTAGGGTAAGATCACTGAACACACTGTCCAAATAATCTTTGCATTACTCAACAAAATAATATGTTACCTCTTCTCTGACTGTGCCAAACTGCACTCACTGTTACATCAGATCTCAATTTCATATCTCTATACTTTGCATGTCTTCCTTCATAAATTCGCTTTCATACTTAGCTCTTTTCTTCACTTCATGCATTCAGCATCACACATCATTACTACAAGTACATACAATAAGGAAATACATTCCTTCCTTTATACCACACTCAAATAATTACAAATGAGTCGGCATACAATTACAAAATAAAAGTTTCCACACACAACATCAAAATTACACAAAATTGTCAGCTTCCAAATACAATAAATCTTCACTCGTGTAACCTCAAATTCTGTGCTATCATCCATGTCACTATCAATGTGTCTTTAACTTCCCTTTAACTATGCAAAACCAGATTCCATCCCAATTAGGAGATATCATTCAATTTCCACAAACCGCTACTCAGGAACACTGCCTGAATACTGCTTCCACCAAAATGATCATAACTTCCATGAATAAATGAATTACTATCTGTGCTCTTAACCATAGACATATAACATATCAAAGAGTATAACCTCAATGTCACATAGCTCCAACTGCAATAACCCATGTGCGCTAATCTAAACTATGTCTGCTTCTCTGCAAGTCTTCGGTAAATCACTGTGTTGACATCAATGACAATCATAGTCATGAATGCAACAACAACTGCTACAGAATGGCTACCAAACACTTAGCATTCATTCCTAACAATCTCCCCCATTGGCATTGATGACAACATAGATGAAAAACATCCAATGTTCCAAAAATCCAATACTGCAACACTACTTCAAATCCTCTTCATCAATCAAATCTTGCTACATTATCCTATTCAGTTCTCTCCAACAGATGTCTCATATTTTTTTTCATGTATACTTCTCCCCATTGACATCAATGATAGAATTTCCATCACTAATTCAACAACAACTCAAAGTCAAAAAAAACTTTTCAAAAAATACATTTACTAGAGTCCTCATGACTCAGCTCAAATACACATACTCCCCCATAGAGAAAGTACCATCATCCAGTCTAGAAGAAAGATAAGGCTCATATACCACTGGACAGATGCAACCAATTGCACCACTTTTCAAACTTAGGCTGGGGCATAACCCCAAGCATACCTCTCAGATACTCAAATGTATCCTTAGGCAAAGGCTTTGTGAATATATCTGTTATCTTCTCCTTTGCACTTATGTACTCAAGTCTAACTTCTTTCTTAGCAACTTTCTCTCTTACAACATGATACTTAATCTCTATATGCTTTGTCTTAGAATGTAATACAAGATTCTTAGACATACTAACTGTACTAGTGTTATCACAATGTATAACAACATGTTCAACAAATTTTATATCAATATCCTTCAACATTTGCTTCATCCAAATTATCTAGTTACAATTATTTGCTGCTGCTAAATATTCTGCTTCTGCTGTGCTTTATGAGATACAATTTTGCTTCTTGCTTAGCCAAGAAACTAATCTTCATCCAAGAATAAATGCTCCACCACTGGTGCTTTTCTTATCATCAACACTGCCTCCCCAATCAGCATATGTATATGCACATAGGGTAAAATCATTAGATTTTTCATACCATAATCCATAGTCCATTGTGCCTCTTAAATATCTCAGTATCCTCTTTACTGCTGCATAATGTGATTCTCTAGGTTCAGCTTGAAATCTTGCTACCATTCCAATTGAATGTGCTATATCAAGTCTTGTATGAGTCAAATATTGTAATCCTCCAATCATAGATCTGTATTTCTTCTATTCCACTGTAGGTGTCTCATTTGTGCTAGATAACTTATGTTCGGTCACCATAGGTGTTCCAATTGGTTTACAATCATCCATTCCAAATCTTTTCAACAAGTCATTCAAGTACTTTGATTTAAAAAGATACCATCATTGTTTTGTGTTATCTGTAATCCCAAAAAGTGTTTCATTTCACCTATCATACTCATTTCAAATTCAGTCTTCATTTTATCAGCAAATTTATCACTAGCTTCATCTTCTCCTCCAAAGATAATGTCATCAACAAAAATAACTATAACTAACAAACCATTTTCAATTTATTTTGTGTACAGATTGCTATCAGCAGTTCCTTTTATAAATCTCAATTTTAACAAATACTTATCCAGTCTTGCATACCAAGTTCTAGATGCTTGTTTAAGTCCATATAAAGCTTTCTTCAATTTACATACCATGTCTCATTCTTGAGTCTGTAATCACCTAAAAATGGACAAAGACAATTTAATGATAATTCAAAGCAAATTAAGTGAAATCAAAGCAAATTAAGGACAAAATTGAATCAATTGAATCACAATGTATAATTAGCCAATCAAAATGAAAATCAAGTCTTAATTCAATATCAATCAAAATTGAGAGCATTTTAACTAAGTGCAATCAAATCAAAATATAATTAATTCAATTAATTGTATAGTTTTGGATTAAATTAAATTTAACCCATTCAAGGGGTACATGGCTAAAATAAATCAATTAAATCAATTAATAAATTCTATTTACTCTCAACAAACCAAAAGGAGAGGAAAATCAATCAACCAATGAGATTAAAGGAAAGGCATTCACATGGATCAAGCCAAATTGAATCTCAATCACTCAAAGTGAGAGATAATCTTAGCCATCCATCTTGTCTACTTGTCCCAAGCTTTGAGGACACAAACTTTGCTTTGTCTTCAAAGGGTGGAACCAAAGACTTAACCCCAACTCAATCATGATTAAACACAACTACACCCCCTACCATTGGGAAAATCTATAAAAGGAAGGCTAAAATCCTTCATAATTCATCAACCACCTATCTGAGAATTGCATCAAACCTCTTGCAATTTGAATTTAGAAGAGAATTTAAGAGCATTTTAGTATTTACATTGATAATTGTTAGCTTTAGCATTGTTTATTTCAATCAATTCTCATTCTAGAATTGTCATTAGTGAGAGCTTGCTGAGAGCTTACTTCATTAACATTCTAGTTAGAGAGCCATAAGATGTTGAATTTGTCATTGATATTAGCTAATAGTTGTTCAATTATGGTTGTAATTTAGTTACTATTTCATTTATTGTTGATGATTAACATTAATTCTATGAAGGTACATTCAATTGTATACAAAATGGCACCCACCGTGGGGCAGTAAGCCTCATTTCATCAAATTAGCATTTGGATGCTCATATTTGTATGCTTTTATTTTCTATTCTCCATGTTTAATTTGCAGGAATCAGGTAAAGTGTCACCTACAGCACATTCAGTCACACTTGTGACCAATATGATGATGTCTACCAACTCTGTATCAATGCCTATTTGCTGATTACTCACGCCTGGTCGATAATTCCACTTCTATCTTAAATTTTTTGTTGTCACCTAAAAGAAAAGAATTCACACATCTGAGATAAATTGTTATTGCCTTTACGTCATCGAGTTACGTCTTCCAACAAAGAAGTGTCGCAGATCGACAATTCGTTATCACCTATTAGAAAGCTTTGCTCCGCAATTGATCTAACCAATCACGCTTATGATCTTTCAGCTTACGCTTTACATTAATTCATTATCGCTTTGAGTTAATTCATTGTCTCTTTGACAAATATTATTTACGCTTTGAAATAATTTCTTTACGCCTGCTTAATTTTCTATGTCGCCTAGTACACTGTTAAGTGTCGCCTGCTAACATTAAAGTTACACCTACGAGCAATTTACTATCGTGTATTTGCTGGACAATGTCGCTTAAAGTTTTCTGTCATAATTTATTCTTAGATTGATAAATTTGTTTATCTAATTCTCTATTTTCATGTTTTGACAATAAATGAACAGGCATCCTAAAGTACAGAAGCTAGAAGCTAGATATAATCAAGAGGAGAAGGCACTTGCCAAGAAAATCAAAAGGGAGAACAAAGAACACATCAAAGTTGTCCTTAAGCTAACACAAGATGAAGATAGTCAGGTATATCAAAAATACCTTGCTGTAATTGAAGCCTATAAGCAGAAATTTGTCTCTTTGAATTGGATCTTTAGCCCTTAATTCAAATTTTTGTTTGAAAGTTTGCAATTAGAGTGCTCAAAATTTAGTTTATAAATCTTTGTGTTGTCAATTTTGATTTTGGTTTTCCCTCACTTTGATTGTTAGTCTTGACTAACTTGCTAGAGGATAAGCACATTAGAAGGAGCTATTGCCAAGGTGAGTAAAAAATAACAAAATGCTCTCAAAAATGCCCCTAGCTTTATGCTAGCTATAAGAAAAAGCTATTCTCCTAATCAAGCTTGCATTTGATTAGATTGTGACATTTCATTTGGATATAAGCTAAAGATAAAATAGGAAATGAATTTCACACTTCAATTCTAAGAATCTCCTTGTTAAGAGATTGGGAAAGAACAAACGTGTTTGTAAGTGTGTGGAACAAAGAAAGACAATAGGGATATGCTCTTCACTCTTTGAGTGAACCAAACTCCCAAACTTGTCGGCCTAAGTTCATTTCTTGTTTTCATATATATGCTAGAGCAATAGTGGGCTCGCCACCCAAGTTTTCCTTAACGAGGCTAGTGAGAGGGACAGCCCAAAGTGGGATAGACTCACTTTTGCCATAGGAATCCAACCCACTCTAAAATGAAATGCATGTATCCTTAATGGGGTCATGACAAATGGATTTTAATTTTTCAACCTTCCTCTAGTAGTCCTTACGAATTGCGCAAAATCATACTTTGGTGCATGTGGGAAGCCTCCTTGGAGGATGAGAGATTGAAGTCTATTTGAACGGAATATATACTAAAACCTTGATAAAGTAGCAAAGGCCACCTTGTACAGCCATGTTTACGAACCAAATTTTGTGCTAAGGTAGGTGCTTGAAGTGCTTTCTTGTGAAAAAACCCGTGAGAACATTCTACAAATCAAACATTTTGTGTTTAAGTGGGTAAAAGAAACAAGTGAATGTGTGGTTGTTGTGTTTGCAAATACATAAACAAGTGAGAGATATCCATTGAAAAGCATCTTATATTTTTAAATCTCCTCAATAATAAAATCAACAACCTTCATATCAAGAATAAATTCCAAAGTGAACCCTTGTTGGATGTCAGTTTCCACGCGGTCACAAACATATAGAGGATCATTACTAGGTGATAGTACTATCTTTGCAAACCCAAGGCAAGAAGTGGAGTGTCAAAGTGAGTTCAAAGATCCTAACCAAGAAGAAATTTTCATGAATCTATTTGAATCAAGAATTGGAAAGATGGGTGATATGAATTCAGCCTATCACAATATCAATAATGCCAACTATAACACTAAGGAGACACTTGAGGAAAGGGTTGAAAAAGCTGCCCAAGATAACGATTTCCTAGAGGTGATGGAAAAATTAATAGACAAAGATAGGGAGAACTTCTTCCTAAGCTTAGCACAAAAGGGGGTAAAGCTGCCCTACGATTTTGACATTGACCAACTTAGGAAGGACCAACACCAAGATGATCCTATGAACATCATGACTAGGCATATTAAGGCCTTTCAAGAACAAATAGATACCATGAAGAAGGTAGTTGAACCTAAGGCCTTTTCCATAGAAGCTTTGTGTCCTTTTCCTTTCGACAAAATCTTAGCAATGGTATCTTTTCCCTTTAATACTATCTTTCCCAAATACGATAAATACATGGGTAAAATAGACCCACAAGATCATTTAAGGGAATTTTGCACCCTAAGCATAGAGTTCATGCATAATGACACTTATCTAATGAGACTCTTTCCTAGAAGCTTAGGAGGGCCAGCAATGGAGTGGTTTTCAAAACTCCCGGAATAAAATCTTTTGAGGAGTTAGCCTCCAAATTCATAACTCATTACTCTTACAACATTGAGCATGAGATCACTATGCTCAAGTTATGTGATACTAAACAAAAAGATGGGGAGTCCTTTTTAGGATTCCTACAAAGGTGGAGGACCATTTTCGAAAGGTACCCACGAAGTATCCCGAAGAAAGAGAAGATGGAGATCTTCACCAATAACTTGACCGATGAAATGAACTATCAATTACAACTTCAATGTCCTCCAACATTTGAGAAACTTATTGAAAATGGAGTTAAGATTGAAGAGGTCTTGGTCAAAAGAGGTGAAATTGAGTTATTTAAAGACAATAAATCTAACAACAACTATAACAGCAGCAATAACAATAATTATGTTCCTAAATATTTTAATCAAGGGGCCAACAATCACAATGATAAATTGAAATCATGGAACAAAAGTAACAATAAAAATCTTGTGAATGATGGGGTTGTGGAGTCACACAACTTGAAGTCTACCCCTTTTATTCTACCCTATGGAGCGAATTCTTCAAACAATGTCAACCAAGCAAATAAAGCTCCATATAATTCCAATAATTATAACAGCAATAATTCTAATACTTCCAACAATAAGACTTGGGATAAGTCAAAATCAAACTCTAGCTATAATAAAATGAAATTCACTCCCTTGGGTGAACCTTTGGAGAATGTTCTAAGACCTTTGTTGGCTAATCAAGTTATCACACTACCCGATATATCAAATTATGAACCTGAAGACAAACCTCATTGGTGGAATGCATCTCATCATTGTGAATACCATCGAAAAAGAGGTCATCCAACCAACGAGTGCATGAAATTGAAGCACTTAGTGCAAGATTTGATTACTAATGACATCATCCAAATTGAAGGACCTCAAAACAATGGGGATCACATGGCCTATAAGAACCCCTTTTTGAATCATGAAAAGGGGGAGTCATCCAATACAAATCAAAACCATAAAAAGGGTAACGATAAAGTGAATTTTTCCCACACTTATGACAACACAATAAATACTATAAGTGAAGAAGATCAAAGCATAAATGTTGTTGTAATAAAAGGTAAATCAAGAGAAGCATCAGCAAATGTGGTCACTAGGGGGCAAGCATAAAAAATTGTCATACCTAATAATGCTCCAAAATTAGTGATATCAAACCAAGCTTCCACGTCATCATCAAAACAATACAACTTGGTTGACCAATTGCAAAGAACTCCCACTCAAATTTCTATTCTTGAGCTGCTCAAACTATCACCAATCCATAAGGATATTTTGGAAAAAGCCTTGTTGGAAATAAATGTGCCTCTAAATTTGGAGGTAGACAAGTTCCAAAACATGGTGGGGCATTTAATTGCACCTCAATACCTATCATTCTCTGAACAAGATGATATGTCTCTTAATCATCCCCAAAATCTTCACTTAGACATAGAAGTGTTGATCCATAAGCATAGGGTGAAAAGAGTCCTTATAGATGGAGGTGCTGGCCTACATATTTGTACCCTTAGCTTGGTAAAAGCCTTAGCATTTTCTGAGGAGGCTATTGACCCAAAGAAAAATATAACCATAAAAGCCTACGATGATGAACAAAGAGCATCGAGAGGAGTCATAGTTTTTCCCATAAGAGTTGGTCCTATGCAAAAAGAAACCATATGCCAAGTATTGGACCTAAAATTTACTTATAACATTTTGTTAAAAAGGCCATGGATCCACGAAATGCAATTTGTTCCTTCAACCTACCATCAATGCCTAAAATTCCCATATCAAGGGCAAGAAATAATGGTAAGTGGAGACCTCAATCCCTTCCAATATTGTAATAATGTCAAACCTATAAATGACTCATTGGTTCCACACAATGTTGAAGGGTCTATACCCAATCAAATGGAACAAGGCCAAAGTTCTAAAGACATCCCTTTGTTGAAAGGAAAAGAGAAGATGGAAGAAGAAATTGTTGTTCAAGAAACTCCAAAACTCATTAACCAATTTACATCAACTAAAGGAAAAGAGAAGGTTAATGAGAATGATATTAGTGAAGAAGAAAAAGAAGAATCTACCAAAGCTATTACAAGATACCTTAAAGAAGCTCATTACCAAAAAATGGATAAAATGATGAAAAACTTTGATAAGCAATGCAAAATCAAACAACAAGGAGTAGGTGAATACTCCTTATCCATGATGGACCTACCCTTATCACCAAAGTCCTTTGGAAAACCTCCAAGTTTACCTCATAAATATAATGAAAACTTTGTAAGGTCAAGTACATCATCCACCATGAGTGAAGAGGGTAATGAAATTTTGAATTGGTTATACAAGGATGAAGAATCAAGTGCTCACGTTAAGCACATTCAAAATATAACCATCCCTACTCATCAATATGGTAAAGGGTTTGCAATCATCCAAAAGATGGGGTATAAAGGTCAAGGACCTTTAGGTACAAGAAATGAAGGGCTAATTGAACCCCTAGAATCCACATGGCGAGATTCCAAGCAGAAAACAAGTTTAGGATATCTTGAAGAAGGATACACACAAAAACACTATCCCAAAGTATATGATCAAATACTACAATTAGAATCTCATAGTGATGAGGATTCTAATGAATGGGAATGGGAGACCTTATTAGATGAGTCATGCCAAGACAAGGGTATTGACGTCATTCATACCTATGCTTCTACTAAAAACAAAGGACTAATGACAGAATCAACTCCAAATCAAGCATCTAGTTCTAGTCAAGAGGGTCCAAATGATGTACTAGGCATATAAATTGAAATAAATCAATGGGTAGGTGAACCACACGTTCCTTCATGGAGACCTACTATGGAAGAATCAAATGCTAGGTTTAATCCCCATGAGTTTTATCCAACAGGAACCATAGTGGAGTCTAGTGAGGAGGATTTTGATCCTTCTTCTTTAGAGCATTTAGAGGAAGCCCACGTCCGAGATCTTCAAGATATAATGTATGAACCTTCTAACAATGAGATATACACTTTAAGCCCAATTGAGACAAATCCCAGTGTTGATTCTTTAACTCTCATTCGGCTGGATTTAATTGAATGGGATGCCATTGAACCCAATACCTTGCCTGTTAGAAAGTAAAGATCCCCAAGATAACTGAGAGAGGGGGGGTGAATCAGTTATCTGATAATTTATCCATTCAACAGCTTTAAACAATATAATCAATGTACTGATCAACCATAGAAAGATAATCATACACAATTGCACAATAACACAAGATATGTTAACTAGGGAACCTCTTGAAAAGAGTAAACCCCGGTGGGAATGAAGCCCACAAAATGATGCACTAATATGAAAGTTCCTTGTTAGAGGATGGACCCTGTTAGGAGTCTTATGAAATATATTCAGTACATATAAATCCCTATTAGGAGATTTTGAATCCCTGTTAAAAGATTCTAACCCGGTTAAGAGTTTATGGAAGACAGAAGGACCCACTGCCCAAACAGCTTCAAGGCAAGATCTTTGAACCCACTGTCCAAAAGATCTTAGAATTATTCAATAGAATAATATAAAATATATTACCTCCTTCACACTATGCCAAAACTGCACTCTCTGCTACACAAGATCACAATTCTAGATCTCTGTACTCACAAGTCTTCCTTCATCACTAAATTAGCTCTTTTCTTCACTTCATGCATATATTCGCATCTCACTCTTCATAGTACACATTACAATAAGAAAAAAATTCCTTCTTATATACCAAACTCAAATAATTACAAATGAGTTGGTCCTCAATTACAAAATAATAAATTCTACACGCTACACACAGAATTCACATAAAACTATCAGCTTCCAGATACTGTAACTTTCTCCAAACATATCCTCAAAGTTTGCATTGTAAACCACATCATCATTAATGAGTCTCCAACATCCCTTTAACTGCACAAAATCAGATTCCATCCCAGCTAAGAGATATCCTCCGATTTCTAAACATCGCTACACAGAAACACTGTCTAAACACTGCTTTCACCAAAATGCTCATAACTCTTACAAATGAATGAATTTCTTTTGGCGTTGTTAACCATAGGTTAATAACACACCAAAGAACATACCATCAACTACGCAAAATCCAATCTACAATACAACATGTGCGCAAAACAAAACTATACCTGCTTTCCTGCTAATATCCAGAATATCACTGTGTTGACATCAATGACAATCCAAGTCATGAATGCAACAACAACTGCTACAGAATGACTGCCAAAACACTTTTCATTCATTCCTAACAATCTCCCCCATTGGCATTGATGGCAACATAGATGAAAAACATCCAATGTTCCAAGAATCCAATACTGCAACATCACTACAAAATATCAAATCAAATCTTGCTTCATTTTCCTATTCAGCTCTCTCATACAATCCACAATTTTTTTCATGTATATCTCTCCCCCATTGATATCAATGACAGAAATTCCATCACTAAGTCAACAATAGCTTAATGTCAAAAGACACTTTTTAGAAGAATACAATAACAAGAGTCCTCATGACTCAGCTCATAAACTCCCCCATAGAGGAAGTTCCAACATCCAATCCAGAAGAAAGATAGGGCTCATATACCACTGGACGGATGCAATCATCTGCATCAATTCTAAAAAACAGGTTGGGGCATAACCCCAAGCATACCTCTCAGATACACAAATGTATCCTTAGGTAAAGGCTTTGTAAATATATCTGCTATCTGCTCCTTTGTACTTATGTACTCCAATCTTACTTCTTTTTCTGCAACTTTCTCTCTTACAACATGATACTTGATCTCAATATGTTTAGTCTTAGAATGTAAAACAGGATTTTTTGACATGCTCACTGTACTGGTGTTATCACAATGTATAACAATAGGCTCATCAAACTTTATTCCAATATCTTTCAACATCTGCTTCATCCAAATAATTTGATTATAATTATTTGCTGCTGCAACATATTCTGCTTTTGTTGTGCTTTGTGAAGTACAATTCTACTTCTTACTTAGCCAAGAGACCAATTTACCTCTAAGAAAAAAGGCTCCACCACTGGTGCTTTTCTTGTCATCAATGTTGCCTCCCTAATCTGCATCAGTATAGGCACATAAAGTAAAATCATCAGAATTCTCATACCATAATCCATAATCCATTGTTCTTTTCAGATATCTTAGTATCCTCTTTACTGCTGCATAATGTGATTCTCTAGGTTCTGCTTGAAATCTTGCTACAATCCCCACTAAATGTGCTATATCAGGTCTTGTATGTGTCAAGTATTGCAATCCTCCAATCATAAATCTGTACTTTTTCTGCTCAACTATTGGTGTCTCATCTTTGCTAGATAACTTATGTCCGGTTACCACAGGTGTTCCAACAGGTTTAGAATCTTCCATTCTAAATCTTTTCAATAATTCATTTAAATACTTAGTCTGACTTACAAATATACCTTCCTTGCTTTGTGTTATTTGTAATCCCAAAAAATATTTCATTTCTCCAATCATGCTCATCTCAAATTCAGTCTTCATTTCATTTGCAAATTTGTCACTAGCTTCATCTTCTCCTCCAAAGATAATATCATCAACAAATATAACTATAACCAACAAACCATTCTCAATTTCTTTTGTGTATAAGTTACTATCTGTTGTTCCTTTTATAAATCCCAATTTCAATAAATACTTATCCAATCTTGCATACCAGGTTCTAGGTGCTTGTTTTAATCCATATAAAGCTTTCTTTAACTTACATACCATATCTCCTTCTTGTGTCAAAGGAAAACCTTCAGGCTGCTCAATGTAGACTTCTTCTTCCAATTCACCATTCAAAAATGTTGACTTCACATCCATCTGATACACTCTGAATTTCTTGTAAGTTGCATATGCTAGAAACATTCTGACTGCTTCAAGTCTGGCCACAGGTGCAAAAGTTTCTTCATAGTCAATTCCTTCTTGTTGTGAATATCCTTTACATACCAATCTTGTTTTGTTTCTTATCACTTCTCCTTGTTCATTCATCTTGTTTCTGAATACCCACTTTGTTCTAATCACATTCTTGTCTCCAGGTCTAGGGACCAATTCCCATGTCTTGTTTTTTTCAATCTGCTCTAGTTCTTCTTTCATAGCATTGATCCAATGTTCATCTTCACAAGCTTCATTAGTATTCTTAGGTTCAATTTGAGAAATCAAACATAAATGTACCTTATTTTGAGTCAAAACTCCTCTATCTAAACTTCCAATAACTTGCTCAATAGGGTGATGTCTTGAAGTATACCTGTTAGGTGTCATAGTTACTGATCTTGTTCCGACTGTAGATTCTTCTCTGCTTTCTTCTCTATTTTCTTCTCTGTTTTCTTCAGTATGACTTTCATTCAGCAAATCACTATTAGTTTCAAAAAATAATTCTACATTTTCAATGTTAGGCTGAGGTTGTGCTTCTCCATCAGATTCATAATCAAACATTCTTTCCTGAATTTTAAACTTCTCATCAACTTTTACATTTGCACTTTCAACAATAGTCGTAGTTCTTTTGTTATAACATCTATATGCTTTTCTTTTTAAAGAATATCCAAGAAATATTCCTTCATCACTTCTAGGATCAAACTTTCCTATATCATCATCTCTCTTAATATAACATTTACTTCCAAAAATTCTAAAATACTTAACTGAGGGTGTTGTCCAAACCATAATTCATAAGGTGTCTTGTTTGTATCTTCTCTGATTTGTACTCTGTTCACAGTGTATACTGCTATGTTCACTGCTTCTCTCCAAAAAATTTTAGCCAAATCATTTTCAAACAACATAGCTCTTGTTGCTTTAGTTATTGACCTATTTCTTCTTTCTGCAATACCATTTTGTTCTGGTGTTCTAGGGGCTGAAAGGTGTCTCTTAATGCCATTCATTTCATAAAAAGTGTTAAACTCTCTAGATGTAAATTCACCACCTCTATCAGATCTTAGACACTTAATCTTCATTCTAGATTCATTCTCAATTTTGCTTTTCATGATCTTAAACTTATCAAATGCTTCAAATTTTTCTTTCAAAAATGCAATCCACATCATTCTTGTAAAATCATCAACAAGAATCATAAAATACCTTTCACCATAGAATCCTCTAGTCCTAGTAGGACCACTCAAGTCTGTATGAACAATCTCCAACTTCTCTACCAATGTGAACTTCTTGTTGGGCTTTTCTACTTTTCCATCATACATTCTTTGCAAATCATGTTAGTAGGTTTCATAATTCTAGGTAAATCTCTTACCACAAGTGTAGTGCTCACCTTGAAAATATTATCAAAGTTTATATGACAAAACTTTTTATGCCATAACCAACTGTCATCAATCCTAGTTATCAAACATGTCATCTCAGTAGGATTCAACTGAAATACATTACCTCTGGTTCTGGATCCTTTTCCAATCAGATTTCCATCTTTACCTTTTATCACACAAGTTTTCTCAGAAAACCAAACTTGATAACCCTTATCAGCCAATTGTCCAACACTTAGTAGATTATGTCTTAGTCCATCAACAAAGTAAACATCATCAGTGTTAGTCTTTCCATCAAGAGTAATAGATCATATACCCTTAATCAAACAAGGTGCATTGTTACCAACCCTAACAATTCCTCCATCATAATTATCTAACTTAACAAACTTTCTTTTATCTCCAGTCATATGATGTGAACAACCACTGTCTATAATCTAATCAGATTTCTTTTCAACTTGTGAAACTAATATTTTTTCTTCCCTTTTATCAGATTCATAACTTTCTTCTTTAATTGCTACAAATCCTATTTCCTCAAAGTTATCATTATCACTGTCACTTAAATGTTTTTCAATTCTTGCTTCAAAATCTTCATCATTTGTATAATAACATTCTTTAGATCTCCTAGGTTTAAAGTTACTTCTATACTTCTTAACTCTTTTAGGACATTTAGATGCAAAATGACCATATTCTTGACAAGTCCAACATTTAAAGATTTTCTTACCATCTGGTTCTCTTTTTACAAGTAATGCAATACCTTCTTCAATCTTCTTATCTTCCTCAGATCTGCTACTGCTGGCATAATCTCCATTCACACTAGTACTTCTTGTAGGTCTAATGCTAAGAGCACTGAATGTTGTTTCCATTCTAGGTAGCTCTCCTGATAATCTCAAGTTCATCTCTACTATTTCTAATCTTCCAAGAAGAGTCTCTCTTGAAAAGTTCGATGTACAAGGTATCACTTGTTCAATCATCTACGTTGTCTGCTTGAATACTAGTGTCAAAGTTCTCAGAATTTTCCATATCACTTCATTCTCTGTCTTATCACCTCCACAAGACTTTATTCCTGTCACAATCTCAGACATCCTACCAATATAACTTCTAATAGATTCATCTTCCATCATTCTAATATCTTCAAATGCACAAATCCAATTATGTAATCTAGCCTTCTTTGCATGTTCATCACTTTCAAAAGTAGAATGTAAAGCTTTCCAAATTACATGAGATGTTTTCAAACATCTTACCTGACTATATTCATTCTCCAGTAGTGCTGATAAAAGTGCTTCTCTTGCAAGTATGTTACACATGAATAGATCTAGTTCATCTTTAGTTCTTGTCTCTAGATTGTCTTCCTCAATGATAGTCTTCTCATTCTTTGTAATCAACCAATAACTTGGTCCTAAACACAATAGATGTGTCTTCATCTTTTCTTTCCAGCTGTCAAAATTTACTCCATCAAACTTAGGGCTTTCTTTTCTGAAATTCGCCATGGATCTCCTTAAGTTGTTAAACTTTTCTTTCAAGGACCTGCTGCTCTGATACCAATTGTTAGAAAGTAAAGATCCCCAAGATAACTTAGAGGGGGGGTGAATCAGTTATCTGATAATTTATCCATTCAACAGCTTTAAACAATATAATCAATGTACTGATCAACCATAGAAAGATAATCATACACAATTGCACAATAACACAAGATATGTTAACTAGGGAACCTCTTGAAAAGAGTAAACCCCGGTGGGAATGAAGCCCACAAAATGATGCACTAATATGAAAGTTCCTTGTTAGAGGATGGACCATGTTAGGAGTCTTATGAAATATATTCAGTACATATAAATTCCTATTAGGAGATTTTGAATCCTTGTTAAACGATTCTAACCCGATTAAGAGTTTATGGAAGATAGAAGGACCCACTGCCCAAACAGCTTCAAGGCAAGATCTCTGAACCCACTGTCCAAAAGATCTTAGAATTATTCAACAAAATAATATGAAATATATTACCTCCTTCACACTGTGCCAAAATTGCACTCTCTACTACACAAGATCACAATTCCAGATCTCTGTACTCACAAGTCTTCCTTCATCACTGAATTAGCTATTTTCTTCACTTCATGCATATATTCGCATCTCACTCTTCATAGTACACATTATAATAAGGAAAACATTCCTTCTTATATACCAAACTCAAATAATTACAAATGAGTAGGTCCTCAATTACAAAATAATAAATTCTACACGCTACACACAAAATTCACATAAAACTGTCGGCTTCCAGATACTGTAACTTTCTCCAAACATATCCTCAAAGTTTGTGCTGTGAACCACATCATCATTAATGATTCTCTAACATTCCTTTAACTGCACAAAATCAGATTCCATCCTAGCTAAGAGATATCCTCCGATTTTTGAACATCGCTACACAGAAACACTATCTAAACACTGCTTTCACCAAAATGCTCATAACTCTTACAAATGAATGAATTTCTTTTTGCGCTGTTAACCATAGGTTAATAAAACACCAAAGAACATACCATCAACTGCACAAAATCCAATCTGCAATACAACATGTGCGCAAAACAAAACTATACCTGCTTTTCTGCTAATATCCAGAATATCACTATGTTGACATCAATGACAATCCAAGTCATGAATGCAACAACAACTGCTACAGAATGACTGCCAAAACACTTTGCATTCATTCCTAACATTACCAACTTTCTTAAATGACAACACTTTATCCCAATACCTTCACGCAGTTGAACCTTCTTTTACCAAGGATTATCAAGAATAAATGATCAAAGGGAGCATCCAAACTCTTAATCTAAGAAAAAATTAAAAAAATTATAAAAAAATAGAAAAGGAAAAGAATCGAGTGTTGAAAACCACTTTGTGGCAACATTAGATCAAGAAAAAAACAAAGAAATAAAGGATGTTTCCAAAGGTGAAAACCCAACTAAGGCACCTATGGAAGGGAGTTTGGATGTTCTACTAGATCACTATGAAGAAAGGTCTCCAATTCTAATTGAGCCAATAGAAAAGATAAACATTGGAGCAGAAACAGAGCCAAAGTTCATCCACTTAGCATCATCCCTATCCAGTGAAGAAAGAATGGAGTTCATTAAGTTCTTTAAGGAAAAGAAAGTTAACTTCACGTGGTCTTATGATGATATGCCAGGGTTAGACCCAAATTTGATAATGCGTCACCTCAATATAAAGGAAGGAGCTAAACCAGTCAAGCAAAAACTAAGGAAAATACATCCTCATATAGTGTTACTCATCAAAGTGGAACTAGAGAAGCTATTAAAGGTAGGGTTTATAAGAGCCATTGATTATGCATGATGGATCTCCAACATAGTGTTAGTATCAAAAGCGGATAAGTCAATCAAAATCTGCACAGACTTTAGGGACTTAAACTTGGCATGTCCTAAAGATGATTTCCCACTTCCGAGCATTGATGCTATTGTAGACTTAACAGTGGGACACTCCATGTTTTCACTAATGGATGGATTTAGTGGTTATAATCAGATCAAGATAGCACTGGAAGACCAAGATAAAACTGCCTTCACATGTGCATGGGGTACATTTTGTTGGAATGTCATGCCTTTTGGCTTGAAAAATGTCGGAGCAACCTATCAAAGAGCAATGACTACAATATTCCATGATATGATGCATAAATTCATGGAATATTATGTGGATGACATACTAGCTTAGTCACATTCAAGAAAAGAACATCTACCTATTTTGGTGAAAATTTTTGAAAGGTTAGAGGAGTTCAAAGTGAGGCTTAACCCAAAGAAGTGTGCTTTTGGAGTTCAATCTAGTAAACTTCTAGGTTACATTGTATCTGCCAAAGGGATAGAGGTTGACCCAGCTAAAGTGAAGGCCATAATGGAAATGGAAGCACCTAAAACCATTAGTCAAATGAGATCTTTACAAGGAAGGATACAATCCATTATGAGATTCATCTCTCAATTGGCAGAAAAATGCCATAATTTCACCCACCTCTTGCATAAAGATACAATCTTCAAGTGGGATGAAAAATGTGAAGAGGCTTTCAATATATTAAAGAAATACCTCATGAATCCACCAATATTGATGCCACCTATTAGAGGCAAGCCCTTAATTTTGTACATTTCAGCAACAGAGAATTCATTGGGGGTACTTCTAGCACAAGAGGATGAGAATGGAAAAGAGAAAGCAATCTACTACATTAGTAGAACCTTAGTCAAATATGAGCTAAATTATACCTTCATGGAAAGGGCATGCTTGGCTGTATTTTTTGCTTCCCAAAAATTACGCCATTATATGCTAGCCCACAAGATAAGGCTAATTGCTAAAATTGACCCTTTGAAGTATCTATTAAGCAAAATAGCATTAAATGGAAGATTAGCAAAGTGGGTGATGATCTTAAGCGAATTTGATATAGAATATGTTGACAAAAAAGCAATTAAAGGACAATTCATTGCAGACCAATTACCAGAGGCACCACTTAATGATGATCATCCTATACAAGTTGAATTCCCAAATGCAAAAATTGTGAATGTGGAGGCATGAACATGGCAGCTCTATTTTGATGGTTCTTACACTCACCATGGGTCAGGAGTAGGCATACTCCTAATCATGCCTCAAGGGTCCACTATCCCTAAGTCATACAAATTGCTATTCCCATGTACAAACAATATAGCAAAATATGAAGCCTTGGTTATTAGAATCAAGTTGGCATTAGAGTGGAAAGTGACAAAGTTAAAGGTATATGGAGATTCACAATTAGTCATAAATCAAGTCAATGAAGAATATCAAACTAAAGATGACAAATTGGTACCTTACAAAACCATGGTGGATAATCTCAAGAAGTATTTCATAATCATCACATTTGAACAAGTGTCGAGAGAAAAGAACAAGGTAGCAGACGCCATGGCAACCCTAGCATCACTTTTGCAGATGCCTGATCAAAGTGATAGATACGAGTTCTTGGTAGAAGAAGTGATTCAACCTGCGTATGGCCCAACCCATCCTTACACCATTTTCCTACTTACTACAATTGACTCACCTTGGTATGGACCCATTTACACCTATTTGAAAGACCAAACACTTCCCATCAATCAAACCAGAAACCAAAAGAAAAGTTTCATTAGACAAGCCGCCAAATATACTATAATTGCTAAAACATTGTATCGGAAAAGTCTTGACAGAATGCTCCTTAGGTGTTTAGAAGAAGAAGAATCAAAATTACCCTTACGAGAAATTCATGAAGGAATTTGTGGATCACACTCAAACAGATTATCTTTAGCTAAGAAACTTCTTAGGATAGGATATTTTTGGCCTACCATGGAAAAAGATTCTTGTAACTTTGCAAAAAATTGTAAGAAGTGTCAATTCCATGGAAATTTGATACATGCACTAGCGCAAGAACTTCATCCAATGACCACACCTTGGCCATTCTATCAATGAGGTCTAGATCTAATAGGAATGATTCATCCACAATCTTCTAATGGGCATAAATTCATCATAACAGCCATGGAATACTTTACTAAGTGGGTGGAAGTTGTACCCCTATCAACTTCAACAAGCAAACAGATATCCTTGTTTATCCTAAATCATATAATTTGTAGATATGGCATACCTCATGCCATTATAACAGATAACACAAGGCATTTCAAGAACAAAGACATAACAAAATTGTGCACTAAATTTCATATGATACATCATTCATCTTCAATCTATTACCTTCAAGGTAACGGACAAGCCGAAGCAACAAACAAAAACATATTGAAAATCTTGAAGAGAACAGTGGATAATTCTGGTAGAGATTGGCATATCAAGATAAACCCGGCCTTGTGGGCTTATAGGACAAGCATAAGGACACCAACAGGGGCTACACCCTTCTCCTTAGTCTTTGGAATAGAAGTAGTTTTGCCTTTAGAGGTAGAACTCTCATCCTTAAGGATATATATGCATGAATTGATAAATGAGGAAGACTATAGGGTGGCTAGGCTACAAGAATTAGAACTATTGGATGAAAAATAGAAAGAAGCCTTTGATCACTTAAAGGTATACCAGAATAGAATATCAAGATCTTATAACAAGCACATCAAGCCAAGGACATTCCAAATAGGTGACCTAGTGTTGTGTGAAAATCCCAAGAACCAAGCAGAAAGAGAGAAAAAAGGAAAGTGGGAAGCAAACTAGTTAGGACCATTTCTTATTGTTGAAGATTTTGGGACTGGCACATACAAGTTATCAGATTGTGATGGTGAAGAGCTTCAAGAGCCCATAAACAGCATACATCTTAAGAGGTTCTATACCTAGGGTAGATGAAAGAGTATAAAGAGTATCAAATGGAAAGCATCATATTTATTGTACATAATTCAAAAGAGATCTTGAAAACATAAAAAACATTGGAAAAGTTGAAAATACCAAAAACATTTGAAAAGTACAAAAGATCAAAAATAGTGGAAAATTGAGCATTAAGAAAGGAAAAACATCCAAATATGATCCTCAAAAAGATGTTGTCTTGGTGAAAACCTAGCAAATAGGCACCTTGATAATATGGAAAAAAATTGAAAAATAAAAAAATAAAAAAAAATCAAAAAAGAAGAAAAGTGCCTTGGTGAAAACCTAGTAAATAAGCACCTTGGTAGCAAAAAAAGAGAAAAGCTTTAAAAAAAAATTAAAAAAAGGAGCTTGATCCATTCAATCAGTGAAAACCTGGTAAACAGGCACCATTGAAAGTCCAAGTTAGTTGCATACTTAGAAGGTCACCTTGTTAATATTGCATTCGCTAGAATTTGTATATAATGCATAATAAACCCCCATAGTTGCATTTGCAAGTACCTTAAGATTTTGGTCACCTAATTGAAAAATTATCCTAAGTCCCATAAATGAAATCAATATCAAACTAGGGGAAATCTACTCTCCAGGAGAAAGGATTCATCAACAAGCTTTATTCAATCACAGAATCAATTCATCATACTCAAAAGAGGAACACTTAATCAAATCTACATCCCAATCCAATGTGAGCCTAAAAATGAAAATTTGATCCAAGAACTTAACTGACCTTATCTTTTATCAAGATTAAAAATTTGAAATGGATGGAATTACACTTGAACTATGGATTTGAAAAACATCGCCAAATTTTTTTGAAAAGTTGACTCAATTGATGAAATCATTTCTTTCTAGCAAATCGATGAAAGTTTTAAACTAGACAAGCTATGATGAAAGGATGATATTTTCTTGATTTCTGAATGACTGTCTTAAAATCAATGTTTTAAATCATGTATTATTTGTCTAAGGACGTGATCATCAAAGAATCATCGAGGACTTGTACATAGGATAAAATAGGGATTTCTGCTTGTTTACGCAAATGGATACTTTGGTTATTTTGATCTTCAATATCATAATACCAACATCCACTTGCAACATAGAATCCAAAAAAATTGATATTCACACTCTCATGATTGGCTTCAATCAGTGATAGTCATACTGAAGAGACTAATGGGAAAGCAAGGAAAAAGGCATAAGTATTCATATCATCATAGTTGAACTAGTGATGATTGTACTAAAAAATGGGATCCAAAAATGCTCAATGATGATAATAAGCTCTAAATCTTGAATAATGACAGTTAGCTGCATACATGTTAGATTAAGTGCATTGTATATATTTGTTTTTCTTTTCTTAACTTCAATTGCAAGAGGGAAAATGAAAAGGGAGGATTCAATTCAAGCATCATGATTTTAAGATCCAAAACAATGAAAATGAGTTTATCTTTTGCATACATGCATATCATTAATCATTAGTCATTATACATAAATATCTGGAAAGGAAAAGAAAAAAGATCATAACTCATACATCATTTGCATACATGTAGTTACAGATAGAATTGCATACATTTGAAAAATACAAAAACATAGGATCATCCATATCCACATGATCATAAAACCAATTTACATCCATACATTGAAAAATAGAGAACATAATATTCATACATCAAAGCATCCATTTATCTATATCATAAAAATAAGATACATTGCATCCATAGCATCACATAAAGGTAAATGCATCATAAAACATCATATAGTTACATATAAAGATAATCTCATAAATCAAACTCATCAATAGAGATGAAGAAATAGATCATCATATATCATCACAATAATGTGTCTCAAAGGATCCAATACATCAAAGTATATCCAAATACAATATCATGAAAGTGATACATCAAAAGATCCAATCAATCAAGAAATAGGAAATGTGCAACAGAGAACAATAATGATAATCTATCATCAACCGATCAAGATCTTGTAGCACCAGAACCACCTGGATCTCTATCATCCTGTGGAGGAGGATCCTGAGAAGTGCTCGCTCCTCTCGGTCTCTGAACAATCACTACTAAAAGAAACTATTGCATCAAGGTAGCAACCTGATTTAAACACCCCACAACAATAGATATCTCTGTCCTCATAGACTACATATCTCAGGCTAAAGTACCAATAAAGGGAGCATCCTTTGGACCCTATCCTTGATCATGTGGCTGATGAGCTAGTTGCAGAATCTACTGTGCCTAATCCTGTTGATCATCATCCTGCTATGCCAGGGCAACTCTCTGTAACTGCACTAAAGGATCTACACCCCGAGGAATCTGCCTAGCATCATCAATATGAGCCTGTATCTAAGCTCTCTATTGTAAATGAGCTCTATCCTATCTAGAAACTCTAGGAGGAACTACAAGGACCACATCAACTTGTCTATCTTTGGCTCTACCTCGATCATGTCCATCTCTCACCCATCCTCTACCAACAATGACAGGAGGATCTCTACATCCTCTACGTCTCTTATGTCTACCTCCACCACCACCACGCCCATCATCACCACCACCACCACCACGTCATGTTGGAATAGGCTCAGCTAGATCTATGAAATGAATAAACCTATTCCAAGCCCACCAGTCTGCATACTCATGAGACATCCTGGCATTAGCCATACTTGGTAACATCTCCCATCTGCAGAAAGCCATACCAGTAATTTGACCCACAACAAACTGAAAATCAATACAAGGGCCCCACATAGATCTCTCGGCCTGTACCCATGCATACAAAGCATTGCCCTGAGGCATGTCGTGAGTCCTACCATACTATCTCAAAACTCAAGAAAAATAGAACCGCTCAATAATAGTGTCAGACTGACCAATCATCCAATGAGGAGCAAACATATACAGCAACTCATCATCATCCTCCCACCAACCCTCACAACCAAGGTACGGATGCCATATCACCTAATCAAGATCATCTACCTAACATCTCCAAAAATCCAAATGACCTAAATGGTGTTGAATAACCATACCAGTATATAAGTAAGCATAAGGAAATCCACATGGTCATCTCCTATCAGAAATAGGCTAGGTAATAGGAAGATACTCCCAAATCCATAACTGTAGGATGATAGCACCAGCAGATAAAGAAGAACTCTCTCTGTATACCACCTCATGAAGATCTCGATATAGCTATGCTAGTACAGAAGAACCCCAATCAAAACATCGAGGTTGTGCTAGTAAATCCTCCAAAATCCTACCCCAACCAACAGAAAAACCACAACCTCGTCGGTCAGGAAGGAGTAGACCACCAATCAATGCACCCAGAACTGCAGGCATTGTAGGAAAGGAGGCAAACTATGGCCATGTGATAGTATCAGCATCAATCAGATTGTCCCAGAATACTCATCAGTAGACAATGGAATCATAAATAGAATCATAGTAAACAATCTCTCCATGACAAGGAATCTGAAGCAAACGATACACATCCTTGGGCGTGATCGTCATCTCACCATGAGGAAGATGGAAAGTATTGTGGTCAGAGTGCCAACACTCTACCACAATTGTTAGTAGTCCATGGTTCAACTAGAATCGAGGAAGATCAAGAAGGAAACCTAATCCACAAGTCTCAATGACACGTAGCTCAGCGTCAATCAATGCCTATCTAAGATCAATCACCCAAGATGCAACTGATCGGATATATAAAACATCAAGGTGAGCCTGTTTGGCACAAAAACAAAAGAATCATATCAACATAGTCTATCAAGGAACATCTAAATTTGATCAAGTTATTTTAAAATTCATTTTCTCATCATGAGCATATCAACACTCCTAACTCTATATCGTGAGGAAGGAAAATCATTATTTTATTTCTCTAAATCTTGAGAATAAAATATCAAAACCATCACCCTATCATAACAGATTGACAATTAAAATTCATTGGTATTACTATATGGATATCCTAATCAATTGTTTTGGTCAAATATGACTGACCTAATCAAATTATTCAAATCAGTCATTTGGACATATTAAATTTTTCACGAAAAAAATTAAGTACAAAAGAACATTTTCAGAAAAATACCGTAGGCATGATTTTAATCATCGCAGGTGACAATTTTTCTTAGGTGACACCAAATGCTTGATAGGTGACATTACTTTTGTCTTACGCGACAAAATTCTCATAGGCGACACTGAAATAGCCTAAGCAACATTTAATTCCTCATAAGCGACATCAAAAAGAGAGGGTTTCACAGGCAGTAAAATACATGGAATTAGGTTTTTTAACCTAGGTCTACACGTGAATGTTTCATACACAAGCGACAACAAAAAATTGATAAGCAATAACAAAATGATCATACGCGACATTAAAAACCACGGATGCGACATTTAAAAGTCCTACATGACATTGAAATTATCCTACGCGTGAATGAAATATTTCTAAGCAGCGTTTAAAATGGGAAATGCAATAAATGCTAATTAAAGAGCAATAAATGCAATACTAAGGTTTGAAAAGTACTTACCTGAGGTCCATAATCAGGTGGTCTCGTGTATCTATGACCTCATTCAAATTGATGCTCTCGAATAGGTACAACCATCTCGATAATCCAAGCAGCACCAGAGCAAAATCACAGAAGTCAAAAGTAAAAATGAATAGTAAATCTAGGTTTTTCAACCTATTTAAGCTATTTCTGACCTAATTTTGAGGAGAAAATTGACCTTGATCTATATTAACCTATTGCATTAACTGGGGCATATCATAAAGTGTTTTTTAGAAATGAAAACATATCAATCAATCAATCATTTAAATCTATCTATCAAGAAAGGACTATATGTTTCATTTCTGAGGGGGCATACCATCAGATAATTAGATCAACATCATCAGTAACATCAATGAAAATGAGAGATCGATCATCAAATCAAATCGAAAGTTGTTATCAAAAAAAAATTCATAATCAAATGAAAGAGGCATTATATTAATCATCAAATCAAACAGCATATCGAGATTAAACATCATATCAGCAAATCAATCATCATATCAAGAATGATCATCGGAGAACCATATCAATCAAGAGTTTCATATCAATCATACTAACATCAATCTCATATCAAGAATCAAGATCGACCATCAAAAGACCATCGAACGAACATCAAGGATCGACTATCAACAAATCAAGACCTATCAATCAAGCAAGATCAGAGTATTCTTTGAATTGGCATGCTTCGCACGTCAACTTAAAGAGGGGCATTTGTAATCACCTAAAAATGGACAAAGACAATTTAATGATAATTCAAAGAAAATTAAGTGAAATCAAAGCAAATTAAGGATAAAATTGAATCAATTGAATCACAATGTATAATTAGCCAATCAAAATGAAAATCAAGTCTTAATTCAATATCAATCAAAATTGAGAGCATTTTAACTAAGTGCAATCAAATCAAAATACAATTAATTCAATTAATTGTATAGTTTTGGATTAAATTAAATTCAACCCATTCAAGGGGTACATGGCTAAAATAAATCAATTAAATCAATTAATAAATTCTATTTACTCTCAACAAACCAAAAGGAGAGGAAAATCAATCAACCAATGAGATTAAAGGAAAGGCATTCACATGGATCAAGCCAAATTGAATCTCAATCACTCAAAGTGAGAGATAATTTTAGCCATCCATCTTGTCTACTTGTCCCAAGCTTTGAGGACACAAACTTTGCTTTGTCTTCAAAGGGTGGAACCAAAGACTTAACCCCAACTCAATCATGATTAAACACAACTACACCCCCTACCATTGGGAAAATCTATAAAAGGAAGGCTAAAATCCTTCATAATTCATCAACCACCTAACTGAGAATTGCATCAAACCTCTTGCAATTTGAATTTAGAAGAGCATTTCAGAGCATTTTAGCATTTAAATTGATAATTGTTAGCTTTAGCATTGTTTATTTCAATCAATTCTCATTCTAGAACTGTCATAACTGAGAGCTAGCTGAGAGCTTACTTCATTAACATTCTAGTTAGAGAGCCATAAGATGTTGAATTAGTCATTGATATTAGCTAATAGTTGCTCAATTGTGGTTGTAATTTAGTTACTATTTCATTTATTATTGATGATTAACATTAATTCTATGAAGGTACATTCAATTGTATACAGAGTCAAAGTAAAACCTTCAGGCTGCTCAATGTAGACTTCTTCTTCCAATTCTCCATTCAGAAATGCTGACTTCACATCTATCTGATATACTTTGAATTTTTTGTAAGCTACATAAGCCAAAAACATTCTTACTACTTCAATTATTACAACATGTGCAAAAGTTTCTTCACAGTCAATTCCTTCTTGCTATGAGTAACCCTTACATACCAATCTTGCTTTGTTTCTTACTACTTCTCCTTGTTCATTCATCTTGTTTCTGAATACCCACTTAGTTCCAATAACATTCTTGTCTTTAGGTCTAGAGACCAATTCCCATGTCTTGTTATTTTCAATCTGATCTAGTTCTTCTTTCATAGCATTAATCCAACTTTCATCTTCACAAGCTTCATTAGTAGTCTTAAGCTCAATTTGAGAAATCAAACATAACTATTATTTACCTTATTTTGAGTTAGAACTCCTCTTTTGATGCTTCCAATAATTTGCTCAATAGGATGATTCCTTAACAAACTCTTGCTAGGTGTCACTATCTTAGATCTCTCTTCAGGTGTAGGTTCTTCAGTAACTTCACTATGGCTTTCATTCAACAAATCACTATCAGTTTCATAAAACAATTCAATAGTTTCAATATTAGGTTTAGGATGAGCTTCTTCATCATATTCATAATCAAGCATTCTTTCCTGAATTTTGAACTTTTCATCAACTTTAACATTTGTGCTTTCAACAATAGTCTTAGTTCTTTAATTGAAACATCTATATGCTTTTCTTTTCAAAGAATATCCAAGAAATATACCTTCATCACTTCTAGGATTAAACTTTCCAATACCATCATCTCTCTTTATATAACATTTGCTTCCAAAAATTCTAAAATACTTAACTGAGGGTGCATGTCCAAACCATAATTCATAATGTGTCTTGTCGGTGTCTGCTCTGATTTGTACTTTGTTCATTGTATACACTGATGTGTTCATTGCTTCTCTCCAGAATACCTTCACCAAATCATTCTCAAACAACATAGCTCTTGTTGCTTCAGTCACTGATATGTTCCTTCTTTCTGCAATGCCATTTTGTTCAGGTGTTCTAGGGGTTGAATACTATCTTTTAATGCCATTTTCTTCACAAAAGGTGTTAAAATCTCTAGAAGTAAATTTTCGACCTCTATTAGTGTTAGAAATAGGAAATACTGAGAGGGGGGGGGTGAATTAGTATTTCACAAACTTTTACTTTTTCCCACTTATGGATATAACAGATTACTTTAGTGCATACAAAGCATAAGAAACTAAATAGCATACATAATAGTAAATGTAAAGAACTCATAACACATGATATGTTCTCAAGGAAACCCTGGCCAAGGGAAAACCCCAGTGGGGATGGTACCCACAATGATCCACTAATCAAAAGATATCCGGTTAAGGATGTTGACCCTATTAGGAGCATGTTACAATCATATAGTGTATCAGTCCTGGTTAAGGGACTATAGGCCTTGTTAGAAGCCTCAACCCTATTAGGAGTTGTAGATACAAAACCTAATTACCAGATGAGCTCACTGCCCAAACAAGTAATGCAAATGTTTACTGATTACAATATGGTACTACTTACAACTTCGCATCAACAACTTTTGCTGCTATCACAAGTTACATATATTACATGTTACATTTCAAGTATGTTCGGTACATCTTTATTTATACAAGATACAAACATAATATCTTTCTCTTGTCAGTTTGCATATCTTTATCCAAGAGTAAACATCTAGGATGTCGTCTCTTTATAATATTAAATCATTATTTTGACAAGCAAAATAATTCCTTAATTCATTTACTAATTATGTCTTCAAAACTGCTCTATTGGCTATACTCTGTCATCGGTAAAATAGTCATAACTTTGTTTGTACTATCTGTACTCTTTTGTGCACTGGGATGGGCTATCCTTAGACACCATAGAGCCTAATTTCAACTGTGCAAACTATGATCATGCTCCAGTGAATGTCGCCAAAACAAACTGTATCAGGTGCTTTGTCAAAAACACTATTTCATACTTAGACAATTTTAGTCTGCGATCTTCCATACTTTCCAGCTTATGCAATCTTCATAGAGAACATATGTTTCCATAATGACAACATCTATGTACATACCTCAGCCAAATTGCCAACAATCTCCCCCTTTGTCATTGGTGGCAACATATGAGAAAATTAGCTAAGTGTACAAGTCAAAATTTCAAAATTTGTATCAAATTGTAGCCATAGTATAAAATAAGTATACTATCCTTATATCTCCTCAATATACACATAATCTATAACACTTCATAATACTCCATAGAACTCCCCCTATGAGTATCCTTCCTTATCATATATAGACAATTTTCTAAGTATCTCTCCCCCTTTGACAACAATGACAAAATAAAGGGGTGGAAAGGGATATACAAAATTTTTGTCAAAACTTTTACCTTATTGTCCTATTGCAAAGCCGGTAGGCTTGCAACACAGTCTTTAAAATCTGTCTTCCAAGTCTCAAAAACTATCTCCCATGCCTTCTCTATCGATTCTGCTACATTGAGTAAAGTACTCAATTCGTATGCTGCAATTTGACAGGCTTGAAGGGATTCAAAATTGAACTTCTGAAATGATGTCTTAGTAGTAAGACATTCTTCTAGCTACTCTTCTATTATATTCAACTTGATTGAGACATGCACTCTCAAGATGTTTGTTCTAATAATTTTCTTGTTATTCTCATCATTCAAGGTCCTTATCTCATCACATAATTTTCTGATCTTTTTCTCAACTGTACTGATCTTTATGTTTAGGCTGGCCAAAGAGTTTGTCTTTGCTACAATTTCATCTTTCTTCTATTTTATTTTCTTCTCTTCCTCAATTAAAATATTTTTAGATTTTGTACACTGATTGTACAAACACTTTCCAGACTCAAGATGTTTCCTTAAGTTCTTAATGTGTATATCAAGGTTGTCAATGTCATTTTTGATATTCTGACTTATATTTTGTAACATCTCAGCTTCATAAGCTGCTTGAGCCTTAACCTTAGCAATATCAATCAAATTAGTGAATTCAACATCAAAAGAATTAATTACCATCTTTGCTCTTTCAAGTGGATCTGAATCAAAGACTTTTGTAGATATCACACTTTGTAGCTTCTCATTCAAATCTTTCAGACTACCTTCCAAATTCTTAACTTTCTTATTCTTACCAATAATTGTGTTCAAAGAAGTGATCAACTCTAATTGATCATCGTCATCAACTTCCTTGCTCAAATCTTCAAACAATGTTCCTATTCCTTTCTCCTTTCCAGTCTTAGGAGTAAGACTGATGTCTTCTTGTGGTTCAATAGGTGTATGGGCCTCTGTTTCCATTTGTACTTTAGTTTGAGTAGTCTCTATTTCAATACTCTTTTCTTGCTCTCCCAAATCCAAATTGTCAACAATGTTGTCCAAACTATTGAGTATCGCATCATATGAATCTAAAGTAACTTTCTTTCCTTCAATGTCCATAGATTTTATGCCAATGTTTATAGAAGAAGAAGGAATATCTTCAACTTCAACTACCTCTTCTGCTGCCTCTGCTTGTTCTAAACTTTGTTTCTCTACTGGTTTTACAGCTGATTGATCTTTACTATCTTTTCTTGATACCAAGTTTGCTAGCACTTGCACAACTGCCTGTTCAGTTTCAGTCTTCACTTGTGCATACTAACCTCCCATTATTTGTATAATTCTTCTTTTGGTTCTTAATAGGGTTTCAAGTGGCTTGAGGATCTATTTAAGGTGGTCACCATCTCTTATCTCACAGAACTGTCTAATCACATTCTCTCTCATTTTAGTATCTTCTTCTTGTGCTCTCATCTTCCTTCTCACAAGTTTGTTGTACAAATCTTCTGGTATCTTTCCATGAATAGTATCAAATTTCTTGTTTGTCAAAATCATATGTGTAACCATTGCATTCTCAAGATTTAATTTGATAGAAGATCCATATAAATCATAGTATTTGTTCATTTTGGTAAAGTCTCCATGTTGCATTATATCTTCATTAACTCTTTCTATCCTTGGTTTCCATAATTTCTTCTTTATTGTCACTTCATCATCTTTTAACTCTACAACTCTTCTAGGTACTGGTGGAACAATTGTTTTATGTCTTTTACCTGGTCTTAAAGCACTTGCCTTCATTCTTTTTCTTGGTGTCTAACTAATTTCTTGTTCCTTCACAGGTTCTTCAACCTTTACCTTAACTTGAATAGGTTCTGCACTTGATGCCAAAGGTGGGACTGATAGTATCTGACTTTTCCTTATTGCTTCTGTAGTGTTTCTTGCAATATCAAATTCCTGCTCACTCATACCTGATTCTTTTAGAATTTTCTTTATTGTAGACTCCACTCTCTTCTTTGATTGTTTTTCTTCCTTAAATGTCTTTGCTGAATCAAAGTTTTCATCATATGTTCCAAATCTATTGCTATGAGCATCAACTTTACTTTCCAACAATCTACTAACATATCCTTCAATTTCAACTTCAGATATTTCATAGCCAAGAGGGTCTATGAATTCATGTCTAGGTTCTACTGCCTCAATATAAGTGAAATTAGTATCAACCATAAAACATATATCATCTTTGAATTTCTCAACTAGGGATGGAGGAATTCTTGATCTATTTACCACAATGTTCTGAAAAGTTTTCAACACTAACTTTACATTGTCATTAACCTTCTCAATAAGATGTTTCATGTAAACTTTATTGATTCTTGCCATAGTATTCTCACCATCATTCCATTCAATAGTGTAAGGAAATCTTCTTAGCAAGTGGAAGAACATGTAAGTAACCGATGAGGAAAATCTAAAGTGAGTGTATTTAGCTTTCTTTATCTTTTCCAAGTTCTCAAACAACTGTATCCTCAGAATTTCACACATATCCACAGGCTTCTTCTCCACACACATCAAATAAGAAACATGTACCATACCTGCTAGCATATCATCTTCTCTAGAGCTTCCATAGAACTTTGTTGTCAAAATCTTACACAAGTATTTTACATCATCTTGCTTAATCTTACTAATGACTATACCTCTGCCATTGTATACTGAACCGGTGTTTTCAATCACAATCTTTCTCATGTTTTTCTCATTCAGTAGAATTGCACCAACTTTTGATAATCCAGTCACATCATGAATTAGGTCTGCAGTTATGTCTATAACTCTATCTTCTAACCAAAATTTACCATTATGTATCCTACTCAAAATGATCTTAGTACACTCCTCATCAATTCATATTTCATAGAGTACTCAATGATTTCATTATTTTCTAGATGTTCATAACCTTGTTTCACTAACATATTCGAGTTGTACAATTTCTTATATTCACCATTAAAATCACTCTCCCTTAGGGTTTCATACTTGCATCCAAGATAACTTTTAACATTTTCTAAATGAAGAACTCAGTCTGGTACGGATGATAGGGCTAAACTAGCATCTTTTTCTGAGGGTTCAACTAGATCTTTCTTAGTTCTAGGTCTATTCTTATCCTTAATGTTGTGAATCAATGACACATCCATGATTATATTTGATTACTTAAGCTGATTCAAGATCTTAGACGGATAAATACCTTAAATTCACAAAAATTAGAGCTTTTGCTAGATCAGCGCTTCAAACTTCTACAAATCACTTCCAAACTTCTTTCTTCGCTTTCAAATCACTTCTAATCACTTGATAATCATAATAACTTCAATTTCAATCTTTTATTACTTAGCATTTACTTGATCTGACATCGCATTCAATTATTTTGCCGCTAAAATGCCAAAAAGTTGATTCTATAAACCTGCAACCATAAATCTTCTTGCGACCTCGCAAAACACAATATTTCTTTTTGCGCACTTAACCATAGCATTAGTATAACATAACAAACCTTCATCTAATTGCGCAAAACTTAACTCATTCAAAATATAATTCTATACTAATTCTAAGTTCCTAAACTATAGAAATTTACATAATTTAAGTGCTTAAAGAAGGGTTAGGTAAAGACTCATTCTTACCATCAGATACATTACCTTCCTGATTAACTTCAATGCTAAATATACCTCCTTGATTTGTGCCTTTAACAAATTTTACTTCACCTTCATTGCTATAGCAACCTTTCTCTTTGTTTCCTGCATTTTTATTCCTTCTTGCATAGTTTCTAGGGTTAGGGTTATGATGATAACCTCCATTGTTCATTCTGCAAAATCTTGTTGTGTGTCTAATCTTGTTACATATCTGACAAGTGATTCCATTGGTTCCATATCTAGGTGTTTGCTAATTGATTTGTGTCCTGCAATTTTTAGCAATATGTCCAATTTTGTTGCATCTAAAACATACTATTCCATTTCCTCTTTTCATGTCTTCAGTTGATCTCTGATCTGCATTGTTAGTATTTCTAGACATTCTACTATTGTAATTATTCTCAATAACTTTAAATCTTCTACATTCAATAGCTCTATGTCCAAAACTATGACAATTATAACAATATCCATTAAGAGGTTTGAATTATTTACCTGTACAATCTCTCTTCATATGACCAATAGTGTTACAAGCAAAACATCTACCTTTAAATTCTCTTTGCATACCTTTGGATGATTCATCTTGCTTCGGTAGTTCTTCTTGCTTTGGTGTATCTTCTTGCTTAGGTGATTCTTCTTGCTTTGGTGTATCTTCTTGCTTAGGTGATTCTTCTTGCTTTGGTGTATCTTCTTGCTTCGGTGATTCTTTTGATTTGTTTTCATCTAACTTATTTTCTTCACTACTTTCACATTCATTCTGTAGACTAGGATTTGTGAGTGCACCTAAACCTATTTTGAAGGCCAAAGACAAACAAACGTCATAGCATATAATCAAATCAGATTTAATGGTAAACAAACTAAAATCAAAGCCACCTCAGTTTAAGCCTAAAACGGATGCGCCCATGCACCGTTTGATATGCTTAGATATAGATGGATGTGGGTGTGCAAACTCAAGCACTTGGAGCATGTAAAATAAATGATGATTTGAGGATCAAGAAGACCCAAAATGACACAAAATAGGTATGAGGAACCTATTTTGCCTCAAAAGGCCTCAAGAACACACAAATATGCAAAGCTAAATGAAAGAACTAAGATTAAAACAAGAAATGAATCTATGTTAATCCATTTAAGCTAATTTAGATGTGATTTAAGCTTGAAAATGATCTAAAAATGATGAGTTTATGCTTATGCTAGAATGAAAATGGCATTATAACTTTGCTATTGAGTTTGAGAGTTGAAAGATGATTTGCCTTAGGAAGTGAGGGTATTTATAGGATTTCTAAAGGCTTGGGGTAGGAGGAATGAATGGCTAGGATTGAAATCCTTAAGAGAGGCCAAGATTCACTCAAAGGGAAGCACATGGATTGTGCTAGTTCTCAACCAATCAGGAGGTGACACATGTCACAAGGTGAGTGGATGAAGAGAAGGGCAAAGAGGAGTCAACAAAGGGGGCTCCAAGCTCATAACTCTCCAAATAAATGCTTGTAAGAGCAATGAATGGGCTTTAAGAGGCTTTGAAGACTTTGGGGAAGCAATAAATGCTTTGTGGTTGAGATATTTGGAAGGAAAGACTTTGCTTTGGTTTGGGAAAGTCTTAAGCTTGGTTAGGATTGCACAAAGGTTTAAGGGTAGGATTAGGATTAGATTAGGACAAAAAAAGGATTAGGATGGGTGAAGAGGGTGGATTTGAGAAGATTCTAGAAGAGTCTAGATTTCTCCTTAGTTTCATGGAATAAAAGTTATTCATTCCAAAATCTTAAGTTTTAGGAATATTTATTAAAATATCTTCAATAAATATGAAAATTAAATATTTAACCTTAATTAAATATTTAACCTTGAGATTAGGGTTAGAAAAGATGGGATTAGCCTCTTAATCGAAATTAAGAAGGGATTAGAAGATTTTGGAAGAGGTTAGTGGTCTTAAGGAAATTGGCCAAGTTTGGGATAAAAAATAAATTAAAAATAAATTAATTTATTTTTGAAGTTTTTGGGCAATTTATTAATTAAATAATTAATAAATTAGGGATAATGTCCAAATGACATTTTTAGGCTAGATTCCTTAATTAAAGATTTTTAATTAAGAGAGAGGGATTTAATGCCATAAAAATAAATAAATTAATTAAATAATTAATTAATTAATAAATGATGATGTCATCAAGGATTTTCAGAAAACAAAAATAATTTATTTTCTGAAGGATTTTTTGGTGTCTACATTTTGCCCCTCTTTGATGCGATGCCGCAAGTGGCATGGCGTCAAAGACAAGAAAATAAGATGCTGAGGCTAGAATCAGAAGAAGAGGGTATGACGCCTGGGTGGACTAGGAGAAAGAGAGAAGATGCCTCAGTGGGACAAAATCATGGAAGATGCGCCCAGTGGGACAAGGAGAAAGAGGGATTACGCCCTGGGACAGAGTGTGCCCGGCGGGACGAGGAAGGAAGGGCTTAGGAAGAAAGGGGAGATAAATAACCTCACTTCTAAGAGCAAATATGGATGATATGTAAGATGAGATGGAAATGCAAGATGCAAGATGCAGCTGTATGCAAAGATGCAAGATTAATCTATATGATAAATGCAAGGGACCAGATAGCTCCAAGTGCAAACGAGAGTGCACAACCTAGATTTAATATAGCTATGTTAGAGACCTGCCAAGGATACTGGGATCACGAGGCCTGTCAACAACATCGTAGAGGACTGACGAGGACTGACGCTAAACAAACACACAGGGTTGCCCCAACATCACACATGAAGCGCTGAGGCGACATGGCGAAACCAATGCTGAAAGAACCACAAACACACAACTGACTCACAGGCAGAAGCGAAAGATCAAAAGACCTTGCCCCAGATTATCCGCACACGCAGCACACCGTGATATAATGAATCGTGGTGACCCTGATGGGATAATGAGAAGCCAAAAAAAAGATTAACAAGATCAAAAGGACAAAACCCAAGATCAAAATGATAACTCCAAAAAGACATCCTTTGCCAAGGAGAGAGATTAGGTTTGATTGATGGTGGGAAGATTGGTCGGACAGGAGGAACGATATATCCTCAAGGACCAGGATGGAAGATTAGGTCAGACAGGAGGAACGATATATCCTCAAGGACCCATGGGTTGGTGAGAGAATAGTTGTAGTTGTAGATCTAGTTCCAATCAAATTTCCATCTTTATCATTTATCACACAAGTTTTCTCATTAAACCAAACTTGATATCCCTTATCAAATAACTATCCAACACTCAAAATATTATGTTTCAATCCATCAACAAAATAAACATCATCAATATTAGTCTCTCCATCAAGAGTAATAGATCCTATACCTTTAATCAAACAAGGTGCATTGTTTCCAACTCTAACAACTCCTCCATCATATTCATTAAACTTTATGAGCTTTTTCATGTCTCTAGTCATATGATGTGAATAACCACTATCTATAATCTAATAAGCTTTCTTTTCAACTTGAGAAACTAAGGTTTTTTCTTCCTTAACATCATTTTCAAGATTTTCTTCTTTAATTGCTACAAATCCTATGTCATCATTATTTTCAGTATCACTTTCACTTAAAGTTCTTTCTATACTAGCTTCAAGATATTCATCATTAGCATAATAACATTCCTTAGATCTTCTAGGTTTGAAATTACTTTTGTACTTTTTAACTCTCTTAGGACATTTAGATGCAAAATGACCATATTCTTGACAAGTCCAACTTTTAAATATTTTCTTACCATTTGGTTCTCTTTTCACAAGTAGGGCAATATCTTCTTTAATCTTCTTGTCTTCTTCATTTCTAGATCTGTTGTTGCTAGCATAATCTCCGCTCACACTGATGCTTCTTGACAAAGTAGGGAAAACACTAAGAGCAATGAATGTTGTCTCCATTCTAAGTAAGTCTCCTGATAATCTCAGGTTCATTTCTGTTGCTTCCAATCTTCCAAGAAGAGTCTCTCTTGTAAAGTTTGTTGTACAAGGTATCACTTGTTCAATCATCTGTGTTGTCTACTTAAATATAGGAGTCAATGTCCTCAGAATTTTTCATATCACTTCATTCTCTGTCTTTGTTCCTCCACAAGATTTTATACCTGTAATAATTTCTAACATTCTACCAATATAGCTTCTAATAGATTCATCTTCCAACATTCTTATATCTTCAAATGCACATATCCAATTATGTAATCAAACTCTTTTTGCATGTTCATCACCTTCAAAGGTAGAGTGTAAAGCATTCCAAATTTTATGAGACTTTTTCAAATATTTTACCTGATTGTACTCATTCTTTGGAAGTGCTGTCAAAAGTGCTTCTCTTGCAAGTATGTTACACATGAATAGATCTCTCTCTTCCACAGTACATGTTTCAAGATTATCTTCTTCAATTATAGTCTTATTATTCTTTATGTAATCAACCAATAACTTGGTCCTAAACACAATAGGTGTGTCTTCATCTTTTCTTTACAACCATCAAAATTTACTCCATCAAACTTAGGGCTTTCTTTCCTGCAATTCGCCATCGATCTCGTTAAGCTGTTAAACTTCTTTTTCAAGGACATGCCGCTCTAATACCAATTGTTAGAAAGTAAAGTCCACCAAAATAATTGAGAGGAGGGGGTGAATTAGTTATCAGACAATTATAACTTGTATCATCTTCAACAGCATTAAACCATATAAGCAATACAATTACCAACCATACAAAGATATTCATACACAATGACACAAGATATGTTGACTAGGGAACCTCTTGATCAAAGAGTAAACCTCGATGGGAATGATGCCCACAAAAGATGCACTAATATGAATATTACTTGTGAGAGGATGGACTCTGTTAGGAGTCTTATGAAATACATTCAGTACATATAAATCCCTGTTAGGAGATTTTGAATCCCTGTTAAAAGATTCTAACCCTGTTAAGAGTTATGGAAGACATAAGGACCCACTACCCAAACAGCTTCAGGGTAAGAACACTGAACACACTGTCCAAATAATATTTGCATTACTCAACAGAATAATATGTTACCTCTTCTCTGATTGTGCCAAACCACACTCATTGTTACATTAGATCTCAATTTCAGATCTCTGTACTTTGCATGTCTTCCTTCACAAATTTGCTTTCATACTTAGCTCTTTTCTTCACTTCATGCATTCAGCATCACACATCATTACTACAACTACATACAATAAGGAAATACATTCCTTCCTTTATACCACACTCAAATAATTACAAATGAGTTGGCATACAATTACAAAATAAAAAATTTCACACGTTACATCAAAATTACACAAAACTATCGGCTTCCAAATATAATAAATCTTCACTCGTGCAACCTTGAAGTTTGTGTTGTCATCCACATCACTATCAATGTGTCTTCAACTTCCCTTTAACTATGCAAAACTAGATTCCATCCTGATTAGGAGATATCATCTGATTTCCACAAACCGCTACTCAGGAACACTACCTAAAAAATGCTTCCACCAAAATGATCATAACTTCCATGAATAAATGAATTACTGTCTATGCTCTTAACCATAGACATATGACATATCAAAGAGTATAACCTCAACATTGCATAGCTCCAACTGCAATAACCCACGTGCGCTAATCCAAACTTTGTCTACTTCTCTCCATGTCTTCAGTAAATCACTGTGTTGACATCAATGACAATCATAGTCATCAATGCAACAACAACTGTTATAGAATGGCTGCCAAACACTTAGCATTCATTCCTAAAAATTACTAGGAAGTAGTTTTTCACCTAAGTTTAAAACAAGCAAGGAGTTAAATCCAACCTCACTAAAGTTTTCATAGGAAACAAGTCAAGGTATACTTGGCGTTCCAATCGTGATGGAGGCACTTATAGTAGACACACATTCCCCATGATCACCTTAGATCATCGGATTTATTACCAAAAATAGAAGACAAAGAAAATGTTATGCCCCCAGTCCTTGTTCCTCTAGTCTATAGACATCATCGAGTCACTCAAGGAAACATAACAATCAAAAATTGATAATAAGAAAAAGTTCATTGTTCCTTTTAAAATAATCAATGTTTTTTCTTCAAAACAGACAGTTGTGATTATAGTGTTTAGAAACATTATTGATTAATTTTGCAAACACATGCATAGAAATTATTATCAATTATCAATTTATCTTTCATCAATAAGTGGTTCACCTGTTTAGTGTTTAGAAACACTCTTATCGTCATGACGTAGTGTTTAGGAACACTTTTAGGTTTGAGTATTTAAAAATCTTGTTTTATAGTTAGCATTAAGAAATACCTTTGTTTGTAGTTTAACATCTATTATGAACTCAAAACCCTAGCGTAAAGTCATAATAGTGACTTAGCAACAAGTATGGTTTTGATCATTGCCCCCTAGGGAAAATAGTTTACCTAGGACCTTAATGTGGATAGATTCCATCCTTAGGAAGATACGATTTTCTGATAATAGGTTCTTAGGATTTGGCGTGTCACAAAAGTGGCTGGAAAATATGTAAAAGTTGAGATTTACATCAGCCAAAGGTGCAAGCATTGTCTTGATAGATAAAGCATTGATTACAAGTAGTGCCTGTTTACCAGGTTTTCACCACTTAGCCAAATTTTTCTATTTTTGCTATCATGGCGCATGTTTACCAGGTTTTCACCAAGACACTTTTTCTCTTTTCCAATTTTTTTGTACTTTTTCTCTTTTCTATTTTTTTTGGACTCACCAAGGCGCCTATTTGCTAGGTTTTCACCGAGATGGTCATTTTTTTAGGACTTTTTTCATTATTTTTTATTTTTTTCAGGATCAATATTTGTTGTTTTTGCTTTTCTTCAAGAACTTTTTCTGATTTTTTTGTACTTTTTTTAGGACTCTTTTCACTATACAGAAGCTATCTCAAGAATGTCAGGCATAAAACCTTTTCAGGTGCAGAGTATTGATTGGATCTAGTAAAACATCTGCTTCAAGCATAGCCAATTGATAGGCTCCTGATCCAAATATTGTTGTAATGATAAAGGGACCCAGTCAATTGGGTTCAAATTTTTCCTTTTGTTCTCGATTTTGTTGATTATTAGGATCCTCTCTTAAAACTAGATCTCCTACCTGAAAACTTCTCGGTTTCACTTTCTTGTTGTATCCTCTTGACATTCTCTTTTGATAAGCTTTAACATGGTCAAATGCCTATTGTTTGCACTCATATAGCAATTCTAGTTCTTGTAGTCTAGAGATTCTATAGTCCTCATCAGTGAGTAAATGTTTCAATGATACCCTCAATGATGGAATCTCTACTTCAACTAGTAAGACTGCTTCTAATCCATAAACTAGTGCAAAAGGAGTTGCGTCAGTTGGTGTTTTGATACTTGTTCTATAAGCCCATAATGCTGGATTGATTTGAAAAAGCTAGTCCTTTCCTGATTTGTTCACTGTCCTGTGCAAGATTTTCAAAATAGTTTTGTTTGATGCTTCAACCTATCCCTTACCTTGAGGGTAATAGATCGAGGAACAGTGCTGAGTGATTTTGAATTGAAGACACAACTCATCTATGTCTTTATTTTTGAATTGACCCCCATTGTCAGTCATAATCGACGAGGGTATGCCATAACAGCAGATGATATAGTTCAAGATGAACATTAAAATTTGGTTTCCACTTGCATTACACAATGGGACAACTTCCACCCATTTTGTGAAATACTCAGTTATAGTAATGATGTATTTATGTCCATTTGATGAATTTGGGTAAATCTGACCAACTAAATCAAAGGCACATTGCTAAAGTGGCCAATGTGTTATGAAAGGAATTAGCTATCTAGTTGGAGCATGTATTAGGTTACCATGGATCTAGCATTTCTTATTTGTTTTTAAAAAATGGATAGCATCTTTTTCCAATGTGAACCAATAATATCCAAATCTTAAGAGTTTCTTGGCTAATGAAAAACCATTCGAGTGTGACCCACACACACCTTCATGAACTTCCTTTAATGAATGATTAGACTCTTCATTTTCTAAACACCTAAGAAGTGTACCATCTAGACTACGTCTATACAAGTCATTAGCAATGATTATAAAATGCGATGCCGCTCTTATAAGGGATCTTTTTTCATTTCTGGAATAGCCTTCAGGGATTGTTTGGTCTTTAAGATAGGAGTAGATATGGGCGTATCTGGATAACACTTGGGTTTCAAGGGCACAAACAATTTGGGATTCAGGTGAGTCATAGGCAGGAAATGGGAGTTCTTCCACCAGGAAATCATAGTGAAATTGATGTTCTTCAAGTTGTAACATGGACGGTAAAGTAGCCATCGCATCAGTTGCTCTATTCTCTGATCTTTGAATTTGCTCAAATGTGATAAAGACAAAGTATTTCTTCAAGTCATCCACAATTCTTTTGTAAGGCATGAGCTTATCATCTTTTGTCTGGTAATCACCATTCACTTGATTGATAATGAGTTGTGAATCTCCATAGATGTGTAATTCAACAATTTTCCACTCTATTGCAAGTTTGAGTCCATTCACGAGAGCTTCATACTCTGCTATATTGTTTGTACATGGAAAGATCATCTTATATGCCTTCAGGATATTATATCCTTATGGTGTAATGAATAAGCATCCAACTCATGATCCTTGTTGTGTGAAGGAGCCATCAAAATACATTTTCCAAGGGTGCTCTGTTAAGAGCATGATAGGTTCATCTGGGAACTCCACATGTAATGGCTTGTCATATGTTAATGGTGTTTCTACAAGTTGATCAGAAATCACTTGTCCTTTAATGGCTTCTCTATCAACATATTCAATGTTGAATTCACTTATAATCAGGACCCATTTTGCTAGTCTTCCTGTTAGCATTGTCTTACTCAATAGATATTTAAGTGGATCAATCTTAGCCACTAGTTTTATCTTATGTGCTAACATGTAATGCCTAAGCTTTTGGGATGCAAACACCACTGCTAAGCATGCTAAAATCATTGAATAGTTCAACTCATATGTAACCAAAGTTCTACTGATATAGTATATATCTCTTTCTTTCTTAGCTTCATCTTCTTGTGCAAGCACTACTCATGAGAGATGGGTTTGTGTGAACTACTACTCATGAAACATGGGTCAATGAGTTTGACTCAAAAAACTACACAGTTGAATCCTGATAGCAATATCAAGATGTATATGTCACTAATATATATAGCAGTAAAAGTTTTCGATAGATTGGTTCCATTAGGATTGGAGGATTCATTAGATATCTCTTAACTTGGGCAAAGTTTTCTTCACATTACTCATCCCAAGTGAATGTGGTTCCTTTACGCATCAACTTTGTGAAAGGTTGTGCCTTATCCGCCAACTGAGATATAAATCTTCTTATGGATTGTAGCTTGCCTTGCAGCATCCTCATTTGACTAATATTTCTAGGTAGTTGCATTTCAAGAATAGCTTTCACCTTTTCTAGATCCACCTCAATTCCTTTTGTTGAGACTATGAATCCTAATAGTTTTCTAGATGACACCCCAAATGCACACTTTTTGGGATTAAGCCTTAATTGAAACTATTCCATTCTCTCAAAGATTTTCCTTAGGTCTTCTATATGTGTATTTCTTATCTTTGACTTTTCCAATGTGTCATCTACATAGTCTTCCATATTTCTATGCATCATGTCATGGAATATTGTGGTCATTGCTCTTTGATAGGTTGCACTTGTGTTTTTTAGACCAAATGGAATCACATTCTAGCAGTATGTTCCCCATGCAAATGTGAATGCGGTTTTTTCCTGATCTTCAAGGTCAATTTTTATTTGATTATATCTAGAAAATTCATCCATTAATGAGTACATCTCATAGCTTGCTGTCAAGTCTACAATCATGTCTATATTGGGGAGTGGAAAGTCATCCTTTGGACAAACCTTGTTTAGATCCCTAAAGTCTATGCAAACTCTTATAGATTTGTCTACCTTAGAAATAGGAACTATGTTTGAAATCTAGTCTACATAATCAATAGCTCTAATTTATCTAGCATTCAATAGTTTTTCCAATTTTTCTTTTACTAACAATGCCACATGTGGATTCATTTTTCTTAGTTTTTTCTTTATTGGTTTCACATCAGGTGAAATGGACAAGTGATGCATAATCAAATATGTATCCAATCCAGGCATGTCTAAATAAGACCAAGAAAAATTGATCTTCTTCTCTTTGAAGAAATTGGTGAATTGGATCTTTTCTTCTTTTGTCAATGACTGAGCAATGTGTACTAGCTGAGGAGCTTTATTTGTTCCCAAGTTAATAGATTGTGTTGGTTCAATCAGAACTAAGGATATTTCTTGAAAGTGATCTTGGAGGATATCAAGAATCCCATCCTTTGGCACCTCTAGGAGGTTTTCACCATCGGATACGTCTTTTTTATTTTTCTCTTTTAGGATCTAATACTGCCACTAGGTGGTTTTCAGCATCAGATCTCTTGTTCTTTTTATTTTTTATTTTGAGACTGAGAAACTTGATATCCTCCTCAATCATGGTTTTTCTCTTTACACCAGTGGAAGAAAGGAAGGGTTCACAAGAATTAAGATAATAGGCTAAGGAATAGTCATTGACAAAAGATAATAGGCTTGTGGATGTAGGCTCATTCCAATCTATCAATTCAAGATGTAATAAGGACAAGGATTCAATAGGTTTAAGAGATAGCACCATGTTATTATCAACATCATTAACTTGCAAGATGTTTTCCATTAAGTTTTCTTCTAAATAAGTGTTAGGATTATTAGAGTCATTTTTATTATTATTAGAGTTCATGATAGTATTATGCAAATCTAACTCTAGTGATCTAGCATTAGAACTCTCTCCTTCTTCAATCAAGACTCTAGGAGAAAACTGGTGTATTACATTGGTTGGTATTGAGTGATGGTAACCGGTAAGCCTACTACCAGTACATGTATTGTCATTGATTGGAAAAAGAAGATAGAGATTTGTCATCTCTATTAAGTCTAAAGATCCAAGGAGATCTGTATGAAAGAAGGTTGGATTGGAAACTGGTGAAAACTTGCAAGAAAAAAATGATTGTACTCAAGTGCAAACACAAAGCATCAGCAGCCAGGAAATGTATATAGAATGAAAGATTTATCTGTCAACTGAGGAATAGGGTACAACCAGTGTAGACATGCACAGAGAAAGTAAAAGTAAAAATCGGTGCCAATATCACAACCAAGGAATGTGCGACTGGTAAAGAAAAGGAAGGGACTGTGACAGGTCAAGACTCTTACTTGTTCATAGCATAAGGATCTCAACTGATCTAGTAATGACTCTGGTATGAACTGAGGAAGTCATAGTCAACCATATGTTTCAACTAACTCCTTGACCAGGATTTTCTACACTAAATTCAAAAGACTTTGAGTTAAAATGGTGATCGGTTTGAGGCACATCTGGAGGTTTTAAAGCTGGAATATGTGGCTTTAAAACAAAGCGTTATCTCTTGTAAAGGAAAGATGTTTGACACACATCTATTGTTTTCTTTATGATGCAAATAAAGCAAGGGCATGCATCGAATGTTTCCTTTGTGAACTGACACTCCATTGGGTGATGTATCCATAAGGGATCTGAGATTAGGTCATGCATGTGAAGCACAATCAAGGAAAAAAATCTATATATTCTTTGCCTGTTAAGAATTTAAGTTGCCTTCATTCTATCAAGTAAAAGAGTGAACCTATATGTTGAGGAAGCCAAGGGTAAAAAGAAGAAAGTAGAAGTGAGAAAGAAGATTGTGCAGAGAAGAATAATAGTAGAGAACACACCTGCAGAGACTGGTGACACTTCTCCATTGAGTACAAATGGAGATCTTATCAGGCTATGTATAGCCATCTGTAAAAGGTCAATCCCTTTATTATTCTCTAGCAATTACAATAGTTAAATCCTAGTATTTGGGTAGACTCTAACAGGTCCCTTATATCAAATCCCCTGACCGAGTGACATCTTGAAAGATGTTCTAAGTCCTCTAACCAGGTAAGCACTAACCGGCCTCATTGTAACAAATCCCTTAACCGAGTCGCACCTAATAGTGTGTTGTAATCTATTAACCAGGAAGGCTCCTAACATGGCGTACTCTGAAAAAGTAAATAATTTGTGAGGTTTCTTCACACTATGTTTTTCACCCTAATCGAGTTTCCATGTGATAAATTTGGTGTCACTATATGTTTATTTTCTTGTTGTCATTATATGCTTAAATCTATCTTAGCTTACAGTTACAAGTATACTTCACTAGATTGAAAGAGAAAATTTTTGAAGATGTTGATTCACCCCTCCCCTCTCAGCATCGGTTGGGACTATCAATTGGTATCATAGCCAAGTCTTGTTTTCTTTACCACTTAACTACATAAAAAAAAAGTTAAGATGATGAGAAAGGAAGGACCAAAGTTTCCAAAGGAAAACTTTACATTGTGGTGCAGCAGAATGAAGCTGTATATGAAGACCACTCAAGATCAATATTGGAATCATGTTACTATTGATTGCAGTGAACCTGCTAGCACTTTGACACCTGATGAACTGAAGATCAAAACTGAGCATACACCTACTATGGATATGATAGCTAGTACACTACCTGATCATGTGTATGTTGAGATAGAACATCTAGAATTTGCCTTCAAGATGTGGGCCAAGTTGCAAGTGGTATATGGAGGAGACCCAAATGTTCAAAGAGCCAAGGTCGAAAGTCTCAGAGGAAAGTATGATGACATGAGGATGAATGAAGGAGAAGACATCAAGCAATATAGAAACCAAATCAAAGAGGTGATCAACTCCATCAAAAGTGTTGGAGGAAAGCTCAGTGAAGAGGAGGTGGTTAGAAAAATACTAAGAACTCTCAAACCTCAGTATGCCATTAAGATATATGCTATTCAAGAGCTCAGATTGGTGACCAAAGATCAAGTCACCCTAGACTCCCTAATTGGTAAGTTTGCTGCTTTTGAATTAATTAATTTTGATAATATCTTACCCACTTAGGAAGTGACATTTAAGTCTTCTGTCAATATCTCTTCCACCAAAAAGGGAAGAGAAACTGGTAACTACTCTACCGGTAAGATTGGTAATCTTGTTGAGAATCTACTCTTAGAAGAGATGGAGCAAGATGAGTTTGAAGCACTTATTGCTAGGAGATTCCCCAGAGGCAAAGGGAAGTACAAAGGAAAGCTTCCCTTGAAATGCTTCTCTTACAACAAGATAGGACATATTGCAGCAAGATGTCTTGATAATGATAATAAAGATAAGAGAGACTAGTTCAAGAGCAAAGCAAAGAATTAATGCTATCTTGTAGAGGAAGGAGTCACAGATAATGAATCTGAAGACTCTGAGGATCCAAAAATTGCATTTGTTGCAATAAAAGAAGAGAACCCAGTGGTAAGTGAAATAGCACTTATATCAAGATCTCATCAGAATGATGATTGGATCATTGACAGCGGTTGCACTCACTATATGACCGGTAACAAGAATAAATTTATTAGCTTGGAACTCAATGACAATGAATCAGTTACCTTTATAAACAATGCACCCTGTGTCATCAAAGGTAAAGGTTCTATTGCACACTACAACAATGATGTCTGTGAAGATATGTACTAGGTTGAAGGACTCAATTACAATTTAATGAGTGTGGCACAACTGAATAACAAAGGATTCCTATTGGAATTCAGACAAGATTCCTGTATAGTCAAAAATCAGTCTGGAACCCATGTTGCAACCGGTAGACAAAGTAAAGGCAATCTGTTCTACCTAGATTCGATGGAAGGAGCTTGTCTCATAGCTTCAATCAAAGGTGAAACAAGAAAAATATGTCTTGTTTCCAAAGAAGAAAATAGTTGGCTATGGCACAAGAGACTCTGCCGCATAAACTTTGACAGTATTTTCAAGGTGAGAAAAAAGAAATTAGTTAGAGGACTCCTTGAGATTACAAAACCCATCAGTGGTATTTGTAAAGATTGTCAGTTGGAAAACTGACAGGAATAAGCTTCAACAGTAAGTCTTTCACTGCTGAAAATGTTCTAGATCTTGTGCACACACATTTGTGTGGACCAATGAAGACAAAGAGCTATTATGGATATCGGTACTTCATGATCTTTATAGATGACTTCTCAAGAATGATGTGGACACTCTTTCTTAGAGAGAAATCATAGGCCTTCCATATGTTTAAAATTTATAAAGCTAGAGTGGAAAAGGAAACTGGTAAAAGCCTGAAGTGCCTGAGGTCAAACAGAGGTGATGAATACACCTCTCAAGAGTTCACTCACTATTGTGAGGAACATGGAATAAAGAGACAATTTTCTGCACCCAAAACTCCTCAACAAAATGGAGTAGCAGAAAGAAGGAACGGGACTCTTATAGATTGTGCTAGAACCCTATTGATTCAGAAGGATCTCCCTCATCACTTATGGAGAGAAGTTGTCAGTACTACTTTCTACACACTAAACTAAGTTCAAGTTAAAAAGGGAACTGGTAAGACTCCTTATGAACTATGGTTCAAGCATACTCCTAGTGTAGGTTACTTCAAAATCTTTGGTAGTAAATGTTACATCAAAAGATATATGTACTCTAGGAAGTTTGATCTCAAGAGCGTTGAAGGAACATTTTTGGGTTACTCTACCAAAAGTAAGGCCTATCGGTGTCTGAACAAGAAAATAGGCAAAATAATTGAAAGCATCAATGTAAAAGTTGATGAATCTTCAAAACTGATTAAGAAGACCGGTCATAATGATCATGACAGTCTTGAAGGCCTAAATGAAGGAAATTCCTTTGAGTTCAATGAAGCAACAACTAAATATGAAAGAGAAATACACATGAACAGACATCTAGAGCAGGAGACTGTACCTAAAGCCAACGGGTCAATGCAGGTTGGTGAACAAGAAGATGTCTAGAACCATTATGAAGAGATTGCTCAACCAGAAGAGCCTGACTGGGAACAACGACTGATTATCCCAAGGTATGTCACATATCACTCCACTAACAACATTATTGGTGACAAACATGCTAATGTCTTGACCAAGAAAAAGGCCAAAGAGAATATATATTTATTTTCATGTATAGAGCCCAAATCCACAAGGGAAGCTCTAGAAGATGACAACTGGGTCAAGGCCATGGAGGAAGAAATTGAGAAAATTGAGAAGAATGACACATGGGAGCTTGTACCAAGACAAAAGGACAAGAATCTCATAGGAGCCAAGTGGGTCTACAAGAACAAGCTAAATGAGGATGGGAAAGTAATAAGAAATAAGGAAAGACTAGTCTATAAAGGGTATGCCTAGGAACCTGGACTAGACTATGGAGAAACTTTTGCATTGGTGGCCAAATTGGAAGGAATGAGAATTTTTCTTGCCTATGTTGCACACAAAAAATTTAAAGTATATCAAATGGATGTCAAGTCTACATTCCTGAACATAATACTGGAAGAGGAAGTCTACATTGAAAAATCGAAAGGCTTCACATCTACACAAAATGATGGTATGGTCTATAAGTTGAAAAAGGCTCTTTATGGGCTTAAACAAGCTCCAAGAGCATGGTATGAAAGGTTTCATTCATATCTTCTAGCCATATGATTCATAAGAACCAAGGACAACAGCAACATGTATCTCAAGATCGAAAAAGATAGAAATATGATTGTTGAGATCTTTGTGGATGACATCATCTTTGGAGGTGATGAAAGGATGATCAAAGCCTTTGCTGAAGAGATGAAGAAAGAATTTGAGATGTCTATGATAGGCACCATAGAATTATTCATTGGACTTTAGGTCCATTAGCTAAAAGAAGGTATTTTTATCTCTCAGTCCAAGTATATAAAAGAAATTCTTAAGACCTTTGGACTTGAAGAATTTAAACCGGTTCGACCCCCAATGATAACCAACCTCAAGTTATCAAAGGAGGATGATGCAAAAGAAGTGAATGAAACAATGTATCAGTCCATGATATGAAAATTGTAGTATGTTTTTCATAGTACAATTGACATTGCACATGTGGTTGGCATAGTGGCAATATTCTCTGCTAATCCCAAATAGACACATCTAATAACAGTGAAGAGAATTTTTAGGTATCTAAAGGGAACTGAGGAATATGGTTTCTGGTTTCCACACAATGGAGGATTTGTAGTAAAAGTATACACTGATGCAAACTAGGCTAGAAACATTGATGACAGAAAGAGCACAAGTGGTGGTACATTCTTTCTCGATGGAAGAATTATTTCTTGGACAAGTAAGAAATAGAATTGTATTTCACAATCTATTGTAGATGTTGAATATGTTGTTGTAGTAATCATTTACACAAAGGTAATCTAGATCAAACAACTATTGGAAGGAATCAAAGAACATATACCTGAACTGATAGCTATCTATTATGATAGCACCAGGGCAATTAACATAGCCAAGAACCCTGTTATGCACTCCAAGACAAAGAAAATTTTCATCAAGTATCATTACTTGAGAGAGTTGGTACAAGACAAGGAGGTGAGATTAGAGTATGTTCCCACCAAGGAATAAATTGTTGATATCTTCACAAAGCCATTACCGAAGAGTACTTTTGAGTATCTCAGAGGTAAACTAGGATTGATACCCCTACATGATCTTCAGTAAACCTAAAAAGGTGATCATCAGTTCATTATGCTTCAACAGAGGGTTACACCTCATCTTTTTAGACTGATGAAAAGGAATGTTGCTCATAGGGGGGAGTAGATTAGATAAAGGTAGTCCTTCTGACTATCCTTTGGCATTATTGTCAAAAAAGGGGAGAATTTGGCAATAATCGGTAGATAAACCTGTAGTAATAGTAACAGTAATACAGAGATACAAGCATAGTAATCCGGTGATACAATAATGTGATTGTAATATGATTTCCCATCAAGGTTTTTCCATCAATTCCAAAGGGGGAGATTGTTGGTATTGAGTGATGGTAACTGGTAAGCTTACTATCGATACATGTATTGTCATTGACTAGAAAAAGAAGATAGATATTTGTCATCTCTATTAATTCTAAAGATCCAAGGAGATCTGTATGAAAGAAGGCTGGTTTTGAAACTGGTGACAACTTGCAAGAAAGAAATAATTGTACTCAAGTGAAAACACAAAGCATCAGCAACCGAGAAATGTATATAGAATGAAAGATTTATCTGTCAAATGAGGACTAGGGTATAACCGATGTAGACATGCACAGAGAAAGTAAAAGTACAAATCAGTGTCAATATCACAACCGAGGAATGTGTGATCGGTAAAGAAAAGGAAGGGACCATGACAGGTCAAAGACTCTTACCTATTCACAGCATAAGGATCTCAACCGATCTAGTAATGACTTCAGTATGAACCGAGGAAGTCATAGTCAACCATCTATTTCAACTAACTCCTTGACCAAGATTTTTTGCACTAAATCCAGAAGACTTTGAGTTAAACTAGTGATCGGTTCGAGGAGCGTCTGGAGTTTTTAAAGTTGGAATTTGTGGCTTTAAAACAAAGTGTTATCTCTTGTAAAGGAAAGATGCTTGACACGCATCTATTATTTTCTTTATGATGTAGATAAAGCAAGGGCATGCATCAAATGTTTCCTCAGTGAACTGACACTCCATTGGGTGATGTATCCGTAAGGGATCTGAGATTAGGTCATGCATGCGAAGCACAATTAGGGAAAAAACTTTATATATTCTTTTTCTTATTGAGAATTTAAGTTGCCTTCATTCTACTAAGTAAAAGAGTGAACCTATATGTTGAAGAAGCTAGGGGTAAAAAGAAGAAAGTAGAAGTGAGAAAGAAGATTGTGCAGAGAAGCACAATAGTATAGGAGAACACACCTGCAAAGATTGGTGATGCTTCTCAATTGAGCACAAATAGAGATCTTATCAAGCTATGTATAGCCATCTATAAAAGGTCAATCCCTTTATTGTTCTCTAGCAATTACAATAGTTAAATCCAAATATTTGGGTAGACTCTAACAAGTCCCTTATATCAAATCCCCTAACTAAATGACATCTTGAAAGGTGTTCTAAGTCCTCTAACCAGCCTTGTTGTAACAAATCCCTTAACCAGGTCACACCTAATAGTGTGTTGTAATCCTTTAACCAGGAAGGCTCCTAACAGGACGTACTCCGAAAGAGTATAGAATTTTTGAGGTTTCCTCACACCATGGTTTTCACCCTAATCAGGTTTCCATGTGATAAATATGGTGCCACTGTATGTTTGTTTGCATGTTGTCATTATATGTTTAAATCTATCTTGGATTACAGTTACAAGTATACTTTACTAGATATAAAGAGAAAAGTTTTGAAGGTGTTGATTCACCCCTCCCCTCTCAACATCAGTTGGGACTGTCAACATCCACTTCTATATCCATAATAGCATCAAAAAGGATATCCCATTCATATTTGTGTGAGTCTACCTGACTATCATCAGAAACCCCCAAGAAGTGGGCAATAGTCATGGGTACTTCATCTTCTTCATTAGCATTGTTCTCTTGTTCTTGTAATGGTTCTTGTTCAGTTATCATCTTCAGTTCCTCATCAAAGTGAGGTGTGTCAAAAATAGGAAGCTCTTGTTCTTGTTCTTTTTCAGGTTCCTCTTCTTATCTTTCTGTTGGTTCTTGTTCAAGATTGGTACCAATTCCTTCTAATGGGTCTCCTTGTAAGAGTAGCAATCTTTCATTGAACATAGGTTTTCCTTCTACCCCTTCTTCATCATCTGAGTCTCCTGATCTATCAAATACACAACCATTATCTGTAATAGGATGAGATATTTCTTCCTTGAAGCCTAATCCAGTCTTGTCTTTAGGATTCTTGAAATCCATATGTATAGGTTCCACAAGTCCTTTTTTTTGGGTCCCAAGGGTCCTTTTCCTTTGTAACCCATCTATTTCATGATCTCATACCTATTTCCATATTTATTTGTAGCTATCTCAACATGTTTGATATTTCCATCTTCTTCATTTTCTTTATAAAGCCATTGTAAGGCAACTTTCTCTTCATTTTCTTCTTCAAGGGATACTTTTTCTTTGACCATTCTGGTCCCTTCATGGATTATTAGAGTACTACCATTGGAAGGTGTAAATGTTGATGAAGGTCTTCCTTGAGATCTAGGAGATATGGGAAGATCCATCAGAGACATGTCAGGATCTATCTTGTATTCACCCATACTCGTTGAACTTGAATGTTGACATTTTTAGAAAAGCTTCTAAAAACCATTTCTTTGGATGTTACCACTTTATTAGAGCTTTCTTTATTGTGTGGAACCATGCTCTCTATTTTTTTTAGACTGTTACAAGGATATGTTGTGCCAGCCAGAATAGTCACCTCAACTTCATTATGATGAAATTTTATGCATTGGTGGTAAGTAGAAGGTACAACTTGCATTGAGTGTATCCAAGGCCTTCCAAGGAGAATATTGTATGAGAATGGTAAATCAAGAACTTGACATATCACATCTTTCTCCACTAGTCCCACTCTGATAGATAAAATAACTAATCCTTTGGATGATCTTTCTTCTTCCTCATAGACCTTGATTGTTATTTTTCTTCTAGGATCAATTGCATGTTCTGAAAATCCCAATTATTTTACCAAGTTATATGTGCAGATGTTCAAACCAACACCTCCATTTATCAAGACACGCTTGACATGATGTTTATGAATAAGGACCTCTAGATGCAATGGTTGATTATGTGGCTAGTTCAATGATTTGTCATCTTCCTTGGAGAAAGATAGGTAATGTGGGGAATTCATGTGACCAACCATAGTTTGGAATCTATCCACATCTAGATCTTCGGCATGCTAGTATTAAGCAAGGCTTGATCAAGAACTTCCCTATGACTAGAAGAGATTTTTAAAAGCTCTAGAATAGATATTTGAGTTGGAGTATGATGCAACTGATCCACTAGATTAAACTTTGGAGGTAATGCTAGTTGTTTAGATGTTGTTGTTGTACTTGGTGTATTTAATGTCGAAGCTCCTATAAGAGTGAGCTTAGCTTGATTTCTTCTTACAACATTAGAGGATTCAATTATGTTTTGGACTCCTTTTAGAGTTATCACATTAATGGAGGGTTTGCACAGTTCCACCATATGGATTACATTATCATTATCAGTGTATGTATAGTTAATCTTGTTACTCTTGGAAGATTCTCCTTTTTCATAGCTAGGTAGTGGAGTTTGTAATGCTTTGTGATCATTGTTTGTATGATGTCCATCCACCTTAACTTTTCCTTCTTCAATTAGGTCTTGAATAACATGTCTTAACTTTATACAATTGTTCATTTTGTGTCCTTTATTGCGATAAAAATCACAGTAATCATTATCGTTCCACCACATTGGTTTTACTTCTGGTTCCCAAGGTTTGGAGTTAGGAATCGTAATGATTTTATTGTCCAAGAGTGACTTCAAGACCACTTCTAATGTATCTCCCAATGGTGTGAATGTTCTCTTAGGTCTTGTTGCCCAAGGCTCTATTCGAGTAGGAGGTTTATTGAAATTCTTGTTAGCCATTGGTGTCACTATAGAATTTGAATTCTTACTCGCTTGTAGACTCATTGTGAGATTAAAGACATCTGACTTTGGTTTTGGATCAGGAGTATCAACTACTCCATCATTAACGACATTCTTGTTCTTGTTTTCATATTTGTACTTATCTTTGGTGGGATAGTACTTGTCTTTATTTTCCTTGTTGATAGTGATTTCCCCTTTCTTGATGAAGACCTCTTCAATCTTGATGGTACTATCTATCATATCTATCAAACTTGGTGGTCCTTGTAATTGTATTGGAAAATTCATTTCAAGAATCAAGTTGTTAATGAAGATGTCCATTTTTTCATTTTCAGGTATCTGTCTAGCATATCATGCAAATATTTTCCTCCATCATTGTAGGAAATTCAAGAATGATTCTCCCATTTTCTATTTGGTATTGCACAAATCCAACACAGTCACTATGTGTTGGATGTTATAGGAGTATTGTTGTATAAACTTTTGCACTAGTTCATCAAATGATTTTATTCCTGTAGGTAGTTTTGGAACCAATCCATAGCTTGTCCACCTAAGCTTCATGGAAATAATCTCATGAGATATGTTTGTTCATGCATGAATTCCATACTAGATGTGCAAAATTCCCTCACATGATCTTGAGGATCAGAATTTTTAGTGTACTTGTCATATTTCAGAATTGTGACATTTTTTAGGAAATAGAATCATCTTTACTCCCTTATCAAAAGGGAAAGGACATATGTGTTCCAAATAGTATTGTTTTTTTGGTGTGTCCTTCTCTTTCTTAAGTTCTTGGATTTCTGCTTGTATAGAAAGTAGTTGTCTCATCAAAATAGACATGGGACTAAGATCTTCTTCTTTCTTAAGCTGGTTCACATCAAGTCCTTTGGTAGTTTCACACCTTGAGAGGTGAGTTCTAGGAAGTACTTTTCCTTGTTTTCTTCCAAAGTTCTCTCAAGGATCTTATTAAATCATTTGCTTCTTAAAGCCCTTTGGTATTCTTGTTCTATAGGGTCCTCATTGTCATCGAAATCATAGTGCACTTCTTAGTGTTGTGCTTCTCCTTGGTTATTTCTTTCTTGGTTATCATGTTTATCTCAGTTATCTTATTCATCATGTCTCTCATCCCAATGGAAGTCTTCTTGGTTATTCATGTTTGTTGCTTTAGGTGTTGTTGTATAAGTGGTGCTAGGTGTGGTCCCAAATAGAGGATTGAGGCTTGAAGTTTCTCCTTTTTCAAATGTGAGCAATGGTACTTTGTTTGAGAATGGATTCCTTTCAAAATGATAAGATTTGTGTCCTGTGTTAACCATGAAAGCTTAGGTTAGGAAATTTTAGAGTGGTCTTGTATTTAAGTGGGTCTGAATGTTTGTAAATGTCTGATTGTGAGTCCAAGGATGCAAAAGTGGGTTTGAATGTCTTATGGATCCAACGTCAAAGGGTGTTAGAGTGCCTTGTTTATGAGTTGGGAACCAAAATGCAAGTGTGATTGTGATTGTTTTTGAAAGCTCTGGCGTCAAAGGGTGTTAGAGTGCCTTGTTTATGAGTTGGGAACTTGGTAATAGTTGATAGATAAAGCAACTCCACAATTTGGACAAATGTAGTTTAGACCATGCAAGGTGATAAGACTTTCTCAGAAATGACTTTCTCAGGCTATCAGATGGATATTTTTTGACAACAAAATCTTACTAATGGCCAAAATGGGTATTTGGAAATGTAAAAATTTTGTTTATGGAAAGTACAAAAATGCTCTTTGTCCCAAATGTGACACTTTACAGGCAACTGTCAAACTTTTGGCCCCAGATGCTACCTAGGAAATACAGAATGTGACTCAAGATATGTTGTGGTTACCAAATGTGATTCAGGAAATGTGGTAGACACCAAATGTAACTCAGGATGGACCAGATGTGACATGGAATACGGGATACAATTCAGGATACCAAATGCGATTTTATGTTGCTTTGTCAATTGCAAGTTTCAGTGAATTTTGGAAAAATGGGTCTTTTCTATCAATTTCTAGTGACTTGTAGGTGCTTGAAAATGTTTGGTGTTTGTTCATTTGGGGGAAATTATATGATATTTGTAATTAAAACACATAAAGCAATCATATTTATGCAAACACACCTATCCTGCCTTATGCTAGGTAGAGATTGATACCACTTGTTCACTGACTTAGGAACACACTCAAAGAATCATCAGAATATGGCAGTCCAATAACATGCAATGGATATTGGAGCCCATATTAACTGAGTAGTAATGTCAATGAGAGCTTGATATGGTGAATGTCTTGAGCCAATTACTATTTGCCTCGCACAAGTGATAACAACCTTTCGGGGGTGATCTAGGTAGCATCTAACTTAAGGCTTTTAATGAAGGCATCCGTTCATAACCACCTCACATAGTCCTGCAAGAAGGATTAAGGCCTATAGCCCTATGAGTACTCAAGATTGTGTAGTCTTGCAAGTAATATTTAAGCGGCTCTACTTTGCACAAATCTCAAGCATGTCCTTGGAAAAAGATATTTAAGATTCCATGTCCAAAGTAAATTATATCTTCTGAAGTTTTCACCTTAAGGAAGCTTCAAATTTTATAGTGGGGTGAAAGAGTCAGCTTAAGACTTGTCCCCACTTGGGTCATTCCCAGGAGCTTTTTTCCTTAATCAATAAGCCCTCTAAAGGTATGCAATAAAAGAAAGTGGATCAACAATTCAAAGTCTAGATTTCTGATTCTCCATGAAGGAGAAGAGCATAATCTCCTAACTCAAATCATATCACCAAGACACATCATGCAAATGTAAAGTCAATTACCCCAATTTAACCTCAAAATGCAAATCAACTTTTGAGTTTCTGATTTTCCTCAAGGGAAAAGATCATAATCCTCTGATTGATTTGCACAATGAACTCAAATTGTATTTTAATTCTTATAAAAATAAGCACAAAGTCTTGTTGATTCTTTTAGGCAACCTGCATACACTCATTAGTAGTTTGATATGATATAAGCTATGTCATTGCATCCTACAAACCATTGTTACGCTATTTCAAAATCACAAAAAACATCAAATCAATTCATTAGGGATTAGAAAATTGAAAAATCAAGCAAATAACCCAAGATGCGATCCCAAATTTAACTAACTGCGACACCCTTTCTCAAATGTGATTCAATTTCTAAAATGTGACAAAGGAAATGAGATGCGATCCAGAATTTGAATGAATGTGATACCTGACCAGATGCGATCCAGGAAATGTGGGATGTGACTGTTCTTCCTAGATGCAATCCAAAGCCCGAAATGTGATCTTCTGCTAGCAGGAAACACAACAAAAATTAGTCTAAAAAAGTAGAAATCTAGGGCTTGGCCCCACGGTGGGTGCCAGAAATGTGCGTGTGAATTATTGACCTGCAAATCTGCAACATGACACTTCAATAAGACATTATATCAATTATTAGAAAGATCAAATAAGTAAAAAAATCAACAATTGAAATCATCTCATTGCTCTCTAACTAGCACAAGTATGTAAAGGACTTAAGATTTCTCTTAGATTTAAGATCCTAAACAGTGTCAATGCATACTAGAATGAGAGATTCAAAAGCAATAAGAAAACAATGTAATGAAGTTAACAAAATTCATCCAATTAGTCATTAATTCGTTACAATTATCCAAATTGAAAGATTATCTAATTAGCTATGAGCATATGAAATCAAAATAATAGCATGCATGTATGAATTCAAAATTAAATTATGTTTTGAGGTTTGAAAATTCTCTTTTATAGAATCTTGAGATTTTGGATGGTTAGGATGCATCCATGAGGAGTGGTTGAGATACCTCCAAGTTTGATCCATGTGAGTGATCCATGTGATTACCTCTCATTGGCTTCAGGTGTGTTTGCTGTCCCCTTTAAGGTGACATGTCATTTTGAGAGGGATTTAATTATTTTAATTAATTACTCTAGCCATGAATTTAATGGGATTGATTTAATTAATTAGGCATAGAGGTAATTAAATTAATTTTGCTTAATAATTTGATGATAAATGCTTCAATTAGGATATTTAATGATTTTATTAAATTTAATGAATTATGTCAATAATCAAGAATCAAATTAACCTAATTAGGATTTTATCCCAAATTAGGGTAAATAGGGCCTTAGGTTCTATTAGCCCAATTTTAGGTGATTACAATAAGCAATTTGATTAGTGGTGCATGAACATAGTCCTTCCACGCATTTTCTCCTCCATATTCAATTAAGCTCCAGACTCAATAATGAATCTCATGTCTCTTTAAATAGATGTCATAAACCATTTTCTTCTCATCCATTAGATTTTGCCTCTTAATCGCTATAATCCATGTTGTCATTTCAAGCTTCCTTGGTAGATGTGTCTCTAACATGTTTCACCCTTCTCCATTCGATCAATCTTGAATTTTGTCAGTCGTTAGATCCTCATAACAAACTTTATCTTTTACCTCAGAATCATAAGCAACTTCCCAACTCATCAATTCAGTCAGCTGTTATAAACTTTAGTTGTTTCTCTCACTCAGTTAATACAAAAATTTATCGGTGAATACTAACTTGGTTATTACTGTTACTCGATATACACTGCACTGGCTCGGTGTATACAGAAATCTTCAATTACCGACCACATTAACTTATTCAATTTTGATCTTCAATATATAACAAATTCATGTAATACAATCAAGTCAACAAAATGATGTCATAGATTCATCAATAAGTTACCCAATGTATACCTTAGCCATATCTCCTTATCCATATTCTTCATGTAGATATCTCTTTCCTTTATCATTTTGTCTTCTTCAAGTATTTGTAACTATCATGATAAGTATAGTCAAAACTAGTTGACATCAATGATAATACATATTGACTGATTTAATTGCCTTACATATTACTTTAACAACTCGGTGATCTCTAATCACTGTCTTTCGCTTGTCCATTTAGTTCATCAAATTATTCAATCAGTTATAAATTATCAATCTCTCCCTTTGGTATTGATGGCAATACAATATGAAATGTGTCATAGAATACCAAACATTTGTACTACAACTCTATCAGTAAATGTTGTAGCTCGATAAGCTCTCCCTAGCTTGATTATTTAATATCTTTAATCACTACATAGCATTTCAACATTTTAGGCAGACTCTCCCTACGAATTCGATATTCTTCTTCCTTTCTGATCTCTCTCCCATTCTTTCTCTCCCTTGTAGATAAATGTTTCATTAATTCTTTCTTCCACTAGATAGATATTTCAATAATTTTCTCTCCCTTTAAATGATATTTCATATGAATCTTTCTCTCCCTTTGACAACAATGCCAAAAAGAATAAACAGCTCTCTAATAGCCAAAAATATCTATGTTGTTTAGTTCAGATAATGTACCTCAATGTACAAATATACAATTTTCTTGTTCCAGCTTTCACAACCTTAGAACACCTAAAGTGTGAATAGTATGCATCAACATCATTTGATTTTTTGATAAAGTATAGGTTGATGCAACCTCATGATCACCATAGTGACTGATAGACAGGGGATGGACCCCTAGTCTAGGCCTCAAGTACTCAAATGTATCTTTCAGTAAGGGTTTAGTAAATATATCTGCAAGTTGATCTTTAGATTTCACAAACTCCATTTTCACTTGTTTTTCTTTTACTTGTTCTCTCAAATTGTGATACTTAATAGATATTTTCTTTGACTTAGCATGCATCACTAGATTCTTGGAAATGTTTATGAAACTTGTGTTGTCACAATATATAATCACTGGATTAGTGATCTCTTCATTTATGTATTTTAACAATTGTTTTAACCATACAATATTTGAACAATTAGCAGCAATAGAAACATATTCTACTTCAGTACTAGACTGAGAAATGCATGCATGTTTCTTACTTATCTAAGTAACTAACATTTCTCCCAAAAAGAATGCTCCACTAGTTTTCGGTCATCAATATTTCTAGCCCAATCTGTGGCGGTATAAACTTGTAGTTCAAAATTGTCTTGCTTCTTATACCATAAACCATAATTCTCTATGTTTTTCAAATATCTTAGTATCCTCTTAACAATAGTCATATGTGATTCCTTAGAATTAGCAGAAAATCTTGTTACAATCCCAACAACATGTGCAATATCCGGTCTACTATGCACAACATACATCAATTTACCAATCATTGGTCTATATAATATCTGATTTCACTCGGTTAAATGATCATCTTTTGTCAATTTACATCCTGTGACCATTGGTGTTCCTACAAGTTTTGAATCTTCTATTCCAAAATTCTTCAACACTTCTTTGATATACTTTGATTGTGTTATGAATATCCCTTCATTTTGTTGTAACATTTTCAAACTTGGAAAGAATTTAATCTCTCTAAACATTGACATCTCAAATTCCTTTATCATTTCATTAGTAAATGCTTTGCAAATATTATCATGTCCTCGAAATATAATATCATCAACAAAGATTTAAGCAATAAGAATCTTGTCATTAATTTCCCCTTTCAAATACAAATTGCTATTTGGTGACCTACAATTGATTGAATATCTTGATGACCTGAAGAATAGTGACTAGAGATCACCGAGCTATTAAAGTGGTATGTAAGATGATTAAATCAGTCAATATGTTGTCATTGATGTCAATTAGTTTTGACTATACTTATCATGATAGTTACAAACATCTGAACAACTGTAGAAGGAAGAAATGGTGAAGAAATGAGATATCTACATAAGGAAAAGATGGATATGACAGATAAGGATAAGGTATACATTGGGTAATTTATTGATGAGTCTATGGCATTATGTTGTTTACTTAAGCATGTTGCATTATTCTATTATGAAGAAGAGATTAGAATTGAACAAGTTAATGTGGTCGGTAATTGAAGATTTTTGTATACACCGAGTCAATCTTGTGTATACTGAGTGACAGTAATAATTGAGTTAGTTATCACCGACACATTCAGTATTAACCGAGTATGAATGAAAACATTAAATGTTATAACAACTGGCTGCAATTGATGAGCTAGAAATTGTTTATGATTCCGAGGTGAGAGATGAAGTTTGTTATAAGATCCATGGCTGACAAAATTCAGAGATCATCGAAGGGAAGAGAATGAAACGTATTGTTGACACATCTGGCGAGGAATCTTGAAGTGGCAAAATGGACAAAGAAGATTAAAAGGCAAAATCTAATGGCTGATATGAAAGCAATTTACATGTCTATTTAAGAGACATGAGATATATTGTTGAACTATGTCAGATGAATAGAGACTACAAAAGATTTTGTGTGAAGATATTTTTCATGCATACCTGATCAAATTGGTTACAAACAGAACCGAGATGAACTGTAGGCATAACTAAGTGTGAGAGATATATAAACTGAGTGAAGTAAGTTGGAGGATATGATGAAGTGAATTGATTATTGATTAGATGAGTTATTTTAAGCTTAGCATAGATCTGACTACTTGAAAATTGATTTGTATTTGAATCAGATCACTATTGTATCAGTTTAACCATTGTTAGAGCAAAATCCCTTAACTGAGTGGACTTAACAGTCTTTTGTATTTTCATATGGCATTCAAGGAATGTTAATTATTTTCTTGTTGACCCCATAGTGAATGCTAGTAAAAATTTAACTGTTAGTGATAAATCCCCTAACCAGGTCACACCTAACAGTGTGCATTGTAACCTTTAACAAGGTTGGCTCCTAACTGAGCTCACTTCAGAAGAGTGAAATATTTTCGGTTATCGGTCCTAGATGATTTTTCCCTTAGAGAGGTTTCCACATTAAATCTTTGTGTTATGTGTTATTTGTGATGATTTTTTTGCTATCATACTTTACATATTGCATATTTGATTAATCTGTAAAAGCCAGTTTTGGAAATTATTGGTATCCGATAAATGAATAGAAAGATAATTATCTTATCTTACAAAGTTGTTTGATTTGTTGAAAAGGTATGTAAATGTACATCTAAGTGTTTGGAACTGTAGGATAACTGATTTAACTGATTCACTCCCCCCCCCTTCTTAGTTATCTAACAATTGGTATTAGAGCATATTGGTTGCTTAGAGGAAATTTTCAAGGACTTGAGCAAAAGATCACAAGATGTATAAAAGGGAAGTGCCTAAGATGAACAAAGATAATTTCTCGACATGGAAAAGCAGGATGAGGCTGCACATATTTGGAATAGGAGAATCTATTATTCAACTCCTAGACAATGGCTACATACAACTGACTGTTGGACATTTGATGGTTGATCAGTTGAGAGACAGACATGAAAACAATAGAACTATGATAGATATTATTGCTGCTCTATCTAATGCAGAATTTGAAGATATCAAAGAATGCACTACAGCGAAATAAATGTGGGACAAACTTGCACTAGTTCATGGAGGAGATGTAAATGTACTGAGAGCCAGAGTTGAAAGCATCTTACTATAAGAATCTTAAAGAATTTTTCCAATATTCAAAGGATTATGATACGTACTATGATTGGTATGGCAGGAAGCGGAAAGCTATTTTGAAACTTTATAAAAAACTCTACGTAAGTGATGAAAGTGATGAAGAAGAAGAAGAAGAAGAGGTAGATTTGATGATATGAAGATGAAAGAAGGTGAAAACATCACACAATACTCTAACTCAATCAAAGAGGTGGTCAATGCTATCCAAGGAGTGGGAGGTATTATTGAGAACTTTATTGCCTATTTATGTTATTAGAATCTTTGATATTCATGAAATGAGAGCTGCACTGAACGACGTTCTTACACTTGATAGTCTAATTGGTAAGCTGACTACTTTTGAGCTAAATAACTATGATAATAGTATTTTACCGAGTGTTGAGTCTGTATTTATGCCATCTTTGAAGATTGGTAAATCTAGAAGTAAGCATAACATAAGAAATGAAAGTGGTAGTGACAGTGAAGATGAGCTTGATGAGCTTGAAGCACTTATGGCTAGGAGACTTCAGAAAGGTAAAGGAAGGTATAAAGAAAAGTTACCTTTAGCATGTTTTGATTGTAAAGAGACTGGCCATATTGCTACTAGATGTCATAATAGAAAAGATGAAGATAAAGACAATGACCAATCTAGTGATCAAAAGTTTGGTAGAAGAGATAATTGAGATCATAGAGGAAATTGACACTATGACAAAAGAAACAACCGAGACTACAAAGACAAAGGAAAGAAGACGTTACCTTATTGGAGATGATAATAATGATACCAACACTGACACTGATGAAGATGTTGAACTGGTATTCGTAGAAATGAAAGATGATTCAGAAGAAGAAAGGAATGTAGAAACAACACTTATATCTAAAGTTAGAAAGAATGATACATGGATTATTGATAGTAGTTGTACACATCATATGACTGGTTATGAGAACAAATTTTAATACCTTGAACACTATAATGGAGGATCTGTTAAAATGGGAAACGATACACATTGTCTAGTGAAAGGAAAATGATCTATCTTGTTGAATGATAAGATTAGATGTGAGAATGCATATTGGGTGAAAGGACTTAACTATAATCTGGTGAGTGTAGCACAATTGAATAATTTAGGTCACCAAGTTGCATTTGAAAGTAGAAAGGTGAAAATCTATGATGAAACTAGAAAGTTGGTCGGTACTGGTGAACAATCCAAAGGTAATCTATTCTATCTTGACAATGCTTAAACTTTTTTTTTGTTGGCTAGAAATGAAGATGTGTGATTGTGGCATAAGAGACTGTGTCATGTGAATTTTGATAACATGGTTAAGATAAGTAAGAAGAGAAGAGTTAGAGGTTTACTGAGTCTAACTAAACCTAACCATGTCATGTGTAATTAATGTCAGAAAGGAAAAATGACTAAATCTAGTTTTAAAAGCAAGGACTATTCTTCTAAAGGTATTTTAGAGTTGGTACATACTGACTTATGTTGTCCTATGAGAACTCAGAGTTATTATGGTGACAAATATTTCATTTTATTTTTTGATGACTACTCTAGGAGGATGACAGTTATGTTCTTGAAAGAGAAATATGAAGCTTTCAAACTGTTTAAGTGGTATAAAGCTAAAGTTGAAAAGGAAACCGAGAAAGATTTAAAATGCTTAAGATCTGATAGAGGAGGTGATTTTATTTTTGATGAATTCACTAACTTTTGTAATGAGCATGAAATTAAAAGACAAGTAATTGCACCGAGTACACCACAACAGAATGGTATTGTAGAAAGAAGGAATCGATCTATAGTTGACTGTGTCAAAACACTAATGATTGAGAAAGATGTTGCACAAATGTATTGGAGAGAAGCTATTAGCACTGTTGTATACACCTTGAACCGAGTTTAACTGAAGAAAGATACAAATAAGACACCTTATGAGCTATGGTTTGGCTACACACTGAAATAGATGTCATAAACCATTTTCTTCTCATCCATTAGATTTTGCCTCTTAATCTCTATCATCCATTTTGTCATTTCAAGCTTCCTTGGTAGATGTGTCTCTAACATGTTTCATCCTTCTCCATTCGATCAATCTTGAATTTTTTCAGTCGTTAGATCCTCATAACAAACTTTATCTTTTACCTCAGAATCATAAGCAACTTTCCAGCTCATCAATTCAGTCAGTTGTTATAAACTTTAGTTGTTTCTCTCACTCGATTAATACATAAATTTATTGGTGAATACTAACTCGGTTATTACTGTTACTTGGTATACACTGCACTGGCTCAGTGTATACAAAAATCTTCAATTACCAACTACATTAACTTATTTAGTTTTGATCTTCAATATATAACAAATTCATGTAATACAATCAAGTCAACAAAATGATGTCATAGACTCATCATTAAGTTACCCAATGTATACCTTAGCCATATCTCCATATCCATATTCTTCGTGTAGATATCTCTTTCCTTTATCATTTTGTCTTCTTCAAGTATTTGTAACTATCATGATAAGTATAGTCAAAGCTAGTTGACATCAATGATAATACATATTGACTGATTCAATTGCCTTACATATCACTTTAACAACTCGGTGATCTCTAATCACTATCTTTCACTTGTCCATTCAATTCATCAAATTATTCAATCAGTTATAAATTATCAATCTCTCCCTTTGGTATTGATGGCAATACAATATGAAATGTGTCATAGAATACCAAACATTTGTACTAAAACTCTATCAGTAAACTTTGTAGCTCGGTAAGCTCTCCCTAGCTTGATTATTTAATATGTTTAATCACTACATAGCATTTCAGCATTTTAGGCAGACTCTCCCTACGAATTTGATATTCTTCTTCCTTTCTAATTTCTCTCCCATTCTTTCTCTCCCTTGTAGATAAATGTTTCATTAATTCTTTCTTCCACTAGATAGATATTTCAATAATTTTCTCTCCCTTTAAATGATATTTCATATGAATCTTTCTCTCCCTTTGACAACAATGCCAAAAAGAATAAACAGCTCTCCAATAGCCAAAAATATCTATGTTGTTCAGTTCAGATAATGTACCTCAATGTACAAATATACAATTTTCGTGTTCCAGCTTTCACAACCTTAGGAGACCTAAAGTGTGAACAGTATGCATCAACATCATTTTCTTTTCTAATAAAGTATAGGTTGATGCAACCTCATGATCACCTTAGTGACCGACAGATAGGGGATGGACCCCTAGTCTTGGCCTCAAGTACTCAAATGTATCCTTCGGTAAGGGTTTAGTAAATATATCTGCAAGTTGTTCTTTAGATTTCACAAACTCCATTTTCACTTGTTTTTCTTTTACTTGTTCCCTCAAATTGTGATACCTAATAGATATATTCTTTGACTTAGCATGCATCACCAGATTCTTGGAAATGTTTATGAAACTTGTGTTGTCACAATATATAATCACTAGATTAGTGATCTCTTCATTCATGTATTTTAACAATTGTTTTAACCATGCAATATTTGAACAATTAGCAGCAACAACAACATATTTTGCTTCAGCAATAGACTGAGAAATGCATGCATGTTTCTTACTTATCTAAGTAACTAACATTTCTCCCAAAAAGAATGCTCCACCAGTTTCCAATCATCAATATTTCCAGCCCAATCTATGGCAGTATAAACTTGTAGTTCAAAATTGTCTTGCTTCTTATACCATAAACCATAATTCTCTATGTTTTTCAAATATCTCAGTATCCTTTTAACAATATTCATAGGTGATTCCTTAGGATTAGCAAAAAATCTTGTTACAATCCTAACAACATGTGCAATATCTGGTCTACTATGCACAACATATATCAATTTATCAATCATTGGTCTATATAATATCTGATTTACCTTGGTTAACTGATCATCCTTTGTCAATTTACATCCTGTGATCATCGATGTTCCTACCGGTTTTGAATCTTCTATTCCAAAATTCTTCAACACTTCTTTGATATACTTTGATTGTGTTATGAATATCCCTTCATTTTGTTGTAGAATTTTCAAACTTGGAAAGAATTTAATCTCTCTAAACATTGACATCTCAAATTCCGTTATCATTTCATTAGTAAATGCTTTGCAAATATTATCATGTCCTCTAAATATAATATCATCAACAAAGATTTAACTAATAAGAATCTTGTCATTAATTTCCCCTTTCAAATACAAATTGCTATTTGGTGACCTACAATTGATTGAATATCTTGATGACCTGAAGAATAGTGATTAGAGATCACTGAGCTATTAAAGTGATATGTAAGATGATTAAATCAGTCAATATGTTGTCATTGATGTCAATTAGTTTTGACTATACTTATCATGATAGTTACAAACATCTAAACATCTGTAGAAGGAAGAAATGGTGAAGAAATGAGATATCTATATAAGGAAAAGATGGATATGACAGATAAGGATAAGGCATACATTGGGTAATTCATTGATGAGTCTATGGCATTATGTTGTTTACTTAAGCATGTTGCATTAGTATATTATGAAGAAGAGATTAGAATTGAACAAGTTAATGTGGTTGGTAATTGAAGATTTCTGTATAAACCAAGTCAATCTTGTGTATACTGAGTGACAATAATAATTGAGTTAGGTATCACTGACACATTCAGTATTAACCGAGTATGAATGAAAACATTAAATGTTATAACAATTGGCTGCAATTGATGAGCTAGAAATTGCTTATGATTCCGAGGTGAGAGATGAAGTTTGTTATAAGATCCATGGTTAACAAAATTCAAAGATCATCAAAGGGAAGAGAATGAAACATATTTTTGACACATCTACTGAGGAATCTTGAAGTGGCAAAATGGATGAAGAAGATTAAAAGGCAAAATCTGATAGCTAATATGAAAGTAATTTACATGTCTATTTAAGAGACATGAGCTATATTGTTGAACTATGTCAGATGAATAGAGATTGCAGAAGATTTTGTGTGAAGATATTTTTCATGCATACCTGATCAAACTGGTTACAGACAGAACCGAGATGAACTGCAGGCATAACTAAGCGTGAGAGATATATAAACTGAGTGAAGTAAGTTGGAGGATATGATGAACTGAATTGATTATTGATTAGATGAGTTATTTTGAGCTTAGCATAGATCTGAGTACTTGAAAATTAAGTTGTATTTGAATCAGATCACTATTGTATCAGTTTAACCATTGTTAGAGCAAAATCTCTTAACCGAGTGGACTTAACAGTCTTTTGTATTTTCATATGGCATTCAAGGAATGTTAATTATTTTTTTGTTGACCCCATAGTGAATGCTAGTAAAAAATTAACTGTTAGTGATAAATCCCCTAACTAGGTCACACCTAATAGTGTGCATTGTAACCTTTAACAAGGTTGGCTCCTAACTGAGCTCACTTCAGAAGATTGGCCCCTACTATTCTAACAATTGGTATTAGAGCATATTGGTTGCTTAGAGGAAATTTTCAAGGACTTGAGCAAAAGATCACAAGATGTATAAAAGGGAAGTGCCTAAGATGAACAAAGATAATTTCTCGACATGGAAAAGCAGGATGAGGCTGCACATATTTGGAATAGGAGAATCTATTATTCAACTCCTAGACAATGGCTACATACAACTGACTGTTGGACGTTTGATGGTTGATTAGTTGAGAGAGAGACATGAACACAATAGAACTATGATAGATATTGTTGCTGCTCTATCTAATGTAGAATTTGAAGATATCAAAGAATGCACTACAGCGAAATAAATGTGGGACAAACTTGCACTAGTTCATGGAGGAGATGTAAATGTACTAAGAGCCTGAGCTGAAAGCATCTTACTATAAGAATCTTAAAGAATTTTTCCAATATTCAAAGGAGTATGATACGTACTACGATTGGTATGGCGAGAAGCGGAAAGCTATTTTGAAACTTTATAAAAAAACTCTACATAAGTGACGAAAGTGATGAAGAAGAAGAAGAAGAGGTAGATTTGATGATATGAAGATGAAAGAATGTGAAAACATCACACAATACTCTAACTCAATCAAAGAGGTGGTCAATGCTATCCGAGGAGTGGGAGGTATTATTGATGAAGACATTGTTGTGAGTAAAATTCTTAGAACCTTACTGCCTATTTATGTTATTAGAATCTTTGATATTCATGAAATGAGAGCTGCACTAAATGACATTCTTACACTTGATAGTCTAATTGGTAAGCTGACTACTTTTGAGCTAAATAACTATAATAATAGTATTTTACCGAGTGTTGAGTCTGTATTTATGTCATCCTTGAAGATTGGTAAATCTAGAAGTAAGCATAACATAAGAAATGAAAGTGGTAGTGACAGTGAAGATGAGCTTGATGAGCTTGAAGCACTTATGGCTAGGAGACTTCAGAAAGGTAAAGGAAGGTATAAAGGAAAGTTATCTTTAGCATGTTTTGATTGTAAAGAGATTGGCCATATTGCTACTAGATGTCATAATAGAAAAGATGAATATAAAGACAATGACCAATCTGGTGATGAAAAGTTTGGTAGAAGAGATAACCGAGATCATAGAGGAAATTAACACTATGACAGAAGAAACAACCGAGACTACAAAGACAAAGGAAAGAAGACATGTTACCTTATTGGAGATGATAATAATGATACCAACACTGACATTGATGAAGATGTTGAAGTGGTATTCGTAGAAATGAAAGATGATTCAGAAGAAGAAGAAAGGAATGTAGAAACAACACTTATATCTAAAGTTAGAAAGAATGATACATGGATTATTGATAGTAGTTGTACACATCATATGACTGGTGATGAGAACAAATTTTAATACCTTGAACACTATAATGGAGGATATGTTAAAATGGGAAATGATACACCTTGTCTAGTGAAAAGAAAATGATCTATCTTGTTGAATGATAAGATTAGATGTGAGAATGCATATTGGGTGAAAGGACTTAACTATAATCTAGTGAGTGTAGCACAATTGAATAATTCAGGTCACCAAGTTGCATTTGAAAGTAGAAAGGTGAAAATCTATGATGAAACTAGAAATTTAGTCGGTACTGGTGAATAGTCCAAAGGTAATCTATTCTATCTTGACAATGCTTAAACTTTTTTTTTGTTGGCTAGAAATGAAGATGTGTGGTTGTGGCATAAGAGACTGTGTCATGTGAATTTTGATAACATGGTTAAGATAAGTAAGAAGAGAAGAGTTAGAGGTTTACTGAGTCTAACTAAACCTAACCATGTCATGTGCAATTAATGTCAGAAAGGAAAAATGACTAAATCTAGTTTTAAAAGCAAGGACTATTCTTCTAAAGGTATTTTGGAGTTGGTACATACTGACTTATGTTGTCCTATGAGAACTCGGAGTTATTATGGTGACAAATATTTCATTTTATTTTTTGATGACTACTCTAGGATGATGACAGTTATGTTCTTGAAAGAGAAATTTGAAGCTTTCAAACTGTTTAAGAGGTATAAAGCTAAAGTTGAAAAGGAAACCGGGAAAGATTTAAAATGCTTAAGATCTGATAGACGAGGTGATCTTATTTTTGATAAATTCACTAAATTTTGTAATGAGCATGAAATTAAAAGACAAGTAATTGCACCGAGTACACCACAACAGAATGGTATTGCAGAAAGAAGGAATCGATCTATAGTTGACTGTGCCAAAACACTGATGATTGAGAAAGATGTTGCACAAATGTATTGGAGAGAATCTATTAGCACTGTTGTATACACCTTGAACTGAGTTTAACTGAAGAAAGATACAAATAAGACACCTTATGAGCTATGGTTTGGCTACACACTAAGTGTAAGTTATTTCAAAAATTTTGGAAGCAGATGTTACATTCTGAAAGATTATAGAAATGGCAAATTTGACTCTAAAGGTGATGAAGGAATATTTCTAAGATATTCTACTAAGAGAAAAGCATACAAATCTTTGGACAAGGCTACTAACAAAATGATTGAAAGTGCTAATATGAAAGTTGATGAGTTTGCTGAGAAGAATGATGAAGAAAGCAGGAAGGAATCAGAAGGCTATGGTAGGTTTACATATATTAGGCATCTAGACTATCTACCTAAGCCATAGGTTGAGTCTACCAAGTGATAGGAAAATGCTACCGAGAATCAGAAAATGCAAACTAAGAACCAGAAAGAGGCTACCGAGGAAGAAAATAAACCTGAACTAAATGATGAGAAAAGAAGAGAACAAGTACTGGCAAGATTTCCACATAACCAAATTATTGGAGACAACCAAGCTGGCATGATGACACGAAGTAAGTTAATACATAACACATGTTTAGTTTGTGAATTTGAGCCTAAGAATGTTAGAGATGCACTTGAGAATGATGAATGGATTAAGGCAATGAATGAAGAAATTGAACAGATAGAGAAAAACAAAACATGGACATTGGTACCGACACCAAATGATAAAAATATAATTGGTACTAAGTGGATTTTCATAAATAAGTTGAATGAGAATGGTGAAGTAACTAGAAACAAAGAAAGACGTGTATGAAAGGGATATGCACAAGAAGAAGGAATTGACTATGGTGAAACTTTTGCACCAGTAGCTAGACTTGAAGGAGTTAGAATATTACTTGCATATGTTGCACATAAAAGATTCAAAGTATATCAAATAGATGTGAAATCAGCATTTTTGAATGGAATTCTTGAGGAAGAGGTCTACATAGAACAACCTAAAGGTTTTGTTGATCCAAATAAGAAGAACATGGTATGTAGACTACACAAAATACTGTATGGACTAAAACAAGCACCGAGAGCATGGTATGAAAGATTACATGCTTATCTCATTAGTATTGGCTTTGTGATGACAAGTGATAATAGCAATTTGTACATGAAAGGAGAAAATGATGATAATATTTTGATTGTTGAAATTTTTGTTGATGATATAATTTTTGGAGGACATTATATTATTTGCAAATCTTTTGCTGATGAAATGAAAAAAGAGTTTGAAATGTCAATGTTTGGAGAGATTAAATTATTTTTAGGTTTGAAGATTATACAACAAAATGATGGAATTTTCATAACACAATCAAAATACATCAAGGAAGTGTTGAAGACTTTTGACATGGAAGATTCAAAACTAGTAGGTACACCGATGGTGACAAGATGTAAGTTGACAAAAGATGATGAATCAACTGAGGTTAAATTAGACACTGTATAGATCAATGATTAGAAAACTGATGTATGTGGTACATAGTAGGCCTAATATAACACATGCAGTTGGGATTGTAGCAAGATTTTATGCTAATCTGATGAAGGGTGCTCCCCTTAATACCACAAACACATAACAGAAACAGAGAAACAACAACAATATGCAAGAATAGAAAATTGGCTTCTTATTATCTCCACAAATGTAGAATTACAAACTTTTAGAATTACAATATGCAAAGCCACATGGGCATTCCCTTACAATATTTTTTAGGACAAATCCTCGAATCAATACCCAGATCTACTACCCAAAACTATTCTAAATTGCCTAAGACAACACTACAGACCTTTCTTATATAGGCAATTTCCACTGCCCGAGAAGGTTCCAAAAATTTAGCCCTTTAGGCCGACTAGACATAGAATTATTTATTTTTCACAATTATTACAATAGGGTTGGCTCAAAAAAAATACAAAATATGATTTTAGGTATCACAACTTCTGGAGGCCATAACTTTCTAACCGTAGCTTCATTTTTCTATTGTAACCACTTTTCGGAAATGCCATGATGAGATCTACAGTGCCTGACACGTGCTAGCATCAATTAGCCGGGGGTTGACCGTGATCCAGAGCCTCTAAGACCTTCAAAATTGACCTAAAAGATTTCATACCCAAAAACCTCAATAACTTCACCAATATTGATGATGTAGCAATGAAACTCAACTGGTAGGCTGAAATGACTGAGATGAACCTCCAACTGTGAAATTAAAACATTCTGAGATCATATGACCAACTTACTAAAAATAGTAAGTTTCCATAAATAGCAGCTCTGCACAAGATAGCCCTTATTATAAAGCAAACAGAAATATTTTTGGGTGATGCAAGATTGCTCTTACACCCAGGATGCTCCTGCATCAAACACCTGAGGTAATTTGAGAAGTGACCCTGTCACGACTCAGGTGTGCAGAGGAAAACCAAGATGGTTAACCTCCTCCTTTGCTAGCCATGATGAATCTTCAATAGGTCATCCTTTCCATTTGACCAAATACTCTTCATATGTCATGTTCCTTGTGCTTCTGCCAACATGACTATCTAGTATGTCTTCAATCTCCTTGATATCTGAACTGGTTGCTGGAATACTCCACTGTGCTGCTGTAACCTCATTTTCAACACCTCCTTCATGATACTCTGCCAGATTTGAAACATTAAATACTGGTGAAATATTCAGCTCAGTAGGCAACTCGACCTCATATACATTTCCTGAGTTATGCTTCTTTAGTATCCTACATGGCCCAAACTTTTTCATTTTCAGCTTGTTATATGTACCAACCGGAAATATTTCCTTCCACAAATGAACCATGACTTCATCTCCAACCTAAAATTCCTTATGCCTCCTTTTCTCATCTGCCTTAGCCTTATACTGCACATTCATCTTGGTAATGTGCTTCCTCACCTCCTCATGGATGTTCTTCAAATGTTCTGCAAAATCTTCAGCTTCAGCACTACTTATTTCTCCTTTATCTATCTTTCTCAACTCAGATGCATTTCTTGGACTACTTCCATATACAATCTGTGGATGATGTGATGACCAAACTTTAAATCTGTCTTCAACTCTTCACTTTCTGCTAGTGTCATTTTGTGTACTGCCTTATTTGGCAAACTATTTTCTGGAATCAAGTCCATCTGATGACTAATCTTTCTTACCAGTGGTAATTCATCAAGCACATTATCCTAAAACTCATTCAATAATTCTGCAACTTCTATAGGTACATCTTCTACTTCATCTTTCCTAGCCTTTGGAATTAAGGTAAAACACATATGCTCATGCCTCATACCATCTAAGAAATTTCTTCTATCAACAAAAGTTATTCTTGCATTACCACATACCTTTTCTTCTATTTCCTTCAATGGTTTTAGCTTATGTCGCACTCTATCCTTTGTCAAGGAATAGGTATTCACACGACCATCATGTACATCACATCTGTCAAACTACCAAGGTCTACCCAACAACATGTGACATGCATCCATAGATATAATATCACATAGTACCTCATCATGGTACCCGCCAATCTTGAACTTCACTAGGCACTGTTCACTGACCATGACCTTGTGGTCATCCTGCACCCAAGCAACCTGATATGGATGTGGATGTTTCTGCCTCTTGAGCTTCAACTTTGTCACCATCTCTTATGACACCAAATTGTCAGTACTACCACTATCAATAATCACATCACAACACTTACCCTCACACTTGCACTTGGTGCGAAATAGGCTCCTCCTTTGTTCAGGTTCATTCTCACCACTCAGCAGGACTCTTCTATTAATCAATGTTTCTCCTCTTTCAGCATCTTCAAAATTTGAGGATCTAGCATCTTCATCTACATGTGCCACTCTGGCCTGGCTTTCATTCCTCCTATCCATCCTTCCTTGGCATTGAGGACATTCAAATGCCCTATGACCTTCTTCTCCACAGTGAAAACATGTTCCACAGAAGCCTCCTCTTCTTGAACCTTGTCCTCTCCCTGTTCCTTTCTGATCTCTATTATTTTGATCATGGAAATGATTGAAATTATCTCCTCTCTGATTCTGACTATTATTGGCCTCATCCTACTTTTTTTGGATCTTCATTTCGATCTCTATATGATCGTCCACCAGATCATCCACCGCGACCTCTTCTGTTTTGTCTGCTTTCAAACTTCTTGTTCAGCTCTTCCTCTACTTTTAGGGAAAATTGGTATGCCTCTTCAATACTATTCATTCAAACCAAATTCAACTCCTCTTGAATGCTCGGCCTCAACCTATTAAGGTAACAAGCACTTTCTCCTTATTAGCTTTTGCATGGCCTGTTCTGATGAGGATTCGATAGAACTCCTCTGTATACTCCTAAACAGATCTTCTTGTTTGCTTCAAATTTTGCATCTTCTTCAGAAGGTCAAGCTCATAATCAATAGGAATGAATTGTTGCTTCAATTTATCCACCATCTGATCCCATCTTGTAATTTTATCTTTCCCTCTTGTATTTTGCTCCAATTGAATATCTTGCCACCAGATCTTCACATGTCCTTTCAGTCTAGCCTTCGCAAACTTGACCCGATCAGGATCCTCAATATCTTCATACTCAAAATATTCTTCACATTCATTGATCCAGTCGATCAATTCTTCTGGGTTAAGATTCCTTGAAAATGTAGGAACCTCAATCTTAGGTCTTTTCCCGATCTTGGAATTGGCTTGAAAAAGTCTTTCTTCCTCTTGATTCAAAACTTTGACTTCTCCTTGATCTTCTTCTTCAGCCTCATCCTCACTTTCATCTCTGACATTAAGATTCATTCCTTTGCAAATCTCTTCTTGCAATGCTTGCACTTGTCTCTGCAATTCCCTAACCTCAAGTGTTACAACACCAGCTCTTCCACCATGTTCCCTTCGTGGAGGTATTTTTGCACTTCTCGTTGAAACCCTAACCACAGTCCTAGTGCAAACTGTCTCATAGTCGGCGATCTGTTTACACAAAAACTCTAACCCACAGTCCTGGTGCAAACTGTCTCACAGTCGACGATCTATTTATACACTCAGGAACTTCCGCTCTGATACCACTTGATGAAGGGTGCTCCCCTTAATACCACAAACACATAACAGAAACAGAGAAACAACAACAATATGCAAGAATAGAAAATTGGCTTCTTATTATCTCCACAAATGTGGAATTACAAACTTTCAGAATTATAATATGCAAAGCCACATGGGCATTCCCTTACAATATTCTGTAGGACAAAGCCTCGAATCAATACCCAGATTTACTACCCAAAACTATTCTAAACTGCCTAAGACAACACTACAGACCTTTCTTATATAGGCAATTTCCACCGCCCGAGAAAGTTCCAGAAATTTAGCCCTTTAGGCCGACTAGACATAAAATTATTTATTTTTCACAATTATTACAATAGGGTCGGCTCAAAAGAAATACAAAATATGATTTTAGGTAACCCAACTTTTGGAGGCCATGACTTTCTAACCGTAGCTCCATTTTTCTATTGTAACCACTTTTCGGAAACACCATGATGAGATCTACAGTGCCTAACATGCGCTAGTGCCAATCAGTAGGGGGTCGACCGCGATCCGGAGCCTCTAAGACCTGAAAAATTGACCTGAAAAATTTCGTACCCAAAAATCTCAATAACTTCACCAATACTGATGATGTGGCAATAAAACTCAACTGGTAGGCTGAAATGACTGAGATGAACCTCCAATTGTGAAATCAGAACAATTCGAGATCATATGACCAACTTACTAAAAATAGTAAGTTTCCATAAATAGAAGCTCTGCACAAGATACCCTTATTATAAAGCAAACAGAAATATTTTTGGGTGATGCAAGATTGCTCTTACACCTAGGATGCTCCTACATCATAATCCTAAGGAATCACATATAACTGTTGTTAAAAGGATTCTGAGATATTTGAAGAAAAATGAAGATTATGGTTTATGGTACAAAAAAGAAGGCAATTTTAAACTATGAGTTTACACTAATGCAAATTGGGCTGGAAACATTGATGACCGGAAAATTACAACCAATGGAGCATTATTTTTGGGTGAAAGACTTGTAACATGGATAAGTAAGAAACAAGCATGTATTTCTCAGTCTACTATTGAAGTAGAGTATGTTGTTGTTGCTGCTAATTGTTCAAATATTGCATAGATAAAATAATTGTTGGAAGGAATGAATGAGGTTATCACTAATCCAGTGATTGTATATTGTGACAACACAAGTGCTATAAACATTTTCAATAAATTGGTGATGCATTAAAAAACAAAGCATATATCTATTAAATATCACTATTTGAGGGAACAAGTGCAAGAAAATAAGTGAAATTGGAGTTTGTGAAGTCTAAAGAACAATTTGTTGATATATTTACCAAGCCCTTACCAAAGGACACTTTTGAGTACTTGAGGACTAGACTAGGGGTTCATCCCCTGTCTATCGGTCACTAAGGTCATCTGGAGGTTGCATCAACCTATACTTTATCAGAAAATAATTTATGTTGATGCATGTAGCTCACACTTTAGGATTCATAAGGTTGTGAAATATTGTAGAAGTTGGGACAAAGAATTGTATATCAGTACATGAAGGTACTTGATCTAGACCGAACAACAAAGAACTACTTGGCTGCTGAAGAGATTTTTATTTTCTTTTGGCATTTTTGTCAAAGGGAGAGAAATTTCTATGAAATATTGGAAATATTGGGAGAAATATTTCAATGAAACATCTATCCACTACAGGGAGAGAAAGAATCAGAGAACTGAAGAAGATCAAATCTACAGGGAGAGTCTACATGAAATGTTGTTGTAGTGATTAAACATATTGAATATCAAGCTAGGGAGAGCTTACTGAGCTACAACATTTATCTATATAGTTGTAGAGAAAATGTTTGGTACGGTATGGCATATTTCATATTATTTGTGTTGCCATCAATGCGGAAGAGAGAGATTGATGACCTACAATTGATTGAATATCTTGGTGAACTGAAGAACAATGATTAGAGATCACCAAGCTATTAAAGTGATATGTAAGATGATTAAATCAATCAATATGTTATCATTGATGTCAACTAATTTTGACTATACTTATCATGATAGTTACAAACATCTAAACATCTGTAGAAGGAAGAAATGGTGAAGAAATGAGATATCTACATAAGGAAAAGATGGATATGACAGATAAGGATAAGGTATACATTGGGTAACTTATTGATGAGTCTATGGCATTATGTTGTTGACTTAAGCATGTTGCATTATTCTATTATGAAGAAGAGATCAGAATTGAACAAGTTAAAGTGGTCGGTAATTGAAGATTTCTGTATACACTGAGTCAGTCTTGTGTATACCGAGTGACAGTAATAACCAAGTTACTTATCACCAACACATTCAGTATTAACTGAGTATGGATGAGAACATTAAATGTTATAACAGATGACTGAAATTGATGAGTTGGAAATTGTTTATGATTCCAAGGTAAGAGATGAAGTTTTTTATAAGATCCACGGCTGACAAAATTCATAGATCATCGAAGGGAAGAGAATGAAATGTGTTATTGACACATCTGTCGAGGAAGCTTGAAGTGGCAAAATGGATGAAGGAGATTAAGAAGCAAAATCTCATGGCTAATATGAAAATAGTTTACACGTCTATTTAAGAGACATGAGATTCATTTTTGAACTATATCGGATGAATAGAGACTATTAAAGATTTCACGTGAAGATATTTTTCATGCATACCTAATCAAACTAGTTACAGATAGAACCAAGCTGAACTACAGGCATAACCGAACATTGGAGATATATACACCGAGTGAAGTAAGTTGGAGGATATGATGAAGTGATTTGATTATTGATTAGATGAGTTATTTTTAGCTTAGCATACATCTGAATACTTCCAAATTGAGTTGTATTTGAATCATATCACTACTGTATTAGTTTAACCATTGTTAGAGCAAAATCTCTTAACCGAGTGGACTTAACAGTCTTTTGTATTTTCATGACATTCAAGGAATGTTAATTATTTTTTTGTTGACCCCATAATGAATGTTGGTCAAAAGTTAACTATTAGCGATAAATCCTCTAACCAAGTCACACCTAACAGTGTGCATTGTAACCTTTAACAAGGTTGGCTCCTAACCGAGCTCACTTCTGAAGAGTGAAATATTTTGGGTTATCAGTCCCAGGTGGTTTTTCCCTTACCAGGGTTACAACATTAAATCTTTGCGTTATATGTTATGTGTTATGTGTTATGATTATTTTTCTATCATACTTTACATCTTGCATATTTGATTAATCAGTAAAAGACATTTTTGGAAATTACTGGTAGTCGGTAAATGAATAGAAAGATAGTTATCTTATCTTACCGAGTTGTTTGATTTATTGAAAAAGTATGTAAATGTACATCTGAGTGTTTGGGACAATAGGATAATTAATTTAACTGATTCACCCCCCCTCTCAGTTGTCTAGCACTATTATCACTTCTCCTCACAAATCCAATAGTAATAAGATATGCATGTAATCTTTCATACCATGCTCTCAATGCTTGTTTCAGTCCATACAGTGCTTTGTGCAATTTAGATACCATGTTATACTTATTTGGATCAACAAAACTTTCAGGTTGTTCAATATAAACCTCTTCCTCAAGTATTTCATTCAAAAATGTAGATTTAACATCCATTTTATATACTTTAAATCTTTTGTGTGTAGCATATGCAAGTAGTATTATAACTCCTTCAAGTCTAGCAACTGGTGCAAAAGTCTCACCATAATCAATACCTTCTTCTTGTTCATATCCTTTACAAACAAGTCTTGTTTTGTTCCTAGTAAATTCATCATTCTCATTTAGCTTATTTCTCAATATCCATTTGGTTTCAATTATATTTTTATCACTCGATCTTGGTACCAATGTCCATGTTTTGTTTTTCTCTATCTGCTCAATTTCTTCATTCATGGATTTAATCCATTCCTCATTTTCAAGTGCATCTCTAATATTTTTAGGTTTAAATTCACAAACTAAACATGTGCTATGTCTCAACTTACTTTGTGTCATCATGCCAGCTCGCTTGTCTCTAATAATTTGGTTTTGTGGATGGTGTTTTCTCACAAATTTTGCTAACACTTGTTCTCTTCTTTGTTCATTAGTCGGTGCAGGTTCAATTTCTTCCTCGATAGCAATTTCTTGATTCTTAGTATCTATAGGCTGATGCTCAATGTCTTTATCATGTTGCTCGGTAGCTTCTACTTGTTGCTCAGGTAGAGGATTGGGTATCTCAATGAATGTATATCTACCATAGTCTTCTGGTTCTTTCTTGCTTTCTTCATCATTTTTCTCAGCAAACTCATCAACTTTCACATTAGCACTTTAAATCATTTTGTTAGAAACCTTGTTCAAATATTTGTAAGATTTTCTCTTAGTAGAATATCGCAAGAATATTCTTTCATCACCTTTAGGATCAAATTTTCCATTTCTATCATCTTTTAGAATGTAACATCTACTTCCAAAAATTTTAAAATAACTTACATTAGGTGTGTAACCAAACCATAACTCATAAGGTGTCTTGTTTGAATCTTTCTTCAATTTTACTCAGTTCAATGTGTATACAACAGTGTTAATAGCTTCTCTCTAGTACATTTGTGCAACATCTTTCTCAATCATCAATGTTCTAGCACAATCAACTATGGATCTATTCCTCCTTTCAACAATTTCATTTTGTTGTGGTGTTCTCAGTGTAGAAATATGTCTTTTAATTTCATGCTCATTATAAAAGTTAGTAAATTCATCAGAAATAAACTCACCTCCTATATCAAATCTTAAGCATTTTAACTTTTTTCCACTTTCCTTTTCCACTTTAGCTTTATACCATTTAAACATTTTGAAAGCTTCAGATTTATCTTTCAAAAACATAACTGTCATCATTCTAGAGTAGTTATCAACAAATAAAATAAAGTATCTATCACCATAATAACTTTGAGTTCTCATAGGACCACATAAGTCGGTATGAACCAACTCCAAAATAGCTTTAGATGAGCAGGTCTTGCTCTTGAAACTAGAATTTGACATTTTTCCAATTTGACATTGTTTGCACATGACATGGTCAAGTTTACATAAGCTTGGTATGATGAACTACAACTGATTTAGAACCTAAATGAAGAATTTGTGATTTAAGATCACTGAGGAGTTGCTGATTAGATATGCAAGATGATTAAATCAGTATTATGTTGTCATTGATGTCAACTAGCTTGACAATACTTATCTTGTAAGTTACTATACCGAAACATCTAAAGAAAGGTGAAAGAGATGAAGAATAGAAATATCTACATGAGAAAGATGTATATGTCAGATGAGGATAAGGAATACATTGAGTAACTTGTTGGTGAGTCTATGACTTGATGATATCGACTTTATTATGTTGCATTCATCTATGATGAAGAATAGAGCAGAAAGACACAAAGCAGTATTGTTGGTAAATGAAGCATTCCAGTATACACTGACAGAGTGTAGTGTATACCAAGCGTAGTGTTAATCAAGCTTGTGTTCACTGATGCATTTCTTTGTTAACCGAGCATAAAAGCAAAGAATTAAATGATCAGTTTAGCTGATAAAGTGATGAGCTGTAAAGTGTATGAAATCGAGGTAATAGATAAGGTTTGTTATGAAGATTGATGGCTAACATAATTCAAGAAAGATCTAATGGAGCAAATTGAAATGTGTTACTAACACGTCAGTCGAAGAAAGTTAGAGTGAAAAAATTAATGAATGAGATTAAGCAGAAAAATCTGATGGACAAAAAGAAAATGATTTACTCGTCTATATAATAGAAATTGGTTTCATTGTTGAAAGAATGCCAAAGGAAGAAGCTACTACAGAATTATTGCATGAAGGAGTTTTCATGCATTTTGATCATACTGGTTAGTAAGAACCGAACTGCAGAACAATTACCGAGCTATAGAGAGTAATTATCGATGGATAGTAAGTTGATATAGTATTAATCTAAAGTGATATATTGATCAAAAAGATTTGAATGAGCTGAACATTGATCTATAAATTGCAATTGAAGTTGTTTCAAGGTAGATCATCTACTGTTACATATTTAACCATTGTACACAGTCAAATCTCTTAATCGAGTGGACTAAGAAAGTCTTTTTATGTTTCATTCATAGAGTGAACATTGTTATCTTGTCAACCCTAGAGTGACTATTGGTTGGATGATAAATTTTGGTCTAAAATCCTCTAACAAGGTCACACCTAACAGTGTGTTTGTAACCTTTAACAGGGTTGGGTCTTCACTGACCTCACTTCAAAAGAGTGAATATTTTTGGGTTGCTAGTCCCAGGTGGTTTTTCCCTTCACAGGGTTTCCATGTTAAATCTCATTTGTTATGTATTGATTGTGATATTTGTTTGTTATCATACTTTTCATATTACATGTTAGATTTGATCGGTAACTACTATAAGTTTTAAACTGATAATCAGTAAAAACACAAACAGTAAAAGTATTTCATGTTTATCGAGTAGCAGAAGCTGAAGAATTGTTTTGGATTATACATTTTGGTTTGGGATAGTAGATAACTGATTCTCCCCCCTCTCAGTTATTCTAACAATTGGTATCAGAGCTTCAGTTGCTTAGAATAGAGTTTTAAGGACTCCAACAAAAAGATCTCAAGATGTATAAGAGGGAAGTGCCAAAACTGAACAAAGAAAACTTTGTAGTATGGCAAAGCCAGATGAAGCTACACATATCTAGAATTGGGAATTCTACTCTAGAACTGATGCAAAATGGCTACATTGAACTGACACCAGGTCTCCTGACATTTGATCAACTGAAGGATAGGCATGAACATAATATTACTATGATGGAATTGTTTGCTGCCTGTACCGATGCTGAATTTGAAGACATTAAGGGATGCACAACTACCAAAGCCATGTGGGATAAACTAACTCTAATATACAGTGGATATTTGAATGTTAAGAGAGACAGAGCGAAAAGCCTACGAGGTCGATTTGATGATATGAAGATGAAAGAAGGTGAGAACATTGTGCAATACACAAATATACTAAAAGAGGTAGTACATTGATGCAGGAGCATCCTGGGTGTAAGAGCAATCTTGCATCACCCAAAAATATTTCTATTTCTTGTTTTCAATAAGGGCTATTTTGTGCAGAGCTGTTATTTATCGAAAGTTACTATTTTTGGTAATTTTTGTATGTGCTCAGAATGATCTAATTTCTTTCTTGGAGGTTCATTTTGGTCATATAAGTCTGCCAGTAAAGTTTCATTGCCACATCAAGTGTATATTGGAAGATATTGAAGATTTTCGGTATTGGCAGCGGGGTACAGAAACTTTGAACTCAGTTTTGAAGGCTTTAGAGGCCCCGGATGAGGTCAAAAATTTGGGTGACGGACGCTTGCACCAGTCAAGCCTGTAGAGCGCTTCGTGGCATTTCCGAAATGGGGTTATAATAGCCGAGCGGGTCAACTGGTGATGACTTATGGTCTTCGGAAGTTGGGCCACCTGAAATGGCGAAAAATAATTTTCTTCAAAATTTCTGTTCGGGTTTCAAAGGTTATCTTGAGCCGACTATGATGTAATAAAATGTAAAATAAAATAATTCTAAGTTGGTCGGCCTTATTGGCTAAAATTCTGGAACCTTCCCAGGCGGTGGAAAATTGCCTATATAAGGAAGGCTGTATTATTGTCTTAGGCAGTTCAGAATAATTCTGGGTAGTAGATCTGGGTATTGGTTCGAGGCTTTGTCCTAAAGAATATTGTAAGGGAATGCCCATGTGGCTTTGCATATTGTAATTCTGAAAGTTTGTAATTCCACATTTGTGGAGATAATAAGAAGCCAATTTTCTGTTCTTGCATATTGTTGTTGTTTCTCTATTTCTGTTATGTGTTTGTGGTATTTAAGGGGAGCACCCTTCATCAAGTGGTATCAGAGCAGGAGTTCTTGAGTGTGTAAACAGATCACCGACTGTGAGGCAGTTTACACCAGGACCGTGGCTAGGGTTTCAGCGCGCATCGCGAAAATGCCTCCACGAAGGGAACGTGGCGGAAGAGCTGGTGTTGTAACACCTGAGGTTAGAGAGCTGCAGAGACAAGTGCGAGCATTGCAAGAAGAGATTCGCAGAGGAATGAATCTTAATGTCAGAGACGAAAGCGAGGATGAAGCCGAAGAAGAATATCAGGAAGGAGAAGTTGAAATTGTGAACCAGGAGGAAGAAAGACTTTTTCGGGCGATTTCCAAGATTGGGAAAAGACCTAAGATTGAGGTTCCTACATTTTCTGGAAATCTTAACCCAGAGGAATTGATCGACTGGATCAATGAATGTGAGGAGTATTTTGAGTATGAAGATGTTGAGGATCCTGATAGGGTCAAATTTGCGAAGGCCAGACTGAAAGGTCATGCGAAGATCTGGTGGCAAGAAATTCAATTGGAGCGAAATAGAAGAGGGAAAGATAAAATCACAAGATGGGATCGGATGGTGGAAAAATTGAAGCGACAGTTCATTCTTGTTGATTATGAGCTTGACCTACTAAAGAAAATGCAAAGTTTGAAGCAAGCAGGAAAATCTGTTCAGGAGTATACAGAGGAGTTCTATCGACTCCTCATCAGAACAGGCCATGCCGAAGCTGATAAGGAGAAAGTTGCCCGATACCTTAATGGGTTAAGGCCAAGCATTCAGGAGGAGTTGAATCTGGTTCGAATGAACAGTATTGAGGAGGCATACCAATTTTCCTTAAAAGTAGAGGAAAAGCTGAACAAGAAGTTTGAGAGCAGACAAAACGGAAGAGGTCGCGGTGGACGGTTATATGGTGGCCGAAATGAGGATTCAAAAAAGAAGGGTGAGGCCAGTAGTAGTCAGAATCAGCGAGGAAATAATTCCAATCGCTTCCAGGATCAGAGTAATCGAGATCAGAGAGGAAGACGAAGAGGACAAGGATCTGGAAGAGGTGGCTTCCGTGGAACATGTTTTCACTGTGGAGAAGAAGGTCATAGGGCATTTGAATGTCCTCAGCGCCAAGGCAGAACGGACAGGAGAAATGAAGGCCAGGCCAGAGTTGCACATGTAGATGAAGATGCCAGATCATCAAATTCTGAAGATGCTGAAAGAGGAGAAACGTTGATTAACAGAAGAGTCCTGTTGAGTGGTGAGAATGAACCTGAGCAAAAGAGGAGCCTGTTTCGCACCAGGTGCAAGTGTGAAGGTAAATGTTGTGATGTGATCATTGATAGTGGAAGCACTGACAATTTGGTGTCAGAAGAGATGGTGACAAAGTTGAAGCTCAAGAGACAGAAACACCCACATCCATATCGGATTGCCTGGGTACAAGATGACCACAAGGTCATGGTCAATGAACAATGCCTGGTGAAGTTCAAGATTGGCGGATACCAAGATGAGGTATTGTGTGATATCATATCTATGGATGCATGTCATATGTTGTTGGGTAGACCATGGCAGTTTGACAGATGTGCTGTACACGATGGCCGTGCGAATACCTATTCCCTGACAAAGGATGGAGTGTGGCATAAGCTAAAGCCATTGAAGGAGACTGAAGAAAAGGTATGTGGTAATGCAAGGATAACTTTTGTTGATGGAAGAAATTTCCTAGATGGTATGAGGCATGAGCATGTATGTTTTGCTTTAATTCTAAAAGCTGGTAAAGAGGAAGTAGAAGATGTTCCTGTAGAAGTTGCAGATTTGTTGAATGAGTTTCAGGATATTGTATCCGATAACGTGCCTGATGGATTACCACCAGTCAGGAAGATCAGTCATCAGATGGACTTGATCCCAAGAGCGAGTTTGCCGAATAAGGTAGCACACAGAATGACACCTGCAGAAAGTGAGGAGTTGAACAGACAAGTACATGAACTGTTACAGAAAGGTTTGATCCGTGAGAGTCTGAGTCCTTGTGCTGTACCAGCGGTATTAGCACCAAAGAAGAATGGAGAATGGAGGATGTGTACAGATTCCAGAGCAATAAACAAGATCACAATCAAGTATAGGTTTCCATTGCCACGAATGGATGATATTATGGACTGTTTGAGTGGAGCTGTGTATTTCTCAAAGATAGATCTGAAAAGTGGATATCATCAGATTCGGATCAGAGAAGGAGATGAATGGAAGACTGCCTTCAAGACAAAGGAAGGACTATATGAGTGGTTAGTCATGCCTTTTGGGCTAACCAATGCACCGAGCACTTTCATGCGGCTCATGAACGAGGTTCTGAAAGAATTTTTGGGTAAGTTTGTCATTGTTTACCTGGATGATATTTTGATCTTTAGTAAGACATTGGATGAGCATATGATGCATATTCGTATGGTATTTGAGAAGTTGAGAGAAGAGAAATTGTTGATTAATTTGAAGAAGTGCAGTTTTGTGAAGAAAGAGTTAGTGTATTTGGGGTTTGTAGTTTCAGGAGAAGGTCTAAAAATGGACCCAGAGAAGGTACAGGCTATCCTTGAATGGCCTACTCCAAGGAATGCTACTGAGGTAAGATCTTTTCATGGTCTAGCTAGCTTTTACAGAAAGTTTATCAGAAATTTTAGTAGTATTTGTGGACCCTTGACTGAAACAATGAGAGGGGATAGAAAAGAATTTAAGTGGACTAATGGAGCAGAAAAGAGTTTTCAATTGTTGAAATAAAAAATTACAGAACAACCTGTTTTAGCACTTCCAAATTTTAATAAGGTGTTTCAAGTAGATTGTGATTCTAGTGGTACTGCAATAGGAGCTGTTATGAGCCAAGAAGGTAAACCTGTTGCTTATTTCAGTGAGAAGTTAAATGATGCCAAGAGGAAATATTCTATTTATGATCAAGAATTTTATGCTATAGTTCAGGCATTAAAGAAGTGGAGACATTATCTACTTCCTAAGGAGTTTTTTTTATATACTGATCATCAAGCTTTGCAATATTTGAATAGTCAAGGAAAATTGAATCAAAGGCATTTGAAATGGGTTGAGTTTTTGCAGAGTTATACATTTGTTTTGAAACACAGAAGTGAAAAGTCTAATAGGGTTGCAGATGCTCTTAGCAGAAGGCAACTATTGCTGACAGAGATGCAGATTGAGGTGGTTGGGTTCAAGGAACTCAAGAATTTGTATCCAGAGGATCCTGATTTTGGTGAAGCTTGGAAGGCTTGTATAGAACCTGTTACTCTAGACAAGATGAAATGGCTGGATTTTATCATCCAAGATGATATGCTATTCAGAGGGAGTCAGTTGTGCATTCCACGAAGTTCTATGAGGGAGAATCTCATCAAGGAGAAGCACAGTGGAGGATTGGCTGGACATTTTGGTCATGATAAAACCCTTGCTTTGGTTGGTGAGAATTATTATTGGCCACAATTGCAGCAAGATGTGAAGAAGTTTGTACAGAGTTGCAGAGTATGTCAGATGGCGAAAGGAGTGAAGCAGAATACAGGGTTGTATCAGCCATTACCTATACCAGAGAAGCCTTGGGAGGATATCAGTATGGACTTTGTTCTTGGTTTACCGAGGACACAGCGGGGACATGATTCAATTTTTGTAGTAGTTGACCGATTTTCAAAGATGGCACATTTCATTCCCTGCAAGAAGACTAATGATGTTGTTCATGTAGCAGAATTGTTTTTCAGAGAAGTAGTGAGACTTCATGGTTTGCCAAAGACCATAGTTTCAGATCGGGACACTAAGTTTGTTGGATATTTCTGGCGTACATTGTGGAAGAAGTTGAAGATAGATTTGAAGTTCAGTTCATCACATCATCCACAGACTGATGGACAGACAAAGGTGGTGAATAGAAGTTTGGGAAATTTGCTGAGATGTTTGGTTGGAGATAAGCCAGCAGGATGGGATTTGATTTTACCACAGACAGAATTTGCATACAATAATTCTGTCAATAGGAGCACTGGTAAATCACCATTCCAGATTGTATATGGAAGTAGTCCAAGAAATGCATCTGAATTGAGAAAGATAGATAAAGGAGAAATAAGTAGTGCTGAAGCTGAGGATTTTGCAGAACACTTGAAGAACATCCATGAGGAGGTGAGGAAGCATATTACCAAGATGAATGCACAGTATAAGGCTAAGGCAGATGAGAAAAGGAGGTATAAGGAATTTCAGGTTGGTGATGAAGTCATGGTTCATTTGCGGAAGGAGCGGTTTCCAGTTGGTACATATAACAAGCTGAAAATGAAGAAGTTTGGGCCATGTAAGATACTGAAGAAGCATGATTCAGGAAATGCATATGAGGTAGAATTGCCTAGTGAGCTGAATATTTCACCAGTGTTTAACATTTCAGATCTGACAGAGTATCATGAAGGAGGTGTTGAAGATGAGATCACAGCAGCACAGTGGAGTATTCCAGCAACTAGTTCAGACACTAAGGAGATCGAGGATATACTGGACAGTCGTGTTGGCAGAAGCACAAGGAATAGGACATATGAAAAATATTTGGTCAAGTGGAAAGGACGACCTGTTGAAGATTCATCATGGCTAACAAAGGAGGAGGTTAACCGTCTTGGTTTTCCTCTGCACACTTGAGTCGTGACAGGGTCACTTCTCAAATTACCCTGGGTGTCTGATGCAGGAGCATCCTGGGTGTAAGAGCAATCTTGCATCACCCAAAAATATTTCTATTTTTTGTTTTCAATAAGGGCTATTTTGTGCAGAGCTGTTATTTATGGAAAGTTACTATTTTTGGTAATTTTTGTATGTGCTCAGAATGATCTGATTTCTTTCTTGGAGGTTCATTTTGGTCATATAAGTCTGCCAGTAAAGTTTCATTGCCAGATCAAGTGTATATTGGAAGATATTGAAGATTTTCGGTATTGGCAGCAGGGTATAGAAACTTTGAACTCAGTTTTGAAGGCTTTAGAGGCCCCGGATGAGGTCAAAAATTTGGGTGACAAGCACTTACGCTAGTCAAGCTTGTAGAGCGCTTCGTGGCGTTTCCGAAATGGGGTTATAATAGCCGAGCGGGTCAACTGGTGATGACTTATGGTCTTCGGAAGTTGGGCCACCTGAAATGGCGAAAAATAATTTTCTTCAAAATTTCTGTTCGGGTTTCAAAGGTTATCTTGAGCCGACTATGATGTAATAAAATGTAAAATAAAATAATTCTAAGTTGGTCGGCCTTATTGGCTAAAATTTTGGAACCTTCCCAGGCGGTGGAAAATTGCCTATATAAGGAAGGCTGTATTATTGTCTTAGGCAGTTCAGAATAATTCTGGGTAGTAGATCTGGGTATTGGTTTGAGGCTTTGTCCTAAAGAATATTGTAAGGGAATGCCCATGTGGCTTTGCATATTGTAATTCTGAAAGTTTGTAATTCCACATTTGTGGAGATAATAAGAAGCCAATTTTTTGTTCTTGCATATTGTTGTTGTTTCTCTATTTCTATTATGTGTTTGTGGTATTTAAGGGGAGCACCCTTCATCATACATGCTATTAGAGCATTAGATGGAATTATTGAGGATGAAACAGTGATAAGCAAGATTCTCAGAACTTTACTGTCAATTTATGCGATCAAGATCTCTGCAATTCATGAAACAAGAGCTAAATCCAACCTTACTCTTGACACACTGATCGGTAAGCTTACAACCTTTGAATTGAATAACTTTGACAATAGTGTTGTACCTTCTATTGAATCTACTTTAATGTCTTCTTTGAAGATTGGTAAGTCTAGTAGCAAGAATAGTAAGAATAATGATAGTGATAGTGGTACCGATGATGAACTTGATGAGCTTGAAGCTCTTATGGCTAGAAGATTACCCAAAGGTAAAGGAAGGTATAGAGGTAAGCTATCTTTGGCATGCTTTAATTGTAAAGAAGTTGGCCACATCGCTGCTAGATGTCTGAATAAGAAAGATGATGATAGATCTAAAGACCAATCTGAAGGAAGCTATGGGAGAAGAGTCAACAGAGGCTACCGACATAATAACAAAGACAATCGAGATAGCTATGACAAAGGGAAAAAGGTATGTTACATAGCCGAAGAATTTGAATCTGAATCTGATACTGATGATGATGTAGAAGTAGTATTTATTGCTATGAAAGATGACTCGAAGGAAGAAGAGAAACATGAAGAAACATCACTGATTTCTAAAGTAAGCAGAAATGATACATAGATCATAGACAGTGGTTGTACACATCATATGACTAGTGATATAGAGAAATTTGATCTACTTGATGAATATGATGGAGGATCTATAAGGATGGGAAATGATGCACCCTATATGGTAAGGGGTAAAGGTTTAGTGATGATCAATGATAGAATAAAATGTGAAAATGCATACTGGGTAGATGGACTGAACTATAATTTGTTAAGTGTGGCATAGCTGAATAACTCAGGCCACCAACTTGTTTTTGAGAGTAGAAAGGTAAAAATCTATGATGATGGAGGAAGACTTGTCGAAACTGGTACACAATCCAGAGGTAATCTATTTTATCTTGATATTGACCAATCTTCTTGTTTATTAATAAAGGATGAAGATGCATGGTTGTGGCATAAAAGTTTATGCCATGTGAACTTTGATAACATGATCAAGACTAGTAAGAGGAAAAGAGTTAGAGGGTTTCCTAACTTGTCAAAACCGGATCATGCTATGTGTCATGAATGTCAGAAAGGTAAGATGGCTAAGTCTAGTTTTAAAAGAAAAGACTACTCAACAAAGAATACTCAACAAAGAAGATATTTGAGTTGGTTCATACCGACCTATGTGGTCCCATGAGAACTCAGAGTTATTATGGTGATAGATACTTTATTTTTTTGTTGATGACTATACTAGATTGATGATAGTTATGTTCTTAAAAGAAAAATCTGAAGCATTTAAAATGTTTAAGTGGTATAAGGAAAATGTAGAAAAAGAGACTGGAAAAGAATTAAATGCTTAAGATTTGATAGAGGAGGTGAATTTATCTCTAATGAATTTACTAATTTCTGTAATGAGCACGGTATCAAAAGACAGTTCTCTACACCGAGAACACCTCAGCAAAATGGGATTGCTAAAAGAAGGAACAGATCAATCATTGACTGTCAAAGAACACTAATACTACAAAAGAATCTTTCTTAGACATACTGGAGGGAAGCTGTCAGTACAACTGTATATGTGCTTAATCGAGTACAACTAAAGAAGGACACCAATCGGACACCCTATGAACTATGGTTTGGACACAAACCTACTGTAAGTTATTTCAAGATCTTTGGAAGTAAATGTTTTATTATGAAATATGAGAGAAATGGGAAATTTGATTCTAAAGGTGATGAAGGAATATTCTTAGGATATTCTACTAAGAGTAAAGCATAGAAATGTCTGAATAAGGTTACAAATAAGATAATTGAAATTGCTAATGTCTATGTTGATGATTTTGATGACAAGAACACAGAGAAAACTAGAAAGGAACCGGAAGACTATGGTAGATTCACTTACATTGAACATCCTGATTATCTACCGAAGTTGCAACCTGTGATAACCAATCAGTAGGAAAATAACCATGAGGAACAGGAAAGGGAAACTGATGAACAAGATGGAGCTACCAAGCAAGCACATGAACCTGAACAAGATGAACAAGAAAGGAGAAACCGAGTACTGGCTAGTTTTGTCAGAAGACATCATCCTGAGACAAAAATTATTAGAGACAGACAAGCTGGCATGCAGACAAGGTACATGTCTAGTTTGTGAATTTGAACCAAAAAATATGAAAGTTGCATTAGAGAATGAAGAATGGGTTAATGCAATGAAAGAGGAAATAGAACAAATAGAGAAGAACAAAATTTGGTCCTTAGTACCCTAACCTAAAGATAAAAATGTTATCAGTACTAAGTGGATATTCAGGAACAAACTGAATGAAAATGGTGAAGTGACAAGAAATAAAACTAGATTGGTATGCAAGGGATATGCATAGGAAGAAGGCATTGACTATGGTGAGACATTTGCACCTGTTGCTAGATTGGAAGGAGTTAGGATGCTACTTGCATATGCTACACACAAGAAATTCAGAGTTTATCAAATGGATGTGAAGTCAGCATTTATGAATGGTATACTTGAAGAAGAGGTCTACATAGAACAACCTAAAGGATTCATTGATCCAGACAATAGAGGCATGGTATGTAGATTACACAAAGTGTTATATGGTTTGAAGCAAGCACCGAGAGCTTGGTATGAAAGGCTGCATACTTACTTTTTAAGTATTGAATTTGTAAGAACTAGTGAAAATAACAATTTGTACATGAAAGGTGATACTGATGACACTATTCTTATTGCTGAGATATTTGTTGATGATATTATTTTTAGAGGTCAAGATCATGTATGTAAATATTTTTCTGATGACATGAGGAATGAGTTTGAAATGTCTATGTTCAGAGAGATTAAATTCTTTCTAGGACTACAAGTGATTCAGCAGAGTGATGGGATATTCATCACATAGTCTAAGTACATAAAAGAAGTCTTGAAGATATTTGGTATGGAAGATGCTAAACCTGTGGGAACACCAATGGCTACTGGATGTAAACTGACTAAGGAAGATGAAACTATAGAGGTAAACCAGACACTTTACCGATCCATGATTGGTAAGCTAATCTATGTAGTTCACAATAGACCAAATATAGCACATGTTGTGGGAATTGTTGCTAGATTTTCTACTAATCCTAGAGAATCACACATGATTGCTACTAAAATAATCTTAAGATACCTAAAAAAGATAGAGGATTATGGTTTATGGTATCCTAAGGAAGGTAAGTTTGAACTGACGGTCTATACTGATGCTGATTGGGCTGGAAATGTGGATGATAGAAAAAGCACCACCAGAGGAGCATTCTTATTTGGTGAAAGACTTGTAACCTGGACAAGTAAAAAAAAGGCTTGCATTTCTCAGTCTACAGCTAAAGCAAAGTATGTTGTTTCTGCTACTAATTTCTCAAACATTGCATATATCAAGCAAGTGTTGGAAGGAATGAATGAGGTGATCACTAACCCGGTGATTATATAGTGTGACAACACAAGTGCTATCAATACTTCAAAGAATCCAGTGATGCACTCTAAGACAAAGCATATATCAATTAAGTATCACTACTTAAGAGAACAAGTGAAAGAGAAGCAAGTGAAGTTAGAATTTATTACATCTAAAGAACAACTTGCAGATATCTTTACAAAGCCTCTACTGAAGGACACATTTGAATATTTGAAGACTAGACTTGGGGTCCAACCCCTGTCTACCAGTCGCTAATGTGATCTGGATGTTGCATCAGCTTAAACTTATCAAAAGATCACACATGTTGATGTAGCATAGTTCACACTTTGGATAATGTTCAAGGTTGTGATTAAGTTTGAAGAATTGAAATAGATTGGGATATCAGTATACAAAGATACAGAGAAAGTATTAGGCAACAAAGAGTTGCTTAGCTATTACAGAGCTGATTATTTATTTGTTTCTTTGGCATTGTTGTCAAAGGGAGAGATAAATAATATGAAACAATATGCACTGATGAGAACACTGAAACATCTATCTAAGGGAGAGACAAATAGAAAGAAAGGGAGAGCACTGAAGATCAGTTACTAAGAACAAAAGAAGGAATCTGAGAGCTAAAAAGATCATATTTGCAGAATGTCAAAGCTGCATTGATAATGTTGTTTAGTAACATAGTGATTAAACATATTAAGCTAGGGAGAGCTTGTACAACATTTTTTCACAGAGTTGTAGAATACATGTTTGGAATGTGTATGGTACACTTCATATTACTTGAGTTGTCATAAATGCCAAAGGGAGAGATTGATGAACTACAACTGATTTAGAACCTGAATGAAGAATCTGTGATTTAAGATCACTAAGGAGTTGCTGATTAGATATGCAAGATGATTAAATTAGTATTATGTTGTCATTGATGTCAACTAGCTTGATAGTACTTATCTTGTAAGTTACTATACCGAAACATCTGAAGAAAGGTGAAAGAGTTGAAGAATAGAAATATCTACATGAGGAAGATGTATATGTCAAATGAGGATAAGGAATACACTGAGTAACTTGTTGGTGAGTCTATGACTTGATGATATCAACTTTATTATGTTGCATTCATCTATGATGAAGAATAGAGCAGAAAGACACAAAGCAGTGTTATCGGTAAATGAAGCATTCTAGTATACACCAACAGAGTGTAGTGTATACCGAGCGTAGTGTTAACCGATCTTGTGTTCACTGACACATTTCTTTGTTAATCGAGCAAAAAAAAAGGAATTAAATGATCAGTTTAGCCAATAAAGTGATGAGTTGTAAATTGTATAAAATTGAGGTAACATATAAGGTTTGTTATGAAGATTGACGGCTAACATAATTCAAGAAAGATCTAATGGAGCAGATTGAGATGTGTTACTGACACATCAACCAAAGAAGGTTAGAGCAGAAAAATCAATGAATGAGATTAAGCGAAAAAATCTAATGGACAAAAGGAAAATGATTTACTCATCTATATAAGAGACATTGGTTTCATTGTTGAAAGAATGTCGGAGGAAGAAGATACTACAAAATTATCGCGTGAAGGAGTTTTCATGCATTCTAATCATACTGGTTAGTAAGAACCGAACTGCAAAACAATTACCAAGCTATAGAGAGTAATTACCGATGGATAGTAAGTTGATATAGTATTGAATCTGAAGTGATATATTGATCAGAAAGATTTGAATGAGCTGAACATTGATCTGTAAACTGCAATTGAAGTTGTTTCAAGGAAAATCATCTACTGTTACATATTCAACCATTATACATAGTCAAATCTCTTAACCAAGTGGACTAAGAAAGTCTTTTTATGTTTCATTCATAGAGTGAACATTGTTATCCTGTCAACCCTAGAGTGACTGTTGGTTGGATGATAACTTCTGGTCTAAAATCCTCTAACAAGGTCACACCTAACAATGTGTTTGTAACCTTTAACAGGGTTGGGTCTTCACCGACCTCACTTCAGAAGAGTGAACATTTTTGGGTTGCCGGTCCTAGGTGGTTTTTCCCTTCACAGGGTTTCCACATTAAATATCTTATTTTATGTGTTGATTGTGATATTTGTTTGTTATCATACTTTGCATATTACATGTTAGATTTGATTGGAAACTACTATAAGTTTTAAACTGATAATCGGTAAAAACACAGACAGTGAAAGTATTTCATGTTTATCGAGTAGCAGAAGTTGATTTTAGATTATACATTTTGGTTTGGGACACTGGATAACTGATTCTCCCCCCCCCCTCTCAATTATTATAACATGGTAAACCTCTAACTCTTCTTTTATTATTGATTTTAACCATGTTGTCAAAATTCACATGACACAACCTTTTATGTCACAGCCACACATCTTCAGTTCTAGCCATCAAACAAGAATTTCAGCATTGTCAAAATAGAATATATTACCTTTAGATTGTTCACCAGTACTGACCAACTTTCTTGTTTCATCATAGATCTTCACCTTTCTACTTTCAAATGCAACTCAATGACCTGAGTTATTCAACTGTGCTACACTTAACAAGTTATAGTTAAGTCCCTTCACCCAATATGCATTTTCACATTTGATATTATTGTTCAACGTGATAGATCCTTTTCCTTTTACTTGGAAAGGTATATCATTACCCATTTTAATAGATCATTCATTATAGTGTTCAAGATATTCAAATTTATCCTCATCACCAATCATATGATGTGTACAACCACTATCAATAATCCATGTATCATTCTTGCTAACTTTAGAGATAAGTGTTGTTTCTACATACCTTTCTTCTTTTTATGAATCTTCTTTCAAATCTACAAATACCACCTCAATGTCTTCATCAGTGTCAGTTTCGGTATCATCATCATCTCCAACAAGGTAACATGCCTTCTTTCCTTTGTCTTTGTAGTCTCAATTGTTTCTTCTATCATAGTATCGGTTGCCTCTACGATCTCAGTTATCTCCTTTGTCAAACTTTATTTCACCAGATCAGTCATTGTCTTTGTCATCATCTTTTCTGTTAGGACATCTAGCTATAATATGACCAATTTCTTTACAGTTAAAACATGCCAGAGGTAATTTCCCTTTATACCTTTCTGCAGCCTTCTAGCTATAAGTGCTTCAAGTTCATCAAGTCCATCTTCATCACTGTTATAGTCACTTTCATTCCTTATCATATGTTTACTGCTTGATTTTCCAATTTTCAAAGATAACATAAATGTAGACTCAACACTTGGTACAATATTGTTATCATAGTTATTCAACTCAAAATTAGTCAATTTACTAATTAGGATATCAAGTGTAAGAACATTACCTAGTGCAGATCTCATTTCATGAATTAAAAAGATTCTAATAGCATAAATTGGCAGCAAGGTTCTAAAAATTTTACTCACAATAGTGTCTTCATCAATAACACCTCCTGCTCCTTGGATAGCATTGACAACCTCCTTGATTTGGTTATTGTACTGTGAAATGTTTTCTCCTTCTTTCATCTTCATATCATCAAATATTCCTCTAAGGCTTTCAGTTATCACTCTCATCACATTCACATCTCCTCTATAGACTAGTATAAGTTTGTCCCACATTGCTTTTGTCGAAGTACATGCTTTGACATCTTCAAATTCTGCATCAGATAGGGCAGCAACAATCTCTATCATTGTCATGTTATGTTCATGTCTATCTCTTAGCTGATCAATAGTCAAAGGTCCAGTTGTCAGTTGTATGTAAGCATTGTCTAGGTGAAATACTACAGATTCTCTGATTCCAGATATGTGCAGCCTCATCCTGCTTTTCCATGTCGAGAAGTTGTCTTTGTTCATCTTGGGCACCTCTCTCTTATACATCTTGTGATCTTTAGCTCAAGTCCTTCAAACTTCCTTTTCAAGCACACAAGCTCTTATACCAATTGTTAGATAACTAAGAGGGGGGTGAATCAGTTAATTTCAGTTATCCTATAGTTCCAAACTCCCAGATGTATATATTCAAACTTTTCAAACAAATAATCAACTTGGTAAGCTTGTCAACAATAACTTTATGTTCATTTACCGAATGCCAGTAAATTCAATACTGTGTTTACCAATTAATCTAAATATGAAATGTGTAAAGTAAAACAACAATCCAATCACACAAATACACATAACACAAGGATTTTAACATGGAAACCATGCTAAGGGAAAAACTACATGGGATCGATAGCCTAAAAATTTTCACTCTTCTGAAGTGAGCTCAGTTAGGAGCCAACCATGTTAAAGGTTACAATGCACACTATAAGGTGTGACCTGGTTAGAGGATTTATCACTAAGATTTAACTCTTGACCAACATTCACTGTGGGGTCAAAAAGAAAACCATCAACATTCATCGAATGTCATATTGAAATACAAATAAGACTGTTAAGTCCACTCGGTTAAGAGATTTAGCTGTAACAATGGTTAAACTGATAGAGTGGTGATCTAATTTAAATAAAACTAATATTTATAAATTTATAGATTTGTGTTAAGCTCAAAATACCTCCTATGATCAATAATCACTTCAATCCTTCATATTCTTCAACATATTTAGCTCGGTCAATAATGCTCTAATGCTCGGTTATGCCTACAATTCTGCTCCGTTATGTCTGTAACCAGTTTGATCAGTGGTGCATGAAAATAGTCCTTCCATGTGTTTTTTCCTACATATTCAATTAAGCTCTAGACTCAATAATGAATCTCACATCTCTTTAAATAGACGTCATAAACCATTTTCTTCTCATCCATTATATTTTGCCTCTTAATATCTATTGTCCATTTTTCTGCTTCAAGCTTCCTCGACAGATGTGTCTCTAACACGTTTCATCCTTCTCCATTCAATCAATCTTGAATTTTGTCATTCGTTAGATCCTCATTACAAACTTTATCTTTTACCTCAAAATCATAAGCAACTTGTTAGCTCATCAATTCAGTCGGTTGTTATAAACTTTAGTTGTTTCTCTCACTCGGTTAATACAAAAATGTTTTAGTGAATACTAACTTGGTTATTACTATTATTTGATATACACTACACTAACTCAATGTATACAGAGATCTTCAATTACTAACCACATTAACTTGTTCAGTTCTGATCTTCAATACATAACAAATTCATGTGATATAATCAAGTCAACAAAATGATGCCATAGACTCATCAATAAGTTATCCAATGTATACCTTAGTCATATCTCCATACCCATCTTCTTCATGTAGATATCTCTTTCCTTTATCATGTTGTCTTCTTCAGATATTTGTAACTATCATGATAAGTATAGTCAAAACTAGTTGACATCAATGACAATACATATTGACTGATTTAATTGTCTTACATATCACTTTAATAGCTCGGTGATCTCTAATTATTGTCTTTCACTTGTCCATTCAATTCATCAAATTATTCAATCAGTTATAAATTATCAAGAACAACCAGAAGGTTTTGTAGCACACAATGAGATCCACATGTTCAGATTGAAGAGAGCTTTGTACAAACGCAAGAAGGCTCCTAGGGTGTGGTATGAGCACATTGATAGTTAGTTGCAGGTAATGGGATTCGTGAAGAGTGAGGTAGATGGTAACCTCTAATATGTGGAAGACTTTTTTTTAATAGGTTCACTAGGGCTCATAAAGGAGTGTAAAAGGGACCTTGCGACAGAGTTCAAGATGAAGGATTTGGGACTTATGCACTACTTTCTAGGCATAGAGGTGTGGTAGATAGATGGATAGATTTTCCTTGGACAAGGTAAGTCTTTAGGAGGTTCAGGATGGAGGATTGTAGAACCATGTTTGACCTATGATCATGAATTGGAAGAAGGTAAATGCATCTAGGGAGAAGGATGTAGATCCCACCTTATATAGGTATTTGATTGGTTCTCTCATGTATTTGGTCAACACTAGGCCAAATATATCTTTTGCAATAAACTCTCTTAGTCAGTTCCTGGTTGAGCCAAAGAGAGTGCATTGGATAGCAACAAAGCATGTGATGTGTTATTTGCATGGTATTATATATACTCGAGCTGAAGGAAACAAATAGATAGACTATACTGATGTAGATTGGGTAGGAAGTATAGTGGACAAGAAAAACACTTCAGTGTGATGCTTTATTTTGGGATCAAGAGTGTCTCTTGGTACAGTAGGAAGAAAAAGTCTATGGAGATGAGTTCTATAGAAGCAAAATACATAGCATCTAGCATGGTGATGTGTGAAGCTATATGGATTTGGAAGTTGTTAGTAGCCTTATTTGGTTAGAGGGTTGAGACTATAGTGATACACTATGATAATTAGATTTGCATTCAAGGATAACTTTAGTGGTGAATATTCATCAATTGGTGAATGTCTCACGTCGACAACTTGGGATTTGGTGAATATAATGTGTATAATAGGTTGGTCATGTCACCCAAACTTTATAAATATTAGGTGAAATTCCCAATCCCATCACCCATCGGTTTGTATAATTTCCTCATTTTCTCTCAAAATATCACCAATTGAATCTAATTTTTGAACACGGTAAACTATAAAATTTTGCCTACAATTTCCAAAGCTTATCTTAATCGACGACCTATACTCGCCAATGGTGTTATAAAGATATATTTAGAGGGGGCCCCAAATTCACCTGACATTTGCAGACACGTGGCTCCAACCAATGCTATTTTTTCCAACTCTATTAATCATAGAAAATTATTAGATGACCCATAATCACCTCATAAATTACATAAGATGTATTATAATTATGCAGGCTTCGCCAAATATTTGTATACCATATAAGCTTCCTGCCGAATTTGCCAAAATGGATTGGTATAAATACATTCATAAATTAGTGTTATTGTTCACAATTTGGTTTGGTTGGTTTTGATATCTCAATTCTGATCGATAGAAAATTTCCATATTGTTGAGTGTATTGGCAACTACAATTGAGGCAAAGGTAAGTGATTAATTTTTTAAGTGTACTTAATATAATATTATTCTAAATTCACCTGAGGTTTCACCTCTGTCTATTTGTGACTCTGCAATTTTGAGTTCATTCTTATTAAGTGGGGACCAGTTAGTGGTCAATGGTCACCTAGGAGACCTTAAACATGATGATATATGGATTCTATATTATAGACCGTAGGGCCAATTAATCATATATATATATATATATATATATATATAGACACACACACACACACACACACATATATATATATATATATATATATATATATATATATTCACTTCTTCAACAAGTTAATATTTTTTTGGCAGCCTTTATTTCATTGGAGATGTCAAACAAGAATAAGGGTAAGGCTCTTGCATGTAGGGGGAAACCAAGAGAAGCCAAAAAAACATAGAACCTTATCATTGTACTTTGGTTGTGGAAATTATTTTGGCCAAAATCAGGATGCTACTTCATCACAAGTAGATTTACAAGATTCACAACCTACACGACATATTGAAGAAGGCGGTGAACTTGATATCTCAGATCACGATGAACTTGAAGAAGATTTTTCAGGTAAATACCCAGAGTATCCAGAATGATATAAATGACTTGGGTGAGGCTAAGAATGCCAAAGATGATGATGGTGCATGGAAGAAGAAAATAAAATACAATTTAAAAAAGGATAGATAATCAAAAAAAGATAGGAAGTGGGATTTTTTGAGGAATTTTCAAAAATAATGGGAATCAAAGTATCCATTCATTGAACTAGTGGACAATCCAATTAAAGGTGAGCCTCTGGTAGAATGCAGATGTAAGATTTGAACCAAGATAAATAAGAAGGAAAAGAGGTTGCAGCTAAAAATTGACACCATAGAGAAGCATACAGGTAAAGTTTATGAAAAGAAAACCATAGATGGAGTTGAAAAATTAGTGATAAGATGGAAAATAAAGGAGGAATCTCAACATGTTAGGAATGTAGAATTATTTGAATTTTAGCAGCAAATATAGACGAAGTCTGCTAAAGTTAAAGGCCCTATTGAAGCTTTTTTTGGAAAAGCAATGGAAGTGGAACAAATGGGAAAAATTATTCAGTAAAGTGTTGTCTTTAATATTTTGAGCAGAGGGCATGGTATGAAAAACTACCCATCATTGAGTGCTTTATTACACTTTCTAAAAGATTGTAACTATCCTAATAGTCACTAGTCAGTAAACAAAAAATGGTAATGGGCAAGTTGTCTTTCTGAGGTCGAAAAAGAAGATCTAAAGACTAAAATTAAAGATTCAAACTTTATTGCATTGTCTTTAGACAAAGTTACAATAGTATATAATACTTTGTGGGTATGCATGCATGTTTATATTATACACAATTTTTTTCACCAACCTCATCTACTAATTATTGTTAAAATGAAGGATACTGCGACAGTGGAAAATATATTTGAACTAGAAAGGAGTTCTCTAATTGAATATGGAGGTATAGATGACATGACGTTTGCCAAAAAGTTGGAGTGTTGGAGCGGATGGAGATTCATTAATGCAAGGCCATAGGAACGGTCTTTGTGCAAATATAGAAAGTTCTTGTGCACCCTACATTATTGGCATTCACTACATGACCCACAGAATGAGTCTAGCTTTTGGAGTTGTTAGAAAGGATGCTCCAATACAAAAAAAAATTGAGGTTCTAATCAAAGAGATCTACCAACACTTATGTCAAAGTCTGAAATGATTTAGATAATTTCAACACTTTGTCGAAGGACTAACCAATGGGAACAATCTTCTTAAGGATAATGATACCAGATGGATCTCTTTGGATGGACTAGTGCATCAAAAAATTTTAGAATATCCATCGTTGCTTGGTCTAATGAACTCAATTTGTGACAAAGTAGAGAAGTTGAAATTTCTTGAGCTACTTCAAAGGTTAAGTAATGTAGAGACACTCTTAACATTAGTAGGTCTTCTTCCCATGCTAGAGGAAATGAGGAATACAATGAACAAGGCCCAACAAAGAGCTATGTATATTGCAAAATATGTTGCACTGTGTAAATTGACATGTGTGACGCTTGATAATCTCTATCGATTATGTGATGATGTAAAATTTTTGAACTAGCTGAGAATCATAGATTTGGACAATCTTGATAAATTTTTAAATATCGGTGCAAATGGAGAGTTATGTGCAAAATTACACAGAGTTGAGATACCAATGCACTACTTTTCTAGGTCTAAGTTCGAGGAACTAGGAAAGAACCCCAAGAAGCAACTATCAAGTGCTACAATGGAAGAATTTACCAAGATCATTGAATCTGTAACTACTTCTGTGAAGCACATGGCCTATGATCTTTCCTCATAGATTATTAAAAGATTCCCTCAAGTCAAACTACTTGAATCCATGGCTATTGTGTTTCCTTGATATTGGAGTCTAAATGATTCAAAAGATTTTCAAACTAAGCTACTAACTTTGATAGATCATTTAAGAAAAACCAAAGAATTCAATGGAGTAATTGTAAATGGAATTTTAGATGAATATTGTTTGAGAGAGAAATAATGTCATTTTTCATCAACAATGAGGGAACAATATAAAATTATGCAAAACCCCCATGAAGATGGATCGGTAACAAGGCATTGGAAAAATCTAGTTGAGAGTGAAATTTTGATTGATTCAATATCAAAAAATGTTAAACTTGTTGATTTATGTCTAACCATGATATTGGGGTCGATGGAGGATGAGAGAGTTTTTAGTGCTTTGGGGTTCCTAAAGTCAAAGCTACGAAACAAACTAGACAAGAATTTGGAAAATTGCTTGAGGCTTTATACATCCATGTATGATGTCCATACTTTTCCTTACGATAGGGCATTGAAAGTGTGGAGGAATAAATGTCAAAGAAGAGGGTTGGGAAACATTTCAAACCAAAGTGGGAGTGCCAAAAACAATGGTGCCAGTGACTCGTGTATTAGTACTAGTAGTGTTGAACTTGAGATGTAGTTAAGTGGAGATATGCATAGTGAATAAAACATAGAGAAGAAGCAAGGAAGCTATGAAGTTGATGAGGAGGAATATGAGGATCCCAATAATGAGATGATGTGGCAACTTGAGCCGTAGTCTACTATAGGTATTTATTAAACTTATTATTGTAGTCTATTGTTTGTATCTCATCATCAATCATGCATAATAGCATATTCCAATGTCAAAAACATGAATGTGGTTGATAATGTCATCAATTCTACTATTAATATTGATTAATTTTCCTTTGCATTATTCAACTCATATGGTATAATTCTTGAAGATTTTCATTATTTTTTTGAAAATATAGCAATTCATATGATACAATTCATAGAGATTCTCATTAATTTATTTATAAATATGATACAATTCATTCATTAGTAGTAGTAAGTACACAACTCTGTGTGATTCTGTTTGCAAAAGTCAATACCTAATTTCAATTTCATTACCCTTGGCAAATGACCTTGAATTTCCTTTTATAGAAACAGGGGAGCAACAATAGCTTCAGGTTGATTTGCCTCATGTGAAGACTCAATATCAAAATCAATATTGCAACCTCTCCACAACTGTACATTTTTGCATTTGACAGACCAATTTAGTAAATTTGCATCTACTGCATTTATCATGTTCAAAAAATAATTTCAAACTTTAAACTCAATTCAAGCCATTAGAAATAAAATATAGAGATGATTGAAATTACTTTCACATACTATGATTGATGAGGTGATTCTGTCAGTTATTTTAGGATGCTCCATTATGCATCATTTGGAAGGTCAGTATTTGGCATGTTATAGTAAATGGCCTGCAACCTTGTCAACCATTTGTACTTGGAAGAGTGACTTGAAAGTAATGCTCCATCCAATACTATATTTAAATTTTTCAATGGTTGGATGCAATTTGCAATGCCTTCATGAGTTGTGTCTTGAGGAAGATTTCCTAAATCAGACGTCATTGTGTCCTTCAACTTTTTTTGTAAGCTTCTCTTCTAGTGAATTTTGTTGATGAGTTAGTAGGATCAAGACCAAGATTTGACAAACCAAGACTTATCATTTAGGTTGTTTTTTTATTCATCTTGGCAAGATTTATCCCATGTAAGGCGATAATTTCCTCTCCTTCCCTTAGTTTCTGACATTTTTGACATACGGGTGTTGCCTTTATTGTTGCATGAATATGGTCATGAATTCCCTTGCTTGCCAAATGCCTATCACTAGTTGTGTTGATTTGTTGCAAAAATTGTTTTGCAATATTCTCTCTCTGATAAAAAAAATTCTTCTCAACGTGCTCTTTGAGCTTCCCAAAAACATCTCTAAGACTTTCATTCAATTCAAACCAATCTCACAACCTATCACCCCTCGCCTTTATTAGCCCCTAAATGTCTTGTTTTATTTTCTTGAGTGTGTTTTTTAATTTGTCATTCAAGTTGTTTTCGTACGTTTCAATTGTATTATTTTCCTTTTGTAGTTGTTCTCTCAATTGTGACAATTGGTGTTCACTATGATTTCTTATTTCCCCTACTTTCTCTTCCCGGTGTTTTAATTTTACCCTCTCATTCTCCAATTCTTTATTTAAATTATTGTTTGTCTATGTCGTAGTCTCCACGCTTTTGTATAAACATAGTGAAGAAACTTTTTCATCCTCAAGTTTTTATTGCTCTCTTCCAATTTCTCCCTCGGAATTTAGTTCTGCCTTCATATATTCTTGTTGTGAAATTACTTCTTTAGAGGAAGAATTTTTTATCCTTTTCCCTAATTCTTTGCACCTTTTATATGCCAATTTCTCTGTTTCCTTTTCATTTGTCAGGTCTTCCTGTAAATTTTCTATTTTGTCCACAAGCTTTCCTTTCTCTCTCTCAAACTTCATCACTGAACTATAGACCACTTGATTGGTCATTTTTGACTCATTTATGTTGCCCACGTTTTTAATTTTGGATAAATCAATTTGGAGGGTGCTAACACAAAATTCAGATGGATCTAACTAACACTTTGGTATATTATTATCTCTAGCTAGGGGCATAACAACCATGATCTCCCTCATTTCTTTGTTTGGATCATATGTGGGAAATATCCTATTCGATGTAGGTTATGCATCACGAGTTGCAACGACTACATCCCTCTTCAATGTCTTAGTATTTTATCTATCCTATTCTTTATTTGTTCAAAGTTAGTTAGAAAATTCTTGTAATGAAAATTTGGGTTTGCTGACACAATTAAATATTTGAAAGGTGAAATAGCACTTACAATGATGTATGTGCATCCACCTATGTCTATTGTTCTAATAATTGCATCATGAGCATTAGAAACACCCTGAAACATTCCTAATCATGTCCCACTATCACTAGCAAGTGGATTTTTTGGACTATTCTGAGGGTTTTGTCTTGAATGTGTGGCAATTGTTGGACTCACCATTGGCATTGTTGTCATAACCTTTTGCTTCTTTACACCGCCTTGATCTCTAGGATCCATTGTTTTCATGTCAAGTCATAATGTCCTTTTCAGACCACTATTAATACCCATGCCATCCCCACCAGTGGAAGTGATACTTGATTTAGATTGAAACTAAGTGCTTGGAAAAGGGGGAACTGGATTTGAAGATGGAATAAATGTAGGTGCAAGGGTATGAGACTAAGTAGTACATTTTTGTGATGAACCTAATGATTCAACTCCAAGGACTGGTTTCTCAGCATGTTTTTGTGGAACTCGTGTGTCAAGTGGAAACCAAGGTCCTTGTCCTATGCAACCAAGACCACCAACACCTAGAAACCCATTTTTTCTATAATATATTCCCCTTTGGTATATGTTTCTTTCATGAACGCATCAAGCCCACTAAAATTTGAATAGACAAGTATTAGTTTTGGGAGTGGAATTAGTCAATGTGGGATCTGCAGAAGCCTGCCCATACTCATTATCTTCATGATCATCATCATTGTGATATGCTTCAGCTGGATGCTCCTTATTCCATAAATTGCTAAATATTTTATCCTCTTCCACTTCATAAAGATCTGCAGATGCCTTTGGCTCACCAAGATTCTTCCTCATTTCCCAAAAAAAATAAAATTTGTTTGAGTCCACTTACCATAATTACATTCAACCACTAGGTTTGCTGGAATAGATTTTCTAGACAGTTTAGCAGCTTTCTGGTAGAAATTGTAGGATGTCCTGGACTATACTTTTCCTTTCTATTCATGCAATACCATAATTTTTTATGACAATTCTTGTATTAAAATATTATTTTCAGTGGTGTATTTTTTCATCTCTTTTTTAACCTCATCCCAGGGGTCCATGTTTTTAAATTTTTCTATCAATGGCATACTCTCATGTTGAAATTTGCTTGTAGAGTTCCCATTCTCTCTAAGATTTGTTCCAATTATGTTGAATGGATCATACTGCCAGTGATTGTCAACATCAAAGTGAAAAATTGTATAAAAAAACATGGGCCACTTTGAATCCTCTTGTCTCAAATGTGAACCCTCCACATGAGAAAGGAAAGGAAGGAAATATCATTTTCTTTTGCTGACCATTAAAGAGTGCATTTGTGTTCTCCATCTGTCGTACATATTCCAATGCAAATACCCTCTTTGACACATGTATTGGAAGTTTGTATGGTTTTGTCATTGAACCATAAAACCTTAACACAGTGTAGTCTTCCATAAAGTATCAATCAACCAATTGTATTTGACTTCTGAGTTGAATGCAATCTCTACAAGACACAAGCAATCTAGGCATTGGAGTGCCTATAATTTTATGATACATTGGTACAAAAAATAAGTCTAGAAAATCGTTGTAGTTTCTTCTATTACCACTCATCCTTGTTTCAAGTGTCCATTCATATATTGGATTATGGACTCGACTTTGAAGCTTGTTTGTCTAAAATATTGCACGATGCTTTTCTAAAAGAAGATAGCACAAGTAGGTTGTGAATCTAAATGTCTGCTATAAACCTATTTTAATCATTAGTAATTGTTCTTACATGCAATGAACAATGTGTTCAATAAAATTAAATATTACTAGTTCTAATTCACAATGAATATGAAAAATCATTTCAAGAATGATGGAACCCGCTTCTTTGTTACTTTTCGATCCCAAATAAAATGTCAGCAAGGAAATACTATCCTGAACCCATTACACAAAAATATCATAATTATAAGGAGGCTTATGATCTTGATCCATACTAGAACTTCATGTTATTCCTCTGATATATGAATCTTTCTATCTTGCATCTAATTTTTCATAATTCTCTACCAGCTTTCCTAGGTCAATGTGCATGTTTGATTTTTGTGCTTCAAACCCTAGGTCCAATAGACTAGCAAATTCATTCTTGATTTTCTACAAAATTTCCTCCTGAGTATTTTTATTGACAATTGTTTTTTTATTTTCATCATAATTTTCAGCGCAGACCATGACAATTTTTGGACAAGGGAATACTTGAGGTAACACCATGCATGCCAATCCAACAATCTACATTGCAATTTTATTTGTGTTTGCCTTTACCGTGTTGTTAAATGGATAATATTCTGTCTCCTTCATTGGATCTTTCCACTTATTTTCAAGTGCAAATCCAATTTCCATGATTCCCTCATTTCCATGGATAACAAGATTATAAATATCATGGAATTCATCAATGAAAACTAGTGTTTTAACCATTTTGTGGAAGTCTTATCTATGTATCTTGTTTTTGCCTTTTACTAGTAATTGTGGTATTTATTTTGGCCATCATGGTATTTACTCATAGGGAAATTCAAATAGTTCTACATAGCTACAATTTATAGGCATCATTCAAAATTAAACTCTAATTCTAGTTCTATAATCTAAACAGTAAACCATGAGATTTAAAAAATTAAAAAGGCGAGACGTAGGTGTTTAGGACTTTACCCAGAATTTCAATTTGAGAAAATTGTGAGTGGGAAGAGAGTTGAGAGACTTTGTTACATTCCTCAACCGATAAGTTGCAACCCCTTTCTGAATCTCCAATACTAGTTAGAACTAAAAAACTTAGATTGAAAATCTAAAGGGCAAAATTTGTACAATCGTGACTCGTGTTAACTTTTATTGCTTCTTTTTTAAGATTGATATCTAATGTCACTATGACACATGTCACTTAATTGTTTGACATTACAACTTCATCTAGAGACCCAAAATTGATATTAATAGTTATTACATTTATTAAATCAAAATGTTTAGTTTTACTTTTATTAAATCATGACACGTGCCTTATTTTCGAGGGACATTTGCAAAATGAGGTGACCATTCCCTAAATCAACCTGAAATACACCTTGGATCATTGATCTATGTTCATCCAACAATCGTTGGTAGTCACTGTCAGGCACCACATGTCCCATTCACTTTTGGCTTGTCAGTAGTCACCTAGTCACCTCACACGTCATCATCAAATGGTACCGACTGTGTGAGTGGACATGTGTCATGATTCTGGAATAGGTTTGTGAAAATGGGGTTTCATTTCCCTTTCATCCCAAAATACATTGTATGTCATCAATTTTTTCTCATCCAACGGTCGTTGGTAGTCACAGTCAAGTGTCATGGGTCCCATTCCCTTATGCCTTGTCATTAGTCACATGTCATCATCGAATGACACCAACCTGAGTGGACACGTGCCATAATTCCGAAAGAGTTTTGCCAAAATTGGGTTTGATTTCTCCTTCGGCCCAAAATACACCATACATCATAAATATGTTAAATTTAAATTAAATTATTTTTCATTTTCAGTAAATTGTAAATTTCTAAATAGTGAACACCGAATAATTTACAATTTTACATTGAGTTTGTAATTTATAATTTTAATTATTTATTATTTTAAATTTCAATTTTTAAACAGTCCTAACTTTTTATTTAAATAGATTTAAAATATCAATTTAGTATTATATATGATCAATTATTCAACTTTATAATAAAAAAGTTTTTGATTAAGGTAAAAGCAGGTTTTGAATGGGCCCCGAAACCATTTACAAATAGTTTTTGGTGGGAACTATAACCCTAAGCTTAAAAATTGGAAGAATTAACTCAAACCTAAGTGAAACAGCTGAGGAAAAAAAAAACCTTACAGCACCCCCCAACACACAATGCTAGTAGAAAAACCAACAGAAAAAACCTAGCAATACAACAGCAGCCAGAAGAAAGATACTCAGAAAGGCTCAAGCTGCTGAGACCGATAGTGTAAAGCCAGTGCCTTACAGCTTCACCACATATCTAGGGTTTTCAGGCTCCCTAAACCAAACATAAGGGTTTTTATGGCTCCCATTACCAGACTTAGTGAACAACAACTTAAGTAAATGTGCATGTAGAGCTTCAGCTGCACCGAACCATCAGGGTTTTGAAAGGCTCCCCCAACCTTTTTGATGGCTCCCATAACCAAAATGGGATTTATCAACCAATAGAGTTGGCAGATAGACTAGTCCACCCTATCAAGACCAAACCAAAGAAGAAACAACAACTTAAAAATATGAGCAAGAAAATCTTTAGCTGCACCATAGCATTTAGGGTTTTGAATGGCTCCCCCCACCATTAACAATGAAATGGGAATGAGGATGACTCCCCAAACCACCAAATCACAATCTTCCAAAAAAAATAAAAGACCATCAAGGATCTTTGGCAAAAATAGGACTCTCCAGCAAAGGCCGAGCACTATAGGGTTTTGAAAGGCTCCCCCAACCTTTAACAAAGAGATGGAAAAGAGGAATACTCCCCACTCCACTAGATCACAACTTGCCAGGAAAAAGATTATATCGTCAAGGTTCTCTAGCAGAAACAATACCCTCCAGCTATGGCTGAACTCACCAACAATACCCCAACCCTCCTCTTCCATCCAGCTACTAGCCACTTCAATAGGCAGAGCCTCCACCTCAGAAGGAACTCCCACCTCTATAGAAAGTAGGAAAGAGGTGTTAAGAGGGAAAGAAACCTTCACCTCAAAATGAGCTTCCACCTCAATAGGAAGCAGAGTAGAGGAGTAATGAAGATGAGAAACCATCAATTGCCAAAGATTATTTGTGTGCAACCCCACCTTAATAGGGATCCCACACAAGACCATACCAAATGAACCAACACCCCTCTCCCATGCAAATGAAAGAAGCGGTGGAACCCAGAAAGAGGCCCACCCGTGAGGTTCCCAGGAACAGGCCAACACAACAAGATCCCAAAGAAGGACCCACAATAGTTTCTCACCATCACAAACCTTCTAAAGAAACAAGGGTTGTCTCCTCTCCAAAATAAAGAGGGAAAGAATCCCCCCTAAACCTTTACCATCGCAAGGAGCCAAAACCCTAACAATCTTAATAGGAGAAAGGTGGGAGCACTGGATGCAAATGCAGCAACCCCCCACCAAAGACTCTCACAAATCCCCACTTGGGTCACTGTCCTCATCATCTAAGGCACCCTCCTCCTCTTTGAAGCCTGGGACCCCACCCATTCTGCTTCTGCTCGCTCTGCTTCTGCCCGCCCTGCTACCGCTCCCGCGTGTCATAGAGTCTAACTTTTTTACTTTATAATAAAAAAATTGATCTTAATAACTTGATAAATTATAACTTTATAATTCGCATATTAATAATAGATATGCAATTTAATTCAATTTTGATAGTTGATTTAAATCAACTTTAATTTTTAAAATAATGTTACAAAATATGATATTATGTATACGGTGCAGGTTAAGCTTTGATATGTGTCATCATTTCAATGGCTTCCTAGAGAACTTTGTTTCCTTCAAGAAATTGGGGCCAAAATTAAACTTCATCCATCGATCTAGGATCATCAAACGGTCTCAAATAATATATTTAACATTATAAAATGATGGATGTTAGGTTACGTGTCGATGTGACTAGTCGTGCTTTTCTATACCAATGTGTTGAGTCTGGCATCTACAAACAAGTTGGCAACAAATAAAGGCACTATTCGCTAGATGTGATATTGCATTAATTACATCTTTGATAATTTTTCATTTGGCATTGGCCCACATGACGAGTCCCAACTCTTGAAAATCGCTAATAAAATATTTATTTTTTCCATAATTAATGAAATATTAGCCAATAAAATAAATAAATTTTCAAATGGTAGATAAAATTCGCCAGTACAATTATTTTTTTTCCCTTCAAAAGAAAATTATTCACCTCATATATTATAATTTGTTTACTTCAAAAGAAAAAATTGCCTCATACAATATATATTTTCCCCCACAACAACAATGGAGGCCTCTTTCTTAGTAGACACCAAAAAATAGCAGAAATCCTTCAAGGAGCCCGTCAACAAAGAGATAATGCTTGTAATTTTAGTTTATAAGGAGGTGAGCATTGAAGTTCTAGGCAGTCAGTTCCAGGAAAGGAAGATTAAATGGAGAATGAACTTACATGTCATATCAATGATAATAGCCTGGGATCTTCAACTTGGTGAAACGAAAACAAAGGTCAAGAGAATTATAATATTGTTGATAAGTAGGAGATATTTTTCCATAGCAAGTCAAATTGTGATATTGCTATCAGGATTCAACTGTGTAGTTTTTGAGTCAAACTCATTGACCCATGATTTGAATCATGGGTCAATGAGTTTGACTCAGAAACTACACAGTTGAATCCTGATAGCAATATCACAACTATAATATTGTTGTTTGACAATGATCTATTGATGGAATTGGAGTTGATTCTTGAATGGGTGGTGCTAGGGATTGGCTTTGATTATTAGGAGTGATTTAAAGATGAAAATGAGGGTAGAGTCTATGGATGGGTTCCATTTATACGCTGGTGGGGAAAGGTCAATAAAAAGGCTTATGTGGAGGATATAGCAAAGAAATGGATGAAAGTGAAAACTGAGCTAGAAATAGTTAGGGCCAAAGAAGAAGAGAGGAACAAGGTTTTCCAGCTTAATGTGCCCAAGAAAAGAAGGGCACAACAGTGAAGCAAGTCGGTGAAGACTTATTGAAAAAGCAGATGAAAGATGAAATTTATAATTTTGAAATTTTGTGGCACAACCCTGAAAATAAATTATATATGGATGTATTGGCGTGTTGGACTTGGAATGCAAATGAGAGGGTTGGGAATGAAGCATAGATATTAGGGTTCCAAAAATGTAGAAGATCTCTCTAGTCAAATGCTAGGAGTGCTCGAGCAGATGGAGGAAAACTAAAAGTAACAAGAAGGATAAAGGTATGGTCTTTTTTGTGAAGAATAATATACATCTATTTCATCTTTATAGATATACATGTAGGATGTTAATATTCAAGGCCCGAGTAGGAAAATTACGGACTATTTTGTAATATAGTAGATGCATAAAACTGTGAATGCTAGCTACAAGCTAGTGCAGTAATACTTTCTCATGAACTATTTGATGACTGATGTAATTTCTCAATTTAAATAATAAAAATTACCTATTATAGATAATAATTAAAAAAAAGGGGTAGATATATGTTAGAAAACTTACTAACCAATTGGGAAGCAATGGAATGAGATAGATACTCTAATCGAAATACTACTATGTTCTTATTAGATTTTGAGAGAAAGCATATGATAGGGTATAATGGTTCTTTTTTAGAATGAACCTTGAGATATTTGGATTTCCTCTTAATTTTTGTAGCATGGTCAATACATTGTTGAGAGATGAAATTGCATAGGTAGAAGTTAATGGTTCTCTCTTTGAGGTGCTCGCACTAGAAATATCAATCATACAAGGATACCCCCTCACCCCTGATCTATTTAAAATAATCTCTTATGTTATTCACTACCTATTGAGAAAATAATGTCTAACCCTTGAGATTAGGGGCCTCTCACTTCCTAATTTTTTTTTGTTAAACATTCAATTTGTTGATGAAACTTCCATTTTTGTTGATCTTGAAGAAAGTAATGTGAATAATTAATATGATTCATAAATTAGATTTATTCTCCACTACTTTAGGTGCAAATATTTCCAATTTGAAATCAACCATGCTTGGCTAGATTGAGTGGTGTAGTCAAGAATGGCAAAATCTACAAAAGATCAGTCCAACCTTTCAGCCAACATAACACAACTAAAACAATAACCAAGATAGCAAAGAAATGAAAAATCAGCCTTGAATTATTATTAGAAAAAATAATTAGAATCGATCTGCAACATGTTATCTTACATGCCAAGCATACATGTTTGATTATGATCAGAAATCCCTTCTAACCCTAGCCAAAACATAGCTAAGTAAGCTTATGAAGACTAACGTATCCCTTAGGAACAAGTCCATAAGCTTATATAGCCAATACAATCATTGGTTGACCTAGAACATATCACATTTCCCAAGAACAAAGAAAACATAATACAACAATTGGATCGGCTCCCAAAACCATAGAAACAACTCCCAATGAATAAACTAAGAGATGCAATCACAATAATAAGTCAGCCTCAAATGTAATAATATGTTGGTACAATCACCACCAATAATCCCAACTAGTAGATTGGAAATTTGATCAATGAACACCCTAACTAACCACGAAAATGAAAAATAATACAGTCAGGCAAGAATCTTCAAGAACTTATGCACAATGACTCCAAATGAGGTGTGATCATACAATAAGGCTTGGAATAAAGCCACAACCACACAATAGAAATTGTAACTCATAATAACAAGTACAAATTGACCGCCTTATGTTATGGTTGTGCTATAGTGTATGGAGTGCTCCTAATGCTCTATCTTAAGATTTGTCTTTGTACAGGGTTTCAGGTCCCTTCAAAACCTATTTTTACCATTAATTAAAACAAGTACAAATTGATCACAACTAGAACACATGACTGATCAACAAGAACAAAACATTTTTTATTTTATTTTATTTTATTTTTTGGGGTGGGGGGGAGGTTGATGCAAGATTGCCTAGATCCCAAGATGCTTGTGCATTAGACACCTAGGGTGCTTGTGCTAAAGGAAAACCAAAGTGGTCAACCTCAACCTGAGAAATCCATGATGAATCTTAAACTATTCTATCCTTCCATTTGACAAGAAACTCCATGTACTACTTGCCTCTTGTACTCTTGCCAACTCTTCTATCCAAAATCTGCTCTATCTGATCCCCCTTCTTCTTAGGATACTCTTGTACAACATCCAACTCATCAACACTACCACCTTCTGATTCATGATACTCATATAAGTCTACAACATTGAATATCATTGATATATCCATGTCATCAGCTAACTCCACTTCATATGCATTCCCTGAATCAAACCTCCTCAAGATCTTACAAGGACCAAATCTCTTCATCTTAGACTTGTTATAAGTACCAACGTGAAATCTACCCTTCTGTAAGTACTCCATAACTTCATCTCCCACTTGAAATTCCTTATTTCTCCTCTTCATATCATCTCTTCTCTTATATCTGTGTTTCATTTCCTCCAAGTGATGTGTAACCTCCTCATGTAGTGATTTCATAACCTCAACAAAATCCTCTCCTTTAGTACTCCTCATAACATCAGGACAGGTATCCCTTAATTCTACAATCCATTTAGGACTAAATCTAATAATCACTTCAAATAGTGTCTTCCCTATACTCCTAATCACTAAGTTATTATGAGAAAACTCTGCCCGAGGTAAAACTAAATCCCAATTTCTAGGCTTATCTCCAACTAAACACCTCAAAAACTTTCCCAAACTCCTATTCACTACCTCTAGTTGTCCACCTATTTGTGGATGAAAATTAGAACTCAATTTCAACTTAGTCTTCATCTTCTTCCAGAGTGTCCTCCAAAAATATCCAACAAACTTGCTATCCCTGTCTGAAATAATACTTTTAGGCAACCCATGTAATCTCACAATCTCCTTGAAAAATAAGCCAGCCACATGCACCACATCAGTTGTCTTCCTACAAGGAATAAAATGTGCCATCTTGGAAAATCTATCCACAACCACAAAGATAGAATCATATCCCCTTTGTGTTATCGGTAAACCTAACACAAAATCCATACTAATCTCCTCCCAAGGTCTAACCAATACTGTCAAAGGTTTATACAACCCCACATTTTGGCTACTACCTTTGGAAACTTAACATACCTTACAACTCTAAACATAACTCCTCACGTCCTTTTGAATTTGTGGCCAAAAGTGATTCTCACCTACTAAGGCTATTGTCTTATCAATGCCAAAATGTCTTGCTAAATTGCCACTATGTTTCTCCTTAATCAGATTGACACTCATGGAAATTCTAGGTATACACAATTGATTACCCATGAATAACATCTCATCCTAAATGAAATAAGCCAACCACTTACTCTTGTCAGTAACAATAGGATCTTTACAAGCCTTCCATGGTTCACTAAAATCTGCATCAACCTCACACAATTTCTTCAATTCATCAAATCTCATTACTACAACCTTCATTTCAGTCAACAAAGTCCTTCTCCTACTTAAGGAATCAAAAAAATTATTTTCCACACCACTCTTATGTTTCATCACAAATGTATATCTCTACATAAATTCAACCCATCTCAGATGTCTTTGATTCAACTTACCCTAGCTGGTCAAATACTTTAATGCTTGATGATCGGAATATAGGAAAAACTCCCTAGGTAACAAATAATGCTTCCATTTCATCAAAGCTTGAATTATTGCCTAAAACTCTCAATCATAAATTTAATACCATTTCTTAGCATCATTCAACTTCTCATTGAAGTAAGCACCAGGTCTCCCTTCTTGAGTCAAGACCGCTCCAATTGCATTTCGACTAGCATCATAGTCCACTTGAAATACCTTACTAAAATCAGGTAAAGCCAATACCAGTTGTTCTGTCACCTTCTTTTTAACAATTCAAAACTCCTTTGTGCTCCATGTGTCCACTTGAACTCCTTATCACCTCTCATGGTTTAAGTCATTGGTCCACAGATTGAACTAAAGTTCCTTATGAACTTCTAGTAAAAACTAGCTAACCCATGGAATGATCTTACCTCACTCATTATCACTAGTTTAGGGCACTCAATAATGGCTTTCACATTTCTCAAGGTCCACCTTCAATCTTTCAGTAGAAATTACAAATCCAAAATATAACAACTCTTCCTTCATGAAAGTACACTTCTTGATGTTTATCAATAACCTTTCTTCCATCAACCTCTGCAATACTTGCCTAACATGCAACAAATGTTCTTCTTTTCTTTTGTTGAAAATCAAGATATCATCCAAGTACACAATGACATACTTACCCAAGAATTTATTCAAGACTTCATTCATTAACCGCGTGAAAGTACTTGGTGCATTGGACAATCTAAAATGCATCACCAACCACTCATATAAACCTTCATTTGTTTTAAATGTAGTTTTCCACTCATCACCCTCTCTGATTCTAATCTGATGATAGCCACTTTTCAAAACTATCTTGGTGAAATACTTAGCTCCACTCAAGAAAACCATCAAGTCATCCATCCTAGGCAAAGGAAACTGATATTTGATGGTAATTTGGTTGATAACTTTGGAATCAGTACACATCCTCCATTGGCCATCCTTCTTAGGTGCTAACACTATAGGTACCGCACATGGGCTCAGACTTTCTCTGATCAATCCTCTCTACAAAAAATCTTGTGCTTATCTATTGAGCTCCTCATTCTCTATCAGTGTCATTTTATAAGTTTCTTTATTAGGCAAACTATCCCCCAATATCAGGTCCATGCAATGACTAATACTTATCACCGGTGGTAATCCATCAGGAACATTATCTGATATGATATTAAAATATTCATTCAATAATTCAGTGACTTCCTCAGGATGTCTTGTTAGAAATAAAAGTCCACCAATATAACTGAGAGGGGGGATGAATCAATTGTATGAGAGATTATTAAACTTTAAACTTTGAATAGCAGCAATACCAAATCAAATGAACACAATGAGTGCCAACACAATAACACAATATTTGTTGTTGAGGAAACCCTATTAAAGGTAAAACCTCAGTGGGAATCAACACCCACTAATGATGTACTGAGAGTATATTATCCTTATTACAAGATCTAGCCATGTTAGGAGATGATTAAAGCATTATAGTACATAGTCCTTGTTAGAGGACATACCCTATTAGGATTCAAAGAGAAGAGTAGGCTCACTACCCAAAGAAGGTTAAGACCACCTTCAGAAATCATTGTTCGCAAATCAAGTGTATGAAAGGAAATAGAAAATCCTTGAACTGTCCAATAGAAACTGTCTAAGCTTGATCAGTTCCAATTAAGTATATAATTTTTTCTCTGCTCTACATCCAACAGACACAAGCTCACAGCTTCCACAATCCTCTTTTACATCACATACACACTACCATATCTTTTCAAAAGAAAAGATCTTACATATATACCCTATTGCAAAATAAATGATCAAATCGGCCAATTAGGCTTTTCTAATATACAATAATCATATAACCCCTTGCTAAGATACACATGGTATCTAAGACAAATATACAATAATTACAATTCAATAATTAAGGATTGACATTCGTAATTCATGCTCGCCATTCATGATACACACTACAACTCTAAAGTCGGCTTCCAAATAGGTCTTCTCTAGAACACACACCACAGCTGACGTCATCCTACTTTTCGTACCTTGCTAAGATTAGCAAACATTCTTCAGTACACTATCTATCATCCCTTAAGCTCACATATACTGAATCCACATCGCCTATAAGATATACTCAAAACTTAGAAACTAACTTTGTCAGCTTCCATTGTCACAATCCAGTAACCAATCTTCACTAAATCTTCTATAACTCATCCAATATGCAATATTACATCATGCGATCTTAGATATAAGATCAAAACACCTTCCTGTACACACAACTGTGTTTACACATTCTAAATCATCCATACAACATTCATACACTGTAATAACTAGTATGTTATCTCCATAGAAACATATGTTGACATCAGTGACAAAACATGAATGACAATAGTAGTAATTCCAACAACACTTAACATAGTGATTAAACATATTAAATGCATATCCAACAATCTCCGCAATGCATTAGCAATATCCAACAATCTCCCCCTTTGGCATTGATGGCAACATATGGGAAAATCCATCAACCCAAGAATACTCTAATGAACTCTTCCTCATAGTATCTCTCCTCATATAGTAGGGATTTTCACATAGTCTCTTCCCCCTTTGACAAAAATGGTAAAGGGTGCCATAAGTTATCAACTATCTTCATCAATCAAGTGTTGAATTACCTAAAATATTTTGTAGACTTTCAGCAATCAGTCCCCCTGAGGAGTAGATCCATACATCAAGTCCAGAACATGATAAGGCTCTGAAAACCTTTGGACTGATGCATCCCTGCATCATTTAATTTTCACTAGGAGGGGCTTGCACCCCAATCATACCTCTGAGATACTCAAAGGCATCTTTTGGCAATGGCTTTGTAAAGATGTCTGCTATCTGTTCTTTTGTGCTAATGTATTCCAACCTTATTTCCTTCTCTGCTACCTTGTCTCTCAAGAAGTGATACTTAATAGAAATATGCTTAGTTTTAGAGTGCATCACAAGATTCTTTGACATATTTACTATACTGGTGTTATCACAATGGATAACCACTAGTTCAACAAAAGTTATTCCAATATCTTTCAGCATTTGTTTCATCCAAACAATCTAAGTGCAATTAATCACAACAACAATATATTCAAATTTGGTCATAGATTGAGCTATACAATCTTGCTTCTTACTTAGCCATGAAACCAACTTTTTCCCAAGGAAAAATGCACCTCCACTAGTACTCTTCATGTCATCAACATTCCCTGCCCAATCCACATTAGTATAAGCATGTAGTTCAAAGTCATCATTTTTACCATACCATATTCCATTGTTCCTTTCAGATATCTAAATATCCTTTTCACAGCAGCCAGGTGTGCCTCTTTAGGTTATGTCTAATATCTAGCCACAATTCCAACAACATTAGCAACATTTGGTCTAGAGTGAGTCAAATATTGTAATCCACCAACCATTGATCTATACTTGGTCTGAAAAACACTCTTTGTATCATCATTGTTTATCAGTTTATGACCGGTCACCATGGGTGTACCAGCTGGTTTACAATCTTCAATTCCAAACTTTTTCAACATTTCTTTAAGATACTTAGTCTGAGAAATAAAAATGTCATTCTTGCTTTGATTTATTTGCAGTCCAAGAAAGAATTTCATTTCGCCTATCATGGACATCTCAAATTCATTCTCCATTTCTTTAGAAAATTTCTTACACATTTCATCATTGCCTCCAAAGATAATATCATCAACAAAAACTTCTATTATTAGAATCCCATCTTCACTAGTTCTTAAATACAAGTTACTATCAACATTACCTTTTCTGAATCTAAGTCAAAGTAAGTACTTGTCTAACCTTGCATACCAAGCCCTTGGAGCTTGCTTCAATCCATACAATGCCTTCTTCAACTTGCATACCATGTCTTCATCTTCGAATAGAGGAAATCCACCAGGTTGTTCTAGGTTGTTCTATATAAACTTCTTCTTCAAGATCCTCATTCAAAAATGCAAATTTTACATCCATCTAATTTACCTTGAAGTCCTTATCTGCAACATAAGCTAGAAATAATCTCATAGCTTCTATCCTAGCAATGAGAGTAAATGTCTCTTCAAAATCTATTCCTTCTTGTTGTGAATAACCTTTGCATACTAATCTTGCTTTATTTCTTACAACAATTCCTTCTTCATTCATTTTGTTTCTGAAAACCCACTTAGTTCCTATTACATTTTTGTCTTCAGGTCTAGGAACCAATTCCCAAGTGTTATTTTTTTTAACCTAATCTAACTCTTCCTTCATAGCTTTGATCCAAGAATCATCTCTACAAGCTTCATCAGTATTCTTTTCTTCAACTTGAGAAATCAAACAAATTTCTTCCCTTGTCTTTGATCTAGTCATTATTCCTTGACTTGTATTACCAAAATTTGATTTTCAGGATGATTTTTCTTAACATACCTAAGAGTCTTAGGAATCTCAGTAGCCTCATTTGTTTCATTATCACAAATCTCATTTTCACATTTAGTCTCAACATGTTCTTCTTTTGTAGTGGTGGCCTCCTTGATCTCTGTAATCTGATTACAATCATACATTTTCTCTTGTATATGAAACTTTTCATATATCTTCACATTTTTACTTTTAATCATCTTCCTTAATCTCAGGTTAAAACATTTGTAAGCCTTTCTTTTAGTTGAATAACCAAGAAAAATTCCTTCATCACTTCTAGCATCAAATTTCCCTATTTCATAATCTCTTTTGATGTAACATTTACTACCAAATATTCTAAAGTATTTTATAGTAGGAGTATGATTAAACCACAATTCATAAGGAATCTTACTTGTACCTTCTTTGATTTATATCATGTTCAATGTGTACACTGTTGTCCCAAAAACTTCTATTCAATGCACATGAGATACATTTCCTTCTAGAAACATTGTCCTAGCAGCATCCAATATTGTTATGTTCCTTCACTTTGCTATCCCATTTTGTTGTGGAGTCCTAGGAATAGAAATCTGCCTTTGTATTCCATGCTCTTCACACTATGAATTGAATAGATCTAAAGTAAATTCTCCACCTCTGTTTGATCTCAGACATTTTATCTTTAAGCCTAATTCATTCTCTACTTTTGCTTTGAATATCTTGAATTTGTCAAATGCATTTGATTTCTCTTTCAAGTAAGTGATCCACATCATTCTAGAAAAGTCATCAACAAAAAGTATAAAGTACCTTTCACCATAGTATGATCTTGTCCTTGTAGGTCCACATAGGTCTTTATGTACCAAATCCAACTTTCCTTTTGTTGTATATGATTTACTTTTATAACTACATCTAGTATGCTTTCCCATAACACATTCTCTACACATAGTGTTAGATGGTTTTATAATTTTTGGCAAGTCTCTCACTGCATTAGTCAAGCTTTCCTTCACAATATTATCAAAATTGACATGACAAAACCTTGTGTTCCATAACCAACTGTCATCTATCCTTGCAACAAAACAAGAAGCTTCAAATGTGTTTAACTCAAATACATTACCTCTGGTTTTAGTACCAGTTTCAATCAAGTTTCATGTCTTACTTCTGATAAAACATTTCCCATCAATAAACTTTAATTGATATCCTTTGTCCATCATCTGTCCAACACTTAACAAATTATGCTTAAGTCCATAAACAAGCAGTACATTGTCAGTATTAGCCCTTCCATCCAAAGAAATAGATCCTACTCCTATGATAAGTTTAGGAATATTGTCACCAAATCTTATAAAACCACCATCATACTTATTTAGTTTAACAAACTTGTCTTTGTCTCCATTCATATGATGTGAGAAACCACTGTTTATAACCCATTCAGATTTCTTGTCAACATGTGATACTAAAACTTTTTCCTCATGTATTGGTTTTTCATATTTAATAGCAATAAATCCAATCTCCTCATAATCACAATTATCATCATCAGAAATACCTTCACTAGCATAGTAACATTTTTTTTCCTTTGAATACTTAGGCTTGAAAAACTTTGGTTTGTGCTTAGGAACTCTTGTAGGACATCTAGATGCAAAGTGACCTATCTTATTGCATGAAAAACATTTTAAAGGTAACTTTCCTTCAAATTTACCCTTACCTCTATTTTCTCTTCTAGTGATCAGGGCAACAAGTTCATCTAGCTTTATTTCTTCTTCTTGTATCTATTCCCATTAGTCAGCATACTCACCAAGCTCTTCCTTTATATTACCATTGCTAGAGCTCGCAATTCTAGATATTGTCTTCTTGTGTGTAGATGCCTTGAATATTGTTTCAACTTTAGGTAAAGAATCTCCCAACTCTATAGCTTCGAAGGTAGTTAACTTTGCAATCAATATTTCTTTGCTAAAGTTTGCAGTCAAAGGTATAATCTCTTCTATAGCCTGAACTTTGGTCTTGTAAACATGTGTCAATGATCTAAGGATCTTTGCAATGAATTTTTCCTCTTCATAAGTGCCTCTGGAATTTTTTATTCCAATCACAACCTCAGTAACTCTTTGTACATAGGCCCTAATGTTTTCATCATCTTTCATCTGTAACTTGTCCATTCTTGTTTTCTAGTTTTATAATTTTTCTTGCTTAGTGAAATTATCTCCTTCATATAATGCTTCTAATCTTGTCCAAATTTTGTTTTCTAAATCCATATCTTTTCCCTCAGTAAATTCCCCTTCAGAGAGTGCGTTGATCAGTGCTTCCCTTGCAACCATGTTATATGAAAATGTCATCTTTTCTTCATCAGTAGCTTTATCCAATTCATCCTCAGCCTTCATGGTTTTGTCATTCTTTGTGATCATCTAGTAGTCGATGCCCAAACATAGCAAATGAGTTCTCATCTTGTTCTTCCAACTGTCAAAGTTTTCAGGATCAAATTTTGGACTATCTTTCCTATAGAATGCCATCTCCAAGATCACCTCAAGTTGTTAAGATTTCTCTCTAAGGACAAGTAGCTCTGATACCAATTGTTAGGAATTACAATCCACCAATATAATTGAGAGGGGGGGTGAATCAGTTGTATGAGAGATTATTACACTTTAAACTTTGAATAGTAGTAATGACAAATCAAATGAACATAATGAGTGCCAACACAATAACACTTGTCGAGGAAACCCTATTAAAGGTAAAACCCTGGTGGGAATTAACACCCACTAATGATGTACTGAGAGCATAGTATCCTTGTTAGAAGATCTATCCCTATTAGGAGCTAATTAAAACATTATACTATATAGTCCTTGTTAGAGGACAGACCCTATTAGGAGTCAAAGAGAAGAGTAGGCTCACTGCCCAAAGAAGTTTAAGACCACCTTTAGAACTCATTGTTTGCAACACAAGTGTATGAAAGGAAATACACAATCCTTGAACTATCCAATAGCAACTATCTTTGCATGATCAGTTCCAATGAAGTATATAAGCTTTTCTCTTCTCTACATCCAACAGACACAAGTTTGTTGCTTCCACAATCCTCTTTTACATCACATACACACTACCATATCTTTTCAAAAGAAAAGATCTTACATAAATACCCTATTACAAAATAAATGATCAGGTCAGCCAATTAGGCTTTCCTAATATAAATATAATTATATAACCCCTTGCTAAGATACACATGGTATCTAAGACAAGTATACAATAATTACGATTCAATAATTAAGGACCAACATCCATAATCCATGCTCATCATTCATGATACACGCTACAACTCTGAAGTCGGCTTCCAAATAGGTCTTCTCCAGAACACACACCACAATTGACATCATCATGCTTTCCATACCTTGCTAAGCTCAGTGAACATTCTTTAGTACACTATATTTCATTCCTTAAGCTCGCATATACTGAATCCACATCGCCTGTAAGATATACTCAAAACTTAGAGACTAATCTGTCAGCTTCCACTGTCACAGTCCAGTAACTAGTCTTCACTAAATCTTCTGTAACTCAACCAATATATAATATTACATCATGTGATCTTAGATATAAGATCTAAACACCTTCCTATATACATAGTTGTGTTCACATGTTTGAAATCATTTGTACGACATCTGTACACTATAATAACTAGTATGTTCTCTCCATAGAAACATATGTTGACATCAGTGACAAAATATGAATGACAACAGTAGTAATTCCAACAACACTTAATGTAGTGATTAAACATATTAAATGCATATCCAACAATCTCCCCAATGCATTAGCAATATCCAACATATCCCCCTTCCAATACCTCCACCTTAGACTCCTTAGTTATCAATGCAAAACACACAATATGATGCTTCATGCCATCTAAAAACTTCATGGCATCCACTAGATAAATTCTTGTAGTAGTACACACTTCACCTCTAAGAGGTTTCTCTAAAGGAAACAAATTTTGATTCACCCCATTAGCAACAATATTGTAAACATTCCTTTTACCATCATGCATAGCTTGCCTAACATCTATCATGGCCTACCCAACAAGGGATGACACACATCCATAGGCATAATATCACACAAAACCTCTTCATAATATTACCCAATCTTGAATTTAACTAGGCATTGTTCACTTACCAGTACCTTGTGCTCATCTTGTATCCATGCAATCTGATAGGGTTTAGGGTATTTCAACCTATGCAACTTTAACTTGTCGACAAGTTCCACCAAAGCAAGATTTTCAAAACTTCCACTGTCTATGACAATATTACATACCATGTCTTGTACCTTACAACTGGTTCTAAATAGATTCTTCCTCTATACCGGTTCCTTCTCTTGTTCTTCCTGATATAGGACTCTCCTAGTCATCAAGGTTGCACCTTCCTCTGCTAGATTATTATTCACCAAATTGGTGGACTCTTCATTAACAAATGTTGTGCTCTTACTTCTTTTTGGCTTATTCTCCAAATTACCTTGCTTGCACTCAAAGGATCTATGTGTTGTCCTCTTACTTCTTTCTTCCCTCTTCTCCAAATTACCTTCCTTGCACTCAAAGGATCTATGTCCTACTTCATCACAATTAAAATGGGTACCATTGAACTTCCTCCTCTCACCACTACCTTGTCCTTCCCTTCGTTAGAAACTATGATATTTTCTCCTATACTAGTCACTGTCCTTAACTTCTGACTCATTTTTGCTCTAATTTGCAAATGATCTACCTCTTCCTCTTTGAAATCTTCCACCTCTACATCTTTGTCTTTGCTCATGCCTCCTATTCATCTTTTCTTCTACCTTCATGGACTAATTATAAGCTTCTTCTACACTCCTAATCTGTAACAACAAACTAATTTTATCTTGTATGGACATCTTCAACCCATTAATGTAATGAGAAACTTATTTAGCCTCATCATATATATGACAAATCTGATGTTCAATTTATAGAACTTCTCGGTGTAACCTTTAACACTTAGGTCTCTTTGCTTCAAGTTTTGCAATATCCTAAACAAACTGATTTGGTAATCCTCAGTCAAGAACGTAGTGTTCAACTTGTTTACCATCCTATCCTAAGATTTTATCTTGTCTTTACCTCTTCTTTGTCGATCTGTCTATAGGTGTTCCCACCATAAGGATGCATGTCCTTTTAACTTAGTGCATGCATACTTCACTTTGTTTTCCTCACTAGTTCCTTCAAGCTCAAAATACTTGTCCATCTCTATGATCCAATCTATCAACTCATCGGCATCTAGGTTTCCATGATAATCAGGTGGATTGAAATAAAGTTTCTTATTGACATTTTTCAAGGCCCTAATGAACCTCTCCTCTTCATAATTAAATTTTGGTTGTGCCTCTTTATTTTCCCCTTCCACCACTTGATCTTGGTTTTTCTCATCTCCTTCTTCATAACTTGCATCTTATATATGTTTCCCTCTCCTCTGAGTAGTCTCCATCACCTCCAATCTAGTAGAAATCTATCTTAGTAGGTCTAAGACCACTGGATCTGCATTCCTTGCACCACCTCTGGTATTTCTTCTATCCATTTCCACAAACCCTTGAAGCTATAGGCCAGATTCTCTTCCACCGCCACCCTACTAGCAAACCCTAGGTTGCAAACCTTGCTCTGATACCATCTGGTGCAGTCAAGGATGGAGAAACCTACAAAAGATCAATCCAACCTGCATCCAACACAACACAATGGAAACAATAGCCAATATAGCAAATAAATGAAAGAGCAACCTTCAATTATTATCAATAAAATTAATTACAATTGATATGTAACATGTAGTCTTACATGCCAAGCATGCATGACTGATTATGATCAGAAAACCCTTCTAACCCTAGTCAAACTATGACCAAATAATCTTATGAAGACTAGTGTATCCCTCAGGAACAAGTCTATAAGCTTATATAGCCAATACAATCATTGATTGACCCATAATAGATCACATTTCCCAAGATCAGTGAAAATGTAATACAACAATTAGGTCGGCTCCCAAAACCGTAGGAACAACTCCCAATGCATAAAATAAGAGATGTGATCACAATAATAAGTCGACCTCAAATATAATAATTTGTTGGCACAATTGCAATCGGGAATTCCAATCGGTAGATTGGAAATTCGGTTGATGAACACCTTGATTGAATGGGAAAATGAAGAACTCCCGCGTGATGACTCCAAATGAGGTGGGACCATAGGACAAAACTTGGAATGAAGCCACAACGACACAATAGAAACCAAAACTCATAATAACAAGTACAAACTGACTGCAACCAGAACACATGACTAATCAACAAGAACAAAACATATTTTTTTTGGTTGATACAAGATTGCTTAGATCCTGAGATGCTCCTGCATCATTGAGACCCCACCAATGTGGCTTAATAAGTATGTCTTCCAATAGAGGGCCCCCGTAAACAAGTTAGATGCTTGGGAATTACCTTTGAAATTATCATAAACTAAAAGACACGAGATTATGCATTAAAACTAAGATTGATAAAAAAACTTGATGGATGGAATAAACAATTCTTATCCGTGTCAAAATATACTATCTTCTTATAGCATGCACTATTATTCTATATGGATTTTTAATAGTTACTAGGTTAACAAGATCCAAAAGAAAAATAGAAATTTCCTCTAGACTAAAGGAAAAGGAAAGAGAAAGAGGTACTTTTTCAAATGGGATTTATGTTATTTGGATAAATCCCAAGGGGGTTTAGGCCTTAAGGACCTAAGAAACCATGGAATCACTCTCGCAAGTAAATGAATCATTAAGGCTCCTGAAGGCGATGAAACTTAGAAATTTCTTGTAAGAAATAACATTCAACTTGTTGTCTTTAAGCGGGCTAAAATTCAAAAGCTTCTACCATTTTGTGATCTTCTAACTAGAAAACACTCAGTAACTCCAACAAGATCATACGTGTTTAGGAGTTTTTGGAAAGCATGAAAACTAATTGATAATAAGGTTATTAATTATCATTACACTATAAAAAATAACAAACGAATTCTCACTTATAGGTCCATTTGGTGGAACTTGGAACATATGGTAAACCCCTTGCATTATTACGAGGGCGCATCAACCAAAAGTTAGTTTCAAAAGGGGATAAAATAATTTAAAGACATTATTTTTAATAAACAACTTAATGATTGAGTCCCCTTGAGACGTGAATATGCTTTAGCTTCATCAATTGGAGGACTTACTCAATTTTGAGGGAGGCTTGCAAATGCTTTGATATTCCTATTAACTATACATTCATTATGGATGTTGATTATTATAAGGATCTTAAATGGTATGATGGTACACTTATTTATAAAGTGAAATCAAAGATGATTCACAAATATTTATCTAAAATTATCTCCATCATTGAACATGTTAACAAAATTTGGGATGTAAATTTAGCAGATAACAATGGCAAATGATTTCTAGTTTATTGTGGTCTAACATGCTTGAGCCTAAAAAGGATTGTTTCTAGCTGTTATTCATTTTTTAGAGATTATTGTATAGATTGAATTATTTTAATATTGAATTATGTTCCATGTATAGAAAACCTGAATATGTAAGACATTTTTTTTTGAATATTTTTGTTCAAGGGAAATATGGAAAATGTTTAGTGTTGGGCTTAATAATTGGCTAGATTCAGGGGATATTAATTGGACGAAAGTGCTTCCTAAAACTATGAATAAAATAGATAAGGAATCTAATTTGTTTAGGCTTTATTTTTCAACTAAAATATTATGGAATATATGGAAAGAATTCTAAATGAGGAAAAATTTGAAGGGTTTAAGAGGACACTTACTGAGTTTGTAAAAAGACTCAAATTTTTTAATGTTTTTGTGTAAGTAATCTTAGTTATGGAGATATCTAAAAGTAAATTATTGTGTTGCTCAACAAGGGTACAATGGAGGTTAATAAAGTTGAAATCAAGCATGAACATATACAAACATTCAATAAAATTTAAAATACTTCTTTCTTGCATAGTCATCTAAAATTATAGATGAAATACAATGATAAAATACTGGCATAGGTAATTAAGAAGGACCTTGGTCTACAAAGTAAGGCTAGATTCCATATTAATCAAGGTGATGATTTATATTAGAGGTGGTGCAATCAAGTGACAATACATCTAAGATAAATCCACCATAGGACTGGAATGAATTAGATGATTAGTGATTAAGGAGAGACATACAATAGTTTATAAGTTGGCAGTCTTGAATATAAGTCATATATTTTATATATTTGGACAACTATAGTATGAATATTTATAAGCAATGTTTTGTATACTTGTATTTTATACATGGACAATTTTTTGTATAGCTATAGTATGAATATATGACCTTGCATGGACTCGTATGGTCTTGAGAAACTCAATACATGTATATTTTACCAAACTATATTTAATACAAAAAAAAATTACAAATTATTAACTAGCTTAACTAAAAAAATTAATAAAACAATAAAATAAAAACACATTGATCAATCCATAAAAAAAAAACATATTGATCAAATAATAATAAATAATATTTAAATAAAATATAAATATAAATATAAACTAAATGCATATATATTTTACTAACCAAAATTACTCACAAATAAAATTTCAAAATAGATCATGGCCAGTTTTGATACTATGGTTATTGATTGTGTCTATTGTTTTTTGGTGTGTTCAATTTGTTGCATGTCTATCTTTTGGCATTTATGTTGGATACATTTTGTTTTATTTTGAAGAACCAGTAGGTTTGTAAGGGTGGCATGAAGAATTTGCCATTTTGAGTGGCTTTGTTTCAGAGTAGGTGGGATAAGCCTTATCTACCATTTTAGTGGCTTTGTATCCAATTGTATTTAGCATCTTCTAAAAATAGTAAAATATACTTGTTATCGATCAAAAAAATAAATTCAAAATACATGAGTTTCTTCCCCCCTCGATAAAACCAAACCTCCATCCTTTCTCCTCTTTAAACTTAAAATGAATAAGTGTCAAGTAGTGGTGAGTAGCTTTTGTAGTATTACAATAATAGGATTTGGTTACTAGTTAATAAATAAACTACGACATACTGATTTAAGGACAAACTAGATTATAACTTGAGATACCAAATTCTTGCAACCATATGAATCTTTTTTTTAATAGGTCAATGAATATTATAATGGTAAGGTTGACATTGGCTCAAAGTTTGATTTGTACCAAATACAACTATGAATAGTAATTTGAACTTGAGTTGCTTCCTTATAGAAAATATTTGTTAAATATAAATAAACAAATTATAAGGAAGGTAAGGTAACAAAGTAATTTCCTACATGACCCATTAATGGGCTTTCAAGGGTCGATCCTTCTCGACCAAAGAGAGATGAGGTGATATGGGAAGCACTTGAGGTGGGTTGGATCAAAATAAATTTTGATGGTGCGACAAAAGGTAACTTGGGACCCTCAAGGGTAGGCTATGTGGCTAGAGACTCTTTGGGTAACATTTTGGCAACTGAGTTAAAAAAAGATTGAGGAAGGCGCAAACAATGTAGTTGATCCTAGATAGCACTACTAGTTGTGGATATGGCAAAAAACATTCAAGTGGAGCACCTACACTTGGAAGGAGACTCGCAGATTATCAACAATGTTATTGCTATGGGTAATCTCATGCATGGAAGATTGACAAAATAATTTCCATTATTTGTAGAAAATTGATGAGATTCTATAATTTTAAATTATCCCATATTTATAGGGAGGGTAACTCATTGGCAGATTCCCTCTCCATAGTGGCTACCAACTTGGCACCCTAGTCATACCATGATGGCATTGTAAGTACACCCAGGTTGGAGGTTTTGAAACAATCAATAATGATCTCATTGACATTAGTTGATGATGTAGTGATCACACTATTTTTTGGGAAATCCATCGACAAAGGACAAAGGAATTGGGGTGAGGTGAAATGCATTCAATACCAAAGAATGAAGGTAGGGATTTGGCAAGATTGAGAGGATAGTGAGTAAATTCTCACTTTAATTGGAGTAGAGATAAAGATGTGTTGGCATTCTTGTTGTATTTGCATATTGTGCATTGGCAATGAGTAGTGAGGTTGAAAAATGGATGAAAACTTATTCTTCAAGTCATTCAATCAATAAATGGCCTTTTGAGGGCCAATCTCCACAAAAATATTGAAGCATGTTTTCACAACTAATGAACCATTTTTCCTAATAATATTGTAGGGTCTTTTGGGTATCAATTCCCTCATTGCCAACGACAAGTTTCACACCAACACAAGCATATCCTCTATGTTTTATGCTTGAGGGATATAATTCTTTGGAATCAATGAAGTGAGGAGGGTGGTATACAAGTGTGTCAAGGAAGATTGGCAAAAAGGGCTTGATGTTCTTCTGCATAACTCACAATGTTGAGCTAGGATTTTAATACAGACCAAGGTGATTGGTTGTGTGTATTTGACTATCCACCAAATCTACATCCTTTTGTGCTATGAAGGGAAGGGACAAACATGTATATAAAGAAAATAGATGCCTAGAGAATGTGGAGAGTTTATGTAGGAGCATCTTGGGTTTCATGGCAATGTTGTTGTTACCAATTTTTGGTACCAAGCTCAAGCAAGTGAGCTATCATGTTTTAAGATGATTTGAGGTTGCATTTTTGTTTTTGTTGCTGAAATACATACATATGCAAAAGATGGAACATTTTGAGGAAAAAGTGATCTTTATTGACAACATAAGTGAACCATGTCTCACATAATCCGTGAGACTAACCCTTATGATACAAATGAAATGAAATGAAAAAAAAGATAGACATTTGCAGATGCAAAAGAAATGTAAAGGCACACATAGTGTATGGTGTGTTGGACTAGAACTAATTTGGAATCTGATTGAAGAATCTGTGATTAAAGATCACTGAGGAGTTTCTGATTAGATATGTAATATGATTAAATCAATATTATGTTGTCATTAATGTCAACTAGCTTGACAACACTTATCTTGTAAGTTACTATACTAAGACATCTGAAGAAAGGTGAAGAAGATGAAGAATAGAGAAATCTACATAGAGAAAGATGTACATGACAGATGAGGATAAGGAATACATTGAGTAACTTGTTGATGAGTCTATGACTTGATGATATTGACTTTATTATGTTGCATTCATCTATGTTGAAGTATAGCGTTGAAAGACACAAAGCAGTGTTGTCGGTAAATGAAGCATTTCTAGTATACACCAACGGAGTGTAGTGTATACCGATCGCAGTATTAACTGAGCAGTGTTCACCGATGCATTTCTTTGTTAACCGAGTGAAACAAAATGAACTAAATGATTAGTTTAGCCGATAAGATTGATGAGCTAGCAAGAGTATAACATCGAGGTAATAGATAATGTTTGTTACATAGATTGATGACTGACAAAATTCAGGGAAGATCTAATAGAGAAGATTGAAACGTGTTATTGACACAAGTACCGAGAAACTTTGAAGCAGCAAAATCTATAAATGTGGTTAAGTGGCAAAATCTGATGGTGGAGAAGAAAATGATTTACCCGTCTATATAAGAGAACATAATTTCTTTATGAAGATGCTGGAAGAAGTAGAAACTGCAAGAATATCACGTGAACAAGGTTTTCATGTATTCTGATCATACTGGTTAGTAAGAACCAAGCTGCAGAACAATTATTGAGCTACAAAGAGCAATTATCGACAGATAGTAAGTTGATACAGTATTGAATCTGAAGTGAAATATTGATCAGAAGGATTTGTATGGACTAAATATTGATCTGTAATCTACAATTGAAGTTGTATTAAGGCAGGTCATTTACTGTTACATATTTAACCATTGTATACAGTCAAAATCTCTTAACCGAGTGGACTCTGAAAGTCTTATGATGTATCATTCTTAGAATGAACATTATTATCCTGTCAACCCCATAGTGAATGCTGGTTGGATGATAACTTCTAGTCTAAAATTCTCTAACAAGGTCACACCTGACAGTGTGTTTGTAACCTTTAACAGGGTTGGGTCTTAACCGACCTCACTTCAGAAGAGTGAACAATTTTGGGTTGCCAGTCCCAGGTGGTTTTTCCCTTTACAGGGTTTCCACGTTAAATCTCTTATGTTATGCATTGATTGTGATATTTGTTTGTTATCAATCTTTACATGTTACATGTTAGATTTGATCGGTAAACTATTATAGTATTAGACTGGTAATCAGTAAAAGTACAGACAATAAAAGTATTTAGTGTTTACCGATGAGCAGAAATTGAAGAAATGGTTTTTAATTATACATTTTGATTTGGAACACTGGATAATTGATTCACCCCCCCTCTCATTTATTCTAATAGGGTGACTCATCATTACCTAGATGATGAGCTCAGTTTGTGTTGCTTTGCCTTGTCTTGATTTCTCCCGCTTGTCTTGTGTCCAGCCATTGAACATCTTGTTGCTTCATTCCTACATATGAAAGATAGAAATGATGTTAGATCTCATAAGATCTAAGAAATGACATGTCATCATGCACTACGGATGTCTGCATCTACAAATATATAAATTTGTTACTTAAATGCATCACAAGGAGTAGCCTATCACAGAGATCTGAGAAAGAAAGAGATATCAAAGCAAGAAACTCATATGTCATTCTTTTTTATAACTAGTTTGCTTCATGTGCAGTTACAGGTGTCTATTATGTAGCATGTGGAGTTAAATATGGCTCCCACGAGGGTAGAGCCCAACGTGCTACATAATAGAAAATTAACTACAATGAAACAAGGACATCAGACTGGTATTCAACAAAGATTAAGTAAAGATACAGTCTATTTTTTGAATGCAATGTTGTTGGTGTTTCATAAGAGCTATCATATAATTAGTATTTTACATTTTTAGGATAGTAATGAGCTCAAAAAAGTGACGTGTTATGCTATCAAAGAAAGAGAAAGAAGCATTTGCAAATGCAACAATCAATAGTGAGGTGAAAACAAGCATAGCATTCATTTAAGAGCAGAGATGCATAACGTATTTCAAAGGACAACATGATACACTATGACAGTAGATTGTCCATGTGATTGGCAAATGAAAGGTTCAGATATAAGGGAAATCGGTTTTAAGATCAGGCACATGTATGTTTTCAACTACATTAATAAATAACTTGATATCCTACAGTGAAGAGCAGCATAGCTTCAAGCCTTGAATAACAGATTCCCAAAGATGCAGTTCAGTTACAAGTTGAAAGTAAAAGGAAAGTAATAGAGAAATGCATGATGGCTCAAGTGTGTACAAATAAAAAGAAAGAAGAAGTAAACATTAAAGGGACATATGATCATATGTGAAACCTTTTGTTGTAATCAAATTAAGTAAACTATGTCAATATGCCAAAAGAAAACTGTATAAGCACATTTAGCAATCAATTATGGAATAATGCTAGGTATCATGAGTAAGTGTTAAGACCATAGTGAAACAGAGGTAAAATTTGTATCTACATGCCAGCGGGAATGAGTTTTATTTTCTAGTCAAGAATAAGAGGACAACATTAATTCACTATCATAAATGGTTCAAGTCACTCATGGGAAGAATACTTATCTTTATTGTTTTATCTAAGGCTAAAAAGATCAGATTTTATGTTGAGTAATGCAAGTACAACCATTGTTACGGTCATAAGGGGCAACATTCGTAAAGTAGCAAGTGTTGTTTTTTAATATTTCCAAGAATTTCAAGGCAATAAAAGAGCATCAACAAATTGATAATAATTCTAAAGGAAAATACCATGGCGTAAGTTATGTTGCATCATTCAAAAGCAATGTTGGAAAATCAAAGAATACAGTGAAAAGATCATGCATAAAATCTTCTAGATTTGCCATAGAATTTTGGAAATAATATGTGAAGATTCAAAGCATGTTGAGCATGTTGAGCAAGTTGAAACTTATCATTTTATTTTGATTTTGTTTTAATTCAGATTTACAAGGCTTCTTAGTATGAAAGAAGGACAAGGAATGAGCAATTTTCAGAGTTCATAGTGATAGCCAGTAATAGTAAAACCCTCATTTCGAAGCCAGCATATAAAAATAAGTCATTTGCATAATAATAGATTTATTCTTCATGTGTTTATCTACAGCATAAAGAGTATACAAATATGGAAACAGAAAAAAAAAAGGCATATATTTCCAGATCGATTATTACAGCATGAAGAAAAAAAGGGTTTGCTGGTTTGTTTGATGATTTGTTCAAGCTATGTTTTCATGGAGGGCTGTCAAAAGACAAACAATTTGTATTTTAAATGATTTTGGTCCTTTAACATGAACATACAAGAGAATCATGAGGGCGCGTCTATATTTTATAGCAGGTCAAGTAGTCCAGAAAAATGACAACAGATGAAGGAAGACAGCTGAAAGTAATGGCTACAGCCCATTTTTTTTTAACAAAGAAGTTTTCATTTATGTTGTGAAGTTTCAAATTTACATAGAAACAAAAGAAATTCATTTCCAAATTTTTAAAGTCAACTATGAAGTACAAAAGAAAGCATGAAAGATGAAGGAAGCTTATTGTAATCCTTCGAAATCCTTCCAGAAAGACCAGAAAATCCATGCAAAAATCCTCATGGCATAGACAACAGAGATAAAAGAAGATATTATGCAAATATCTCATGAAGAAAATCCTTCAAACTCAAACCCTCATCTTTCATGGCGGTTTGCAACAAGGAAGAACGACAGCAAAAGAAATCTCAGATAAAACTTCATTCATGGCGGCACAAACAGCAAGCAAACTCCAGCAAAATTCTTTCAAACCCTCTATATTTCCTCATGGCGGTTGCAGCTCTATTTCTTCCCAAGAAGAAATATCAAATGCAAAGTATGAAATATGAAAGCTTTTAGGGTTCAAAAATCCCATATACCCTTCCTCATGTGAAAGATGAAAAGGCTTTGTTTTGCCTTTGTTTTAATTTTTTTCCATTTCCTCATGCTCATGCCCAATGAAGTGGGTATGTTTTAAAACAACAAAAAATTGCATTGTAAGTGATTAATTTTATCACTTTTCTCTAAAGACTCCATAGTCATAAATTTGAAAATGAACTTTATTAATAAAAATGATATTTTACAAATTATTTTTATTAATATAGTTCAAATGTAATATATGTGCTTAGATTTTTAATGAAGTAAAAATAAATATGTTATTTTACACATTTTTAATAATTGAATAATAATTAATAATTCTTTTATTTTATTATTTTAACAAATATTATTAAATTAATAATGTTATTAAGTACTTCTACTTAATAAACATTATTAATATAATCAAATATTTATGAAAATAATAGCTTATAAATTAATTATTAATTATTATTAAATTATAAAATATTAAACGATTTATAATTTATTTATTTAATTAATATCTCTGATATTTATTAAATGAATGATAAATTGTTTAAATGTCCAAAAGTAAAACAATTTTTTATTTTTATCTTTTAAAAGATCTAAGATTTTTTTTACAAAATGTATGACTTAAGTGTTGAGTCATGAGATAGACTTAAAAATGTCTAAGTGGAATTATTTTTCAGATATTTCTGAGATCTTTTTTCAGAGATATGGATGCAGTTTTTGGGTCTGCAGAGAAGTTATTGCAATGCAGAGACTTTTGTGGTCTTTTTTGAGGGATTGAGATGCATTTATGAGAGATATTTATGATATAATTAATGAGGCATGACTTCTGGGTTATTTTATGCCATTTTGAAGTCCTTTGGGGGGCTAAAAAATGGCCTTGTAGAGAAAATCCGACCCAGAATTTATTACTAGCATTAATGATGCAGTTGGCATGTAAAAGCATAAATATGGGTTGAGGCCTCTAAGTGTAAGGAGTTCTTCTTCTCTTTGCCTTGCTGTTTTGTAACTTTTTTGAGTTCTTGACAGGAGCAAAGTGTTTTTGTAACCCATTTTCAGAGAGATAATACAGATTTGCAACACCTTTTGATAGTGAATTTCAACTTGTGCCTTCTCTTCTTTTCGTGTTTGTGTGTCATTTTGATGCCTTCTACAGAAGTATTCAATCTTTTATAGGTTGAAAGCTGTGTTTGAGAAGTGGTTTTTGACTGTGAGGAATTTATCCTCCTTTTTAGGGACTTCTATTTTAACCTTCTTATCAATTGTTGATGCAAGGATTGTGAATTGTTGAGTTGTGCAAAGAAGATTTTTATTACTGATTTTATTATGTGTTGATTATCTGTTAGATCTCAAAGATATTTTTTCTGGTGCATCACCTGTTAGGATTTAGATTTTTATTTATGTTATCCTTCTACCTCTTTCCTCTACCAAAAGGATTAGTTTCATGTGGTTTAAAGTGAATTACCAGATCGGAAGCCAGCCTAGAACCCGAAGGTTCAGTCACACCTATGAGTTTACCCACAAGCTTGTGATTGTTCCCATGTTTCTCTAGAATTGCTAGAGTTCTAGGACTTAGCATTAGGGTGCGATTTTGGTTGATAATAGTTTTTGGCACGCCCGGTGGGATAGTGACTAATTTTTTAGTCATCTTTTATAGTTTTTTTTTGCTATTGTTAGTGTGTACAATAGTGTTTTCAGCCTGGAAGAGGTTTCAAAATTACACACTTGGCGACTCTGAGCTTTGGAAGGCAAAACCAGTATATTACAGCATATGAGAAGAGTGCAAACAAGGAGTAGCTCTTCATATTTTGAATATTTACAACTATCTTCACCAAGGAGAAGAGGGAGAGTGACTGAGAAGCCCAGAAAGATAGTTGTCTATACAAGGAGAGCCAAATCTACTCCTCCTGCAGTTAGAGGAGGTCAAACTTTGCAAACTCCTATGGCGCTACAAAGAAATCAACCCTTTGTTACATTTAATCAAGGAAGTCCGCTAAATCTAGCTCAACATGATGTCATTCCCATGGTTGCACTGAAAAGTTTACCATATTTCACGGGTGAAGATCAAACAACCCTAGTTGAGCATATAAAGGACATAGCTAACCTTTGCGCTTTACATCATGTTATCAAAGATAATGTTGTTGTCAAGTTGTTGGCTGCTTCGTTTAAAGGAAAAGCATTGCAGTGGTTTAGAAGGCTAGCAGTGGGTTCTATCACTGATTGGGATAAGCTCGGTATTGAACTTTGAGGTTTTTTGAAGATGAATCTGACCATCTATCCTTGGTAGAGCAATTGTCAACTATCAAAAGGGCCCCTCATGAGCAAGTAATAGATTTTAACTTCCGTTTCTAAAGGACATGGGATAAAATTCCACAAACGGTAAGACCCTTAGCTGATCATGCTTTTTTATATAATTTGAGGGCTTTCAATAGTGATATAGCAGTTATGATACAATCAATGGGAGTAGTTACACTTCTAGGTGCTTATGATGTGGCCATTAGAGCAGAAAATAGTCTTATATAGGCTGGAAAAATTGCCCCAAGGCCACCTATGCCAATTTTTCCAATAGCACCTGTAGTCCAGTCAATGATACATTTGAAAATAGCCCCTTTAGCTATTATTCCTACTACACCAGCATTACCAACACCTAATAATAGGTCCAATAATCTTGAAAGCGTTAGTCCAACTCAATCTATTGAGTTGCATGAGATTAAGGGGATTCTATAGAATTTTGGTAATAAAATTGTGAATATGAAAAAATAGAAAAGTCAAGGATATAGGCCTTACCAGCCTCCTTATCAACCACCTTTTCAGCAAAATCAGAATAATAGGCCACCATATCATCCCAACTACCAAGGTCAAAAGAAAAATTTTAACACCAGACCATATCAACCTTATAACCCCAACGCTGCTAGCTCTTCAAAAGAGCTTGTACCCACTTAGAATAATTTGGCTCAGGACTATGAATGGTGTTTCCCATGTAACCAACCACATAACTAGAATTTGGGTAAAAATGGGATCATAAATTAGGCCTTAATGGTTCAAAATATTCCAAATTCACAAGATGATGGTTCTGATGAAGCCACTTTACAGTAGCATGAAGGCAGACCACCAGAGACAACATTAATAAATTGGCAAGATGATGATTTTTGCATTGTAAATCAGGTTGTTCTCTCTATTACAGACAATACCAAAAGCAAAAAGAGGGCAATAGAAGGTGGGCAACAGGCTGCTAGCCCGTCTAATGCTAAAAGTGTACAATTTTTTCCAAAGGGTTCACCTATAGCAAGCAAAGAACAACCTACAATTCCAATACGACCAGCTACTGTTGAAATTGATGCTACTGATACAAAGGCCCAGTCTAAGGTTTGTACGCCTTATTTTAATATTTTGAACCATATGAAGAGAGAAAATGTGTCTATTTCCATGTGGGATTCTTTGGGTATTCCAGGTCAAAAGGACCTTTTGCAATCACCTTTATCAGGTTTAAGTCTTTCTAGTAAGCCTAAAAGTGAAGAGACTAAATTTGTAATGACCAATGCAGTGGTAAAAGAAAATAAGCAGCAGGCCCCAGTAGTTAAACCCCCCCCCCCCCCTTTTATGTATCTCTAATCATAGGGAAACATGTAGTCCACAATTGCATGATTGATTCAGGTGCAAGTAGCTCAGTAATGCCCAAACAAATTGTAGACAAGTTGGGTATCAAGTATGAGCCGCTTGAAAAAGGAGTTGTACAGCTAAACGAGACTGTTGTTAATACCATAGGGGTTATTAAGAATCTTGATTTGACCTTGTAGGCTTGTCCAAATTTCTCTATCCTGCAAGATATTTATGTCATAGAGCTACCTCCTTATTTTGCTAGATGTTTGTCAAGGGATTTCACTACCAAGATTGGGGGATATTTATCCTCTGATTGGTCACATATGTTGTTTAGAACCAGGTATGACACCAAATTTACTATAAAATCAGAGCCTATAGCCAAAGCTCATATAGCACCTTATTCTCAAAGCCCCATTAATGCCAACTTGCTCATGGGTGAACAAGAGGAGTATCTTGAAGTCTGAGAAGGTAGCACTCAAACCGAGGCAATACCAGATATTCTTCTTGATGAATGGGCCTTCCAAAATCAAGTAGAAAGTCCATGTGAGAATCTAGGACATGCTGGTTTGGGCATGTATTTAATACATGAAGCTGATTCCTTCATTCCCAATCTAGAAAAGAGTGCAGAACAAAAATTTGGATAACAAGATAACGAAGTTTGGGAGCTATTTTTTGATGGTGCAAGGAACAAGGTTGGAGCTGGTGGAGGTTGCATGTTGATCTCCCCAAGAAACAAGAGGTATTTTTTAGCTTTTCGTTTATGTTTCAGTTGTTCAAATAACATGGCTAAGTATGAAGCCTTGATTCATGGATTGGAAAGGGTAATGAGGATTGGTATTAGTTGTTTAAAAGTGTATGGGGACAACAAGTTGATTGTTAACCAAGTGAGAAACCAAAATGTTACCAAGAATGAGTTGCTTAAATGTTACAAACACAAGGTATGGGATCTTCTTGATAGTTTTGATGCTTTTAATTTGATTTCCATACCCAGAAATTAGAATAGACATGCTGATAGATTGGCTGCTATTGGTGCTGAATTTGACATTCCAAAAGAGATTAGTAGTGGAAAATCCAACTAGCATGTCAAGGTTATTATCAAACCTGTTGTACCTGATAATAATACACATTGGCAGGTATTTGAAAGTGACCAGCAAATAGTCAATTTTTTAAGAGAGGAAGCTAAGTTTTCTCAAGCTAACCAGAAGAACTTTCAACATCAGTATGATGATCAGATTATTCAGCTAAAAATTAATAAGATGCCAAAGGGTTTGGTCACCCTTGAATCCATTTTTAACACTGATGATGAGACTAGGAAATCAAAAGCCATCATGCAAGTTCAGCAGGAACATTATGAAGAGGTTGAGGTATTCAAGGGAAAGTTGCTAAAGCTAGGTAAGGTATGCACAATAGAGGAGAAACATTCATTTATTCATCTTTTTCAAGAATTTAGTGATGTTTTTGTATGGGAGTATGGTGATTTGAAGGGGTTTAATCCCCAACTTGCTCAACACACTATTGGGCTTGAAGCAGATGCTAAACCAGTAAGGCATAAACAGAGGCCTTTGAATCCAAAGTTGGAACCACTTATGCAAAAAGAACTAAACAAGCTAATTGAAAGTAGTATTATTTTTCCTATTAAACATACTTCTTGGGTCTCAAACCTTGTGCCTGTCAGGAAAAAGAGTGGCAAAATAAGGCTATGTGTTGATTTTCAAGATTTGAATAGAGCTTTGTTGAAAGACCGACATCCCTTGCCTTCTATGGAGCAGATCCTTCAAGTAGTCTTAGGATGAGAAAGATTTTCCTTGCTAGATGGATATTCAGGTTATAATCAAATTTTAGTAAGGGAGGAAGACCAGTTCAAAATAGCTTTTACCACCAAGTGGGGTACCATGGCATACAAAAAGATGCCCTTTGGTTTGTCCAGTGTTGGGGAAACCTTTTAGAAAGCCATGGACATGGATTTTGATAAGTTAATATATAAGATTGTTTTGGTTTACCTAGATGACATCATTGCTTTTTCTAGGGAAGCAAAAGATCACTTAAAGCACCTAAGGCTGATTTTTGAAAGCTGTAGAGAGTTTAGGATACCCCTTAACCCCAAGAAATGTGTTTTTGTAGTTCATGAAGGCAGATTTCTTAGTTATGTGGTGCCTAAGTAGGGTATCACCATTGATCCTGAAAGAATAACAACAATTCTGGCTCTTCCTTTGCTAGCACGCAAGAAAGCATTACAAAGTTTCATAGGCCGAATAAACTTTGTTAGAAGGTTTATTCCAGATATTGCAGATTTGTTAAGTCCATTAACAACCATGCTATGAAAAAATATGTCTTTTAGCTGGACTAAGGATGGGAAGAGGAGTTTTGAGTTGATTAAGGAGGCACTTGCAACAACACCTACACTTGTGAATCCTGATTTTTCTAAGGGTTTTGTTTTATACGCCTATGGAGATATTGATTCTATCTCGACAATGCTAGTGTAGCGCAATGATGAAGGTCTGGAGTAGTCGGTCGCATTCTTTAGTCAAGGTCTTAAAGACTATGAGCTTAGGTATTCATTTGTGGAAAAACATGTGCTTGTTGTTATAAGAAGTTTTAAAAAGTTTAAGCACATGTTGTCAAATAATAAAATCATTCTAATGGTTGCTCATCTGAGCATCAAGGAATTCCTTTTAAGTAAGGATTTAAGTGATAAGAGAGCTGGTTGGGTAACTAAAGTGATGGAATACGATGTAGAGATTAAAGTCACCAAGCTTATCAAGGGAAAAGGGTTATGTGAACATCTTGCTGATGATGTAAGCAGCAAGGAAAAATAGGTGGAAAAGGCTATTCTGGTTTTCAAGATGATGAACAAACAGTTTTAACTTCTATTACTAATTGGGTGTAACAAATGACACATTTTTTGCAGACTGGTGAATGTCCACAGGGCTTAGATAAAGCAAAAAGAAGGTATTTTAGACTGCAGTCCATATCCTATGTCCTTTTGAATAATTTTCTATTTAGAAAAGACTTTAATGGCATTCTTTTAAGATGCATTAAGGTTGATCACATAGACAAAGTGTTTCACAAATTCCATGATGGGTCAGTTGGAGGTCACTTTTCACCTAGAGAAACAACCCTTAAGGTGTTGAAAGGTGGCTATTATTGGCCCACTTTGTTCAAAGATGCACATATATGGGTCTGTAAGTGCAAGAAATATGCATTATTTGCTGGTAAGGAAAGATTGGAAGCCTTACCTTTGCAGCCTATTCAGGTTGAATAGCCTTTTGTCAAATGGGGACTGGATTTTATTAGAGTTATAAATCCCCCATCCAGTGTTGGCCACAAGTGGGTTATAACAGCTATAGATTATTTTACTAAGTGGACCGAGGCAGTGGCGCTTAAAGAGGCTAATGAAAGTGTTGTCCTAAATTTTTATAAGGAGCTAGTTTTTAGGTTTGGTGTTCCAGAATCCATTATCTCAGATAATGCATTAGCTTTTATAGGTTTTAAGATTTATGATTAGGCTGTAAGAAATGGAATTTATTTGAACACATCTTCCAATTATTATTTGCAAGGCAATGGACAAGCGGAATCCACTAATAAAAATTTGATCAAAATTATTAAAAGGACCATGGAAGGTAATCAATGAGCCTGGCATACCCAGCTAAAATCAGCTTTGTGGGTTGATCGAATCACGTAGAAAAGATCAACTGGGCAGTCACCATTCAAACTTGTTTACGGAAAGGAAGCTAGGCTACCCATTTCTTTAGAGCTTCTAGCTCTTGACTTAGAGCTTCTAGCTCTTGAATTGGCCAATCAGCTTGGTATGTTGGAGGAAAAACCAATGACCATAAGGTTGGCTTAGCTTTTTGAGTTAGAAGAAACAAGGTCTGAGGCTTTGAGGAAGATGGAACACCATCAAGCATAAATGAAGAGATCTTTTGACAAGAGGGCATCTCCAAGAGTTTTTCAGCAAGGTGACATAGTACTAAAATGGGATGTGCTCAAAAGCAAACCTAAAAAGCACTCCAAATTTGATGCATTTTGGAGTGGGCCTTATATTATCTCATAATGTAAACAACATAATACTTTTCAACTGTCAAGGTTGGATGGCAACATGGAGCGAATCCCAGTGAACGAGATTCACCTCAAGCATTGTTTCTAAGGTAGGATCTATCCTTGTACATACTAGAGTTGTTTATAGCTAGTAAATAAGTGCTACGACACATTTATTTCTTGCAGTTTTAAGTTTCCCTAAGTGTTGGTTGTACTTTTTAGTTAGTTATTTTGGAGAGAAGCAAATGTATGTAATAGATTACATTACATGAGATAGACGTCCATCATATGGAACAGTGGATACATATACTCATTGTTGCACATCATACATCCCTCCCTCATGGAATCTAATTTACTACAATAGTTTGCTAAGAAGGTGTACTTCTTTTTAGTCTCATTTAATCCATTTGGTACACACATATCATTCAAGGTAGTGAGTTTGTTAATCTACTACCATAAACCATACATACATACCAGATGTGTTAGAAGAGGTTGTTGTTTGAAAGTGAGTTGTAGCAGAAAAAGGAATGTGTTCTCATGAGTTTTTGTGTTTCAAAGTGACTCTGTACCCAACGGACAAGTTTAAGCTACTGGTCATAATGTCTAGCAGGCAGACATATAGTAGATATCGCCAAAAATGTTATCAATTTTCAATACCAAGCTCAAGCAAGTAAGTTGTCATGTTTTAAGATGATTTGAGGTTACATTTTTGTTTTTGTTGCTACATATGCAAAAGATGGAACATTTTGAGGAAAAAGTGATCTTTATTGACAACATAAGTGAACCATGTCTCACACAAGCCGTGAGACTAACCCTTATGATACAAATGAAATGAAATGAAAACAAAGATATACATTTGCAGATGCAAAAGAAATGTAAAGGCACACATAGTGTAGGGTGACTCGTCATTGCCTGGATGATGAGCTCAGTTTGAGTTGCTTTGCCTTGTCTTGATTTCTTCTACTTTTCTTGTGTCCAGCCATTGAACATCTTGTTGCTTCGTTCCAACATATGAAAGATAGAAATGACGTTAGATCTCATAAGATCTAAACAATGACACGTCATCATGCACTATGGATGTCTGCATCTACAAATATATAATTTGTTACTCAAATTCATCACAAGGGGTAGCCTATCATGGAGATTTGAGAAAGAAAGAGATATCAAAGCAAGAAACTCATATGTCATTCTTTTTTATAACTAGTTTGCTTCATGTGTAGTTACAGGTGTCTATTATGTAGAATGTGGAGTTAAATGTGGCTCCCATAAGGGTAGAGCCCAGCATGCTACATAATAGAAAATTAACTACAATGAAACAGCAGCATCAGACTGGTATTCAACAAAGATTAAGTAAAGATACAGTCTATTTTCTGAATGCAATGTTGCTGGTGTTTCATAAGAGCTGTCATATAATCAGTATTTTACATTTTTAGGACAATAATGAGCTCAAAAAAATGACGTGTTATGCTATCAGAGAAAGAGAAAGAAGCATTTGCAAATGCAACAATCAGTAGTGAGGTGAAAACAAGCATAGCATTCATTTAAGATGCAGAGATGCATAACGTATTTCAAAGGATAAAATGATACACTATGATAGTAAATTGTGCATGTGATTGGCAAATGAAAGGTTCAGATATAAGGGAAATCAGTTTTAAAATCAGGCACATGTATGTTTTTAGCTACATTAATAAATGACTTGATATCCTATAGTGAAGAGCAGCATAGCTTCAAGCCTTGAATAACAAATTCATAAAGATGCAGTTCAGTTACAAGTTGAAAGTAAGAGGAAAGTAATAGAGAAATGCATGATGGCTCAAGTGTGTACAAATAAAAAGAAAGAAGAAGTAAACATTAAAGGAACATTTGATCATATATGAAACCTTTTGTTGCAATCAGATTAAGTAAACTATGTCAATATGCCAAAAGAAAACTGTATAAGAACATTTAGCAATCAGTTATGGAATAGTGCTAGGTATCGTGAGTAAGTGTTAAGACCATAGTGAAACAGAGGTAAAATTTGTATCTACATGCCAGTAGGAATGAGTTTTATTTTCCGGTCAAGAACAAGAGGACAACATTATTTCACTATCATAAATGGTTCAAGTCACTCATAGGAAGAATACTTATCTTTATTGTTTTATCTAAGGCTGAAAAGATTAGATTTTATGTTGAGTAATGCAAGTACAACCATTGTTACAGTCATAAGGGGCAACATTTGTAAAGTAGCAAGTGTTGTTTTTTAATATTTCCAAGAAGTTCAAGGCAATAAAAGAGCATCAAAAAATTGATAATAATTCTGAAGGAAAATACCATGGTGTAAGTGATGTTGCATCATTCAAAAGCAATGTCAAAAAATCAAAGAATACAGTGAAAAGATCATGCATAAAATCTTTCGGATTTGCCATAGAATTTTGGAAATAATATGTGAAAATTCAGAGCATGTTGAGCAAGCTGAAACTTATCATTTTATTTTGATTTTGTTTTAATTCAGATTTATCTTCAGATTTACAAAGCTTCTTAGTATGAAAGAAGGACAAGGAATGAGCAATTTTCAGAGTTCATAGTGATAGCCAGTAACAAGTAAAACCCTCATTTCGAAGCTAGCATATAAAAATCAATCCTTTGCATAATAATAGATTTATTCTTCATGTGTTTACCTACAACATAAAGAGTATACAGATATGGAAACATAAAAAAAAAAAAAAAAAAAGGAATATTTTTCCAGATCGATTACTACAGCATGAAGAAAAAAGGGTTTGTTGGTTTGTTTAATCATTTGTTCAAGATGTGTTTTCATGGAGGGCTGTCAAAAGACAAATAATATGTATTTTAAATGATTTTGGTCCTTTAACATGAACATACCAGAGAATCATGAGGTCACGTCTATATTTCATAGCAGGTCAAGTAGTCCAGAAAAATGACAACATATGAAGGAAGACAATTGAAAGTAATGGCTACAGCCCATTTTTTTTAACAAAGAAGTCTTCATTTATGTTGTGAAGTTTCAGATTTACACAGAAACAAAAGAAATTCATTTCCAAATTTTTAAAGTCAGCTATGAAGTACAAAAGAAAGCATGAAAGATGAAGGAAGCTTACTGTAATCCTTCGAAATCCTTTCAGAAAGACCAAAAAATCCATGTGAAAATCCTCATGGCATAGACAACAGAGATAAAAGAAGATATTCTACAAATATCTCATGAAGAAAATCCTTCAAACTCAAACCCTCATCTTTCATGGCAGTTTGCATCAAGGAAGAACAACAGCAAAAGAAATCTCAGATAAAACCTCATTCATGGCAACACAAACAACAAGCAAACTCTAACAAAATTCTTTCAAACCCTCTATATTTCCTCATGGCGGTTGCAGCTCTATTTCTTCCCAAGAAGAAATATCAAATGCAAAGTATGAAATATGAAAGCTTTTAGGGTTCAAAAATCCCATATACCCTTCCTCATGTGAAAGATGAAAAGACTTTTTTTTGCCTTTGTTTTAATTTTTTTCCATTTCGTCATGCTCACGCCCAATTAAATGGGTATGTTTTAAAACAACAAAAAATTGCATTGTAAGTGATTGATTTTATCACTTTTCTCTAAAGACTCCATAGTCATAAATTTGAAAATGAACTTTATTAATAAAAATGATATTTTACAAATCATTTTTATTAATATAGTTCAAATGTAATATATGTGCTTAGATTTTTAATAAAGTAAAAATAAATATATTATTTTACACATTTTTAATAATTGAATAATAATTAATAATTCTTTTATTTTATTATTTTAACAAATATTATTAAATTAATAATGTTATTAAGTACTTCTACTTAATAAACATTATTAATATAATCAAATATTTATGAAAATAATAGCTTATAAATTAATTATTAATTATTATTAAATTATAAAATATTAAACAATTTATAATTCATTTATTTAATTAATATCTTTGATATTTATTAAATGAATGATAAACCGTTTAAATGTCCAAAAGTAAAATAAATTTTTTATTTTTATCTTTTAAAAGATCTAAGATATTTTTTACAAAATGTATGACTTAAGTGTTGAGTCATGAGATAGACTTAAAAATGTCTAAGTGGAATTATTTTCCAGATATTTCTGAGATCTTTTTTCAGAGATATGGATGCAGTTTTTGGGTCTGCAGAGAAGTTATTGCAATGCAAAGACTTTTGTGGTCTTGTTTGAGAGATATTTATGATATAATTAATGAGGCATGACTTATGGGTTATTTTATGCCTTTTTGAAGTCCTTTGGGGGGCTAAAAAATGGCCTTGTAGAGAAAATTCGACCCAGAATTTATTACCAACATTAATGATGCAATTGGCATGTAAAAGCATAAATATGGGTTGAGGCCTCTAAGTGTAAGGATTTCTTCTTCTCTTTGCTTTGTTGTTTTGTAACTTTTCTAAGTTCTTGACATGAGCAAAGTGTTTTTGTAACCCATTTTCAGAGAGATAATATAGATTTGCAACACCATTCGACAGTAAATTTTAGCTTGTGCCTTCTCTTCTTTTCATGTTTGTGTGTCATTTTGATGCCTTCTACAGAAGTATTCAGTCTTTTGCAGGTTGAAAGTTGTGTTTGAGAAGCGATTTTTGACTGTGAGGAATTTATCCTCCTTTTTAGGGACTGTTATTTTAACCTTCTTATCAATTGTTGATGCAAGGATTGTGAATTGTTGAGTTGTGCAAAGAAGCTTTTTATTACTAATTTTATTATGTGTTGATTATCTGTTAGATCTCAAGGATACCTTTTCTAGTGCATCACCCATTAGGATTTAGATTTTTATTTATGTTATCCTTCTACCTCTTTGCTCTACCAAAAGGATCAGTTTCAAGTGGTTTAAAGTGAGTTACCAGATAGGAAGCCGGCCTAGAACCCAGAGGTTTAGTCACACCTATGAGTTTACCCACAAGCTTGTGATTGTTCCCATGTTTCTCTAGAATTGCTAGAGTTCCAGGACTTAGCATCAGGGTGTGATTTTGGTTGATAATAGTTGCATCACCCAAAAATATTTCCTTTTAGTTTGTTCTTAGTTTATTCTTGTTAGGTAATTTCTATGTTTTTAGTGGCATTTCTTCGAGCTGGATCATTTTCTATCGAGGACCTCATGATATGTTTTGGACATCATGTTTTACTTATGTCTAGGTTTTCACCTTAATCTAATACTTTGTAGTGGAGCTCTTTTGGATTTATGTTCGGGCCTATGTGTTCTTCATGTTCTAATGGTCAGTTGGAGTTTTACAATATCATGAAGAAATTTCCCAATTGGCAAAGATTTGTCGATCATATCACAATGTTCCTTGATCTTAGGCCAACATCTCTCTTGGATCACACACCATTTCAACAACTTGGCATCAAGATCTCCTTGATTTCAGTCCTGACCTATATTTTTGTATTACATTTTCTTTTTCTTGGAAAATGTGATAGATCTTGGACGACATGTTTGTCACAAAGGCTCTATATATTAAGGCATTTGATCTTTGTTTAGGGGAAGGTAGTAGTAATTGGTAAGCATAACCTTGGGAAGGTTAGCACTAGGGTTTAGATCTAAAGTTTTGTTGTAATTGTTGGCACAACTGATGCAAAGATTAGATGAGTATGTTATGGTATGTGTTTGATGCATGTATGATGATAGGTTGATCAATTATGAGGTTTTCATTGATGTCAACTTAGTGTTTATTGGTTGAAAGTGTACTTGTTATGCTGAGGTATGTTCAAGAGGTTGAATCCAAAGCTATGTTAAGAATTGAAGTGTGTGATTATAATGGAAGACTTGGTGATGTCTCTAGATGTTATATCTATGACTGAACAAGTTGATCATATAAATGATGTGACTTATAATTAATTTAAGGTTGACAGGTCAACATGAAGATCAAGATGAACCCAAGGAGTGATGATTTGATGATTGTGTCAAACAGGTTTAGATTCAGGTGTTGTGATTCAAGATATGTTATCTTGACTATGTTATGGAGTTGTCAGCGCAACCGCATCACAATTGGTGACCGAAAGATAAAGTTACAATGGAAAAAAGATCACTTGGTGAAAAGTAATAGAATTCCTTAGAACAATCAGTCAGACTTTTAATTGGTGATGTTGCACCGTGTTGCGATAAGTGGTTATGTGTTCTAAGGATCGCAGTTATGTGTTTGATAGATGTGGAATGATGAGTTGGCATTTTCATGATTATGATGATCAATTTTTTTGGAATTGTGCAAGAACATTGGAAAGTGTTATGTGGTTTGAATTTTCTTTGTCAAATTGATTATGCAATGGATCTGGAGGTCGACATGAACTTGAAATTGTAAATTATAATTACTAACACATTTTAGGGCTCAAGGATTGAGTGAGAATGATTTGTAGTGATGAAATTCAAATGTATTAGGATTGTTTTCCCCTCTTAAGTTGAAAAATGTTTTATATATCTTTTTGATGTATTAAGAAGTGAGAATGAGGAAGTGTGGAAGAAAGAGATCATGAACGCAATTATGCGATTATGGGGTTTGGATGTTCTGCGTGAGAAGCAAATATTGATCTTGAACTGGATCTATACTAGCAGAGGAGAAGTGTTACTAACTTAGATAAGTAAAAGTGTTACTAACTTAGATAACTCTTTACTTGTTGATTATAGTAGGTTGATAAGAGAAATACCTTAGCCAGGTCACTCATAATAGGGTGTGCAGGTTCCTAACAAGTCTGAAGATCAAAATCCTCTAACAAGATGACTCTCAAAAGGAGTTCTAAATCCTTAACTGGGTAGATTCTACAAGATCTTATTGTAAGCTCCTATTAGGGCTAAATACCCTTAACTGGGTTGACCCTTAACTAGGTGGATGTAATGCTCCTAATAGGGAAACTTATTACTATAGTAGCGAGCCTTTGTGTGTACTAATTCTCACACATGGTTTTTACCTCTAACAAGGGTTTCCACGAGAAAAATACTTGTGTTAAAGTGTTGCATATTTTGATGTCTGATTTACTTTGTTACTACTTTGCTATTTGCATTACATGCTATATCTTGTGGAAGTTTGTGGTGAAAAGAGTTAAATTTTTTGGTTACACTGATTCAACCCCCCTCTCAGTGTCATCTAGAATTAATAGTAATGGGCATGTATGCTTAGAATGTAAGGTGCATGTAGCAAGCGAATTTGATATAAATTCATGAATATGCAATAATGTGAAGGCGTCATTTTGCATGTTTCTAGTTTGTTGTTGAGTTGTTGATTTCTATTGTGTTGACTCAGGTTGCATGGTTTGACCATGTCCATTGGGGAAACTCTTACCATGATTGAGTCAAGAGTATTGTGTGATTACACAACAAATTGGGAGAGGGTCATTTCTTCTAGATAAAGTAGAGAATAATTCAACAAATCCCCGATCAGATTCACATTGGAAAATTACTGATGAAACCTCGTAGCTGAAGGTGAACATGCAAATGAGAACCAGACAAGGGTGGCAAGAAGAAGGGCTCAAGGAAATCAAGGTCAAAGAGCTACATTGGAAAGAAGAGGAAGACTAGGGTCATGCTGGAAGGCAACGATCACAAAGAGGAGTGAGGAACAATGAAGGAAGGGGTCATGTCATGACCTAGGAGGCAGTTGGTGATGAAGTTGGGCCTTCTACAGTGTGGTTGTGATGTTTTCATTTTGTGTCTACACTTTTTTTGGTGTTTTGATGTTTTCTGTCGAACGTGATATGGGTGATTTAGCTTGAGCAAAGAAGCTCCATCTGAATGTAAAATTTGGTATTGTATTGGACTTGGCTAGGGGTAGAATGTTAGGATACAGAATAGGTTAGATTGAATTTTGTATTGAAATATTTTTGTATAGATTGGGGTAGACATTTACAGATATTGTATAAGAGTGAAGGGGTGATGGGCATACCAGATTTCAGAGCCATTGGGATGGAACATTCTCTGAAGTTTGAATTTTATATAATCATAGTTATATTTATTGATAAAATATAAATTTTACCAATTAAAAAATAATTTCCTACACTATTCTTGAGAGGAGAGTAATCAAAGTTTTAAAATATCTTTATAACAATTACAAAAATTAAACAAAAACAAATATAAATATCATGCATACTATAATATAATGATTTACATAGAGAAAATCCTTTATGGAAAAAACCCCACTCTAAAAGCTACCCAACATATTATTCTTAAATTAATTACGTTACAATATACTTGTAAAGAAAGCTTCTCATAGGATTATCACTATCCAAACATCTCGAGGTAACTCATCAACTATAAGAATCTTACATATAACCTGCATCCCATTGTCCTAATATATAGGTGATACGATACATGAAATCGTCAAAATATAATTACAAAACCATGAGCTAAAACCATCCAAAAAGTGGTGCCCAACTTATCTCCAGTCCAATATGTCCTGTGATGTGTCAAAACACACACCAACATGTGTAACTCCCCCTTACAACTCATTTATATGTCCAAACATTTTTTACATCTCCTATTCTTGGAGACCTAACTTTCAAAGGCCACAACTTTAGATCCAAGAGTCTAATTGATGAATTGTTTGAATTGTCATAAAGCTTGTGAAGTGCTATATCAAGTTGCAACCTAGTACATTGATTACAACTATTTTTGGGCCCAAAAATACTTATAAGGCCTTCAAAATAGATTTTAAAATTTTCAAAAATGAAAACTTTACTATATTCAAATCTATGCATGATCTTGCAATAAGAATTTACCAGTGTGCTTATTTAGCCAATCCGTTTGAGAAAAAATTCAGGTTAATTTGTGCTCAAATGTAAACTTACTATTAATAGTAATCTTACATGATTGCGAAGTTGAGAGGCCATTTTCTTAACATATGATTTGTTATTAAAGAGTCTTTGTAGATTGATTGGTTGATTTTGAGTTTGATATTAAGGTCTTGATAGTGTACTTGAAGTTGAGTTTGTTTGTTATAGTAAATATTTGTTAAATATTGATACCAAAGGTTTTGTTAGTGGGACTTTGTAAATTTATTAGTTGATTTATAAAAGTTTTAAACTGCATACCTATATTTAAAAAATATATATGTAGAATAAGCCGAGAGATATCTTAAAAAGAGATAAACATAATTGAAACACTTGTGCATGTTCATACCACGTAAAAATTAAAACTTAGAAATAAAATTAGAAATATTATAAAAGAAATAAATAGATTGAAAAAAAGAAATTCTTTTTATGGATTGATAAGAAATTAAAAATGACCACAAAATCACAAACAAAAAAGCATATAAACAAGTTTTTGTTTCATCAACAACTTACAAAAAAAAATAGGTATAGATTTGTCACCGTAATATATAAACATGATAGACCAAAATGGAACAAGCCACCATTTAAATTACTGGTAAAAATGGTAATTATTGCTAGATAAGTGGCAAATTACATAGTAATGCACTCAGATGATTAAAGCACGCATTCCCAAGGAACTAAATTGTTCACTAATTATTAGGTTTCCTTCCATTTGCAATTGTTATAGTTACTTCAGATAAGTGCCCTACAATTTACCACAAATAATGACATAAAATTGGATAATAATTAGTAGATATTCAATCAACTACTCTAGAATTTGGGGTTGCATACTCAATTTTTAAATAATCCTCAAATTTTGTAGATACCTACATTGGATTAGGCAAGGACACTTAGGATTGAAGGAATTGAATATTTATTCACATGATTTGGGATTCTTGAATCAGGTTCTCCTAGAGTATTCTTTGGATAGTAAAACCCAAATGTAGAAGCAATCTCATTCTTACTATTATGAACATCAGCGAGTACCCACATCAGTCTTTCAATTCAAAAAAATCAAATCACATAACCATTAATGCATTAGAGAAAGGAATTCAATGTCATACATGGGGTTTAAAAATAGAATTGAAATTGGAGCTGTAGATCAATTAATTGCAACACATCGATTATGAAGGTCTTCAACTCTAAACAAAATAGGAAAAGTGCAAGTTGGCATCCTATCTTCACCTCCCAACCTATGTCAAATGCTACCATTCAAATTTTTAGCTCCGTAACTCAAGAATACATAAAGCTTGTTATGCAATACAATTATCAAACCATAACTCGTATTGAATTTGGCATAAAAGTAATTAGGTAGATTGTAAGTTACCCCAAATTGTTATTACGCTACATACTTGTTGATTTATCAACTCCTTGAATTGTATGGATCCAAAATGGTAGATAAAGAGATAAACATAGACATACTGAGAGCACACACATGATGAATGCTAAAATGACTAAGGAACTCAACCTTAGTCTTTATTTTCCACAAATGAGAGGCGGTTCAAGGTTAATCTCCATATGTATTGCAATGCATTTCATATTCCCATTTTCATGCATTCGTGACCGATCAATAAGAACTGCTAGTTTCTTGCCATTTTTTTATTTATAAAAAGCCAAATATGTAAAACCAAATTTGCTTCCATGGTAGGAAGCCTCTCGGCTTAAATATAGTTGTTAGTAATTAGTCAAAGAGAAGCAAATATTGAACATGGTTGAAAGTACCATAATGGTTGTTTTAATACCATTTCTAAGTTCAATTGAATAAAAATAGTCAAATTTTCAAAATTATAAAATTCAAATATTTCATCATATTAAATTAGATACTTTCCAACTCTGTGTAGATTTGTTAATGATGTTGTAGCATTCTCTTAGGTCCAAGGTAAATTCTTTAGAAGTTGGAAATGGAAAGAACCCAATTTCATTCATTTATGGGTTTTCAACAATTAAGAGATCATTTCTCTACATAAAAATTTACCTCCATAAATATAAATTCAATCATTACATACATATATCTTTGTAGATGCAAATTCTCTCTAGAAACATACAATTGCCACTATTTACTCTATAATTCTTATTATTTTAAAAAAAATCTATTTTTTTAAAATTTTATTTTCTTAATCTTTAAAAATTATAAAATATTTTAACTATTTAAAATATAAATAATCATATAAAAAATATTAATCCAATAATTAAAAAACACATATCTAAATCAAATAATAAATATAAACATACATACATTTATACCAACCAAAATTACACACAAATAAATTTAAAAATTGATGACCTTCTTCCCCCCTTTCATAAAGCCAAAGTCCCATCCTTTCCTCTATTCAAAATTATTAAAAACTAAATAAATATCTCTAATTATTAAAAAGCCCTAAATAATCCACACACACCACCTTAAGTTTCCATTCTTCAAATTTTTTATAATTCATAACATACATCGGCTCTCATTGAAAACAATACAAAATCGTATATTTCTACTCCATACATCACCAACCGTATATACACTCTTTTCATCCGCAAAAACACAAGCCCATCCTCCGTATCCATGTACTTACGCCACCGTATAATACAAATCCGTAGCTTCTGATGACAATGGTGGCATCGAGGTCTGCACGGGTTACAGCATTTCGAGAAATTTGAGGGTTTTGCTTATACAAAACCCTCATTCTTTGCCACCGTTGTCCATACCTTTTCAGCTTTCTCTCCTTTCTTCACTAATTAGTCGACTCAAACTCGCGCGACAATTTTTCCTGTTCGTTTTGAGCCGCGAATAGTTAAAATTGGCGGAGTATTCGTTATAAAACACTAATTTCGAAGGCTTTTACCCTTTTCTACTTACCTGGAGCTGTAATTCGAGCTTATAGTGCCTCTGCGAGGCCGCTGCAATCATGACGACGTATTGTTTTAGAGGTATTGGAACTTTTTTGAGTTAATTTTCAAATTTTCAAATTTGGTCGATTCCGCGCTTTCAGCGTGTTAAATATACGTTGTAAGCGCTTTCGCAAGTTGTATGATTCGCAATGTCGTAGCTGTAGAATTTTCTCGTGCTTTTGAAGCCCTAAATATTTTTAATTCAAGAAAAAAATGATTTGTTTATGTGATTTAAGCTTTGAAATGCTAACTACGAGTGCTGTCGCAAGTTTCAGAATTCATGTTTGAACGTTTTAAATATGACTTTTTTGTCGTGCTTGTTAATGTCTATGGAAGCCCTAGTTTTTTTTTTTTTTAATGTTTTAAAAATTGATTTGATTCTTTGCTTTAAGCTTTGAGATATTAAGTAAGACTGCTTTCGCGAGCTCTACAATTCGTATCCTAACGTTGTTGTTGGGAGATTTTTCAGAGTTTAGGAAGCCCTAGAAATAAACATGTTTTCTACATAAAAAATGTGAATACGTCGTTTAATTTTTTCCGCTGAATGAGTTTTCCGAGCGTGTTTTTAAGCTAGGGCTTGAGAGTGTTTATATTTTGTATTATTTTAGTATCGTTTTTTTAGTTTTGCAGAGTTCGCGAATGTTGTCAACCCGCGGTTAGCTAAAAGACTACATTACATGTTCCCGACTTAGTAAAAATTTCCATTGCTGGAATTTGTGAACGTCCAGTTTAGATCCTGCTGTGAAGTACTTGAGATGCAATTTTAGTTGCTTTTCTTGTAGGCATGCAGTAGAATGCAATGCTGTTACTGTTTTCTTAAGCTGTAAATTGCACGTGACATACTTTGTATAATGGAAGCTACTTTAGTCACCTTTGTGTAGGTATATCGTAGAATGTGATATTTTTATGGCCTTTTGAGGCAGAAAATTGTTTGTGGGGCATGACAACTGTAATTTAGAAATTTTGAACGAAGAGAGTATTTTGTGTCTCGAGTAGATTACATGCTATCTATAGTCTTAGGTTTATGTTTTAATCCAATGTTTGTTAAAAATTCAAACATTATTTTGTGTTGATTTTGAAGTTAGAATAACTGTAGTCCAGTGTTTTATCGAATGGTTTTAAGGCCATCACCTATCTGATGTTGATGTTGATGTTGAATGTGAAAACCATTGGAATTAAGTGACCACTGAATGCTTCCAATGGCATTTTGTGTCAATGTTGAATGTTAAAATTGTTGGAATCCAATGTGTACTAGAAGTTGGTAAGATCATATAATGTTAACTTGATTTTTAAAACTTTAAACTATTTGATTTCAGTGTTGACTGGAAATTTTGAGCATCATATTTCTTCCATGTTAGAAATTAAAGTTACTAGAATGCAGTGTTTGCTGAAAACTTCAAAGGCCATCTTGAGTCAGTGTTGAATGCTAAAGTGTTGGAATACAGTGTTTTCTGAAAGCTTCTAAGTCCATCTTGTGTTGACACTGGATGTTAAAAATGGTGGAATGCAGTGTTATCTGAAAACTTCAAAAGCTATCTCATGTCAATGATGAATGTTAGAACTTTAAACCATTGTATTGCAGTGTTTACTTTCAGTTGTTCTATGTGAATATCATGGAATTTAGTGTTTGCTGAAAGTGTCTATAGCCATTTTCTGTTGATGTTGAATGTTAAAACTGGTGGGATGTATTTTCTTAAAGTTTCATTGTCATCTTCTGGTGTTGGTGGATGTTAAATTCTTGGAATCCACTTAGTAAAATATTCAGAAGGTATTATATATCCATGTTGACTGTAAGAAATTAAAATTGTTCAATTCCAGTGTCTATTGAAAATATTTTGTCCATCTTTTGTGACATAGAATAATAATTTTTTTTAGAATCCAATGTGTTGTGAAAACTTTCAAAGCCATCCTTTGTCTCAAGTCTGAGTATTCTTGCTGTAGTCCAGTGCTCCCTGAAATCTCTCAAGTCTATCCTGTGTTTATATTTGATGTTAATATCATAAATCATATTTGATTGATTGCAGATCATGAGGCTAAATGAAAGATGCCATATTGAACTGTTTACTATTGCATCCTTGATTGCTAGAGTGGTGGACTTTATTTTTTATGCTTTTAGGATTCTATGGGCATAGATATAAAGGGGTTTTGATGCAGTGCTGCTGCAATTTTCAGCTACAAGCGCCGACTCAATGAACTTTTGTGCTCAAATGTATTATGTTGGCATATCATATTGACTAGGGAGACGCTTGGTTCTTCTTTTGGCATTATTTGTATGGCAAGATAGTTATTGCTAAAAAATTTACACAATAAAACTTCAATTGATAATGCTACCTGTAAGAGTAATCTTGCTTAACATTAAAATTTTCATCTTGCAGGTTCTTTTATCAAGTATCGACTCATGCTTTCAATGGTTGGACTGTTGATATGAATGTCTAAATAGATTTTGTGTGATTAACAAGTTAGGAGCCCAATTTAATAGATGGTGTACTGTTGAAGTGGAAATCATTTGGCGAGAATTGGGCATTGGGAAATGAGCGGACATGAGTAGGGCATCAATTAGGCCTCGTCCAGTTGACATTTTTAGGAAACTTCCTATATTAAAATCAGTTAAGGACCTTGAAGATGATGAGAGTGCTGGAACTCGAGCTTCTCAACTTGTCCGCCTGACATTGGAGAATGAAAATGATGTGGTAAGTGCTTTCTGAGATTGTTATTAATAGCCGAACTTGTTTCATGTATCCCTTTCAGTTGCATGAATGCCTGAATTGCGTTTTTCTTTACAATGATATTATTTTTTATTATGTTCTCATCAAGACTATATAGCTTTGACTTAATTTCAAAGTGCTCTGCTAGGACCTGTTTGTCATGCAGCTCACATTTCTATACAGGTTACACATGGGAAATGTATCCCCTCATATCTGAATTGCTGGGAATTATCCAGTGAGGACTGGGAAATGTTTGCCTCTATCTATGAATGTTCACGGGATGATCGGGGCATAGCATGGGGATGTTCTAACCGCTGAGGGATACTCCCAGATTATATAGTCCAAGGGGTTTTATCCATACATCTATTGGGTGTCTGCCTCATACACAAAAAGTGTAGAAAAATTTGTTGAGGGACACATCCATTTTTTCTAATTTTTGTAAAGGGGTTTTGTCCAAGCTTCTGCTATGGTGTCTGTTTCAAAATATGAAAAACTGTAGAAAATTATTTCTTTTACCTCTTAGTTCCTAATGACCTCTTCCTTGCTGTCCTTGCATGCAAACAATGAAACATCCACTCTCCAACCCAACAATATTATGTAAAACTAGATAATCTCGAGTTGCATGTTGCATTGTGTCATTTAAATTCTGTTTTATTGTGAATCCGTGAGTCATAGTTGAAATTAAAAAGCACATATTCTTCGTATGATTATTTTCAGTATTCTGGAATGCACTTTGAACCCGGTCTCCCGACATTGATGGGGTATGGTCAAGCTTGTTCAAGTGCAACCTGTCCTTAAAACATGATTTGACATAATCTTTCCTTTCAGTTTTTGGAATGTGTTGATTGCGACATTGAGTCTGATCACGATGTTCTCTAAGGTTTCTTTTGCTCCTTGAAGCTTAAGTGGAGAATAGAGTAATCATCATCAAGACTTGTGGATTTCCTTCCCTCCAAAGAAAACAAAAAAATATAGTATAAGATTTAATTAATATAAAGACCCTGATTATGGATCATGGAGTGATCGGAAAGGTTGACTCAAATTTTTTAACACAATTTAATCCAGAAATATCTCTCTATAAAGATCCTATCACTAGATGTTGTGGTTGTTATTCACTCCTTTTTCCCCTTCTTTATGGTCACAATTGCCATAGAACAGTATTCTCTCCCTTTTAAATTCTTCTTGCAAGCCAATTCATGAAGATACAAAATAGTTTTAGATCTGGGGTACCATAGAATGAACTTCAGTATACCTATTAAGCTTTGGCAGTACTGCTTTTCACTATTTTTTGAAAACCTCCTCTTTTCAAGTTATGCTTAACAAATGCATTATACATGGATGATGCATTGCCTCTGATTTTATTCTCTTTTATTTTTTTATGCATAGGATATTACTGTTTTGTGTTGGTTTATTATTAAACAATGTGACTAAATATTGTTACCTGTCCTTTTTTGGTCTTCTTACATATTGTCAGAAGAAGATTGTGAGTCTAGTATAACTTTTTGAATTGAATTGCACAGGTGCAGGCAATTCCTGTCAGGAAAAATTCTGATGAGATACCTACGCCGCAGTTTGTTGTTGTGGACTCATATGAAAGAGATTATGAACGCACATTTCTGCAGCCTACAACTTATTTGCGTGGAGGGGGAAGTAGGTTCCATATGTTTTCTTTCCACTTGAAGAGCAAATTACATATTTTCTTTTGATGATTGGCTTATTTTGAAATTATTCTTCAAGAAAATTGAAACAGTTAAGATTTTTTTTAACTTTCAGACAGGGCAGAAAATTCAGACATTGTTGAATATGATTTGGATGATGAAGATGATGACTGGATGCAAGAATTTAACAAAGAGAAGAAAATGCTCTCACCTGATAGGTACGCAATCAATGCAGTTCTAATGTTAATTGTTTCCAGTAACTTTGTATCTTTATGTATTAATGTATGAGATATAATTATGCAATGGTCAGGGTTTAAAGTAATTTCCTGGCAAGGGCAATACAATTTTGATTCTGTCTCTTTATGTGTACCATTTCATAAAACTCATGTTTGAATATGATGAATATGTTCACATATCTTATAAGCTATATAATTTACCATACTAGGCTTGATTGGTAACCTAGAATTTCTAGTGTGTGATTATTTTCTAGGAGTGAACCATGACATACTTTCGTTGATTGTTAACCCTGATATGAATTGTGCCACTAAATATATGATCGAACTCCTCACTTTTGTGATAGGAGGGGGTTGTAGCATATTCTATATAGAATCAATTCATTGAAATGACACATGTATGAATGTATAGATTGCTAGACTCATTGGTGGATTGTATGCTGAAGTGCTCTTCTTGCTTGCATTTGAGGGAGCATGGTTAATAGATGCTGATCTAGGTTGATATGTTGCTAAGAACTCTATTAGAACTCTATAAGGATTAAAGTTACATTGAGGGAAAATTATACTGTATGTCATATAGACGCATGCTTATTCAAGATTATCAAACCTAAGCATTCTACCGTAAAGAAACGAGTTTTGAAACACTAAAGGCCCGTGCATCATGTTTTGTTAATGAGCTCTCTGTGATTTTGACCATAGATAGAAAACCTTGCAAGCACTTGCTGAGATGCCGAGTACTTTTGTATTTTTCAATTGAGCGAGTACTCTCAAGTTTATCTTGGGAGTCTCTGTAGACGAGTTGCAAAAGAAAAATTGCTGGATTTAAGACAAAAGCTCATCAGGTTCCACACAACTTTTAGATGAAAGATCATGACGCAGGATTGAAACATGGCAACATGGGTTTAAACATGGTGGTGGAGGTTTAAATGTGGGTTACAACAAGCTGGGACAGGTTAAACGCACGCTAAAATTTGTATTTCACAAGTATTTTTCTATAAAAGATTTAAACTTTGCATTTGCCCCTCTAATAAATTTTGGTCCAAGTGTATGATCTATGATTTTGACAACCAGAAATGGGAACTTTTGACTTTTATTGAAAGTATTGTAATGTGTAATATCTAATATTTGAATAAGAAAGAACATGATTGTAGAGTGGATTGATTAAATTGGTTGTTAGTTGGCATCCTTAGCTCAAATATTTTAGCTCATGATTAGGTCATTTTTCTTCTTCCGTGGACATGATCATCTTTACAAAATCGCCTTAGTGTAATCTGAAAGCTTAAATTACTATTGTGAAGAAATTTTGTATCAGTTTCAATAACAAATATATTCCTGAATTTGCTGTTAGTGGGTAAAATTTGTTATTTGATGCTTCGAATCTACGTAAGCATTATTGACTATTCCTTTTCCTGAATCAATATTGTGTAATTAATCTTTTTTTAGAGGTTTAAAACTTTAAATAGTCTAGAAAAAAAGTTTAAATCATACAGACCTTAAGGTCTTTATAATGGTATCAGAGCCAAATTCCTGCCAGCCTGTGGGATGTTAAGGATGATTACAGAAATGGAAGAAAGGGATAATGAAATTGCGGCCTCTAAAATTGGTGGATGGTATAACAGATATCAAAAAATGAAAAATCTTATAACATGTCAGGAATATTTAAGTCTGACAGGGAATACTATACCTGTGCATGAGGAGGTTATCACAGTCTTTGATGAATACTCAATGATCCGAAGAAGGTCAAGGCTACTAAATCTTTTGATAGGTACTACGTAAGAAAAAGGAAAAAGGAATTGGATCTTGAATCAAGAACCCAATCAGAGTCAAAAGAATCGTTCTTGAAAGAGGGAGAACCCAAGATAATGGGACTTCAAATAGTGAACACTACATTAGAGATTGAAAATAAAATGTTAAAACTGAAGACAAATGAAAAGAGAAGTTTTGAACATGAAGCTGTTCAACTCTATGAAGAGTACCAAAGCAAGTCGGAGGGGTTTAAAAAACAAGTTCCCTTTGATGAGTTCTTAAGTGTGGTTGTAATCTTGAGCAAGGTAAAACGAACATGGTGAATTACGTCAGAAGACTAAAGAACGAAAAATCAGTAAGTACCCTTGAAGAAGGGTTAGTGAAGGAAGAAACAACACTCGTTTGTCACTTGCAGTCGATAGGTAATCTTGGAGAAGATAAAAATCAGTCAACATGCATGAGAAGTTGGACTCTAAACTCCAAAGGAAATAGAGCCACTAGTTCACTTCAGCCCTATGAGGACAAGGACATAGGAGAGTCACTGAAGCTATAGATGAAGAGTACATGAAAATTGAAGGAGACACTGTCATGGAGGTTACCAAATCAAAAAATCAGCCATCTGCAGGCACATCTAAAGAACAATCTTCACTTGAAAATGCAATTCTCAATCATGGGAGAGATGTTATTTCAGGTAACGATTGCACAAGTTTCTTGGTAGGAATCTTGGAGGTAGAACTATCCTATGAGGTTGATAATGCTAGTACATATGATAGGCATATTGAAAGTATATATGAAGATGTTTTCCAATCAGCAAATGCTGATGACTTCACATCTTATGTGAGTGCTGATGCTTTTGTTGGTCTCGGTGAGATAGAGCCTACATATGTCGTGGATCTTGTTTGGGATGGATCTACTTTTGACAATAGTGTTGTGCTAACTTCACCTACACAGTTGTGCATGAAGGATGACATTGATAACATTGATGGTATTGATGTTAACCTCAAAAACAAATCTGATTTAGTGTTGCATGATGTTGATCATAAATAAATAAAAATGTATGGGGTTGATAGGTCTCAAGAATCCTATCATTTGGCAGAACAGTTGAAGGTAAATGAAGACCGAATTATTGCAACCATTAAACATCTTGATGACACCCATAAGCTGATGGAACAAATGTGTTGGAGGTCTTTAGGGATACATATGGACCTTGGTGAAGAACTTTCTCGTTTTAATTTACAGGCACCTAGAGAAGCGTTAGTGGTAACAAAGACTACTTACCTACAACTACTTTATGATAGAGATCATCTTTTCATGCTTTGTGAGATCTCTCTTGATGTGCTACATGGGAAAGAAGAGGAGGTAGATAATCTTACTGATGAGCTTAAGGTCACCCAGGATTCTTTGAAGAACATTCAAATGGCCCTTCAAGATTAAAAAATTCAGATTTGTGAGCTTTGTGAAGAATTAAGCTTGGCTCAAGCATCATCATCCATAGTAGAAATCCAGTCTTCTATGGCTGCCACAACATTTGAGGATGAGAGTGGTATTCATGGTTTGAGGGGAGAACCCCTTATGATGGACAAATGCGAGGAGCTTTCAGATCTGTATGGGCTTGAGAATAGGTATGATTCCGAAATTACTGAGTATACACAACTTGCATCATGGAGATCATGAGTCACTTTTGGAGAGCCATTTGAAGGCTCAAACCATGGATGCAGTTGGGGTAGCTGAGCATACACCTTGGGGATCAGCCACAAGTGTTATGCCTACATTGTTGGTTACGAAAGTTTTAAATTGTCATTTGATGACAACAATTGTTTGTATAGATTGGAATGAGTGGGATCGATACTCCAATGTTGGATATTGTTGTGGTGATGAGGTTTTAACAACATATGACATTGGAGGCATTTCTTACACCAAGGAAATGCATCACATTCTTACCGATTCACTTAGAGTTAGATAGATACTTGGCATTAATGACATGATGAGAGACATCTATCATTTCCATTTTAGGGTGTGTGATAGTGTGATGACTTGGGATCCAGTGATTCACATGATGGGTGGAGTGCTTCTTAGGTTGTTGCAGATTGATGACATTTATGTCAGAGTGGCACAATAGATTGGTGAACCATATCTCTGAGATTGATATGGGATCTTGGTATTCAGATTGACATATAGGGGCAAATAATATTTGACATTGTTGGCATGGTGAGATACATCTATCTCCTCACTTTCAGTGTGGAAGCTAGAATGGTTTGGGATTCTGGCATTGGTATGTTTGGTACAGTACTTCATTGGGATTACGATGCGTTGTTTCACAATTTGAGGTATAGTGATGTTTTTATTAGAGTGGAGCAGTGGGAGTCTAAAAGAGATGTACAAGGGAAGACATACTGAGGTTCTAGATTAATTTGGGATTCAGGTATTGATTGGTGTATTTAGAGTCACTGTAGAGTTGACACATGCAATTGTTTGAGGACAAGCAATCTTTTGGAATACTATTACAATACAACTTATCACATGTCAATTGGGATGTCTCCCTTTAAAGTATTGTATGGTTATAATGCAACTGCATTTGTGGATTTGATCCTCACTAATAGTAGAGTACCTAGTGCTAAGGATCTAATTCAGCAAAGCAAGGATATTTTGGAAGCCCTCAGAGAGAACTTTCAACAAGTCCAAAGTCAGCAGAAGTTATATGCAGATAGACATCGAATAGAAAGAGCATTTGGAGAGGGTGATATGGTGTTTCTTAGGTTACAACCTTTTAGACAATCATCTATGAAGGGAAGCAGAAAAGAGAAGTGAAAACCACACTTTTATGGTCCTTATCTGGTGACTAAAAAGGTGGGACAGGTTGCTTAGGAGTTGCAATTACCTCCTGATAGTAGGATTCACAATACTTTCCATGTTTCATGCTTAAAGAAAGCTCTTTGACAACATATCAACCCATCCATGGAACTCCCTTCATTGGAATATGATGAAAAATTGATCCTTGAACCTGAATCTGTTCTAGATGTAAGGCAGAAGAGATTACGTATCAAAGTTATTCCAGAATACTTAATCAAGCAGAAGGGACTACCACCAAAAGATGCAACCTGGGAAGGAATTGAAATCTTTGAACACCCCAACCTAAGATAGCTCGAGGTTGAGCAATTAGGGGACGAGAGGACTGTGATGAACCCATGAACTTGAGGCCACTTGGCCTGGACGACAGTGCTGGCTGTCAATTGTGCAAATTTTGTCTTCTTGCAGAAAGATCAGAGGAAAATCAGATTGTTGCCAATTGTGCAATTTTTGTCTTCTTGCAGAAAGATTAGAGAAAAATCAAATTGCCGACAACTGTGCAAGTTTTGTCTTCTTGCAGAAAATCAGATTTTGTTTTGTTTTGTATCTTCTACCAACTTCTAGAAAGGGGCCAAATCAGATTGTTTACTTGCCTTGCACTGCAAGTTACTGAACTGCCCCAAGTAGGTATATATACAAAACTCTGCTATGTTTTTTGTTATGCTGAAAATTTTGGTTTGCCTTTGTGCTTGATTTGGGTCTTGGGATGGAACCCCCAAGAGATCACCTCTGCTACTGAATGTTGTTGTTTGAGAATAACCATAAAGAGTTATTCTCTGGTGTGTGTTACTGCTTGAACTCTATATTGAGATTCAGTGTAATCTGAAAACTTAAATTACTATTGTGAAGAAATTATATCAGTTTCAATAACAAATATATTCCTGAATTTGCAGTTACTAGGTAAAACTTATTACTTGATGCTTTTGAATCTGCATAAGCATTATTGACTATTTCTTTTTCTGAATCAATATTGTGTAATCAGTCTTATTTTTGAGGTTTAATAAGTCCATAAAAACAAAGTTTAGATCATGCAGACCTTAAGGTCTTTACATATATATTATATATATTAGTAACATTTAATAATACAATATTAATAATTATTATTAAACTACCTAAATATAATTACATTCACAATATTTATAAATATTATTGAACTTTCTGAACATTAGTTCATTTCAATAGTTGGCGACTCACCTAGGTCAAACAAGATGCGATGGTGGCATGAAACCATTTGCGTAGTTCGAGTGATCCTTGTTCTAGCTTCCGACGAATTCCTATGAAGGGATTGGATCTTCAACTGGGACAATGACAGCATGCTCTGTAGTGTGATCTGGAGCTCAAATTGCTTCCCAAATCATTTCCACACAGCACAAAGACTGAAATTGAGAAAACCCATTGGTAGAGGGAATTGGGAAAAGTCTAAAAGATCTGTACACAAAACTGGGCAACATTGATTCTCATTTATATGGGGTTATCGAACAAGTAAAAGAAGGCAGTTTATTCTGAACCCTTAGACGATTCTATGCCCGATTACAATCCTGCTTCCAGGTTGTTTCATACCTGAAATCAACCTAGTTTTTCAATGATTTGGCAACTTAGCTACATGCATATAAAGATGGTACTATTTCCTTGTAAAGGGGTATCCATATGTGTATAAAGATGGTAGTTTTTCATTGTAAAGTAGTTGAAGCCTAAAGTATCTTATTAAGTACAATGGAATACCCTAAATGTGGAACTCTGCTTTTACATCTTGAAGTTTGACCAGATTAAGACTATCAAATGAAACACTTAAACATTGATGGAATATGTTATCTGGCTGTATGCCATGAACTCCTTTTGAAGCAAATGACATGAAAAAGAACTTAAGTTTGTCAATATTTATATAATACTCATACAGATTGAAATATCTCTACACAGGAAAAACCTTTAATTTAAAATATAACATGATATTGTATGAAATGGTTCCAAACAGCTGGAATTTGGCTGAATTATCGAGTCCAAAATTCTACTGTAAAAGACCAAAGTGTCAAGTCAAATATTCGAAATGAGACCTAGGTATCATTTCTGCTAACCTGATTCTATTGAATAACTTTTTTCATGCTAGATGGCTTGTTCCAGGTCAGTTACTTGTAAATTTGGAGCACCATGACATTTTCATAATGAACATGCTATTTCCATGGTGGGAGTGCACTTCTGGCTCCTTACACCTCAGAGTAATCATTGGTTGCCTTAAGTACCTTGTACTGCAACTATCTCAAATGTTTTGAATGCTTCAATCTGGTATATGAACTGTGGTCTTGTAGACTAAGTATGCATTTTGTGATTTCCTGTGTGTTATTATAACAATCAAGGACTTTTGCTTTTGATGTAGGTTTGAGAGCATGCTTTACAAGCTTGAGATTTTGGATCACAAGGCTCGTGAACGAGCAGTAGGTTCAGGAGCTACATTTGGTCAAACAATACCTGTTCTTCTTCAGCATGACACAGCAGTTGAGGTGAATGGGTGAATTAGTATAGCATGCCATATGTTCTTGACTGAATATAAAGAAATCAATGTTTCTTTTTAAAATTTCTTTTAGCATTCAAATGACAGTTGATTTCTGCAGATGTATTTCTTATTACTTTTAATAAGTGGTTTGTAATTAATATCTGGAAAGTACCTCAACCATTTGTTGTGATGTCTAAAGGTTGTTCATATCAAAATGATTCCTTCTCGTCAATTTCTTTTTTATTGAATATTTCTATGATATTTCCCTTTTCACACAGTTTTATACGGCAGAGGGAAAATCTTTTAAATTGTTTCTGCTTCTTCCATAAAATAATATACATTCTGATCTCCATTCTTTCTTGGGCCCTGAGAAGGTCTGCTCTGTCATGTTGATCTATAATTGGCTATTCCACAAATAAACACAGTTCAAGTAGCCTATTTTTTTTCTATAGAAACCAAGAATCTTCTTATGGTTCCAATTATTTTAACTTATCTTTTGCAGAAAACAACTAAAAAATTGTATTAAATAGAATGTACAATTCTGATCTCCCTGTGCACAAGAAAACATCTACTGAATGTATTGTACAGAACTCCAAGATAACATGCATCTACATAGAAAATGCATATTTTATGTGGAGAAACCTGTATTTCTCTTGGTTTTGGGGTTTGCAGTTTTTTTGGTCTCGATTTTGCCATTTGGAGTTGGCAGTTGAATGACTCTTAAAATAGATATATTTTGAAAAATATAAAAACTTTTGTTACACTAAGTTTTCAGAACAGGGACAGCAAGAAATGGCAGGGTGTGTTTCCAGGACAGTAGGGGATATGAGGACTGTTGAAAGGAACATCATTTAAAGTTATAGGATTTAATTTATTCATATATAAGCAATTAGCATTCATCATGTGTTATAGAACTCTAATATGGAACATTAGAGTGGAAATGATATTTCACTTAAGTTGACATACAAATCAACAAACATTGAATGTGAGGGTTTCTAGATTTTAGTTGTGTGATAATTTTTACCATCAACATTTTGAATCACATTCTGTGATCCATTATCAGGATGTAGAGCAAGAAAGTGGTAAAATAGCAGACTACACCCAGCTAAATAAAGGAAGGGATAGAGGAGGGTATGGGAAACAGCAGAGTAAAGATAGATTAAAAGAAATTGAGAAAAGACAAAACCATAGACCTATAATACCATACTCAGAGTAAGAAGTGAACGATAAAGATTAAAAGGATCAAAAGAAATAAATTAATAAAAGGAATATGGAAATAAATGTAAACATGCTAACCAGATATATGAATATTGGAATAAATAGGAGTAAAAAAATGTGAAGGAAAGACCGTGTATGAGGAACTATGAAATTAAGAAACAAACAAGTATGAATATAGGAAAAATAATGTATACATATAAGTATGGATGAAGAAACAAGGTGGATATGAAAATATGAATAACAAACAACAAAATGTATTAAACTGTCAAAAGAAAAAAAAGTCAGGATGAGCAAGAGAAAAAAATTGGAAGGAATTATATGTATATGGGAGAAAACTATATGTGGATAATTATGAGCAAAGTGCAGAATTATTTATATGCACTTTTTATAATGTTTTGGCATAGAGAAACGAAAATTAAGTTGAAAGATAAAATGTCAAAATGATGAATATATGTGTGTATGTATGCATGTATTTATATATATGTATATATATACATATATACAAGAGAATGAGGATGCATGTGTGAAGTAACATGGATAATGGACAAGGCAATGACATAGGTACCTAGGAATGATGTGAAAGAAAAGAGGGATGCTAGGGGACATCAATAGGGACAACTAACTATCTGGGGAGAATGGGGCAAAACTAAAAAATGAATGGCGAAGAACAAGAACTACAAACCATGAACAATGAGATCTAATAAGGAAGGGAGGATAGCTAGGGCTAGGACCTAAGGGGAAGCACAGAAGAAAAACGTAAGGAAACCGAGTATGTAAGTACAAGAATGGAGGAGATAGATCAAGGCAAGGGGGGAGTGGTTTAGAAGGCAAGACAACGAGGGTTGGCAAGAAAAAGTAAGGCTCCATCCAATGTCATGATTGAGGTTGGAAGGTGTTTATTGATTTCAATGGCCTCTTTATTTTTTCTCTTATAGAAGTTGTTTTCTTTGACCAAGATTTGGGGGTCTTCCGAGTAGATATGGTGCTTGGTGAAGGAATATTCAACAAGGGTAGATTTAAGGACATGTTCATGTCTAATGTCAGCACTATGTTCTTTGATTCTAGTGCTAAAAATTGATTACTCTCACCAATGTAGGGTGAGCCATAGGAATAGACAATCTTGAGGCACCAGAACTTTGAAGGATGTTTATGGGGTCTCTGGGAGAGGGGACATGGTTTCTCAAATTTGAATAGGATTCAAAGGTGAAATTGAGGTTCTTTTGATGCAAAATCTTAGAGGTTTTATTAAAAAAGTCTTTGATGCAAGGGATCAAGGCAACATGAAGGTCCAATGGAACATTGGTCTTGGGTTCGGAGTTGAGGTGAGACTTGGCTTGCTTGGAAGCTCTTATGATGAGTTTTCTCGTGTAGCCTTGCTTCTTGATGACTTGGAAGAGGGGACATGGTTTCTCAAATTTGAATAGGATTTGGAGGTGAAATTGAGGTTCTTTTATGCAAAATCCTAGAGGTTTTGCTAAAAAGGTCTTTGACGCAAGGGATCAAGGCAACATGAAGGTCCAATGGAACATTGGTCTTGGGTTCGGAGTTAAGGTGAGACTTGGCTTGCTTGGAAGCTCTTATGATGAGTTTTCTCGTGTAGCCTTGCAACTTGGCGACTTGAAAAAGGTGAACAATCTCTTGTTCATTGCTTTTCTCATCGCAAATATGAAAGCTCCTAATGGCTAGAATTTTAAGGATGCTTTCTTTTTGGGTAGGGTGCCGATGAAAGGAAGAGTAAAGATGTAGGTTGGTATGGGTGGCTTTATGGTAGACTTTAAGGATTGAGGACTCATTAGATTTTTTGATGAGCAAAATATCAAGGAAAGGTAGATGGTTTTCTAATTCAATCTCTTTGGTAAAAGAGACACACTTAGCTATGTTGTTAAGGTGCATGTGGAATTCTTCCAACCTCTGCCATAAGGCCACCATATGTTGGTATCATCAATGTATTGATTACACCATTTTGGTCTGAGGGGAAAGGACTCAAGGATCAATTATTTTGAAATGCTCCACATAAAGGTTAGCCACAACAAGGGATAGATGGGATCCCATGGCAATTACATCTAACTATTTGTAGACCACACCTTATAAAGTAAAAAATGTTGATTATAGTTATAATTCAACCAAGAAGTAATTCATCACTTATCATGTGTTTGATTATTTTAATGGGGTCAAGGATCACAACCTTGTTGAAAGGGAGACAACGTCAAAGCTATCAAAATTTTCACTATTTCTAAATTTTGTTCCTTGGCGAACTCCACAAAATGGGCTGAATTCTTAATGGAGGAGTTGGATTTACTATCATGTCCATTTTCCATGTAACTTGTGCAATGGACCAAAATGCCCAATTCCTAACTCTTGTTTTTTTTATGATCCCATTTTGCATGCAAATTCTTCCTCTTCATCTTGCAGGTGTCAACGCTAATCCTTTGAGTCTTGAGCGGGAAGGGACAAGAAAGATCATGAGTTTGTGTAAGTGGTCGGAGTGTTGGAGTTCCTTGTTTTGGCAGTTCTCCTTTGTCAAGTTCGCTTCTCTCTTTCTATCCTCATAAAGATGTCAAACTTCCTTTGCCTTTTTGCCTTTCGTCCATCCCTCTTCTCTATTTCTCTCCTTATCAAAACTTAAAGAATTCCACCATCACTTGTTTTCAATTGATCTTCAAATGCAAGCATTCTCAACATTTTTCATTACTCTTCTCCACCGACCACCTTGCATGTTAAGAATACCATTTAAGCATAGACAACGTACTCACATTCATCCCACTACAATTGAAACCAAATTGTGTGGACATCCAATAGATCATGCTATAAGGGAGCCAATAACTGCCACTAATGTGATAGATAGGGACACCATGACCAACTTGCTAAGGACAATTGCAAGTTGCAGGGGACCCTCATCCACAACTTCATCCACGTTTTCACATAGGACACCATGACCAACTTGATGCTAAAGGAAATGACAATCCATGGGTACGAAAAACCATTCCCATGTACCAAACCTAGGACAAAGATCATTGTGTGATTTTTGACACTCTTTGGGTATCTTAGGGTCGTAGAGACAAATGGAGGAGGGCATCTTGAACAAACAACATTTACCTTGACCAAAAATGATTATGAGCACTCGTATTCAAGCATCTAGATCTGCAGATGAAAACCTTGCATTGAGGGATAAAACTTTCAACTAGAGGAATAATTTGACATAGAGATTGTGTTTGAGCTTTAATGATAGCCAAAATCATCAATATGGAGTTTACACAGCACTTATAGTTGTCATGGATGTAAACACCCATGTTTCAATTTACCATGGCCACTGTAGCTAGATTTTGTTATAACTTATAGTCCCATTTAATATAATATTTGAATTGTAGTTTGAGTTCTTTGAAAAAAATGTAATCTCAATTGTTAACAACACTTACAATTGTCATAGATGTAAACACTTCTGTTTCAGTTTATCATGGCCGTTGTAGTTAGATTTTGTGGTAACTTATAGTCTTGTTAATATAGAATTTGGCTTGTAATTTGCGTTCTTTGCAACATATTGTCATCTTAGTTGGGTGTAGTGACATGATTGTCGTGGGTTTGCCTGTATTGTAATGTTGTGTTTTTGTTTGTTATGTTCCACAAGAGCAACATTTTGTTACCCCTCTTGAACTTGCTTACTATAAACACAATTTGCTGTTTATTTGCCATTGTGGGTTTATTGTTTTTTGGCGAATGTAATGAGGAATTTTTGTTAAGTTTAGTTAGGATGAATAGTTTATGGTTATTTATTTTAGGGTTAAGTAGTGAAAATAAATTTTTAATAATGGGTTGTGAGATTTGCTAGATAAACATTAGTATAATTTAGGGTTTGTATGGTTTCCATTTACACATTTTCAATTCTAATAAAATTCTCTGCCTTAAATTGAGCACAATACATTACATTTAGCCACAAGTGGGAAGTGGGGAGGTTAATTTGGCAAGGAATGATGTAAGCTTGTAGGTAGGAAGCCTATGGCGTGCACGATGGCTCTAAGACGAATCTGAACATTATGAATTTTTGAAACACCATAAAGGTGAGGATTATCTCTTTGGAGGATAAAAGCCACTTTTTTAGAGAGTCCTCAAAAGATGAGAGAAATGGCCAACTTCTCTTTTTTTTTCAATTTTTTGGAAGTGCTGTGGATTAATATTTTAGAGCTCCTATTTCGTTCAAGAAATCAACTCTGGGTATGGAGTGTAGGTGATTGCATAGCCAATACCTCATTTTAGGATGTTGAATGTGATAGGGTCTAAATGGCTGGTAGGGAGGTTTACAACCAACTTGTTTTCCCAACCACAAATATTTAAAGAGTCAAATGAAAAATTAATAGAGGGTGAGCACAAGGGAGGAGATAGGTTATAGGGATGGGAACAATAAGAAATAGGAGAGGTCCAGTCGATTGAGGGCTAGTGAGTTGACAGGTGGATTTGAATGGTGGGGTTGTTGGAGTGTATTACTCAATGTTTGAATTGAAGTTAGCCTTTGTCGAGAGGGGGAAGTACATACGTTGGGAGGGGAAGAGTAGGGGCAAGTAAATGTTTGGGTTGGCTTGAGAAGGGCAAGGAGATGTGATCAAGGGATCAAATCAAAATGAATACCACATTTGTTTGAAGAGAAATTGTATGGAGAAGTAGTAAGGAGTATGTGCCTAGAGAAGAGTGAGGATGATTGCTTGGGCAAGGCTATTGCTAGAGCTTGGCGTAGAAGAAGCCATTGGGCAGTTGTAACTAAAGACTAGTTGCTTGAGTAGGAATGTGGGCAAAGGTATAGCCAAAGGTGCTAGGGGCGCAAGACAAGATATAATCTAATGAAAATTTTAACCACAGTCATGATGTTGGATGGGGCCTTAATTTTTCCTAGCAACCCTTGTTGTCTTGCCCTAGAAATCACTCTACTACCTTGCCTTGATATCTCTCCTACCATCTTGTTTCTAACTAGTTGGCTAGGTCCCATTGTTCATGGTGCACCCCTGCACACTCCCACACCCACATCCCCACACATGCACACCATCAAACACCCATGCACACATGGACACATGCACACACACACATGCACATAGATGATGGGTGCACACACATACACCCGTCACACACGCACCCACCCACACGTATACACACACACGCACACGAGCATGCCCACACACCCACCCACATGCATGTACACATTTTTTCTCGTATACATATAAGTTCATACAATGTTATTCTCTTATTCATCCTAACTTTTTATTTTTTTTGACATTTTAATATATTTTGTTGTTTTTCAGACATTCATATTTTCATAGCCACCTTATTTCTTCATCCATACTTATGTATACTTTGAATTTTTTTTTTTTTTTCATTCTTTTTTGTTTCATAATTACATAGTTTGTCATATATACTCTTCAGATTTCCTTTATATTCTTGTACTCAAAATATCATTCAGATGCTCATATATCTGGTTAGCATTTTTATATTTTATATTTATATTCATTTTCCTTTTATTAGTTTATTGCTTTGATCCGTTTAACCATTTTCACTTGCTTTTGAGATGTTTTTATAGGTTGATATTTTGGCCTTTTCTCAAATTGTTTTTATCTTTCTATAGTCTCTTGTTTCCCATGCACTTCTCTCTTCCTTCCTTTATTTAGTTGGTGTAATTTGCTATTTTACCACTTTTTTGTTCTCTTCTCTTGCTCTACATCCTGATGATGGATTCTGGAGTGTGATTTGGAATCTTGATGGTAAAAAATATCAGATAGTTAAAATCCGAACATTCACTTTTAATACTATATAATGTGGAATTTTGATGTCTTTGAACTTTTGATCTCTAATCTTTTTAATTTGAGTTTTCACTACCAATGCGTGTGTACATAATAGAACAAAATTAAAAGGCCAAAAGGCTACATGTACATAATGTTCAAATGTAAACAATCTAAGATCTATTGCTACTATGCTTCTGCTGCATTCCTAACTATATCAAAATTAAACTTTGAATGTAATTCATTGGTAGTATTAGGGGTTGCTTCATCCAATAGAACACCCATCAACTCCTCATGTCTCCTTGTCAAAGTATGTGGTGTCTTTAGAATCATCATCCCACCATAAAGCTAGAGTTTGTTGATACTAAAGATGCAAAATGCTATGTATGATCTCTAGCTTCACCATTCGTCGAGTTAATCTTGTTCCTCTTGATAGAGTGGATGAGTTTGTACATGGACTAATTCCCTTCTGCTACAAAGAAACTGACAACTTTTGAAAGGAGGCGAATGACAAGTATTTTGAACTTTGATGTATCCTTGCCATGTCATACTTGTTGGGACTTTGGTGATATTTACCTGTAGAGAGTCCTTGTAGGACGAGTTAATGTGCACAGTACACTGTGGTTTGTTTCCAGGTTTTGCGAGATGCATGTTGACTTACATGTGGTGATGTGGTAGTAAGTTTTGGTGCAACATATATGGTTTGTTTACATGTAGTGGCTCTCTGACAGTAACCACAAGTCATCTGGAAGAACTTGCAATTGCCTACAGAAATAGTGTTTGCTAGGAACATGAATAGTGATGCAGGAGCACTTGTAGCAAATTTGGAGCTCACGTGTCATAGTCTGAGAGAAAACAAGGTGGGTTCTATTGCGAACAAGGAGCAAATAATGACAGCTATACTAGAAACATGTATGTATACATACAAGGTGATTATCCTGGTGAAAAATTCATACTAGGCAATTTATGCAATATGGAAATGTCATGATATTGTGAGATTATGATGACATGACACTTGATAATCCTCAGGTTGTTTGGATCGTTAGATGGGTGGTGTTTCCATATGAACATCTACATGGATCACTCCATGTGAATGTGCTGGGTTTTTTAGATGGTTGCGAGATTAGACCGTATATAGATTGTATTGTGCATTGTTGATGTGTAATTAGGCCAATTTAAAAAGTAGATTGAGACTTAGTAAAAGTTCAAATAGCTTGTTGTATTGAATCTTTGTTGATTCTAAATAATATAACTGTGAATTTTTTTTGGTTGTGGGTTTTCCTTTGAAAAGGTTTACCATGTAAATCTTTGTGTCTTGTGCATGCACACTCTTCCATTTACTTATATGCACATCAGATAGACTTTTCAAGAGATGTTGACTATTATTTGAATAATAATCCTAAGTTTTTGTTATCATATTTTATTGGTTGTCTACAATAGGGGTCAAATTCCCCCAAAATGTCTACGATCCAATAGGGTTGGTTTGTGTGAATGTAGATATATTTACCTTCATCTCTTGTTTGCTAAATGTTGGAGTGCAAAGATTAGCAAAGGCTATTCACTATGTTTGAAATGAAATTGTCTTTTCATTCCAACACCATCTTTTGAAGGGTCTTCATTAACCCTTCTTTCACAATGGGCTTTGATGCTACTCGTATAATCTCAAATTAGGATCCTTGTTATAAATTGTTTGTTTGATTTGGCCAAGCATTTTTGAGGCATCCTTGCATCCCTACAACGTTTTTGGTATGGGTGCACTTTCAGAAGAGCAGGGTATGTGTACCCTGAAGCATTGACAAAAACCCAGTAAATGAAAAACCACTAAATGAAGTTGAAACTTATAATTTATGTAGACAGCAGTTAATGAAGCTGAACTTTATGTGGAAAATTCTGAAACTGCACTTTATTCCATTTGAATTCCTTAATGACAATGTTACGCAGATTTATTTCAATTTTGAACACTTATATTGTGATTTCGTATCTGCAGAAAACATTATAGTGATTATATTTTTATATTTTTTCGACTACTTTCTTTCATTGAAAAAAGATTCTATTAATTGACAAGACTAACAAGTGTAGATCAATAGCATTTGTTAGTACAATTGGAAGTAGCCTTAAGGCTTAGAAGCTGATTGAACAGAAACTTAGAGGATGTTTTAGTATTGTTTGGTCTTTAGTTCTCCAGTTCATTAATGGAATAACAGTTTTTTTTTGATAGTTGATTGCATTAGTGGAGTTTCTCAACTGGTGTGTTCTATTACTTTTGGTTTCTATGCTACACATGTTATTTGTACTGTGATAAGGAATGCAGATGGACTTGCTGCCACTTAGCCCCTCATGGGGAACAAGGGTCATGAATTATATTTTTGTTTATGAAGTTTGCCTAGAACATGCATTCTTTTGCGGAAATTCAGTAATTATATGCATTTAAATAAATAGTTTCTATTTGTATGTCTGCAATTGCTCAGTCATACAGGATATGAAAATACTGTCCCTTTCTTAATTTTTGGCTGACAAATAGTTTTGAGATTTTATTTTGTGTCAAGGTTTCATTTTTAAACTGAATCACATTATGAACTATAGTACCTTTTCCTTTATCCAGGCTTTGCAGTCTCCAAATACAAGATATGCAGTCTTTCAGGCTGTATACAACTACTGGAAAGCAAAGGTCAGAATTGCACTGGAAACATCCAAGCATCTTTTGTGTCTTATTGTGATCATTCAGAAGACAGTCTTGCCTCGAGTTTGTAGTTAGCTTTCATACCTTTGCACTGAATGTTTTGCATATGACTGTTGGCATTGAATTGATAGTAAATATAGTAAGTACATTAGGCTCAATATTGTACATATGATAGTTATGGTGATATCATACTAGAAAGTTTTATTCTTTCAGAAAGTATGGTCTGCACTCTAGTGCTTGCATAGTTTTCATTTCAAAGAAATATGCTGTCTTTCCTATGGTAAATCTTGAGCTTAGCTTGCTTTGTTCTTTACAGAGAGATCGATGGCAAAAGCCTATTCTGCGTCGATTGCAGGTAAGCTCATTACGTGGCAAGGAGTTTTGATACCTTTTTTTCCTCTACTCTTTCATATTGTGCTCATTTTCGTAGATTAAAAGAAATCAAATTGAAAATCTATAACCCGTGCTCTAATTGGAAGCTCCTTGGAAATGTTTATCATTTAATTTTTAAGCTTTGATTCTTCATCCTGATTTTTCTTTTAACAAATCATAAATTTTAAGGTTGTTAAACATGGTGATTTTAAGAAAATATATAGATTGTGCTTGCATTCATGCCTACCTTTGTATATTTGTATAAATATCATTTATGAGTCAAACACTGCCATGTTTAGTACCTCTACCGGTGTAAATATATGTTCAAGCCAGCTTTGTTTGTGTTTGAGGAGTGATGTAAATTTTAAATTGCTTTTGTTATTAACTACTAACAGCTGACATGTTTGTTATATGTTTTGAAATAAACTTCCTGTATTGTATTTCCAATCATTCATGTTCAAATCTACTTATTTTTCTTGATTGACTTTTTAGCATTGTATACCTTTATATAACAGTACAACTTGTCCATTAAATTTATTATAATTGGTTAGTGCTTTCAGCTATGTTCCTAGTGGCTTTACAAATTTTGCTAATGATAATTTTTGTGATGTTTTCATCCATTCTCTCTGGTAAAAAGTGTATTCATTATTTTTTACTGCATATTGAAGACTTATGCGCACAAAATGTCGGCAAATTTTTTTATCAGGGTCTTTATGGCTAAGGAGTAGGCATATTAAATTATTATAGTAGGAATAATTGCGCACAAAATGTCGTCAAGAATTTTTATCAGGGTCTTTATGGCTAAGGAGTAGGCTTATTAAATTATTATAGTAGCAATAATTGCAACTTACAAGAATGATAATGACAATGTATATGCATAAAAATTTTAGAAGCCTTTCGTTATGGCTGTTATATGATGTTTATTCTCGTCTTTGTTGTTTTTCAGCTATTGTTGTTATATTTTTTGTGCAAAATATTACAATCTATCATATTTCTTCTTACTGTTCCTTAATAGTAATGGAATACATACTTCAAGTTCTACACGAGGAATGAATTAAAGGAGCTACTCCTATTGAGGCCCCTACTCATGAAAAGTCATAGTTGCATGCAGACATGTCTCCAACACCTTGGGACACATCTTGGAGACCGAGACACATCTTTAATACTGGAGACCTTGTATGAGAAGCCTCCTGTTGCAGGAGACTTTCAACTGCGGTCTCCTGAAGACTCCTGCCATCTCCCATGCAAAAGGCGCCGACTCCCATACATATAAAATAAAAATCCCTAAAAACTAAAAGTTAAATGCATCAGGAAGTTGGAAAATAAACACGCCACAGAAGAGAAAACAGGAGCCAGTGCACGACAGAAGTCAATAGATATTTGCCATTTGGCTATTTTCAATTTGATGTAAAACTTAAAAGATATTCATATTTCTATATTCTTGTTTTTTTTCCTTATGTAGACTTTGTGGTTAACATAATGGGGGTGAATTCTATTAGATCATTGAGAGTTGGGAATTTTCCTATGATATACATTTTCTTTCTTCATTCTTGTGAGTATGTTTACATACATATTCTCATACTTGTAATCTATATTCACATTCTCATATATATAATCATACAGAATAGCAAAAGGATTTGCAGCGTTGAAAGATTCAACTTGTTGGTTTGGGCCATTGCCTTCAATTTCCTTAATACACATTGTATGTATTCATATTTAGTTTTACAAATATACACCTATTTTTAAATTTTCTATAAATTATTAAATTATATTGAAGAAAATTGGTGTCTCCAAGTACCCTTGTCTCCTATTTTGAAAAATAGCCTTACTGGCACCAGCATCGGCACTAGCACCAGTCTCCCAAGCCTCCAAGTACCCCATCTTGGTGCAAGCTTGTGAAAAGTCATTACATATACCAGAAAGATACAACACCCTACAATTCCAGCAAAGGATAAAGACTGTCAAATCTGCAACATCTATACATTGCAAGTGGAATACAAATAACTAATAGCATGTAATTTAAAGCTGCTCTATAGCATAGATAAGACCAGCTAAAACCAGAGGAAATGCACACCAATAAATTAACACTGAATATAATTAAAGTCCTTAAACAGATCTTTTCTTATACACCGCCCCAGTGCTCCCTTCCTGCTGATCCTTCCTTCAATACTTAAAGCACCCGTTCCATCTATCCTGCTCCTCCTGCACCACCTGAAGTTTGTCATCCTTGAAGAGCCTCTGCTAAAGAGGGGAAACACCGCCACCACAAAGTTCTTTAGAACCACAAAAAAACTGGAATAATGTAATTGCTTCCAATCCCACACTTTCTAGTTGAATTTGTGACATGCAAATCAACCAGCACCTTGCTGAAATTGCTGCAATAAATACACAGCACCCCAAGCTTCTGATATCCTCCAATACACCTTTCACAAACCCTAGAGCCGTATTCGATTCATAACCAAAGAGTTACATTTCCTCAAACACATTTCCTTGGTTCTTTTGCACCTTTCCTTTATCTGTACTTTTGCTTGCCATCCAAAACATTTCACAAATATACCCTCCTGCAACCCAATAAACCAGATGTACTACAATCAGCTCCAACTGAAAATCAGGCATACTCTCCATCTGCTACAACATTTCTAGAAAAGGTCTCTTTGGCATGTGTGAGTAGTAAGCACCATCTATAGCCTCAAGCATCTGCAACACTCCTTCAGTTGTTAGAGCACAATCCTTGTTGCCAATCCATTAATACACCTACCGGCTACCACTAAATCTAATACTAATCCATTGATATTGTTATCACACATGCCAACCAACCAATGCTCGTTAAGAGCATTCTTAATAACTTCTGCTGTCAAAAGGAACACTAAACCATGCCTTCCAACTCAAACATCAGGGATTTAGAAATTTAAATATTGAGGACAATTCCTACAACAAGGCCAAAATCAGGCCATCATACACACCTATATTTAGCAAGGCTCAAGGGAGCTGATAACAAAAATGATGCTCTGAATCCCCCATGAATTAGGAATATGACTGCAAACGCCCATAACTGTCTCTTGATCTATGTTTGCATTGTCTAGGTAAACTGCAACTGTAATCAAAGCATTGTCTATAATGCTGAAAAATAAGCATTTAAAAATTGTCCTTTATTGCTGTAACTTCATCTACATATCAGTTGAGTTTGGATTTGTGACTCTATTCTTTTTAAAGGGCATTAAAAATCACAACCATTGCATCATTACTACGATAAGATTTCTCCAAGGTCACCAAGGGATTGGTATTAGACTATTAGTACTTGTATGCCATTTTTGAAAAAAATAGGAGAGGTACTTGGGAGTGAAATATATAATTATAAATAATAAATATTGAAATTGAAAGTAGATGTAAAGACTAATATTCTGTTCCTTTTTCTACACAGTTTTAATATTTTAAACTTATAGACTAAATTTTTCAAAATTTAAAAAATTTAAATGTTAAAACTCCAAATGGAGTGGCCATGGTAGGGAGGCTTATTAAAAAATAGACACAAGAGTCATCCAAACACAGGAGGCATACTCGAATTTGCATAGCCATCCAAATACAAGCCATTCAAATTTATTTGCAGATATAACTCAACTCTGCAAACCTTCGAGTCTACATTCCACCTTGCGCTACCTTTGAACAATTCTTTTAAATTTTTTTCTCATGTTTTAAATTTTAAGGTTTTTTTTTGGGAGATTTGTACACTTTAGGGCTTTTAAAAATGATGTCTGAAATGACATATTTCCATTGTTTTACAGAGTTTCAGAATTAGGGGACGGTTTTTGGGGATGACAAAATTTGTTCTAAATTAAATAATATACAATATAATATTTGAAAAATTAATTATACATAATAGTGATAGAAATCACACTTTAATAATTCATCATTAACAATAACTAAATAAATATAAATATATGAACAATAAATTTAGCACATTATATTTCCTGAAGTAATATATCCTTTTGGCTTTGGCCTTTTACTTATCATTTTTTTAGCATATTATACTATAAAATATAATAACTATAATTACAATATACAATTTAATATTATTTAAAAATATAATGGAATATATTTTAGTATCAAATATATGTATCATATCCTTAATCTAATAGTAGTTAGTAATTATTAATAAAAATATTAATAATAATTAATATATTATTATACTACATCAATATAAATAATAAATTTTAGTTTACTATATTTCATCACACATTAATAGAATTCAGAAATTCATTCATTGTCCAAAAACCATTACAGGACTCTTGTCTTTTTTCAGATTTATTTTCTGCTCTGTTCTTTTGCTTTTTCCCAAGAAATAGTAGGGGATTCATAAATTTGCAAACATTTCCAAAAAGAAAATTTATAGCGCTTTAACTACTTTTTGCTAAAAAAGGAAGAAAATTTACACAACCTAACTGTGATTGAGAGCATGTGGTACCTGTGGAACAGCAGGGGGATGTCTCATCCCTATCCCACCTTCTGTCCCTGAAATGTGGGTTCTTTAGGGGGAGATACACACATGGAACACTGCTTCTTTCCTTTGATCCATTTGATATGCTGTCATAACTTTTCTAGAATATTTGCTATTTCAGTACTCTAGTTATTAATCTTTTAAGGTAAACTGATTGGCTGCATTTCATCATCGATTGTGCAACTACAGTGATATTTGTATGAAGTATGAAAATAACCTGAACGTGGCCAATCTAACAGCCTTATTTGAGGAAGCAAGGCTTAGCAAAACAGCACATTTTTTTTATCAAGATCCATAATAGAAGATTTGACATTGAAAAGAGTTGAAAATGTCTTAGGGTTGCGGCTCTTGTTCCCTTAGACTGCTTGGTCTCATGTTCATCATTAAGATCTTTCTTTCATTCATTCAACATTTATTGAATAGGAATCATTCTCTAAGCTGATCCATAACCTAAAGGTGGTCTTATCCTTTTCTGCTGAGAAGGAATGGAATTACGTAGACTAAAATATTGTACTTTTAGCAGCTTGATAGCTATGAAATGATTGAGTCATCTTGAACTAGACAACTGGATAAACCTTCATTAAAGGCAACTTGTTACAGCCTTTTGTAGAAAATTCTAAACAATCAAGGAAATTGGTGGATACTCTTAAATTTAAGAGGATCTTATTTGCCTCTGTTTATTTTGTTTATGCTATCTTTATTATTGATTTTATTTCTTGTTATTACAAAATTCATAATTGATCTGAATACTATTATCATCTCTTCATGGACGAAAGCTTGTGGAACATACAATTTTGTAATATTGTGGTTACTATTTTTAAAATGCCACATTTTTAGTTTGAGGTATTTAAATGGCTATTTTAATTTGGTGAAACTGAGCTGAAGAATTTGTCTTTATTGTCATCAATTGCACTCTTCTAAATGTTTGAATTATTTTGTATTTGCAGCCACCTCCTCCAGTCAATGACACCAACCCATACAATGTGTTCAGACCTAGAGAGAAGGCTCATCGGCTCCACACAAGGCGGGTATGTTCTACTACTGCTTTATTTAAGGAGAAAGCAATATTTTTTGATCATTTATGCTCGTGTCCAATTTGTTATTAGACAAATTTAGTGTAATACTAGACAGTTAGCAAACATACAAAAATTAGGCTTTGTCTTTATAAGTTTTATTTACCTCGATTGAAATTGATTTTCTAATTCAATTTTGGCTTTTCTAATGGGTGCATATAAGAATGCACAGGAGATGATTTCTCAGCTGCCTTTTCATTTTTAGATATCATAAGTGTCATAATAATTTGAATTTTGTTTGATTGTAGACGCAAAGGCGAGAGAACAATGTTCAGTCTTTTGAGAAACTCCGTCAGGTGGCCTCTCTACTCATTCTATAAATAATTTTCCTGTATATGTAAACCTTGTCAATTATTATCGTGGGGCATGACAATTGCTTTGGTTGATTCTCATTAAAGGCTTAGTCTAAATGTAAAATAGACTTGATATAGCAGCATATCTCATTCTTCCAGATTGGTCTCTGTGCTTCTAATTGCAATTAGAATCTGTGGTCGGTAGACAGTTAACATAAAAAGAAACTTATTGGGAGTTACACGATTATTGCACATCTTGATATCAAGAATAAGTATTCAATGTGACAACATTTGAAGCCATTGTGGGAATCATCTTTACCATGTTTTACCTACATAAATGTTGTAGAATAGTTCTCAAGATTCTATACCAAGCGAACAAATGAAAAACACAATAGTTAAAAAAATGCCCGTCTACAATAATACAATCAACTAAAACCATTTTTCAGGCTAGGTGGAAATCCATATTACATCATTTTTTAATCTTGCTTTAAAAACTTTGAAGCACTGACCTCATCCGATCAGAAAAGATGGACCCCAAATTTGAAGGTAATGCCCAAGTATTAGTCTAGCAATGCATGCAGAAGTAGTACACATAATTGATTGAACTATTTTTGAAATAATGTTGTTGCCAGTGAGAATGTTCATGTCTTCACTTACTATAGAAAATGATTAGTCAGCCTACAAGAAATATGATACTTATCACTTGGCCTTTAACATGAACAACCTTAAATAGGTATCTCAAGCCATCTTTTATGTGATTTAGAGAATTAAGGAGGAAGAGCACAATGGTTTTACTTTTGGATATACTTCTGCAAAGATGTCAACTCAAGAAATTCACCATTTACGCAGATGTAGAGCAATCCATGAGAGGACAAGGTATGTACTGGCCCACTGAAAACATTTTTGTCTCATCCATGCCATCTTCAAGATTGAGTTCCACGCATTCTGATTCTAAGCTTCAAAACAATTTAATCTTCAGGACAAGTATTTTCTCCATTGTCTTTTCCACACACCCGATGCTCTTCCTAGCAATAAGAAGATTGTTTACAATACAGTTACCAAATCTGGTTTTATCTGGATATCTTGGTTTTGCTGCATTTGTCCATTTTGGTCTAAATTTTTAAATTTTTGAATTCTTAAAGAATTTTTATGAAACATTTTGAAAATTCCAGATCCCCAATTTTTTGACCCCCCAAAGAATTGGGTTTTTGAAGCTGGTAACTATGGTTAACAATGAACCCGTCCACAAAAAAACCAATTATGGCACGAATCCTTTAAGATCACTTAAGACATACTAAGAAAAGTGATCCGTATCCACCAATCAGATTTTCCTTCTGATGCAGTTGGGGATTATTTTAGTCAATGCTACATCACACTGCACATGAACTCCACTAAAGATAAATCTTACACATTTAAACCCCAAAATTTCTTTGTTAAACTTAAATGATGATCCATATGAAGTTAAACCAATTTGTATGCAATGGATTGGACAAAGCAACATGGCACTTTCAACTGATGAGGACAGAAAGGTTCTCTCAAGCTGAGCTGCCTTGCCTTCAGAGTGATTATGTGTGTGATGATCTCCTTACTTCCCTGCTGATGTCACATCATCTAGAGAAATATCTCTTGGAAATGATCATGACAAATCTTAGAGTAGTTCCTCTCTGCGAGTCCTCCAAGGCTACATCGTGCTTATAACTAGATTCTGTTTCATATATCTGGCTCCTTTTAGTCAGTGTTTTTCAAGTGTTTTGAACTTTTGTGTCAAAAGTATCGCTTGTACTCATTGCAATTTGTGCATTTCCAAATTGAAAGGCTCTTATTTCAATTATTTGAGCCTGGCTAGCCTATTCCCCAAATTTTCAACTTGTCTTGTGTTATGATCATTGAAACTGAAACCTGGTGTTCCATTCCATGGCCACTTTCCAACTGATATTTATCTCATGTGAGAGGGCTAGTGGTCAAGTTTCATCTTGTTATGAGCTCAATTGTATCTGTTCCTAATTGTTCTAAACCCTAGGATAGAAATACTAGATTGTAAAAGTTTAGATCTAAAATGAGAAAAAACCTAAGAAGCCGGATTTGCCTATATAGGCCTAGATCCGGGTCCGGGTCCGGATTCATGGACCGGTCCGTGCCGGATCCAGGTAGGGTCCGTCCGGTTCCGCGGGCCCGTGGATTTGGACGGACCCACAGGTCCGTGCACGGACCCTGCCCGGATCGGGTGTGGACCCGGAGGGATCCAGCGTGAATCCTCGAGGATCCTGCCTGGATCCATGCGAATCCCCAAGGACCCGCGGCCTATGAAGGCATAAAGAACTTAATATGCCATTTTTTTTTCATCTAACCCTAAATTGACAGGAGGATTTATACGAATATAACATTTAAGTATAAGTTTGATTTATTTAATTTTTTATACTTTAAGTTATATTTGTATAAATACATTCCAGGATGTTTGAGATAGGTTTCAGCTTCATAGGAGTTAAGATGCAAATTCTAGATTTTGGGGGTTTTTGAAAAATTCCAGACTTGGCCAAATTTCAGGATTCAGCAAGCCTTCAGCAGGGCTACCTCCCACAATCCATCATGGCTTTCTAAGGTCAAACTGAAGTTGGCAAAAGGATTCTCAAAGGGTTTTAACTCATTTTATCACAAATCACTTGGTTTCGACCCCATCTCTATGACAGACTTAGCATAGCTCTCGCCCAAATCCCAGTCAAACATGACTTCCCAATAGGCCAAAATCACTCAAACCTCATTTGCCGGACCTAGGGACTTGAAAACAGCCACCAACAAAGACTATCTAAGACCTAGTTATGAAGACTTTGACATTTGGCATTGATCAATGATCAAGCATCATAGATTCATAGTATGAAATGATTTAGTTCTAGAATTATGATATTTCTCTTATATTTTTGGATATATAATGCACATATATATATTTTTATATATATAGATATACACACGAATCCTTACGAATCCAAAACGGGAAATTTTTTTTTTCACGAATCCACGAACCGGATTCTCGAACCCGAATCTGTCCCCGAATCCGAATCGGCAACTTAGGAAAAAACCTAAAATTTACAATCTTGCAATAACTGCTGTAAACACTAGATCTGAAACTTCAAATCTGAACTGAAAACTGAAATGCCAGAAACTGCTATAGACTTTGACATCTGTAAACTGCTAAAATTAAGACATAAGATTACAAAACAGAATCCGAAACTGATTCTATCCTGTTTGAAAACTGGAAAGAGACTAAAATTTAAAAACAATAACTCAATGCTGGGAAAGAGATGACAGCTGATAGCTGAGGAGAAAGGGAGGACAAAAAGACATATCAATGCCAAGCCCAACAAATGATCATGGTAGGGCAGTAGAAATTTATAAGTACAAAATGCAAAAGCGAAGAACTGCAGGAGCTCAAGAAATTTAACTGAAATAATGAAAAAAACATTTGTGGAGAAGGTGAACCCAGAAGCATAGAGTTTCCTGCAAAGATATGATTGACGATGCAAGATAAAAGAGACATCCAAGAAAAATAAATAAAAAAACATTCCAGTGGACTTAAAATCAATCTTGTTGGATGCAGCAAATCTGTGTCAGTGGACAGGTAAGGTGCATTTAAAAATATTGCCGTGGACCTACAAAACTGGATTTAATAGCTTCTAAGTTCTAAATTGGTCCCTTGGGCTCCACAAAACTGGTCCTAAAGGAACTGGGAAATCCCCAATGGACAATAGATACCAATAATTAATACTTAACCATACGATCTTCATTCCTTGGTGCAAATACAAGTATTTCTTCTTAGTTGGAACTTCATTTGCAGCATCATTCTTCTTTCAAATTATATACTTTGATTAAAGCTACTGTTCCCATAGGGTCAATTTTATTTACCTCAGTTCAATTGCTTTTGTATAACAAGGACTTCTTTTTGTTTACAAATGCCATTTATATAATTAGTGGCGTTCATTGTTAATATTCTAAATGTTGAGAAATATTATGCCATGGAGACTACCAAAGTTGTATGTTCCCATGATTTGAATGCAACTATTTGTTGACTTCATTTTCCATCTTTTATTTTGCATTATAACTCATTAACTTGTTGAAACTAGGCTAATTGTTTTATTTATGTTGAGGACTAAAATGCTAGTTGATATAATGATAACTACTGTGGATAGATGAGCTTGTTATACACCCAGGGTCACGGTCTTATAGATGATTCTAATGGGTGGCTTGGGGATTATGTTATTTGGTTTGGCATATTGTGTAACTTGAGGATTATTGGTTGGCTCTCTCCTGCTATTTAGATGAGAGATTATATATATAAGCCTCACATTGTGCTAAAGTCCAGTGATTATGGATCATTTGTACTGTGTAGCATAGCAGGTTTGTTTCTGGCTTTTATTTTGCTTCTGACTTATGTTGAAAACTACGGCACATTGTCTCACCATACATTTGTGTTGCATATTTCAACTATTTTTCAAAATTATTTCTTTATATTGAATTTTTGTCTCTCGTTAGAACAATGTTTTCAAACTGTTATTGCAAACATATGTAGTGTATTGTATTTTTCTCATGCTGTAAATTCTCAAGTAGCACCTGTCAAAATATTAAGATGATGAACTAAGTTACTAAGACATTGATCTTTTACTGTGATATTCAGGTTAGACGCAATCTAGAGCAAGCAAAAAGAGTGTTTGAAGCTTTGACAAAGGTATTTATTAGCTGAAACCTATTTATTCTGCTAAAGGTTATAACTTCTTGATTTTATGTGGTTTATATCATTATATGCATGGTATAATATCACTATTATATTGTTGGCGGTGGTACGCACTACATCTGAGAATTGTGTTGTGATGATTTGATAATCATGCACATCTCTTACTACAGAGGGAAGAGAAGAAACGGGAATTCATGGAGTCGGAAATAAACTTACAAAGGGAGCAGATTAAATACAAGGTATCTGTACCTAGCACCAACTATAGTTTATATTTTGGTCGGTTGATTGTTTTCTATAGTTTCTATTAAAAGTGGATTTGATAGTCATTGACGTACTATGTTATATTTTGGAGCTTTTGATACTTCTATATGGATAATGGAGTGTTATTTCATTTCCAATATTGTGGAGAGGTAATTTATGCCTTGCTCACCGAAAAAGGTTTTAAAGATCTAATTAATAGAGAGGGAGGGAGGTGACAGGTCAATGTGCGGTGATAACTTCATCATTCTTCTCTTTCTTAACCATGAAATATACATCTATGCTCTCTTTTGACTTAACAAGGGGAAGGATGCATTTATTATAAGCAGGAATCATCATTTGCTTTGAAGGATTTATGGTTATAAAATACTGCCAGATCCTTTCAGCTCTGGAGGTCTGGAAATCGTAGACCCATTGAATAAGTCTGATCTGATCTAGGCATTTTGTTTGTATTATTGCTTTTTTAAAAATAAAAATTATGAAAACTGACTTGCCCTTCACAGGTCACTAATTAAACTTTTGGATACTTAATTTTTGTGGGATTTGACTGGCATAGTTTGTGATCATCTCAAGATGATCTCAATGAGTAGTCATTACACTAATGACATTTTCCTCCTATATGTTGGTAACAATTACAAGGCAAGTAAAAACACTTTACACATAAGAATCTTTAGTAGTTTTTTAGTAATGGGAGAAATGGTGAATCTAATCCACCATTTTTTATTATTCACTCGTGACCCTCATCCCATTGAAAAAGGTTTTGGAACATGTAATGTCTTGCAATTCATCGTTGTTTCATAGTTCATGCTATCTTATAATTCTTACCAAGTGCGGCCCAATCATTTATTAATGTTAAGCCAGCAAAGGATTTCCATGGTCATTTTGATGAGATTGTTTATTTTTAGTGGAACTTGACCTATGGAAATTTAGTCATGTCAAGATGACTATGAATACTTGTTAACTAATGCCATTTTCCCTTATTTATGCTGCTTATAATTGCCTATCAAGGAGACCCACATGGGGATGGTGAGAAAATCTCATCAAGGTTTTTCCCTACAAAAAAGTTGAAAACATTTTTGGTACATTTAAAAAAATTATAGGGGATTGCCAAGGGATGCTTTGACCCTTCTACCCCTTTACAACAACCCTAAACCTAAGACAAAGACAATAACCCTGAAATACAGAAACTCTCACACTGCAATTTTGAATAGCAACTGAGAATTGTTGCGTATTGATTGAAGACTTGTTGCATAGCAACCAAAGATTGTTGCTCAACTTTTTAAGATTTTGGGCATTACACTTTGTCATTTTAGTTAATTCTTTTTGAAATTTTTGTTTACAGATATGTTTGCTTTGTCATCTCACTTGTGCAGTCATGGAATATGCTCATCCAAACTCTCATAATTGTGAAGAGATTTACAAGACATTTTATATCATGCTTAGGTAGATGAAGCAAGCAATTCATCACAGGGATCTTGATTTGGGATTATATGAGGAGCATCTCAAGCCCATTGTGACGTGAGGATGGAACACTAAGAACACTCAGCTTTGTATGGAAACCTATACTCTAAATCCCAATTGGCATGCACTAAGACCTGGGAGAGTGCCTCTTAATGATGATGAAGAGGTGAAAGAAGGGCTCATGAATGCTCTTTGAAATATATATTGATGAACATATTGTCATTGATGTCAAAATCAGTGACCGATAACATTAGTTAATGAAATAAAGAAGATATATCAGATATTAGTTAATGCAATACAGAGATAATCAGAATACAAATATCCGAAGGTATATGAAGGTGATATTTGAAGGTACATAAAGATATATTATACAGAGAATACATAGAGAGATATATATAGAGCATATACAGTATATACGCTGAGAATTATGTTTCACATAGTCGGTCTACAAACAGTGACAAGACAGCAAAGAATTACATTCCATATAAAGGTCTACATGGCAATAAAGAGTGAGAATATAACTAGCTACCCAAGCAACATCAAATTCATACAATCTGCAATAGAAATAATAAACGGTGACTAGCTAGTAGATAAAGTATATGCGAACACTACCTTGGAATTGTATAAGGAGCATAGAATGTGAGATTTCTGCAAATACGGTGGTTCTTATCAATACAATCTGAAACAAATATATAACCATGAAATATCGAGTGTATGAACATTGTACCAGAGATCTATGTTAACAGTGATCTTACAAAATAACATGGTAGCAAAGGCATTATAGTTATATTGTCATGCCTCTGAAATAAATTTTCATAATCAGTAAAAAAAATATATATATATATCTATGAGACTTGGACCACAACTTTAATTAAAAGTTGGCTGGCAAGCATGTGGTTGGAAGTATGACAAGAAGTTCGAGTCAGCAGTGATAGTGAATAAGGAATAAAGAAAAGTCAAACACCAAAGGAATTAAGCGCTAAAGGCAGCGATAAGACTAGCGTAACAGCAGCTGGGCAAAGATTGCATAAATACCCGTGTACATTGGAAGATACAAAGACGGTATTACAAAGCAGTGATAATGATATGAAAATAGAGACATTTTTTGTTGAGATTATACGTAACTTTGTTGGCAGCGATATTGACAGAAACGGATACGAACAGCAAAGAAACGAAGCCACAGGACAAGGAAAAGGCATCGAACAGAGTTTCCAGCGGTTTGAATACCTAGCATATTTAATACGGCATACAGCATACATCTCAATAGAAAGATGTTCGATAAAAATAATTGATAGAAAGATGTTTACAGGAGACATATATGATAGCGATAAAAATGTACATGTTATAAATTCAGCAGTGAAGTATCAGTTTGCTGTTGAGGCCCGATAATAGTTTCCAGCCGATGCATTGAAGGATGATATATTAATATATATCATAAAAGATAACTATAGAAGTTATAATAAAAGTTGATATTAAAGTTTTTAATATATTAAAAAATAAAAGAGATTAATTTAGTTTAAGTTAATAATGTTTCAAACAAAAAGACACCTTTTCATATATAAAGGGACATATCTTATAAGAGACATAATGTTTCATTTTGAAAAATTGAATATATATATTCAGTCCATTATTTTGAAATATGGACAAGTCAGCATGGAATAATTAGAAAAGAAGAGCAGAGAGAGATATAAAAATTCAAAGCCTATATATTCAGAATATACATTGACATGAGATATATTTTTTGAAAATAAAAGGAAGAACAGCAATAGAGGAAAGGAGAGAAAAATTACAGAACTATATATTCAGATATTGGCTGACTTAAAAGAGCAGATTGCATCCATCATCAAGTTGAATAAGCAACTATATAAAGGTGGAATTCAGAATTATATTCAGAAGTGAAGTAGGTGCTTTGCTTCAAGGTTGGTGCCTTCAGATAGTGGGTTGGTGCTCACAGAACAGCGTTTGGAGGTTGGTGCTTCCAGTGGGTTGGTGCTCACAGAACAGCGTTTGGAGGTTGGTGCTTCCAGTGGGTTGGTGCTCACATAAATTGTAAAAGAACATTATTATATAAATAAAATAAACTATTTGGAGAATTATTTTCTATGTGCACAATTGTTAAAGTTACGTTTGAATAAAGTTTTTTTAAAAGTTAAAAATTGTTAATATACTGATTCACCCCCCCTCTCAGTATATTCGTGTGCTCTTCAATTGGTATCAGAGCGGGTTCCTTCTATATAGCCTAACCGCTTGAAGGTAGATCTAAAAGAGCACAAATGGCTGAAAGTTTCCAAAACAAGGCACCAAATTTTGATGGGACAAATTATGCATTTTGGAGTATAAAGATGGAAGCATATTTAAATGCTATTGGATTCGATGTTTGGCAATCAGTACTAGATGGTTATACACCACCAGCAACCCCACCAACAGATGTAGCCGGAAAAAGGAGAAGTGAAAATAATGCCAAAGCAAAACATGCTATTCTATGTAATCTAGCCGACTCGGAATTCACAAAAGTTATGCATTGTAAATCTGCAAAGGAGATATGGGACAAGTTGAAAAATATATATGAAGGGACCGACAATGTAAAGAAGGCCAAACTTCAAACTCACCGAAGCACATTCGAAAGTTTGAAAATGAAGGAAGATGAAAACATAGCCTCATTTCTTTCTCGTGTTGATGAAGTGGTCAATTCAATAAAAGCCCTTGGTGAAGAAGTAGAAGAACAACTTGTGGTTGAAAAGATCTTGAGATCTCTACCCATTAGATTTGATTCTAAAGTATCAGCAATAGAAGAAAGGAAAGATCTAGATAAACTTACTAAAGATGAGTTACATGGAATCCTTACCGCTTATGAAATGAGAATTGGAGACAAGGAACCTAAGAAGGAAATAGCCTTTAAAATTTCTAAAAATAATAAGAGCAAGAAACAAATTTCAAGTGATAGTTCAAGCAGTGAAACTGATGAAGCTGAAGCTCATTTCTTAAGAAAATTGAAAAAGGGAAGTGGAAAATATAAAGGAAAGTTTCCTTTCAAATGTTTCAATTGTGGAAAGATAGGACACTATGCCTCAAAATGCCCTCAAAATAATGATGACTCAAGTGAAGATGAAAAACAAGCATACACAAAGAAGAAATGGAAAAGTAACAACAAGTTTAATAAGAAGAAAAGATATCAAAGCAAAAATAAAAAGAGTTTTTATTCAAAAAAGGACAGCTCTTCAGATGAAAGCAGCGAAGAATGCCCAAGTGATGATGAGGATGAGATTCTATTCATGGCTGAAGCAGTCTCCAATGATAGTTATGAAGAAGAGGAAAACGAATCAGGTAATGATGAAGAAGATGTTGATCTCCAAGAAGAACTTCATTATGCATATAAACAAAATGAAAGACTAAAAAGAAAACTTGTAAAACTCAAAGAGGAAGCTACGAAAGCAGTAGAAGAATCAGAACAAACAATTGAAGATTTGAAGAATCAATTAGAAGAAGCTAAACAAGCTGAAACTAATTTAAAACTAAAAATTGAAAAATTAGAAAGAGAGTTGAAGGAATGCACCATTAATAATCTCAAGTTTGAAAAAAGTTCAGAAAAATTAAATGATATCATTGATAGTCAAAGACCTTCTTTCAACAAAACAGGTGTTGGTTTTGAAGGAAATTCAAACACTAATAATACATTCAAAGGCTTCATAAAAGAAGGAAGCAAATCAGTCATAAATGAATCACTAAAAGAAAACAAGCCTAAAGAAAATAAAGAAGTTGATAAAACTAGTCATAATTTTCATGGTTATTGCTATTCTTGCAGTTGTTTTGGTCATAAAGCACGAGAATGTAGAATACCTAGACAAAATATGAATGAATGGAAAAGGCCATATTATAGACAGCTTTTTTCTTATAAATTTAGTGGTTATTGCTACTCTTGTAACAAATTTGGTCATAAAGCTCTAAACTGCAGAAGCAAAGTGAAGAATGTTCAAAATTTCAGCATACATAATCCCTTTGCTCCATTGGTAAAATATGATATTTTATGTTCTAAGTGTAACAACTTTGGACATGCTGCCCACAATTGTAGAACTATCTTTCCTACAAATCAAGAAAAGAAAGAAGATCCTCTCAAAAAGAAAGTATGGAAAAAGAAAGAGAAATCACTATTTGTTCAAGTAGCTCTACATGCTCAAAATAAAAGGGATTGGTGGTACGTTGATAGTGGATGCTCTAGACACATGACAGGAGATAAAAGCAAATTCATTTCTTTTGAACCAGCAGATGGAGGATCAGTGAGATTTGGTGACAACTCAAAACGTTATATAAAAGGAAAGGGAACTCTTAGTCTAGACCATGGCAAAACAAAAACAGCTGATGTTTGGTATGTAAAAGGTTTAAAAGAAAACTTACTAAGTGTAAGTCAGCTTTGTGATCAAGGGCATAATGTGACTTTCTATTCTAAAGGTTGTGAAATTAAAAAGGATGGAAAATTAATAGCTAATGCTTGTAGGACAGCAAACAATTTATATGTTTTGCAAGAAATGAATGATGAAAATTGTTTCTTTGCACAAGAAGATGAAAATTGGCTATGGCACAAAAGATTAGGACACTTGAACTTTGATAATATTGTCAAAATCAGTCATAAAGGAGCTGTAAGAGATATACCTAAGATTTCAAAACCTACAAATATCATTTGCAAACAATGCCAACTAGGGAAGCAAACAAGAAACACCTTTAAAAACAAGGAATATTCTACATCAAAACCACTTGAGCTTATTCATTCAGATCTTTGTGGTCCAACTAGGACAAAAAGCCTACAAGGAGAAAAATATTTCATATTATTTATTGATGACTATTCTAGAATGACTTGGGTAGCTTTCCTAAAAGAAAAATCAGAAGCTCTTGACAAATTTAAAGCTTTCAAAGAACTAGTTGAAAATGAAATGGATGCTAAAATAAAATGTCTTAGAACGGATAGAGGTGGAGAGTTTACTTCTCATGAATTTGATGAATATTGTGAAAAGAATGGCATAAGAAGACAACTTTCAGCACCTAGAACTCCCCAACAGAATGGAGTTGTAGAGAGAAAGAATAGAACCGTGCAAGAAATGGCAAGGGCAATGCTAAATGAATCCAAGATAGCTGATTCTTTTTGGAAGGAGGCAGTACATACAGCAGTTCACATCTTGAACCGGGCACAAGTAAGAATAAATCATGATAAGACACCTTACGAGCTGTGGAAAGGAAGACCAGCATCAGTCAGGTATTTCAGAATTTTTGGAAGTATATGCTATATAAGACGAGATGAAGATGATTTGGGAAAATTTGAAGCTAGAGCAGATGAAGGAATTTTTCTTGGATATTCTTCCAAGAGTAAAGCATATAGATGCTACAACAAGAGACTTCACAAAATTGTTGAAAGTGCAAATGTAAAGATAGATGAAGGAAAATCATTTGAGAAGATAAATAATGAAGTGCCAAGCACTTGTGAAGAAATAGAAGACCCTAAAGATGAAGAGGAAGAAGAACTAGAGCAAGAAGTTTCCAAGACCCCTTCAAGAGCAAAAACACCAGCAAAGACTCCATCAAAATTTGTTCAAAGAAACCATCCTGAAGACTTGATCCTTGGAGATCCAGATAGAGAAGTCCAAACAAGAAGGAGATTTGTCAATACTAATGAAAGTGCACATATCTGTCTCTTATCCAAAATAGAACCAAAAGACTTCAAAGAAGCAAGTGAAGACAAGTGTTGGGTAAAAGCAATGGAAGAAGAATTAAATCAGATTGAGAAGAATAATACTTGGGAAATAGTTCCTAGACCAAAAGACAAAAACGTCATAGGAACCAAATGGGTGTTTCGAAATAAAATGAATGAAAATGGAGAAGTCACAAGAAACAAAGCTAGGCTAGTTTGTAAAGGCTATGCTCAAGTAGAAGGAGTAGATTTTGAAGAAACATTTGCCCCAGTTGCAAGATTAGAAGCAATCCGGATGTTCTTAGCATTTGCAAGTCATAAAGCATTCAAGGTCTACCAAATGGATGTCAAATCAGCCTTCTTAAATGGAGACTTAGAAGAAGAAGTGTATGTTGAATTACCTGAAGGGTTTGCATATTCAGAAAAGGAAGATCTTGTATGTAGACTTAGAAAAGCTCTTTATGGGCTAAAACAAGCTCCAAGAGCTTGGTATTCAAGGTTGGACAGGTATCTTCTAGATCAAGGTTTCAAAAGAGGTATGGCTGATAGTAATCTATATATCAAATCTGAAAATAACAAACTTTTGGTAGTAGTAGTATATGTAGATGACATAATATTTGGAGGAGCAAATGAAAAAATGTGTAAAGAATTTTCAATGAATATGCAACAAGAATTTGAGATGTCCATGCTTGGTGAATTATCCTTCTTTCTTGGATTACAAATTGAGCAAACAAGTAAAGGAATATTCATTTCTCAAAGCAAGTATATCAAAGAAATATTAAAAGAGTTTGGGATGGAAGATTGTAATCCGGTCAGCACTCCCATGATTACAGGATGCAAGCTTAGCAAAAATGATGAATCCCCCGATGTAAATCAAACTCAATATAGATCTATGATTGGAAAGTTGTTGTACTTAACAGCCACAAGACCTGACATTCTGCAAGCAGTTGTTGTTGTAGCTAGATTTCAAGCAATGCCAAAAGAATCACATGTTCTAGCAGTCAAGAGAATATTGAAGTACCTAAAGGGCACTATGGATCTTGGTTTATGGTATCCAAGAGGAAAAGATTTTTTACTTACTGCCTATACAGATGCTGATTTAGGAGGCAATATTGATGATAGAAGAAGTACGAGTGGAGGAGCATTCTTTCTTGGTAACAGTCTAGTCTCATGGTTAAGCAAGAAACAAGGTTCAGTAACACTATCTACCGCAGAAGCTGAGTATGTTGCAGCAGTTGCTAGTTGTACACAAGTACTTTGGATGAAGCAAACACTAGGAGATATAAAGATTGAATTTGAGAATCCCATTCCCATTTTTTGTGATAATACAAGTGCAATCAGCATTTCAAAGAATCCAGTCATGCACTCCAAAACGAAGCATATTTCAATCAAATACCACTTCTTGAGGGAACAGGTACTTGAGAAGCAAGTCAAGTTGGAATATATTAATACGAAGGAGCAATTAGCAGATATTTTCACAAAACCACTTCCTAAGGAAACCTTTGAGTACCTAAGGGAGAAATTGGGAGTACTATCACTCTCATCCATTCATTGAGGATTTCACAAGAAGCATGTGTTCAGGGGGAGCTAATCTCTAGCCCTAGAGACCCTTTGCCATTGATGTCAAAGGGGGAGAGATTGAAGATGAAGGGAACAACGAACTAAGGGGGAGCCTTGCACAATCATATAATTGAGAAGTTGCCATCAATGACAAAGGGGGAGATTGATGAACATATTGTCATTGATGTCAAAATCAGTGACCGATAACATTAGTTAATGAAATAAAGAAGATATATCAGATATTAGTTAATGCAATACAGAGATAATCAGAATACAAATATCCGAAGGTATATGAAGGTGATATTTGAAGGTACATAAAGATATATTATACAGAGAATACATAGAGAGATATATATAGAGCATATACAGTATATACGCTGAGAATTATGTTTCACATAGTCGGTCTACAAACAGTGACAAGACAGCAAAGAATTACATTCCATATAAAGGTCTACATGGCAATAAAGAGTGAGAATATAACTAGCTACCCAAGCAACATCAAATTCATACAATCTGCAATAGAAATAATAAACGGTGACTAGCTAGTAGATAAAGTATATGCGAACACTACCTTGGAATTGTATAAGGAGCATAGAATGTGAGATTTCTGCAAATACGGTGGTTCTTATCAATACAATCTGAAACAAATATATAACCATGAAATATCGAGTGTATGAACATTGTACCAGAGATCTATGTTAACAGTGATCTTACAAAATAACATGGTAGCAAAGGCATTATAGTTATATTGTCATGCCTCTGAAATAAATTTTCATAATCAGTAAAAAAAATATATATATATATCTATGAGACTTGGACCACAACTTTAATTAAAAGTTGGCTGGCAAGCATGTGGTTGGAAGTATGACAAGAAGTTCGAGTCAGCAGTGATAGTGAATAAGGAATAAAGAAAAGTCAAACACCAAAGGAATTAAGCGCTAAAGGCAGCGATAAGACTAGCGTAACAGCAGCTGGGCAAAGATTGCATAAATACCCGTGTACATTGGAAGATACAAAGACGGTATTACAAAGCAGTGATAATGATATGAAAATAGAGACATTTTTTGTTGAGATTATACGTAACTTTGTTGGCAGCGATATTGACAGAAACGGATACGAACAGCAAAGAAACGAAGCCACAGGACAAGGAAAAGGCATCGAACAGAGTTTCCAGCGGTTTGAATACCTAGCATATTTAATACGGCATACAGCATACATCTCAATAGAAAGATGTTCGATAAAAATAATTGATAGAAAGATGTTTACAGGAGACATATATGATAGCGATAAAAATGTACATGTTATAAATTCAGCAGTGAAGTATCAGTTTGCTGTTGAGGCCCGATAATAGTTTCCAGCCGATGCATTGAAGGATGATATATTAATATATATCATAAAAGATAACTATAGAAGTTATAATAAAAGTTGATATTAAAGTTTTTAATATATTAAAAAATAAAAGAGATTAATTTAGTTTAAGTTAATAATGTTTCAAACAAAAAGACACCTTTTCATATATAAAGGGACATATCTTATAAGAGACATAATGTTTCATTTTGAAAAATTGAATATATATATTCAGTCCATTATTTTGAAATATGGACAAGTCAGCATGGAATAATTAGAAAAGAAGAGCAGAGAGAGATATAAAAATTCAAAGCCTATATATTCAGAATATACATTGACATGAGATATATTTTTTGAAAATAAAAGGAAGAACAGCAATAGAGGAAAGGAGAGAAAAATTACAGAACTATATATTCAGATATTGGCTGACTTAAAAGAGCAGATTGCATCCATCATCAAGTTGAATAAGCAACTATATAAAGGTGGAATTCAGAATTATATTCAGAAGTGAAGTAGGTGCTTTGCTTCAAGGTTGGTGCCTTCAGATAGTGGGTTGGTGCTCACAGAACAGCGTTTGGAGGTTGGTGCTTCCAGTGGGTTGGTGCTCACAGAACAGCGTTTGGAGGTTGGTGCTTCCAGTGGGTTGGTGCTCACATAAATTGTAAAAGAACATTATTATATAAATAAAATAAACTATTTGGAGAATTATTTTCTATGTGCACAATTGTTAAAGTTACGTTTGAATAAAGTTTTTTTAAAAGTTAAAAATTGTTAATATACTGATTCACCCCCCCTCTCAGTATATTCGTGTGCTCTTCATATATAGCAATTAAGAGGCAAATGTACTTTGAATATAGTTATGTAGCAAACCAAAAGCAAGGGGATATAGGGTTTCAATCATAGTTTTGAGGACTGTGCGAGTACTCCCTAGAACTCGCCAAACTGGACTGTGCGAGTACTCCCTAGAACTCGCCAAACTTGCTAGGCAAGTCCAATTGACAACGAAATAGCAAGGGAAGGATGGGAGCCGACAACTGACAAGAATTTGGGCAAGAATAAAAGGGCACAGCCAAAAATAGTGGAAAGAACAGTAAAAAAGTCATAAATTTGGCCCTATAAATGCATATTTTTCCATTTCTGCCTCATCTTTTTCTATTGTTAGATTTTTTCTCATATCTAAATTCTTGTGCAGCGTATCATTGCTGTCCCTCAAACCCATTAGGGTCTACAGTCCCAAACCCCCACTAGCTATTGGGATCTGTTGTCATAAGAAATTTGTTTACAGTGAGGGTGTCTGGAAGTGGAACTACACAAATGAGGTTTAAGTTGTCAACTAATTTTTTTTCTTTTTTTTTGTGTAGTTTTATGGTTTTTTAATTTTTTGCCATGTTTTTGGTTGAGTCTGTGCTGAGCCCTAAGTCGGAGTCCAAATTTTAGGCGGCTGAGTCAAGTCTGAGTCCGAGTTTTCAAACATTGGTTACAATACCTCAATTTGATCTACTAGATGGTGGACACAACATGGCAAGGATGTACTAGAGTAGAGAATGCTTGTCACTCAACTCCTTTTGTGGGTTGTTAATTTCACTATAGCAAAATGGAATTGGTCCACATACAACTCCATTCATTTAGTCAAGATGAAGAGACTTACCTCAAGATGAGCTTGAGAAGTTGGTGGTTGTGTATGGTGCCTTGCCACTTCAGGATTGTTAGACTTTGGTTGCATGATGGTATGTTGATCAAAAAGATGTCACATAGATTGATGAGGAGGCATGAGAGGGATTGGTTGGGGTTCTGTCAGATGAGGCAATCCAAATTGGTAGTGATTCAAAAATTCAAACTCTATGTTTGATTTATTTACCATTTGAGAAAGCTCCAAATGGGTCTTCCCTTGCTCAAATCTTTTGAACTGATGTTCCTCTTTACTCCCCATGCTCTTTATTGTATATTGGAAGTTGCAAAAATCCAAAAGAAAATTTTAAGTCGGGGGTATTTTTGGTTGGTTTCCATGATCTAGGCATAGTTAAAGGATTTTAAAGTTTCCTTTCTTGGCATGTTTTTCCTTCAACCCTTGCACTTGCACTATGTTTTTCCTTCATCATTTAAAGGATTTGATGAATGTTATAACATTTAAATCATTTCAAACAAAAGAAAAGTTACCATCAAGGTGACTTTGAGGCTTAGTTGCAATGAATATTTCCATCACATAATGGTATAAATGTATCTTGCTGACTTTTGTACTACATCCTTGGTATTATGCTTATTCTGGTAAGACTATTATGGGTCCAATTCTTTTTGGTGTCCACATTTGAGGTGTAACATTCATGACAATAACTCACCTAAGTATAGAACCAGCTAAGATCTCGTGAGAAGCTTCGTAAGACGTAGGAACAATTTTGAAAATTGATTTATCAATTTCCAAAATTCTTAAAATTCATTTTGCAAATTATGCTTTTTGAAAAATTTCACAAATTATCCCCATTGGATCATATTCTATAGAATGATATATAAATCCCTAGTTTATGGAAGTAACATTCTTTAATCTATTTTCTTCTTTTTTGATAGCTTCTACCGTTTCTTCATTAGGATCAACTTGGACAATTCTTTGCAAAGGGAGGTCTTTACTGTCTTGTCAAATTGTAAACTGTTCTTTATTTTGGCTCTGATCTCCTCTGTCTCTGATGCTGGCCTGAAATTTGGCCGTCTCTATCACTACTTTTGCATTCTCGATTCTTCAGTATTAGCAGTTTTTATAAGATTTTTCTTGCCCCTTCATTGGTATCCCTGCCTTCTCTGTATAACATTTCATCATTTTTACTGTACATTGCTACTCCTGCTTGCACATGCAATTCCCTACAAATTATTAATTTAAAAAGTTTGAATTAAAATGAATGCATCATAGAATCAAAGGCACAGAATTGAAGAGCGCTAATCAGAGTCGATTCCAGCTAGAGGATCATCTGTCAATTCAGAAATTGTTGATGGTTGTTTGTCTCCTTCACATACCTCAAAGCTCCTCCTTTCAACAAATTGAGATTTATAATAACTATGCAATTTTGCAGTGTTTGCACATATCTAACACAACTCATCTTTCCTCTAACTAGAAGTTGGTTGATGCACATAGGGTTTCAACAAGACCATTACAATGAAATTCAACAAACAAGGAAAACCTAACCTTTGTAACACAACACTCTATGAAATAGGTAAAAAGGAAACAAGGCTTGAACTTACAAAGGAGTCCCTGGAACTCGGTCTAATGTTGACAATTGCATATCCTAAAATTAACATGTTATTTTGGGCTGGCTTTTGTGTCCATAACCCTTAGTGTTGTGTTTTAGGTTCATTCAGCCTTTAGACTTAGCCATATCCCTATCTAAGTGCTGTATAACATTTTCATTCTTCTGATCAGAAAATTATATTGTTGTCGAATAGTTATATGCGATTTATGAGAACTCCATAGCTTGTATTTGTGAATAATGAAATTTTAAAAAGCCATTAAAAGTCTCTAACTATTGTGGGACTAGTAAATAGAAATTTTGCTACTCCCAAGCATTCTTCCGTGAGAGATATGATTCATGAGCTTTTTACCATTACCAAGTAGCTCAACTATGCCTTTGGGCTTTTTTGTTGTACTTAGCTATATGTGCAAATTTACAATGAAATAAATGTAATGTTGTTTGTCAGTTTGTTAACTCTTGTGAATGCCTTAAATATGAATAACCCATATTTTCAATATTTTAAAATTTTCCCAATTTTTAAATTCCTGTCTGCGGGGTTCCTCCCAAATAGGCCTCTCATTCCCTGTTGTCCCATTCCTGTGTTTCCCATACCTGTCTCAGAATCACTCAGTAGCATATGTTTCATGAGAATATCTGGTATCATGATGTGGGTTAACAACTGCATCCATGTGCCATCATTTATATGCAGATAAATTGATTCCTATAGTCACTCTCTCATCCCACAAAACGATAAGCAGGTAAATCTACTGTCACTATATTCATTTTTAATCATGGAAAATGGTCTACACAGACTCACAGAAAGGGGTATACAGAGACTCACAGAAAATAGAAGAGGGTAATCAAATATATGAATTAGCAGCAGTTTCACATTGCAGGAGATATGGCAATTTGCAATTTGCTGATGATGCATTCCTCATATAGTGTTACTTTAGAATTCCAAAGATCATAAATCCTGTTTTTGTATGTATTTACTTACTTTTGAAGGGACCGTCCATGTAAATTCAATTCGTATAACAACCAAATTACATTATATTCGACTTCTACGTGGGGAGAGGAGGAATCCAGGATATTGAGTAGAATGAGAGCAGTTTCTATGTTGAGTTCTGTTGTGGTGAACTTGAAGGAGTTAGTTTTGTTGATCCTGCTATGTCTCCAATAATTGTCAAGAGGGATCATAAGATTCATAACAATAGATCAATGCAATTATTTATTAAATAATATTAAGAACAACCCAGCAAGAAGGATTAGGATATCGTCAAATAATTTGGGGTTCATAACTGTTATTCTCAACAAAATAACAGATTGGAGAGTTAACAATAATGACGCATAAAAAATTAAATGATTAAACCACATGATGGCCATAACAAATGGAATGAATTTGGAAGATTAATCCTTACATTGCAATCAATGGTCTGTTGTGTTTTACCAATAACACTTGGTGACTCTTTCAGAATTTACAAATTATAGCAGACACGCAGAATGTTGAGACATTAAGGAAGCCAATTGAATAAGGAACTTTTTCTGTTTCCCAGATTATTCTTATTTAAATTTTCAAGCACTTTCATGTTTATGGGTTATGTCTCATTATTTCACTAATTGATTCCATTAGTATCAGTTGAACTTCTTGTGAAACAAAATATTTGTATCTCCCACTCATAATTATTTGTCATTCTTTTGCAGCATGATACCCAGCATGATGAGGATGGATTTACACTTATTGGTTTCACTCCCACAAATAAATCCACAGTAAACAAACGTGGAGATGATGAACGTGTCGCAGGACTGCTTGCAAATTCTTCAGATCTGGCAAATGGTCATGCACGCATTCGTCCGGGATTTACACAAACACCACCTGTCACAGATGCTATGCCAATGGTAGAGGTGTCAGATCAAAACAGGAGAGACTCGAAAAGAAATTATGAACAGCTCAGAGGACGTGTGAATAGAAGGGTATTCTTCTTGCTCCTGGAGGAAAGAATACAATTTTGAAAGTATCTTCAGAATTTGGTTTTATTGGATTGTCACTTGTCTAGATTTATTATTATCATCTTTTATAGACTATTTAAGTTGAAAGGTAATGTTACAGAATAATAAGATTCAGCCTTACAAATTATTAAATGGTGACAAGTAATGAAGTTTAATCTCAACTAATTACTAAATGGTGTAATTTACAGGACCCTCGGGAGCCTGTATTATTGTTTACAAGACCTCTAGATCCAGAAAGATTGGCTGCTGCCGGGATTGTGCTTCCTCGAGGGCGTGTTAGGATGGGTCGTGGAGGGCGTATTTTAGTTGATCGGTGGGATCCTCTCACTCAAACACCTTTGGGGTGGGACAGGTCTCCTTTTTCAACAGAAAATCTTCAACCCCCACCTCCCAGGCTGTAGATGTCGATTAGCAAAGCTAGTTCAGTTTAATTACTCTTTAGCTGGTAAGTGTCTCGGGAGCAATAATGCAAATCCAAGGCCTTCACAAAGAGGAATACTTGTAGTACTTGTTGCTATTCACAGAAATCTAATTGCATAGATCTTCCTTAGCTATTTTCTTTTCCAGCAGAGATAAGTCTGCACAGGTCTCTGGTTGAGGCTCTTGTACTAGTAACTTTCCAATGTATTGCCTCTGAAAATTGGCATTCGTTTGAATCCACTTGAATGGTTTATGGACGAGATGTTATACAGCTATACCCATCATACAAGTTTGTGTATTCATAGTCACTGGAGGAGCTGTCAGAGTGACATTTTTCATGCCCAAAATGATGGGATTGCCAGCTGCTTGGTAGCTTCATTTGTTGTCACTCCTAATTTGGGTATTGGATGTGATGCGGTCTTGATATGACCCACACTGTTGTACAATTATTCACTTTATCTTTGTTCGGCTAAGGCAACTTTTGCATTTTTTGATCTTACAGGCTCATGATGCGTACAGGTTTTAATTGAAACTACTCTTAATGGAGCTTGGGTGATCATTTCTCCAATGTATCCATCTGTTGATTGGATCTTTCATACATTTTTTTTCAATAGATGAAGAGCCTGAAGAGCCCTTTCAGCGAATGGTTTCGTGTTAATGTTCTTATTATCATGTCCCTGCAAATTGTTTAAGTTGTTATATAAAGTACATTGATTGCAGAGGCAGCTACAATATGTTTTCATTCTTCGACCTAAATGGCATGTACAAATACAAAGTATATGTTTACTAATTTTCAACTGTATGTATGTTCAATACTTGGTTCAAATAATTTCTTGAGATTTGCAAAGCAAGTCTAACTTACTGAAAGATGGGAGATATTTACGGGCCGCACTAGACTACTGTCTGCAAATCCATGATTAATTAGCAGTTTTAGAGAGGAAATTTTATTGGATAAACTTCTGCAAATGGATGCAAGGCCCTTCTTGATACCTTGTAACCTCACGGTACTATGCAATGTATGTTTGTTTAAATAAGACTGACTTGTTGACAAGCATGATGATGAAGTTGTAATCATTGTGCACCATAGCTTGATTGCATTTATGACTACTGACCTAATCCAAGATTTGTTAATATTTCATTACAGCAAGGTATGCGATCTCTGTTAAGTTCTCCAACTTATGTCAAAATTTAATTTGTTAGCCTATACATTGTCCCCATGATTATTATGGGAGTGTTAAAACTAGAGTTCTCAGACTCGGTCTTAGATCAGACTAGGCAAGGCCGACTCGACTTGCGACTTGACAAAATGAAAAAACCTTTGAAATTTAGAGATTTTTAACGATTTAAAATTTGTTTCATGCACTCATTATTAAATAAAGCTTAAAGACACTATAACATCATCAAATAGAAGCTAATTTGATCACATACATAAATATACATCCATCACATAAGTACAAATGCAAATTATAGTGGAAGGAAATATAAAACGTAGATAAATAGGATTATAAATATTGTCAAAAGTATATAAAATCTATGAAATCTATGAAATCAAATGTTCCCAAACATGTGTAGACAAAAACAAGTCTATGGCTTTGCAAGTCTATGACTTTGGCTCAGCCTAAGCCTCAACCTTAGAGTAGTATGTCTGCCACCTACAAAGGTGTCCGAGGTAGGTCCTGGATGATTGAGTAGCCATAGTCTCTGCCTGTGAGGTGCCACTTTGATCAACATCAACTAAGTTTGATTGTGCTCTATCCTCCTCTACCATAGCCACAACTTCAGCCTCTCTATCTGCTTGGTCAACCCACTCAAGGTTCTCAATAGTGCAGACAGGATCGATACATTCAATGAGCCACTTGGACTTTGGATCGACCTCCACTAGAGTGATCGAAGAGGAGTCAATGTCCAAAATTTGTTTGGCCTTAGTTTGTCTGGTGCTAAGGCGAAGGTTGTAATGAACAAAGACTAGATCATCCAACCTCTCTACAAACAATCTACTACGCTTCTTTGAATGGATTTGCTCGAACATGTTTCAATTGCACTCACATCCAGAAGCGTTGCATTACTGACTCAATATGTGAATGACAATTTTTTGAAGGTTTGGGGTTGTATGGCCAAACATTTGCCACCATCTAACTAAAATAAAAAAAAAAAAAAAAATCAGTCTCATTTCCAACTTTAAGGCTAGATTATAAAATCAAAATGCATAAGTCATAAACTTAAGAATTTTAAGTTTAACATATATTTTTACTTGGTTGCAATTTTGTTCGAGCGTCTTTGCACATTTTGCTTGTGAAAATCACCCTTGTTGCATTATTATGTGTCCATCTCGTGCAGTGTAGTTGTGCCATCATTAAACATCTTTTGTACCATTGCATAAGGCTACTAAGAACCTCCTCATTTGCCTTGAAGTTATTATGGAAACACATTGCTGGATTGAAGAAATAAGCTGCTGCATAAATGGGCTAATGAAACTGGTTTTACCATCTATCAATTATCTCCCAAATGGGATATGGATTTAATGACCTCCTTGGCCCTATCCATGCTCTCATATACATAGCTCATAGAGGGCTTCTCCCCATCAACAACTCGTAGGAGAACTACCAGGGGCTCAGTGACCTACAGATAATGTTAAACAAAAACAATTAAGTCACAAGGGTGCATGAAAATAAGCAAAGTTGCAAACAAGACAAAAATATGCATATAAACTTATAAAAAATAAATACTAAATATTAAACAGCCTGTAATAAATTTACTTGCACGATCTCTGCACAAAGGGTCCAAAAACTTGCCTCATCAAAATGCAATTTGTCACATCCATCCTTGCAGCGGTCGTAGCATAAGATAAGGAAGTCCACTCCTCACCAACAAACATGAGCCTCAAAGTTGCCTTTGATTTTATCAAGGATTTTAGTGAGGAAATTTGAGGCAATCTCATGATATCAGGATGAGCCAACTTCTTTTGCTTTGTTTATTGCCTCGTAATGCTACAAGACCAATGTATGATTGTAGATAAATTTACAAATATTTTTGGCCATATCAATGCATTCTTTCACTCATTCAAGCTTATCAATATTCTTTAACATGAGGTCAAGGCAATGGGCTGCACATGGAGACCAATTTTTTTTTGGGTGCTTCTACATAAAATTTTTTTTTACAACAATTTTAAATTAGTTAGAAATTTAGATGTGATAAGAAAATTTTAAATAAATTTTTGAGTGCCTCTCCATCAAAACTTAAAAGTTTACATGCAACAACATAACTTGTTGCATTATCCGTCACAACCTGCACCACATTTTTTCCCCCACTTTACATATGACTTCTTCAATAACCTCACATAAGTATGTGACATTTTTTGCATGTGGGGAAACATTCACTTCAAGAAAATGGTCGATCCTGAAAATAAAGTAAAATAATCATCAATGGTCATTGATCAATCAATAAATAAAAAATTAAATTGTTCAATGCATTTAGAGAAGTAGAATGATCAATCACCTACATAGAAAACAAGAAAATTTAAAAGTGTCCTATTCCTCCTATCCATCCAACCATTTGTCATTACGGTGCAACCCTTTTGGCTCCAAGACTCTCCGTGGTCATTTAGCTCAACTTTCATATCATCAACCATTTCTAACAAGAGAGGACCACTTAACTTAGTAACGGTAGGGGCTTTAAACCTCACCCCACAAATGGTTACGACTCTATCATACCTTGTCAGTAAGGATACTTGTCACAAATAGATTACATTAGACAAAGCAGAGTTTAACTTCAAACTATAAATTTTAAAACAAAGAGTTACTTGGTTGCAATAAATGGAATGTTGCAAAAGTATCAAAATTTGCAAGTTTGTTTTCTTGCAGTATCATGGACTTCCTTGTTTCAACCCATGCTCTCAAGCAAGAGTTGTGTATCAGGGGTAGTACATGACACAAAATAATTGTCCAACTTGGATCTCCGAACTCTAGGACCAAGGGTAAGAATGCCACTAGGAGGAGTAGAAGCAAAAACACTAGCACTAACAGAAGTACTAGGATGAAAGGGAGGCATGAAAGAACTCTCTCCAACACAACGTACAAATGTGGATGTATATGCGCCTACGGATGCCTCATCCTTTTTACCCATTGGAGAAAATTATTGTTTCCAAATTTTGAAGGCTGTTGAATAAGACAATTGTATAAACAAATTACCATTTGTGCATTGCATTTTATAAAGTTATAATCTAATAGAAAAAATCAGCAATCTCTAGATTTGTGCATTGTGTTTTTTTTTCTTGAAAATTTTCAAATTTAAAGAAAGAACTTTGAAAAATCAGCAAACCCTACATTTTTTTAAAAAAAAATTGTAAGTACACGTTTCAATTTTTCCAAAAAAAATCTAGGGTTTGCTATTGTTCTACTTCTCTCATTGAAGTATGCAATTTCTATTTTAATAGAAAAAATTCAAAATTTGAAAAGTTAAATTTAAATTTTTTAAAAAAGAAATAAAAAAAATTCATAAACATATAAAAAAAACTCACAAAATTTACAAAATTTAAACTTATCTCTGTAAGTCTTGGAACAACTACCAAGGACTCCTTGATGCTCTCAATGCAAGTATATCGCTGTCCCAATGTGATTTGTGGAAACTTTTTAACCTTTCTTTCCTACTTGTTGCAAACCTATAGCCTCTTGTTTTCTTCATCTCTCACTTTTTTTCCCTTCTCATAACAAACAAATAAGACACCTTTTAGGGCAATATGTAAAAGATATGCAAAAAACTAAGTTAAAACATTAATTTTTTTTAATGTTTTTAAACTGCTGAATAGGCTGGCCATCGCAACCAGTCAGAGACAACAGACTCGGCGAGTTGGCCACTAACCTGCTGACTTGGTGAGTCACATGGGTCAAATGGTTTGGTTCACCAAGTCACGGGTTAGGATCATTTTGACCCGCCAAGAGTGCCTTGGCTCACTGACCCCGAGTACCCACATGACTCGCGGTGAGTCCTCGATCTCTGTTTAGAACACCTATTAGATGAAATTCAACTTAACAAAATGAAAGCATTTTTGTGTATGTAGATAAACAAGGGACACCATCTGCAAGATTTCAACCTTAGTCTTTTTGATTGAAGACTCCAACATCTTCTCTCTATCAAACCCTTTATAGGGCCAAAATCGATTTGAGTATATACAACAAACTTCAGTGGAAATATCATTGGAGACACCAACTTATCTCTTCCTCATGCCCTATTTGGAGGCAAAATTGTTCGAGTGTATACAACAAAATTCAATGGAAGTTCAAAATTTCTATTGGATTTCTTTCTTGCAACCGAGAGCAAGTTGAAGAGCACTCACATTTTTTATAATTTCAATCTTGCTTGACTCATACCAAACTTCGATCCTAAACCCAACTTTGTTACAAAATAGCACAAGAAAAGTTCTCGAAAACTTAAAAAAGATGTTTGTGGTATGTGGGAAAGCCAAAAATGACAGTTTATTAGGGCAGGTCTCCATGCAGCTGTTAAGCTTATTTTGGCTAACAGCTGCTGCTCATTTTTTTCAGCAGCAAATTGTGGAGCTGATGGCCCCATGGTTATGAAATTTCATTGCTTATTTTTTTGAGCAGCTATGTTAAAAACTCTTTTAAAACAAAATCATTAATAAAAAATTATTTAGAAAAAATATAGGAGACAAATAAAAAGAGGGAGAAAACAATTTGTGGAGCCATGTGTTATTTTCCCAATAAGCAGTTGCTGCTAATTTCCAACCCCCCGTTTTTTCCACTGCTTATTTTCATTTTTAAGCAGTTGCTGCTCCACCAAAATAGGAGAAGATTCTATTTTATCCTTTTCCTACCATATAAATAATGCATGAGAACACTTTGGCTACTTAAATTTAAGCAGAAATTAAAGTTAAGCAGCTACATGAGGACATGGGGTTATTATGATTTGTTTTTCATTGTACATTGTATTGCAAGCAATGATCAATATTTAGGAAGTTTCAATTGAATTGAATTCAAAATCGTGTTGAATAAGTTATCAAGAATTCTGAGGAAAAAAGCACATATTTTACCTTTCTTCCTCATAATAAGCTGATAAAATTGATCAAATCATCCAAGAATCCCATAGTAAACTGTGCCAAAAAATAGGAGGATAATGGTGTGTCAACAAACACAAGACAGCTGCGGTACAAGGTTGATTGAAAACACAGTTTATTTAAACGGTTTGTTTGTTCATAGAACATTATGTTGTGGCATTGCCCAAATGTCTAAATAATTAAAAAAAAATCATTTCAATTGAAACCAAAATCGTCAACAAGCAAGACTTCAAGAATTATGCAGGGAAACACAAATTTTCACTTTTATTACTTGAAGTGGTGGAATTGATCAAATAGCATGATTGTTCGTTTAGGCTGCCATGCATTGTAGAATTTGGCCTTTCAATATGTATTGGTATAAATCAAGATAACCCTTCAGTGAAGACTTCAGTGAAGGAAGAAGAGGTTTTAAGACAATGTCAGATGTTTGGATGTATGAGAATATTTTGGGTCCGGCAACAAACTGCTAAATTTATATGTGGTGGCTTCACAATTGCTTTATCCAAATAAGTGTTGGGTTGTATAGGAGAAAAGCTACACTTTTGTTAGTGATTGTTTCATAATGACATCTAAAACAGTGGCAGTTTTATAATCACTTTCTAATGACGAGCAATGTTTTGATAAGTAGGAAACATTTTCTACAGTAAGTCAAATTGTGATATTGCTATCACGATTCAACTGTGTAGCTTTTTTAGTCAAACTCATTGAACAATATTTTGTCACATGACAAAATGATCATGGCATTCTAAGTTCCTCAAATTTGTTCTACTTCCTTTTTGTCTTTTGAGATTATGTTATTGGTTGTAAAGCATATATATAGTATTGTATAATCGAAATGATAATGGAATTGAGATTTAATTGGGATTAGAAGTGAATTCAATTGTGTTTGACAAATACCACACTATGAGGCGTTGATAGAGTTTTCAATAGATATACAACACTATCAAGTGTATAGAGTTTGTAATAGATCTTTGGGTTTGAATAAGCTTGATTTACATTGGTTGTGTGTCCGCTAGGCTTAAGGTTTGTAATGTCACTAGAGATGGTGATTATGTCAATAATTTTGTAGACATTTCTTGAAGTTTTCTCTTAAAATTTGGGTTCTTCAAGGTGAGTTTGTGTTGCCCTCGCTTGTGTGATTGCTTACTCTCATTACATTCAATTTATTGAAGTTGAAATTTTACTAAGGAGATTCTAGCCTTTCATGTTCATTAAGATTTGGCGATGAACAATTACATCAAATCTCCATTGTAGTTCATATGTTAGTAGTAACAAATGACTATAGTAAAATGATTTGTTAATCTAATTAATTGCTGGTAATGATCATGCCATTTAATAGTTACATTATTTATGTAGTCATAGGTAGTAACTAATTATTGAAATCAATTGTTACTTTTTTCATTTAATTTGTTTTACCTTCCCAAATGACGTCAACATATTTCATTGGAGCTATCTATATAGAATGCTTTAAACCAAAATATGTGAACATTTAATGGTGATAATGTATTATGAAGCATGATTTGACATATTGATTTCAATAAAAAATTTCTTACATTTTTTATTTTTTATTTTTAATTCATGTAATAACAATTTCACTATTCTTTATTTTAAGCTTAGTGAGACATCTTTAAGATTGCTATATGATTTATTATTATTATTATGAATAGTGTCAAGTTATCATTTATAAGAAACTATTTTACACATTCACAAAAATAAAAGTGGGCGGATACAAAATGACGACCCTAAAGTTTACGCATGGCTAAGTTCTAGATCATAAAATATAGAAACAATTTCAAGCAGCTACTTGGAAACAATAGTAGCAGTGAGAGGAGGGAGTCTTGATCACCCAACTTTTTGCATACATCAATAAGGTTCAAAGTGTTTGTGGCTTTGGGTTTTTGGGCTTTGGGATAGAACTAGAAGTAATGCTTAAAAGACTTTGACTACACAAAGAAAGGGTGACAAGGGTCTCAGACACCTAAATGAGATAATATAGAGATCATAAGAAGGCCTTAGGAAAAACAATACACAAGGAAAAGTGGCCAATTTTGATTCCAAAATAGTGGCTAGATGGTAGGAATATGTGTTGCCAAATTGGGATTGACAATTGCAAACGTTATTGTTGGCTTAACATTGAAAACATGTGTAGATGGAGAGGGAGCCAATGATATTCACAATAGGATTTATAATTTTAGAAGGTGGGGTTTGGACCCCACTTTCAATATTTCCACCGTGAACTCATAGAATTGATACCGATTTTGTGAACCATATTAGTCAAAATTGCTCTAGTGATTGTATTAGAACTTTTACAATCCTAATTAGAAAGGTGAAACATGGCTTTAGTTTCATTTGATAACATGAGACTCATAGAAGTTTTGGTGAATAAACCCTGCAAACTTTGAATTCCTTTCTTGTGAAATCTCAAGGCATGCATCCAAAGAAGCCTTGCCAATAGGTGGTCTTGATCTTGCAAATGAGATACCACCAAATAGGTTGTTGGTTGATGGAAAGTCCAACAAGAAAGCCTTAACCATTTTACAAAAGAGGATTTCATGACATCCCAATCTCTCTAAATATTTTTCTAGCAAAATTGCCTTCAATATGAATTGCATTCTTCATGGTGAGAAGGCTTTGGAGCCTAATCCTCTAACAAGTGGGTCGTTCAAAATGATGGTGAGAGGTAGTACAATGCAAAATGATAATTTTATAGAGTTCATCTCTATTGACACATAATCCATTTGTCACAAAGTGCCAAACCTTGATATTGTGTGGATAAAAGTTTCAAACTTTTAGATTCTCAATGTAGGCAACAAAATTTCTCAGCAACTCGATGGTTCAAACTCTTTAATTTTCTATGGAAGCTCAAAGAAAATTATGAAGAATCTTTTCTAGCTTCATGTAATACGCCTTAGAAGGAGCCTAGCATGAAGTATAATAAATATGGGCAATAGAAAGGATCTAGGAACATGCCTAAAATTTCTCTACCAAAAAGAGGGGTTTCGTGATCCAATATACCAACTTTTTTCTAATTTCAGTAATAATTGCTTGTCACAAGGACTTGTGAAGCCTAGAAAGCAAAACAAATGCCTTAGAATTTAAAAAATTCTCCATGAACAATCCATTTTTAGTTGAAGGGTGAGACAAAAAAGGATTATCTATAACATTAAGTCTTATGTCATTGAATAGTAGAACCAAAAACTTTTCAAAATATATCTACATATTTAAGAGTATATTTAATATTTTTCTCCTTTTTAAGGAGAGCGAGGAACAAACAATTCACAAAACCTTTGAACGACTCTTGAGATACAAGGTGGGATCAAAGGTAACTAGAACCTTGAGCTACACACACATAGTGAGAAGGGGCCAAGGGGAAACTTTAGCGAATGGACCTGAAATTTTTAAAAGGCATTGGATTGTTGGGTCTTAACAATGATGCAAGAAAAGACATAAACAAAGAGCATGATAGACAATTGAAAGAAGTGTGGCCAAATCTTACTGCTTGAAGCATGAGAAAAATAAAGGGTCATTCAATATGATCACATGCTTTGGAAAGATTAATTTTTAAGAATAAAGCCTTCTATCGAGAGCATCTATTTTAATTTGCGCCTTCCCAAACAATAAAAATATTGTCAAGAATATACTTAAATTTAATGAAACTAGTTTTCTCTATATGCACAACTTGTGGAAGTAAATGGTGCACCTTTAAAGCCAAATCTTTAACGATGATCTCATAGGAAATATTAAGCAAGGTGATAGGTCTCCAATTGTTTATATCCTCTAGATCTCTAAACATACACAAACCTAAAATTTCCCTTTGTTTATAACTTTCCCAATCAACTGGAAGTGGAAAGCTTCAAAATAAACTTTATGCAAACCCTTATCAACATAACCCTAAAGGACCTTATAAAACTCACAAGGGAAGTCATCACAACTAGAAGCCTTGTCATTGACCATGGTGTAAGTGACCTCTTTGAGATCAACAATAAAGAGCCATTGATCACTTAAGAATTCTTGAAGGGATTGGTCAATAAAGAGCCATTGAGCAATACAAATCAACAAAGAACAACCTAGAAGAATTCTTGAAGGGCCTGGTCTCTTTCATGAGAATTTTCCTAGGTCATATACTTATTTGTAACATTTGAAAAAATCTTGGAGAATGTTCAAAATTTATTTGAGAATATTTTTTCTATCCCTAATCAACTTAATTCGATGAGAGGTATGAAAAGTTTTGAGGGCTTGATAGACTCTTCAGAAACTCTATCTCCTATTCTAAGCTAGTGTAGCATGACTTGGATATGAGTGCCTCTAGAAAAAATTATTGTCTATAATATGCTTTGGATGTTAAAGGTTCACCACCCTATCATACAAAGTAAGAGACAAGGTGTTGACATCATGAGCCATAATAGCCTTGCAAAGTTTCAAGGTGTTAAGACTACAACTGATTGACTACTTGGAGAGCAGAATGGGAGAATGTGAAGATGATCACCGAACTACTAAAGTATATGTGAGACATTAAATCAGTTATTATATTGTCATTGATGTCAACTAGTTTTGACTGTACTTATTATGATAGTTGCAAACATCTAAAGAAGGTAATATTAGTGAAGGAATGAGATATTAGCACGATAATGAGATGTATGCATAAGTTATGAATATGGTATTCATTGGGAAACTTATTGATGAGTCTATGACATTATGATAGTGATTTGATTGTATTACATGATTATGTAAAAGTGTTAAAGATCAAGAATGTACAAGTTAATGTGGTCCGTATATGAAGAACTTAGTATACACCGAGCGGATATAGTGAACACCAAGCAAGTGTAGTGTATACCGAGTACAATATTAATCGAGTAGGAAGTCACCGACACATCACGGTATTGACCGAGCAGGAGAAATAAGGAGGAACATGTGATTGGCAACATGAGATGAGTTGGATGAATCTAGAAGATTCCAAGGATAAAGACAAAGTTAGTTATGAAAATCTACGACTGACAAAATTCAAGGTTGATTGGATGATGAAGAATGAAAATGTTTAAAGGCACAAGTTTCGAGGAAGGCTAAAGAGGCAAAATCAACGATGGAGATTAAGAGGCAAAATCTATGGCTGAAAAGAAAATGGTTTATCATGTCTATATAAGGAGACAAGAAATTAAAAGAGTTATGCGCGTGGAAGAGAAGATTTGTATACATGTGAAGCTGGTTAGATACGTTGAAGTAAGAACCAAGTGATTCTATAGACTACATTGAGCGTCAGAAGGAGATAACCGAGCAGAACAGAGTTGGAGGAAGAAGGAGATTGAAGAGATTATGATGGCCAAAGTTATATTGAGCTTAGCATAGATCTAAAAATTGGCAAAGGAAGTTGCATTTGAATCAGGTCACATATTGTTGCTTTCTAACCATTGCTACAGAAAAAATCTCTTAACCGAGAGGGACTTAAGAGTATTTTTATTTCTTAATGACATTCAATGAATGTTGATTATTTTCTTGTTGACCCAAGTGAATGTATGGTCACAGAGAACTTCTAGTGATAAATCCTCTAACAAGGTCACACCTTACAGTGTGTTTTGTAACCTTTAATAGGCTTGGCTCTTAACTGAGCTCACATCAAAAAAGTGAAATTCTTTTGGGTACTGGTCCCAGGTGGTTTTTCCCTTAACAGGGTTTCCACGTTAAAATTCAAGTGTTAATGTGTATGCATGTGATGTTTTGATATTTTACTTTACACATTACATTAAATGGTTTGATCAGTATATACTAGATAATTTATCTGATAGCTGGTTAATTAAAAGTAAGGCACATACAAGTTTTTACCAAGCTGTTTAGTTTATTTGTTGAAGTTGACATTATACATCTGAGAGTAATTTGGGAATGTAGGTGTGTACTAGAAAAAGTACCTTCATAGGGTTAGTATCATCAATAATTCAAAATAAATGCTAAATTACCATAAATAGCAATCTATTTAAGCTAATAATTGACAATTAAGCACTCTATGGATCTCTATTTAGGGATGCTAATGATAAAGCTCTCAGCAAGCCTTCATTAGTGACAATCCTAAAATGAGAATGATAAGAAAAGCTAATAGCAATGTTAATTCCAAATTGAAATTATCTAATTAGCTCCTAGATTTTCCTTTCTAGCTCTAATTTGCAAGAGGTTTGATGCTATTCTCAGATTTTATGGATGATTGATGAGTGAAGTATGCCTTGCTTTTATAGATTTTGGCAAGGGTAGGGGGTGTAGTTGAGTTGATCATGATTGAGTTGGGGTTAAGTCCTTGGTTCCACCTTTGGAGACCATTTAAACATTTTGTCCTCAAAGCTTGGGACAAGAGGACAAAATGAGTGGACAAGATGCTCTTTCCAAATGAGTGATTAAGATTCAATTTAGGCTTGATCCATGTGAGCTTGGTTCTCAATTCCTATTGGTTGATTTATTTTTCTCCCATTTGGTGGTTGAGAGAAATAGGAATTAATTAATTGAATTGATTTAATTTGTTTAGCCATGTGTACTCCTTGAATGGGTTGATTTGATTTAAATTGAACTATGTAATTAATTAAATTAATTACACAATTAATTGATTTATCATGTTTTATTCAGTTTTAATTGATTTGATGGCTTTTGATTTTCAATTGATTTTGGATTAAGGTTCAATTGCAATTTATCTTTGATTTGATTTAATTGCATTTAATTGTGTTGATCTTTGCCTCGATTTCTCACTTCAATGATCTTGTCTGTTTTCAGGTGATTACAAATGCCCCTCTTTGAGTTGACGTACGAAGCGTGTCAATTCAAAGAATGCCCTGGTTTAACTGATATAAAGTCCTGATTTCGTTAATGGTCGATTCCGATATTCGATGTAAGATGCAGATTCTGATGATAGGATTGATGCAGTTTTGATTGATTTAAGGTCCTTGATGGTCAATTTGATGATAGATTGCCTAATATGGTACTTGGTTTAATCTGACTCGATGTTTGATGCCCCTTTCAATTGATAAGCAAAAAAATTTCTGATAAAAGATTACGCTCTAATTTGATGGTTGTGCCCTTGATTTGATGATCTTGCTATTATTTCTGATTATCCAAGTGTATGCCCCCTCGGAAATGAAATGAAATTGGATAGATGTTTAAAAAAGTTGACGATTTAGGTCAGTTTGCGTTGATTAGGTCAATTTTATAATGAATTTTGATTTCATTTTTGATATTGATTTTGCATTCGTGTGATGAAAAATGCCCCTGATTTGGCAGATTTGGTGAAAAATTTGGGTCCTTGGGCATTTTCCGGTCAACGATGCCCTTTTAAGGTCAAAATGGCTTATATAAAGGGGTAAAAAGTCATTTTCATTATTCATTTTCACTTGCTTAGTTGACTTTTTGCTCTAACTCCCTCTGAGCTTTTTGCTATGGTGATCTCGATTAGAGATTATAGATTCAAGTGCAGTCAACGATATCATCGACCATCAACCTATGGACCTCCGGTAAGTGCCTGAACCTCTGAGTTCTTAATTTCATGCTTTAATTTCCAAAAAAATTGAATTTTTTCAATGAAAAACCCTAGTTTTTTTCTTTTTTCAAATGAAATAGCGCGTTTGAGCATTCTTTTAGCGCGTTTGCATATTTTTTAGCGCTTTCGCGCTTTTAAATAGCGCTTCCGCGCAGGGAAACAACACTTTTACACATAGTGTTTAGGGCACATTTCACTTTTGAAATTTACTTTAACGCTTTTGTTTTTATTTGAGCTTTTGATCTTTTTAATGGCGCGTTCAAATCTTTTAATAGCGCTTTTAATCTTTTAAATAGCACTTTTAATCTTTTAAATAACACTTTTAATCTTTTAAATAACACTTTTGTGTTTTAGCGCTTTTAAGCATTAAAATAGCACTTTTACCTTGGTAGGAAAAATTTATAAATGCCTTAATCAGTTTTCCAAACTGTTCAACGTCATCGATTAGTTGATCGATTTAGATAATAAACCTGATTTGGTAGTGAATCGTAAGATGCCAGTTTGAGTCAATTATAATCTGAATGTTTGATTGTCAATCTAGATTTAGATGATGGATGATGATAAATTTTCCATTCTCTCTGAATAGAATCAGGAAAATTGATTGTGGTTTGATATTTTGTAAATTTTGATTGACTTAGGATAATTCAAATGATAATTGATTTCATAACAAACAAATAAGACACCTTTTAGGGTAATATGTAAAAGATATGCAAAAAAATAAATTAAAACATTAATTTTTTGTAATGTTTTTAAACTGTTGAATAGGCTGGCCACCATGGCCGGTCAGATACGATAGACTCGGCAAGTTGGCCACTAACCCGCTAACTTGGTGAGTCACGTGGGTCAAATGGTTTGGTTCGCCAAGTCACGGGTTATCATCATTTTCACCTACCAAGAGTGGCTCGGCTCGCTGATCCAGAATACCCACATGACTCGTGGTGAGTCCTGGATCTCTAGTTAGAACACCTATTAGGTGAAATTCAACTTAACAAAATGAAAGCACTTTTGTGTATGTAGATAAACAAGGGACACCATCTGCAAGGTTTCAACCTTATTCTTTTTGATTGAAGGCTCCAACATCTTCTCTCTATCAAACCCTTTAGACGACCAAAATTGATTTGAGTATATACAACAAACTTCAGTGGAAATATCATTGGAGACACCAACTTATCTCTCCCTCAGGCCCTTTTTGGAGGCAAAATTGTTTTGAGTGTGTACAATAAAATTAAATGAAAGTTCAATTTTTCTATTGGATTTCTTTCTTGCAACCGAGAGCAAGTTGAAGAGCACTCACATTTTTTATAATTTCAATCTTGCTTGACTCATACCTGTATGCAAATTAGATGTCTAACCACTTTAAATGATAAATTAACTATTTTAAGATCAACAAATCAAACTAATTAGCAAACAACAATGAAGAATACATTAAAAATGAAGCTAAAACAAGGTTTTACCTTCACCTACCATGTAGCTTGTCTCCATTGCCCTCCTAGCCTTGATTTCTTGAGGATGTTGAGCTCTTAGATTTCCAAATGAAGCCTCTTGCCCAAGATGACACCAAAGTGTGGAGATTGATGATGAATGTATGCAAAACTAAAGCTTAATTATGAAAATATGGTGAATGAGATGCAAGTGATATGAAAATGGCTTGATTATGCTTGAATGCTCTTGAAATGCTCTTAGAATGCTTGATTGCTTGATGGCTTGAATGCTTGATTGTCTATTCACTATTAGCTTACAAAGGGGAAATGCGGCTCCTTTTATAGAGTTTTGGAGGATCTAAGCCTAGGTGGCATAATCCTATGGTGGAGAATAAAAGGTGGAAGATCCTAGGGCTAGGATTGATTTGGTTGAAGGAGTTGAGAAAAAGGGGGATGTAGTTGGAATGTGAGAGGAAGAATAGGGATGATGTTCCTCTCACATTGACATGGAAGAGAACAAGGTGGAAGGAAAAGACACATGTCAAGTGTCTCACAAAGACCAAAGAGAGGAAGAGGGAAGGACTTTTTCCTCATGAGGACTCTTGGCACAAGTGTCACATGAGTCACCTTTGACCCTTAGAAGTGACTTGAGAAGCCCCTTAGGAATAGGGAATGTCTCTTGACTTGGTTTAAGAGAGGACATGTGGTCATGAGACCAAGTCCTATGAGGCCACATAGCGCTTAGGAATAGGACATGTGCGGGTGAGGATAATTACCAATAAATAATTAATAATAATTATTTATTTTAGCCAAAGTGATGTGTCAGGTGACTAGGTAAGTGAGGTGGACTAGATGACTTAGTCATATTTAGGCGATTGTATATTTAATTAAATCACTTTACTAAGACTAATTAGAAGACTTAGGATAGAGGAATAGACTATAGTGAATTTACTAAATAAATCAAATAATCTATTTAATAAATAGAGGAAATAATTATTAATTAATTAATAAATATTTAATTAATTTATCAAGTCAATATCAGTTAAATAATAAATATTTAATTAATTAATGAAGCCATTTTTAAGTGTTTACATTTTGCCCCTCTTTGAAATAATGTGCGTGTCACATTGTTTCAAAGAAAATTTCAAGCATTTTTGCCCCTGCCCTAGACAATGTCCAGATGACCTATGCATGCCCCCTTGAGAGATTGATTGACAAAAAAGATTATTTTAATTGATTGTATTTTTTTAAAATTTTTTTTATTTTGTCGAGTGGGACAGTCAATCTCATGAAAGAAACGATAGAAAAGATGGATGAGAACAGGGTGAAACAGAAGAAAAATGGGAGTTAGGGTCCACACACCAAGCACATCGAGTCCACAAGATATAAATAGGGCAAAGGGGTCCACAATAGGCTCATTGTGCACACTTGTCATTTGGAGATCAGAGCTTGAGAGAGAGAAGAGCAGAGCTGCCATGATGCTATTCCCACTGTCAGATCATCGCTTCGAGAGGGCCAGATGCTTCGAGCAACCACCCGATTCGGGAGAGCCAGTAGGTGACTCGATCCTCTTTGTGATTTTCTGATTTCTAGCATGTTAGATTAGGATTTGTAGCATGTTTTAGGCTAGATTGAATCTTAGGAATATTTGAAAATTTTCATGTTCTTGGTCGGAAAACATATGCGTAGGGATTTGCGACATTTGCGCAAAAAACTAGTGTTTCTGCACATACATGTCGTAGAACTACACATGCATTGAAAAATGTGGATGAGGCTGTGCAAATATACTATAAATGCATGCATACATAACTTCTGCGCTTTTGTCAAGTATTTCTGCGCATATGTTGAACAAATCTGTGCATATATTAAAAACTACGCAAACATTTAGGGAAACTACGCATGCATTTTTCAGTGCTGGGCATTTGTGTTAGTTGATAGGATTTGGTCAAATTAGCAAGTCAATTAGGTCAAACTTGATGTCGATAGTCTGATTTAATCTGTCAGCTGTTGATTTGGATCAATTTGATCAAGATAGGCAACATCGTAGCATGGTCGCTAGTAAACCAGTCTTGGTATTAGATAATTGATAGAATCATCTGTTAAAACATGTGATAAAACATGTTTGTAATTGATATGATAGGATAGATAGATTGATAGCTCAATTAATCGAAATCTGATAGCTTGATTTTGTTGACTTTAATAGGAGGATATTACCGATGTTCTGATGTCACAGGAGAGATATCCCGTCACACAGAACTTGAGACCGACATTGTCAGAGACTGACAGACTCTTGATCGGAGCGTCTGGACTATATCATGTTATCTACACGCCTGAGATTCGAGTGAATTTGAGCATGATGACTGCATTAGCAGAGCGACGGCACTTGGAGATGAGTACCTTTCATCTCTTGACAGGAGAGATGACAGTGACACTTGAGCATGTATATCGCATCCTTTGACTTCCTATCACAGGTGAGCTAGTGTAATACCCCAAAATTGGCACCTAATCATTTCAATCAATTTTGGTGCATTATCTCAATTTTACATCACCAAAGTCCTAGTTCCCTAGGCAATTTTCTCTCTCCTACCTGACTTAATTTGACTTGATGTCAATTGCAAAGACCATAAATTGCAATAATCAAATGTTAATATTAATTCCTAAAGTCCTTGACTTTATTTGGCTAAATAATCTCTATGATAAGTTAATTTAATTATAAAGTCCTAAGTGCTTTTTAATTAAATTAAATCCACCCCATTAGCTAAATACCCTTGAAAGGAATTAATAAATATTTAGTTAATTGAATGGACACCTATTTATTTGAATTTAATAATTCAAATTACTCGAAAGGTCACTCCCCACATGTGGCAAATTTCATTCTTTTAATTAAATAATTCATACCTTTTTGTCTCAAAGGGGAATGAAGAGTCAGGAGTTTCGAATCAAGAAACTCTTCATTCCTTTCCGGGCTTCTCTATTTAATGAACCTCTTTTTCTCATTCAAGGGAGAGCAATTTTTGAGAGCATCTACACTATAGGCATTTTTTAGTCTCATTTGATTCATTGTTTTCAAAGCTTTTTATTGCATTTATTAGATTAATATCTCATTATTAGTATAATCTTTGCATCACATTTTAGACTAAATTTGCTTATTTGTTCTTAGTTTAATATCATATTTGTTTCAAGTTCTTAGATTAAGTTGCATCTCATCTTTATTTTCAAGCTCTTAGATTAATTGCATCCTCATTCTTAGATTAAATTGCACTTCATCTTAGATTAATTTCATCTTGCTCATCTTTATTGCTTCTTGGAAATCCTCCATTGTTGAATTGGTCTCCCGGCTGTTGGCTCTCGTTCTTAGAGTATTCAAACACCCCATTCACATAGGAGGCAACATGTCGCCTCACCATGGAATTTGGATTGAGTTCTTCATACTCTCTCCCAAATTCTATCAAGCAAATAATGACCATGTTGTGTTGTGCCTAATTTAGAGGTCACATTCAATCACATACAACTTGTTCATTATGATTGGCACGACGGGGTGACAGAGTGCAGAGATGTCTTTGGAGACGATGAGATTGATGAGGGTGAGATTAGGTGGGAGGATCTGGTTGATTTGTATGAGCCTCTACCAATGGTTTTAGCAGGAGAGATTGGGGGATTCATATGCCCTGATAGTAGGTCACACGGGTTTGCAGTTGGTTGGGGCCGCACATTGCAGTGGATGATGGATGATGAGACCCGATTTGCTTGGGGTGTCTATTTGTTAGCCCATTTATACCATGATCTTCATTAGGTGGTGTACCATAGGGGTGCGTCATTATAGCAGGTGTCACATTGCTCCATGTATGGGCATGAGAGCATATTGTAGTTACACGGCTAGTGGCAATCATATTTTATGGCGTAGGATAGTCGTACATTCATTTGTGTTCATCAGTTTTGTCTCAGGCGAAGCTAGGACACTTAGCATTATGGCGGTACACTTTTGACACTCTGGATAAAGTCACATGGAGACCTTACCTAGGGTGTGAGCCCTAGGATGACGAGAGGCAGCTCGGGTTTTGTTTTGAGTCACGATGGTTGATAGGGCAGACACCCTATATCATTGAGAGATAGCTGGTTAGCTGGGTTCTGTGATAGTTTGGAAGGATCCAGGGCATGCCACAAGGAGTCATGAAGTTTGCACGTACTCATTAGGAGAGACATGACTGGGGACCCATGGTCTTGTTTGAGCTATCTAGACAGGATTTTCTTGAGATGCCATTTCAGGCATGGATGATGAGACAGGGGGTCATGGACCCAAGGATGATAGCTGATCTGGAGCAGTACCTTAGAGATTTTCCAGTACCTCACTTGACTGATTCAGTGGTGAGGCCACCAGAGAGAGATCTGGAAGAGAGACACTGTGGGAGACATTGAGGCCGAGATAGGAGAGGTTGAGAGAGAGGAGGTGGAGGCGATAGTGGAGATGGTGATTAAGGAGATGGAGGAGATGGAGGAGATGGTGGGAGAGGAGATAGAGCTGGACCTCAGATGAGAGGTGGTGGTGTGAGACATAGGGGTTTGATGCCACCTCCGGCTAGACAGGGATGGAGATAGCCAGCAACAGGAGCTACACCATAAATACCAGCTTCCCTAGTACAGATACCAGTAGTACAGGTACAAGTGCCGATATAGGTAGGACAAGGACATGATGAGGTAGATGTACTTTTAGCCCAGGTCAGAGTGGTGCAGGGTGGACATGTCCATGATGATATACAGGATGAGAAAATGCTCGATAGAGCAGGGCAGGATGTGCAGATGCCCGATGTTGAGGCACAAGATGAGTAGGCTGAGATGGATATCGGTAGACAAGATCCCTATTTATAGAGAGATGTCGTAGGGGAGGAGGATCCAGGTATTGATTCATTGCTAGTTCGACTAGCAATGACATAGGTACAGGCAGACCGTGTCCCTAGACTGGAGAGATAGATAGAGAGGATGGAGAGACAGATGGGAGACCTTAGACATGAGTGAGATGCTGCTATAGAGAGACTCGAGGAGTCAGAGATGTTATTGGATGAGCTGCAGCGGACATAAGATTTGGGTCCTCATGGAGACAGTCTGAGAGCTATGATATGGGCCGAGAAGGAGATATCCTACTGGTGAGAGGCCTATAGACAAGTAGTTCCTAGGGATCAGTGGATTGGGAGCTTCAGAGAGAGCTCAGTTGCCATCAGGACTGTGGTATATGACAGACAAGTTCCAGTTGGTAGTGGAGGTGTATCATCACACCCTTTGAGAGCACCCACAGGTTCAGGAGATCCGACAGGAGCCTCAGGATCAGGTGGTTTAGCAGCATGGGGTCTCATTGCATCTTGCAGGAAGCGACAAATAGAGTCTGGAGGTAGTGGATCATAGATTTTGGATATCATTGTATACACTCTTCTTATATCAGTGCATCATTGTATCAGTATATTATTGACTTGATAGACATTACTTTGGACACATTGTTATATATGATATATCATTGGACATTTGGACATTTTATTTGTTTTATGGACTTTATATGATGGACCCTATATGATGAACTCTATATATACATTGGTGTAGTTCTATCATGATTTTCTTTGATAATTTTATATATATGTGTGTACTAACTTATGCAAGATGTGATGATTTACTTTGATATGCTTTGTATTTGTATTGTATGATGCAAATGGTTTACTTTCGATTGAATGCATGATGGTTAATAATCTAGCATAGAATAACGATGATATTAATGATAAATGTATGTCCTAAATGGTTTATGATTGCAATTTGGTTACTAATTCAATGATGTAAATAACAATGTAAATTATGGATAATAAATGAATGATATAATGGATGATAATATATGAATGATGTAAAATGCAAGTAATAGATAATAAATGATGGTGTAATGCAGATAAATAATAAATGATGGTGTGAAATGCATATAATATATAATAAATGATGATATAATGCAGATGATATGTAATGAATGATAATGTTCTTAAGATGACTAAATATAACAACTTACACCATAATAAAAAGATAATGAGATTTTATGATAACTATAACAAAACAACATGTGAAATATGCATGTCAACATAGATGGGTAATATACAAATGAAACATACCTAATGAAGATAATGCATGGCCTAAATGAATTGACTAAATATTGTGAGATGCAAGGTGAAAACTTAATGTTTTTGTTGTCCAAATGTCCTCAACTTAAATAACAATGTATCTGACACAAGAAGAATGGACTAGGAGAACAGATGACCTAATAAGAAAGATAACCTACAAATCCCTATAAAAGGAGCACTGATATTCAAGTCGTGAACTATTTAAATGTAATGCAAAATGAAATACAAAATGAGTATATCTCCACAACTTCATGTAACATCTTAGAACTTCATAATAACTTGGAATTTTATTTTCATCATTGAGCTCATTATGTTGCAAGAAAATGCAAGCATCATGGTATAATTAAACCAGGATGACCTGAGCACTTCTTGCATGGAGTTTAATATTGTAAAATTGACAAGCATCTAGGTATAATTGAATTGAGATGACCTGAGTTTCATTTGCATAACAGACAAGGAATATTCCCCCCCTCCATTGGGGAACAAATATTTGGAGTCGAGGTATGTGTTGGCGTATCACCATTAATAGCATTTGTAGAACAACATGACTTATATGTTGTCAATACTATTAAACTACTGAAGGCACTTATGCACATACACCCCAAGTATTTGTTCCTTCGATTTCATCAGAAAATATCCCATAAACAACAATCAAAGAAAATACCATGCCCCATCCCGGCTATTCTAATCAATGACATATGGGAGTTTCAAACTCATGTCAAAGATATCTCGGAATAGCATAGGAAACATGATAACAATGAAATCCAGATATGAATGCATAATCTACAACAAACCATTCTAACATGTCTGTCATGAATATAAATTTCTTTTGCCAAAAGATAGGGTAAGGTATAGTGATCAGTTCAATTGATGATGTATAGTCAAGAATGATAGATAAGCGGCCATGTTTTGAAAGAAAGATCATAGATTGCAATTCATCATGAAGATACCAAACTTCGACCCTAAACCCAACTTTGTTACAAAATAGCACAAGAAAAGTTGTTGAAAACTTAAAAAAGATGTTTGTGGTATATGGGAAAGCCAAAAATGACAATTTATTATTATGAATTTTTTTTATTGTACATTGTATTGCAAGGAAGTTTCAATTCAATTGAATTCAAAATTGTGTTGAATAAGTTATCAAGAATTCTGATGGAAAAAAAACACATATTTTACCCTTCTTCCTCATAATAAGCTAATAAAATTGATCAAATCATCCAAGGATCCCATACTAAACTGTGCCAAAAAATAGGAGGATAATGGTGTGTCAAAAAACACAAGACAACTGCGGTACATGGTAGATTGAAAACACAATTTATTTAAATGGTTTGTTTGTTCATTGTACATTATGTTGTGGAATTTCCCAAATGTCTACATAATTTTAAAAAAATCATTTCAATTGAAATCAAAATCATCAACGAGAAAGACTTAAAGAATTATGTAGAGCAACACAAATTTTAACTTTTATTACTTAAAGTGGTGGTATTGATCAAATTTTGTAAGGATCAATTAGAAGAAACCTCAAATTGAGATGTTTATTACCATGGTTGTTCGTTTAGGCTACCATGCATTGTTAAAATTGGTATAAATCAGGAAAACCCTTCAGTGAAGGAAGAAGAGGTTTTAAGACATTTGGATGTATGAGAATATTTTGGGTCCGACAACAAATTGCTAAATTTAGATGTGGTGGCTTCATAATTGCTTTATCCAAATAAGTGTTGGGTTGTATAGGAGAAAAGCCACACTTTTGTTAGTGATAATTTTATAGTAACAACCCCCCAAAAAGTGGCACTTTTATAATCACCCTCTAATGACAAGCAATGTTTTGATAAGTAGGAAATATTTTCCATAGTAAGTCAAATTGTGATATTGCTATCACAATTCAATTGTGTAGCTTTTTTAGTCAAACTCATTGAACAATATTTTGTCACATAACAAAATGATCATGGCATTCTAAGTTCCTCAAATTTGTTCTACTTCCTTTTTGTCTTTTGAGCTTATGTTATTGATTGTAAAGCATATATATGGTATTGTATAATCGAAATAAGCATGGAATTGAGATTTAATTGGGATTAGAAGTGAATTCAAGTGTGTTAGACAAATACCACACTATGAGGTGTTGATAGAGTTTTCAATAGATATACAACACTATCAAGTGTTTAGAGTTTGCTATAGATCTTTGGGATTGAATAAGTTTGATTTACATTGGTTGTGTCTGCTAGGCCTAAGATTCGTAATGTCACTAGAGATGGTGATTATGTCAATAATTTTGTAGACATTTTCTTCGAGTTTTCTCTCAAAACTTTGGTTCTTCAAAGTGAGTTTGTGTTGCCCTCGCTTGTGTGATTTCTTATTCTCATTACTTTCCATTTATTGAAGTTGAAATTTTACTAAGAAGATTCTAGTCTTTCATGTTCATTAAGATTTGATGATGAACAATTACACCAAATCTCCATTGTAGTTCATATATTATTAGTAACAAATGATTATTGTAAAATGATTAGTTAATCCAATTAATTGCTAGTAAAGATCATGGCATTTAATAGTTACATTATTTATGTAGTCATAGGTAGTAAAAAATATTGAAATCAATTGTTACTTTTTTCATTTAATTTAGTTTACCTTTCCAAATGACATCAACATATTTCATTGGAGCTATCTATATAGAATGCTTTAAACCAAAATATGTGAGCATTTAATAGTGATAATGTATTATGAAGCATGATTTGACATATTGATTTCAAAATTTCTTTTCTTACTTTTTATTTTTATTTTTGAGTTTTAATTCATGTAATAACAATTTCACTATTCTTTATTTTAAACTTAGTGAGACATCTTGTAAGATTGCTATATTATTATTATTATTATTATGAATAGTGTCAATTTATCATTTATAAGAAACTACTTTGCACAGTCACAAAAATAAAAGTGTGCAGATACAAAATGATGCCCCTAAAGTTTATGTAAGGCTAAGGCCTAGATCATAAAATATAGAAATAATTTCAAGTAGCTACTTGGAAACAATAGTAGCAGTGAGAGGAGGGGATTCTGATCACCCAACTTTTTGCATACATCAGTAAGGTTCAAAGTCTTTGTGGCTTTGGGTTTTTGGGCTTTGCAATAGAACTAGAAGTGATGCTTAAAAGAATTTGACTACACAAAGAAACGGTGACAATGGTCTTAGGCACCTAAATGAGATAATCTAGAGATCATATGAAGGCCTTATGAAAACAATACATAAGGAAAAGTGGCCAATTTTGATTCCAAAATAGTGGCTAGATGGTAGGAATATGTTTTGCCAAATCGGGATTGACAATTGCAAATGTTATTGTTGGCTTAACATTCAAAACATGTGTAGATGGAGAGGGGGCCAATGATATTCATGATAGGATTTATAATTTTAGAAGGTGGGGTTTGGAACTCTCTTTCAATATTTCCACAATGAACTCGTAGAATTGATACCAACTTTGTGAACCATATTAGTCAAAATTGCCCTAGTGATTGTATTAGAACTTTTGCAATCCTAATTAGAAAGGTGAAACTTGGCTTTAGTTTCATTTGATAACATGAGACTCATAGAAGTTTTGGAGAATAAACCCTGCAAACTTTGAATTCCTTTCTTGTATAATCTCAAGGCATGCATCCAAAGAAGCCTTGCCAATAGGTGGTCTTGATCTTACAAATGAGAGAGCACCAAATAGGTTGTTGGTTGATGGAAATTCCAACATGAAAGCCTTAACCATTTTACAAAAGAGGATTTCATAACATCCCAATCTCTCTAAATGATTTTCTAGCAAACATGCCTTCAATATGAATTGCATTCTTCAAGGTGAGAAGGCTTTGGAGCCTAATCCTCTTCCAAGTGGGTCATTCAAAAGGATGGCGAGAGGTAATACAATGAAAAATGATAATTTTCTAGGTTTCATCTTTATTGACACAATCCATTTGTCACAAAGTGCAAAACCTTGATATTGTGTGGACAAAAGTTTCAAACTTTTAGGTTCTCAATGTAGACAACAACATTTCTTGGCAACTTGATGGAAACCCTTTAATTTTCTATGGAAGCTCAAACAAAATTATGAAGAATCTTTTCTAGCTTCATGTAATAAGCCTTAGAAGGAGTCTAGCATGAAGTATAATAAATATGGGTAGTAGAAAGAATCTAGGAACACGCCTAAAATTTATCTACCAAAAAGAGCGGTTTCATGATCCAATATACCAACTTCTTTCCAATTTCAGTAATAATTGCTTGTCATAAGGACTTGTGAAGCCTAGAAAGAAAAACAAATGCCTTAGAATTTAACCATGAACAATCCATTTTTAGTTGAGATAAAAAAGGTTTGTCTATAACATTGAGTCTTGTGTCATTGAATAGTAGAACCAAAAAAATTTCAAAATATATCCACATATTTAAGAGTATATTTAATAATTTTATCCTTTTTAAGGAGAGTTCAAGGAACAAACAATTCAAAAAACCTTTGACAAACTCTTGAGATACGAGGTGGGCTCAAAGGTAACCAAAACCTTGAGCTACAAGCACATAGAGAGAAAGGTCCAAGGGGAAACTTTAGCAAATAAACTTGAAATTTTTAAAAGGCATTGGATTGTTGGGTCTTAATAATGATGCAAGAAAAGACATCAACAAAGAGCATGATAGCCAATTGAAAGAAGTGTGGCCAAATCTCACTTCTTGAAGCATGAACAAAATAAAGAGTCATTCAATACGATCACATGCTTTAGAAAAATTAATTTTTAAGAATAAAGCCTTCTATTGAGAGCATCTATTTTATTTTGAATCTTCCCAAACCATAACAATATTGTCAAGAATATACTTAAATTTAATGAAACTATTTTTTTCTAGATGCACAACTTGTGGAAGGAAATGGTGCACCTTTAAAGCCAAAGCTTTTCCAATGATCTCATAGGAAATATTAAGCAAGGTGACAGGTCTCCAAATTTTTATATCCTCTAGATCTATAGACATACACAAACCTGAAATTTCCCTTTGTTTGTAACTTTCCCAATCAACTTGAAGTGGAAAGCTTCAAAAGAAACTTTATGCAAGCCCTTATCAACATAACCCTAAAGGACCTTATAAAACTCACAAGGGAATTCATCATAACTAGGAGCCTTGTCATTGACCATGGTGTAAGTGACCTCTTTGAGATCAGAAATAAAGAGTCATTGATCACTTGAGACTCATTATGAGGATAAAAACCAACAAAGAACAACCTAGAAGAATTATTAAAGGGCTTGGTCCTTTTCAAGGGAATTTTCCTAGGTCATAAATACTTATTCGTGACATTTGAAAAAACCTTGGAGAATGTTCAAAATTTCTTTGAGAATATTTTTTCTATCCCTAATCTACTTAATGCCATGAGAGGAATGAAAAGTTAAAAGGGCTTGATAGACTCTTCATAATCTATATCTCCTATTCTAAGCTAGTTTAGGATGACTTGGATATGAGTGCCTCTAGAAAAAATGATTGTCTATAATATCCTTTTGATGTTAAAGGTTCACCGGCCTAACATACAAAGGAAGAGAGAAGGTGTTGACTTCATGATCCATAATAGCCTTGCAAAGTTTCAAGGTTGTCACCTATTATGTATGACATTAAGAGGTTGTCTTTTGGCATCCATGGATGTGAAGGAATTGTGATATGCATAATGACTACTATACCAAGAAATCTATCTATTTGGATGATTGGATTGAGCTCCAAGGTTCCACACTTTTTTGATGTGAACAAGTGAGGGTTGATGACTTAATAAAGAACTATTTAAAAATATTTAAGTTTTAAAGCTTTAAGTATGTCTGACCTATCATTGAACTTTAAACTAGATAGAAAAGTGGTATGAAAAAGTAACATATAACATAAATTCCACTGAGAGTGAAAAGCAACTAGTAAAGGAGAAAATGTGTTTTCTATAAATCATCACATGATCTTGGTGTTTAAAGAATGTGTCAAAACCAACTTGAAAGGTATTCTCCATATACCAATATAGATGATTGTGGTGGTAACACAAATTGGGATTGTAATATAATTTATTATGCATCTAATACCTTATCTCTCACTCCACAATTATCAAGTATAAGGGTAACATTTGATATCTATCATACGTTGTCTCAACCATATTAAAGTACCCACACATAACCCAAGTGGTGCTAGGTAATGAGTCAAAAATCCACTGCCACAAAAGTGATCTCTCAACAACATCATTCGAAGAATAATTATTTATGATTCCAAGAGAGATTGTTGATTTTTATTAGAATTTAGATCACACAATTAATGGGGCTAGATACATAGTTCATAACATGTTGAAGCCAACTATGATATGAACAAGTGATGGCCACTTCACAACCATTGTGGTGATTTATGTGAAACACAAAATTGGTTGGTCAAACTACACAAGAAGTTCTTGAAAGCATGAAACTAGTAATCTTCACTTCATGCAATCATAAAATATCTAGGGTTGAATATTTATAACAAGCATCACATATGAAATAATTCCTAGAGATGTCCATTAGACATCAGATATTTCAAAAAAGGAAATCCATGGGTAAAAATTGAGGGGCATATCCTCACTATTTGACACCTACAAACTAGGGTAGAGATTCTATAAAAACTATAAGTATAAATAATCCAACTAAATGTTGGGAGATGAAATTATTTGCTTCTCTACAATATACTAATAACACAATAAGGATGCTTAGGAAACAAGGGAAAATGAACAAAAAAATTATTATGAAGACAAAATATATATTGTTTGCAAGATCTAAGAATTATCAGCCCAAAGGAGGGCTCACTTAAGGGTGACACAACTTGTTTTTTCTTTTATGAATGGTGTGAAATAGTTGCGAGATACACTTTGGGTCTTGAATGAATTGACATCACTTGTGAATCACTAGGATTAAAATTGTTTCCTTTAAAATGAGATATCATAGTCCATTTTTCTTATATTTTAAGGTGGGATACCCTAGAAACGAACCTTAGTTGATGAATGATGTGATTTGAATTGATGGGTTGACAAAGGGAATTTTTAATTTTATGCTTGATGGACCGGCATGTATAAGAATATTTAGGTTTTAGGTTTTAAGACAATATCAATATTTGGAGTATGAATTAAAAAAAACCATGAGAAGTAGTGATGATTAAAGAGTTTCCCACACTAATGAACACAAAAGAAACAAACCCTAGTATATCCAAACATGACCTTATTTCCTCATCCATATATTAAAAAAAGTATTTTCTTACATTAAGAATTGATTTACAAATTTACTTCTTTTTTTTGAATTTAATGACACTCTTTTTCACCTTAAAAATGGTTGACCAATAGTGGAACTATGGAGATGTATGATGGTGCTTCACTGGTTGCTAGAGCTTCAGCTAGGGTTTTTGCTCCCGCGGGAGCTTTGCCACCTACTGGGAAGTTGTAGGCTTTGCCAGTCGGTAGAGATTCAATGAGGGTTTTTCATTCTGCTAGAGCTTCATAGTCTGTTGGTGCTTGGCTAGTTGCTGGAGCTTTAGCTAGGGCTTTTCCTTCCACAGGAGCTTTGTCATCTGCTAGGAAGTAGAAAGCTTCACTGGTCGGTGGAGATTTGGCTAGGGTTTTTCCTTCTGTTAGAGCTTCATAGTCTGTTGGGGCTTCGCTAGTGATAGAGCTTCAGGTAGGGTTTTTCCTTTTGTGGGAGCTTCACCATTTTCTAAGAAGTTGTAGGCTTCATTGGTCATTGGAGATTTAGCTATGGTTTTTCCTTCCATTGGAGCTTCACAATCCGTTGGGACGTTGCTGGCCTTACTAGTTGCTAGAGCTTCTAGGGTTTCATCGATTACTGGTTCTTTACTATCTGTTGTTGCTTCATTATATGTTGGTGCTTCAACAAGGGTTTTGCCTTCCATTGGAGCATCTTTTTTGTCATTTTCTAATGGGGTTTTTCCATCTATTGGCTCTTCTGCTAGTGGTGTGTTGTCTGCTGGAGCTTTTTTGTTAGCTAGTGATTCGATGCCTATTGGGGGTTATTGCTTGGTTATATGTTACTTGTTGGTGCTTCTACGTCTATGAGGACCTTGTCTTATACTGGTATGGTTTCAACCAGGGCCTCGACCATTCTTCCTAGTGGGGCTAGGAATGGTGGTGGCTCGAGTTTTATTGCGAAATGACCTTTCCTTGTTTCTAACCCTATTCAAGTCTCCTTGACTGAGGGTGTGGTGGAAGATATAGAGTTTTCCTCCTCTGAGTTTTCTTCCCGTGGTGTGATTTGTTGTTTCTTGGGTATGTGGCTAAGCCTTGCTAATTTGCACTAGTGGATCTTTGTTCATTGGGAACCTATTATTTTTTATACTGTTCACATTTTCCCTATGGCTAGGGGATTCTTTATTGCTAAATTCAATAATGTTGAAGATAGAAATTTGATTTTGTGCAATAACTCTTTCACTTGGGAAAATCATTTTATGTTGGTGGTGAAACCATGGTTTCCTAATTTTTCCCCCTCTTTTGAAATCTTTAACAAGATTATGATTTGGGTGAGGCTCCCCTATCTTCCTCTTCATCTTTGGGTTGACTCCCTTTTTGAAGTGGTGGGAAAGGCTCTCAGAAACTTCTTGATGGTGGATGAAATGTCAAATGACATTATGCACTCAAATTATGCTTGAATATTAGTAGAGATGGACATCTCTAAGGGGTTACCAAAAATGATTAAGTTAGAGCACTCAAAGGGTTTTTGGATACAAACTTTGGATTATGAAGGGCTTCCCTTCAAATGTAGGAAGTGCTTTAAAATAGGTCACTTGCAGGCTCATTGTGGTTTATAGAGGGCTAAGATCAAAAGGTCTATGTCCTGGTGGAAGGGTGCTTCTTCTGAACACTATATTATAGTTAAGAAAGTACTTGAGTCTGCTGGTATTGCTGGTCATGAGGGTGTCCTTCCTATTGGATATGTTCTTGTAGGGTCTATTGTCTTTGTTGTTGGTTGTTTTGTTGCTGGACAATTTGTAGGTGTTTCTTCTGTTGACATTATTCCTGTTGGGTCTAATGGTATTTATCTTGGTAGTTCTGCTACTACTGATGTCCCTCCAGTTGGATCTATTCTTGTTGGGTCTACTGACATTTCTATTGGTAGATCTGATGTTAGATAGTCTGTAGGTATCTATTCTGCTGGTGTTGTTCCTATTGGGTCTTTTGGTAATTTTCTTGGTAATTATGCTGCCATTGTTGGCTTAAATTCCAAATCTATGCTGGTTCATGTGTCTTCTGATTTTTTTGAGTGGGATTCTGGCTCTAATTCTGCTGGACTTTCTACTATTATTGATAATGTTGGACCTGGTGCTTCTCCTTTGCATGAGGTGGTAGGCCCCTTTGGTGGTTTTTTCTAGAATTCACATGCTGGTTTTGTTGTGGCTAGCTCTTCTTCTGCTTCTTCCTTGGGGTCAGTTTCTCAAGGTTAGCCGAAAAAGGCTTCTATAGTGGAGGAGGAGCAGACCCCAGTTCTTGGAAAACATCATAACAAGTCCCCTCCTTAATTTGATATGACTATGCGCTCCCAGAAGAAGGGAGGCAAAGGAAAATCCTATATTTCCTTGTTTGGTTGTGGAAACTCGTCCCGTTGGGAGGATTGGGATTTTTTTTCTGCCTATTTCTTTTAGTCTTGTTTTGTGTTGTTTCTTTGGCTTGTCCTATGCTGCTTCCTTTTGTTTGTTGGTAGCATTCTATTTTGGGGAATTCATTGAAGATCTTTATGCTCTATAATTTGTAAGGGGTTTCGGGCTCCCCTCAAAACCCATTTTTACCATAATAAAAAATAATTGATAAAGTAGTGTAATTTAAAACTTTAATTTCAAAATTTACTATATAATATCTCGAAAAAATTATTTTCTAACATTACCTTTTTTTTTCTTTCATTTGTTTGATGAAAGGTTTGCAATTCTTAATTTTATATTTTATAAGAACATTAATTTATATATTTTACTTATTCCATTAAACTTGTATCATCCTCTTGTCAAAGGTGGTGTTTTTGATCAATTTCAAACTCACAAAACATATAGATTTGTCCTATATTTTGGTTCTTCAATATATAGCACCAATTATATAATTATGAAATGTAGAATGTACAACAATATTTAGATGAATTTTTTTATTAGGATTAAGATGCCATAAACCATGTAAATCTTGTGTATTTAATTATTCTAAATAATTATTTGCAAATGCATTCATAAGAGATGTGGACTCTGTTGGTAGAAAATATTGTTATTTAATGATTAAGGCATTTTATATTTTTAGAGTGTAAAAGATGTGATAAGGTCGATTTTGGAACCCATCTTGGAATAGCTAATTTTTGCTAATTCTATGACACCTTGTAAGAGTATCACATGCTATTTATATCGATTGTATGATATACTAGGCACTTGTGGGATTGGCTTTTGTCAACTATGATAAATTTGTAAGACTGGAAGAGATATATAAGAGATTTATGCTTAGCATGTAGGTGGGGTCCCAAAATGAGGCATTGGAAATTGTAGAAGTATGGATGACATACTTGTTGCATTGTGAGATTCTTATTTTCATTCTTGTATATTGTAAGTGCTTAAGGTGGTAGAAGTAAACAAAGGTGTGAGATTACATAGATAAATAGATGTTATTTTGGAAGAATGAAGGAATTGATTATATTGTATTTTTGTTTAGAGATAATACAAACTTGACCTCTTTTTTTGTGGAGTTCTTTCAGGTCTTTCTCCATGTAAATATTATGTTTTTATTAGATTAGAAATAAATTACATCACTAAACCTTTACAGAAAGGATATAAGGCTTGAAAAACATAGGCCATAATAGGACTCTTACAACACGCAGATCATAAAAAACCACTTGTAACACATAGGCAGAACCAAAGCTATCAAATTTACACAATCCATATGAATATTTATAAAAGTTTTTGGATTTGATTGTGTAATTTTTTTTTATCATCCATGTTTCAGATCACACTACATGACCCATCATCAGGATACAAGAGAGCATAGGGAGAAGAAAAAATATGCTCTCTTGCATCCTGATGATGGATCATGTAGTGTGATCTGAAAAGTTAATGATAAAATTTCTTACACAATAAAATTTAGAAGCTTTTATAAATATACATAAGAAGATCATTAATTAACCTACATCAAGAGTGTAATGTGTATGCACCATAAAATGGTCGCCTAGACTTTGGGCCCCATTTATTTAATCTATCAATATCAATTCCTGAATCAATATTTGTCATACATTCAAATCAAATTTATTGATCAAATCATAAATATTTCAATTTTCCCTAAAGTTTGAATATCCCATCAATTTTTAATTAAAAGAAATATATCCCTTTTTAATAAATAAAATAATATTATTTAATTGAAATTAATATTCTTTGAATGAAATAATGTTATTTAATTAAAATCCTCTTTTAATTAAATGGTTTTATTTTATTGAATTAATATTCATTTCTAAATTATATAATATTACCTTATTTAATTAAAAGAGATATTATTCTTTAAAATTAAATAAATGAAATATTCTCTCAAAAGATCTCCTGTGATGAAAAAGGAAACAAATTGAATAAAAATAAAAGAAAATAAAATGTGATTCCATTTTATTACAAACCTTCTAAAAATGATGATTGTTTCCTCTTTTTCATTTATCCCACATTGCTTCTACTTTCACATTCGAATCCAACTTTTCCTATAAAAGGAGACCTCTCATGCTCATTCAAGGATCCCGAATTTTGATATCGAACTTATGCTGCAGAATTTCATAGCTTGTAATCATTTAGCATTTCAACTTGCACATTCACATTTTAGATTAATTTACATTTTAGATTATTTGCAAATCATTTTAGTTTAAATCCATTACATATAGCTTAATTTCATTTTCAATAAATTAGTTTAGCTTAGTTTGCATGGCAAATCATTTAGAATAGTTTCATTTAGATCAACTCGAATCTCTCATTCTGAGTTGTATTTGCATGGGTAAAATAGGCTGATCTGAGGGCCACATTCAAACCATGCTCTTCTCAGATAGAGAGCTATGGGTCATTTTGTGAGAACTCACTGTTGAGCACTCTCGCATACAAAGACTCATAGAAGTGTGATCACACATATGTGCACACATAATGAACTTACTCCCACAACTCGAGTATGATTTTGGTAAGAGAAAGAAGGAATAACTTTCCTTTGTGGAAGTCTAGACAATTAACTATCATCCAAAAAACTTATACAAGGGGATGCAAGAGGAGAAAACCTCCACAAAGGGCCGATTAGCACATGAAGAGGGAAAGGTGGGACAAATCAATGAAAAGCACAAAATAAAAGATAAAGGAATAGTATAAGTTGTAATAACGGTAGAACCTATGATTACACCAAAAACTAGAAGTGCCTCAAAAACAAACAAAAGAAGATATAGTAGTCCAATCACAACATTAGAGGAACAATGAAGAGGTTTTGAAGGAATCTCGATCTACTCAAGAGGGGTAGGAGGTTCCTCATAAAAGATCAAGAGTGTAAAAGTTGCACCAAAAGTAAGAGAAATATCATCATCATCATTTGAGGAATCACTCAATGAATTAAAAGAATTGATAGTTAAATGTTCATTCGTAGAATCCTTCTACCATGTAGCCAGCCCTTGTGATAGTCCATAGTCAATTAAAGGAGTCATTGATGACATCAAAAGGGGAGGCCCTAATAATCAATAGATTGAGTCTGAGGTATATCTCCAACTATTAAGACCACATATCTCCAAATAGGCTTCAAGATGTCAACATCCACCAAAATGCATGCAAATATGGAGTGCCCCATTAATGAAATAGAATCACAACTTTCTAAAAATGACCCATTAAGAGTTAAAAAGAGCATCATAACAAGAAGAATCCCAAAAATGTAGAGGAAGGGTCAAAAGTATAACCCATATCAAACACACATTTAGTGGCCCAATAAGAGGATTTAAGGAGGTTATCTTCCATAATATCACAACTTTCCCAACACCAAATCTCTATCTCTATCCTTGGAGGAGGCATAGGAGGAAATTAAAAAAAAACCTTTAGTAGAGGGGAAGTGTTCAATCTTACTCTCCACAAGATGCCTCCAAAATTTTAATTCACATTTGTCGAGATAAAGAGGAGAGCATTAGAGATAAAAGAATCAACACAAAAAACCCCTATGTTACTATAAATCCTTAGTTTCCACCATATCTTAGCCACAAACCACCATCAAAGATAATTCAACACAAAGAAAAGGATGATAATTATTTATTATAGGGAAAGCAACACCTTAACTAGTTTCTTGAGAAAAGATATGTCCATCAATAACAAAGGTTGTCCTAGATGGTAACTATACAAGAACAAACTACACACTAGTAACAACAACGCAAGAAGACCACTGACATATTAATAGTTTTTTCAATAGGATGCATACTCACATAAATAAAAACTTTGTATTAGAGGAGACAAAAAAATGTACCAATGACAAACAAAGTGGAATCATAGACTAGAATACACACCATTTATTTGGAAAATATTAATGTCCATGATTTCAAGGCCGTTAATATTGTGGAAAGCTCCTAAAATATAGGTTCATATTGGAAATTCGGTTGGGAAATATCAATCAATGATGAGGTTATCATCCATGTGAGTAGGTTCTCTATGGAAGGAAGAATGGTTTTTAAAGAAAAGAAAGTTGGAGAGGAGGCTTTATAACTCTTCTTTAAATGTGATGAAAGGAAAAATCTAGTTAAACTCCATTACATCTATGAAAGAACGACTCTCATGCCTATTTGGGTGGATATTAATGAGGTGATTATGAGGTATTTAACCCTTGAGGATCATTTCAAGTCAATTCATGTTACCACTTCATCTCCTTAATCAATTTAGTCATTAATTGTTAGTTTATTTATCATTATTTTCCCTTATGTTGATTGAGTTCTCCATCACTAATAACCATAATAACTCAAATTATTTCATTGTTTATGAGGATCTTATCTTTTTCTTAGTCAATCACATGAAATCCCTAAACCCTGACAAGATCTCCTATCAATTGAATAAAAAAGTAGAATAGCCCTTGCAAGATCCTCCAAGCCTTCTAAAAAGTAGAAAATCTTAAGACTTTCGTCTCCTTTGAGGATAATCCCTCTAATAATGAGTTTCAAAGTTGATCAAGGATTCAAATGATAATTTGACAAGAAAAATTCTATGTAAATCACCAAGAAGGAGTAGCATTCCCTTCCCAATAAAACTCTTTGGATATTGTCAAGAAGGAGCATTTAGTCCTTGTATTTGTGTTTCTATATTTTTTGTGTTGTCTTGCTATCAATTCCCTATGGGCTATTTATTTGTTATTGGATTGCTATGACCATTTTCTCAGTTGTTTTATTATTAATAAATGTCTTATGATCATCTTTTTGCAGAGGGTTATGGGGTCCCTTTTAAACCTATTTTTTCCTAAATAATAAAAAGCATTGTCAAGTACAAGGTCTAATTCGTGGCTAAGGGATATGAATAGAAGGAAGGTATTGGATAGAATAATCAAGACTATTCATATGGTTTTAGAAATATTACCATAGTTTGGCTAGAAGGTTAAATAGATGGATGTCTAGAGCATATTTCCTAATTAAGATCTCAAATAAGAGATCTATATGACTCAAACTAAGGTGTATATTACACCTAGCCAATTGTATTAACTTGTAAAATACCTATACAATCTTAAATATGCTCCTCATATTTGGTACATATATATTGACATGCATCTCCCTCACCATATAATTGTTAGAAATTCCTACTATCTAGATTTCTACCACAAAGAGCAAGATAATTTTTTAATTTTAATTATTTATCGAACCATCTAGCTATAACAAGGATCTCTCCAAAAATGATTGGTTCAACAAAGTATGATTTCAAAAGGTCATTCACCATGAAAAATATCATGCTCCTATATTTTTTGCTTTGGATTTGAAGTATGACTTGACAAAAGAAACAATTTGATGTATCTTGGATGAATACACAAAGACATTGCTCAATAAGTTTAGAATGGAAGATTGCAAGTCATTTTGACCCCCACAAATATAGAATTGCAATTTTCTTGTTATGATCCATCACCTTAGGGAAATGCCACTTTTTACAATTAGTAATTAGGAGTCTCAGCTAGCTGATTTATACCGAGCATCATATTAGCTATGTTGTTGGCTATCTTTCTAGATATATGGAGGAACATAAAGTTATTTATTAGAAATAAACAAAGTATGTTTTAATATACAATTTGTGGTATAATGGAATATAACCTAGAATACTAATAGATTACAAATTTTTCTTTGTATGGATCCATATATGTAGACTATGTAGGTCCTATGGATGACATTAAAATCTACTTCAAGCTTCATTTTTATTTTTTGGATTTGTTTTGATATTATGGGGAGAAAAAGAAAATCACTATTTCTCACTCTTACATAGATGTAGAAAATCACATTGCGGGTGGAGTTTTTTATGAGACAATATAGTTACATCACATTTTGATAGGCATGGTTTATCCTAAGATTTGTCCTGCCACTTTCATTGGTGAAAATCAAATTTTGAGTAATCTTGTTTACAATCCTATATTTCATCATTGCATTAAACACATTGAGGTCCAACATCTTATAGTAGTGAACATATTCAACAATAGAATATCCAACTTTAAGTTTAAACACATTGACATATTTACAAAATCTTTTGTAGCTTAAGTTGAACTTTTCAAACTTTCTTTCTTGGTTCAGTTGAGCATGTGATGCAATAAGGGGTGATTGTTGGCATATATCATTTTCATTCTATTATGTAAGTAATATTTCTATATTTTATGATTGTGTAAAAACTATTTCAAAGATTTATAAGTTAGTTGGCCAGGTATGTCCAACCTAGTTGGTTATTTTCCAACATTTCTTGTATATATGTTGTTATTATTTAATATTAATTTTTTCATTGACCTTCCCAAATTGATTATATTGTTGACAATGTATTTAATTTTTACATACATGCCTAATTTTGTATTCTAGTAATCTATGAATTTCTTACCATAATATTGATTCCAAAATTATATAGACAAAGTATTTTAATGATGCCAACATTGTGATATTTTAACTAAAAGAGGGGTAAAAAATTTATTGAATACCAAAGAGAACATAACAACATAGGAAAAAAAGAGAACTAAAGAGCTTTATCCTGGTCAACAAGCTGAGCTAGCTTATGAGATAAATCATGGGGAATCATCCTATGATCCACAATATTCCAATCCAGCACATGCTTGGAAGCCCATTTAGCCAAGCAATCAACCACACCATTCCACTCCCGAGGGATATGCATAAAAGACACAGAATCCAGAGAATTGCATAACTGAGTGATCTATTGAATAACCAAAGCCAAATGCCAATCCACATCCAGAAGGTTCCATCTATTCAATAAATTCACTACCACTTGTGAGTCAGCCTCACAGGTAATTCTTCTCCAGCCACGTTGACAACACTATTCCACTGTAACCAAGATAGCAAGGGATTCCATGAGGTTATTTGTATGGTAACCCTTGTAGATAGAGAATAGAAACTAAAAATTAGCAGAGCTATCACACCCAAATCCCCCAATGCCAGCCGGTCCAGGATTTCCCTGAGAAGAGCCATCATTGTTTATTTTAAGAACTCTAGACTAGGGAAGAGTCCAATGCCCCTCATGATTAACACACTGAGAGCACTACCTGGCTCTATTCCCAACACATCTGTGAAGCAAAGGTGGAGCACCACCATGAAGAGGAAAGGAAAGACATGAGTAAATACTAGCATCTCCAAGGTCCAAACCTCCACAAAAGTCACATTTTTCCAAGAGCGTTTCATGAAGAGAATGAGCAATTTTCCCCCATAGGTGTTTGATCCCCAGCTGCACCTCATGAAAGATCCTCCTATTTCTCTCAAGCCAAACATGCCATAAAATAAAGGAAGGGCCAATAGTCCAGGCAACCTAAAGAAAAGAGGTCTTGGAAGGGGGATGGCCTAGATGGTCCCAGAACTTAGACAAGGAAGAGACATGGTAGCATGAACATCCCCACGCACTCCACCAGAAGTGCCAAATTTGTTTGACAAAAGAGCACTAGAAAAAAAGGTGGGAAATAGTCTCTTCACTATTGCGGCATTAGACATAGATGGAGGGCCCCTAGAAGCCTCACTTACAAAGATTATCCCAAGTAAGACAATGATTGTAAACTAGAATCCAGAGGAAAAAGTTACACTTAGGCCAAGAAAAGCTATTCCAAGCTTTCTTCCACCAAGAAACCTCTACCTCACCAAATAGTTGCTTAGTCAGTGCAAGGTACCCTGAAGAAACATAATACTTTCCAGAAGAAGCACCTCCCCGAGCCAAAACATTAGGTTCCTGCAGAGAGCTGCACTCCCTAGAAGCCAAGATCTGAGAAAGCTCCAACTGATCCCCTAGAGAACTACCTGGTGGCCAATCAGAAGAATTCTTGCATCTGTAACCAACAACAAGGCCCAGGTTATAAGCCTCCTTATAATGAGCCACCTTATTCCATCTAGCAGAAAAGAAAAAATCACAAAGGGGCTGTAAGTGTGGATGAGAGGACAAGAGAGGAGGATGCCCATTCCAGGAATCACTCCAAAACAGAGCCTTAGTGCCTCTATTACAGATCCAAAAAATATTTCTCTTCACTAGGTGAGCCCCAATCTTGAGGGTATTCCACACCATAGAGCCTCTTCCCTCAAGAGGAAACTTGGAAACATCTGAAGGTTCAACACCAGGTAAATACTTGTGTGACAGGATACGGGCCCAAAGCTAAGACTAACTAGAGCACTAGCGCCAATAGAGCTTGGCAGCAAGAGCTTGACTGCTCAAGATAGCAGAACAAAGGCTAAGGCCTCCTTCTTTTTTTGGCCTACAAATAGTATCCCAATTGATGAGGCTCCATTTAGAATTTTGCAAATAGCCACTCCAAAGAAATTGGTGAGAAAGAGCATCAAATTCCTTAAGAAAATACGTCGGGGCAGCCTGAACCATGCTTCTATATATAGGAAGGGCCTGAATCACAGAGTGCAAGAGAGTCACCCTCCCAACAATAGAGAGCCACCTGAGTCCAATGATTGACTTTTTGTTGAAGCTTGTCAAGCAAGCATTGCCAAAAAAGCCTGGGTTATCTTCCCACCACAATAGGGACCCCCAAGTAATTCAGAGGGAGAGACTCAATCTGAAATCTCAAGATATTAGCAATCTGCTGCTGAATAGGCTCAGGGGTGTTGAAGAAAAAAATAGAGGACTTGTGGTTGTTGATTTTTTGATCTGAGGCAGCCAAATAAGTATCCAAAGTGAGCCAAAAGGCTTTAGCATCTCGAATCTGAGCTATCCCAGGAAGGGCCATATCATCAACAAAATAGAGGTGGGAAAGAGTGGGCAGCCCATTTCCCATCGGCAGCCCTAAATCAAATTTTGGGAAACATGGGAATTGATAAGTTTGCCAAGTCCCTCAACCATAATGATAAACAAATAAGGAGAAAGGGGATCTCCCTGGCGGAGACCCCTAGAGGCCCCAAATAACTCAGATGGTTCACCATTAAGAAGGACTGAGAAGGAGGGAGTAGAAACACAAATCCAAACCTAGCTAACCCAATCCTGACTGAAGCCAAAAGCTAGAAGAACTTTTCGCAAGAAACCCCAGTTGAATCTGTCATAAGCCTTAGCCATATCAAGCTTGACGAACATGGCATGTTCTCTAGAATTACACATAGAGTGAATGGCTTTAGAAGCAATAACCACCCCATCCAAAATTTGTTTTCCAGCCACAAAACCCCCTTGTTCCTCATAGATAACCATGGAAAGCCAAACTTTAAGCCTCTCCGCTATGAGCTTAGTAATGATTTTATAGACCACATTACATAGAGCAATGAGTCCAAAGAAGTCCAACTAATTAGCCTCTTCCTTCTTCAGAATAAGGACTAGGAAAGTAGCATTCAAAGCCTAGAGCATAGCTTTGTTGGAATAGGATTCCTGAACCACATCCAAAAGGTCTTGATTGCTAATATCCCAAAATTCCTGGAAGAATTCAATAGGGAAGCCATTAGGCCCTGAAGATTTTCCCTTACGCAAGTTGAAGATGACCTCCTCCAAGTCAGACATACAAATCTGCCGCATAATAGAGTCATTCATCTCCCTGGTCACAACAGAGGGAATACAGGACAAGATCATATTCTCCTCAATCTCTACTAGAGGCAAGTCATCAGAAAAGAGAGTAGAGTAAAACTAAATAGCTTCCTTGGACATAGCTTGAGAGGAGGTTAGATGCGTCCCATCAGAAGTGACAAGAGAAGAAATGTAAGTCCTGTTACGTCGAGCCTGCACAAATTTATGGAAAAATGCGGTGTTCTTGTCCCCTTCTTGAAGCTAGTCAACTCGAGCCTTTTGTTTCCAATAAATTTCTTCTCTAAGAACCCACTCTGCTAAATCACTAGAAGCTTGGGATTTCGCTATGTCAAGAGCTTTAGAAAAACCCAAATCTTGAATCTGCCTAGTAATAACATCCAAATGATCTTGAGCCCTCTTCTTCATGATGTGGAGATTACCAAAACAAGTCCTGTTCCAATTCTTCAACTTCCTTTTGACATATTGTAATTTTTTAGAGGAGAACATAATAGTGCCATAGGTAGGGCCACCTTGCCTCCACCAATGAGGCATTAAATCATGGAGAGAAGAGTCTCAAAGCCACATCAGCTGGAACTTAAAGGGAGGCTTCTTGGGGGTGGCAACATAACTAGCCATGAGATTAATAGGCCAGTGGTTAGAGCCTCTCTAATTGAGAATTTTAGAAGAGAGAGAAAGAGAGCCACAGTTCCAAAAGCAAGAAACCAAGAACTTGTCCAGGCATTCTGAGATGGCATCATCTCCAACCCTTCTATTGTTCCATGTAAAGAGCCCATTAAGAGGTCTGACATCAGAGAGATGTAAAAGATCCATATTTTCCTAAAGAAGCTTAGAAGAAGGACCCAAGCAAGCCAACCCACCCCGCTTCTCCTCCAAACTAATGATAGAATTGAAATCCACGGCAACAATCCAAGGCAAGAATGGGTGACAACTTCTAACATGCCTAATATGTTCCTAGAGCTTAATCTTGCTAGGGAGATCTATAGGGGCATGCACATTAGTAACAAGAATCATCTCTCCAGTTTCCAGAGAAGAGGCCACCATTGAGAGAGCCGAGTGACAAGAGATCCAGTAGAGAGGCATAACTTTCCTAGGATCCCAACAAATGGAAAGACCACCAGAGCTCCCCAAAGCACCAACACATTGACATTGCCCTAGAAACCAAATATTAGGAGCACATCTAAACATGGAATCCACTGAAAGCTTGGTCTCCTAGATACAAAGGATATCTAGAGAATGATCAGCCACCAAATCATGAATAGCTTTTTGTCTGGGGATGCTATTCAACCCCCTCACATTCCATGAGAGAATAATCATTGAGTAGAGTGGGGGAAATGTTCACCCAGGGTCTTTACAGCCCCAGATTCTACAAGTAAATCTCCTGTAAGTTTAATTTTTTCCTGATCCTACTTTTGCCCAACTCTTGAGGGAGTAGCAAAAGAAACTTTCTTAAACAGTCTTTGCATCAGGCCCAAAGCAAGAGAAGATCCCTTTCCTTTACCAGAGGCAAACACATCCTTGACCAAATTTGCCAAAAGAATATCCTTTTCCTATGGAGTAGGAGAAACCACAAGGGCACTAGACTCAAGGTCAATAGGGATCTCCGGCTGCTGCTGAACTACAACATCCTGGATGCCACTAAGAATAGAACTCCTCCCACCTGAGTCATTAACCCCACATTGAGCATTTGCAGGAATGCCTTCTTCTATGACCATGTTGTCTAGCACCTCAAATCAATTGAACCCTGAGTCCACTTGCCAATCAAGATGAGGTCGCTTCTGGCCCCTTCCCTTAGCATGGTTGTGAGCATGGATAAAACCATCCTTATTAGGACTGGTAGTGTTTGTTGGCCCTTTCCCTTGACTTGAAGTATTCATCTTGAGCTTTCCCTTTACGAGTACTATCAGTCTAAACTTTCCCTTTTCCAGTACTAACATTTTGACCATTCCCCTTACCATCATTAGCCATCCTTGGGCCTGAGGAACCTCTAGGAGTACCATTTCCTTTAGAGGCTTGAGGGCATTGGCATTGTAAATGACCATACTCATGACAAATGCGACATCAGAAGGGAAGGGATTCATAGTCTAGCTACTGAATCCAAGAAGAAGAGCCTAGGCAGATTTCCAAAGAATCTGGCAAAGGATTATTTAAATCAATTTCAACACAAATATGGGCATAAGAAATAACCTTTTTATCCAATGATTGATGTGCTATAGCAGCCGGTTTCCCAAGTAAAGAAGAAATTTGTCGAAGGATATCCTTGTGCCAAAACTCCAAAGGAAGCCGCAGCAAGCAGACCCAAATAGGAACCCTCGAAGGGAGATCCTCAATAGAATTGAACCCTGTATGCCAGGGTTTGACAAAAAGTCCCACACAGTCATAAAAATATGGGCCTCCCTCAAAGACCCGGTCCCGATCTAACATGTAAGAGAAAACCACCAAAAAGTAGCTATTACCAGCTAGCATAATATCCATATCACCTTCCACTTGCCATAAACGACAAATCCAAGCTTCTAGAGCCGACGGGGAAATCTGGATACCAAGAAACTTGCATATCAATGCATGTTTGGCCAAATAGTCGACATCATCCATTACTACCTCCGGAGGGATGACCAACACAGGGTGATCCTAGCTACGCGGAAGGCAGCCATTAACTTTATTCAACCTCGAGCTCTCTCCAACATAAAATGTCTCCTGTGCCTGTGAGCTCACCCCGGGAGAAGATCCACCACCAATTGAGGCTCCAGCAAGAGTGAGACTCTTGGAAAGCCCATTCGCAACCATCAAAGCCCAGCAAACAGGCTCCCTCATAGCTGTACGAGCAAAACCCTCCTCTCCGCACTTCCCATTTTCTTTCGCAGCCCAGTCCTTCCCAGAAGATATATAATCCTCTTGTTCACATTGTGATATTATATTGCTTCTTGTTTGTTATTAATATTAATTTGTAAGAATAATATTTTGCTAGTGTATAATGTGGACATGATTACAACACATTTAAGTGGGGTTTCATAAATAATTATTAGAGATAATACAATTTAGAACACCTTATAGTTTTTATTGACAAATGGAGAAGGATTGCTTCCTTTTCATTCAAATATTTTAACTTTTCAATAAAAAACTAGATCAACATACCAAACCTTTCCATATGCTTTCCGTTCTAATATACTCATTGGTACATGGAAGAAGGCCACATTTTTATATACTAGTTGATATGTGAAAGAGATGTTAAAGCATGCATGAGAGTAGATAGGTGCATGACAATTAAGTGACATGTAAAAATAATTTTTCCTATAAACAAAACTTGTTTAGAAATTCAATAAATATTTATGTCTCATAATAGCAATAGATGGGTAACAAAGGGAGATGAAAATGGAAATCACAATGTCCTTATCTATCTTTGATAAATTGTAGAGATGAAGATATAGACATCATTTCTACAACCATGTCAGACATTAGACACACTAATTCAATCATGATGGCTTGATGTATGAATGTGAACTAAAGGTACCATAAATATCAAATGTGATAATTTGATTTAGTTTTAAAAAATTGTTTAGACATTAGAATCTTCATAAAAACTAACTTGTTGCTTGAAATATCTCCCTTTAAAAATAAATTAAATGATCTAAAACAAATTTCCCGTTTCACCAATATAAAATTATCACTAAAATCAAATTATTTAACTATCCAAACAAAATCCATCCACAACCTTAAAATTATTTTTAAAACCCCATATATAAATATTAGGAGAAAAATAAATAAAGGTCATTGGCACAAGCTAATGATGCAACTAAAGGAAGTCAATTGTTGTGAGCGAGAAAATATGAAACATTATTGATGAGTATATAAATGCATTGGAAATTGCTCCAAATTTCATTCATTCTCTTTGTTATGCCAATCATGGGATTTTTTTATTACAAATTAAATAAATATGAGGAATTAATAATTGAGAGTAGACATTAATGAAAAAAATGAACAAGGATATTCAAGAACATTTTATTTGAATCTCTAGAAGTAAAAACAAGGACAAAAATATATGATCTTAGTGCACATGGATGAAAAGTGACAACTTTGAAACAAATGTAGGTGCACAAATGAAATGAAGGTGGATGAGGCTACGAATGTACTGGGCCTCTCTACCTTTCCTCGCATTCTGGTTGACATTTTCATCTCCACACCCTTCCCCAGGGAGGTGGTTCTCATGGTCAGGGATAGGCCATGGGCTCAACCATTGGATTATGAGGGTCTTCCCTTTCATTGTCTACAGTGCTTCTCTACTGATCGTTTGGCTATATACTATTCTCTTACTTGTTGAAGAGGTGCCACCACTTAGTGGAGGGACACAAATGATGATCATTTGACTATCTGTGCATCTGAATTCTCCTCTGCTGACTCTTAGCAGACTAATGATGAATTCCCAAAGGGTGATGCCTCTACTGAGATGACCTCTTATGATCCAATGGATTTTATCCTACCTCTTATGGATGTGGTCCACTTTTATTGTGTGGATCCTTCTCTAACTATTGCTTCTCCTTGTTTGTGCCAACTCTTGGCTATTGAGATACACCATTGCTAGAACTATGTTCTAGTTGTTGATTCTCATTCGAAGAGGGATTCTCCACCTTCCCCTTGTGGTGATGACCCTACATAAAGTATTGCCTAGATAGTTGTTTGCATGCAAATCTAAAAAATCCCTTTGATGGATCTCACTCACCTCCCCAGGTTGTGGGTGATATGTCTACCCATTCTTAATGCAGATTAGAAGCTATGCTACTAATCTACTATAAATGTCTTTCTTGACCTTGATGCAAATAGTTATTTTGGACTACCCTTGGGTTGTGGTGATGTAAGGGTCAACCCCCTTGTTATGTTATTAAAAACATATTTAATAAAATCATACCATCCATTCATGATTGAAATTTCTATAAGAAATAAAATATAAATATTATTTTCTTATATTTAGCATTATGTACAATAGTTTCACATTTTTATCTCAATATTTTTGTTGAGCATAAAATTGACTTGGTTCAATCATAATGCGTATTAAATTCAATTCTTAATTTAAATATTCAAATTCAAATTCAAATTCTAATTTCAATTTTCTCACTTCTTTTGAGTAGTCATTGCATGCCAATTTTATTAGAGCATGAATGTGAAAACATGTTCATATGACACTATGTGTGCTAGATCATACCTTGAGTATCCTCACACACTTTGGACTCAACTTTGGGAGATACATGGAGACCCTCATATCTTTCCATTCCTAGAGGATCATGCAATAGATTGTCTTCTTCCCCTTGCACATACAGATTTCATGCCCTTTGATGATGATACTATAGAGGATCTTGAGTATATCATAGGTCTTTCATGTTCTGATGGATTAGAGGCTTATCTTCATGTTCCTACTTCTCACATTGAGATCCCATCTCAATCATATTCATCTTCCATTTTTCTTGATCAAACTGGCATTGGTTCATGTATAGCCCACATTGATTCAGTGCAACATGACATTGTTCTTCCAAACACAACTACTTGGGATTCATATCTTGAAGACATATCATGCTTTTTTGTGGGGTCTCATGTTGTAGATCTAGTTAGATTATTTTAAGGACATTCATCTCCTATTTTTTGATAGCCACATCAATTTTGCTAGCTTATCTTCATTTCTCATGGATCTTGTTCTTCATCAACATTTGTATAGTCCTAATTTGTCACCTCCTACATTGATTGGGCATGTACCTGATTGGTTTGTGGCATCACCATCTATCATAGACAATAGAAACATTTGAGCAATTTCCAAAGGCGGATTTTGATTTCTACATCTTCCAATTCATGGACTGGCTTCTCCTATCTGTAGTGGATTTGTTTCTTCCTAAGGGGAGAAATATTGTTTACAACCAGTGGATCATGTTTTGTCTTTAGGCATTCATCATTGGCACAGGAGCTACATCTTCATTGGGGATATTTTATCCTTATTTTTTCTCTCTTATGAGGAATTCATTGTACTTACTTTGCCAATTCAGTACTTGTGGGGACACTTGGAGTCCTTCATCTTAGTCACATGTAGTACCTTTTTTCTATTGTATTTCTCTCCTTTGGAGAGGGGTTATTTCCCATGTGGTTTTTCTCCTTTTCTCTATTTAGAGACACCTCATTGGTGTGAGTTGCATTGGTTTGTACATGGGCACCTAACCAAGCCTAGTTACCATGACCCATTCACGCATTTCATGCTTAGATATTTTCAGTTTCCCTATGTTTCACTTGGGTGTGTGTGAGAGAATGCACATTTACTGCATTAAGAATATTTTCATATGTTTCTTTAATTAATTATGCACATGCTAGATAATATTCTCATGTATTTTATTATGCATAATTGAGCACATATTTTAAGTTCACTTAGTGGGCCTATTTTAGGTTAGTTCAGTCTAGTTAGGCTCTAGTTTGCACATTATGCATATCATGCGCTTCTAGTTTACGTAGCTAGCTATATTTTTCTATTTTTAGAAACATTTAGCTTTTGGATATTTTCAACACTATTTCTTTCTATAAATTCAAGTCATGCATTCATTGTAATGTATCTCAATCCCAATCTCAATTTATTTGTGCAACCAATGCAGAATTCTAGGGTTGTTATAGAGCATATTATCTTTGTTTGGTCTCTTTTGTGTGATAGGTATTTTTCTTGCAGATGATCCTTGACTCGTGGTTGTTTCATCAAATCTTACAAATTTAACTCACATTTTTGTGAGTTGTTGCTATGTCATGATATTAAAGATCAATTCATTGCATATTTTTCTAAATTCTTTCTATGCTTTGATACTAAATACATTCATTGTGCATTTAATTCATGTAAGTGATTGGAAGGATAAATATTTAGAGAACACATCATTTTCTAAAGGACAAATAATAATTATTTACATTAGGGTCATATTTCATTTGCATGTTGTCTTCAAATATTCAATTAGAGTCATAAAGTTGGTCTATATAAGGGATTGATGTATAGGAAAACTCTATCCTAACAAATTGATAATCTCCTCTTACATGTTTGTAAACACTATTAGACCATTCTTATATGCTACAATTTATTAGTGCACATCAATTCATTTGTGTGATGTAGGTGTTCAATTTCAAGGAACTCAAATTCAATCAACTTTTTTATAATACAAAGATTTTATGACATTTACATGGTGTACATTATTAGTTCTTGTCGTAGGCAGTAGAACTACATGCAACAATTGTGTCTAAACTGTTATTAATACTTAATTTTTTAGCAAATCATTTGTAATATATTTTCTATATTTCAAAAATATGTATCTTAACTAAAGTAGAGTTGCAATTTTTTTAACAAAACATATTTACAAAATTAATTTTTAGTCATTTCATTGGCTAAAAACTTTTAGCAATATGGGCAGTTTTTACAGAGAGCTGAATTTAAAAAAAAATCTTTGTTAACTCTTGGATGGTTACCAAGAAGAAGGGGGGGGGGGGGGGGGGGGGGGGGGGGTGTTGTACGTCAATATGTGCCCACATCAAATTAGATGAGTAGAGCCAATAGAGGTGTCGAATATTGTCTCTTTCTCAATCCACAAAATGTATAAAAATAAGTGTGTGGAACAAAGAAAACAAGAAAATAAGTTTGTCAGCGGTAAAGTAAAAAAACTACAGATTTCTTTGCATTGCCTGCTTCTTTCCCTTAACTTCATAATTCCAAACTCGTGGACATTGAAATTATATAATTTTAAATTAATTTATATTATATTAACATTCGATAAATTATTATCTACTATATCAATTTCTGGATTCGATTGTGTAAAGTTTTTTGTCATCAACATTTCATATCATATTACATGATCCATCAACAAGATGCAAGAGAGCAAAAGGAGCATAAGATGGTAGATTGCAGATCTAGCAAACAATAAAAAGAAGAGGAGGGAGAAAGGAAGGGGGGGAGAGAGAAGCGATGTACACAAAGATTAAAAAAAATGACAAGGCCTTCACCTAATCACAAATAAAATAAAATAGACATCACTCTAAATAATATAAAATAAAGAAACAAAAATATGAAAATAAGTAAATGAATAACTACACAAAACATAAAATGAAAAAAATGAGCATACATGACTAAAAGACAAATACATGATAATAAACAAAAATGCAAATATCATCTTGTAAGTTGCCTTGTGTCGATCAAGGAGGAAACATTTATAATTTTATATTTACATTGAGAGGCAGTAGGGGAGTGAATCCATATATGCACATAAAAAAAGACTTGGGCTATCTGAAATTGAAATGAATTACACTGTAAGGCATAAGAAAGAAGTTGGTGTATATCAGTTATATAGAAAAATTTGAACCTACGCCACTCAAAAGAGGATCCATTCATTCATTTTTGGCAGACACAAAAAGCTTCCATGATTGACGAGATGACAGAGCATGTTAAATCATTAAAGTTGCAAGTGAAGATTTAGTCCATAACTTTAGTTTCTTAAACCATATTTAATAATCATTTATTTTTCCTGCAAGTTCTGAGGATTATCAAGGAGGACAAAAAGTTCATAGGTATATAGGAAGAGACGGGGGAGAATATTCCTTGATATTGTTGATGCAGTGAATGACCTCAAGATGGGCGAAATATGGAAAAAATTATTGTGTGTATATACTTGAATTAACAATGGGGTTATGAAGAACTCTGTGTATATACATTGGAATGACATATATACATAGTACACTGTATTTAGTGCCAACAAGCAGGGATACAGAGAAAGCACAAGAGGAAACTTTGCATGCTGAGATAAAAGTGGAGGAGATCGAGGAAGGAGAAGTGGCGAGGGACATTGTGGTGTCTTTTAAAATGAATTTCTGAAGATTCAAGCTAAATACAATAATTGAATTGTTACTATAGAGGAAATTAGTATCTTTTCTAAATTGATTTTGAAATAATATATCTTTGGGATTCACTTCTACAAAATAAAAAAATTACAACACAAACTAAGACTTAAATTATGCAAGTTGAAGTCATGCAATAATGATAATAAAAGGAACATTGACAAACCAAGACAAAAAGATAGAGGAATACATATGATGTTGGACCTTTCAAAATTATAATGTCTAGTGCACTCAACGTTGTCTTAATATAAAATACTAACGAATGCACAATCAAGAGGGACACCCTTGAAAATAAAGCTATCCAAAAGTGAGATGTTTCTCTTGATTTATTTTCAATTGAGAAAAAAGTCAATATCCAAAACTCAAAACAAAAAATATGATAATGAGGTGAATTTCTGGATTCGATTGTGTGAGTGTTTTTAGCATCAACGTTTCGGATCACACTCTGTGATCCATCATCGGATCACACTCTGTGATGCAAATAAACAATCCAAAACTATCCATTTAAAATACTTCTCACACTAGTATATTTGACCTTATTTTTCCACCAAAATTTTTGACCAACAAATAAAAAGGTTTTGGTTGGTCGGATTATAGAAGAAAAACTTTGATTTTTTTTTATCCATGCATGTGTTGGTCGAAATTTTGACCAACACAGGCATAATTTTTTTTAAAAAGTTTCATTTATCACTTCATAATATATTCCCCATGGTGAAGAAGGGCAGCGCACGAAGGAGGATTATCTGCATTTTCATTTGGACCACCTGTAAGAATTTTCATTTAGGTTTTCCTACATTTTCATTTTCATTTGGACCGCTTGAACTCGTGCCCTTGGGATTTTGTTACTCTATTTCTTGCATACTTTGGTGTATTCTTATTTCTATAGCTAGTTGTAGTTCTTTCATGCATTGTTATTGAGGATTCTTATTTGAAATTGAAACCAATGCATTTTTATCTATGATTCCTGTCATAGTAATTAAATAAATATATGAATGGTGGGAAGTGATCCAAAACTCTCATTTCTTTGGCTCTCTTGATTTGTACGAGCCCGTACAGATTTATCCTACAAATCTAACTTGATGGAAATGTTCCCCAATGACTTAGCCTTCTTTTGAAACAAGTTTGAGGTTAAATGGTTGATTATTGAGTGAGAAAAGCTATCACAGTCCTTTGGTGGTCGGGTTTTTACCTTAACCTAAGGTTTTTGGAGTTTTTTATTCTTCCTCTCAATGCCACCGTATAAAAATTCTCATTCTTGGCAGGCTTGAACGTTTCTAAATGCTCTTTTATTTGAATATGGTCTTGAGGTTGGAGATTGTAGATGGAGAGAGAAATTCAATCTGATAGTGCTAGACATCTCAACGTGGCTGGCAGAGAACACTACTAGTTTGGTTACCAATCACTATATTTTGAGATGGGCTTGGAGTTAAGCCACAAAAATTATCTTCAATCTTCCAGTTTACTGCCTCTTTACTATTATCTTAGAATGATCCATTTTCCTTGGCTTATGCATTCACCCCTAACCAACAACGCATACACCCTAGGGTCCTCACACAATCCACACTTTGATTTGGTACACCAAACACACAATACCTTACCTCTCAAACAAACTTCACTATTTACTGTCCACTATTGCAGTCACTAACCCACTCTCCTAGCCCTGATCCTATCATATGAAATAAGGAAGTAGGTAGATTCAAATCCTATCCTAATTTGTTATTTGTTTTTGTATGAGAAAAGGAATGTGAAATTGCATAATTAATTAGATAAGCATTTCTTAAATTAATTAGTGATGAATGAAGGTTACAATAAAAAATTGAATATAATTTAAATAATTCATGAATGAGAAGTACAAATAATTAAATAAGTATAATTATTTTGATTAACCATTAGAGTAAATGATACCCAATTCATCAGTGAGGATGTGATGTAGGTTTAATAATGGAGATACATAAAAGCATAAAAATGTTAGGTCAAAGTGAAGAAGTGGATACTTAATCGTCCATACTAGTAACTTGAAATACAAAAATTATAGTAGCTTCAAAGTTAAAACAATTTTTTTTAATACTCAACATGATTAAAAGTATGACTCTACTTATTTATTGATCCCCTTTTAATTATTGAAATAAATTTTGCAGTCAAGAATAGGAAAATACTTTACAAAATTAACATTCAACCACAATTTATTATTATTTTAGGAAAAATGCTACCATTGGAGGTACCTCCCAATATTATATTATGATAAAATACAACATTACATATATAAGCTATAACTAATAAATTAGAAATTAGATCGCTAATTGATCATAAAGATAATTCCACTGCTGAGATCAATAATCTTTTATAATTGAGCTACATAGAAGAGAACTTCATTCTTAGCTAAAAAGGTATTCAGTCCCTCCATGTTGGGTTTGACAACCCCTTTCTTGAAGATAATCCATGCTTTCTTCATCTTTCCTCTTTTTATTCAACTTCCAAGTTGAAGATAGAGACAAGTTATTTTGCATATGACTTGACTTGCACATTGTTTATCAAGATAATGGCTCCATTATTTAACTATGTTGTCAGTCTTCTCCCAATACTCACCCTTTCCATGACATTTTCCACTACTTTTATAATAGGGGTGAGCAGCCTTAAGTATATTTATCCATCATATATATCTCTGTCCTTTGAGCCCATACCTTGGATCCCGATACCTTGATTACTATCTCCTTAGCTAAAGGATCATTATGGTAAAATCAAGATTATGGTATGAACTAGTTATGAAATTATCTTTCTTTGAGTTAGCAAAAGATCCAATGATAAAGATTACATTGGAGATGTAAGCTAGGAGAACTTGGATCTGTTAGGAACAGGCGTAGACATTCAAACGAGTTAGCCTATTTTAACAAATCAATCAAAAACAACATATGTTCTCTAAACTACCTTAGATAGAGCTAAAACAAGTGCACCTAAGCACTGTTTGATTTTCTCTTAGATTAGGGATGTGGGTGTGCTCTTGAATCACTTGGAGCATATCCCTAATGAATATTAGGGAGGATGGGAATGATTAGAGACTAAGAAAACCCCATATTGGCACAAAACCAGGTATAGAAGACCTGTTTTGCCCCTAAGGCCTCAAAGAGCCTAATGATGCTCAAATTTAGGATTGATGCAGGAATGCTTATGCTATGATTGATTTAAAAAAAAAAAAAATGTGATGTGATGATTATGATATGAAAAACAATGAAATAAACTATGTTTAATCCATTATGCTAAGCTAAGATGTGTTATGAAATCTTGAAAGATAAATGAAATCTAACAATTAGGATTGATTATGCTAAGTCTAGAAGTAAATGAGCATGATAACAATGCATGAAGATGAAAAATAAGCTAATAATTTTCTCTTGGAAGAGAGACTATTTATAGGATTTGAGGAAGGGCTTGGGTTAGGTAGGAGAGTTAGAGTCAGAGGTAAGGTTTGGGGTATAGTTTGGGATATAGTCAAAGGGATAAGGGTTAAGGTTGCTCACACATGTGTGAGAAACACTAGGGAAGTGTGAAAGGGGACCAAAGGGTAAGACAAGACATAGGTCTTCATTAAGAGGCTTGAAAGAGCCTTTAAAAAGTGGTGTAAGAGGCATTAATGAGTGTGTAAGGCTCATTAATGAGGGATGTTGACCAAAAGTCAAAGGAGGCTAGTTTAGGCTAAGAAATGTAGGAAACACCTCCTAAGTAGGTTTAGGAAGGGTTTAGGAGAGTTTAGGAAAGTCTAGGAAAGTCTAGAAGATTCTAGGGCTTTTAGGATTTAAATAAATATAAAATTTATTTAAAGGTTGTTACTTTATTTATTAATTATTAGTTAATAAATATGAGGAAAATACTCAAATTTGTTTTAAATGACTTGGGGAGGGATTCTTTAATTAACTATGTCTAATTAAAATAGAAGGAATTAATGGCATAAAAATAAATAAATTAATTAATTAACAAATGATGATGTCATCAGGGGTTTTCGAAAAATAAAAATACTTTTATTTTCTAAAGGATTTTTAGGTGTCTACAGGAGAATATAAGATGATACTTCAATTGAATACAAACAATATATTATCAAGTGTTAAATTCTTTCTTCTCCTTGAAAGCATAAACTACATTTATTGATAAATTGGAAGCCTCTTTTACAAAGATTATATATTCTTAATATCTTATTATGATCCACTGTCCATCAGAAGTAGTTAATCTTAGCGAACAAATGAGAGTTCTAGATCAAGTTAAAATTGAAATTACTAATTTGATCAATTTGATCCTATAAGACATAAGCATATCTTATAAAGAAGGTCCTTAAACAATTAGGGGTCTAGATGCATACATCCTTATTAGAAAGAGAACAAGAGAGAATGTATCAAAGTTTTCACTATAGTAAAAGACTATGATTGAGAAGATGTTAAAGTCTATCAACTCTTCTCCCCTTATTTCCTTCATCTGATTTGAAAGATGGGGTGAGAATAGGGTCATAATGTTAGCAAAAGAATATCAGAGGATTCAATAGAGTATTGACATTCAATGCTATTTGTAGCTATGGTTGCAGAAGTCTAAAGACATTGCAAAAGAACAACTTACAAAAAAGAAAAATAAGGTAAGACAATAGATTACCAAAGAAACTTATCAAAGTCCAGCCATTGCAAAGGAGTTGGAAGCTATTGAAAGTGAGACAAAATCAATGTTAGTGAATTGTATCTTGCAAATAGAAGAACATGTTTAGAGATAGTATAGGTTGTCCAAGTGTAGTATAGCTATACAATTTAAGAGGGAATCATTGTAGAAGGAGATGAAGATTTTGTATGGAGTCAAGAAAAAGAAAAAGAGATCGTAGATCTTAAAGGGTTTTCATAGCTCAAGTCCATGTCATATGATTTGAATCTACCTGCTTCCTATTCCTTATTTCCACACACTCTCCTAGCCCCGATCCTATCTGACCAGTCCACTACACCTTCCTATATTCCTAGAAACATCCCTTCCTCTCAACTAGACACCACACATTATGTCCTCTATGTCAGTCCTTACAACTCTCTCCAAAATGAACTTACATAACCCTTGTATTATTATTTTTGACTTAAACCACCATTAGGTACCTTCACACCTTTTCTCTAGGCACTTTTTGCCTTTCTAGACCCTCATATGGTCTACCAAAGCTTTCACATAAACATAAACACAAAACAATTGTTTATTGTCCTAACTGGACAGTCACTGTCCTCACTCACAAATACATCCTACAAACCATCATCTTAGATCTACTAGCCTCCACCTTCACCATGGAACATAAGAACACCCTTTGCAACACCCCTACATAAACAAACACACCCTCCAAAGGTGAACAAGACCTCAACCAACCTCTGCACCTACCCCCGTTTGCCACCCTTTTGTGACTGTACAGTCACTGTTATCTCCTCATGCACGTGCTAGAAATTAGCATGGCCCCTTTGCAATACTTGTATAGGTAATATACAATTCCTCCCACATCCCTGCCAAACATGGGGGTTTTTTGAGCATGGAAATACAAGGAAATCACATCAGAACAGTGACAGAGAACCTAAATAAGGGTTTGGATCAGTCACTGTAGAAAACTTGATAACTCAACAAATGCTTAATGAAATCTTATGCGACCACAAAAATTTGAAAGGATATTAAATATGCTATCATTCCCTTATGAAAGATCACTTTAATGAAGAATCTATAATGCCAAGAAAATATTTGTTACAGAACAAAATAACTAAATGCCATGAACAGGGAAATGCAAAATGACCATTTATGTTAATTCAAATCTTCATACATCGACTGTCTTCATACATCGACTGTCCCTTGCATTTTGAGATTCCCAAAACATTAAATAGACTTTACAACTCTAAAGATCCCGACTACTTCCTTCAAACTATCATCTAACTACTTCATGGAACCGACTATCCTTAGTTTATGAACTACAATATAAGTTGTTTATGTTGTCAAGTTATGAACTCGACAACTTATGAACTACAATACAATTTGTTTATGTTGTTCAAAAACTACAATACAAGTTATTTATGTTTATGAACTCGACAACTTATCACCTAAAGAGCCTTCTTACATTGACTATGACCTTTTCAAGATCTTAAACACCCCAAAACACCAACTTATTTCGTAATACTACCCATGATCCCATATAAAATGACAATGACATACTATACAACATTAGACTCATCCCACCAGACACATTAACCACAGAAGGTGGGAGAGTCTAACAATCCATGAAGACTTCAAAATAACAAAATGTTGATTACTTGCACAGTCTAGGAGGAGTCAAGACTAAATTGACTTCCTCTGGCTTAAATGTCAATGATACAATATAATAATGACATGGAGACAATAAAAAATCAAAATAAAATCATTTTACTCCATTCTCAAATCAATAACACATCTTATCAACATTTTAATTTCCCAAACTATAAACAAAAGTCCTTATAATGCTTGTAAGCAACTTTGGAGGACCTAGGGCGCAATGCTAAGCCACACACACACACACACACATGCGTAGACACACACAAAACATATACAACATATAAAACCTTCACCTATATATAAGAGTTGAATAGAGAAGGTATATGCATAGATGATGAACATGCAGATTTTCCTAAGCACTAGTGGGAGCTTACCCTGCAAAAAATGTACTATTGTGAAAATCATCACAAGTCCATTTGTTGTTGGGTCTAGCTCCCAATAATGCTTGGTCAAATATACATGTTTGTCACCTGTGCATATAGCTTCTCTAATCAACTCTTATATGCATAGGTGAAGGTTGTATATGCACAGGTGGAGGCTGATCAACTCCAATCTCCTATTTGTATCTAGATGTTATCAAAGCAGTTCCATTGAGAATCTTGTCTACTTGAGACATTTTAATTGTTAAAGAAATTGTTAAAGAAATTGGCATTTAAAATTTTATTCATTGGTTGTGTGATTAGAGAAGGTATATGCACAGGTGATGAACATGAAGATTTTACTAAGCACTATTGGGAGCTTACCCTACAATAAATTTACTATTGTGAAAATCATCACAAGTCCATTTGTTGTGGGGTCTACCTCCTAGTAATGCTTGGTCAAATCTGCATGTTTGTCACCTGTGCATATACCTTCTCTGATCAAATCTTATATGCACAGGTGAAGGCTGTATATGCATAGATGAAGGTTGATTAACTCCAATCTCCTATTTGTATCTATATGTTATCAAAGTAGTTCCATTGAAAATCTTGTCTACTTGAGACATTTTAATTGTTAAAGAAGTTGGCATTTGAAATTTTATTCATTGGTTGTGTGATTAGAGAAGACATATGCACAGGTGATGAACATGAAAATTTCATAATAATACTTTGAATATTATTTTGACCTCTTCTCATAACAATAATAATATTAGTTTGTGTTATACATGATTGCATTCCCCAGATCATTACTGGCAAAATTTTGAACATATCTAAATGGAATACTTTGTGCTTGACATACTTAAATGGAATACATAAAGAAGTACCAAATGATGAATGCTCAATTGTTGTAATGGAAAAGCATCGGAACCGACCATTTCTAGAACTTAATTTTCTATAGTCTTAATGATTTTTCTATAGTCCTAATGATTTTTCTTATTTCTTGTCTTTTGTCCCACTTTTATTTCCTATGTCTATGCTTGGTGACAAGATTTTGAATATTGTTGACAAAGCGTGTTTCTTTTTTTTATTATTTGATTGATCCTCTCACCTTTCCTTAGTTTGTAAATTCCATTGTCCTAATCAAGTTTTGCAATATTTTTTATTAGGTTTCATTTTTTGATTATGGGGTTCTGCATTGTTTGTTGTTATTGATAAATTAGGCCTTGAATTTGACTTTTCCCATGTCTGAGTTTGTGCCAATTATGGAGTTCATGTTGGCATGTGATATTTTGGAGCACTAGGAATCACTTGAGGGTTTTCATTTATGGAAACACTCATGTTGGAGTGATCACATGTTGTGGAGATTGCCACTGGAGTCACAGTCATGAAAATGACTAAGTCCAGAATCAGGATAAAAGGGTACAGTACCACAATTTTGGTCAACGATGAAGATATATGAGGTATTATGGCTTGCAAAGTTAACTAGAGGTATTTTGGATGTACACATGCTTCAGTTAAGATCACATAAGTTTTGGTTATCAGATCTGTGAGATATAGTGTTCGGAAGGTATGCGAAGACAGTAAACCAGTGTAACAGGGTATATGAACAGTTGTGAAGATTAAGGAAGGTAAAGTGAATATGGTAACATGATAAGATAGGTGAATAAAGTATATTGCTAACTCTTTGGTATTTTAAGAGCGTCGAATCCATAAATAACATTTGCATGAGTTATTGTTATGTTTTGCATGATAATTGTGAAGCCGATTGGAAGGTTGATTTTGTATAAGTATGGAGTGTTTTTGTGAAAGAGAAGTATGGGATGATTATGATAATGTAGTAAGTTTATGAATATAAGAGTAGAGATGAGATGCGAGATTAGTAAGTGCTTGTATTGTTCCCCTTCTGAGAACTATTTTGAGACAAGTATTGATTGTAAGAGTAGTGTACTCACCACCTTTAACTAGGTGTTTTGTATACCCCTAACAGGGTTTTGTATTCCTCTAACAAGGAAATGTACTATGTAACAATTAGCTCCTAACAGGGCTAGATCTCCTAACAGGGCCATTATACTCTAGTGCATATTTGTGGGTACCATCCCCACCGGGGTTTTCCCTTGGCTAGGGTTTCCTTGAGAAAAAATCATGGTGTCATGAGTAATGTGTTATGCATATATGTTCTTTTTATTTCTACATTACTTTGGATTGTGTATAATTGTTTGAAGTTGAAATCAAAGTTTTGTAATACTGATTCATGCCCCTTCTCAGTATTACCTAATCCTAAAAATTGGTATAAGAGCTATTAGCCCTTAAAGAAAAAGTTTAACAACTCAAGGGAGATCAGAATGGAATCAGAAGATTTGCAAGTGAACTTTGAAGCTGCACTTGAAGATCCAGATAAGATGAAAGCTGAGAATGGCGAACTAAAATTCAAACTAAGAAGAGAAGAAGGGTTCATGAGGAAACTAAAAGAACAACTAGAGATTGTAAAGAGTCAGAGACAAGACCTTATGGAGAAGATCAAAGAAGGTTTAGATAGTGATACATGACACAAAGTAAAGATATTGGAGCAAGAAAAAGAACAAATCAATCTATTGATGATCAAAGAAATTCAACATGAAAAGGATGAAAGAAACAAAGTCGAAGAGTCACTAAAAGAAGCTAACTTGCAGATACGACAAATGAAGACTGAACTTAACCAATACAAGGATAAATATTAGGAATTGGAAAAATACAATCAGATCATTAAAGGTGAACTCACTCAAGCCAAATTACACATTGAGAAGTTACACATGAGAAATGACAATAATGATGAACAAAAAGCAAGACAAAATCCTAAAGGAGATATGAGTGGATTCAATGAAGCTGAAAGTTCAAAAACTCAAGAAGAACCACATACAACCAAGAATGAGGAAATAACTACTCCTAAAGAGAGACTTACTAATGAAGAACCTAGAGAACAATTCAAACCCTTTAGAGGTAGATGTTTCAGATGCAAAAAAGTTGGACATATGAAAAGAGATTTCATAAGTAAAGGTAACTCTAAGCCCTTTACCAGCTACTATTTTAATTGCTATGATTATGGACACGAGAAGGTAGACTATAGAAAACCTGATTAGTCCAGGTATAAGCAAGATTATATCAGAGAAGAATCAACAGCCAAGTTTACATGTCAGAAGTGCAATAACTTTGGGCACACTACAAGGTATTGCAAATTATAGACTAATCAATATAGAAGAAGACCACCTATTTTTTACAAGTGTAACAATCTAGGTCACATTACAAAGTTTTGTAGATATAATGGAGATGACAACAGAAGAGGACCAAGGAGATCTAGTGAACTAGACGGACCACCTCCTATGGTTATAAGAAAGAATATTGGTGATATTGATAAAAGCCTAAATGATCACATGAGTGAATTTGAGAGTCAATCCAAGAAATCAAAGGATGAGAAGAGATGGAAAGTAAAATTCCTAAACAAGGCAGTGGTTTAGGGAGAGACAACTGATAATGTTGTGTCTTCGCATGATGAGTTCTTTGAGGTATTGACCTAGAAGGCCACATAGCCTTATGGGGAGCATGGGATGTAGATAACATAAATTATCCAACCCCTATATGTGGAGTAAGCTCATGCAAGCTTAGGTGTGATATGTAAAGACATTATGAAGTCTGTAGATAAGAGCACAACACTTGGAGATTCATCTTTTGTGTTCACAAGTTTTGTATCGATTGGATGACATATAAAGTTGAGCTACCTGTGTTTAATGAAAACACTTAATTTACGATGGATAAAAGACTTGAAAAACTTCATTTCTACACCAATTGTTGATCAGTGACTAAAGAAAGTAGAAGTGTGAAAGCAAATTAGTGATCTAGCAGAGAGATTCCGTGTTCGCGTGAAGTAAAGCATCAGATTCAAACGTGTTTAAGGTATTTAGACCTAATCTCTTTGGGAAGTCATGGATGCACCAATAATTTATGATGTTGTAGACAAACCTAGGTATAAGTTCAAAAGGCATCCATTCAAATCCTATGAGGATGATCTGGAAGGGGCATTTTCATAAACCCTTGTAGGCGTGTTGCACATAGAAGATATTAGGGCATACATATACTACACGTATGAGATTATTGGGGAGGTTAACATCTTCAGTGAACTTAATAGTATGATAGAAGTTAATGGATCTTTGGAAGATTAATTTAAGCACCTAAAGGATCAGTCAATTCTTAAGTTAACCCAACTTACTGAATTCATAGAATTTGAATGGTTTAAGATCATTCTTAGTAGAGTTCATGACCAGTTTTTGTGGATAGGTGAACAACCTATTAAGATATGTGCATAGTTGATTCATGATATCATAGACCTTGACAATGAGGGAGACATACCTATGGAAGAAAAGAACCTAAAGAAACTAGCAAAAACCCTAACACACTCTAAGTGAGATAAGAGGGAAATGATAGTAAATGATATTTATTTACAAGATGCCAGATTGGTAGCAATTTTTCTAGGCTACAAGGTATTTTACAATAGAAGACCTAATTCTGTATCTATTGGAGTCATCATGATGACATACAGAATGGTAAAAGAGAACAAGAAGTATAATCTTTGCAAAATTCTAGCTCAACAGTTTATTGAGAATGTGAAAACTATAAAGAAGGATAAATCTAAGGCATTTAGGTTTGGTTCATTATTAATTCACATGTACATTCATATTATTCACAACTTTCTAGGCATTCATCCTAGAGCATGGAAGGATAATGAACCCATTGGACTTCAGATCTCAAAATACTATAGAAGATAGAAGAAGGACTCGGTAGATGGAGAGTTATTTGGCATGATCAAGATATTGCAGAGGTAGATGAAAGAAAGGTACATAATTCCAAAAAACTTAGTGGAAAAATATGAGGACACTATATGTTTCATGGTTGAAACTGATTGTGTCTGCTTTGAGGTAGTTGAGCCAAGAACCAAGTGGTTTTATCCTATGGGATATGAGGTAAGTGCTGAAATCCTGAATATGCAAGTAGAGCATGTATTAGCAATAGAAAAGGATCTTACCCAAGAAATATGGGGTAAATACAGGGAGAAATATGAGAAAGTCAGAGAAGAACAAGAAAAGGTGACAAGGAAAAGAAAGGTCAACAAGATTGTTGAAGAAATTACTGTGAAGGTAGGAATCACAAAGAAGTATTATTTAAACTTGAAAAACAAGATGGATGCATCTCCCAGCATTGCCACCAATGCACCCATTCCATTGGAGACATAAAATGATGTTCCTACTGATGACATTGTGGATTTATCAGCCTCTCAAGAGGAAGAAACATAAGAAGTTGTGGCTGCAGTTGTTCCTAGAAGATCAACAAGGACAAGTAAGAAAGAAAGTCCTAAAGAAAAAGAGATAGAGGTTAAGAGGAAGAAGAAGGAAGAGAAGGTAGTGGAGAAAGAGGAAGAGAAAACAATTCAAAAGAATCCACAAATCTTGTGGAAACTAGATATGAAATCACTACAGAAAAGAGTTATCAAAGATGGAAATATATTAACAGTGAACATATAGTATGAAAGATATAACTCTGAGGACCAAGAAGTCATTGAAGATACTATGATTGAGCATCTGCTAGTCTTTACGAAGAATTTGTTGGAAATTGAAGCAAGCATTCCCAAAGCCCTATATGGCAATCTAGAAATCAAGAAACAGTTAGCACATTCAGAAGATGAGAACATAAGAAATAAAACAATTGATGATATGTTGCCAGTTGTGTCAATTTGGGAAAGAGAAAGAATCATAAAAGCACTAAAACCCCTACTAAAGACAAAGGCTAGACTAGTCAAGATTATGGCTAGGAAATATGATGAGGTGATTGAGGAAACTCAAAAGGCATTAGACCAAATTATAATGTATGATATGTCTAAAAAGGTTTCACCTCCCAAAGCTTCTAAGCCTATATCTTTAGGTTTAGGAGAGAGTTTTAAGGCAGTAGATGAAATTGCTCAAGTTAGCATGCAACTAGATTTTTATGTCACTATTGTGCCTGTTAGTCTTGACACTTCGTAGGATGTGAATGATCCATTTTTGGATAATTTGGATAATGTGATGGAGGTTAAAGATTAGGAGCAGATAGTGGAAGGAAAATCAGAAGAAAAATAAGAAGAAAAAGCACAGGAGAAGGAATAAAATAGGAGGAAAAGCAAGAAGAATAAACAAAATTAGAAAAAGTTATTGAGGTCAGAATGGACACACCTTTATTGTTGGAAAGTGTGGCCAAACTGGTCAATTCTGATGTGGACAACATGGATGAAGATGAGCTGATGAGACTATCATTTATGGCTTTTGCTAAAGCTAAGGAGAGATCAATTCAGAAAGGAGACAAAAGAGACAAGGTAATGGTCAGGGCTATAGAAATAGTAAACAAGCTACTCCCCTCACTGGTTATCTTCAAAGAAAAAGATGAAATTGAAAACCTTGGTACAGTATTGGATAGCTTTGATAGTCATTTTGACTCATTACTAAAGACAACAGAGGAAAAGGATGAAAATAACTTCTTGGAGAAGAAGTTGAGCAAAGTTTGTAAGTCCATTTCATGGGACTTAGATATTCTTAAGGCTAATACTCTTAAAGCCAAGAGTTGTGTAGCACAAGGTAGGAAACTATATAGTTATTTCATAAACCCTTGTAGACATTCAAAGAATATTGAGGAGACCATAGCCCAAGACATGGCTACCCTTGACAGTCAAATAGACAGTTGTGAATCATCTTCACAAACTATGGGAGAGATGGAAAAGGAGACATCTAGGCTATTGGACAAGATAGGAGTACTGGAAAAGGAGAAAGGGAGAGTTACAAATAGATTTGGCTTATTGAGAATCCTATTGACTCCTAAGCTCACAATGTTGGAGACTCATCTCTCATAGATTATAAAAGTTGAAGGCTCAATGCCTGTATCTACTCTTACTAAGCTTAAGGCAGCAGAGACAACGTCATATGCACTGAATGGATTAATCCATGTGAGTGATCTATTGATAAATTCATGGATTGAAGAAGTTAAGACCTTGGAAAACTCTTTCCAAGATGTCTTAAATCTGGTGAGTAAGCACTAAACCTTTTGTGCTTAAGTCCTACAATTTTGAATATACCTTTTCCATTGATGCCAAATGGAGAGGAAGAAAAAGGAAAAATGAGGAAGAGATAGAAATATGTAGAGCTATATGTAGAAAAGAAAATAAAAGAAAAGATGTAGAAAAGAAAAGAAATATAGAAAAGAGAAAAAGAAAAAGAAAAAGAAAGTTGTATTGTGACACTTAGTCATTTTTGTAAGTGTTTCCATCAATGCCAAAGGGAGAGATTGTTGGCATGTGATGTTTTGGAGCACTAGGAATCACTTGAGGGTTGTCATTTATGGAAACACTCATGTTGGAGTGATCGCATGTTGTGGAGATTGCCACTGAAGTCATAGTCATGAAAATGACTAAGTCCAGAATCAGGATAACAGGGTACAGTGCCACAATTTTGGTCAGTGATGAAGCTATATGGGGTATTATGGCTTGAGAAGTTTAACTATAGGTATTTTGGGATGTACACATGCTTTAGTTAAGATCACATAAGTTTTGGTTATCAGATCTATGAGATATAGTGTTCAGAAGGTATGCACAGACTAGTAAAACAATGTAACAAGGTACATGAACAGTTGCAAAGATTAAGGAAGGTAAAGTGAATATGGTAATGTGCTAAGATAGGTGAATAAAGTATATTTCTGACTCTCTGGTATTGTAAGAGTGTCAACTCCATAAATAACATTTTCATGAGTTATTGTTATGTTTTGCATGATAATTGTGAAGCTAACTGGAAGGTTGATTTTGTATAAGTATGGAGTGTTTTTGTGAAAGAGAAGTATGGGATGATTATGATGATGAAGTAAGTTTGTGAATATAAGAGCAGAGATCAGATGCAAGATCAGTAAGATGTCGTGCTACAATTGGAACAATCTAAGAAAGATAAGTGCTTGTATTGTTCCCCTTTTGAAAACTATTTTGAGACAAGTATTGATTGTAAGAGCAGTGTGCTCACCACCTTTAACCAGGTGTTTTATATACCCCTAACAAGATTTTGTATTCCTCTAACAAGGAAATGTACTATGTAACAATCAGCTCCTAATAGAGCTAGATCTCCTAACAGGGACATTATACTCTAGTGTATATTTGTGGGTACCATCCCCACCGAGGTTTTCCCTTGGCCAAGGTTTCCTCGAGAACAAATCATGGTGTCATGAGTAATGTGTTATTCTTATATGTTCTTTTTATTTCTGCATTACTTTGGATTGTTTATAATTGTTTGAAGTTGAAATCAAAGTTCTATAATACTGATTCACTCCCCCTCTCAGTATTACCTAATCCTAACAGTTCACCTTCTTTTGATGGTATTTCATTCACTCTATGTGGAATACTATTTTGTTCAATGATTTATTTCAGCTTGATATTTCATTCATTTTTCATATACACAGAGAAATGGATAGTTCTGAGACTACACATTTGTTGATATTGCGAGACTACACATACTGATAAAAAAGTGAGCTATTTGATTTAGGTTTACTGTTCATGATTGTAAATGGTCAATATTTCTAATTGTACTCCTTGGTGTATTCCATTTAAAAATAAACAGGTTTCTATGGCTATGATAAATGTCCCTTTGTGTTGAGACAATTAGAGTTAATAAAATGGTTGTTCAGTGACTGTATCTGTAGGTTGCAAACAAATCATCCTTCTTCCACCAACATTCTAGTCAATGTACAAGTAATGAGTCATTCCATTCAAGAAAGACCATGTCTGACAATATCAACCTAGAACAAAATAAGGAGACAATTGCTAGATTGTGGTATAACTTTAAAAGGAAAGGTAATGGAAAATGTTATTGTCTCTACAAAATTTGCAAGGGCTTAAAGACTCGAATATATATAATAAAAAAAGATGAGGAACATTGTAGGAAACATGGTCACATTGAAGGGGGGAAAAGATTTTGTCCATTGGTATGTATTTCAATATATTATTTTAACAATTTATATACATAAGAAATGAATTGATGATGACATCATGGTAATGGTTAATTTAAGGTCATCATTTTGATATAGGTCAACCACCCTGAGTTTCATGTTATGGACCATGACAATACGAAGAATGTGGATTTCCAACTGAGACAACATGGAGGTGTGAATATCAAAGTAGAAGGTAATGATCTTATGGAAGAAGATCATGATGATCAAGATGATGGTACTGACGCAACTAATGATGATGATGAAGATGACCTTGATGTACCTATACTTGAGAAGGCATACGAGCCCCTATACGAAGGCTCCCAAACATTTCTTCTTTTCATTGTATTTTTTTTGGTGAGCTTGAAGGTTATGAATGGTTTATCCAACGTAGCAATCACACGTATGTCATATATGTCATCTTTTTTCATCTTTTTTAGTCATAATTTTTTTATAGTTAACAAAGGATGAATCATGTACCAACTAATATTCTTTATATTAAAAAATTATATATTTTTTCATAGGTTGATAGGTGAGTGTTTGTTACCACCATCAAACATTCTACCTCACTCGTACCGAGAATTATTTGCCATTATGAAAGATATTGGAATGGAGTATCAAACAATACATGCATGTTTGAATGATCATACTATATATCATAAACAACATAAATTTGCAACAGAATGCCCTGATTGTCATATTAGTAGATATCGATAAGATCAAATAACAAAAAAGGTGTCTCACAAGGTTCTTCAGTATATTCTCATTATTCCACTTCTGCAATGATTATTCAGGTGCACTAGCTTGGCACAATTTATGGATTACTATGCATGTAATAGAAGTCAAGATGACATTATGTGAATGCCTGTAGATGGTTTGGAATTTAAGGAAATAGAGGAAACTTGGTCACACTTTAAAGAAGAACCTCATAATCTCAAGCTTTCATTGGCAGCAGACGGTGTCAATCCATTTGGAGAGATGAGATTTGTTTACTCGATGTGGCCTATTTTTGTTATCAATAATAGCATTCCTCCTTGGATGTCCATAAAGAGGGAGCACATAATGTTGGAAATGATTGTTCTAGATATTTTTTCATTTTATAGTCATCTAAATTAATTTATTATAAATACCCCATCAAAATGGTCATAATAATTATGTAATGGTTTTGTTCATTCAACTAGGTAAGTACCAAGTTAAAGATATGAATGTATATATTGAGCCCCTTATTGACAAGTTGATGGTGTTATGGAATGGGGTCACTATGTATGACATCTCTAGACCAATAGGATAAAGACAATTTCAATTCCATGCAATGTTTGTATGGACAATACATGATGCCCCTGGGCTAACACATTTTTGTGGTATGTTCTCTTGTTAACACCTCTTTTTTGGTATGTTATAGTGCTAACACATTTTGTTGTATGTTTAAGCTACACATGATAATTGTAATTATTAAAATTAACATATTTAATCCAATTATACACGATTTTGTAAGTCTCCAAACAAAGGAAAAATTTGCATGTCCAATTTGTGGTCCAAAGATGAAATCTCATCATTCAAAAAGTTTAGGAAAGTAGGTGTTCGACGACTATAAACACTTTCTCCACATAAATCATAAGTATCAAATTACCGAAAAATGCCTTTCAATGGGAAAGAAGAGACTACATCAAAGCCATAGAGAATGACACCTCACCTATGTAAGTTGGTATACAATAGAATAAATCATCGAGGTAATGTCATTCCATCTGATGGTTTTTATTTGAAATTTATACTTTGATATTGTGTTTTGTTTACTCATAATGTAATTGATGCTCATGAAGGTCATCGAGGCATTAATGACTAACTTCCAAAAGGACTAAAAAATTGTACTACATAATTTAGTAGGTTATCGTACTACGAGAAACTTCCAATTGTGTATTTGTTTGATGCTATGCATATTGGAAAGAATGTAACAGAGACATTATGGAAAATATTGGATGGAAGGCGTGACAAAGACAAAATTGTCAAAATTTGTAATGACATTGAACAATACAACCATGCAATAAAAAATGTCATTTGATCAAATAACAATGGAGACCATATTGATATAAGTGTCCTTCCTTGGTTATTGTCAGAGCAACAAAGCAATCTATAAAAGAAGTCATACATAAAATTCAATTTCCCACAGGATTTGCTACAAACATAAACAAGCTCATATCAAAGAAAAGTGAATTTGAGCCAGGGATGAAAACACATGATTGACATACATTTATTAAGGTAATTCATGTTATTCTATATTGAATATATATTTATATACTGCATGTAGTTTTCATTGTATTATTTTATAAAATATTGAAAAGATCATTTTACAATTATTGCAGTATGTTCTACCTATATCTCTCCCACACCACTTCGATAATAGTGTCAAACAAGTTATATATCAACTTGGAAAATACATGAGGTGGTTGTCATCGAAAGAAATCAATAAAGAAGATATAAAATATTGGAAGAGAAAAATTCCTCATCTTATGTGTGAAATGTGCAAAAGTGTCTACCTTCAAATTTTTTCAATGCACAAGAACACTGCCTCATACATCAAGTTGAAAAGATTGAATTGTGTGGACCTGTACAAACTAAGTCAATGTGGATGGTTGAGAGACACTTGAAATTTTTGAAGGGCTTGGTTCGAAAGAGAGTGCATCTTGAGGGTTCTATGGTGGAGAGATATATGGTATACCAGACCATGGTGTACATTAGTGAGTATCTTCCTAAGTTTACAGCAAAGATCCATGTAGATCATATTTGGGATCCCAACCCTATTAATAAATTTGAAGGGGAGTACTTAATGGGGAAAGGTAGATTGAAAAAAGTGAGAGGTAATTATAAGATGTTATTGTAGTTAATTAATTCTTATAAATATTCAATATAAGTTATTTCTAATTGGTCAATTTGTTTTATATAGTTGGTCGAGAATGAGATGCACTACATTTGTATATTGCGAACAATCTTGATTGGATGACGGTATGAATTGAACGATGTCAAAAAAATGGTTGCTCATTAACATGGGAAGGTGTTGCTTCATTGGTTAGAGAAGCTCATTGTAATGGAGATTCTAATTTTACGCCAATGGTAATTGATCTAGCATAAGGTTTATGAGGTAGACATGTACGTAAAAAATTATTAATGATCATGACCCATATGTTTCATATCAAATCACAATGCAAATAATTTTCACACACTTGAAAAATTGCAGGTCAAGCACCACAAAGCTATGTACTATCATGGCCACAAATTTTGCATAAAAAAGTTTGATGACACGAAGAAATTTTTTGATTTTGGGATAACTGCAGTCTTCAAGGTCACTAATATTTCATCTAGGAACAACATACATCCTCAACAATCTCAAAATTGATACTATGGAATCTTTGATGATATACTTGAGTGCGACTTTAAATCATTCAAATTAGTTCTATTTGTCGTCAAATGGTATAGGCTATGACTAAATCAAAATGATCATGATAGAAGTGTTATTCAACATGATAATGGATTTAAAATGATTAATACATTTGAGCCAATTGAAGATGAGCCCTATGTTCTTCCAAGCCAATGTGATCAAGTATTTTACTTAGAGGTTCCACATAAACCAGGTTGGTCATTTTTTGTTAGACATGATCCAAGAGGAAGGCTGATAAAGTATATAATGTGATGGAAGAAGAAGATACTGAAGATGCAGAAGAGGAAGAAGATGAAGAAAAAGATGATGATGGTGGTGGTGGTGGTGGTGGTGGTGGTGGTGGTGGTGATGATGATGATGATGATGATGATGATGGTGATGATGCTGAGATGGATGAAGAAGATGATCAATGACATAATTGAAATGTACAAGGTATGTGATTTAATTATTTATATATATTTATATTGATTAGTATATATATTTAATATTGATTTATTGATGTATTCAACTCTAATGGCATGGTATAATTAATTCAATGTGTTCAATTCTAATGATTGCAACATATGTGATTTATGATACACGTGTTTCAATTATTATTCATATATTTAATGTATTTATTGTTTAAGAAATTACCATTGTATTGCTTATGATGCTCAATTAATTGTTGTTGATTACATATATATATATTTTATGTGATTACCACCCTTTCTGGAAATAAGAAATTGACTATACATATTGTCACCCCTTCTATTGACGATCTTGCATTCCACACATAAGGTAAAGGTAATTTGTTCATGTTTATGATCTTGCTTATTGTTCATGTTGTCTTCTGTGTAATTTGTAGCATACGTATCATGTAATTTTTAGCTAACCTAAGATAAATGATTCACATATGCAAGAAATTTAACCCCTTTGATGAGGATCCTGCATAGTGACATGGATCAACAGCTATAAGTCAATATGCCCTATAGAAATAGTTTATTAATTGCTTTCTTTCTCTTTACGTCCATCTTCATTGAGTGGTTTAATAATAAGGTATTAACTTTCTCATGATTTAAGAGTACTATCCTCAACATCAATTTTATTATCATTAACATCAACATCAATTTAAGGTATTAACTTTCTAAGGTATTAAATTCTATTTTCTTACTCTCTGTCTGTGTTTTTCCCATAGATGAGAAAACACAGAAAAGTACAAAAACTAAAAAGAAGAGTCACACAAGAAAGCAAAGAGGTAAGAATTCAAAACAAATGTTGAAAAGAAATTCATACTGCTGCAATCTTAGATAGTTTGGAATTTGAAGAAAAGCTTTGCAAGCATTACATTAAAGTGTTGGATGCTTACAAAATAAATTTCCTACTTTGAACATAAATTGGCTACATTAAGTTGTTAGATTTGTGTTACCCCAATTTTCCTATTCTATGCAAATTTGGCTAGAATCTATCCCCAAGCCTCTATTTTTCCCCTGCTAGGCATCCCTAAAATTTTCATGAATTTATCTCTTGTTTCTTGGTCTCTGCAGTTTGTTTTATTCCCTGGTCTGCAAGTTAAAATTTCATAAAACAAGCCGTTATGGCCCAAAAACCCTAAGTGACCCTAACCCTTCATTCTATTTTCATGTTACTTTTTCAGTCACTTAAAACTCCTCAATACCCATGCACGCTAATTTCCTATTGGCTAGTCGCGGATTCTCTTATTTCTCTGGCGGTGATCTTTCCCATTTGGTGATTTAGTGACTGCGTGATTCTCATAGTCGCTAAGTGTTTCACGGTTAAGTCCTCAACGGTTAGCGATTTAGTGAGCAGTTAGCCTTCCCTTGGTCGCATAATCGCTAAGTTCTTTGGTGATCTCAGAATTGTGGGGTCCCAGTCAGGAAGATCTGACAGTTGTCGTGAAATCACAAGGGGTTCTTCTAACACATGCAATCTTGTGATGGCCATTGATTCTTCCAAGTGTGAAGTGCTGTAGTGTGTCAGTGGGTCTACTGCCATGTCATCCTATGTGGAGGCTCCTGATTGGTCGAAGATAATGATTTGTAAAGAATGTCAGAGCAGGCCCAGCAGATCGTGTCCCTTTTAATCCTACAGCTGGCGCATGATCTCAAGGGTTTGTGTCAGAGCATGAGATCATGCACCGACCGTCGATCTTACTTTGTTGTCAGAGCCTTTGGAGGTGGATTATTTCTTGCTTATGTACTCGCATGTGATTGGACGATAGAATGATGACTGGGATTTGTCAGTGGGACTGTGTTAGAGTCTCTGCAGGGATGTCAGAAGGATGAAGATCAATAGCTGGTGTATCTTTGCATAGCCCTTTTCTGACACATGCAATCTTATGCCTATCGTTCGATTTGCCAAATGTTCAACTTTGTCAGGTGGGTCCAGTGCCAGGTCAGGATGACATGTCATCTTCTCATTGGTCAAAGTAAAAGGAAAATCTGTGGGACCGTGTTGCTAGGTGTGTTGATGTGCTCATGTATGATTGGTTGTCATATGCTGATGAAGACTTACAGGTGGAATGATGCGTCAGTGGGGTCACAGTTTAATGAAATCTATGGTGGGCGTATAATCTGAAAGGATCTTTCGAGGTCATAAGGAGATGAGACTAGCCTTTAGATTAGAATCTTGTCTTAAGTGGGTTCGATGTCAGGGAAGTGCCGAGGTGTTTGCTGATGGAGTGGCCAGAGCAAATAAAAGAATGCCATGTGGCAGCCTGGGCCCAGGGCTAGTAAAGCATTCTGTGAATTAGTGACTAAAGGGGTTTCTCTTGTTTGCTTGATGAAACTAGGGTAAGATAAAAGACTCAGCGATTCAGTGAAAAGCCTTGTTCACTGAATCACCTAACCAGACCAGGGTTAAGAGAAAGACTTTGTGAATGAGAAAAGGGTCTTCAGTCATGTAGTCGCTGAATGACTTAAAGGAAGAAAACTCGCGGTGGGTCCAAACATGCTGACGTGCTAAAATCTCATTGGTCGTAACTTGCTGATATGGATTTGACTTTTCAAAGAAGGTTTGTGACTATTGTGAGTCGATCTGAGCTGTTCATCTATCGGGAAGGGTTCTCGTTGATGGTTACATTTTAAAATTTTCCGCTAGATGTTATGATTTGAATTTGAATATATCTACAAGAGTTTTGCTATTCTTCTGCTCTTTTGGCCATGCACGACGTCGAGTAGCTCAGGAAATAAAGTCTCAGGATGGTTGTGGTTGTGAAGATGATAGAAGTGACTGTTGGCTGACGTTGCAGAGTCCTTTGCCGCATTTTCATGATAGGGGGTGCTAGAAAGAGCTGGTGCCACCTTTTGAACAGTACCTCTCCCAGGGAAATATAATTAGATTTGGAGCCTTCATGGCTTAGTGGAGTTGTAGGTGGGTTGGTAGGTCGAGGTTGTTGTGTCTGCAGGTGTTTTCAGTTCAGAAAGGATCAACATGCAAAGAAAAATATGATTTGGTCACCGGTGTTCTCAGAGATTTTCATAAGTGATCAGTACCCTAGGGTTTGATATCATTGTTTAATTTTGTAACCCTAGTTAGGTTTTGACTCTTGCCTGCATGCAAGAGGGGATGTATATATTGTTTTTTGGAGCCTTAGTGCTCAGAGTTAGACAATTGTAAAGAGAAATTCATCTTTCTTGAGAGTCATATGTGGTATCATTTCTACCCTCTAGCTTATACAGTTGTAAATCTTTCATTGATCATTCAAGCATTGCGAAGGTATTTTTTGACAATCCTTCATGTCCCTATTCTTCCTTGTCTGAATCATCTCTTATTGGATTAAAGTATATGATGTTTTCAATGATAACTTAGGGTTCCTGATCCCTCTTGATTTCTGTAATTGTGTGTGTTATTGTGTTTGATCTGATTTAGATGTTTTTTTGGGTATACTTCAGCCCCCTAATAGTCTTGTCTCAATCCTACACCGAGTTGCAGAAGTGAATGTCTGCTTGCAGGTCATAAGTTGTGTCTTATGTTTAGGCCCTCCTATGAAACACTTATGCAAGACTATTCAGTAAGTTGTGACCTACTAGACCTAAGCCTTTCATTGATTCCATTCCTCTATACTAAGATCCAAACACTAATTTCGGTGTATCACCTAGTAGGTAGTTTGCTTTCAAGTCATTTCCCTTTCCAAGCTTTCCCTCTATCCCTTTCCCTCAAAAGATTACTTTTCCTATCTAGAAGAAAATTAAGGTGATTATCCAAGAGGAACCAGCCTAGAACCTAGAGGTCTCATCTCAGTTAGCATAGGTCCCACAGCCTGGAGATGATTCCCATGTTATACTAGGTTATCAAGACTATGAGAGCTTGAAACAAGGGTGCAAACTTAGTGTATAACAATTTGTCTTTGCAAAATCTTGTCAAAAAAACTTAATTGCATTTCAATTTGTTCCTTTTGGTTGCCTTCACTTTGTATGGTTGTGTTGACTAATTTTTTGGAGGAGCCGGAGTGGGAACAATAGCCATTAGGTGAGTAAGCAAATAAAAAGCCAAAAACTTCAAAAAAGCACCTAGCCTTTGCTAGCTACAAAATGAGGTATTTTTTCACATCAAGCTTGCTTTGCTTAAATTGTGGCTTTTCTTTGAATCTAGCTTAATAGGGAAAACCTTACTATTATCCAAATTGAACAAACATTAGGCATATGCTCTCCATTTTTCAAAGTGGATCAAAAAGCCAAAAGTGTGAGTTGAACTTGGTAAAAAGAAAGGGAAAATGAATTAACCAAACATTTCAATTTATAAGAATCTCCTTGTCAAGAGGTTGAAAAAGAATTTTTTTTTGCTTGAAGTGTTTTAAATGAGGAACAACAATAGGGATATGCTCTTCACTTCATGAGTGAACCAAACTCCCAAAATTGTTGAACTAAGTTCGATGTCTTGTTTTCTATATATGCTAGATAAATTAGATCTTTAGAGGGTCTACCTCCCGAGAATTTCCTTACGAGGATGGTGAGAGGGAATGACCCAAAGTGGGAAACAATCTCTTTGGCCATGATACTATCTGACCCACTATAAACAAATACACTCTTCCCTAATATGAGAGTGGCTAGGTTGTCTACAAGTATTCTTCACTTCCTCTAGTAGTCCTTTGGGATTGCACCAAATCGTGCTTTCATGCGTGTGGGGAGCCCGCAAGTGGGTAAAAGAACTTGACATGATCTAGAACAAAGGTGTTCATTAAAAACCTATTTTAAGTAGTAATCTTCCTTTTAGAGCCAAACGTGTTTAAAAGCCAAATCTGACTCTAGGTAGCTTGCTTGGAAGATATTCTTGTTTATACTTGTGAAAAATGATCGAGAACATACAATTTTAGTGTGGTTTTAGGGATATGGTACAAATTTGATATGTGTGTTGTGTTTGTACTTCATTTTCAAGCAAGAATATTCTGCGGATCTGATCTTAAAAATTTTAAAATTGCTGAAATTTATAACCTGATCTGCAAAGTGCCGCTTATGCACAATGAAATCACGCGTATGATTATTAAAGAAACACCTATAAATGATGAAGTCACACCTATGAAATTTTAAGAAATGCCTAGAAAAGGTTAAGAGACGCCTATCAACAAGAAAAATCTGCCCGCTCACCTACAAAGCACTGCCTAGGCAATTTCCAGTCACCGTGTATCAAGTTTAAAGTCATGCCTACACACTGGCAAGTGATGCCCAAAACCAAAGAAGGGAAAATAGAGAGTATTTCTCAGGGGTTTCAAAAAATTTTGATTTCATATCTGAATACCCTTTTGGACATTCTATCTATTCCAATATTCAACCTGGTCAAAAATCCTGATTTTGAACATTTTTGAAAATTTTGTAAGGATTTGACCATAGGCAAGTGAGATAAAACCTACTTCGGAGAGATTTATGTTCATGCCAGTTTTAACTCGATCTCATGACATAAAGAAAACCCTACAATTAGATAGAATTTATCTAAGGCAAGAACTTCCTTTTCCGAGTGACACGTTTACATCTTCAAGAATACCCCAAGAACCCATTCAAGGGGTAGAAATGAGCATGACTTTCACTTTTGGCAATGGAGGAGGTATTGATGCTAACAATCTAGGGTCTAATAATAACAATGGAGGAGGCATTGACCCAAACAATCTAGGGTCAAATAATAATAATAACGGAGCAATAGACCCTAACAATCAAGGAGTTAACAACACCAACAATGGGGGAAATGGTGAGCCAACTGCTGAAGATGCAGCTGATGAGAAGGTTAGTGGAGCCATACAAAGCCCATATTTATTGAAACTCATGGAAAAAGTGTTATAAAGAGATAAGGAGAATTATTTTCTAGACCTAGCCCAAAAGGGTCTTAAACTCCCTCATAACTATGTTGTTAATCAACTTAAGAAAGAGAAAGTTGAAGATAATCCGATTGATATCATGAACAAGCAATTTAAATTATTCCAAACGCAATTGGATACAATAAAGAAAAGTGGGGCTCCAAAACCCTTTTCAATAGAGGCATTGTGTCCTTTCCCATTTGATAAGAGTTTAGTCATGATACCATTTCCTACTAATGTTGTCTTTCCTAAGTATGACAAATACGAAGGAGCATCTGATCCCCAAGATCATTTAAGGGAATTTTGTGCATTAAGCTTGGAGTTCATGCATGACACTACTTATTTAATGAGGTTTTTTCCTAGAATTTTGGGAGGCATGGCCATGGAATGGTTTTCAAAACTACCTTCGGGCATTTGAACTTTTGAAGAGTTGGCTTCTAAATTTGTAATACACTATTCATATAATATCAAGCATAAAGTTACAATGATTACATTATGCAACACCAAGAAAAAAGAGGGAGAAGGATTCCTACTTTTCTTACAAACATGGAGGGAAGTATTTGCTAGATATCCTCGAAGCGTACCCGAAAAGGAAAATATGGATATCTTTATAAATAGCTTGAGTAATGAAATGAACTATCGGTTAAGGATGCAATGTCCTAAGTCTTTTCAAGATCTTATTGAAAATGGAGTGACTATAGAGGATGTATTGGTTAAAAGTGGAGAACTAAAGCTTTACAAGGATAACAAGAATCACAACAACATCAATACCTCCAACAGCAATAACAATCAAAATAAGAATTTCTCTAACAACTATAATCGATTTGGGTTGAGGAACAACAAAAAAGGTATGGTTAATGATGGGGTTGTTGATGCTAATAATTTAAAACCCACTCCTTTTAATCTCACGAGAACACCTACTCAAGTGAATAATGCGAATCAAGCACCCAAAGTGCCCTTTAACAACAATACCAATAATAATAATTTTGGGAACAATCAAGGGGCTAACAAACATAAGCAATTCTTTGCACCAACTCCCAAGAGGACATTCACACCTTTGGGTGAGCCCCTTGAGAATGCATTGAGAAATATCATTTCTAATAAGATTATTGATTTACCTAGGGCTCAACCATATGAACCAAAAAATAAGCCCACTTGGTGGAATGAGTCTAGTCATTGTGAATACCACAGAAATAGAGGACATACAATGAATGATTTCTTGCAGTTGAAAAACATGGTACAAGATTTGATTGACAATGGTGTGATCAATATAGAAGGCCCTAAAAATAATGAAGATCACACGGCTTTTAAGCAACATTTCTATAACCATGAGAAGGGTGAACCTTCCAATTTGAATAAGCAAAGCAATAATAATGTCAATTTTGCTCCTCATTATGATAACACTATCAACACATTATCCAAACATGAGAATGTTGTCAATGTTGTTGTAATCAAGGAACAACCCAAAAAGGATACATCTTATACTATCACTAGGGAGAAAGTTTCAAGGATTACCCTACAAGGGGTTGATCCTAAACCTATTGGTCCTACACCATCAAGTATTTTGGCTAAACAATGTGCTACAATAACAAAGCTATACAAGTTGGTGGACCAATTAAAAAGGACTCCGACTCAAATTTATATTTTGGAATTGTTAAAATTATCTCCAAATCACAAGGAGATCTTGCAAAAATCCCTCTTGGAGACTAATGTTCCTATTAACTTGGAGGAGGAAAAAATTCAAAATATGGTGGGACACCTCACTGCACCACATTATCTTTCATTTTCAGATCAAGATGATATGTCCATCACTCATCCTCAAAATTTTCCATTGCATATAGAAGTCCTCATTCAAAGACATAGGGTTAAGAGATTTCTCATAGATGGGGGAGCTGGTCTTAATATTTGCACTTTAAATCTTGTCAAGTCCTTAGGTTTATCCGAGTCTTCTACTGATCCTAAGAAGCAAATTACCATAAAATCTTATGATGAGGAGGAGAGATCTTCAAAAGGCATGATTGTATTACCTATTCAAGTTGGGCCTATCAAAAAGGACACCGTATGTCAAGTCCTATACATGAAGCTAACTTATAACATTTTATTGGGGAGGCCATGGATACATGAGATGGAAGCGGTTCCTTCTACATATCATCAATGCATCAAATTTATGCACATGGGAGAGGAAATCACAATTGGAGGGGATTCAAATCCTTTTCAATATTGCAGCACATTGAAGCCTCTTCATGAATTATTTATTCCTCATAATAGTGAAGGGATTGTTCCAAATACTACCATGGAAGAAACTAAAGGTGATCATCCTAAGTTAACATCAAATTTTACCTCTACATCAAGCCCTATTCAAACTAACTCAACTACACTGACTAGGGGAAAATAAAAAGTGAGTTATGAGGGTCCAAGTTCAAAAGAAGATACAGAGGTAGAAATTTCTAAAACTACCCAAGAGGAGAGAGACAAAGCCAAAGAAGACCAATATAAGAAAATGAATGAGATGATGCACAAGTTTGATAAACAATGTAGAATCGGTTCTAAATGAGTAGGGGAATATTCTATTTCTCTATTTGATTTACCTACTTCTCCAAAAACACATGGGAAACCTTCTAATACACATCCTCTTCAAAAATACAAATCTTATTTTGTAAGAGAGAGTGACAAGTTAGCACTTGAGGAAGAAGACAATGAGGTTCTACAATGGCTTTACAAAGATGAAAGTGATACTTTAAACAATCCTGTGGAAATAATTCAGCACATCAATATTCAAATTGACCAATATGGAAAGGGGTTTGAAATTATGCAAAAAATGGGGTATAAGGGAAGAGGACCCTTAGGCGTGAGAAATAGAGGTTTGCTTGAACCTATTGAGCCTTCTTGGAGATCAAAAGAAGAAAAATCAGGAATAGGTTACCAATACAAAGGAGAAAGTTCTAGCCCTATGCATGATTTTTATGAACAAGTGAACATGGTGGAATGTGAGGTTGATAGTGATGATTCTAGAGAATATGAGTGGGATTCTCTATCCGAAGATTCTTGCCATGACAAGGAGATTGTCGTCATACATTCTTATACTAATGTTCCTAAAGAACAAACTCAAGATAGTGAAGATCTAGAGATACTTCCTATAGGGAAAGCACACATTGATCATTAATGGTTAGGTGAACCTTGGTTACCTTCATGGGAGGTTGATTCAAATGTTAGGTTTAATCCGCATGTCTTCTTTCCCGTAGAAGTCTTAGAGGACTCAAGTGAGGGAGACTTCGATCCTTCTTCCATGGATCATCTTGAGCAAGCTCATGTTATTGACTTTCATGATACAATGTATGAACCATCTAATGAGGTCATGTCCTTAAACCCAGCCAATGAAAATTTTCTAATTGAATCTTTATCCTTGATGCATCCCGAGCTAATTGATTGGGACTTAACTGAATCAAATGACTTACTATACTTTCCCAATGACCAAGAAATGACACAATACCTAAATGCGGTTGAACCCTCTTCCACCAATGAATTTAATCCAAACATGATGAGAAAGGTAGGGGTCCAACCTCTTAATCCAAAAGAAAAAATGAAAAAAATTAAAAAATTGAAGAGTTCTAGTGGTGAAAACCACCATGTGGCAGTACTAGAACCAAAAAAAGTAAAACAAGAGGATGTTTCCAATGGTGAAAACCCAACTGTGGCACCTAAGGAAGAGAGGTTGGATACCTTACCAGCACATGAGGAGGAAAGATCACCAATTCTTATAGAGCCTATGGAGAAAGTCAACATTGGAACCAAATTGGAGCCCAAATTCATACATTTAGTAGCTTCACTTACACCTTTTGAGAGAAAAGATTTCATTGCATTTTTCCAAGAAAAGCAAGTGAATTTTGCATGGTCCTATGCTGACATGATAGGATTAGATCCAAACTTCATCATGCATCACTTGAATGTCAAACTAGAGGTTAAACCGGTGAAGCAAAAATTGAGGAAAATGCATCCACACATAGCTCTTCTAGTTAAAGCAGAATTGGGGAAATTGTTAAAGGTGGGGTTCATAAGAGAAATTTTTTATGCAGAATGGATATAAAATATTGTACTAGTTACCAACCATGACAAATCCATTCACATATGTACGGACTTTCAAGATCTTAATCTTGCATGTCCCAAAGATGACTTCTTGCTTCCAAGCATAGATGCAATAGTGGACCTAACAGCTGGTCACACCATGTTTTCATTAATGGATGGTTTTAGTGGATACAACCAAATTAAAATTGCAGCTAAAGATTAGGAAAAGGCAGCATTTACATGCCCTTGGGGAACATTTTGTTGGAATGTAATGCCTTTCGGCCTCAAAAATGCCGGAGCTACTTACCAAAGGGCAATGACTACCATTTTTCATGATATGATGCACACCTTCTTAGAAGATTATGTGGATGATATATTGGCTAAGTCACATCAAATAGAAGACCATTTACAAATTCTAGAGAAGATATTTACATGCTTGGAACAGTTCAAAGTAAGGCTCAATCCAAAGAAATGTGCCTTTGGTGTTCAATCAGGGAAATTATTAGGGTACATAGTTTCTGCAAAAGGCATTGAAGTGGATCCTGACAAGGTTCAAGAAATCATGGACATGGACATTCCTAAGAACATTATCCAAATGAGGTCTCTACAAGGAAAAATCCAATCAATAAGGACATTCATTTCTCAACTAGCTAAAAAGTGTCACTCATTCACCAGATTGCTACATAAAGACACCACTTTTACATGGGATGACGAATGTGATAAGGCTTTTAATTTTTTGAAGACTTACTTACTCAATCCACCAATTCTAATGCCTCCTATCAAAGGAAAACCATTTCTTTTGTACATATCAGCAACCGAGAGGTCTTTAGGAGTTCTTTTGGCACAAGAAGATGATCAAGGAAAAGAGAGAGCTATTTATTATCTGAGCAGAAATTTGATCAAGTATGAATTAAATTACACCTTCATGGAAAGAGCATGCCTAGCTGTTGTCTTTTCTTCCCAAAAAATGAGACACTACATGTTGATGCACAAAGTGAAGCTCATTGCAAAGATTGACCCTCTGAAATACTTGCTTAGCAAAACTGCCTTAACGGGAAGAATAGCAAAATGGGTCATGGTTTTAAGCGAGTTTGATATTGAATATGTGGATAGAAAGGCCATTAAAGGAAAAGTGATAGTAGATCACTTAGCTGAAAATCCATTGGTTTCTACACATCCCATTCAAGTGGAGTTCCCTGATGCAGTAATTGTCAATATAGAAGCTAAGACATGGAAATTGTACTTCGATGGATCATACACACAAGGAGGTTCCAATGCCGACATATTGTTGATTACCCCTCAAGGATATACTATTCCTAAATCATATAAGCTCTTATTGCCATGTACCAACAACATAGAAAAGTATGAATCTTTAGTCATTCGTATCAAGATGGCTTTAGAATGGAATATTACCGAGCTACAAGTGTATGGTGATTCTCAATTAGTGATCAATCAAGTCAATGATGAGTACAACACAAAAGATGAAAATTTAATGCCTTATAGGACAATGATTGATGCTTGGAAAAAGTACTTTGTATTGATAACTTTTGAACAAATTCCAAGAGAAAAGAATAGAGTTGTTAATGCAATGGCTACCTTTGCTTCATTACTCCAAAAATCTGATCAAAATGAAAGGTACAAATTCTTGGCAGAAGAGTTGGCAAAACCAACATTTGACCTTCCTGATACCCAAATTATTGCTTTACTTAATGGACATGACTCACCTTGGTACGATCGTATCTATACATACCTTAAAGACAAAGTGTTACCTTTAAACCAATCTTGGGCCCAAAAATGACACTTCATGAGACAATCGACTCGTTATACTATCCTTTCCAACACATTGTATCGTAAGGGTCTTGACGGAACTTTACTTAGATGTCTAGAGGAAGAAGAGTCTAAGGTAGCTTTACGCGAGGTTCACAAGGGCATTTACGAGTCACACTCAAATAGGTTAAATTTAGCTAAGAAGATCCTTCGCATGGGGTATTTTTAGAAAACCTTAGAAAAGGACGCTTGTCACTTTGTTAAGGTATGCACAAAATGTCAATATCATGGTGATATGATACATGTACCAGCTCAAGAATTACATCCTTTTGTTACACCTTGGCCATTTTATCAATGGGGGTTTGACTTGATTGGCGTGATTTATCCATCTTCATCCAATGGGCACAAATACATTATCATGGCTACGGAGTATTTCACTAAATGGGTAGAGGGCGTTCCTTTGATCACTACTACAGGAAAATAGATCTCTATGTTTATCCTTAATCACATCATTTCTAGATATGGTATTCCTTACGCCATAATTACTGACAATGGAAAACAATTTAAGAACAAATATGTGGATGAACTTTGTGATACTTTTCATATTACCTATCACTCTCATTCCATTTATTATCCACAAGGAAATGGACAAGCTGAGGCTACTAATAAGAATATCCTTAAAATTTTGAAGAGATCGGTGAACAAATTAGGAAGAGATTGGCATGTACAAATCAACCCAGCTTTATGGGCTTATAGAACTAGTATTTGGATACCTACAGGAGCTACACCATATTCATTGGTTTATGGAGCCAAAGCTGTTCTACCTTTGGAGGTTGAAATCCCATCCTTAAGAGTATCATTGCAAGGATTAATAATAGATTAGGATTATAGGGTTGCCCAACTTCAACAATTGGAATTGTTAGAGGAACATCAAGCACAAGCCTATGAAAATTTGAAATTTTATCAAAATAGGATTTCAAGGAACTATAACAAGCACATTAAACCAAGAATCTTTCAAGCGGGTGATCTAGTGCTAAGGGATAACCCTAAGAATCAAGTGGAAAGGGAAAAGAAGGGTAGATGGGAAGCAAATTGGCTTGGGCCTTTTGTCATTGTTTCCTCTTTTGGAACGGGGACTTACAAATTAGCCAATTGTGTTAGGGAAGAATTACAAGAGCCCATTAATAACATCCATTTAAAGATGTTTCATACCTAATCAGATGAGAGAGTATCTGAAGATAGAGTATCAGATGAGTGTGTATCCAATGACTCAAGCATCACTTTTGTACATGAGAAAATAAAAAAGATCAAAAAAATTTTAAAAAGAGAAAAATTAAAAAAAAAGAGAAAAAAGTGCCTTGGTGAAAACCTAGCAATAGGCACCTTAGTCGCAAAAAAAATTGAAAAAGAGAAAAAGAGCAATAAACCCAAAAGGTGAAAACTTGGTAATCAAGCACCTTTTGTTCCCTTAAGTCTTTCCTAGTTGCATGTGTACATATTGCATTTCCATCATCTCACTTGTAAATCTTCATTGCATTTGTCATTTGTGCATAGTCATAATAAACCTTTTAGCTGCATTGTTGCATTTTTGGTTTCCTATGGCCCTAAGTTTGTCGCACAATCACATTTATCACTTGGGGGTAGGAAAGGATTGGAATTTTGGTACCAATGGATTCAGTAGTGCTACTTTCGATCACACATCAGAGAGAGGATTTGTCAAAGCTTCAGAAGAGAGAGATTTTATTAAACCTTTGATGGATATCATTGTTCACAACCAAGTATTTTGATCCTACAACTTGATCCTTGAACCTTCATTGACTTTATTATTCAGGATTCAAAATTGACATCACCTAAATGATCAGAATGTTTGGAAATTATTTTTGAAAATATTGATACATTGCAAAACACTTGAAGTTTTTGATAATCGTTATTGGCCTTTTATCATGTCTACTTAGCTAATCGATGATGTTTTGACTAGATTGGTGATGATGGAGACATGATATTTTTCCCTTTTCTGAGTGACTGTCTTGAGGGAGATCCAACAACTCATGTGAATTCATCTAATGACATGGTCATGAAAGAATCATTGAGGACATTCATATAAGATGGAGGGTTGACCTTTGTTTGTTTACACAAACGGATGCCTTGGCTATTTAGATTTTCCATATCTTAATACCAAAATCCAATTGCAACATTGAATCTATTGAAATTGGTATTCGTACTCCCATAGTTGGTTATTCAACTAGTGAGGGTTGTACTAGTTTCCTAAAGGGTTACCAAAAGTGATCTAAAGCAGTATTCATATTATCATGATGTGGTCAGTGATGGTTGTACTTGCTTTCTGGTCCCACAATGCTCAATGATAAAAATATTTCTCTATGACATTTCTTTGCTAAAAGCTAGTGACAATTAGTTGCATTGCATTGCATTTTCATGTTAGATTAAGTGCATGATTTGTGGTATTTTTTCCAAGGGAAAGGGAGTTCAATTCAATATCTCGATCAATCATTAAGGGGGGTTCAAATTAAACATCTTATCCTTGGTTCAAATCAATAATGTGAGATTATCTTTTGCATTCATTCATAGCATCATTCATTATTCATTATCCTTATATTTGAAAAGGGAAAGAAAAAGATTCATTACTCATTAAGCATTTGCATACATCTAGTAAGGATGGTATTCTAAGAATTGCATACATCACCAAAAATAAAAAACACAGTTGCATTCATTATCCATATTTCCATAATAAATCATTTGCATCCATAAATTGAAAATTAGAAAAACATATTCCAAGTTCCATTATCATTTGCATTCTTCTATCTATATCATATATGAGATACATTGCATCCACAACATAATCAAAAGTAAATGCATCATAAACATCATATAGAGCTTCATATAAAGATAATATCACATAAACACATCATGAGAATCAAGGAAAGTCCATATAATTAGATAAATGTTCATAACATCAAAGATCCATCAAATCTGTATAATCAAGATACAACATCATCAAACTGATACATCCGAGTCCTGATCAATAAATGAAACATGATACAAATCATCAATAAATAGATCCATAATCACTCATCATGATCTTGTAGGGCCACCTGATCCATCACTAGCACCTAATCCATCTGGTCCCCTGTCACCTGATCTATCCTAAGTAGGAGTCTGACTAGTGCTCACAACACTGGGCCTCTGAGCCATCATCATCATAAACTACTGCATCATCGTAGCTACCTGATCCAGTCAACCCACTACTGGTGATAAACCTGTCTACAATGTCCTCACATCCTGTGATAGAGTGTCTATGCTAGGAGAAGCCTGTGAGGTCTGACCCATATCTTGTGACCTAGGTATCTAAGGAGGCACTTGCTATCCCAGAATCTATCCCTATTGTACTAATGGAGCTTGATGTACCAAAGGAACCTGTTGTGCCAAAACCTATCCTCCAAGAACCTATCTAGCAGCATAAATATGAACCTGTCATGTGGCTCTCTGCTATCCCCATACTTTTGCAGCTCTAGGCTGTACAAATCCAGGTCCCTGATCCAGCTGAACCTGTTTGACAACCCTATCCTTGAAATGCCCACCTCCTACTCGTGGTCCAATTTTCCCTCTACCTATGACCCTAGGAGCTCACTATGCTCTAAGAGCTTGACATCAATGTCATCTAGGTCTACCATCATCATCTCCACCATCATCATCTGATGGCTTATCTCTGCCCAGGATCGACTCTGCAGGATCTATAAATCTCAAAAATCTATTACGAGACCATCACTCTCTCTACTCCATAGACATCCTAGCATTTGCTACATGATCTAACATGTCCCATCTGATATACATCAATCTCACAATCTGATCATAGGAGAATTGAAAGTCAATTTGTGCACCCCACACCGATCACTTTGCCTGGACTCGAGCATACAATGCCATACCCTAGGACATATCCTGATATCTACCATACTGCCTCGACACCCAACCAAAATAGAATCTCTCAATCATGAGGGGTGATCAACCTATCATCCACCTTAGAGAAAACATGTAAGTTTACTCATCATCATCCTCCCTCCAACCCTCACTGCTCAGATATGGTCTCCATACGACCTGATCTATATCGTCGATCATGCAACGCCAATACTCTAGTTTCCCTAGATGATGTTGGAAAACCATGCCACTATATAAAAATGCATAAGGATAGCCATGATGTTGGATACGATCTGACAATGGTCTAGTAATGGGAAGATGCTCCCATACCCATAACTATAATATCACTGCACCTGTTGATAATGAAGCACTAGATCTATATACTACCTCATGAAAATCATGATATAGCTGGGCTAGCATGCAAGAACCCCAATCAAAATGTCAAGGCTATGCAAGAAAATCCTCTAAAATGCGGCCCCATCCAATAGAGAAACCTTGACCTCGCTGATTTGGGACTAGTAAACCGCCTATCAAAGCACCCAAGACCACTGACAATGTCAGAAAGGAAGCAAATTGTGCCCATGTAATCGTATCATCACCAATGGTAGCATCACCAAATACCCATTTGCAAACAGTGCCATCATAAACATAATCATAGTATACTCTCTCACCCTGAGTAGGAATGTAGAGTAATCTATAAACATTCTCAGGAGTGATGGTCATCTCCCCAAATGGTAAATGGAAGGTATTGTGGTCAGAGTGCCAACGCTCTGTCACAACTGTCAATAGACCTTGGTTCAGCTGGAACCGCAGGATGTCTAACAGGAAACTCAAACCACACATCTCAATAACATGATACTGTAGCTGGGTCAACTCCTGACCTAGGTCTAAAATCTAAGAAGCCAATGTCTGTATATATAACTTATGGAAATGTGCCTATTTTGCAAATCAAGGGAATCATATCAATATTTTATATTAGTGGATTATTTTAAGTCAATCAATCAAATATCATATCAGTCTTTTATCAGATCAGTTTATCATATCAGTCTATCAATCCTATCAATTATCTACCTATCAATTTTCTATCAGATTGACAAATCACATATTCATTGGTACTATTATCCTGATATCCTAATCACTTGTTTTGTTTAACTACAATAGACCTATCTATCTTAGAAATTCGATCATTTATCCAGAGACATCAAATTTAGTCAAAAAAATCAAGTTTGAGCAGAAATTTTTTTTCAATTTATCAAAATTCCTATAGGCGTCATTTGCCTATATGGAGGTGACATTTTACCTTAGGCGGTGAATTAAGTTTCATACATAGCATTTTACCACATGGAGGTGACACTTCTTGTCTTAAGTGGCACTTAATGACCTTAGGCGACATTTCAAAATGTCTAGGTGTCATTAAAATTTTAGGGATTTGTCAGACGGTGTTTTACACATAGTTTGAAAGAAAACCCTAGTTTTTAGGTGGTTTCAAATCTATCACAGGCAGCATTTTAACATGTTTAGGTGGCATTTAAATGCATAGATGCGACATTTAATCATCCTATGCATCATTTAATCTATCCTAGGAGGCATTTAACACAATTACATCTAAAAATTAAGATTTTTATGCAATAAATGCTAAAAAAATTGAAATAAATGTACTCGGAGGGTCAGAGTCACTTACAGGAGGTTCGTAATCCAATGGTCTCTGATACCGTTGACCTCTCTCAAACTGATACTCTCGAATAGGAACAACCATTATGATCAGCTTTCTTAGGATCAGAGAAAAATATCAATAGTAAAAAGTGCAAATGAATGGTAAATTTGGGTTTTTCAACCTATTTATGCTATTTGACCTAATTTTGAGGTAATTTTTGACCTTTTGACCTATATCGGCATATCAATCAAACTAAGGCATTTGTTGAAACCAGGAACATCATCAATGTTTTTTAGAAATGAAAACATATTGGATCAAGTATCAATCAATTTCATATTTTTCTATCCAGCGATCAATCTATTTTTATTTCTGAGGGGGCATCATCAGAGTATTAAATCAAACATCATTGAATCTGGGGCATTAAAATTTTGAACGATTATCAGTGGGGCATGTGGTATCATTTTTCAAATTAGTTATATCAATCAGATCAGTTTCATATCAGGTTTCACATCAAATTTGTATCAATCAATCAAGTATCAAATCAGTGATAAGGACATGTAATTTTCTTTGAATCAATGCACTACATACATCAATTCAAAGAGGGGCATTTGTAGACACCCAAACCTGAGCAGGTTTCTTAGAATCATTCAAATTTACAAAATCTTAACAAATGCTCTAATTATCATCAAAATGGATCAAATCAATTTTAAATGGACATTTATTAATCAAAATTGGACAAAATCATTTAATTCAAAGGAAAAATCAAATAATGACATCAAATAATTAAAATCAAGCTTAAAAGGATCAATCACACTATATAATTGATTTTAATCAATTAATTGTATAGTTTTAAATCAAAAATCAAATTGAACCTATTCTCCTACATGGCTAATTTAATTAATTGATGGAATTTAATTAATCCTAATATCTTTCCACATAATTTGAGCAACCAATGAGAATTGAGAACACAAATCACATGGATCACTCCAAAATAGTTGAATCTCAATCACACATTTCAACTTTGAATCTCAACCACTCAAATTTGTCTACTTGTCCAAACCTTTGAGACAATCATTTAAATTGTCCCCCCATTTAAAAACATTTCAAAGTTTTTGACTCAACCAAAGCTAAATCATGATCAATTAACTCTACCCCCTACCCTTGGGATTTTACTATAAATAGAAGTCATTTTGAGAGCATAAATATACTAGAGAATTCAAGTGCAAAGCATCATCATTATAGGCAATTTCATAGCAATTGAGCATTATCTTGAGCATTAGGCATTGTACTATCATTTTCTCATTCTAGATTTGTCACTAGTAGAGAATAAGGCTGAGAGCTCTACTTACCAAGCTTAGATAAAGAACCATGAGATGTCATGGATGTTAATTTCAATTCTTTAGTTTAAATTTCTATTGTATTTGCATAGAATTGTTGTTAATTGTCCTAATTTCATGAAGGTGTAAACACTCACACACAAAAGTATGTTACAACAAAGTTTTTGAATTGATGGAGTATGTCGGACCTTGTTACAATTACAATGATTGGATGTAGATTGTTCAATATAAAAAAAGTATGTGTAGGTATGCACTGTCAGCAAATTATATACAATGGAATGAAAATGATCAAAGTAAAAGATTTTCTATTTACATTGATGGGAGACCAAAAGCAACAAGGAATATTGTGGGTTTTATAAATAGTACGCGACCTGGGTCAACTAATAAGTGTAATACCCCAAAAATGGGCTATAGGTTCATTAACCTCCTATATCGACACATCAAATGAAATTGATACAAAAGTCCTAACCTAAGGCACATCTTCACATCGAAATCCTAATTGATTTTATCTTAATTCTGCATCAGGGAATATTTCCTAAATATTCCTAATTTATCTAATTATCTTTAATTAAATATTATTTGGTGATAAATGTTATTATTTATCCTAAAGTTGATTAATTGAATATGATGAATATTTAATTAATTAATTTAAGTCTACCACTTAATTATTTAATTAGATTTAATTGCATTTATTCCTAATTAATATTGTTTTTATTTTGACAATAAATTAAAATTCCTATAAACAATCAATTGGATATTTATTTAATTGATTTAAAATCAAAGTTGTCAAATTTAATGTTTTAATTAGAATAAAGTTTGATTTAATGATTGATTAACCCATAAATCAATTGTTTTAATTCAAAATCTGTTAAGTTGAGAATAAATCACTTTATTTATTAAATTAATTCATATTAAATCATGCACAATCACAAAAGAAGTCAACTTTAAAACAATTGCTAATTTCGATTTGTAAACTTTCTAAAACTCAACATCTGATGATGAGTTGAAAAAGAGAACTAAAACTCTATTTTGAGATAAAAACTGCTTTTGCATGATTTTATGAGTTTATTTATTCTTAATTTCTTGTTAACTCAAAAATCAACTTGAGTTTATCAAGAGTGATTTATGGTTTTTCTCAATGCATTCTCAAGCCTTGGATTTCTATAAAAACAAGGCTTAGCTCTTCACAAAGGTCTGCACAATTTTTAGCTGGCAATCAACACTTGGAAATTGCATCCTCACTCTAGCGAATCTGTGACTGAAGAATCAATCTTTTGTGAATCAAGGCTATTGTGAGATTTTCATTTATTGTTTTGAGCATTCATAGTTTCATATCATAGATTTTTATATGCATTCATAGCATTTCTTAGATTAAATCTGCATTCAAACTCAATTTCATACATTATAGCTTAGATTCATACAGTTTCTCATTCTTCTTGCATAGAAAATACAAAAATATAGATTAATTTGCATTCATATTTCATTGTTTTCATCATCTTAAATCTTTCGTTTAGGTGTTGCATTGTCACTGATCTCAATTTTAATATGAGAACATCATACTCGCACCTACTAGAAGACAGTAAATCACCTGGTTATCATAGTTTCAATTACTTGCAGATTTTAGTTTTTGCTAACCTCTAATGTTTTACTAAAGTGTTGTGTCTACAGCTAGGTAAAAAATTCACACACACATTTTTGGTGCCCACCACGGGGCCCTGAAATGGTTTTCCATTTTATTCTATCAAATTTCTATCATTTTTCTCAAACCCACAACCACAAGGTTAATTTTTGTGAGTTTTGTGATAAATTTCTGGGTTATTTTTCCAGAAATCTGACTAATGTTTTTATTGGTACATGCACGTATGACATGATACAGATCCAAAATTTATATTTATAGAAATTTATTTGAGTTATCTTTCATTTACCATTGGTTTGGATTAATTTTGTTTTGATTTGCAAAAGTTATGATCATTTTAGTGAAGATTGGTCTGAACCTGATTTTATGAAATTCGACTGATATTTTTATTGGTACATGCACATATGACATGATACAGATCCAAAATTTATATTTCTAGAAAGGTATTTGAGTTAGGTTTCATTTTCCATTGGTTTGGATTAATTTCAATTTGATTTGCAAAAGTTATTATTGATTTAGTACAGACTGGTCATAATCTGATTTTTTATGACAACAGGTTTTTCGATTATCAAATGACATATTATCTTTGACTAACCTGATTTTCTACCACGTGGGGTTGAAAAGTTGTGTTTCTTTTTTTAAGGATTTTTATAACAGTGAGTTTCATGCACAAGAATAGGTAAGTTTTTCATAACAATGGCTTGCAGGTGCAGGTGCAAGTACGTCCTATGGGTACAAAAGATAGAAGACAAATGCTCAAAAATTGCTAAAACAGGTAAAATCTACTAAGTGTGTTGCGAGGAACTTAGTTATTTTGTTACATCTAATAAAATTTCATTTTGGGACATAAAATAAACTCTCTTGTGTCAAGCTTGAGTGCCTTTACAACTTTCATAATTCACACTTTAGTTTTGGGCTCTAAAATGAACATAGATTTGTTTTTTGCATATCTATTACACATAGTAATTAGGCCCTATGAACACTATTTGTGGATGATCTTGAGAGAGTGGGCTTCTTTCACTTGTTCATGCATGTGAAGCTCTTCTTGATGAAAGATCCCCTTGTAGGTAGGGAGGTTACTGAGATTGTCTTGCGTTCTACTAGATTTGTGCATCTTCAACTTTTGATTGATACATTCTCTCTCTAGAGAGGTTGATAGATCATAAGCGGTTGACATCATAGATCTTTGCAAGGTAATTTTGGTCTTAGTGTGTCAGATTAATCTATCTGCTTTGTCTTGGTGAAGTGAAAAGGTTAGGGGATTATGCTCTACTTCCTTTTTGGATAGTACCAGAAACTCAGATCCTTGAATCTAATCTAGTCCCCCTATGGTATCTTTTGTGAGTCACCTTTAGAGAGGGTTAACCATAGTGGACATTCCCTTAATTGGGTCAACCACGTGGATGGAACCTCAAGTGATAATAGCCATTTTCATTGTGGTAGCAACAACTGCTATATAAATGTCCTTGTGGAGGATATCTTCACAGGTGTGGTCTCTTGTTGGGTTGTCATATCTCCCTAGCAGCTCCTAATTGATTAAATTCTCAGACTGTGTCAAAACCCTGGTGCACCTAGATTGGAGTTCGCCCTCTTGAGATCACAAAAGTTGCAGAGTCAGACCATTACTACAAACCCTAGTGAGGCCAATTTTTTCATTTTCTAGGAATATGTGCATTATTGAAAAACTTTTTGGAACATACACAAGTAGTATTTCTAGGGATTAGCATAATAAGTCACTATTTCTTGTTCATGCACAAGGTTGTTTTTGCCCTTGTTCATTGTTTTCAGATGATTTCTTGCTTCCCTTGCTTGTTGTTTTGAATGCTTGATATCTTCTTGGTTACTTGAAATGAACTGTTACATGGATCTTCAAAATTTGCATAACAATCTGATACTGAAACACTCAAAAATTGCAAAACCTGAGCAAAAATCCTTTCCTAGAGTGAGAACTGAATATTCTATCAGAGAATAGCCAACACTATGTCTTGAAATCTATGCCTCACAATCTATGCCAAAACTGTCAAATTGTGTCCTTTTATCGCGTGAGATTTTAGCTTTCTAAGCATTCTTTCATGTGAGAAAGCATATTCTCATGCGTGGCCTGGTACTTCCTCACATGGGGCAGCATTCTCTCGTGCGAGCATGTCCTAAAATTTTCAAAACAGTGAGCTTATTCCTACCAGTTGGTCAACTTTTTGTCGTATCTAATTTTTGTCTGGGATCTGTATGCCTATTTTCCTATTGCACACTACCTAAAACTAGATGTCTAGAGATGAGAACCATGCAATTACTGCTTAAAACCAAGTTGTCTCTCTATTTTGTCAGAAATCCAATTTGCAACAAATCCCAAATTCTATCAAAATAGCGAACTGATTCTTGTCATTTCTAGTCATCCTTGGTCGGTCTGGGTCAAATCTCATGTGCTATGACATGTTGCTCAACATCCAAGTGAACTTAAATGGTATCAAGTTGAACAAAATGACTCTTGGTCTTCTTTCTTCCACATCTCTCATGTCTTCCTAGTCTCCCATTTCCATCCTTTCTCCTATTCCTTCACGCTTCTTCCTCTTCTTCCTAAAACTCTTCACGTCTTTTTGATTCTTTTCCTCTTATTATCTAGTCTTCTTTCTTCTATTCATTTCTTCTGTCACTTCCATGCTTGATTTCTCCTCTTCCAGAACCATGAATTTCAGCTATCTTGTCATGGAACCTCTCTTGAAAATGGATGATCTAGAACTCATTGCTCAATTCGAAGAGTATTATTCCAAAAAAACCATGAGTGATAAATTTATGACATAAATAAAAGAAAAATTGATTAAATTAGATGCCTTTTTTAGGATCATACACACGATCCTATCATGACCTCCTTCTTCCAAATGTCTTTCATCTTCTAAGTCTTTTCATTCTTCCTCATCTTCCTCATCTTCTTCCTCCACTGGGTCTTCACCTTCCTCTTCTCCACAATCTCATTCCTCTTCTACTTCTCCCAAGAGTCTTACTCCTTGTCTCAATACATACCATGTTAAGCAATGTGATAACCCTTATGATACCTCTTCCATGGAGAGTGACACACCCATCTTTGAAGACTATGATGACTATGATGACAGACAATATAATGATACCTATGACACCTCTATTCCTAAGAGTCCTCCTCATCGTGTGCTTGTGCTTACTGGAAATGGGACGTCACATTGGATAGATCGTGATGGTGATCCATATGATTCTGATTTTGAAAGAGACTTTGATGATTTATGTGCAAAATACCTAGATGATCCATCTATTTTACTTGAAGAAGAGAAATCTTTCCATGCTGATTGTAAACATCAATACTATAAGGATCTCTCCTCTAAGAACTCTCATGCTAAAAATAAAGATTACACTCTCAAGAAAGATCATGTTAATGTTGAACCTTTGTCTTGTGATGGTTCCCTTCCATCCCCTACTTCCTCCAATACCCATACATTTCCTAAAGCTTCCAAGCCTATCAAATCTTTCACAAGTCCTTCATCCACCAAAGGTCCTAATACTTTTCATGTGGTTTCCTATAGTTATCCTCAAGGGCTACCTCTTAAAGAAACTCAAGTTAACCTTCACTTGGCTACAAATACTTTCAATAATGCTAAACCTAAAGAGCCTAAGCCTTTATATGCTATAATTCCTACTTCAGCTAGTCCTCCACCATCTCTTCCAAAGTATTCCATACAATCCCAACATGCTTCCTTGTCCTTAGAAGTGGCTCCATGTCAAGAGGACTCTAAAAATGATAAAGAAAAGAACATAAAGAAAGATCAAGATCAAGAACCCTCCATGTCATCCACTCCTTTTCACGATGTCTCTTATCCGCTTCAGGGTTCTTTTGATCCTACAAGCCCTTTCTCAATCATTCCACCATGTCTTAAGTCTTCTCCTAAGTAGGATCACACTACTACTTACACCGTTGAGCTTATTGACAATCAAAATAACCTTACCCCACTTCCAATTTCCAAAGATGATACTTCCATTAAGGTTGGTAAAAATGGTGTTGTTACTTCCAATGTTAAGCCTATTGAAAATCAAGAGAAAAATTATGTGCTTATGCTATCCAAAGATCCTTGTCAAGATCAAAGTCTTTCATCTTCTTATTCTACCACTCCATGTTCATTTCCACTTTCTACTCTTCCTAAGTCTTTGCAAGCTTTGAACAATCCTACCAAAGAAGGTGCTCATATTCAAGATGTCCACAATTCTATTGAAAATCCTAATGCTCACTCTAAAGGTGCTGATGTCCTTGGTTGTCATATAAATGTTGATGAACTTGTTGATTATCCTTTTGCATCTTCCACTTCCATCCTTGGACCTCTTCCACCACTACTAAGGGCTTCACGTCTGCCTTCCATCTTGGGTCCTTATGTTCCTTCACTTTCCCCTCCTAACTCTCCTAATTCACCATCCATCTTGGGTCCTTACATCCCTCCATCTCCTATCTTTCCTCAAGATCAACATAGATGCATACCCTTGAATCCTTTTCATCCACCCACCCATCTAAACTAGTCATATCCTCCTTCTTCTTCCACAAGTCCCAAGTCTTTTGAAAGTAACTTGAATGTTCAATACAAGAAAAAAAAGCAATACAATAATCCATCAAAAAAAGAAGATCACCATGTCTCCTCTAATCGACATGGAGGCATAAAGTCAAAAGAGATATCTTAAAAAAAAACTACAAGACAAGTATGGGTTCCAAAATCCATCATTAAAGATATTCTCTCTAAATCATCAAAAAGAAATGAAAAGCCTACGACTATATGGATTCCAAAATCTCTCTTGAAAAAGTATGATGTTGAGCAACAAGTGAAGTTGACATTCAAGCTTCCAAAGGCTTCCACTTCATCTTCTTCCAAAAATATTCTTCCATTCCATGCGCCTAAACCACAACCTCTGCTATCCATTCGCTATATTCCTTCACGTATTCCTTCATTCATGTTTCCTCCATCCTCTTGCCATCCTTTAAGGTATGTGTTGATGTTGATCTTCCCTTCCTTTCCATCTACCCTTTCACAATCCTTGCATTCATTATCCTCCTACCTTCTATCCTTTTTCCTCATTTGCCTATTCGTCCTATCTTCCAACCTCACTTGCTTTACATAAAACCTTATCCTCCATTTTTCTCTTCCATCCTCCTTTCCCTATCAACATATTTGAGCATATCATTTTGAATCCTTAGCATATCATGGTTTATCCTTTCAAGGAGCATCATCTAAAGAGCTTGCCTTCTTCCAAAAAAATAAAAATAAAAAAATAAAAATTAAAAATGTGCCTTGGTGGAAACCTGGAAACAGGCACCTTGGTAGCAAAAGTAAAGAGAAATAAATTTATCCTATGGTGAAAACCACTCCCTTGTGGCACCTTAGATAAGTACCATGATAAAAACTTGGCAATCAGGCATCATGCATAGTTCTTCTACATATTTCATGCATTCCATCTTCTCTCTTTGATCTTGACAATGTTGATCTATACATGAACATTTGGCTATCTTGTGAGCTATCTTACAATGATCTTGCTTTCATTCCCTTCCTGTTTAGCCTTCATATTTACTTTCCTCCATTCATTCTAGTCTTTCGCTATCCTTTTCCCCTTTGGTCTTGATCTAATAAAAAAAGAAAGAGTAAAACACAGTGCTATGAAGACTCTTGACATGTCTACTCCTTTGGACTGCATCATTTCTTTTTTTGGTATTACGCTTTTGTGACTTGTCCTATGCTGGCCTTTCATTGCTTGTCCAAATGTGCTTTACATGACAATTTTTCCCTAGCTTGGGTACCGTTGATGAGTTTTCCTTTGAAGATTTATTCCCTTCATTCTCATTCATTCTCTTGTCTTCCATCTCTTCCACTAGCTTGCTAATCCCTCTTGTTCTCCACCTTGCTAGACATTGGGACTACATGATGTGATCTTGCTTGGGAGTTCGATGCCCATTCTGTCTGGGGGCATCCTTTGTACATACTAATTGGTACTACCTATTGAGGTTGAAATCCCATCACTAAGAATCAGAATGCATGGTCTAGTAATTGATGATGACTATAGAGTGTCTAGGTTGCCAGAACTTGAACTACTAGATGAGTGCAAACAAGCAATGTATGATCATCTCAGAATATATCAGAAAAGAATGTATAGAGGCTACAACAAGAAAGTCAAACATAGAGAATTTTAGGTTGGCGATCTAGTCTTGAGAGAGAATCCTAAAAATCAATCACATAGAGAGTGCAAGGGGAAATTTGAACCCAACTGGTTGGGACAATTTGTTATCACTACTACTTTTGGCTCTGACGCCTATCAACTTTCAACGACTGAAGGAGAACAGCTCCAAGAACCAATCAACATTCTCCATCTGAAGAAATTCTATGCCTGAGGCATTCCGTCTTTGTAAAATGTTCTGAAAAAATTATTAAAAAAATGAACATCTTGGTGAAAACCTGGCAATAGGCACCTTGATGATTCACAAAAAAATCAAAAAATTGAAAAGTACAAAAAAATTGAAAAAATGAAAAATACAAAAAAATGAGATAAAAAAGAAAAAGTGCCTTGGTGAAAACCTAGAAACAAGTGCCTTGGTAGCAAAAATAGAATCTCTGCCAAGATGGTGAAAACTTAGCAAACGGGCACCACTTGTTTCAAAATGCTCCATCTATCAGCACAATCTTGGTCTTTCCCAACTTTCAATCTTGTTTTAGTTTGTACATCTCCTAGTTTGTTTACACATTCCTATTTTTAATAAGTCAGTCTGTACACCAATCAGCTAAAGCGTCTGTATCTTATCAATGTTCAAACTTGGGGGCAATCAAAGTCATATCCTATGGCCTCCAGTATATCTTAGACGTATCATATCTAGTTAGAGTCCTTTGAAGCTTCATTTGAGTTAGTTAGTCAGTATCGTCTCTAGAAAAGATTTTGCATCTACAACAACACAATCAAACTAAAAATAATCTATGCTTTTACATAATTTTATCTCCTTGTATGCTTACTGATTCACATTGAGATTTTTGCATATTGTGTCCTTTTGAGCTCTTCGATGATGTCCTTTATAGGATTTAGAGAGTGATGAATGGGGGCATAATCTTTTTTTTGTTTTCTTCTTGTATGTGAAAATCTAACAACTTTAGAAATTCTAGATTGAAATGGTGTCCGTATGTAAGAGCCTCTATCTCGAATTGGATGGCCATGCGTACCTCAACCATTGATACTCAAAAAATTCAAGGAAGTTTGATCTAACTATTGTCTTTTTGAGTGAGTTCTTTCTCTTACTGTGAAATGCAATCTTACCTAAAGATGTGAATGATAAAGGGTCACTATGGGTAATTCACACTAGATTTAGAATGATCTCTTGACTATTTGATATGTTTAACTGCAAGGCGTATTTAGGTCATCACGATGTCTATGTTTTGATGCTTATACAAATTGCTATATCAAAATGGACATGATATTCAGGTCATCCTAGCATTTGTGCCTTAGTGCTTATATCTAATCTGACATTCCGAAAATAAAATCAATATTCATATTCCATGGTTTCCTAACCAGTGGGCGTTGTATTGATTCTTGCGCATACAAATCGATATTCATATGTCTATAGTTTCATAACTAGTGGGCATTGTATTGATTTATCTAGTTACCTAAAAAGTGCAATGATGATAACAAATCGACACATGATCGGTGACTAGGTCCTAGGTCCTAGGTTTGGATTTCATTCTTCATGTCATTTTACATTTTGCACTTTGCATGATCTCACAAATTGCTTGAACACTTAAATGATTCTTCAAAAAAAAATAAAAATGACACAAGAGCTGAATCTCGCATGAAGGTTCTTCCAACGAAACATCAAGTAGAATCCTTTTTAAGGATCAAAATCAAAATCTGAGATTGTTTATATTATTCACTACTTGCATAATCAACCTTCAATCATCATAGAAATCTAGAATTCAACTGATTATCTTACATCAAACTATCAAAATTTTAACTTGGTCAACTATGGTCAACTCATGGTTTAACCTAGTCAACTTGGTCTCCAGGACCTCTAAACAATACAAAATGTGTTCTTGAACATGTATAACCACTTCTCAAATCATTTAACATGATTCTAAACTATAATGCTGACTTTTCTTGTCAGATTTTAATTTTCATCCTGAAGGGGGCATGGTATTGCATATCATTCAAAATCTATAAACTCAAATCTGTAATCAATCTTTCCTCAATGATCAAGACAACAACCACGTCTAGTTTCTGATTCATCTAAAGTCCTTGTCGCTTGGGGAAAATCTATCATCGCTTGGGGCATATCAGATTCATCGAGATCCATATCAATCTGGTATCCTAAATCTATCTTGTAAACTATATCAGCTTTTCGTAACCAATGGTTCATTAGTGTTATTTCCTTGGTTCTTTGTAACTGATGGGTTCAAGATGTGATACCAATATGATTCATATAAGGACATTGAGGTCTAGAATCGGTCACTCACTTCTTCACAATCATAAGGTTCAAAATCAGGCATTTTGACATTTTTTCGTAATCACTGGTTTATTGTTGATATAGCTAGCATCATCTCGATTCCTGGTCATCCTAGGCCTGGGTTGATATCTCTTTTTCCAATCTTTCAATCAATTTTTATCTCAGAATCGGTTAATCTTTCAAGTCTTTCAAATCAACCTCAAATTCTATATCATACACAGACTATTCTTTGAACCACTATGCTTTGCACAGTGATTCAAAGAGGGGCAAAATGTAATACCCCAAAAATGGGCTATAGGTTCATTAACCTCCTGTATCGACATATTGAATGAAATTGATACAAAAGTCCTAACCTAAGGCACATCTTCACATCGAAATCCTAATTGATTTTATCTTAATTCTACATCAGGGAATATTTCCTAAATATTCCTAATTTATCTAATTATCTTTAATTAAATATTATTTGGCGATAAATGTTATTATTTATCCTAAAGTTGATTAATTGAATATGATGAATATTTAATTAATTAATTTAATTTTTCCACTTAATTATTTAATTAGATTTAATTGCATTTATTCCTAATTAATATTATTTTTATTTTGACAATAAATCAAAATTCTTACAAACAATCAATTGGATATTTATTTAATTGATTTAAAATCAAAGTTGTCAAATTTAATGTTTTAATTAGAATAAAGTTTGATTTAATAATTGATTAACCCATAAATCAATTGTTTTAATTCAAAATCTATTAAGTTGAGAATAAATCACTTTATTTATTAAATTAATTCATATTAAATCATGCACAATCACAAAAGAAGTCAACTTTAAAACAATTGCTAATTTCGATTTGTAAACTTTCTAAAACTCAACATCTGATGATGAGTTGAAAAGAGAACTAAAACTCTATTTTGAGATAAAAATTGCTTTTGCATGATTTTATGAGTTTATTTATTCTTAATTTCTTGTTAACTCAAAAATCAACTTGAGTTTATCAAGAGTGATTTATGGTTTTTCTCAATGCATCCTCAAGCCCTAAATTTCTATAAAAACAAGGCTAAGCTCTTCACAAAGGTCTGCACAATTTTTAGCTGGCAATCAACACCTGAAAATTGCATCCTCACTTTGGCGAATTCGTGACTGAAGAATCACTCTTTTGTGAATCAAGGCTATTGTGAGATTTTCATTTATTGTTTTGAGCATTCATAGTTTCATATCATATGTTTTTATATGCATTCATAGCATTTCTTAGATTAAATCTGCATTCAAACTCAATTTCATACATTATAGCTTAGATTCATACAGTTTCTCATTCTTATTGCATAGAAAATACAAAAATATAGATTAATTTGCATTCATATTTCATTGTTTTCATCATCTTAAATCCTTCATTTAGGTGTTGCATTGTCACTGATCTCTATTTCAATCTGAGAACATCATACTCGCACCTACTAGAAGGTAGTAAATCACCTAGTTAGCATAGTTTCAATTACTTGCAGATTTCAGTTTTTGCTAACCTCTAATGTTTTACTGAAGTGTTGTGTCTACAGCTAGGTACAAAATTCACACACACAATAAGCAACCCAATTGCATATTTGAGGCACGTGAGGGGAATCATGTTTTTGTATGTGCAATAAAATCAATAAGTGCAGGGGAAGAACTACTAATAGATTACCATTTGAATCACATAGATAAAAAATGAATTTACTATCATGGGGGTGGTAAGTACTATATATCATTTAAACTAACCTTCAGTTTATGACTCCAATATACCATTTTATTAATAATTTTTTTTGCTAAGTCTGTTGCTTTCACTTCAGTGAAGTTTTTATATTTAATCTTTCTCACATGACAACATGGATCCACCACATGACAGAGGCTACATAGATGCTCCTCCCACCCATTCTTCAACAAAGGTAAACCTTATTGTAATCGTACAAATTAGATAGTTGTTTTAATCCCTAAGTTTTGTTGTCTATTAGTGTCTTACACTTGGTCATTTTATAGGCAATGTTGGTCTGTCATCACTGTAATCAAGTCAAGTATAGACTTGTATAATGTACATCTACTGAGCAGTAGTTATTGTTGAGAAAGTCAGTGGTCACCAAGTACTTCAGTATTAGCTGAGCTAGTTTATGCCAAGTTGTGTAGATATGTCAGTGCTAAGCACCAGGGTATGAAGAATAGTTAGTACCGAGTGCCAAAGAATTCTAATGCCAAGTAAGCCAGATTTGACATATGTGTTTGTTATGGCACAAACATTTAGGTAAATGATTTTGGCCAACATCTACATAATATTTATTGTTGGTAGAGGCAATCACGGAGGTGATTATGCTTTAGAATTATAATCATTAATCCCTATGTAATTCATGTAATCAATCAAAATTAAGGAATGGTTAAGCGGAAAAAGTAGATAATCTAGATATATCATAGATCTCAAATCATGGAGTTAATCAATTGTTTATACAAGATGAGATTCAAACCCTAAAATGTATCATGAGGAAGGATAATTATATAAAGAAGATCTCATACTTATAGGACAACAAAGTGTTTTGATTATCAGAAATAGAGTTTAGTGACCGAGCAGAGCAGTGAAGGACATAACATAGATATATTTGATATAGGAGAAAAAATCTATATTGTAAGAAGAAGATATGTTATCAACATCATAGTGCAAACTGAAGTATCAGGTACTGAGACATTCTAACATGTGAATCAGGGTAAATCTCTTAACAAAGTGGTTTTAGTAGACTTAAGTAAATCTCTTAATCAAGTGCTTACTTTGTTGTAAGTTTAAATCCTTTTACAAGGTAGATTGTATAAGTATTAAGACTCTTAATAGGGTAGACCCCTCACAGGGTAGATCATCTTTTTATGATCAAACTTGTAGCCCTAACATGAAAACTTTAATACTTCAGTAGTGAAGATTTGTGGGTGTCATCCCCACCCCATTTTTACCTTTCAAGGGTTTTAGGGTAACCAAAATCATTGTGTTATGTTTCATTTTCATGGATGATGTTTAAAATATTAGATCTATTTCAGTATTGAATTTGGTGTTTTATTTATGCAAGTAAGATTATGTCAAAATGAAATAATTGGTAGATATTTGATTCCCCCCCCCCCTCTTTCAGTATATCACTTTCCCATAATAGATTTTCAACAAGTTGAAAAATGTTATATTATTATTTTATTTTCTTTATGGTTTTGGAGTTATTCTGATAGTGTTAGAATTTATAATCTTTTCTTGGTTGTATTATTTAAATAATGATAAACCAAGGTATCCTTCATGTATTTTTTTCTAGTCCAAGTGGGAGGACAACTCATATTTTGTAATTTTTTTAATAAGAAAATTAGTTTATTCCTCCTTAAGAAGATATTGACACCTGTCACACACACTTATGAATGGTGGCATTCATAGACTTGAGATTTACATTCTAACTCCTCTCTCTCATCTCTATTTAAGAGATGCTCCTCTCTCATTTCTCATGGATAAAGTTATTGTAATGAACATATTGCACTCTTTCTCTTTTTTCTCTCTTTTAGGCTATGACCTCATTCATAATATCACAAATTTTTTTTATTTTTTTTTCCCCCTTTCAAAATCTCTTGGCTCATTGTTTGGATCCTTGGAGCATTCTCATGGTTATGATGATTGATCTTAAAGCTATATCTCACTTTCAATGGTTATGGTAAAATATCTTCTTTCATTACACTTTCTTGGGTTCTTTCCTTAACTTCTTTTCAATTTTTCATACTTCTAACATGGTATCAAAGCTAGCTAATCCTTGTTTGAGTGTTTTCATGAAGGTTTCATTCGAAGGATATCTCATTTGATTAACCCTTGTTGCATGTTTTTTATTTTTTGTAGATTTGACATTATTTTCTAACGCTCTTTAGAAGTTCTTTGAATTTTTTTTGGGTTTGGATGGTTCACCGCCAAACCCGGGTTTTTATTATTTGTTTATCTAAATCTATTATTTATTTAACTAGTTCTGGATGGCTTGCTTCCAGATCTAAGGTTATTAATCTTCATTTCAAGTTTTACTTCATTCTTGCATATTTTGTGCTAACTTCTTGCAAGTTTCAATTATTTACAGATCTACAAATTATTCTTGTTTTAAAATCTAAGTTATTTTTGTAGGCTTGTTTATCTCATTGATTACAGGAGTAAATATGTGTTTTCTCAGATCTCTGTCTTATTCTAGCTTGCCGTTTAAATATATCTTTTCAAATCTAATATATTTCTCTATTTGATTAATATATATATATATATGTGTGTGTGTGTGTATATATATATATATATATATATATATATATAGGGGTGTGTGTATCTTCTGTTGTTTATAATATATATTTAGTCTATTGATCTGCATCTTTTTCCTATGTTTTTATCTTGTTTATATCTGTTGATATATATTAGCTATTGTTTATTGTTTACCTTTATTTTATATTGTTAGCATTCTATTTCTAATTGAGTAATTTATTCTCGAATTGACACGATTATTTTAAATAGTTTATTCATTACATCTCATTTCCTCTCCCACACATTATCTCCTACCCTCCACATTGTAGACCTGTTACCGGCTTGAAATAAATTCAACATAATCTTCTATATGCAAACGTGGGTTCCCGATTTGTCCAAATGTGTCATGCGAGTATGGGAGTTTATTCAAATGTGCTGTATGAATATGGGAGTTGGGTTTGGTGGAATAATCCGACGTCAACAATATGGTTTGAATGGCGAAACAAAAAATTAATATATGTTCGAAAGACCTTTTGACTCGACAGTAATTTTTGTTCTTAGGATGTTACAAATAACACGTCTTCAAAGAACAAGCGAACACCATCTTCAGTGTTATCGATAAAAGAATCATAATATATTTGCTTAAATATATTAATGAATATATTTTAACATGGCATGTTTGATATGATCTTCTACACATTAAAATATCTTCTAAGTAAGAATTCTATGAGCACGATAAACAAAAAATGATGCCACATGGACACTTAGAACATGCAGTTATAGTATTAATTGATTCGATTAGATAAAGTGTGTTTCTAACTGCTAAATACACAATGAATTTCATAAGTGGCTAAGAATGAGTTTGTCAGATTTTGTTGTGTACCCACTACCACTTGTCATCTTGTTAGATCAACAGTCATAATTGTGTTCAATTTGAAACAGGCAAACTCTATTATATATTTCAATCATATTAAAAAATGTGTGGATTTACTTTGAAAAAAAAAAATGTCTAAGAATTACATGGAGACATGAGTATGCGAAAAGATATATGAAAAAAAAATAATATGTCTAAGAATTACATGGTGACAGGAGTATGAGAAAAGATATATTAAAAAAAATTAGAAGCTTTAAATATAGTTTGATTTATTTTTCAATCTAAAGTTATTAATAAAGCCTTCTAATTAATATATTTTTTAAAATAAAATTTTCAATTCTTTTTTTGTTATTTTAAATAAATATCATTTTACTTCAAATATAACTTTATTCAATTTTTATCTTATAGACTTCTCTATTAAATTTTTTTATTAAATTGTCTATTTTATAAGTGTTTTAAAATAAATTGTAAAATTAGAATTAAGTGTTTTAAAATAAATTGTAAAATTAGAATTATTATCAATTTTGTAAACAAAGAAATGTTTATTCAATTTTGAAAAAAAATCAATCTCAAGGAGATTATTTTCACGACTCCAAGAGGGTAATTTTTTTCCCTTTCAAAGCTAATCTATTGTTTAAGATTATGTAATTAAAGATGTGTCATTTGGTTGATTTAAAGAAAACAAAGTTATTGCTAATGCTAATTTATAATTGTTCAAGTATTGTGAGTTATCTAACAAAATTGTCTTTACATGAGTATTATGAAAAGTTTAGGTGACTCCTTGGTATAAGTTCAATATTGCATGATCATAGCTTTGTCTTATAATTTTGTGAGTGTATTTCAATGTGGTTAAAACCCTATATAAGTTATAAGTGAATAGTTTTTTTTGATTCAAAACTCAATATGATCTCATGCATATATAAAACATATTTTGTGATGTTGATGCTATGAGTTGCAATTATATGCCTTAGGTTGGCCCCATGTCACCTGAGGTCATATGTATCCTTGAACTATGGTGTATCAAACCTTTTATAAGCTTCTTGCTTACTCCTTGTTTAACATTCTGTTTAAACTGTCTTGCTCATCAAATTGATTTTGCACATTCAACTATCATGCACTTTTAATTGATTAGCACTTTAAACTGACTTCACTATTGCTAATTTATTGCTCGATCCTTGCCTTGTTCAAATCTCTCTAACCTCTTTCTTCATTTATTCAAATTTTTTTACGGATACATGTTTTCGTTCTTTTGAATATTTCCTTGGTGGGCCCTTCCTTTCATTATTCACACTTGTGTTCACCTTGCATGGAGATTTTAACTGATATCAAATAATTTATACTTATTTCTCTTCCAAATATTTCTTATTTATCTCAAATTATTCGGGTTTATGAGTTATCTTACACTATTGCCTTCATTATTCAATTATTTGATTCAATTTTACTATGTTCTATTGATTTATCTGTACATAGTTACAGTTTTATGCTTTTATAGCATCTCTTTATGCTCATGGTAGCAGTTTATGGTTTTATACCATTGGTTTATATCAATTTTATTTGATCTTGTGTAAGTTGCACCGGGAGCCAATTTTTTCAAGGTTAACTATGGTGGACCAAATAGTTTTAACTGACTCGTAGTTGCCTTATCTAGCCCATGGAGTATTCCTCCATCCTATAATTGGTTTGAACTTACGTTTGTTCCACTTTGAAATTATTCATTTGGTTGTATTTTGATCCACTTTGTTCCTCAGTGAGAGGATGGTATTTTATGGAGCTTTCCCCTCCATTTGGTTCTACATATGAAGTTTGATGATTATAGATCTTTCCCCTCCATTTGGTTCTACATATGAAGTATGATATTTTTATGGAGCTTTGTCCTCCATTTGGTTCCACATATGAAATTTGATATTCATGAAAGTTGATATGACCATCTTGATCTTTTCCCTCATGGTAAGGATATTGCTCTTGAAATACCTTTTGACCCATGATGGATTTCTTATTTGAAGGTAATATGTTGTTTCTCCTCATAAACCTCTCCTTGATCTGCATCACTAATTATGCTAGGAAATTCAGAATCTTGTATTGATCTAGTTCTTATGACACTTGTTCTATCTTTGTCTCTTTTATATATCTTTGTTAAATATACTAATGTGATAATGTTCTACATTACTCATTGCTTAGATCATGAGTCATGCAAGTTGTGGATTGGACACCCATTCACTTGCAGTGAGATGAATCATTAGTAGAATGTCTATATCCATGTGATTGACACAATGTTGATGTAGGTTTCATTAATTGGCCTTGTCTGTGGTCATTTGTGCATTAGTATGTTCCTTTTATGAGAGCTTTATTATACCTATCATGTTCATTTTGAACTTATGATTTATGTTAGATATCATGTTAACTCCATTACATGTTGGTGAACAAGTTCATTTATCCTAATCTCTCTTAGTTCCTCTTATGAAAGTTTCTTATAATTATTAATACAAGAGTTTTCAAGTCACTTGACCATATGATGTAATTCTACTTGTGGATCGGTGCCTTGTTTTTTTTTGTTCTATGCCTCTTTTTTTTCAGGTGATCCATCAAGGCATATTCTTAGTTTTACACATATCTTATGAAGATGTGGCTATGCTTCCACTTGATCACATTCAAAGGACTCATGTAATTATCTTGGATATACTAATGTACCATATGGCTTGAAGATAATCAAATTACTTCATCTTGAAGATCAAGTTGCAGATTTTTTGAAAATTGGGCTCGATACCCCTTGTAAAATGCCCAAGTAAAGATTAAAGGGGGGTGTTAGAATTTATAATCTTTCCTTGGTTGTATTATTTAAATAAGGATAAACCAAGGTATCCTTCATGTATTTTTTCCCTCTAGTCCAAGTGGGAGGACAACTCATATTTTTTAATTCCTTTAATAAGGAAATTAGTTTATTCCTCCTTAAGAGGATATTGACACCTATCACACACACTTATGAATGGTGACATTCATAGACTTTGGAGTTACATTCTAACTCCTCTCTCTCATCTCTATTTAAGAGATGATCCCCTCTCATTTCTCATGGATAAAGTTATTGTAATGAGCATATTGCTCTCTTTCTCTTTTTCCTCTCTTTTAGGCTATGGCCTCAATCATAATATCACAAGGGGTTTTTATTTTCTTTTCCCTTTTCAAAATTTCTTGGCTCATTGTTTGTATCCTTGGAGCATTCTCATAGTTATGGTGATTGATCTTAAAGCTATGTCTCACTTTCGATGGTTATGGTAAAATACCTTCTTGCATTACACTTTCTTGGGTTCTTTCCTTATCTTCTTTTTAGTTTTTCATACTTATAACAGATAGTTTTACTAATATCCCTGTCACAAATTGATGTTCAGGATAGGGGAAAATCACCTACATTAATACAATAAATAGCTACAGATATGGATGAGGATATCCCAAATATCCCTAACCTAGTAAATATGGTAAAAAAAAACTTAAAAAAATCAGCGAAGAAATTATTGACATTTTGGTCGATCCAAATCCAATTGAGGAGATGATGAAGAGGAAAGAGGAATTGATGTGGCAAGCATGCCATTATGAACTAAGTAGTAATGAATATTTAGTTATAAAAAAAGTTCAATAAAGGTTTTTATTTTATACTCTTTTATGTCATGAACTAAAATATGTATGTGTTCTTGTTACAGGTTTTATGTTTGCTCAAGTACTTGGTCATGGACATCGCGGTGACACCGATACTAGCACAAATCCCACCTTAGGTAAAATAATCCTTAAGTTAACAAGTTACAAGGAATTTTTTCTTTGGAACATTCACAAACTTTATTGGACTTACTGATTAGAAATGTACATTTTTCATTGGACTTACTGATGTCATAGATACAACTAGAGGAAAAGGTACAATTACAACTAATTCAAAATTTCTAAGAAAATCTTCACTCAAACTTTATTGAAAGCTACTCTTACTTTTATTATTTTATAATGTCTTTGTTAACAATGTATTGCTCAGGTCATCAAGTGCAAGCGACTCCTGCTACGAGGACCGACCCTCCAAGATTGCTGACTACAATGTCAGCAATAAGGAGCATGCAAACATCAATGTTTTCATAGTCTACACCTGGTAAATCCTTGTTTTACTATATTTGGTTTTGTGTTAATTATGATTTGATAATTTGTGCTTTAATCTTGGGTGCATTTCATAGTGGATTAATTTTGTGCAGTAGGAGATCCACCGGCTACTACGTCAGATATAGATCAGAGTACCTATATCGGTGATAGTTCATCATTGTTTCTTGGATCTACCCGTGTTGATAGCATGGGAGTTATGCAGACATCAATGTTGATGGCCAATAAAGAATTGATGCCTTTAAAATATTTTAAGCTTCTAGGTACTTTAAAATTATTATTATTTATATTGTAATTGTAATTTACTTATTCATAGAAATTTTTGGATTGATGATCCCATGACATTTTTGTAGGGATTGATTATTTTTATAAAATGCTTTATGACTTGACATTAAAGATATTCAGGCCCACCATACGTACAAGGTGGAACATCATAAGTGAACTAACCTTATCCCACTATTTTTATTTCATATCATTAATTGGTACAATATTTTTCCTTTCATTCTATTTCTTTTACTATATTCAAGGTATGTAACTTTAGTTAATTTTTCTATCTAACAATTTTGTGTTTTTTCTTAAAAGGTGGAACTTACAAGATAAAAAAATTAAAAGAACATCTCATAAAAGATTTAGAACATGAGTTTGGTAGTAACATTTTTTAGGAGAATAATTTTTTTGAAAAAGTTGCCAAACATCTTAAGATTGTGAGGGACTCATATAGAAGGAGTCTAGTCCAGAACCCAAAGTACAAGTGTCTTCCCTTTATTTCAGTGAGACATTGGAATGAATTTATTTTGGATGTGAATAGGGGTAAAATGGAATCACACCTATTCAAATGTATATGATGTATATGTATGTGTATGGGGGAAATATGAGATCCACTCCTAAATCCAAATTCCCAAAGGAGAGATCCAATTTGATCAACCCAAAAGGCTAATGCACAATCGAATCAATCTATGGAGAATATGAAAGAGAGAGAAAAACCCTATATTTCCCTATGGAGAATTATGCTTGAAATCTGAAATAATTGAAATACAAGTACTAAACTCAAATTAGGGCAAATCTGGAAAATGCCAATTTCTGATGTTTGTGTGTACTTTCGGGCAATTCTGCAACCTGTTTCAGATTGGAAATGTTGAGACGAAGAAAACCTAAAAATCTTTTGTCTTTCTGACGACAGGTAGTCTTTGACCCTCATAAAAGGTCAAAGGCTACATTCTTTATTTAAAGGTCGATTCTGACTTTGTTCGTAGATCTCAGAAGTTTGCCGAAAAGGGTATCCAAATCCGCTCTCAGATCCAAAATTTCGCACCTGTACCTACAAGAAAAATGGGGTTTTTGTTTGTATGGGGGGTTTGCCTTGGTCAAACCCCAATTTAAGAATTAACCTTCAAATTGAATTGAAATGTAGTGTGCATAAACAAAGTGATTGAAACAATTCACCTTGCTTATGTTGAAGTCCTTGTAGAGGATTTGAATCCTCAAATCCATAAATATGAATGCTTCAATGGATGTAGAATGAATGTAGGATGTCTCCAATAAATGGCATTTGATCTTCAACACTAATCTTGAATTGATCTTTGCATATGAGGAGGCTTGGATGAATATAGAAGGATGGATCTTCAAGGGGGCTCCAAAGAGATTGAATCCTTAAATGGCTAACAATGGATCTCCTTGATGGATGAATTCTTGAGCACTTGAGTGCTTGAAGGCTTGCTTGAATTCACTTGCTTTCACTTGAGAGCTCGCTCATGAAATTTCTTGAAGATGAGATATGAAAATGAGAGAGGAAGGCCTCCTTTTATAGTGAACTAGGGCACAATCCTCTAGAGGGGCCACCTTGGAGAATTAAATCCAATTAGGTCCTAAACTTTAGAAAATATACCTAGATTAAATGAAATTTAAGGATTTACCATTCTGAAACCCGAAATGGCTGACCCGGAGGTGGGAAACAAATATCCCCGAAACCCGACACCCTAAAATAAGGAAACTTGAAATCTGGACAGGGAGTCAAGGACGAGGTTGGAACTGACCAGGTCAGGGTCAAGGTCAATCCTGACCAGGTCAGGATAGAGGTCAATTTTGACCCCATAAGGTCAACTCTAACCTTATGGTCAAAAACCTTAGGATCTTGACCCAAAATGCTAGGAAATGCAGGCATGAAGTGAAAAATGGGTGCAGAAGGAAGCATAACAAAGGGAAAAGCTAGATACATGCAAAGACCTGATCAAGGTGCTTAACATGACCCCAGACCACTTACTCGGAGGGCTAAACACTCTTATCATGGAAGTGCTTCCATTTTAAGACGATATAGGATCTAGAGGAGAAAGGGGATAATCAAAGAGGAATTACACCACCAAATGAGAAAAGAAGGTATGCAATAGTATTAACTAGTAGAATGTAATTATGCACTAATTAGTGATCTTTATATCTATATAATCTAACATATTTCAAACATTTCATAGGTTACAGGACACATCAAAGGCTACAAAGGCCATACTACAAAAGATTAGCCAACACAAACTTGGCTCTGGTGGTTATTCAAAAGTTCAAGCATGAATTGTAAGTAGCAGTAAATGAAATTCTGAATCAAATTTTTTATAAATTGCAAATAATTTTGTTTAATCAAACAATACCTGGATAATTCACAATATTAAGCCAAAAATGTAGAGCTCGAAATTTAATTTAGAGGCCACGGAAGAAAAAAAAAAATTGTGTTCAAGGAAGGCTATGAAGTTGTGGTTGAACACCTACACCAAGCTTCTAGTGGCCCAACCCAAGAGTCTCCTGCATTGGTTCAATAGGTAAATAGGCCAAATGAAAAATATTTGAAATTGAATACTTAAGAAACAATCTATTTGATGTTAATTTCAAACATAAATTGACTATTTTTGTTTTTTTATAAGAAAACAATGATAACAATGTACATGGCATTGCAATGCAGCCTCATAATCCTAACACATAACCTGTGCCGCATGACGAAGGCCCTGATGTGCATCATAGTGATGGAGGTATTCATTTGCTATTGAAAATTAAAAATGTAATTATTAATACAATTTAACATCTCAAATAAAAATTGGTGTAACCTTTTCTGTGTATATTTTAGAGCATATAGAATGTCATGATGAACGAGTGGAGGATGTTCAGAGTGATCACTATGTTGACTTTGGGGATGACAAAAATGTTATTGTAGCTGATGTGGCACTGTTAGGTAAAGAAAATCTTTTTTTTGTTCTTTTGATTTTTTTTTTAATTTCTAGTTCTTTTAATTAATGAAATACTCGTAACACTAATATAAAATCTTGTGAATTTAACCCATGTAGTTGTTATTGCAATGGACCCGCCTTTGGTGTAGCACCCTTGTGTTCCTTACCACATGAGGAGGAGACATGTGTTGAGATCAGAAGCAGTAGAGGATGAGAATGACGTAGATATTGATGCTTCGCTTAGTCGTTACCTTAAAAAAATGAACAAGAAACAAAAAAAGAAATGATTGTAATTAATCTTTTTTGCTAATGAAAGATTAATGAATGTAATTTTGTTACCACATGAGGAGGAGACATGTGTTGAGATCAGAAGCAATAGAGGATGAGAATGACGTAGATATTGATGCTTCGCTTAGTCGTTACCTTAAAAAAATGAACAAGAAACAAAAAAAGAAATGATTGTAATTAATCTTTTTTGCTAATGAAAGATTAATGAATGTAATTTTGTACTATTAAATGTTGATGAATGATGTGTTAATGAATTATTCATGAATGTTGTGTGTTAATGAATTTTATGTGTTAATGAATGTTATGTGATTATAATGATTGAATGTTATTTTTCAAAAATGGATGAATGAATGTTATTAGATGTTGATGGGGAATTTAGAGTGATGTTAGGGGGGAGGGGCCAAATGAGCTTCCACCTTCATGTGGTGGCCTTGTTAAGTAGAGAATATTTAACTATTCTCGAAACCAAGTGAAGCTCAAACTAAACTAATGATGTAGATTCAATGGTCAAAAATACCTACTAGTCTCGTTCCACATGGATCAATACACCTTATGATGTAGAGACATCCCAATAAGTCAATATGTTGTTGTACTAGTTCTTTTCCCAAGGTCTTTACTAAATTCCCTTACCTTCAATGCAGATCCAATGGCTAGACACTCTCATAAGTCGTATTCCTCAAGGACAAGTACCCCTCCCTAGGTACACTAAAGTCCTATTCTCTTTGCATACAATTCTTATCATTCCTTCAAAAGGATAGTATCATTTTGATGCTTGACTTGTCATCATTAACTAATGGGTTATTGTTGATTTCTCTTTGCTATCATTCTAGATCACTATTTTTTATTATCATAGTTTATCTTTGATTTTGCTTACTTCCCAAATAGTGGATAGCTTTAATCTTACCTTGACTATCCAAAAATTTTCAACCTTGATTATTTTCATTGTTCACAACATTCTCTATTCACTTCCCCCTTATTGTCCACTACTCCCATGCATTGTTTATCAATATTTTCTTCACATTTTTCATGTCATCTTGCATCTTTGTGGTTGTATTTACATTTAATGTTCTTTCATAACATTTAAATGTTTTTTTATAGAGGATGCACCACTTCAAACATTGGATCTATATTGAATTATCTATTCATTATTCATGTGTTATTATCTATGTCACTCATTATTGAAACCATTGTCCTCTATTTGTCTCTATTTTGACCCCTTCTTTTAATACCATTCCTTGTATGTAGTCCTTTCATACTTTATATTACTCTTTTTATGGATAATCACTATCTTATAACAATGTTTCTTACTCTCTATTTTGATATGAATGTTTCCCTTTCTTGGAAAGATGTAATATTAGGCCGGGAGTGATGTAGAGACTAGTGGACAAACAAGAATCTTCATAGGAGAATGATAGTTGTCTCATTTGATTTGTAACAATACTGTTAGATTTCTCTTTAACCTAATGACTTCAAGACCCAACCTACTCAGTGACTCTTCTTAGACAGAAAATGAAATCATTATGTACTTGTACCAAGTACTCCTCCTTTCACCATTTATACCAATACCATCCTCTTGGTCATCTAGAGGATCATCCATAGAACATTCCTACTAGCATGCAACAAAAGGATTAGAAATAAAAAGTATCATTTGTTTATGTATCCATAGATACATTGGATTCAACCTCTTCCCTTCCACTTTTTCATCAACTTCTTCTTGTATAATCTCCATCCTTAGAGATAATTCTTTCCTTCTAGCCCTGTCATGACTAGTATCTCCTGCAACTTCATGCCTGGTCTCTTCATCTAAGACTCCTACTACCTTCTCAATGCCTTCATACTTCCTTTCTTCATGTTCTTTAAGAATTCATCCCTTGTCTTGTCATTTTTGTTACTATGGCTTCAAACCTTGCCCATAAGTCTTCTTCTCCATCAAGACCTTGTGGACTTAGCCTCTCCTTAACTTGATCAACTTGTTGGGTCTTCTCATAACCCATTCCTTGACCTTTTTTAGTAGGTCTCCCATCCATCAACTTCCTCTTTGCAACTAGCCTCCTCACAGGCCACACAACCTTCTTCTCAACTCCTATATGCCAACTTGTGGCCTCCTTCACCTTGTCTTCTTTCAAGAGTCTCAAATCTTTACTCCTCATGGTCTCCTTCATCCTTGATACCTTCCTCAACTCATCTTCCCAATGCCATTCTCCTTGGCATGCAAACACTTCATCTATGGCTTATTTCATAGCCTTGTCTTTTTTCCTCTCAAGAGTAACTTTGAAAGGACATCTAACTATCCCAATCTAGATGGAAACACCCATACATCCATCCCTATATGCTGCTCTATATTCCCCTTTATATCTGACTACTCTTTTGCAATTGTCTTCTCATCTTAATGCAAAATCTCTTCCTTTAAATGTTCATTTGCTCCCCATTCATCTCAACTTGTTTCTCTTATTGGAAACTCTTCACGTGTCCTTCTACCGATTTCTCTCTATCTCCATCATCATCCCCACAAGCCTTCTTTTCTATCCTCTTGTCATTTGTCACTAGTCTCTATTTTGACCCCTTCTTTTAATACCATACCTTGTATGTAGTCCCTTCATACTTTATATTACTCTTTTAATAGATACTCACTATCTTATAACAATGTTTCTTACTCTCTATTTTGATATGAATATTTCCCTTTCTTGGAAAGATGTAAGATTAGGCTTGGAGTGGGTTGTATTGAGCCATATTTTGGAAACCCCAAATGCTTGGTCTCAAATCCCAAATTCTTGGTCTATAGTATCCAATCGTTCCAGCCGAGATTGCATATTGGGATACAATATTTTTATCAACCCGTTTCCTATGAAGATGTATCAGATTTGGCCATGACAAGGTGAGAAGACAAGTTTATTTTCCGGTGATCCAAATCAGGGTTTTCTCACTTGGTCATTCTACTTTGCACAAATTCAAGGATTTCATTTACAACAACAATGGTGAAAAGAGTGATTTTCCCTATAGGTATTGCACAAAAATTGCAACTTTGATCTATGCCACTATCTAGTTTTGTTTCTGGATAGATTTTTCTTTTTGTTTCTTTCTTAAATTTCATTTTCTTCTTAGTTTGATTTTACCTAGCAAAGTAGATCCTTTGGTGAACCTGATGAAGGTGGAGAAAGTGTCATATTCCACTTATGATATGATTGGAGGTCTTTATCAATAGATTAAGGAGATCAAAGATGTGTTTTATTTTTAACTATTATTTAGTTATATGCATTACTAAAATTTGATAGGAAGTATATAGCAGGGGATGATTGAAAATTTGAAATAATTTTTTTTAAAGCTTGAAGTGCATGTTCTCATAATTGGTATCATATTTTAAGTATTTTCCATCTCATCTTGTTATCAACTGCTACCAGACTAACTGCCTAAAGCACATTGTTGTTTTCTTTGTTTGGATCCTTTGTTAATTAAAATTATGGTGTTATATGTGAGTTTATATGCAGTGTTAAAATTGTCTATGACATCATTGTATGGTCCTAAACCATCTTTCACATTCAAAAAGCTATGAGGTTTGTAACTCCATAAGTAATGGCCAAATGTAGAGGTTTTCTTCCTTTCTTATTATTGGTTTTTTATTTGACCTTTTTTTCCTTTGATTCTTCACCATCTTTACAACCATGCAAGCATTGTTATCCATGTTGGATACCATTGTCTCCATGACTTGTTAGTGATCTCTATTTATACTAACATTGTTTAGCAATATTGCTTTGTTTGACTGTACTTTGGCATTATTCTCTCATTATTTTTCACTAAAGTGACAGTGCCATTTGATAGTGTATATCGTTGTGTTCTTGTTTAATTGATCCTAGAGTATATCATCTTATTGTTGATAACAATATTTTTATACACTGAACATCAATATCTTTTATTGTTTCTGGATACCTTTGTTGGTAGCTTGTATTATTGTGATTGTCTTGATCTTTGATCACTCACTATCATTGATATGCCTCAACTTTCATTTAATTTACATATTTGACATATACAAGACTATCTTTTTCCATATCACACATCAACCACTATCTATTTCACATCTTTTAACATGGTTTATCATTGTTATGACCATGGCTATCATTATCTTTCAATATTTTTGGCTTTTTTTGAAGGCATTATTTTATTGTCCTTTCTTACTAATCTCAACATGCTTGATGTCACTAAAAGAGAAGAGTGAAAATATCATCTCTATTAGAAAAGCATATGGTGGAAATTCCAAAAGCATAAAGACATTCCAAATTTGATATTGGCACCTTGTTCTTGTGATGGTACAACTTCATATTGGTTGACATTTGAGCCAAATGACATCGGTTGTTTAGGGACAAGTGACTATCCTACGTGGTTGTTCACTACATTTTCAGAATTGTTTAGGTCTATATCAACTATAGGTATGGATTAGAATGTGTGGGAGCATGATTACTTGATGAGAAATCCTCATGAGATGAGTCTCCTACTTTTTCCTTTATATGAAATCCTCATTAAATCCTTTTGATAACCTGCTCTAGAGCCAACCAACCCTACCATTATCTTCCTTTTGGCCTTAAATCCCTCTCTAACCATCCTCAATAATGGAGATGGATCAATGCTTGACACTGGCGTGTCTATCCTTTGAACTGTCCCTATTTGGAAGATGGAAAGTTGGTTTCCTTGGATGGAAATGGTCATCTATGTAACTGCCAGGATATTGGTTGCCTACGAAGATTGTCCTCACAACCCACAAGGGTAAAATGATGATTGTCTAGATCAGAATGGCTTGCCAGCTTGGAAGGATGAGATTTGATTGCCAAGATGGAAAATAAATTATCACCACTCCAATATAAAGGAATAACTTGACAAGTTTACCACATGATCATTGCTCTAGTCGTTGCCACCTATAATGAAGACTATATGCATCCAATATAGTCATATTGTTGCTTCAAAGACATAACTGCCCATTTGGAAACCTCTACCCTAGCTAACTTTCAATTGCTACTATTTGTCAAAAACTAACCTGCAACAAGTATAAATATAGAAGTGGCCTTTAAATGCATCATAGTAATGTTTCAGACCACCACCAAAATGCACATTGAACTGTTCTCCAAACACACACTTGTTGTTCATCCTTTTTGATGCTTGTAGCATTACTAAAACCAATACGAATTTCTCTTGATGATGATTTTGGTTGGAGTTGTGTTGTCGATTGTTTGCATCATATCTGGCTTTATTGTATATATATTATTATTTTATCAACATGTAATGTTGTATGCCTATATGAATTTTTGGTTAATACAAATCTCTTTTACCAATGTTATCCATATTTGGATTATAAATGATTAAATAAATAAATGAATAATGAAATGATGCAATTATAAATGATTAATGTTATTCAAGCTTGCACTAAATGATAAACTAAATAAGGCTCACGTTAACTATGTAACTACTGCAAGCATTGTAATAAATCATTCACTCAATTAATGAATTTGGATGTCTATGATTTCTCCATGTTTTTATTATTTTCCATGATAGATGTAGGTGCAAGGTTATGTCACTTTACTATCTAGTCTTGTGTTACACTTTGTCTTATTTTTTTATTTGTGTTTGGATTTGTCATCGATCTATAGTAATACAAAATTTTGACACTTCTTAGGGTTATTAAGAGACTTTTTGGTTATAATGTAAAATAATTAGGAAGGTTAGATACTAAAATGCAACTACTACTACTAGCCCACCTACCTAGATGTGTTGACATTATTGATTTGGTGCCATGTGGTCCAAAAGATAAATTATTGCTCTTGCGCCCTTTCACTAAATAAACAAAGAATTTTTTAACATTGTATTTGTATCCACCATACAAATATCATTTGAGTTGAAAAGAATTGAGTTAGCTAGTTAGGTCAAATGTGACATTTGTAGGTGTCACAATTTTAGAGAGCTATTGTGTAAAAGTTTAGATTTTTTGGTATATGGGATTTTATGAGAATTTATTGTCCAATGTAGCTTTAAAGAATTGAGATGATTGGTCACAAAAAAATATGTCTCCACTAGTAATGATCTACTCAATCAAAGGTGTTAGCATTATTAATTTAGCATCATGAGTTGCATAATGAAAAATCTTAGTCCTAGCACCCTTCTCTATATAAAATTGTATCATTTTACATCATTGCATGTATCATCACCATGTAAAATAGACGTGTCATTAAAATAATTAAGATAGGTATTAGTAGTTGGACTAATCATTCATCCATAGGCTCAAATGGGATAGTTAAAGATGTCATAGTTTTAGAGAAGGCTCATACAAAAGATTCTCACTTTATTGGTCTTGGGATCTTAAGAAATTTTGTTGGTCTAATCTAGTTTAAAAGGATCAAAATCCTTGGGTGCCAAAATGAGACTACTAATAGTAGCAATCCACACACGTAAATGTTGCATTGTTAGTTTGGCTCCATGAGGTGCACAATGCATATTATTACTCGTGTCAATCTTTTAATAAATAAAGCTGAAGCATTTTATAACATTTAATTCATTGCCACCATAGGAAAATGGATTTGAGTTGATGAAAAATGAGAAATGTATGTGACCACCAATCCCTAAATAGAATAAACAAAATTGAAGCATTTCGTAATATTTAATTTATTGCAATCGCAAGAAAATGAATCTAAGTTGATGAAAAATGAGATAGGTGTGTGTAGTTGCTCATATCACCAATATATAAATAGGACACACACCTTATATGCTAGTTAAAAAATGTTTAGGTTCAACCTATCATGCTAAATTAGCTTTACTTTACTACAATCCTGCATACATTGATTAACTTCAACTTTTCTCCACTATCATACAAAACCATGAAATTTATACAATACTCATTATCATGCCATTTGTAACCGTAATAGTCATGAAATAATTATGAAGGAAGGTTGAAAAGCTGGCTTAATGATTGTAGGAGATCACAAAATTAGACAATGATGGATATTTTGATGAAAATAAGAGTTTTCAAGAGTTTACGACTTCCGTAATCCACAAAATAGTACATTGTCATACTACAATAGTCATAACTATGTATTAAAAAATTACGAGACATCATGGGTGTGAAAAAATCATCCCTTAGTGTTTTCCCACTCACCTTGATCTATTCACACAATTGTTTTAGTGTAGTGCCCCTCTTGTTTGCAACATTTCGATGTGTTTATGCTGATTGTAGTTTTGGCTTTGTATCCTTACGATGTTTCATCTGTTGTTGCCATTGGATGTTTATTTTATGTTTTGATTTTATGTGTTGTGTGATCATGTTGGCCTAGTGATGTGTATGGATTTCTCCTTGGTGATTTATATTGTGTTATGGCTTTATGATGTGTGCATCTTTCCTTGTGCTTGGTTGTGAGAACATAGGTGTTGTGGCTGATTTCTCTCTTGAGATTGATGAGATATGATTTTATACTTGATTGGATGCTAAATCTACTGATATTGGGTAAATATGGATTAATTGTGCATATTGAGATAAACCAATAAGGCAAGATTGCATTGTCATAATTTGAGATGCAAATGCTAGTATTGAAATACTAAAGTTAATATGGAATTGTATTGTGAATCCAACTAATTATTAAATGAAGCAAAGTTGTGTCTAATGACATTAATGTTGACCAATGCGTAGTTAGAGATATATGTTAGTTTCAATAGATTATTATGGTTATCATGATGTTATGATGTTGACCCATTCAGGGAATATATACATATATATGCTCATTGTTGTAGTGAAATAATATTGATGTCATTGTTTGGGCGATTTTAAAATAGATGATTAAGATATATATATATATATTTAAAAAACTCAATATGTCATTGATTTTTTGACCAAAATGATTATTTTAATCGACGCTCGGGCTATACTCGTGACGTATAATAGTAGTCGAATATTGACAAGGTTTGCATGACATAACAGTTATCAGAAACAAAGATCCAATTCAATTTATTCAGAAACAGTCAAGGCTACTGAGCAGAACAAAGGGCACTTCACTACACATTAAGGTGATATTTATTTAGTATATCATAGATTTGATTCAAAAAAAATTCTAGTTGTCGTTTATAGATACTTTCTATTATTCTCTAATCATTGTAATAGAGTTGTCAAATCTCTTAACAGAGTAGACTTAACAGTCTAATTATAAATCTCTTAACCGAGTGCACACTCAAGAAGTGTTGTTTAAATCCTTTCACAAGGTAGATCTAGTCAATTTGATTGTTACTCCTAAAAGGGTAAGATCACCAGAAGTGATCAAACTTGTAGCCTTAACCGACATACTTTATTATCTACAGTAGTGAAGAATTTGTGGGTGTTTCTAGATTGATTTGTTGTTTGATTTCATGCACTTTACATTTACAAATTTAATTGAATGAATGTTGCAAACAATGGATTTAGTTGGATAGTTAGTCACTACTATTGCAGATTGGTTTGAAGAGGAAAGATCTAAACATGGAAAGATATAAGTTGGACAAGACTATTGAGAATCAAAAGATTCAGATGCAGATCTTCATTGAACAATACAAGCAAGAGAAGGATGAGTTGATGATGCAGGGGCATTCTAGGGTACTCAGTGGAACTGCATGGTGGTGTGTTATTTTAGTTCTATGTTACTCAGTTGCAGCTTTAACCGATAGTCTCAATTATTGAAGGAAGCTCAGTCGCTGGAGGAACTCAGTGGAACTTCTTGTGCTCGGTGATGCCTATGTTGCTCGATGTTGCTTGGCTTGGTCGGTTGTTTCTTTGGTGCTCGGTAGTTCTTATTTACCGATTGGAGTTCTTAGTGATTTGATTGGCCAAATTGGTGCATTTATTATTGGTAGCTGTTGTTGCATTCTCCTATGTAGATCTAGAGGCCGACATGGAGAATTAAATAATTTTAAGGCTATTTGAGAGCCAACTTGTATTGCATTTAATATTTGTTTGTAGGAGTTAATTGTTTCTTCCAGTCGACTTGTGGCTGAAGATTAGTATTTAAAGGGTGTTTGGGGTAGTTGTTTAGGGGAAGAATTGAGAAGTTAGACTTGGATCCTATGAGATCTTGAAGATCAAATTGATTTCTGATAGTTTATAATAGCAGAGCTAGTGGTTTATTTTCTTGGAGACAAGGAGATTGCTTGGAGACTTGAGAGCTCAAGTTCAAATCTACCTTAGGGTTTCCACCAATTACTGATTTGTTTCAAAGCTAGACTAGCTAGGGTTGGGATTGGATCTTGTTGATCTTGCAGAATTATTTCTTGATTGTAATTGGCCATAACCTAGAAGGCCTTACAACTGGGCATGTTAATGAAAATTCACTTGAAAAAAATTGTCTTGTTGTGTTATTCTGCATTGTGGTGTTTGGCTTCTTGTAGGGACTGTCCTTAATTGGATCCTCCTTACCTGTACCACATCAGGTGGTATCAGAGCTTGAAGATCTTGTGTGTGTAAACCAGTTGAGGTTGTTTGCACCAGGACCTTGTTGGTGATTTATTGATTGGGTTTTCAAAAATCTTGAAGGATGCCTCCGAGAATATTGGACCCTAGAGTGATTGCAGATCTCTGTGATGCTGGGGAATAAAAAATTACAAAGAAGGTGAAATCTGATTTTAGATCTGAGATGGAGTTGATGAAGAATGACATGATTGTTGAGATCATGAGGGCTATGACTGGTGTACCTCAGAATGTTGGTACTAAGGATGGTTATGAGGAAGCTACTAAAGACTTTGAAGCTGTTGGATCTAGTGGTGATGACTAGAGAGATAGATCTGGTGAAGATAGAACTACTCAGTTACATAGATCTGGAGCTCGGTTAAGTAATAGTTACCGAATGTAAGTTTCTACTTTCTTTGGTACTTTGAAACCTAAGAATCTGATTGATTGGATTGGTGAATTAGAAGACTTCTTTGAGCTTGAAGAAATTGAAGATCCTCTTTGAGTGAGATTGGCATAAACTAAGTTGAAAGGACATGTTGCTCTTTGGTGGAAAGAATTACAAAGAGATAGAGAAGATGAAGGTGAAATGAAGATCAATCAATGGAGGTTGATGGTGACTAAATTGAAAGCTAAGTTCATACCTGCTGACTATGAGCTTGACTTGTTTAAGAAGTTACAGAATTTGAAGCAAAAATATTTGACCGTAGAGGACTATACCGAGGAGTTCTATAAGTTTATTATTCGGTTTGGACACAGAGAACTTGGTAAAGAAAAATTAGTTTAGTATGTGAATGGTTTGAGATTCAATATTCAGGATGAGCTTGGTATGCTAAAGATTGATTCTGTTGAAGATGCTTATTAGTATGCTCTAAAGGCAAAAGCTAAGTTTAAAAGGAGACAACATAGTAATCCCAGAGGGAAGGAAAAGATTGATCACTTGGTGAAGGATAAACCGACTGCAGAAGATGAACAGAAACCTGTAGAACCGAAGAAGAAGACATGAAGAGTTATCTTTAAGGGTACTTGTTATAATTGTGGAGAGGAAGGACACCGTTCTTTTGAGTGTACATAGAAGAAGCTTGGTGACTGATGGACTATTGTGGTAAATGAGAACATTCAGAATGAACCTAAATTTGAGAACTTGTTGGTTCGGAGAACATTGCTTGGTACAAAGGAGGAACCTTGTCAGAGGAGTAACTTGTTTGGGACTTGGTGCAATTCTGGAGGTAATTTGTGATGTAATTTTTGACAGTGGTAGTATTGATAACCTTTTTGTTGAGGACATGGTTCAGAAACTTGGTTTGAATAGACTGAAACATCCTTATCCTTATAAGATTGGCTGGTTGCAAGATAGTCATGCTCTGGAAGTGAGGGAACAATGCTTTGTTGATGTTCAGATTGGCCAATATAAGGATCTTGTGTTATGTGATATTGTGGAGATGAATAGTTGTCATATATTGCTTGGTAGACCTTGGCAATATGATTGCAGAGCTATGTATGATTATGTGAAGAATGTGTTTACTATTGGGAAGGATGACAGGAAGTTTTCCCTGATGCCTTTGTTGGATACAACACTCAGTAGGAGAAGCCTGAGTATTGGTAGCCAAGTTGGGTTGGTGGATCCTGAAGGTATGGATGATTAGTATGGAGAACAAGCCTGTGTGTTGTCAAGGAAAGACTTTAAAAGATAGAGGAAGCTGAAGTGGAAGAGTATGCAAAGTGAAAAGTTGGAGGACTTGTATGTGAAGAACCAGTTTGGGGTTTATGTGCTAAATCCTAAAAGATGTTCTTCCAACATATGAGAACATATTTTCAAACTCGGGGTGTCTGATGCAGGGGCATTCTAGGGTACTTGGTGGAACTGCATGGTGGTGTGTTATTTTGGTTCTATGTTACTTGGTTGCATCTTTAACCGATAGTCTCAATTATTGAAGGAAGCTCGATCACTGAAGGAACTCGATGGAACTTCTTGTGCTTGGTGGAACTTGTGCTTGGTGATGCTTGTGTTTCTTAGATTGGTTGGTTTTTTTACTGGTGCTCGGTTGTTTCTCTAGCGCTTGGTAGTTCTAGTTTACTGATTGGATTTCTTAGTGATTTGGTTGACCGACTTGGTGCATTTATTATTGGTAGTTGTTGTTGCATTCTCCTATGTAGATCTAGAGGCTGACATGGAGAATTAAATAATTGTAAGGCTATTTGAGAGCTGACTTGTATTGCATTTAATATTTGTTTATAGGAGTTAATTGTTTCTTCCAACCAACTTGTGGCTGAAGATTAGTATTTAAAGGGTGTTTGGGGTAGTTGTTTAGGGGCAGAATTGAGAAGTTAGACTTAGATCTTGCAAGATCTTGAAGATCAGATTGATTTTTGATAGTTTATAATAGCAGAGCTAGTGTTTTTTTTGCTTGGAGATAAGGAGATTTCTTGGAGACTTGCGAGCTCAAGTTCAGATGTGCCTTAGGGTTTCCACCAGTTACTGATTTGTTTAAGAGCTAGACTACCTAGGGTTGGGATTGGATCTTGTTGATCTTGCAGAACTGTTTCTTGATTGTAATTGGCCATAACCTGAAAGGCCTTACAACCGTGAATGTTAATGAAAATTCACTTGAAAACAATTTTCCTCTTTTGTTATTCTGCATTGTGGTGTTTGGCTACTTGTAGGGACTATCCTTAATTGGATCCTCCTTACCTGTATTGCGTTAGTTGAAAAAGTTACCGATTCAGAGAAAGGACATGGCTATTCAACAATGTGAGACTGATTATCATGAAGAAGAAATTGATGATCCATTTGAGATTTTCGGATCTAGTCCAGGTAGTATATCTGACATATCTAGAAGTGCAATTTCTGATTTATCTGAGAAAAATCTTCATTTGATTGAACAAGTTAAAGTACTACAGATCAGTCAAGAAGCACAAAAGGTAAGAATGATTGATGTGATGAACAGTGCTAGACAAGTTGAACAAGAAAGAAATTTGGCTATTGAAGACATAAGACAAATGACTGAAAAGTTACAAGATAAGGGACTAATAGGGGAGGGGTGAATTAGTACCCTCAAAAACTTTAACTAAATAACCAATCTGCAATAGTAGTGACTAACTATCCAACTGAATCCATTGTTTGCAACATTCATTCAAGTAACTCTATAAATGTAAAGTGCATGAAATCAAACAATAAATCAATCATGAAAAGTAACACATAACACAAGTATTTTAGTTATGCATTGTATGCACCCTAAAATGGTCACCTAGAAAGTAATGACTTAGAGAAGTGCACTATTTAGTGTGTACACATAGAAACCCTTGTTAGAAGGTAAAAATTGCGGTGGGGATGACGCCCACAAATTCTTTGCTACTGTAGATAATAAAATATGCCAGTTAAGGCTAAAGGTTTGATCACTTCTGGTGATCTTAGCCTTTTAGGAGTAACAATCAGATCGACTAGATCTACCTTGTGAAAGGATTTAAACAACACTTCTTGAGTGTGCACTCAGTTAAGAGATTTATAATCAGACTGTTAAGTCTACTCTATTAAGAGATTTGACAACTCTGTTACAATGATTATAGAATAACAGAAAGTATCTGTTGTGTGCTAAAATGTTGTCACGCTTCTATGAATCCTTACATGCAAGAAAACTCAAGAATGAGCCCTCACAAATCGATCCATAGCTCCCTAGGCATGGAGTGCAAGGGTTTTTAAGAATGCTCTCAGCTAGAGCTATTAAGCCTATAACCTTGCTAGTAAACCATGCAATGGGAGATTCAAGGAAGACAAGGGCAAGAATGCCAATATCTCTAATGAAGCCAAATGTATGCAATGCAAAGAAAATCTATATGACAATGCAAGTTAATCTATTGCATAAAAGGAAATCTAAGCTAAGAATGAAGCTATGAAAATGCAAATACTATGCATGAAAATGAAATCTAACTATGAAGCAAGAAATCCATGATGATGCAAGAATGAAGACAAGAAGATAGAGTGTTGATGAAGATCCAAGATGAATGCCAACAATGCTCCAAATCTTCAAACCCTAGATGCAAGAATATCTCCAAAAGCTCCAAGATGACCTAGAAAACCTGTAGCATAACAATAGCATAAAAATTTTGTGTGTGCAAATGAGGAAGAGAGCTCTTCTTTTATAGGAGGTGAAAAATCAATGGACCATGGAGATTAAGAGGCAAAAGATTTAATCAACGGTGGAGAAAAAAAGAAGCTTGATCCTTGTGCACAAATATCCTCCAATAGGAAAATTAGAAGCATTTACTTTATGTTGAGCATTTACTTTATGTCCATGTGAGACAAAAAGTGCTTTTCTTTTATTTTTTATTTATTTTTCTTTATAAATAAGAATTAAATGCTTTATTTGTGCAACTTAGGATAAGAAGAAAAGTGGGGCTTTTTATTTAATAAAAGGGGAGGAAATATTCCTTTTAATAAATAAAGACTTAGGATAAGATGGTTAGCCCATAGAAAATAATCAAATAAATGATAGGACTAGGATTTGATCAAGAACAAGCAATTGATGATTTTAGCAAAAGGGACTAATAGTCTAGATGACCATTTTTAGGTGTATACATTTGCCCCTCTTTGACTAATGTGTGATCGATTTGGGAACACATTATGTCAAAGAATAGATCAGCTAAGAAGGCAAGAGATAGCCAACAAGGCAAGCAGATAGCCAAGAAGGCAAGCAAATAGCGATCTGACTCCAAAGAATGAAGTGCAGAGAGATAGCAAATCCTGCATGGTCAGCTTGGTAGCGATAGTACTGAACACTTAGGAAAGAGATAACCAATAATATATGATGTGTCTGCCCCCTTGGGATCGAAAGTGAAATCCAGGTGGAGGGAATGCAGAAGCAAGAGCAACATGATCAAATCACTAGAAATCATAATCGAAGAAAGAGAATAGAATAACCATCAAGCAGTGAGGGTATGCCCCACACATGAGACACGGGGCATGAACCTATCGGTCCCTCAACCCGTAAACACCACGGAGGGGGATTTGAACTTGGGATTTGAAAGTGAATGAAAGACTAGAAGTTGAGAGAGATGGGGATGAAGAGGTGAAGAATGCCCCAGCAAAGATCGAAGGATCAGGCCTCAAAAGGTTAATCAACTACATGGAAGAAGGAAAAAGATGAGTGGGGTGATCAAGGTGAACTCAGATTTCGGTTTGGATCCTGAAATGAAAGGAAAATGATGTGATATGAAAGACAAGAAGTGAAAGACATGATCGGGAAGAAGCAAAAGGTGAGCGCAGTTGATTAACAAGTCCATGAAAGATAAAGGAGAGCTCTCTCCATATGCAAGATGCAAAACTAACTAACATGAACTTAAGAATGCAAGCTACATGAAAAGTGGTTTACTTGCAAGGTCACAAAGCCAATAGACATCTAATATTCATCATTGAGCATTATTGGTAGTGTCGCAAGATCATACAATACACACTAGCATAACTATGTGGATCTGAATATGATCTATATTAGATAGAAATTTGGGAATCCCACCTAAGCATCAAAGACATGCAGGTCAAGATGACTAGTGCAGTGAGATTACCTAAGTTTGATATAGCAAGATTATGCTTGCATCGAGACACAAGAAAGTCAAGATGACTATAAACATGCACTTGCAAAATAGTCAAGGATAATACCTTGTAGGTCTATAGTGTCAAGTAAGACTAGCATAAATGCTCATGACAGTGAGGACCAACAAAATATACCCACAAGCAGATAAAGAAATAAAACATGTTCTCATACCCTCAGTCTTCTAGCTATGCATCATCGAAAACTTCTTAGGGAGAGACCACTTAGCAAAGAAATCATCATAGACAACACGCAAAGAAATAAAGTCAAACAAATCTCAGTGAGTCAAGTGCGTGTGTGTAGGTCATAGAGTCAAACTTTGAGTATCACATCTGCCAGTGATAAATATTGCATCATCCAAGACGGCAGGAAGGATATCTGATAAGTGTTAAGAAACACTTGACGCTAGGGTAGTGTTTAAAAACACCATTTACAAGGTGCCTAAGAAACCCAGATGCACAAAGAGACCTAAGATAAGCTTAAAACAACATATGCCCCCTAGACTAAGACAAGAGTCAATTCCAGGCTAAGAGCGGCAAAGAGAGAAGTGGAGCGAAGGAGCGCCATGCAAGACTGATAGACATAGGTGCAGAGGGTCTCAAGCAGCACCTATTTCTAGGTTTTCACCACTTGATAGATTTATTGCAATTTTTTAGGACTTTTTATAATTTTTTGTATTTTTGCTACCAAGGCGCCTGTTTACAGGTTTTCACCAAGGAACTTTTTCTATTTTTTTATTTTTATTTTTTGAAGTTTTTGATTTTTTTGGATTTTTTCAGCATCATATATGAATTTTTTTGTAATTTTTTCAGGATCATAAAATATGTACAAAGGATGCCCCAGACAGAAATGGGCATCAAGAATCTGCTTCCTCTGATGTAGAGAACTGATAGGCCCCAGGCCCAAATGCTGCAACTGTGATGATAGGAGGTCTCAACCAGTTCGACCAATAATAACCAGCCCTAAGCAATGTTTGAGCTAGCAAAGGATCATTAGAATGTGATCCACATATGCCATCATGGATTTCAGCTAGCACTTTTCCTGACTCCTCTATTTCTAGACACCTAAGGAGAGTTCCGTCTAGACCCTTCCTATACAAGTCACCAGAGACAAAGGCAAAGTGTAAGGGATGGCGAAAGGAATGGTGTGGTGGATTGTCAGGAAGAATATGAGATGGAAGACATGAAAATATGGTAGGATTGTGAGATTTGTGATCATGATAGCGTAATTCATCCACCAGGAACTTGAAGCAAGATTTACGCTTTTTCATTTGTAAGATGGATGTTGAAGTAACCAAGGCATTAGCAACTTTGTTCTTAGCTCTAGGAGTGGGCTGAAGTATAACAAATATGAGATCATGCTTAAAGTAGTGCACCATTTTTTTGTAGAGAATCAGCTTGTCATCTTTTATTTGAGAAACTTTATTTTTGAGCATATTTTTATTTTTACTTTTCTTAGGTTCAAATAGCACCACAATGTGGTTTTCGCCATCTGACCATTGCTCTTTTCTTTTGACTTGATGACTGTGATGTTTGATTGTTGATTCAATATTTTTTGTGGCTAGTTCGCTAGTGGAAGAAGTAACAGGTGTTGATGCGAGATGAAATGAAGTGACCGATTCAATAGCATTTATGCGAGGGGTGTCATCTCTGGTAACAAGAGAGGTTGAGCCTATAGGGTAAGCTCCAAAGGTAGCTAGATCTAGACTTGTCATAGAAGAGCCAGCATGGTCCACTAAGGCAATACGAGGAACAAACTCATCAGACCCCACACAGGACCCATCAACCACGTCAGGATGGTTACTACAAGAATGAACCATATCAACATCCATCTCATTAGTAGATATACATTTTTCTCCCCAAAGAAGTGAAGTAGAGGGAAGATCATCTCCCATGTGAGCCATAGTGTGTATTGGTGACTCATCTGTATCTGTGTCTAAATTACTGAGCATGGGAGTATTTCAGGCATCTTCTCTATAGATCCACTCTTGAACAGCTTGTTCTTCTCTTTTAGCTTCAAGGATCACCATAGCAGAAGTGGAAGGTTTCCCATATGACCTAGGAGAAATAGGTATAGAAGCAAAGGAATCTAGTTTATATTCACCCATACCAAGGCTCATCATCTTAAATGATTTCTCAGCAACAACTAGAGATGTACTAGGATCATCAGTAGGTTCATTGTGAGGAACAAATTTTTTAGTAGCAGCAAGAGCATTAATAGCAATAGTATGGTCTCCAGGAATCACAATTCCAGTGCCATTGTATGCAAATTTGATGCACTGATGATAAGTGGAAGGAACAGCCTGCATGTCATGGATCCAAGGACGACCCAAAAGAATTTTATATGCGAGTAGAATGTCCAATACTTGGAAGTTAATATCTTTTGTGATAGGGCCCACTCAGACAGGCAACGTGACAAGACCTTTGGAAGATCTTTCCACTTCATCATAAGCTTTTATAGTAATCTTCTTCTTAGAATCCACATAAAATTTTGACAAACCCAACTGTTGTATGACATTGAAAGAAACAATATTTAACCCTGCACCATTGTCTATCAGGACTCGGCGGACTTGGGTATTGTAGACTAGAACGTCAATGTGTAAAGCTAGATTATGCGGGTGAGCAATAGATATGTCATCTTCTATAGAAAAGGAGAGAGATAGTGGAGATGAAATGTGGTTGACCATAGCCTGAAATTGATCTGGATCAATGTCATTAGGAACACATGTTGTACGTAGAGCCTTATCAAGAATCTCTCTATGCAAAGGGGATAACCGAAGCAACTCAAGGATTGATATCTGAGCCAGTGTCTTGTGCAAATGTTGGACAAGATCATCTAAAAATGGTCATCTAGACTATTAGTCCCTTTTGCTAAAGTCATCAAGTGCTTGTTCTTTATCAAATCCTAGTTCTATCATTTATTTGATTATTTTCTATGGGTTAACCATCTTATCCTAAGTCTTTATTTATTAAAAGGAATATTTCCTCCCCTTTTATTAAATAAAAAGCCCCACTTTTCTTCTTATCCTAAGTTGCAGAAATAAAGCATTTAATTCTTATTTATAAAGAAAAATAAAATAAAAAATAAAAGAAAAGCACTTTTTGTCTCACATGGACATAAAGTAAATGCTCAACATAAAGTAAATGCTTCTAATTTTCCTATTGGAGGATATTTGTGCACAAGGATCAAGCTTCTTTTTTTCTCCACCGTTGATTAAATCTTTTGCCTCTTAATCTCCATGGTCCATTGATTTTTCACCTCCTATAAAAGAAGAGCTCTCTTCCTCATTTGCACACATAAATTTTTATGCTATTGTTATGCTACAGGTTTTCTAGGTCATCTTGGAGCTTTTGGAGATATTCTTGCATCTAGGGTTTGAAGATTTGGAACATTGTTGGCATTCATCTTGGATCTTCATCAACACTCTATCTTCTTGTCTTCATTCTTGCATCATCATGGCTTTCTTGCTTCATAGTTAGATTTCATTTTCATGCATAGTATTTGCATTTTCACAGCTTCATTCTTAGCTTAGATTTCCTTTTATGCTAAAATGTTTTCACACTTCTATGAATCCTTACATGCAAGAAAACTCAAGAATGAGCCCTCACAAATCGATCCATAGCTCCCTAGGCATGGAGTGCAAGGGTTTTTAAGAATGCTCTCAGCTAGAGCTATTAAGCCTATAACCTTGCTAGTAAACCATGCAATGGGAGATTCAAGGAAGACAAGGGCAAGAATGCCAATATCTCTAATGAAGCCAAATGTATGCAATGCAAAGCAAATCTATATGACAATGCAAGTTAATCTATTGCATAAAAGGAAATCTAAGCTAAGAATGAAGCTATGAAAATGCAAATACTATGCATGAAATGAAATCTAACTATGAAGCAAGAAAGCCATGATGATGCAAGAATGAATACAAGAAAATAGAGTGTTGATGAAGATCCAAGATGAATGCCAACAATGCTCCAAATCTTCAAACCCTAGATGCAAGAATATCTCCAAAAGCTCCAAGATGACCTAGAAAACCTATAGCATAACAATAGCATAAAAATTTGTGTGTGCAAATGAGGAAGAGAGCTCTTCTTTTATAGGAGGTGAAAAATCAATGGACCATGGAGATTAAGAGGCAAAAGATTTAATCAACGGTGGAGAAAAAAAGAAGCTTGATCCTTGTGCACAAATATCCTCCAATAGGAAAATTAGAAGCATTTACTTTATGTTGAGCATTTACTTTATGTCCATGTGAGACAAAAAGTGCTTTTCTTTTATTTTTTATTTTATTTTTCTTTATAAATAAGAATTAAATACTTTATTTGTGCAACTTAGGATAAGAAGAAAAGTGGGGCTTTTTATTTAATAAAAGGGGAGGAAATATTCCTTTTAATAAATAAAGACTTAGGATAAGATGGTTAGCCCATAGAAAATAATCAAATAAATGTGTCTTTTTTGGAAGGTAAAGCTTGTTTGGGATTTTGCGTAGTTTTAAGGACAATCTTGGCTTGCCCCCTAGTAACAGCATTCCGTGTCTCACTTTGGGAAGATGAACTATCACGTGTTTGCAAGATCAACTTTGGCTTACCATGATTGGCTTTATTATCATCTTGAGACCTCATCATTAGAACACTCTCAACAGGCTCTACCATGTTGATCACAGGTGTATTAGAAGGATACATGTAATTGATCTTAGCATCATGATTCTTCTTATGTGCTTGAGAGGTTTCCCCCTTATCATGCTTAGGTAGAGGATCTTCGAAAGTTGTGTGATCAGAATTTTTAGTTAAGCCATCAGTGGAGATTGTGTCATTCTCAATAAGATCCTAAATATCATCCTTAAGCCTAAAACAATTGTTTGTTGGATGTCCCTTGTTTCTGTGATAATGGCAGTAATGATCCTCTCTCCACCAATCAGGCTTATTTATCGGATCCCAGTTACCAGGTTTATCAGGAAGTGTAAGATATCCATTGTCAACCAAAGTCTTGAGGATTACATCATAAGGTTCTACCAACTTGGTATAGACTTGCTTTCGAAATGACTTCTTAGGCTTATCTGCATATTGAGGTTTAGGAGCACTATGAGCGTTGGCAGCTTCTTGTTGTTTTGCTACATAGATAGCATTGGAAAGATTGAAAGCAGGCTCTTTAACTTTAGGAGCATCAACAACCCCATCATTAACAACATACTTGTTCTTATTCCAAGGTTTGTTATTGTCTTTACCATTGCCTTTAGCATCTTTATTAATAACAATATCCTCTTTTCTTATAGCTACATCCTCAATCCGATATGCACTTTCAACCATGTCATGGAAGGAGGAGAACAGTTGCTTCCTTCGATCATAAAATAGCTCAGGCACAAGTGTGTTGATGAAAATGTCAATCTTTTCTCTTTCGGATAGCTGACAAGGATATCGAGAATACAATGACCTCCAACGTTGTAAGTAAGTTGCAAATGGCTCACCTTGATGTTGTCTTAGATTACCGAGATCTATCACAGTGACAGGTTGTTGGATGTTGTAAGAGTACTACTGGGTAAATAGCTGAGCCAACTCATCAAAAGCCTTAAGAGGTGGTGTCAATTTTGCAAACCATTCTAAAGCTTGGCCTCTTAAGCTTCGAGGGAATAAGCATAGAAGATATGTGTCTTCATGAAGAAAGTCCATACTAAGAGCATAAAAATGATGCACATTGTCATGAGGGTCACCATTTCCATCATACTTGTCATATTTAGGAACCTCAATATCCTTAGGAAATGGGACCATGTATAGATCTTTATCAAAAGGAAGAGCACAAATTGATTCTACAAAAGAGACCTTTGGAGGCTCTCTTTCTAATGCCATTTGGGTAAGGCATTGATTTGTCCGACGTAATTCTTCTTGAAGAACTTCCAACTCAATTGGTACTCTTTGTTGGACAATTTGTCTGACATCATAGCCAGGAGGAATCTTGTATCCTCTAGAAGTCATATATTGAAAGTACTGATCGCCGTTATGCTCTAAAAGCTTATGCATCATTTGTTGAGAGACCAAATCTTGTTCAAATCTCATAAGATCCTCACTAGAAATCTCATCATCAGCCTCTGCCTCATGTTGAGAGGGAGGAGGTCTAGGAGGTGAAGAAGGCATACCAAAAGTGGGTCTTGGAGGAGATCTTGGTGGCGTGTTGTTGCCATTGTTGCCATTGAAAAGAGATCTATGCTCATGATTACCAGTCTCAGGTTGCTCATGAAATGTCCCTCTATAAGCCATGTGCCTAGCAGCATCCATCCTTTGTTGATTGTGTTCTTTTTCTAAGCGTGTTTGGTTATCCTTACGCTCAAAGTGTTCTTGCAAGAGTTGAAATTTTTCTTGTTCTGTCAAAGTGAGTGAGACACTATCTGTATTTTTGGGGGTCTTGAATGCGGAAAAGAGGAAACCTCCTTTGTACCACGGGGTAGCCTTAGAATCCTCAGATTGGTCAGAACTAGAACTGTTGTTGCTAATGGGCACTCATGAGCGTCTAGTTGGAGAAGGTAACTATGTATAATTGAATGGAGGATGACTCTCCTGCTCAAATTGAGACCGAGTTGTAACCAGCATGAAAAGAGATGTTGGTTGACTAATAGAATGAGACAGTTTCTCAGATTTGAGATAAGAAAAGCTAATAAAGATCACTTGTCAAAGTAGAACAATAGAGAGATGGCTCATCAAAAGTGCTCAAGCACTTACAACAATCTATTGACTAAAGCCGAGCAGCGAGCAAGAAGCTCAATAAGCAAGTAGCTAGAGAGGTAACCGTGATGTGACAAGTGATCAAGAGTAGCATTCGTTAAGCTCAAATCCAATAGTTTTAGCTCATTTGTTTCAGTCTAGAACAAGTTTAAGCATGTAGATAACAGACCAGCTTCAGGTAAGAATAGAAAAAGACACTCTACGACCTGTTAAAATGCAAGTTTAGCAGCTCCAGATTGCAACAGCAACAAGACAGCAAAAAGGTTTTGGGTGACACTGTTGCAGAGTCATACGACTCTATGACCAATGAACATAAAAATCTTATTTTTGAAGCATTTTAAAAGATCAAGTAAGTATATCAATAGATTTTTATCATGGATCAAGCACATAAGACAACAATCAAGGAGTTCAAGCAAGCAGTTGTCTTCAAACAATGAGCAAGGGGCAAAGCAACCTTGCACATGAACAAGAATAGTGACTTAGTATATGTACTCCTTAAAGATTCTACTTGTGTATGTTCTTGACAATGTTTTAGCAGGCACTTAGAACACAACAACACCTTATCAAGTTGTCTACAAGGATATACATGGCTTTCTAAAAGGAGTCCTCGATATACGCAAGGTACATGAGGCCCAAATCCATAGATGAGAATAATCCACAATCACACAGCCGGGGGGAGACGGTAACCCAAATCTCCTCCTTCACTTCTCAAAGGTATAAAGTTCTTTGAGGCTTAGCCAAGAGTGATATCAAACTCAATTCCCAAGAGAGGTGTCTTTGGATTCACCTCTCGATATTTATACTCCACCGGAACACAGGAGTTAAGGTCGTCCCTTGAGATGGTCTGTCCCCATGCAGGTCTTCTAAAATAAAAACTAAGTAATTCACTCTCAAAAGTATTTAGAGCACTAAAGGTGGAACACTTAACTCTTCAATTAAATGTGAAGTGAGTCCAAAAGTGGGACACTTAACCCTTCAAGTGAATGTGAAGCGAGTCCAAAAGTGGAACATTTAACCCTTCAAGAGAATGTGAAGCGAGTCCAAAAGTGGAACATTTAACTCTTCACACCAACTCAAAGTGAGTCCAAAAGTGGAACATTTAACTCCTCACATCAACTCAAAGTGAGCCCAAAAGTGGAACATTTAACTCCTCACATCAACTCAAAGTGAGTCCACACCTTAGAAAACAAGTGAGTTCCAAAAAGCACAAAAGGGTTGCCTAGTGGAGCAATTAACGCTTCTTTCCTGTAGACCCCTCCCCTTTAATGTAGCACTGATCTTGCAACTACGAGGTAGAAATGAGGGGCCGGTGGATTAGCAAGTCCAATAACCCAAGATAGCAATCTAGATCAATCACAAGTAATCTAAAGTTGCTTATCAATACTACTCACAAATGACAAAGGGTTGAATCAATGGAATATTTAACTTTCCAAGCAAACATAGAGTGAGTCCACAAAGTGGTGCATTTAACTCCCTATGTAAACAAAGAATGAATCCATGCCCTCAATCACTCAATGAGATATTTGATATTGAAACCAAGAATTACTTAAGGTTTAAACACAAACATTCACTTACACAAACTTGTATGAAAGCAAATCTATGTTAATTCATTTCCCATTAAGAGCATCAACTGAAATGTGTTCTATGAAAGCATGTAAACACTCAAGCCAAACATATGAAAGATTCAATTTTAATCCCAAGATCCAAATTTTGTAGAGTTGTAACAAAATACCTCAAGTCCAACACAACGCGCTTAGTAGATTTCACCATTTTTTTGTTTGTTTTAAGCATTTTTCATGAAAGCAAGTCATGCACCTTCAAATGAACAAGACAAGAAAACAAGCAAACAAGATATGCAATGTATATCCAACTTATGCAAACCCTAGGGTTAGATTTGAAAATCAATTGTTAGGAGCAATGATAACCAGAAAATAATCCAAATGATAACTCATATCATGCATTGAACAATGAAAAATAAGTGCATACCCATCACAAAATTTTATTTATTTTGCATTTGACCTAGTCAACAAGATCTGATTTTTACCACATGAATTCGGACCCTAAACCTAAAATGCAGAAAAGAGAACTCTATCAAAAAATAGAGAAATTTTCAAAAATGTAAAAATTTTAGAAAAATCTCTTCATTTGTGCCCTAGAGACCCATTTTACCAAAACAAACCAATTTTAATAAATTGACCAAATGAGCTATGATATGATTTCTAAATTAAAAACACAGTGAATGGACCCCCTATATAATTCCAAGATCTTTCTAGAAATATAAAAATTTCAGAAAAATATGCTGATTTGTGCCAAAAATCAAATTTTTATGAAAAATCAAGAAAAAATCATAAAAAATACAAATCACCTCCGAAAATTCTAAATTTTTTTTTGGAGCTTCTCTAATATGTCACCAACTTGAAAAAACATTTTCAGACCAAAATACCAAGCAGTTTGGGAGATATTATCAAATCTTTCAAATCTAGGGTTTTTCCATCTCCAAACAAATCTGCACAAGGGTTAGCTTCAAAAATAATAAAAAACTAGCATGTAAAAGTGGGTTGCCCCATGGTGGGTGCCAAAAAAATGTGTGCTAAAATATTGTCACACTTCTATGAATCTTTAAATGCAAGAAAACTTAAGAATGAGCCCTCACAAATCGATCCATAGCTCCCTAGGCATGGAGTGCAAGGGTTTTTAAGAATGCTCTCAGCTAGAGCTATTAAGCCTATAACCTTGCTAGTAAACCATGCAATGGGAGATTCAAGGAAGACAAGCACAAGAATGCTAATATCTCTAATGAAGCCAAATGTATGCAATGCAAAGCAAATCTATATGACAATGCAAGTTAATCTATTGCATAAAATGAAATCTAAGCTAAGAATGAAGCTATGAAAATGAAAATACTATGCATGAAAATGAAATCTAACTATGAAGCAAGAAATCCATGATGATGCAAGAATGAAGACAAGAAGATAGAGTGTTGATGAAGATCCAAGATGAATGCCAACAATGCTCCAAATCTTCAAACCCTAGATGCAAGAATATCTCCAAAAGCTCCAAGATGACCTAGAAAACCTGTAGCATAACAATAGCATAAAAATTTTGTGTGTGCAAATGAGGAAGAGAGCTCTTCTTTTATAGGAGGTGAAAAATCAATGGACCATGGAGATTAAGAGGCAAAAGATTTAATCAACGGTGGAGAAAAAAAGAAGCTTGATCCTTGTGCGCAAATATCCTCCAATAGGAAAATTAGAAGCATTTACTTTATGTTGAGCATTTACTTTATGTCCATGTGAGACAAAAAGTGCTTTTCTTTTATTTTTTCTTTTATTTTTCTTTATAAATAAGAATTAAATGCTTTATTTGTGCAACTTAGGATAAGAAGAAAAGTGGGGCTTTTTATTTAATAAAAGGGGAGGAAATATGCCTTTTAATAAATAAAAACTTAGGATAAGATGGTTAGCCCATCGAAAATAATCAAATAAATGATATGACTAGGATTTGATCAAGAACAAGCAATTGATGATTTTAGCAAAAGGGACTAATAGTCTAGATGACCATTTTTAGGTGTATACATTTGTAAATGACAACTAAACTCTGTCTTAATCAGATCTATGATATATTGAATAAATATCACCTTAATGTGTAGTAAACTGTCCTTTGTTTTGCTTAGCAGCCTTGACTGCTTCTGAATAAACTGAATCAAATCTTTGTTTTTTTATAACTACTCTGTCATGAAAACCTTGTCTGAATTTTGATGTCTTGGAGGTGTTTACTACTTCATGATCTCCTTCTTTATGTTCTTGATCGATTACATGTCAAAATGACATCAATTACAAATATATAACAAATTGCTATGATTTCCATGACCTAATTAGGTTTACAATATCTTAGAAAACCTAAGATATACGGTGTACAAAATTAACCTAGATCTAACTATTACATAGGAATCATCACTACATTTAATGATTATATCTATAATAAATAACCTTCAATCTTGGTAAAACATTTTATGGATCAGTGTAACTATTTGCATAGATAGATGTGCCATTCCTAAATACTATGCCATTTCCTAGATAAATCGGTAAACATAACCTTTTATGTTCAGTGAATACACTGGTGCTTGGTGTATATGTTGCTCAGTGTTTACTGACACTCGATGCTTGGTTTACTCTGATGCTTGGTAAATATGCTATGGTACTCGGTTAAATCTGTTTCCTTTTAGCTCTTGGTTCTGCCTTGAGATTTCTCGATATGAAGGCTTGTTTGTTTAATCGACTAGCATAATGTAGCTTGATATATCATCTTTTACTGACTAATCAGCTTAGATAATTGACTGATCCAATTTTGATACTAATGCCAAAGGGGGAGATTGTTATCTCTATTTGAGCATTAGATGTTGTCATTAGTATCAAATTGGATCAGTCGGTTATCTAATTTGATCAGTCGGTAAAAGATGATACATCAAGCTACATTATGCTAGTTAGTTAAACAAACAAGCATTCATACTGAGCAATCTCAAGGCAGAACTGAGAGCTAAAAGGAAACAGGTTTAGTCGAGCACCAAAGCATATTTACCAAGCATCAAAGTAAATCGAGCACCGAGCATCATAAAACACCGAGCAACATATACACCGGGCACCAGTGTATTCCCCAAACAGAAAAGGTTGTGTAACTGAGTTATCCAAGAAATGACATAGTATTTAGGAATGCCACATCTATCTATGAAAATAGTTACATGGATCCATAAAACATTTTACCAAGATTGAGGGTTATTTATTATGGATGTAATCATTAAATGTAGTGATGATTCTTATGTAATAGTTAGATCTAGGTTAATTTTGTACACCGTAGATCTTAGGTTTTCTAAGGTATTGTAAACCTAATTAGGTCATGGAAATCATATCAATTTGCTATATATTTGTAATTGATGTCATTTTGACATGTAATTGATCAAGAACATAAAGAAGGAGATCGTGAAGTAGTAGCCACCTTCAAGACATCAGAATTCAGACAAGGTTTGCATGATAGAGCAGTTATCAGAAACAAAGATCCAATTCAGTTGATTCAAAAATAGTCAAGGCTACCAAGTAGAACAGAGGACAGTTTACTACACATTAAGGTGATATTTATTCTGTATATCATAGATCTAATTCAGACAAAGTTTAGTTGTCATTTACAAATACTTTCTGTTATTCTCTAATCATTGTAATAGAGTTGTCAAATCTCTTAATAGAGTAGACTTAACAGTCTGATTATAAATCTCTTAATCGAGTGCACACTCAAGAAGTATTGTTTAAATCCTTTCACAAGGTAGATCTAGTCGATCTAATTGTTACTTCTAACAGGGTAAGATCACCAGAAGTGATCAAACTTGTAGCCTTAACTGGCATACTTTATTGTCTGTAGTAGTGAAGAATTTGTGGGTATCATCCCCACCATAGTTTTTACCTTCTAACAAGGGTTTCTGCGTAACCAAAATCCTTTTGTTATGTGTTACATTTCATGATTAATTTATTGTTTGATTTCATGCACTTTACATTACAGAGTTACTTGAATGAATGTTGCAAACAATGGATTCAATTGGATAGTTAGTCATTACTATTTTAGATTGGTTATTTAGTTAAAGTTTTTAAGGGTACTGATTCACCCCTCCCCTCTCAATCCCTTATCTTTCCATCCCAAAAATTGGTATCAGAGCTAGATCTCTTATTTTGGAAGTTTAACCACTGAAGAGGAAAGATATAGACATGGAAAGATATAAGTTGGACAAGACTATTGAGAATCAAAAGATTTAGATGCAGATCTTCATTGAGCAATACAAGCAAGAAAAGGATGAGTTGAAAAAGTTACTGATTCAGAGAAAGGACATGGCTATTCGGCAAAGTGAGACTGATTATCATGAAGAAGAAATTGATGATCCGTTTGAGATTTCTGGATCCAGTTCAGGAAGTATATTTGACATATCTGAAAGTGCAATTACTGATATATCTGAGAAAACTATTCATTTGACTGAACATGTTAAAGCCCAGTAGATCGGTCAAGAAGCACAAATGGTAAGGAAAGATAAGGGACTGAGAGGGGAGGGATGAATCAGTACCCTCAAAAAATTTAACTAAATAACCAATCTGCAATAGTAGTGACTAACTATCCAACTGAATCCATTATTCGCAACATTCATTCAAGTAACTTTGTAAATGTAAAGTGCATGAAATCAAACAATAAATCAATCGCGAAATGTAACACATAACACAAGTATTTTGGTTACACAGAAACTCTTATTAGAAGGTAAAAACTACGGTGGGGATGACACCCACAAATTTTTCACTACTGCAAATAATAAAGTATGTCATTTAAGGCTACAAGTTTGATCACTTCTGGTGATCTTACCCTGTTAGAAGTAACAATTAGATCGACTAGATCTACCTTGTGAAAGGATTTAAACAACACTTCTTGAGTGTGCACTCAGTTAATCGGACTGTTAAGTCTACACTGTTAAGATATTTGACAACTATGTTACAATGATTAGAGAATAACAGAAAGTATCTATAAATGACAACTAAACTTTGTTTGAATATGATCTATGATATACTGAATAAATATCACCTTAATGTGTAGTAAACTGTCCTCTGTTCTTCTCAGTAGCCTTGACTATTTTTGAATAAATTGAATTGGATCTCTATTTTTTATAACTGCTCTGTCATGCAAACCTTATCTGAATTCTGATGTCTTAAAGGAAGCTCCTGCTTCAAGATCTCCTTCTTGATGTTCTTGATCAATTTCTTGTCAAAATGACATCAATTACAAATATATAGCAAACTGCTATGATTGCCATGGCCTAATTAGGTTTACAATATCTTAGAAAATCTAAGATCTACGGTGTACAAAATTAACCTAGATCTAACTATTACATAGGAATAATCACTACATTTAATGATTACATCCACAATAAATAACCCTCAATCTTGGTAAAACATTTTATGGATTTGTGTAACCATTTGCATAGATAAGTGTGTCATTCCTAAATAGTTATGTCATTTCTTGGATAACTCAGTAAACACAACCTTTTCTATTCAGTGAATACACTAGTGCTCAGTGTATATGTTGCTCGATGTTTACTAACGCTCGGTGCTCAGTTTACTCTAATGCTTGGTAAATATGCTTTGGTGCCTGGTTAAACTTGTTTCCTTTTAGCTCTCGGTTCTGCTTTGAGATTGCTCAGTATGAAGGCTTGTTTGTTTAACTGACTAGCATAATGTAGCTTGATATATCATCTTTTACCGAATGATCAGCTTAGATAACTGACTGATCTAATTTGATACTAATGATAGCATTTAATGCTCAAATAGAGATAACAATCTCTCCCTTTGGCATTAGTATCAAAATTGTAATGTATATAAGTATCTCAACATGTTCTAACTCTTCATATATACATAACAACTGACTCTTCATACAAAATGCAAAACTCCCCCTCGATGCATGCTCCTAGTATGTATATAGTACACTTAGCATATATATTTATACATTTGGCATACACATTAGATTTCCCCCTTCTTGAGATTAATGCCAAAATCAAAATTTGTACTTACATTTTGTCAAAAATGTGCTTGTGGGTTTTCATCAGAGAATCTAAGAGGTTTTCCCATTCCTCTTTCAAGTTGGTGAGAGCAATGTGCTCAAGACCGACTTGTGCATGCATGTCAAAGATGTTCTCCAACACTAAAATTTTAGGTGTTGTAACTAAGGCTTGTGCCTTGACAATGTGTCACTCAATTATTTTGAGGTGGGGAAGCAGCTCTACTTGCAACTCGGTGACTTGGTCACTTATCTTATCTTCCTGCTTCCTCAAGTTTGCTCTTAATTGCCTGAGTTCTTGAACTTTTAGTATATTCTTATGAAAATCATTTGGCTCGGTTAAGGATGTATTTTCCCTGGCTAAGATATCAGTATCCATCTTTTTAACCTTTTTATTGACCTCAATAGTGAAAGTCTCTACAATGCATAACTGAAATAAAATTTGAATTATTTTCTGAGTAATAGATTGTAATTCAGTGATTACCTCAAAAAGCTTTACTTTGTTTATTGCCACTTCTTGGTTGATATTTTTTGCTAACTTGTTCTGAATCTTTTCTTCTTCCCTTTCTTCAATTTTCTTCTCGGCATCAATGTTCAGGGCATTTATTTGGTTGGCAAGGGTGGAAAGTTGGTCCAATATGGGTGTTTCTTCATTAATCTGGACCTCATGTACAACTTGTTGCAAGATGTCTCTCACATCTTCAAGTATTTTCTTTCTCTTGTTCTCTTTCTTCAGCTTCTCCTGAGCTGCCTTCCTTGTGCATAACTCCCCATATTTCCTTAACTCCTTAGGGTCCAAAGTCCTCGGGTCACAATCAGGAATTTCAATCACTTCATCAAGTGTGACTGACCCTTTGCCATGCTTTTTATTCTTCTTCTTGGACTCTTGGGGTGATGATTTAACAAAAGGAACCATAGCCTTTACCTCAACACTTGAATTTTCTTGCTTATCTTTACGGTCAAATCTCTTAATAGAGTAGACTTAACAATCTGATTATAAATCTATTAACCAAGTGCACAGTCAAGAAGTGTTATTTAAATTAATCCTTTCACAAGTTAGATCTAGTCGATCTGATTGTTACTCCTAATAGGGTAAGATCACCAGAAGTGATCAAACTTGTAGCCTTAATCGTCATACTTTATTATCTACAGCATTGAAGAATTTGTGGGTGTCATCCCCACCACAGTTTTTACCTTCTAACAAGGATTTTTGCATAACCAAAATACTTGTATTATGTGTTACATTTCATGATTGATTTATTATTTGATTTCATGCACTTTACATTTATAGAGTTACTTGAATGAATGTTGCAAACAATGGATTCAGTTGGATAGTTAATCACTACTATTGCAGATTGGATATTTAGTTAAATTTTTTGAGGGTACTGATTCACCCGTCCCCTCACAGTCCCTTATTTTTCCATCCCAACAATTTGATAGGGTAGGATGTACAGTTTAGACAAGGGTAGCTAACATTAGATTCATGGTTAGATCAAGTCCTTGCAACAAGGTGAGTGCACTTATACATGTGCAACTTAGTAGGGGCATATATTTCCCCAGATATAGGAGGGAAAGGTGTGACACTGGGGTTGATCCAAATGATTTGCAACATAGTGGATAGAGGATGACCGTCAGCATGGGGGAATCTCATGCTAGCATAGCTATACTGATATTTGCATTATATTTCCTATCATAGGGGAGAGCACCAGGGTCGCAACATTGGCTTCATGATCCTTCTTCAGGTTTGGGCGTGGGAGGACATAGTTATGCTTAGACTGATCGAGAGGAGAGACAAGCAGCCAGATGAGCCTATCATGTATAGCTAGGCGTATCCATTGACTTATCATCATGTGGATGATATAGACCACTAGAGGAAGACTCTAGACAAATTGAGAGATGGTATTGTGTGGATACCATATTGTAGACTAGGAAAATTAACATTTAGAAAACATCATGAACTAGCCAACCACAAAGTTATAAAATCATGTAAATGTATTCCTAATCACACCATTAAAACCATTAAGACAAAGTGCATAAAAAAATGAAAAAAAATAAAAAACAACACTCCCTTAATGAAGCTTCAATGTTCTTTCTTTCTTCTCCAAGTTGATGTTGCTCCCATATTGTGAAAATTCACCTACAAAATGAAAGCAAGTTTGAGAGCAAATTCTCCAAATTGGTAATTAGAGATATAATTGGGAAAATGTCATGATTTATGACAAGATTTGGAGTGCATTTAGAATGCACAAATAAAAATGGAGTTTGGAAGGGAAAATGACTAAATTAATGTGAAGCACATTTTAGAAAGAAGCCAAAATGAGTGAAATCTCATTTGGAAACTTGAAAATTGAATGAGTAGTTAACTAGGAGAGTGTAAGAGTTTGAAAGGGGAAAGTGTAAGAGATGGAGAGAAAAGAGGGAGTGGAGGTTATTAAATAGGGACGAAAGCTACATTTTAGTAATAGAATCTCATGTGGAAATGTGAGAGATTATTTGAATTTAAAATTTAATATTCCTCACAAATGAGTAATTAGAAATTTTAGGAATTAGGAAATTCCAAAACTCAAAATAATTAGCCAATTAATTAATAAGAATTAATTAATTGTGAGACTTAGGAAAAAGGGATAAATACTAGATGTTAGGGATAAATTAATGGTTATTTACCCCTAGAAGGATGAATTGATCAAATGTTAATGATGAAAAATGACATGATTGGACATGATCAAAATGTTAAATTGATTAGAAAATAATGTAACTTAGGGACAAAAATCAATGGTTGATGACATAGAAGAAGGACACAATATCACAATATTTAAGACATGTTAAAAAAAGGGGGGTTGTAGGCATGGACCATTTTTTAGTGTCTATATTTTTCCCCTCTTTGAGACAATGTGATTCTAAGCATTGTTTCAAAGAAAAAATAAAAGATCATGCCCTAGTGGATCAACAAAATGGAGGTAGGATGCCCCCTTGAAAAATTGAGCAGAAATCGACACAAGGATAATTTTTCAAAAAGAGAATGATTAGAAACATTGAAAGAAGAAAGGTTAGTAAAAAGCATAAATTAGACAAAGAAGAGTTAATAAAAGATGAAACTTGCTTTCATAAGTGCATTTTTGTCATGAGAGCTTTATTTAACATGGAAAACTGGATGCGTCGCACCATGACATAGAAAGCCAAGGAAAAAATACAATCCATTTGCATAAAAACAAATATAATTACAGACAAGGAATGTTTCCACCCATTTTGAAGTATATGACATACTTGCCCTAGAAATTTATGAAAAACACCCCACAAATAGAAGAAAAAATAAAAAATAAAAGACCATGAACCATCCCAACCATTTTCATCACTCAGTGATATCTTGCAGTAGCATAGGAGCATAATCAAAGATAAATCAATAAAATATAAGACTCACTAAACCAAGAAAGTCAACAACCATTGTGATCTTGTTGTCAAAGTTGATAGTTTGATGTTTGAAATTGATGATGATGATAATGTATCATTTCAGGAATGAAATATCCTGTCTAAGACTAATTTCATCCGGTTTCAAGTATACCACACTTTGCATAAGACAAATGAAAAGGTGATAAAGGAATGATTGATGTTGATGTTGATTGATTAGACAAGTTTGATTTGATTGATTGCTAACTTGATTGGATAGTTTGTCAGTTGATGCATAATTGTGTTAAGCACAATGTTAACAAGTCTTCAAATTGTGTCTGCTGGAATGTTTGCCTTGTTGCAAGGGACAATTTATGGATGATATGAAAAAGATCATGTACAAATTTATTGCATGATTTTTTTATTTTCAGGATTTTGAAATATTTGATTTTTTTGTACTTTTTTCAGGACCTTTTGCAAATTTTAGGAACTTTTTAATGACATTTTTACAATTTTTAGGAGTTTTTTTCCAGACTTTTTATGATTTTTAGGTATTTTTCAGGATCGTATTTGATTTTTTTTAAAAAAATTTCAAGTCATTAGTATTTACACGAACAAGAATTGCCCCTAGTGTCTAGCAAGGCTAGGACATTGTGGATTGATGGATGGACTAATAGGTGGATGAAGGAAAAGGGTCACTTGATATGTCTTTGAAGTGGCTTGAGTTGCCAAGGACTATCAACATAATGAAATAACATGTTTTTCCCAAGCTTAGGGTTAGGTATGAAAATGATAGGGTAAAAGTGGTGCACTGGATGGCAAGAAATGCATTGGAATGGACATGTCAAGAGGATTTTGAAAATGAATTTTTGTATTTTACGTCATTTTTTTTCAAGACCAAGATAGGGATTTGGATAGAAAAATGATAGGATGTGGATAGGGAAAGCCAGATCAATAATGGACAAAGGGAAGGGATATGGATTGAAGGTTAAGATAAGGGATATGGACCAAAGGAATCAAGATAGTGTAAAGCATATAAGACATGTGATGCTTCTAGGAAGATTCCTAGCCTTTGTCAAGATCAAAGCTTGGAAAAGGGAAATGTGAATGTTAATAGGATAAGGGAAATGATATGCATAGAATAATAAATGAAATGAAAGGGATGATAGAGGATAATGGGTAGGAAAACATGAATGAAATCTTCCCCCAAGTATGGACCACAAGAAGTTCATGAATTACACATGATACCTATTTGCTAGGTTTTCATCACGGTACTTGCTTAAAGTGCCTGTTTGCCAGTGTTGCCCAAGATTCGGCCCCCATTTAAATTTTTTAATTTTTTTTATTATATGCCTAACGCTAACCTCATGTTCATGATTTAGCATGTCAAAATTTATGTTACTCTTTCTCATGTTACATCTAAAGAGATAAGGACAAAATGCTACCAAAAAGAGTTGTGATTTCTGAAAGTCGGGAATTGTAGCTGAGAGGTGCGATTTTTGAAATTATGAAAAGAGGTACTCAAAGATGCTACAATTGACAAAGAAGGAAATGAAAAGGCCACATGACATTTTTTTGAAGATTCTTTTTTAGTTTTAGTTCCTTTTATCACACCTTTTTAATGACATTTCTTTTTAAAATATTTTTCAAGAACTGTTATGTAACCGTCTAGGTAGGCGAATAAACTATCTATATCTCTACTGAATATTTTATAAAGGATCATCAATTTTGGTTCAGACTTTCCCCCTTTTGTTGTGACAATCGATTGTGACTCAAAAATTGAACTATGGTTGTTGTTCATTATTAAATTTATGATTTTACTATTGAATAAATGAATTAATGGTGAATGGGAACCATTTGTTGCAGATTTTGTGAAACTGTGTTTTTTGAAAATTTGTGATTATAAGACTATTTGAGAGTCATTATTGGTTACCTTTTATCATATTCACATTTTTTACCAATATATTTTCTTTCATTAGATATGTTATATGTATGGTTTCATGGTTGTGGGATTGTATATGCAAACTATGGATTAAAATTTGCTGTTGTGTTTCATTTTCATGGTCGTGGGAAGTAGCACATTATTTATTCATATAAGTTTGTTATTCATTCATGGGTATATCATGGTGATGAATATCTATGAGAAGCCTCTCCTACTCTCTGGTTAAGAGTATACCTCGTTATATTTTGAAAATACAAAAATGTATTCATTGAATATCTATTATAGGGAGTTGTACCTGTCAATTCAGAGATTGAGCTAATAGAAAGCTCTTTCAACTGTTGTTAATAGATGAGGTTTTATTGTAGGCTAGAGTTATATCAATAAAAGACCTATTTGTTAACTAATAAATTTTTGGCGACTCTTTTGTGGAGAGAATTGAAGTGTTGGTACTTTGGTTTTCATTCTCAAAAATTTGAAAGTGCCTTCCCTAGATCGAAGGCTGGTGACTCTATTTTATGAAGATCTCAAAAAATGATTCAAATCTAGGCCCAATCAAAAGTTTGGTCTAGAAAAAGACCTGTACCAAAAATCAAAGAAATTCTTTCCATAAAAGACCCCATACTTCAATCTCTGTAGAATGGTCTTAAAGAAAATATCTATGAAGTCAGAAGAAATAATTTATGCCCTACCAAAGATCACCAATCTGGACTATTGTTGAAAATAATACGTCAAAGATACTATCAATTTAAGGATGGTGACTTTGTTTTAGTTGAAGATCTCTGAAAAATGAATCAAGACGAGACTCAACAAAGAAATCTTGGCAAGTTAAAGAAAATATTTGTGCCATCAATTGAAGAAAACATTGTTGAAGATGATCAGATGCTTCAACATCTTTGGAGTGCTTATAAAGAAAGCATAAGTGAAGCTGTAAGGAATAATTTGTGTCCTACCAAAGACCATCAATTTGCACTATTGTTGAAAAGGGCGTATGAGAGATATTATCATCTCAAAAGCATTGAACAAGAGCATTGGGATGCAACAAAAAGATTAAAAGAAAATTCTGGAAATAAAGAGCCATCATCTTATAACTTTTCCATTTTTAGAGATCAAGATTTGACACCAACAAATTAATAGAATCATCAATTCCTTGGAGCCAAAATCAACATCAAAAAGAATATTTTCGACATGCGGAAGATGAAGAGACTAAATCTTTTTTTACCAATACACAAACATAATTAAAGAGAAACCATTTGCCCCTCCCAATGAGGAATTGCAATATAAAGACAAAGTTGTTTTCATTCCAAGCTGGTCTTTAATGGACTCAAGTGAAGACTTTCAATGTGGGATAGTAAATAAAAATGGCAACATCACTGAATTTGAAGCCGATACATTTGCCTGCAATGCTAGTTACAACTAAAGAGATACAGATGTTCCAACATTTGAAATGACTGGAATAAAGATTGAAGAAAAGGCTTTACATGAGGAAGAGATATATGCACAAAAGGATGCTCCAATTGATGTTGGTCAAGGTATAGATGATTTATATTTGCAGTCTTCACCTCCTTCCAATAAAGTTTTTGGTTATATAAGAGAGGAAGATGAAGCCCCTCTTGTTAAATTCGATCCCATGCTCATAGAATATGGCACTCAAGAATCAAAAAATACAAATCTTAAGTCATTTCATGATTTGCAAAATAAAGAATTTTTTTCTGAGAAATCTATGAGCTGCTCAAAAGAAGTTATGGTTAACAATGAAATGCGAAAAGATGCTACAATAGTGGGAAGAATATAGGGAGAGTTGGTACAATTAAAGAATGAGATTAATTGGAGCCATAATGCATTATTCTTTCCATCTAAATTTTGTGAAGGATCAAAGGTTAGAGATAACCCTCTTTTCGAATTATATTTTGGATTTGATGATGAAAAAATGTTAGAAGAGGACAACTTTGAGAAGAATTATGAATTTGATAGTTATTGAAAATTTATATCACATGAAGAAGGAGATCATACATGTGTTGAACTAGAACAAATGGAAAGTATATATATCCATGCTATTGATTCCTCAAATCAAGATCCAGAGGCTTTCTTGAATGATGATTTATTCACAGATGAATTGTTAGATCTTCCAGATGATAAAATGAAAGACTCTGAAATAGTGCTTGAAGAAAACATGCCAAATGAAACAACTATTGTAGGTTTGGCATCTCTATCAGATAGAGATTTCATGATTAAAAATGCTAATATTCCAGACTTTTGTCAAATGGAGGGTGATTTGTATTTGGGTGCACAATCAACTTTCTTCCAGGTAGATGGCTCCTTTTTGTTTGGAATGAAACATGAAGTTGTGGCTGGCCATGATCAAGAAAAATATGATGAAGAAAGGCTCTTTGGCCACATATGGATATAAAAAAGGTCTTCATATAAGTCGATCCTTAATTGGGGCTGCATGTTGTTGTTAAGTTTGAAGATGCTTTATGCTTGCACATTACTTTTCCGTAGTGGGTTATGTACACACTAAGATGTCACTTTTCTAAATCATTGCTTCCAAGAGAATCCATGGATTGGAAACCTTGAGAAATCAATTTAGAGCTCCCTAGGCATGGAGTGCAAAGGTGTTAAGAATGCTCTCAGCTAGAGCTATTAAGCCAATAACCTTGCTAGTAAACCATGCAATGGGAGATTCAATGAGACAAGGGCAAGAATGCCAATATCTCCAAGAATCCAAATGGAGATGAAATGCAAACTATGCTAAGAATGGAAATGCAAGCTAAGCTATGGAAATGAAAGAACAATGCAACTAAGCTATGAAAGGAAATATGCAAGTATTACAAAGCCTCCTAATTAAGCTACATGAAGTAATCTAAAGCATAAAAGAAACTAAGCTAAATATGAAGCTATGAATGCTATGATAATGCAAGAAATGAAACTATGATAGCATGTAGATGCAAAAGCCAAGAATGCTCCAAATCTTCAAAAGCTCCAAAGTGACCTAGAAAACCTGTAGCATAACATTAGCATAAAAAGTTGGGGATCTAGAATGAAGAAGAGAGCTCTCCTTTTATAAGAAATGAGAAAGAATGGACCATGGAGATTAAGAGGCAAAAGATTTAATCAACGATGGAGCTTGAAAGAGGAGCAATCCATGTGCACAAATATCCTCCAATGAGAAAATAAGAGTTGACTTTTGTGTCCATATGAGACAAAAAATGCTTTTTCCCTTTTTATAAAATAAGAATAATGCTTTATTTGTGCAACTTAGGATAAGAGGAAAAGTGAGGGCTTTTTATTTATTAAAAGGGGAGAAAATTTCTTTTAAAATAAATAAAGACTTAGGATAAGATGGTTAGCCCATAGAAAATAATAGAATAAATGACAGAATTAGGATTTGATCAAGAATAAGCAATTGATGATTTTAGCAAAAATGCTAGCAAGGGGCTAATAGTCTAGATGACCATTTTTAGGTGTATACATTTGCCCCTCTTTGACTAATGTGAGATTGATTTGGGATCACATGCAGTCAAAGAATAGATCAGCCAAGAAAGCAAGCAATAGCGATCTGACTCCAAAGTATGAAGTGCGGAGAGATAGAAAATCCTGCGTGGTCAGCCTGATAGCGGTAGTACTGAACACTTAGGAAAGAGATGGACAATATCAGAACTCGAGATGAGAACTAACATGTCAAGCACAAAGATAGATCGATCAAAGAAAATGGAATGGTCAAGCATATGATCTGGAGAATAGCCAATAGGATATGATGTGTCTGCCCCCTCGGGATCGAAAGTGAAATCAGGTAGATGGAAGGCAGAAGCAAGAGCAACATGATCAAATCACTAGAAATCATAATCGAAGAGATGAAGCATGATAGGATAACCATCAAGTAGTGAAGATATGCCCTAGTCAAGGCCTCAGAGAGAGATGAAATGAAATGAATGAAAGACTAGAAAGGTGAGAGAGATGGGGGTGAAGAGGTGAAGATGCCCCAGTGAAGATCGAAGGATTAGGCCTCAAATGGTTAGCCAACTGTGCAGAAGAAGGAGAAATGTGATTTTGGATGATCAAGGTGAACTCGAATTTCAGTTTTGATCCTGAAATGAAGAGAAAATGGTGTGATATGAAAGACAAGAAGTGAAAGACATGATCGAGAAGAAGCGAAAGGTGAGCGTAGTTTGACTAACAAGTCCGTGAAAGATGAAGGAGAGCTCTCTCCATATGAAAGATGCAAAACTAAACTAACATGAACCTAAGAATGCAAGCTACTATGAAAAGTGGTTTACTTGCAAGGTTACAAAGCTTTTAGACTCTAATATTCATCATCGAGTGTTATTGGTAGTGTCGCAAGATCATACAACACACACTAGCATAACTATGAGTATATGAATATGATCTATATCAGATAGATATGTGGAAATCTCACCTAGGCATCAAAGACATATAGGTCAAGATGACTAGTGTAGTGAGGTTCCCTAAGTTTGATATAGCAAGATTATGCTTGCATCGAGACATAAGAAAGTCGAGATGACTATAAGCATGCACTTGCAAAAAATAGTCAAGGATAATACCTTGTAGATCCCAATGTCAAGTGGAACAAGCATAAATGCTAATGACAGTTAGGACCAACAAAAATATACCCACAAGCAGAAAGCAAATAAAACATGTTCTCATGCCCCAATCTTCTAGCTTGGCATCATAAAAAACTATTAGGGAGAGAACACTCAGCAAAGAAATCATCATAGACAACACACAAAGAAATAAAGTCAAGAAAGTCTCAGCGAGTCAAGTGTTTAAGTGCATGTGTGTAGGTCATAGGGTCAATCTTTGAGTATCGCATATGCCAGTGAGAAATATCATATCATGCTAGACTGTGGGTAAGACTTTTGATAAGTGTTGAGAAACACTTAACACTAGAGTAGTGTTGAAAAACACTGTTGGGGTGGTGTTGAAAAACACCATTCGCAAGGTGCCTAAGAAACCCAGACGCACAAAGAGACCCAAGATAGGCTAGAACAACGTATGCCCCATAGACTAAGATATGAGTCAATTCCAGGCTAGGAGAAGCAAAGCGAGAAGTGGAGCGAATGAGCGCCACACAAGACTGATAGAAATAGGTGCAAGGGTCTCAAGCAGTGCCTGTTTCTAGGTTTTCACCACTTGATAGATTTTTTTCAGGACTTTTTTTTTCATTTTTTTGTATTTTTGCTACCAAGGCACCTGTTTCTAGGTTTTCACCAAGGCACTTTTTCTTCTTTTTTTTTTGAATTTTTTGAATTTTTTTGATTTTTTTGGTGAGACATCAAAGCGCCTATTGCTAGGTTTTCACTAGGATGCTCATTTTTTCAATACTTTTTATGCTTTTTAGGATTTTTTCAGCATCATATATGAATTTTTTTGAGATTTTTTTAGGATCAATAAAATATATACAAAGAGCTCAAGGACCTTAAGCATAGAACTTCTGCAATTGTAGAACACTGATAGGCTTGGTAAGCTCTACTTCCTCTGATGTAGATAACTGAGAGGCACTAGACCCAAATGCTGCTATGATAATACAAGGTCCTAACCAATAGGAACCAACCCTAAGCAATTTCCAAGCTAGCGCGGGATCGTTAAAGTGTGATCTACATATACCGTCATGGAATTCAGCTAGCACTTTGTCTAACTCCTCTATTTCTAGACACTTAAGGAGAGTTCCATCTAGACCCTTCCTATACAAGTCACCAGAGACGAGGGTAAAGTGTGAGGCATGATGGATGAGATGGCGCTTCATATTATGTGTTAGATTTTCAGGAATAACATGATCTTGGAGATATAAAAATATGATGGCAATGTAAGGACTATGAGCAAGATAGTGTAATTCTTCCACCAGGAACTTAAAGCATGATTTATGCTTTTTCAATTGTAAAATGGATGTTAAAGTAACCATGACATTAGCAACTTTATTTTCAAATAAGTTCACCATGTGCTTGTAAAGAATCAACTTGTCATCTTGTATTTGATAATCATCATTTTTTAGCAGGTCTTTATTTTTACATTTTTTAGGTTCAGATACCACCACAATGTGGTTTTCGCCATCTGAACATTGCTCTTTTCTTTTGATTTGATGATTGAGATACTTGATTTTTGATTCAGTCCTTTTTGTTGCTAGTTCACTGGTGGAAGAAGTAATAGGTTCAATGGCATGTTGATCCTGGGTGGACCAAGCTATGAGATCTGATTTTGCGAGATGAAATGAAGTGACTGGTTCAATAGCATGTATGCGAGGGATGTCATCTACAACCCCATCATTGACAACATACTTATTCCTATTCCAAGGTTTGCTCTTGTCTTTGCCATTGCCTCTAGTATCTTTATTAATAACAATATCCCCCTTTCTAACGACCACATCCTTAATCCGATATGCACTTTCAACCATGTCATTGAAAGAGGAGAACAATTGATTCCTTAGATCATAATACAGCTCAGACACAAGAGTGTTGAAAAAAATATCAATATTTTCCCTTTCAGGTAGTTGATGAGGATATTGAGAATACAATGACCTCCAACATTGCAAATAAGTAGCAAATAACTCTCCTTGGTTTTGTCTCAAAGCACCAAGATCTATCATGGTGATAGGTTGTTGGATATTGTATGAATAGTGTTGTATGAAGCGCATAGCCAACTCATCAAAAGTCTTCAAAGGAGGTGTCAACTTTGCAAACCATTCTAAAGCTTGTCCTCTTAAGCTTCGATGGAATAATCATAGCAAAAATGTGTCTTCATGAAGGAAGTCCATGCTAAGAGTGTAAAAGTGACACACATGGTCATGGGGGTCACCGTTTCCATCATACTTGTCATATTTAGGAACCTCAATATCCCTAGGAAATGGGACCATGTATAGACTCCTATCAAATGGAAGAGCACAAATAGATTCCACAAAGGAAACCTTTGGAGGTTCTTTTTCTATTGCCATTTGAGTAAGACGTTGATTTGTCTGACGTAGTTCTTCTTGAAGGACTTCCAATTCACTTGGTACTCTTTGTTGGACAATTTGTTTGACATCATTGCTGGGAGGAAGCTTGTATCCTCTAGAAGTCATATATTGGAAATATTGGTCGCCATTGCGCTCTAAAAGCTTAAGCATCTTTCATTGGGAGACTTCATCTTGTTCAAATGCAATAAGATCCTCACTAGAAATATCATCAACGACCTCTTCCTCATGGTGAGAGGGAGGTGGTCTAGGAGGTGAAGAAGGTACAACAAAAGTTCATCTCGGAGGAGATCTAGGTGGTGTGTTGTTACCATAGTTGCCATTAGTACCAAAAAGTAGTCTATGCTCATAACCACTAATCTCGGGTTGCTCATGAGACATGCCTCTCATAGCCATGCACCTAGCAGCATCCATTATGTTCTCACTGTGTTCCTTGTCTAAGTGCTTTTGGTTGTCTCTATGCTCAAAGTGATCTTGCAAACAGTGAAACTTTTCTTGTTCAGGCAAGGTGAGTGAGACACTGTCTGTGTTTTTGGAGGACTTAAATGCGGAAAAGAGGAAGCCTCCTTTGTACCACAGGGTAGCCTTAGAATCCTCAGAACTAGAACTAGCGTTGCTAATAGGCGCTCGTGAGCATCTGGTGGGAGAAGGTAACTGCATATAATTGAACGAAGGGTGACTCCCTTGTTCAAATTGAGACCGAGTTGTAACCGGCATGAAAAAGAAAGTTGTTCAACCAATAAAATGAGACAAAGTTTCTTAGATGTTGAGATAAGCAAAAGCCAATGATGATCACTTGTCGAGATAGAACAATAGAGATGGCTAGTCAAAGTGCTCAAGAACTTATAGTAGTCAATTGAAACAAGCCTAGATGTGAGCAAGAAGCTCGACTAGCAAGTAGCTAGATAAGTAACCGTGTTTTGACAAGTGATCAAAAGTGACATTTGATAGACTCAAATCCAATAGTTTTAGCTCATTTGTTTCAGTCTAGAACAATCCTAAGCATGTAGGTAACAAACTAGCTTCAGATAAGAACAGAAAAAGACACTCTACAGCAGGTTAAGATGCAAGTGTAACAACTCTGAATTGCAATAGTAGCAAGACATCAGAATAACTTAGGATTCTTGGTTGAAGGTATGCGATGATGTTTTAGTATCGTACAACTCTTGACCAGTGAATGTGAAAATTTGAGTTTTGAAAGCAACTTGGTCAATGTTGTAGGTTGCAAGTACAATTTTTTGATTTCAAGCACAATAATATCAGGAAGTAGACAAGTTTGAAAATAGTAGGTGATCAAACATGTCATCAAACACTTGCACAAGGGCAAAAGCAACCTTGCCAAGACAAGCAGTTGTGATATCAAAACTGAAAATCTATGAGCATTACCGCGATGTTTGTATGTTCAAGAACGTTTGCACGGGTATATAACAATGAGAACAGCTCAAGCACTTGCTAGCCTAAAAGGACAAAGGCTCAATACTTAGCAACTTGGCCCACACTTGATGTTCCATTGCCTCACATAAAGTGGTTTCCCATAATAGATGTTGGCTTTGTCATGGAGGTGTCAATGACACAACCAAAGGAACACAGATGGTGAGTAATCTTGGGGTGATCCGGTTTATTCCACTTGGATCAATCCTTGCACCAAGAAGCTAAGCGGCAAAATAGGGTGGCTTCTATCTATGGTTCTTAGTAAGGGTTTCCGTTCATAGCACCCCTCTTGCTCCCCAAAGGGACTCCTTACCTTGCAGCAAGTAATGGACCTCACGGCCACAAGAGTACCTTAAGCATTCTTGCTTGACATTTTCCTCATGGTCACAATCCCACAAGTACTCACACCAAGCAAACACAAGTACTATGTCTACCAAGGTTTTGTGTCCTTGATAGCCTTGAGATTATAGTGGGTTGGAATAGCTCGGTATTAGCTTGTCCCCACTTGGGTCGTTCTTCTTGATTGCTCAAGAGTAGGCCCGCTAAAGGATCCTAGTGCTAAACGAAGAGTGGATTGACTTTTGAGTGTCAGGATTTCTGGTTCACCTCAAGGGTGAAGAGCATAATCTCCTAGCTCAAGAATCTCTCCCACACACACCAAACAAAGATTTCAATTACCTTCTTGTTTTCAAAATCCAAAGATGGGTCAAGATTTTCTGGTTCATCACAAGGGTGAAGAGCATACTTGTCCTACCACCCAAGAATTCTTACAACAAGATATTATGTTCCTATGAAATGAAACAACTAGTAATTACCACACTTGAAATGAAATAAACAACAAGCACTTGATTGGGTTTTTATGCTTTGGGCAGCCCTACAAAAACCGTTAGTAGCCCTTGTGCATTTGAAGCTTTGACATGCGTTCTTTTGGCAAAATATTTCAAGCAATGAGAGCACCTACAAGAACAACTTGTTAGTTCCACAATGGTTAGCACATCAAAAATTAGATAATCTGCAAGGAAAATAGCTGATCAAATGGAAAATTTTGAAAATGAAATCAACATGGTTGGATTAGGCTCAGAAAGAGCTTTCCAACGATATATCACACTTAAATTTTCGATACCATATGTGAAAATTTCTCAAAAATAGGTGCCAGTTTTCTAGAGTGGCATAGATTTTGAAAATGCCAAAATTTTCAAAAAATTACAAAAAATGAAAACAGCAAGCAAGACTGACAAATTTGGAATTCTGGTCTTTGTCTATCGCGAAGTTTTTGCGCGAGACAGTACAGAGGGCTACGCAAGAAGGTACCAAACTGCGCGTAAGAAAGCACAAGCCCACGTGAGATCGTACGCCGGCTCGCGCGAGAAATCACAAGGGCTCGCGTGGGAAAGTACATAGGCTTGCACAAGAAAACACCTTTGTCACGCGCAAAAGTGCTAGAAACAGCAAATCTTTGCGTGATACAGTGAGAAACCTCGCATGAGATTCTATAACAGTGACACACAGAAGTACAGACAGCATATGGAAATCGCAAAAAAATAAAAACAGTCAAAACCTGTAGTGGAAATGCAAGAAAAGAAAGACAAAATAGAGCTGTCTTGCCCCATGGTGGGCGCCAAAAATGTACACAGTAAGATGTGCACTTCTCTAAATCATTTCTTCCAAGAGAATCCATGGATTGGAAACCTTGAGAAATCAATTTAGAGCTCCCTAGGCATGGAGTGCAAGGGTGTTAAGAATGCTCTCAACTAGAGCTATTAAGCCAATAACCTTGCTAGTAAACCATGCAATGGGAGATTCAATGAGACAAGGGCAAGAATGCCAATATCTCCAAGAATCCAAATGGAGATGAAATGCAAACTATGTTAAGAAAGGAAATGCAAGCTAAGCTATGGAAATGAAAGAACAATGCAACTAAGCTATGAAAGGAAATATGCAAGTATTACAAAGCCTCCTAATTAAGCTACATGAAGTAATCTAAAGCATAAAGGAAACTAAGCTAAATATGAAGCTATGAATTCTATGATAATGCAAGAAATGAAACTATGATAGCATGTAGATGCAAAAGCCAAGAATGCTCCAAATCTTCAAAAGCTCCAAAGTGACCTAGAAAACCTACAACATAACATTAGCATAAAAAGTTGGGGATCTAGAATGAAGAAGAGAGCTCTCTTTTTATAAGAAATGAGAAGGAATGGACCATGGAGATTAAGAGGCAAAATATTTAATCAACGGTGGAGCTTGAAAGAGGAGCAATCCATGCACACAAATATCCTCCAATGAGAAAATAAGAGTTGACTTTTGTGTCCATATGAGACAAAAAATGTTTTTTCCCTTTTTATAAAATAAGAATAATGCTTTATTTGTGCAACTTAGGATAAGAGGAAAAGTGAGGGCTTTTTATTCATTAAAAGGGGAGGAAATTCCTTTTAAAATAAATAAAGACTTAGGATAAGATGGTTAGCCCATAGAAAATAATAGAATAAATGACAGAATTAGGATTTGATCAAGAATAAGCAATTGATGATTTTAGCAAAAATGCTAGCAAGGGGCTAATAGTCTAGATGACCATTTTTAGGTGTATACAGGTTATACTTCTCCCATCTTGTAAATGGTTTTGCATAACCTATCTGGGGCTTCTTGAGGTAAGGGGCTGCTTGGTTTGTCCCTCTGTAAATAAAATTTTGGTTTGTCGTAGGATGTAGGAAGTTTTGGGTTGTTTCTTCTAGCTTGTGACTTGTTCCCCACCACCCACTTGCAAAGAAACTCCTTCTACTCATGCTCTCTGACTCTATTGCCCAATATATTTTAGCACTAGTCTTTGCCAAAGATTCTGGAGTTCTCATCTTTTTCGTTGTAAGAAAAAGAAATCCGCAATCAGAGCTAGTTGTTGCCCAAGATTCAACCTCCATTTAAAATTTTCAATTTTTTTTTATCATATGCCTATTGCTAACCTCATGTTCATGATTTAGCATGTCAAAATTTATGTTTCTCTGTCTCATGTTAAATTTGAAGAGATAAGGACAAAATGCTACCAAAAAGAGTTGTGATTTTTGAAAGTCGAGAATTATAGCTGAGAGGTGTGATTTCTGCAAGTCAGGAATTGTAGCTGAGAGGTGTGATTTTTGAAAGTTGAGAATTGTAGCTGAGAAGTGTGATTTTTGACTATCGGGAATTGTAGCTAAGAGGTGCTATTTTTGAAAGTTGGGAATTGTAGCTAAGAGGTATGATTTATGACATTCTGAAAAGAGGTACTCAAAGATGCTACAATTGATAAAGAAGGAAATGAAAAGGCCACATGACATTTTTTTGAAGATTATTTTTCATTTTTAGTTCCTTTTATGACATCTGTTTAATAGAATTTATTTCCAAAATATTTTTTAAGAATTGTTATGTAACTGTTTGGGTAGGCGAATAGACTATTTATATATATGTTGAATATTTAATAAAATATCGACAATTTTGGTTCAGATTTTCCCCCTTTTGCTATGACAATCAAGTGTGCCTCAAAAATCAAACTATGGTTGTTCATTATTAAATTTGTGATTTTTCTATTGAATAAATGAATTAATGGTGAATAGGAACAATTAGTTACAGATTTTGTGGAACTGTGTTTTCTAAAAATTTGTGATTATAAGATGATCTGAGAGTCATTATTGGTTACCTTTTATCATATTCACATTGTTTGACAGATATATTTTTATTTTGTAGATGTGTTGTATGCATGGTTTCATGGTTGTGGGATTGTATATACAACCTGTGGATTAAATTTTGTTGTTGTGTTTTATTTTCATGGTCGTGGAAAGTAGCACAATATTTATTCATATAAGTCTGTAATTCATTCATGGGTTTATCATGGTTATGAATATCCATTAGAATCCTCTCCTACTCTCTGGTTAAGAGTATACCTCATTATATTTTAAAAATACAAAAATATATTCATTGAATATCTATTCTAGGGAGCTGTACCTATCAATTCAAAGATTGAGCTAATAGAAAGCTCTTTCAACTATTTTTAATAGATGCGGTTTTATTGTGGGCTGGAGTTATATCAATAAAAGACCCATCTATTAAATAACACTTAATATGGAACTCTAAAGATGGTTGAGGATCGTCAAACTACATTCCGCTCCATAAGAAGAAATATAGCCAATGATGTATGCAAAATATGTTGCCATTATAGAAAGAAATATGCAGGAATAAGAATATATATCTCTAGAATTCTCTTAAATGCCACAATGTTAAGACTTCCAATCTTAACTGAAGAAGGTGATAATCTAGAACATTGTGAAATATGATGTAAAGAATGGACTGAAGATGATGAAAAGTCCTTCAAATGTTGCTACAAAAGATGGAAAACTAATACAAATACAAATATAAAGAATTATGTACCACTACAAATAATGTCAACATGTCTAGTGACTAAGTTGAAATCATCAACTCATGAGTATTTATAAAATTTGTCATTGTATATAAGCATATTGAAGCGGAGAAAGAAAAAAGAGGATCTAAATGAACCTTCAAACCATTTGAAGAATGTGATGCACCTTCTTGTGAGATGTCACCAAAGAGGAGACGAATATCATCAATATTGTTTTGAACATCTTGAATGTGGGATTCAAAAAATAATAATATATATCCTCTAAGAAATCATCTCAATAATCAATAAGAGATGAATAACCCATGTTGTAGCATTTTCACACAACAAGTCTAAGCATGACCAACCGTAGAATTTGCAAGTTTTGAAAGTGAAGAGCTCTCAACCTCTTGATGATTACTTAAATATGTAGGATGAGAAGCCTCTACAAGAATCACAAAAGTTGAAGAATTAATTGTTTCCTATGAAGGAGGAGAATAAGATTTGGTGGACCTTCTTTGTTCAAAACTTTGCCAATAACTTAGAACTTCTAGTGCAGGTATGCTCATCATATGGAATATTATCACAATTATGCATGTGAAATGACATAAAAAAAAGATCATTTGGGAATGGAGTATCATCTAGATCACCATACATCTCCCATAGTTTAATCCAACAAGGAAAATGAGAATCAAAAGTTGATAGGATCATATGTGTGTAGGTGCCAACATTAACACACATAATTCCTAAAATATGCCATGTCTTGAGATACCACAATTTTTTCTTCTCCCGATCCTTTGGTGGTTGAGGAATCACTTCATAAAAGTAGGGCAAGAGATTAAGCAATTTGAGAAGTTTCATCATACCATCTTGCCAAGCCTTATAGTTCTCTCTTTCCAAATAAATGACCGAGGGACATGATTTGATATGACCATGCTATTCTCCTCTAATTAGTCAAGAAATAGACTATTCCAACAGAAAGAAATGTAGAAATACAAACACATCCCATCAAAATCACTCAACCATAAAACCCCCCAAGCAACAATGTTTCTAGAAAATATGGAATGACATTATGCAACTGAAAATTACAAGCAATCAATGCATCTAGGTGTGTCAAACCCTAGATGTCCATTATGTAGACAATTTGCATTTGTTTCATTTATATGATCATGCCCAATTGACTTGTTTATGGATACACAATTTCTTCAAATTGTTTAAGCTAGAGTGCTTCAACTAGCACAATATTCTTTTGAGAGACAATATTAGATTTCTAATACAATTCTTATGCTTTTTGTAATTTGAAAAGTTATAAATGTTGCTTTGTTTGCTCATATCTATGTCACTTTCTTCACTCATGCTATTTCATTATAGATGATGATTATCAAACTTAACTTCAAGTTAAAATTCTAAACTCACACAACAATGCTCACATTAATTAAAAGTTCATAATAGAAAGTGGGGAAAGTCAAATGATGAAAACCTTGCTTCCCACACGAGCTTTTATATGATTTCTTTGAAGCCATGGTTCATTCGTAAATTAATTTATTTTTATTTTAATAGAAGTCTCATATTACTTTTTTCTTGAATTCTTATTAATTTTTGTGGAGAACATTATTGTATTTTAGCCTTTTTTTTCAAGTTGATCGTGTAGATTTTTGATGATAATATTTCAAATTAAATTTTATGATCCATCATGAAAAAAATTAAATATAAAAATAAAAATCATAAAATTAGATCTGAAATGTTAACACTATAACACTTAATCAGAAAAATAGAAATAAAATTTAATCCCCAAAGTTAACACTATAATACTTGAATCCAACAAAATTTAAATAAAACATTATAAACTATAGGAATTTCATCGTTCTAAGATAATCTTGTCTCATCTCTAGATTTTTAAAATAGTTTAAAAGAGACTATACTTATTTCCTTGAAAGCTATATTTCATCATTTAAAATTAAAAGCTGAACCTCACCGCCTCGTAAATACTCTCGACTCGTATACACTTCTGCTTTAATCAAGCTTTTTGTTATCAGCAACTTCTGAATATTTTCCAGATTTATTTGAGGTGGGATTAGAATGGAATTATCAGACAAGGTGATAGTTTTCCACCAAGATGGTCATGCAGCAGGCACAAGGCTTGCAAATGCCCTTCGTCACAGCCCTTCATCATTGAAAAAAATGTATGGTAAGATTCCTCCAATGATTTGAAGTCATTAGATCACGTAATTTACTGTCGTTTTAAAACAATCGATTTTTCTGATTTCCCCTGTTTTTAAACTCATATATACTATTTGTGCAGAGAAATGCCCCTGGAAATACCGTTGGAAATCTATGGTATCACAGATATTGTTGTATCCGGTCAAATACTAAATTTTGTTGATTCACAGGATTATCCGCAGGTATTTTTGAATACTGTCTTAGAATTTTAATGATTACGAACTAGTCTGACATGGGATGCAAATATACGTCGTAAACCCTAAACCCTAATCGATTCTCGCAATAAGAAAACAAATCCACATTTCCATTCTAGATTTGTGTTACAGATGCTTCCATCTTGAAACTCCTCCTTTAATTTAAGGAAATAAACTTAATCTTATCAATTATGCCGAGGATACAGAAGCCTTTTTGGGGTGAATTCTATCTTATCGACAAACTGGTTCTTAATCAGGCTGTATATTTCAATGCGTGATTCATAGACACGGATTTACTCTTTTTTCTTTGATGCCCGTTTACTTGGTTTTATGTTGCTTTGAGAGTGCTTTGTTCGCCACAAAGTGCTTTGAGGATGTGTCTAGCAGAGAGTCCCAAACTGTCGGAAATCAAACATAGTACATGATCAGATCCAGAAACACTTAGCAAAAGCATTATGTCATTGAAATGATAATTCAAGTCTGCAAAGTTGTGTCTAATACAGCTCAATTGCCTTTATCCATAACACATATCCATTGTGACATTCTGTACATATTCACATATGTGCCTACATTGGCTATGTATCAATTGTCATGCCTGTTTTATGTTACCACTAACATGCTTTTCTTCTCCATTTTATAAGATCAATAGCCCGACAAATAATATGTTAATTCTTTAGTGATGTATTGTTGAGTTTATCTAAGTAATAAAATAAAAACTCATAGAAAGAGTGATATCACATGAAATCCCCTGAAGAAATTTTATTTGAGAGGACTTTATAAGAGTGAAGCTAATACCTGCTCATCTCTACTACAATCTTGCAAATTTTAGAAGCGAATTGCTCAAATTTGAGCCTTCAAATGCATTATAGCTTTTATTAGTACCTCTAAAGAAATCTGTAGCTTTGCTTTGCCATGGATTACTTGCTTATCCAATGTTCTTCAATTTTGCTCTCTGCTGCTGTAGTTATCTTCAACCTCGATAACTCGTCACCAAAGTTTTGGAGTTCCTCTAGAGTCCTTTCAAGTCTTAACTTCAGTAATCAACCCTTTGAATTAGCCAGTGGCCCTGTACACGTTCATGAGAGTAATATTTAAATTTTATTCTAAAGGATGAGCAAATGATTCATGCTGAGGAGTGAGGAGTTTTAATGTCAAGGAACTTGAAGACACATTCTTTCTTCTGTTACCCTTCATTTTTTGTTTGACTTGGATGAAACCATGGCTACTAAATCCATTTTGCTCCAGGATTTTTGGACCAGCTAGATTTGTTTGATTTGTTATTTTTTAATTGTTATAGAAATCTTACTGATTTTTTGTTTGACCAAATTTGTAAGTTTTTTGACCTCTTAAATGAATTGAAAATTTTGAACCAGGTAACTATGGGTAAAACTGCCATAGAAACCATGGAAAAATTGCCACAACGTATATGCAACTATCGTGACACATGCTCAACTTTCACAACTCCTGTACAACCACCATAATAGTATTTAGTGGTTTTGTCATTGTATGAAATGCCATTTGATTCTTGCCAGTAACAACCATAGTTTAAAAACTCAAACTCAAGAAAAATGCCACAGGCCAAAATTTTGATTTGGACTCCAAAATCAGAAAAAAATCAACATTATAAAGTTTATAAACAAATAGATTCTTAAAATAAATTTTTATAAAATGAAAACTATTGAATCTACTATTTAGAGAATCATAGGTTGACTTTATATTATTTGTATACCAAAAAACATTAGAGTGGCATATATGATATGATGATTGATCATCCTTCATCGTCATAAAAAAATACAAATCCATTAACTAGATGGAAATTATGATCCTTAAGCATATACTATCATCATCCGAGGAAATCCCTCTTGATGCTTGTGTGTGCAACAGTGCTTTTGCTTTCTTTGTTTCCTTCACAAATCAATGATCTCCTTCACAGTAAACATGGGCATTATATTCCTGGTAATCTAATCTGAATATAGATCGGTATCATGCAAGTCAATTGCATCATGAATCTCATTCCACTTTTTTGCCACAAAGATGAAGGTTCTACTATACAAAAACAAGGTCATTGAGGTGCAATGGATCAACTTGTGCTTCTTCATACAAATGGCCTGAAACATGCTTTATTTGCACTCATACCTAGCAGTGCTAGAGGGTTGGCACAAAATTTGGATGGATTGGATTTGAAGATTGGTGTTTTTGAACCATACTTCTCCTACCACAAATGTACAAAGAGAACAAGTATAACTCAAGTGAACTAGAACTGCAATTATGAAAAATGTCTACAATCTACAAGACTATAATCATTGATTTAACTTTTGAAGGACTTAGTTCTTTTTATTTGGTTGCTTGATCATTCTCCTTTGAATGCATAGAGATGAAGAAAACCAGTTCCCTGAGCCACCTTAGTAACTCTACAGCTTGTCAAAAATTGTTTCTATGGGTTTTTTGGGATGTTATCCACTTTATGCATATGTAGATGGCATCCATAACCTCCTCATTGACCTTAAGGAATCAAAGAAGAAAAACTTGACATTCAAGGAATAGGCAGCTGCATGTACTTGTAAATTGGGTTGCTTATCACATTTCTGATGAATTATACACCAAATGAATTGGTATCTTCTATAGTAATATTGGATGGCCTTCTTGACCATGTCAAAGACTTTATGATAACCATTTTCCCCCCCACACAGCGAGCTCAAAACTCTGACTAAAGGTTCTATCACCTAAAATAAAATAGTATGAATTTTACTAAAATTTTAAAAAATTAAATGACAACAAGTAATTTATATTTTTTACAAATTTACATATCAATAGGATTGATTACTTGGTAAGTTCATGAAACTTAAGCTAAAATTTACCTGGACGATCTCATCTGTGCTCTTGGCAAATCACATCATCAAAAGAAGTCTTTATGATCCTTTTCTCTTTGTTGTTGTTAATGTTTGTAGCTTCAGTCGTATGATCACTTAGAATACATACAATACTTAGATATTGATTAATAATAATATATTGTATTTTGTATATATATATGTTATATTATATATATTATTATTCATATATATTATTCAAGTGTATATTATTCTAATATATGATTAATTAATGAAACATTATAAAATGAATAGACATGTCCCATGAAGGGATATGTCTCTCATAGCCTCATTCCCAATATAAACAAGAGAGATTGTTGCATTTGGAAAATACATACCCTACACAATCTAGGCAGTGTTATTACATTTGCAGCGATCCTAAAATCTAAACAGTTGTTCTTTCAATATGCAGATTCCACCGTCTAGTGTTCATATACATGTGCTTAAGAGACATTGGTGCTGCTACAATTCTCTCAATGTGATGAAGTTGACGGTGAATTGTGCAAGTCCTGGTTGCATAAGCTCATTTCTCTTGGTTTTCTCTCTTATCGTGTTAACAGTTAAACAGTAAGGGTAGTTGCAGATGTATTCGGTGATGTTTCTTGTCTCTTCAACCATGGTTTTCACATATCCAAGATTGTGTATATACTCAAGTAAAAGATCAATGCAATGCGGCACAAGGGTTTCAAAAAAATACTATGGTGCCTCTTCGACATGTCATGCTTCCAAGTGGAATCACTGGCCAGGCCACCACTATAGTTATTTGTGAATACCATCTTTTTTTGCAAAGCTAAAAACCTTGGAAAAAAGAAAAAAATCAAAGCTTAAATGTAAAAAATTTAAAAATTTGGCTTTGGAAGGAAAAATAAAAGGGAAAAAAGAAGCAAAATGGAAGATTGAAACCCAAGAGGTGCTAGACACAACAAAAATGAAAGAACAAACAACAAAAACCTAAATCTAAACAAAAAGAGCTAAATATCTTTTAAATCTGGTAATTAAATCTGCTGAATCAGTCAAAAGTGATTTGGACCTAGTCCAAATTGACTAAAAATCAATGCAGTAAAGTCAAGAAGTCAAAAACACTAAGGCAAATCTCACAAAGGTGAGGAAAAAGTTGCTTTTAAATTTTTGACAGCGGATTGTGTTTGGGCATGGGTATATAAGTTTCCATGTGGGTCTCATGAGTATTAGCGTGAATATGTGCCCTGAACTTTCCAGTGAGTTATTGTGTGTGTAGCACATTGACTATGTTCCATTAGTAAGTACGTGCAAATAACTTGTAGAGTATCTCTGGCAACAATCTAGTTTATGATTAACAACCTAGTTATGAACTTGTTTATAATCTATTCATGTTTCTTGTGCTGCAGTGCTGCCTTGATCAGTTTTTCCCCTTGAGAAGTTGGAAACTTGAAATTATTTATTAAGCTTTTTTAAAGTCTCATTAATATGTGCAGCTGATCAACTCAATCAATCAAAAATGACGATTTCCATTATCCAATTTGGATCACATCTCCCAATCCAGAGATATTTAGGCCTGCAAAAACTGTTTAATGAAAAGATAAGGATTTTCCCTCTACCTTCTCAAATGAGATACCTTTCTTATGGTGTGAAAAATTTGCTTGCTTTAAATTAATGTTCTAACCTGTGTTTTTGAAAGAAATAGATAGGTTTTGGAGTCTTCTTGATTTAAGTTATGTTCCACTACAACATACAAAACTGAATACTTAATATTTCAAGATGAAACACCAAATCTCCAACTCTCTCTTGAATGCGGATGTTGATGATGGGGCGAGTCTCTAACCAATCCTTGATTTGTCATGTCAACTAGGCATAGGAGGGTGCTAGCTTCTAAAGATGTAGGAATGATTTTTACATTGTCAATATTCATACAAATACCCTATGAAGGCACAATCTAAATGAACATCTTCAAAAGAAGTTAAGCACTTGCAATTTAGGCCCAGATCTAACCTTATACTGTTACTTACAATCAGCAAGTACCAAAAGGTATGGACACTAGCTCCACCATTAATCACCATTCAACAATATCTTCCATTCATCTACTTCTACTTTTACTTAACATGAAATGAAATCTTAGATGAGGAATTGAAGGAACCATGCAACACTTCAAAGCAACATTAAGTAATCCACCATTAAGACCAACAATGAATCTTCAATTACTTTGATAGCATTATGGCAACAATTTCATCAAGTCTTCTCTCCTACTCTACCTCTACTACTAGCTTACTAACTGACTAACTCCCTGTTACAAATGAGAAGGCCTTGGCCTTTTATAGTTGTTCAATTACAATGAAGGGCCAAGATCGATCCAAGATCAAGGGCTTAGATTAACCTATTACAAACCCTAATTAGGGTTGCCACACCATCATTCAATTATATGAAGGCACCACCCTGTGGGCCAATAAGAAAATTACAATGCTTTTGAGAGCCAAAGAGAAAATTGTACACTTGGCATAATATGATTGAATGTGTTTGAACATGTGTAACTGGAATTTTCTGATTGGTAGAAGACAAGTAGGCATCACCTCAGCATCCTTATCCTATAGACTTGATCAATCTTTTGTTGATGGGAAAATATCTCTTGGTATTCAACATTATCAAGCCTTCAATTGTGATGGCATATTCCCAAATTGTTTCATCTTCCCAAATTTTCTTCATCTTTCTTGGAAATTTTCTCATTGCCATGATTTTGAACTTGATTGTACTCTATGTGCTTGTATCTTGAACTTCTTGAAGTGGTGAATTTTTTTGAAGTACAATTTTAGTATAATTTCATTTCAGTATCTTGAACTTTTTGAAGTGGTGTATCTTCAATTGCCTTCATTATGGTGGTGGAAATCAGGGGTAGGAGAGGATTTTTTCTCCTTTCACTTCAAATGCTTCAATTTTGCCCCCATTATCTTGTTTTTAGCCTCAAACTCACAGCATTTATGTCAATTTGGGGAGGAAATGGATTTGTTTCACCCTTATGATGCCTTTTCCAAACTAGACTTGAGGGTGGAAATTTGGGGCTAGAGAGGAAAATAAATTCAAAATTATTAGGTGCTTTTCGTTGGTGGCAATTCAAAAATTTGGGGCTAAACTAGACCTCTTCTACACAGCTGCCCCTGTATTTGGTTTTCTAATTCAAAATTTGCATTAATAACAAATGTTGTTCTGCATGTAATGAAATGCATTCAATATAGGTGATGAGTGTGCTGACTATACACCCCTTAACTTAGTAATTTTGTTTGTAGTGTGGTACTCACTATGGGCACTTTTATTACTTTTCTATTTACGATTGATTGCCATGCTACCTCTCTTACAACATGGTAGAAACTCTTCGAGTTGTGAGCAAGCTTGTACTACAGGCTTTTAACTTGTTTGCTAACTGTCCCTTTTGCACTCTTTGGTGTCTTGATTTTTCTCTTGCATGCTTGATGTTCTTGTTGTCTTCTCGGTTAGTCCTCTTAGCCCTTTTTCTGCAATACAAATTTGTGTGATATTCTGTTTGGAGATGCTTTCTACATTACATTTCTTACTGTTTATATGCCAACAAGAAGTGATAAAAACAATTTTTGATCATGAATATTTGAAATCACAACCTCTTCTACACAGCTGCCCCTATCTTTGGTTTTCTAATTCAAAATTTGCATTAATAACAAATGTTGTTCTGCATGTAATGAAATGCATTCAATATAGGTGATGAGTGTGCTAACCTGTGTCACAGGGTTCGCCGAATTTCATAGATGAAATTCAAAATTCAGCGAACTTAAAAAACATCTTATAAATTCGTTCAAGTTCGCCCTAATGTTCGTACAGATAAGGGCTCACATAATTTTAGGCTTTGGTTGGGATTTTCTGTTGGGTTTCTTTGAACATACACCACAAAAATCTGAGTTGTTTGTGTGCAGATGTTGTTCACTCAAGCAAGACAAACTTAAGGGGATAAATCTCTGTCTAAACCTAGCCTAACCCTCTCTCTGAATCCTTTCGAGCTCTCTTTGATCTCCCATACTGAGCGGCACACTGTCGCACTAGCTGATAGTAATGAACGACATCCACATATTTGCCATCACACTATCTCCACCCATATTGGCTACCGGCGACTGTATTTACCCCCATACCTGTCGGTTTTGCTTCACTATCTTCGTCCATACCTGTCGGCTTTGCTTCACTATCAAGGGCTCTAGTCCGCACATCAACAATGGCGCGTTGTTTTCACGGAGGTGTTTTGTTTTTATTTCAATTTTTGTTTAGTTGAATGAGATGCGATATCTCTAGATGTTTGATATGTAAACAATGTCGATTTATTTTGTTATTTTATTTTTTTTAAAATATAGTAGAATTTCATATTCTAAAATATTTAAATTAGATTTTTAATTAAAATATATTTATTATTTATATAATAATAATTTTTAAATTAAAATGAAACATATTTAATATTTATAAATTTCTTATAATGTATTCAAATTTAATATATTTATTATTTATATAATAATAATATTTAAATTAAAATAAAACATATTTAATGTTTATAAATTTCTCATAATGTATTCAAATTTAATATCATATTGTTTTATATTTATAGATTTATTAATTATATTTTTAAAAATCAAATTTTTAGAAGGCAAATTTAATGTCGATTTTTTTTCTGAATTTTTTTCCCTTCTGAACTTCATCCGAATTTCATTGTTGTCGAATTCGAACACGAACTTGAACCTTGTGACTTAGGTGCTAACTATACACCCCTTAACTTAGTAATCTTTTTTGTAGTGTGGTACTCACTATGAGCACTTTTATTACTTTTCTATTTACGATTGATTGCCATGCTACCTTGCTTACAACATGGTAGAAACTCTTCGAGTTGTGAGCAAGCTTGTAGCTACTGCTTAATATACTTGATATGTCTGCTTCCTGCAAAAACTGGTTTGGAAAACTCAATAAAATATGCATATTACAAAAATTGCCATTTTTGTTATGACTTTTTATGTGGATACCACAATCTGAGTTTACACAGGCATGTTACTTTCATACTACAATCATTGAAATCATTATATGCACACTACAGCAATGACGTCTTTACCAATCTACTCTTGACAAGAAGTGACAAGTACAATACACAATTTTCATATCACCACGAACATGTGAAAATTGTTGAAAGTGAGAAAAACTTGTGATTTAATGGCAGCTCATACTTGTGATTCTCAGAGACATTATGGATGCTCTATATTCACCCCTGTTGAGTGATATGGCTCATTTATTTTTGATATGGATAGAGATAGTCCCCTACTTGCTTCTATCAACAGATGGAAGGACAGCATTAGGAGCTGCTTCTTAGGTGCAACTTAATCTGACTACTGTTTGTAGGAATGCAAATCAACATGTTTGTTTTGCAAACTTTATGGTAATTTAAAAATGACTCTTTACTTTTACCCATAAATGTTGAGGGGAATGAAGTATGAGGTGTTTGCAATGACACTAGGACTTGAGGATGTGAGTGCAACTGAAGTATGTTTGAGAACACTCCAAGAAGTGCAATATACTAATGGAGCAATGTTTAAACAATCTTGTCCATGTTCACTTCAAAGTTCAAACTTGGTCTCTGTCACAAGCACATTGTGAGTTCAGAATTATATCCCATTTTATTGGAGGAGGCTGATCCATTATTCGATTGGATCATGGAGGTTGAGGATGTCAGTTTAGACGGGGGACCATGCATGGGTTGAAAAGGCCGTGCTTGTTGAAGAGGCAGTAGCAAGGGTAGACAAGAGCATGAACAGATCTCATGGATGGTGTTCTATTGAGGACCTATTTGAGATGTGAGTACTGAAGATGCCATAGATTTAGTAATATTGGACCAATTAAAGCAGGCTCCTCTCCACCTCAGCCCATGTTATAACTTTTGTTTTTGATGCCATGGATACACTAGTCCATTATTTTGTACACCAAAAACATGTAACGATATTATTATATTTACATCTCTTGTTTCTTTCTCGTATCCTCATTTATACTCATTTTTTTTATGTATATTCGTTTATGCATAGTATGTAATTGATTAGTTCTTTATGTTGTTATAGTTGATTTTCAGAATACAGCATAAAAAATGTGTTTATTTATAATTTGAAACCTCTATAGATCATGCTTCTCTTTCAAATTTGTTTAGTTTGCCTTTAGTTGTTGTCAAGATGTTACGTTTGTTTGAGTTCAAACCAAAAATCATCCTACCAAATCTATGCCAAGTATGAGTCTGGTAAGATTGCTCCTGTAAGTGTCAGCGTTTAAAAAATAGTATGGTCCTTCTGCCAGAATCCAATTTACTCCTATTAGCCTAATGATATTTACATAATTACCTACCAAAGATGCACGATTTATCCATTTGACAATAGGCATCCTAGAATACATCCAATTATCTGTGGTGTCACGAGTCTTTTCAATGCCAAGTATTCTCATTTGGCAATACAACAAGAGTGTGAATGATTTTGTGAAGCATTTTATTTAACTAGGGATCTATACATGTTGATTACCTAACTATCCTATTTGATCTATAAGTTGTTCAGTTTTACTGAATTATGGTAGTGTGCCTCTTCCCAATTTGAAGTTTATTAACTATTTTTGGTATTAACTAGTCCATACTGTTTTATCATGCACCGATTTGACTTGAGTTCTTTCCTTTGTATATTGAGAGATTATCTCATTTAGCATGACTAAGAATTTTATTTTGTGCATCAAAATGCAGAATTTTTCTTGCAGGTTGCAATTATTCATAATTTGATAATAAGAGTTGATAATTGAGAGCTGTGAACTTTTCCATAATTATAGAAGTTAATAGGTGACAGTTGTCAATTTTAAGGACCTATGAAACTTCAATTCATCAAAATTTAAAAGAAATGTTTTTTGAGTTAAAGATGCACAATATAAATTTAATTTCTGACTTCAGGGGAGATTGAGATTTGCCTCTCATGTTATTTCATTAGTTCATATGTTTCAGCCTTTGTGTATTTACACTCTGTTACATTTTGAAGCCGTCCTTTGGAGTTTGATTTCAAAATGAAAGAAATTTCTTTTGTAGCACATCACGGTCAGAGGTAGATTTGGACAATTATCTGCAAGTTGGATGGTTCCATGTATCTGAGAATGAGTTTGGTATCATTCCAATATATTTCAGGACATGCATCTAAGCAATATATGTTCTTAACATGCAGGTGTCCTTGATAATTCTCCAAAACTACAAATCTCCTACCAGTGCTTGTGTAGCCTATGAAGTTCTCAATTTCATCAGATCAAAGACTTCCAAGCTTTCATCATCTCTCACAGTGATATTTCCTTGTCTTACAGTTGTTCGAAACTCCTCTCAAAATTTAGGAAGTTTATGCATACAAGATTTGGAACAATCTCTATATGCAGCTGAAATCAATGAAGTATCTGATTTCTCAAAGGCTATGGTGAAGGGTCTTAAAAAATTGCCTCCAACAGCACAAATATGTGATGAGTTTTTGGCTTGCATGTTGCATTTTGCTCGTGTTTTATTGCTGCCAGCCATTTTTCTGCTAGTGCCAACAACCAGAATCAGCCGTTCAGATAGCAAGGGAGCTCACATTCAACAGGCACATGAAACACAGGTAAGCTTCAGCTGCTTTTGGCAGCTTACGGATTTATGAAAAAAATTAAAAACTATAATTTAAATTTCTTGCCTTAAATTTAAACCCATTAGTCTGCAAGTCTACTTCTACAATAGCAGATTTTTTTGTGTTGCTATGGAGCCTTTTGTGTATTCCACCATATTTCTTCATCCAGTTTTAGTATATTGCATCATAAATAAATTGATCTAATTGTATGAATATTTTCTAGACAAAAGGTAGATTATTATTGTAACAGTAAACATTTACATAAGATATCCTTGACCAAAACATATCCAATTGTTTATCAAATATAATCAAATCACTGCATGTGAACTAATCCTGAAAATTCACTTTTGGTTTAGATGCTTTGCAAGCTTGGAGATCTGTTGGCAAATCAGACGGGTCTTACATTCTCAAAGGATTTGTTGGAGAATAATGCTATTGAGATTGAGATGGATGCAGAAGATGACTGGCGTAGATTGTATGGATGATAGATAATCTTTGCTCCCATGCTCAATTCTATCCAGTATAATCTATGTGTTATAACTTGTTAAGCTCAGGCTAAATGATGTTTAGATTCAGGTCTAAAATTAATCGCAAGTTACATCATTTTTCCTTGAAATCTTTGATTTGAACCAAAACAGAATTAGTTATTTTAAACAGTCTCTCTATTGATGGCAAAAGCTCTTTGTAAAAATTAGGACGTGTTATTGATATGGATTAAATTTTTCACAAGAAGATATACAGAAAAGACTTGTGATTTAATACTAAGTCCTCTGACTATTGGTTTTAGGGGTTAGTCCTCAGATTTGGGGTTCTAGTTGCAACTCTGATTTAACATTTTTGTTCCTCTGATAAATAATTTTCTTCTTACCAGTGTTATAATAATTTTTTGGGAATTGCTTCTATTTGTGATGATTATTGAAATTTTGTCAACAACTATTATTCACCAATTGACTTTATCTACAACTCAAATTGCTTTTGCACTAGCTGAACTGTGGCACATTTTAGCTTTGATATGTTAATCCCTCACTTAAAAGAAAAATGTTTTGGCCATCATGGCACAGTTGACATGCTGTAGAGTTATACATTTTGTACAAATGTTATACCTTTAGCAAGGAAATTATTCATATTATTGCATTACACCTTCCAAAAACGTCTCCAAGAGTAAATCAACATTATGGGACTAATTCAACCAGCAGACCTTAGAAATAGCAGATTGTTTTCTTAAATCAAAGAGGATATGGAGCCTACCTTACTATTTGAGTGATCCTTGAGGGGGTATTGTAAGATTGTTTGATTGGTTGAAAACTTAAGAGTTATGGGTTCAATATCTGCACAATGTGTTCTTGCATTCTGACACTCCAGTGGGTGCATTCTATGATGTACATCCTTATATGTTTAAATAAGATTTGGGCTTTAATTATATGATTTTTCAAAAAACTAAATTTTTATTATTTTCCCTTGAAGCTTCAACCATGTATATGATTATGAAATAGTTTTCTGCAATGCAAAACTTCAAATAATCAAGTTCATTGTTACAATTTGTGCAAACACTGAGAAATATCTTGATTCTTAACTCACACTTGCACTGTTCAAAAGGTGCAGCAATTATCTCCCTAGGCAATTTGATATGTAGCAATATACTGATATAGCACTACCTAAATTTTATCTATCCTTCTCTGTTCTTTTTATGTGCTTGCCACAACCTAATATAGATTTCTCTTTAATAAACTCAATTATCATTGCAAATTGTGAATCAGTTACGAGTACAAAAGAAAGTGAAAAGTAGATAAATTGCAAAACAAAGCAAAAGTTCTTTCATTCGACATTTTTTTCACTACGGCTTAGATAAAATACACGATTGCAATAAATGTAAGCTTTCCTTGCTTTTGAGAATATCAGTATTTCACAAATAGATATATAGATTTGTATATATACATGGCATTGGTGAGGACGGGTGTTGGAAGAGAGATACAAAGCCTTGCAATGTGTCCTTGTCCATCTATTGAAAGCTATGCATTCCTCCTCTGTTCCTTGTCTTGTCATTTCGCTTCATTCTTTACTTTAGCTTTGTAGAAAATAAAATAGTTATGAGGGCTCTCAAAATGTATTTGGATGTTAGAATCGAGGTAGAAGTTGTGCAGTGATTTGTTACATATATAAATTGGATTCAGGGGCAGTTTCAGGACAAGCCTAGATTTTACTCGACAGAAATAAAACTACAAAAGAACTATAATAAGCAATTTCATAATCCCTATGCAAAGTAGCGTAGATTGTATTTTTTTGTGTTCAATGGTTTCGTCATATGTTGGAAAAGATTCACTACCATCATTTGAGTGCAAAACATTGGACCCCGTGTTTACTTTTAAACTCACATTCAAAAAGATCACAAAATTTGCAGATTTTCTTGTTTCACAAATACTTTCACGACATATACATATTGAACTAAAAACAAATGAAGTTAATATTTCAATAGCATGCATTTACTTAACTATTATGAGTTCACATTGTTCCAATATTGATGAAATTCGGATCAATTTTTCTAACATTGATATATTTCAAGAGCATGCATTTACCACACTATAATTATATGACAGTGTTCCCATATTCATGAAATTCGGATCAGTTTTTGTAACATTGTTTCCATCACTAGTACTATTTGGAATTGTTGGGTATGGTGCAGGGCACCTAGCTTTGCTCCATGGTTAATTAATGAGTTTGGTGTTTTGAGTCATGTTTGGGTGTGATAAAGTCATGTTAGACCAAATGTGAGTCAGTTTAGGTCATTAGAGTTTATAAGGTCATATTGTTGAAAAAGTTGTCAAATTGCAAGAAAAGTTGTCAATCAATTTTTCTTGCAACCAAATGGCTAATAGTTTTCATAGTTGTTTAAATTAGTGCTTATGCATCCATGTTGATGCAATAAGGTCTATGAGGGCCATTGGTCATGTTAGAAGGTCAAATATGTAAGTCCTTAGTGGGGTTGCCCAAATTGTCACAAAGATGTAAAAAATTGTCATTGAAAATTGCAAAAATGTAAAAAGGGAAGGAACCCAACGGTCATGGAAGTTTAAAATTGGTTATAATAGTGGTAGGAGGGAAAAGGCTTGATAAGGCCTTGGATGGTCAAATCCAAGTGTGGTGGTCAGATGGAAGGCATTGTACATAAAAGAAAATCAATAAAATATTAATTCTTTTAGAAATTTTCTGATTTCTTGTTGTTATTGTGCTTGGTACGACCATGCACGACTTGATAATGATATAAAACCATATGCATATTAAAGGTCTTTGAATCTTCTTTCTTCTGCAACAAGTATGAGTGAATTTCATGGAGTATTGGCTGAGTTATGCTCGTTTTTTTTTTAAGTAGTCAGTAAATGGAGGGTTTGTGGGGTTAGAAGATAAAATCAGAGATTTCTATCTATGCCACCAGTGAATTCCCTTACAAATTGGTTGATTCAGGGTTTAACAAGTGTATTTTGTGACTCTAGTTTGCAGGTGTGAAAGATAGTATTTGTGGGCATTATGATGATGCCCTAGGCAGGTAATAGTGTGTTTTCGTGCAAGAAAATAACTTAATTGCAAAATTATAGTCATTATTTGAGAGCTTTGGTCCAAAACAACCTACCTTGATCTTTATGTATGTTGTATAAAGTCCAAATGGGTATCCAAAAGTGGTATTGGATCCTCTAGTTCGATCCTACATAAAAAATTATGCCTGAAGTATAGTGTTATTTGGGGATGTGTACCCAGCCTAGAATCCCCATCCTCGTACCAAGGACATTTCCGGGATGGGGGGATGGCTAGGGGACATCCCCACCCCATCCCCTTTATTTTCAAAATTTTGCAAGGACACTTTAGAAATTTGGGGACTTAAGAAATTTTTTTTTGGGGGACGGGCAGGCACGCCTTGGAAGCCCCCAATGAGATAGACACCATCAACACTTAGAAAATGTTGAGGAATTATAGATCAGAAGATAAGATGTAAATTGAATGTATGCAGTAGAATACAATTGCCTTGGTTATTCATTGATTCTACAAAATATTTAATAACTATATAAATTGAATCTAAAGGATGTAAATATGAAAAGACATGACCCATAAATTATATGACAAGTCATGACTGTTCATATTAACAAATCGTATAACATATGATTATCGTTTTTATGCACAGTAAACAAATTGCAAATCGCATGTTTAATATAGTCAGACAGTCACAATACTATCATGACTGTTATATACTAACAGTCCGATAGTATCGTGACTGTTCGTATATATCAGTCATGATACGTGACTTCCTTTGCATACTTGGCCGATAATCATATTCGACCATTCAGTCGATTCAATGACAGTTAATTCGATTCAATAATATTTGCAATACTTCATATTAATATATGTTACATATTCAATTATATGTATATGTATATGTATATGTATATGTGTGTGTGTATATATATATATATATATATATATATATATATATATATATGTGTGTGTGTGTGTGTGTGTGTGTGTGTGTGTGTGTATATATATATATATATATATATATATATCATGATTGTCTCATTGATTATTAAACATGAACACACAATACTTTAACACTCCCTCTTGAGAGAGAGTTTAATAGAATTCATAGAACTTTACATATCATGATATCTAGCCCAATCCAAGACACTTAAGAAGTGTCGATCATGATGAGTTATTACACAGTAATAATGTAGGTGTTAAGATGTTTGGTCCTATCCGGGACAAACCCTTTCGGGAGTCGATCCTAACAATTTTATTACCCAACAAGTAATAACATAAGCAACAAGATGTCTGGTCCTACCCGGGACAAACCCTTACGGGAGTCGATCTTGAAGCCTGGTTACTATTGTCAAGATCGTCACCTTGACATAGTAACCTATATACACAGAAGATTGTCATCTTCACAACTTTGAAATATTTCAATATTTTATTCATGAACAAAAAAATGTACATTAATAATTACATTCATGTTTTGATCAAACCAATTTTCCTTCTGAAGAAATCTGTCTTTACTTTTGCAAGGGGTTTAGTAAAGATGTCTGCATTTTGTTCTTCAGTACTGATATACACCAGTTTAATGATCCTCCTGTCTACCATATCTTTCACATAGTGATATGGGATCTCTATGTGTTTTGACCGATTGTGAAAAAATAAGATTTACAGAGAGCTTGATACAACTCTGATTATCACAATGAATAATAGTGGGTACTAAAGATTTACCAAATAGGTCAAAAAATAATTTTCTTAACCATACTGCTTCTCGAGCTCCCATGGATGCAGCCATGTACTCAACTAGAAGTGCAGTGTAACATTTTTATGTTCTAGTTCTTATGTTCTCTCTGAAGATTTGTGCTGGTTCCACATTGTTCTCCTCAAGCATTTTTCTAGCCCATAATGGTCTCTTTTTATTATTTTCATTATCTGAGCAAAAAGGTTCAAAGTCAGGGATTGTTTCTTCATTATTTATAGGTGCTGAATTCATGTTTGAATTGTTATCCTCCCTCTCTTTCTCAATTGAGAGATCTCTATCAAAAACTATAGAGTTCTTATCTTCATTATCTGTAGATAAGAATTTTTCTTCAAATTTAACATCTCTACTTATTTCTACTGATTTCTGACCAGGTATATGGATACGGTATCCTTTAGAGTTCTCATTGTAGCCTAGGAAAATACCTTTCTTGCCAGAAGGTTCTAAATTAGTCCTTTTTTTTTTCTTTTGGTACGAGTATATTCACAGGACAGCCAAACACCCTTAAGTGACTTAAATCAGGTTTAACTCCTGTGAATACTTCTTCTGGTGTGGTGTTTTCTAGTATAGCATGAGGACATCTGTTTTGAATATAAACTGTAGTGTTGGCAGCTTCTGCCCAATACGATATGTGAATATTTTGATCATGCATCATGGCCTTTGCTGCTTCAATGATGGTCCTATTCTTCCTTACTGCTACTCCATTTTGTTGAGGATTATAAGCTACAGTATACTCCCTCTTAATCCCAACAGATTTACAATAGTTTTTGAAGTTATCAGAGGTGAATTCCTCACCATTGTCTGATCTAAGAATTTTAATTTTCTTACAGGTTTGGTTTTCTACTAGTGCTTTGAGTTCTTGAAATTTGGCTAGAACCTCACTTGACTCTTTTAAGTTTTAAAAAATATATCCATGATTTCCTTGAATAGTCATCCATAAAGATTAAATAATATAGTGCGCTAGAGAAGGAAGGGGTAGACATAGGACCACACACATCAGTATGGATGAGTTCTAGAATGTTATTTGACTTATATTCACTTGTGGGAAAAAATCCTTTAATGTTCTTCCCTAATGCACATCCCTCACAAATGCTAGAGTGTTCAGATTTCAAGGAAGGTATGCCAGAGGTGATCTTAAACAATGTTGGAAGGGCACTATATCTAATATGACCTAGTCTTTTGAGCCAGATTTCATTATCCTGATGAACATTGTGATTTAGGGCTACCTTTTGTTCATTACATAGCTTGTACAAACTACTATCTCTGGACCCTATATGAATGACATTTTTTATATTAGAATTTTGGGAAATCAAGTTAAGCAGATCTTCTAGTTGTTCCCTTTGTCATAGAATCATACATGGTCTTAATCTTTCTCATCATTTGAGATTAGAATAGAAATCCCTTCGTAGTCTACTCCCTCTCATTGGGAGAGCCCTCTTGTTTTGACTTTTCTTTGTAATCTTTGATGCTACCATCACCTGCATAAATGACTCATCAACATTCCTAATGAACCATTCTTCTTTTCCTGCAAGAACATCCTTGGGGACCATAAACAAAATAGGAGCATAACAAGGGATACAAATAAGAGACTGACTACACCAAGCAAATAAAATTAGTACTCAAGAGATAATAACCAAAAATATACTTATCTCATTAACAACATACTTCCTGATGTTATCTGCTTCTTCAGCAGGATACCATAGTTGCCCATCACTGCATGTACGCCCATAGTTCTCCCACCTGAGAATAGTGTTTACAGATAGGAAGGACTCTTGATTTTTAATAGAACTAGTACCACATCTAGAACCCATTGCCAGTTTCTAAGCACGCTGTTTTTATAGAATCATAACTATTGATTATTCCTCAAAGGCCCCTCAAGCAATAGCTTTCTTGAAGATAGATGAGCTTCTATCATAAGACGATGTTCCCGATGTTTAGATAACAATTTTATAAGGATGTCCACACCACCTACACCTATCATAGTTTCTGATATAATTCTTGTTACTTATGCCATCTTCAGGAGTCGAAAGTTATTCCCATGGCTACATCAATCATGCTTAATATATATATCACACTGATATTTCCTGGGAGAAGTGTGCATCCTTGCTAATGAATATATGTTGCTGCTAATGATACCAACAAATTCTAATTTGGAGTATCAGTGGGATCACAACTCATATTTCATGCTCTCTATCCAATATCGACTTACTCTCTAAAGTCTTTGGACCAATGCAGAATATATAAGTTTGATTTAGTTTTAACTACACCTTAGTTATAATAGCCTTGCTTCCAGAATCTGATATATGACGGTGGATAGGTAAGGTTCCATATAACACATAAACTTCCACAATAACATATTTCTATGAATGGTTGGAATATGTAGTTTAATTACACCGATTCCATGTGCAACATCTTCGTTGAAAAAATGTCCCAATCATCGGTGACAAATTTCTTGCAACTTTTAAACCAAATCTCTTAGACTTCTAAACTGCCTCTATTAAATATTAAGTTTGAGCCTGTTGTCATTAAAAATTGTTGACAGATTTTTGTCTATCTCATACAAGGTGTTGCTGTGAATAGATGAAGTTGTCACCACCCACCTCCTTGTTGTGTTCCCCAAAATCATGCCCAATCGACAATTACATAACGATCCTTATCATCAATTAGGGGTGATGTTTTATTTTTTATTCCTCTAGATCCAATGATTTCTCTACAGTTGATGCGTCTACACACATGTTCACCAGCGGCTACACATTCCTTTGGTCGACTGTGTACTTCTCCTAGCGGTAAAGTCTTCCAACGGTGATCCTAGTCTTATCAATACCTTGTTGACTAGTGTTTAATATCATCGATATTATGATTTCTGATTATAACAATATCTATATTATAGTCAATGGTTCCTTTATGGATAGAGTATTTGCCAATGGAATTTTATGGACTTATATCATTGTAATTGATATTATCAGATACTATCAATATTTGTCATTTGCGGATACTTCCATAGATTTCATATTATCTGTATCTGTGCTTCAAGCCAGGGCTCCTGCTCTATGTGCAGATTTAACTAACTCTCAAGTAGCGTATTAATTCTGTTGATCTGCAAGCACTTGATCCCAGCACTCTCTCGGTTTTCTTTCACAGATTTTCTATCATCTGCCAGGCATTGCCATCTCATATAACGATGCAAATGGATCTCTAAACTCCTCTTAACAGGAAGGAATCAATCCATGTTGATTTCTTTTGATCTATTAATTGAGTGTATTTCCTTTTTTTTAAATAATCTTCAACATCTTTATTCCCAGGCTTCGCTCTGATACCATGTTGAGGAATTATAGATCAGAAGATAAGATGTAAACTGAATGTATGCAGTAGAATACAATTGCCTTGGTTATTCATTGATTCTACAAAATATAATAACTATATATATTGAATCTAAAGGATGTAAATATGAAAATACATGACTCATAAATTATATGACAAGTCATGACTGTTCATATTACAAATCGTATAATATATGATTATCATTTTTATGCACAGTAAACAAATCACAAATCGCATGTTTAATATAGTCAGACAGTCACGATACTATCATGACTGTTATATACTAACAGTCCGATAGTATCGTGATTGTTCATATATATCAGTCACGATACGTGACTTCCTTTGCATACTTGGCCAATAATCATATTAGACCATTCAATTGATTCAATGACAGTTAATTCGATTCAATAATATTTGCAATACTTCATATTAATATATATATATATATATATATATATATATATATATATATATATATATATATATATATATATATATATATATATATTGTCTCATTGATTATTAAACACGAACACACAATACTTTAACAGAAAACACATTTTTCTTTTATAAAACTTTCTTTTTTAATTTTAAAGTGGGCCCTTCCTTCCAAGTTTGCCCTAACATGCTTATTACTGTTTGGTAGTTAATTCTTGCTATTTGGGGTTCTCTGATTAGTATTTGGTAACATTACATTAAGAATCATGAAATTAAGAATGTAGGTACAGTCATGCTACATGCTCATAATCATATAGCAGGTTGTTTGCAAGGTGTTGGGAAAGTCTAGAAAGTGCATTACAGACCTAGAATATGCATCTTTATGTCATTATGTGGCAATACATCACTTCTTGGTTGGTTTTGGGTTGATTTGGGTCCTTTGTGGAAGATTCAATGGATATTGGAGGTTGCATCAAGGTGCCATCTTGTTGTAACAAACCCATATCATGATTGAAATTGTATAGCAAACCTATTTGTATTAATATCAATCCACTAACAATGAGATGGCGGTGTAGTTTCAAAATTAAATGATAGTATCATGTTTCAATTTGGAAGGTGAGTTGTTGTCCTTGTTGCTATTGACAATGAATTCCAAATTACGTTCTTAGGTGTATTTAGATTTTGTACGTTATTAATATTACATGCATATTGGCAATGAATTCCAAATTATGAACACATATTGAGATTTGAGTTTGACAATTGAAATGTTGTATGTTAAGGTTCTATGATGTTTAAAAGACATTCTTTATCTATGTTTTCATATAAATGTATGCATATATGGAAATTTCCCTATATATTTTAAATTTTCCCTATATTTAAATAGTCATCCCCTTTGCCATCCCCAAACTTGACAAACAAATTTGTCATCCCATAAACTCATCCCCCCGTCCCTTGCCGTCCCTATCCTGAAAACTTGGGGCAACACTGCCAAAATACATTGTTTGTTGCTCTAACTAAGCCTTTAGGACAACGTTACCGGTCCATTTTTTACAAATGTGTTCCAAAACAACATATGCTAATTTTCAAGTATGATTTAAATGGTCCAAAAGGGTAACTGAAAAGGTAATTACTTCCTGGGTTTGAAGTGTTTCTGAGAAGTTATGATCAATTTAGTCAGTGTGCAAGACTAATTGGGGCTCATGATCAGATTACCAATAAGGTTTTGGGTGATATGTCCCAAAGTAACAATACTTTTGTTTCACATATGTTATAGAACCCCCAAGAGGGTATCCATAAAGGTTTTTATCTTGTCTTGAAACAATTCACACAAAGAGTTATGTGTCAAAAACCCTTGGAGCAACACTACTAGAGATTCATGACTGATTGTGTGAAGGGCATAACAATTGATGAAACTAGGGGTCTTGAGAGTTGCCAAGGGTATATAAATTATGTATTTGATTGATCTAAGATGTTTCTAAAGTATATTGAGCCTTGTGAACATTAAAGCCCTTAATTGGTGTTTGTAGCCCTATGAGGCATAGTGACTTTGTGAAGTGAACTATGTCTACATGTTGGTGATTTGAACCACACCTCTGCATCAAATTGGTATAAGAGCTCATAAGGTCTGGACAAAGGAGAGTTGGTGTCTGTATACCTATGAGGCATAATGACCTTGTGAAGTGAAATATGTCTACATGGTGGTGATTTGAACCCCACCTCTACATCAGGGTGACACAAACTATTGAACATGATGCCTCTATCATAATGATAATCAGGATAATTCTTTCCACAAACTAAGGCATTTGTACTCTTGTTAAAATAATAAGATTTCATGATAAGGTCCAAATGGGTAAAAATAGTGATCCCACCTATTCAAGTTTTAGGTGGGCATGCTCTTGTATTACAATTTTAATTCTAAAAATGTTATTTGTTTATGTAATATGAAATTGACAATGCATTTGAGGAAATTGTGTGGCCATGTGTATCTTTATTGTCCATATATTTTTTAAGTTATTCATGCTATCCAATTTAATTAGAAAAATCAATTATTTCCTAAACAAGAAAAAGCATAACACTTTGCAAACCATGACAAGACTTATATATAGAGAGAGAGAGAGAATTATATATTTGTTTATTTATGGGCCTGATTACCATTTTTGCTTTTATAGAGCAATTTGTTCCATCTGAGAATTCTAGTCACTCTTGGGCGCAAGAACTATGCTTGTTCTCCTCCATTTGAAGACACAAGGAACGTAGTGCAAATATAATAAAAAAACCCAAATTCCAATCTTTTAACTAGTTAATGTTTGATGAATGTCACAAATTAGAAAGCTATATGCAGGTACTGTAACAAGAAGACCAAACAAACAAATGTAAATGATAACAAAATTTAAAACTATATATTACAAATATACTACAAGGTCCCTGCCTTTATATTGGCTATAGGTAGGTAAGAACAGTGATATTCTGCACTATATCCTGTCTGAATGCTTCTTTTATAGGATGGTTTTGGAATGGCAACCAGTGTTCAGTGATATAGTTAAAGAGTAAAATTACAGTATATGTAAGCGGCAGGAAGTGGTTGAAAGGCAAGGGCATGTGGGCAGCAACTTTATAAGATGTGTGTTTGGTGTTTGAGTCACCATATGCGTGTGAAGTTCAATGCCTGAATATTAGATCAAACATGTCAGTTGTTGGCAACATATCAATATTGTAACAAAAAGTATTTCTATGATGGGTTTGAGTTTGTTTCTTGATCAAAGGTTTAAAACTTCTATCAAATGTTTTTAAAAATTGCAATATCTCGTGGTGTCCTCGTCTTGCTACCTAAATTAGGTCAAAAAGGTTTAGAGAGTGCTTCTAAGTTGTACACTTTTTTTAAAAAAATTGTAGTTGACTTGAATCATAGAAGCAATAATTTGCAAAAAATTCTGATTATATCTGATTAATTTTGAATCCTAAAGTTAGCGGATTTTTTTTTGAAAAGTTTCCGATTCATGAAAAAATCATAGGCTTGATTTTCATGGACCTTTTTGCTTTTAAAGTGCATTAAAATCATATTAAAATCCTCAAAAATGACAAAAGAATGTAAAAAATTATTGCAAAGACCTATGAAATCCAACAAAAAACTCCTGAAATTGATGAATCACTCAAAAACAGAGTTGATTCCAAGACATAAGCGAAGTCAATACGGAATAGACATGGAATTTTTTATTTATTTTGTCCCTTTAGTTTTCTTTCCTATCTCTAGAAAATCCTAAATGAACAAGAGGAGCAATGACAGTCATCAACTGAATTCGAAAGTGTCTCACTCATCTCGAGTTGTGGGAGGGCATATGAGATAGTGTTGAAGCAACTAATGAATTTTCTCTAAATCGTAGTTTCAATATAGCCCAAGCTCTCATGAATTCTGATGCACCCCTATAGTTTATAATTAATAGCTTTCTCAAATATTGAACTACCCCTACAAAACTCCTTGCCTCAATCACAATGAAAGTCTTGCATCACTTTAAAATGGTTTCTACTTTAAAAAAAATATCATTGTTGATGAATTCCTAATAGCAACTAGATTATTATCTGATAAATTTTGATCCCTATTACTTTGTAGACTTAGCTAATATTTGATCTTAGACTTAAACAACTATTTGGTGACTACCCTCTTTAAAAGTATTGGATCAATTTTGATCTTAATTACTTCATAGACTTAGCTAATAGTTGACCTCAGACTTAGACAACTATTTGGTGACTACCCTCTTTACAAGTTAACTGAATGTTTGCCTACGTAATCAACGATGAATATAAACATAAAACTCTATTTTCTACAATTCATTTTGATCTCAGGTACTTCATAGACTTAGTTAATATTTGATCTCACACTGAGGCAACTATTCAAGATTTTTCAAATTATAATTAATATATTTAATTTTATCATTAACTTTGGTCACCATCTAAATAGTAGTTGTCAAAATTAGTAGCTAATCTTTTATTTCAACTAAACAAATGTCTTTTGTCGAATTCTAGCCCATATAAAGGACTTACCAATTGACATTATGGATTATAAAGCATTGTGATTTAGGAATATGATTTGATAAACTTTCTCAAATATTGAACTACTCCTACAAAACGCCTTGCCTCAATCACAAAGAAAGTCTTGGATCACTTTGAAATGATTTCCACTTCTAATAAATTTCACTTTTGTTTAAAATTCTTAACAGTAGCTAGATTGTTGTTTGATAAATTTCCCAATGTCTTATTGTGGCAGTGTTCTTTGTTTGGTGTAAGGGTTTCTAGTCTTTTGTTTTGGTTGGTCTGTTTCGGTTTGGGAGCTTTTAATGTTTTATCTTAAGTGTCTTCTTTGTTAAAGGGTTTTGGGGTCTCTTCAAAATCTATTGTTACCTTAATAAAAAATAGTAGCTAGATTGTTGTTTGATAAATTTTGATCTTAATTACTTCATAGACCTGGATAATATTTGATCTTAGACAACTATTTGGTGACTGCCCTCTTTAAAAGTCTGATAAGTTTTGATCTCAATTACTTCATAGACTTAGCTAATATTTGATGTCAAACTTAGACAACTATTTGGTGACTTCATTCTTAAAAAGTTAATTGAATATTTGCTAATATAATCAAGAATATAAATATAGACAAGAAATCTATTTTCTACAATTATTTTGAGCTTAGGTACTTCATAGACTTAGCTAATATTTGATCTCATACTTAGGCAACTATTTGGTGACCACCCTCTTAAAAATTTAACTAATTTTTGTCTATTCAATCAACAATATGAATATAAATGACAATCTATTTTCTACAATTCATGAGTTAAATTCTATTTTATTTGCTCTCTATATGTCTATGTTATGGAAATGTCTTTAAGATTTTAAAAAGATAGTTTTTCTCTCTTTTTTAACTAATCAAGTGATTTTTTTGTAGTGTAGTCTTGATTGAATGCTTACTTTGTGGCATGTATATATATACATTTGACAGAGGTCCGCCTTTAGGCTGAACTTCTTTAGCTAAGAGCCAAAGACTAAGGGGTATTCATTCAGCCAAATTTGTCGAAGCACAATCTCGGCCTCATCCCTTTTAGATGTTGAAGCCTTGCACTCAACAAGACTTGATCTCTGACCGACTCATTAGAAACCTTTCAACTTCACCAATAGACCATGGACCCATTAACCAATGATATATATTTCTCCTCATCAAGGACTAGACTTGATCTCTGGCTGACTCATTAAAAACCTTTCAACTTCACTAACAGACGATGGACCCATTAGCCAATGATATATATTTCACCTCATAAGAACTTGGAATATTGCATACCGTCAATATTCGTAACCACCAAGTCAATGAGCTTGGTTGGCGAGTTTTGATTGATTGTGGACAAATGCCGTCAAGTTTCTCCCTCCCGTGTGTTGGGCCATAGCCCACAAACCATTTATTCAACAAATCACAAATTGACATCCATCAATCATGATCAACTTTTAACATAGCACAGAAAAAACTATAAAATGGAGCTCCTGCCGCTTTTGTTGCTTGCCTCTACACCTGTTTTAGGCATTCTTCCCCTTC